>CAOKZL010000071.1:0-1252181 GCA_948472985.1 Iguana delicatissima | reverse complement strand
GAAATATTACAGTAGAATATATTGGGGCATTCCAGAGGTGGAAATTATGCAGCCCTCCAGATGTTGTTGGACTGCAACTCCCAGCAGCTCTAACCAGTGCAGCTATTGATAAAAGCTGCTGGAAGTTATACTCCATCAACCACTAGAGGGCATCATGGTTCCTATTCCTGATATATCTAGTTGTTTGTTTTTTTTCACTTGACATTTAACAAACGTCTATGGCATCTTGCTGCAACTAAATGGAATAATCTCAGACTTTTTTTTTTTTTTTTTTTAAATAAAACTTGAGGTGACAGCTCTGAGGTCAGTTAAGAAGTCTCCAAGAACCTAATTAGTATTATTACATAGATTTGAAAATGGTAACTAACAATTAAACTGAGTGTTCCAATAGAAAAGCTAACTATCTCATGAGGAAACTTCACCATATTATAGCTGAAGTGAAGACTAATGAACATTCCTTCATCAAATGTAGAAGCATACTTATGTGCCTTCATTACAATACTGAGAACACTTGTACTTTCACTGGAATATTTTCATATATCTAAACTTTCTGCAAAAAAGTTATTTAAAGCACTCCTTATTTTTTTCTGTCTTAGAACGTCTCTCTCTCTCTCTCTCTCTCTCAATCTTTGTAAAACTGACCCACTATAGATATCCTTTCATGGAAATTTTAGATGAGGGGAACCCATTTACTTTTTCACCAACAACCTTTTAAATGTCCAAATGGTCTAACTTCGTAGCATGCACATAAAAAATAACTCCTTTGACAGCAAGCCCTGGCAAGGGAACATGTAAAAACAAGTATTAGTAATAAATACATAACAAACAAATATCAGATATCAGCATACAGATGAGATACCTGGAAAAGTCCACTCCTTTGTTGCAACACTTCCACTGGTTCCCAATCCACTTCTATGTTGTTGTTGTTTTTAAGTTTCCATCGACATTAAAAAGAATACATATAGAAAAGAAAGAAAAAGAGAAAAAATAGGAGGGAAAGATAAAGAAATAAATGGACAGTTAAAGATAAAAAAGAAAAATTACAATGACTTCCAATTTTCTTATCAGTGGTGATAAGGTTATATATAATACCTTACTTCTCCAACTAATTAATAAGTATTTCATACACTTCTTTCTGTAAGTCAGATCTACTAATTATCAAAATGTATAGTTATATTATTCTGTTTCTTTATGCAAAAAGGTAAACAAGGGCTTTCAATCTTTCAAAAATGTCACCAGTAATGTTCCTCTGATCAATTGATGATTTATTTTCTAGTAGAAATCAAAGTGACAGTGAGAGCATATAAAATTCTATAAGACCTGGGTCAAGGCTGTTTGAAGGATCATATCACCCTAAATAAGCCGATATGAGCTCTGAGATGTTCATAAGAGGTCTTTGTCTCTATCCACCTATTTTCTCAGTCTCACTTGATGGGAACAAAGGAAAGGGCCTTCTTGGTGGCTGCTTTGAGACTCTGGTCATTTCTTCACTACCCTGTTATAGTGCTATTATTCTACCTTTAACACCTTGTGGAATTCTGGGGTTTGTAGTTTACTGAGGCCAAAGAGCTCTCTGGCTGAGAATTCTAAATGACTGTCCCTCAACAGCAAATCCCAGAATTCCATAGGATGTTGAAAGCGGAATAATAGCTCTATAACAGTGTAGGGCGGAAATGGCCTCTGAAAGTCCCCTCCTAAGGTTGGTAGGATTGTTCCCTTTGTATTTTCTTTCCAGTGGAAAATTAAAACAAAAAAACTTAATGGGCTTTTCATGAAGCTCATGATCTTCTATCCTCTGTAGAGCTTCAACAACTCCTACCCTTATTACATTTTCAGGATTTTAGATCTTTGTTTTCTTCTGTTCTGTTGGGTTTACAGTGGTTTTATACCAGGAATATATAGTCTGTGGGTTGCATGTGTCCTCCAATTTTTTGCACCAAAAGTGATTTTTCAACAAAAATGTGCCAGAACAGTGAATGGCACACATACCCCCCCTCACCAAAAAAAGGGATGTGAATGACCTTTTTGACCCATTTCAAGCCTTCAAAATCTGTTTAGGCTCACATGAATCTTTTTCTTTTCCAAACAGGAAGTGACCCATGGATGGCCTAAATCAAATAAAAACAATCTAAAAAGAGGTTGATATGATACTCAGAAACTATTGACCATTTTGGTCATTTTTGTCTACTAAGAAAAAAAATGGGTGGGATGTTGGGGGGACAAAAAAGGAGGAGATGAAACTTCCTAGAGTCACACAGGTGGACACTACCAGTCCCTGGCAGCTGATCACCCCAGGTTTTGTTTTGTTATGTTTTCCTTTGCTTTGCTTTTTTTTACCTTGCTGATGGCTTTATCTAAGTTGTGTTTCATTATGTTCTGGTTCAATGTTCCATTGTTTCTATTTTATATTTTAATGTGTTTCAGATCACCCAGAGAATTCTGATTATTGGGTATTCTAGAAGTTCAATAAATAACTTCATCTAATGATCCCACAACAAAATCTGGAGAAATAAAGAAATGGGGAGAGAGAAGAAAGAGTATATCTGAGATCATGGCATTTTGCTGTTTATCACTGTGAAAATAAATATTTCTTCTATGGTAGCAGGTGCATCTGCTGCAGCTGACAGAATGTTGCTTGTTGATTGAGGAGAATGGTAGCTTTGTCCTTCCATTTCACCTAGGACTGACACAGATCAATCACTTTAATGCACAGACAGCCCAGCAGCATCACCGCCCCTCAACAGCAAATGCATATTAAGAGGAATAATGCATGCATACTGATCAATGTAACTAGAATGAATGCACTACATTTGATTAGCTAAGATTTTTACTTTTGTTTTTAAAACACAGTTTATTTCTTTGTTCATTTATTTAGGGCTAATATGGCATACATTTTGTTAATAGCATAAGAAGAGATCTTTTTGGAGTAGACCAGTCTTTGTCAGTGCCAAAGTCAGTGTTCTATTTTCAACAAGGGCCATTCAACTCCCTTCTGGAAGCTTGCAAATGGATCATAAAGGCAGTATGTGGTCCTTGCTGTTTTTGTTCAAGTGTTTTGTTTTGTTTTTAAAAAAAGATGATTAAAAAGTAATTAAAAACAATAGCACCACTCTGAAAATAATGAACAAAAAATGATAGCACCTACTGTATTTTTTTTAAAAAAGAGTCTCAAATTGTGGGAATGATACGTTTTTATAAATTGATTTAATCCCTGTTTTGTTTACTTCTTTTAATGCTCTTTCATGTGTGAGCTTTGATAAAGTATAGGATCTTCAGCCAAGATTTTCCTTGAGATATTTTGTTGTGAATTCCAAGTTCTGATAATGGAACCAGTGGTTTGTGGTAAATGAATGTGGCTGCCAGAAATATTTCTCTTTCAGTGGTTTCCTGTCATACTCTCAGGCTGACAGGAACTGTAAGTCATGTACTGGTAGAGCATATGGTTCTTTGCTATAAGCAAGTGCCTTGTTCCTTAAGTGCAACAGAGAAGAATGAAACTTCAAGGGTCTTGAAAGTGTCTTTCAACTATCTGAAGTGATGCTGAACATGAGCTGTGACTTTCAGAGAGTGCTGTTCAACAGAGCATATGTCACCATGATGGTAGTAGAAAGCTGAGGAGCAAAACAGCTTTGCTACAGTAGTTAAAATGTTGGACAAAGATGGGGGAAACTTCAGTGGTTATTCCTCTCCCTCCCATGACCTTCTCACAGAGCACACTGCTGCCCTGATCATGACTAGAAATGACATCACATTTTGTCATTTTTGTGTGTTTGGGGGGGGTCATCGGGGTTGTGGATTGTGGGGACAAAACTGCCTCATTTGGGAGTGGTTTTGAGCCATTTAGAGCTTAATAAATGAGGTAGGATTTGAGGGGCTTTCGAAGTTACAAAATAGAGTTTTGTATCCAGATGAAAGCCCTTGGGCTACCTTTTTCCACCCCTTCATATAGAAAAAAATGGTCTATTTATGCCCTTTGTCAGTTTGACGTGCAGTCAATCATAATATTTGTTCTGTCCAACTTTTGCAGCTTTTTGAATCCATACATTTATTTCCTGTGGAATTTTCCTTAATGTACACATTTTGTGCACAGTTTCCTCCCAATGCATGTAGTTTTGTGTGCAATGTCTTCTAATATTAGCATTTTTCATTTTTTAAATTCTTCATAATAATTTTTATTAAGAAATTTTAAAATGTCTTAAGAATTAAAGAAAGTAAAACAGAAAATCAAGATACAATAAGATAGAAAAAGAAAAGAAAAAAGAAAGAAAAAAAGAAAGAAAAACATGTCTTCCAACCTTCCTTTCAGCAGCTGTGGATATACATATAGTTATTCATACCTGTCTCTCCAAATTACAACATATTTCCTTCTTTCTATGTCCTATTCTTTTTAATCATCAAAAGTTACCAAGTATTTTTTTTTTCACAAAAAGTCTATAAGGTGTTTCCAATCTTTAAGAAATGTATTTTTTTTTTTTTAAAAAAAAAAAAGGTGCTATCATTTTTTATTCATTATTTTCAGAGTGGTGCTATTGTTTTCAATTACTTTTTAATCATCTTTTTACAAAAAACAAAACAAAACACTTGAACAACAACAGTTTCCAATCTTTAAGATATATTGAGGCAATAAACTGAGGAAAGCAATCCAAGGAGTATTGGTGTTTAAATAAACTTATTACTGTGGGTAATGCAAATTAGATAGTTTTAAAACAATTATATTTAATTAAATCAGATAAGTTCTCATAAAATTGCAGACCCAAATACTTCCCCATTTTCCTTCCCCAAGGTGCCCTAGAGAAAGTCACCACCTTCTATTCAGATATCAATTTCTTGGCTAAAGGAAGGCATGGAAAGTGGTGGTGGTGAGAAATTGAAATAGGAATGACTAGCCCAACATCCAGAAAACTCAGTCTAACAACTGAATAGTAACATTTGTTACTATTTGTGCTTTTCTACTTTTCTACTCAGAAGTCAATCCAACTACACTTAATGGTACATCACCATTGTAAGTATTCAGAATTTCATTGTTTGGCTACAGTCCTATGCCCACTTGCTTGGAAGCAGGCTATATGCAGCCCAATGAGGCTATCTTACAAGTAAACTTGAATACAACTGAAACTAAACATGTACACTGTTTTGTCATTTTCTAGTCTTATGCAGTACATTGACACAAGACCTTTCCTATCCTAGATGCAAACATACAGGTTGCTTGAACATAATTCTGATTTCCAAAAAGCCACACTCTAAAAATAGAATCTCTTTTATGAAAGGGAAAAAAAAAGTTTCCCCATAAAAAGCCAGAGGCAGAGTTTCACTGGGATAATGATTACAAGAATTTAATACCTGCAGTCCAGAGACACGTCCCCTGTATTCTCACACACAAACTCAAACTAGTTAAAGGACTCTCTGATCAATAAGATCAAATAGTGGAAATGATATAAATGACCAAACAGCTCATCAACTTACTCAAGTCAGCAGCCATCAGCGGTGTCTTTTGTGACCTCCAAACAAAGCCACATCTGTACTAAGAGATTACTTAGATCAGAAAGGCTCATTAAACATCTACAGCAGAAATCTGAGAGCTCCAAGGCCCCCAATAAACAAAGAAATCCTGGGAAGCAAAGGTAAGTGAAGACCACAGCATTAACTGTAGGTGATTTTTTTCCGTTTATAGATTTGTTTTTTTTAAGAAGAAACTAGAAAAGAACAGAAATCTCTGTAAAGGTGACACTTTAACAGGTAAACAATGAGTTGGTGTCTCATCAGATCATTTCAGTGGTTTTGCTTGGATTTTTCAAATGTCGTGTTTGACACTTTGGAATCATCATATGAAAAGATCTTGGTTATGCACCCAAGCCAAGGTTGAATCTCTGAAAATTTAATGAGCAGAGTTTTTCCCAGGCTCAGTTTGATTGAAGCTATTTGCTTTGAAATAAAATAGAGAGGAATTGGAAAGCCAACATTTTCCCCCTTGATTGTACTATCTAGCCCGCATTAAACATGCTTAAATTCCGTATATGTTCACCTGAACAATATAACTGCATGCATAACTCTCTTACTGAAACCAGTGGAACCAAATTGTCTTTATGTGTGGGTCAGTTATCTCTGAAATGTTTTAATCTTTCTCTGTGTATGTGTTCTTGTGGGATGGCATCAGGGGTCATCAAGTTTAGATTCTATTTCCAGTGTTAGTCATCCAACTGCCTCCAACTATTTTTAATCAGGGAATGATGAAGTTGGTGATGGCTATCTTTTTGTTTTCTTTAAGTACTTGACATTATTCTACTAACAAAACCAGCACCAGATAATAAGGATGGAAAGAATATTTTAAAAAAGTAATTTAAAAAATTAATGTTGAGTATGTTTCTTGAGTCTCAGGAAACCCTGACAAGGAGACTGACAAAAACCATCTAGACTGAAAAGAATCTTCACAGCTGGGTACTTATTCTGAAATGTTACATAGAAAAAAGCATTTTCTATGCAGGCAAAGAAACCACTTGTGAACTTTGCAGAGAATAAGGCCAGCACTATGAATAGTCCTCACAGTTCTCAAAAGATTTTTTTTCAGGTGGGAAAGAAATTGCTAAAATCAGTGGTTTCTTTGAAAACAAGAATTATATCCATACCAGCTAAACCTTTTATGCTTGTATGACATGAAAATCCTTACATTTAAGAAAAAGGTGAACCTGCTACAACCTGCCCTGATCTTGAACCTTCAAGGGTTTTCTGAGGCTGAGAGTGTGTGACATGTCCAAGGTCACCCATTGAGTCTCCATAGCCAAATGGAGAATTGAACCCTGATCTCCAGAGTCATAATCCTATGTTCAGGCCACTACACCACACTAGTTTGCAACCCTGTATTAGCCAGACTTAATCTTCATTTTCTACCAGTTCAAAAAACCATGAGGAAGAAATTTGTTTGGTTAACCTTTTAAAGTGAATTTATATTGTTTATGGAACTTCTTAGCTGATACAGAAATGAAAACTTACTTATTCTTCAAAATTTGGATTTTGCTTAACGTTGTAACTGAGTTATCTGGTCAAAAATGTGTACAAAACGCTCATAAAATAAAATAAAAAAACAAAAACAAAATGCATATATTGGTGAAAGGAATATGAAAACATTAGGTAGTTTATTTGCAAGCATGCTCATATTAGGCAAAACTGAACACTTAATGCAGACTTTTTTAAAAATCTAAATGATAAGGATGAACTCAAGATGGAAACATTTTCAAAGATCAGGCTGAAATGAAATTCAGACAGGAAAAACAGCAAGGATCTGAGAGAAATGGAAATAGACAGATTCATCCATCTATCATTCTCCTTCTTTATCCTTTTGTCCAGGTGGGGATAAGTCCCATTAAACTTAGTGGAAAATAGTTTTGAGTATGCTAAGACCAGATAACGTTGGCAGATGGTGTGTGTGTGGCAATTTTCTCTGGAATTTCCCTGGAATTCTTTGTGGGCTGCATGGACCACACAAAATTCTGCCCAAATTATTGTGATTGAAAGACCATTTCTAATCTTGAAAAAAAATGGTATTAGTTCAATGTTAAACTGTATAAGAGGAACTTTGACAGTCTTGAAAAAAACATGGTACTTAGTGATGTCAAACAGTGTGGGAGTGACTGTGATCACAATTCTTGAGACTTGTAGGGGCAATCACTTTTTTTTTCAATTCATTTTCCCCCTGCCACACACACACACACACACACACACACACACACACACACACAAAGCATCTTCAATACTTGTGGGAAGTGGCTACTAAAATTGCCTTGCAGGAAACACGAGGCCTCAGGGCCACTCCTTGACTTTTCCTAGAGTAGAACTAATGAGGACAGTTCTATAAGCTAAATAGGCATCCATAGGGCTGCACTGGGGTCCCCTGATAGCACATAAGGTATGTATGGCAGTCCTGTAACAGGTCATGGATGTATTCTGGCAATTCATGGGTAATGTGTAGGGCATTATATAAGTTTCTTCTGGTTGCCATAAATCCCAATGTTACCCTGATTTCTGGGGTCCCGGGAGGGACACCTCAATGTGCTCACAATGGGGAATGGGAATTAGCAGAGCACAAACTAGCAATACAAGAGGCAGGGCAACCTAGCGAGATCTTGAACCCAATGTCTATGGGATCAGGCCGAGTCAAGGAGTAAACAGAAGTAAATAATAATTGTTTTCTTTATTGATGTACAGCACAATCAAACATGTGTATGCAACCACACTCACACAGAGAACTATTGAAATAAAGGTAGGAGTTGGATAGAGGGTTTTTAAGAGGAGGTTTTGTATGGGAAATACTACACCTGTCCTGAAGCCTGGGTAGTCTGAAGAAAAGGTCCATAGAAGAGGAGATTCTCAGCACAAGGAGCTGAGGGGAAGGCTTGTCAAACGAAGCGACAGCAAGGCGGGATGGAAGCCAAGAGAGATCCGAGCAATCCGAAGAAGCGCTTAAAATCAGGAGGTCTTATAGGGGAAAATGTGCCCATAGGCTAGTCCGTTCCCGGAGATAACAATGAGTTTCGGGTTGGAGACAAAGCCTCCAAAAGGTCAGCATTTTGCATGATTGAGTTATGACAGAGTTGTCAATAGAGTAGCCAGTATGCAAATGCGGAATGCTTGACAGTTGAGTATTCAGCTCGTCAAGCTGCCTGCTCGGGCCAGGGGATCTATTGTAAACAGCATGCATACATAATGTGATCTTAAGAAGGTGCTTGCCTTGAGGTCTCCTAAAGCAGCAGTCTGGCAAATACTGGCCAGCCTGGAGTGGTTTTGAATAGTTCAGCTATTTTCGGCCGTGCCTGTGTGCGTGCTTGTCTGGGGGCCTTGCAAGCATGTGGAGAGGAATGGGTAAAGAAGGCCAAATTATTGATATCAAGTGATATCTAGTATACCACAAGCCCAGACTAGAAACTAGAGTAACACCAAAGCCACATCAGTAGCTCCATATAGATGCCCCTAGGGAGCCCTTAGGTATACTATGGTCATAGGCCCTGCGTAGTTGTCTCATTGCTGCCTCTAGCAGTACACAGATGTTTCTTGGATCAACTCACTTAGAAAGCTTTGGCAGGAGGGGGAAGGCAGAAGACCTGTCTTCTGGTCCCGTTCTCCATACTTTCAGTCACACCAAATTGAGAGCCTATCTAGACAACAAAAAAGAGCCTGAAAATCCCAGGTTTTGCCTCTGTGCAAACCAATTTTATTTTGGAGATCTACCTGACATTTTCTAATTCAGAGATATCCCCAGGGAATTCTCAACATTATCAAGGACTGTTCACTCCCATTACCAAGATCATTTTAAATTAACCTAGTATTTCCTGTAATGAAATATACCTCTCCATGATGGTTGCCACCAAAAAACATAATTATTTTTTATAGTACCCAGATTCAACAGAGATCATGTGAGGGAAAGAAGAATGCTGACAAATGATCCTGTTGCTTAGCTAGTATAAAATTGCTAAAACGCTTTAACCCTTTGACTATAACTCCTGACTAATAATTAAAAAGTGCTCAGTGGAAATTGGTGAAAATCAGTTTCTGAAATGCTGCCTGAGTCTACATGTGACATGTGATCAGTGGGAGGGAATGAGGGACACCCAGGTTATTTCAAGAATTTGGACACACAGTAATAAATATGCAGGTAAAATAAAAACAAAAAAGTCTCAATATTTACAATGACTTTTAAAAAAAAAATCCAGACAAGCCCAGAGACAGTGTTTTCCATGTAAATAATTCCACAATGTTTCTAGAAGCCCTTTGTACATCACACTACAAGAGATATTCTAACTCATGGGTAACTAGATATTTTTGCTAGAAAATAAATATGTAACTAAAACTTGGAGAGTCACTTTTAAGAGAAAAGAACAGAACTATCTGCAAGCATCTGTATCTGAGCAGTAATAGCATAATGCACTGGGAATCATCCTGTCACTGCTTAGCTATGTCTTCAGCACATCATAATATGAATTTGTCTCAGAAGTAGCGCTCTCAGTTCTGTTCTTCATATTCTTAGTGATTTTCCTGTTTAATTTTTTTCCCCCTCTACCACTTTTAACAAGATGATTCATCCTTTTGCTGGGTTAGAGCTCCCCTTAGTGGGTAGTTTGCGGGATGCATTCAGGTTTCAGGAATTAAAACTTCACAATACAAAATAATGGCACAAAGTTTTGTTGTTGTTAATTGCCATCAAATTGACTTTGCCTTATGGTGATGTTATGAATGAGACGTTTCCAAGTCACCCTGTCATCCACAGCCAAGATCTGGTCTTGCAAATACACTATACAATCAGAATTTCTCTCTTTCCTTTCATGCCTTAGGAGATTGCAACCGTTGTTTGCACTAAAACTTTATCACGCACAGGAGTTGGGGTTGCCCAGCCAGTACCTGCTCCTAGATATTATTCCCTACTCCTTTTTGTAGTTTGGTCTCATTTGGTCATTTCTCTAGAGCTCTCCCTCCATCTCCATCTCCATCTCTTACTAGAATATTTTCTCTTTTTGTTATAAACCATAGAAACTTACAAACACACTCTAGTTTTTGCATCCACAGGTGCAAAATACCTGTTTCAGTCTCCCATATATCCACACACAGAGAGATGCCCACACATGTAGAAATATAAATGGAAACAGTCTTACATTTAAAATGGCATTCATTTAATTAGAAGTACGGAAAAATAACCTTCTCAGCCTTTTGTCTTTTGCTCCTTGCAAACTTAAGGGAAAGCTTCCTGATTCAGGGTAAATCAGACTAAAGTAGCTTCTGGTTTTCATCTGCCAGCAACCAATTGAGTCTGAAGGTTGAAGTAAAAAGAAGAGGCAAAAGGCAGTTAATTAAATAAATGCCCTTTTAACTGGCATTTGTTTGGGGAGAGAAGGAGAGAAAAACAGAGACACTGTTAAAAGTCTTCTCTGGTCCTTTCCGCATGAGGCGAGTGAATCTCTCCATGCCATTACTTACCGATTCTTCTGGTGTCAAAGCAACGCGGACTTTCCCTTAAGCCCTTCCACAGGGCTCCTCTGTTTGTTCCAGGGTGATTTGGAGCAGTGTGAGGTCTTTAGATCTGCACTGGTGAGGCTAAAATGGCGGCTTCTGGTTGTTTCTGGGTCTGGACCAACCGTTGAAGCTGGCCACACCCACAGCCAGACCTCTGCTGATTGCAGGCTCGCATTGGTGCGAATCTGAACATCTGCACAACTGAGGAGGAACGAAATGGCGTGCTCCGGAAAATCGAAAGACCTTTTTTTTCCGGTCTTCACTTAGCGCGCTGGAGGCCACTTGAGGGCATTTTGGATCGGACTTAGGTGCAGAACTAAGGTAAATAGTCCAAACCTAGTCCGATCCAAGATGCAGACGACCTCCATGACAGGACACCTTGGTCTGTCTTAACTTCCTTGTGCGGAAAAGGCCTCTGGCTGAAAAAGGAAATAGAGATTTCTACCTCTTCTCTTCTTTCATGACCACTGGAAGTAGAAATATCTCAGAATGTACCTAAGGGGCACCTAAGCCAAACTCAAAGCAAAATCACAGAAAGCTACCTCACCACTCAAAATTGGCACAAAGTGGAATTGAACTTTCAACACTAGAAATTGTAGAAGACTAGTAGTGGGTAGGAATGTCATCAGCAGATATTTCATGTGTATACAAGAAAAAGTTTCCAAATGACCTCCCACTGGTGGAAAAGCAGAAGACGAAAAATGATGTCTGATAAATCTCAGCCAAAGATTAAGTCATCCTGCTGTAATTGTGATTTACTTGCCTCATCTAATAAGCTCTTATGTCCTTATAATGCAGAGGGATCCACGGCATCCATAAGTACAGATGAAAACAATATTTCAAAAAAGAGGTTCTTTTGTTTTTGTTTTGTTTTTTTTTTGTTTATGTGTGTGTTTTGAAGTCCTGTCAAGAAGAACCCTGGACTTAAAAGTATCTTTGCAATTAAGAGCTTATTCTGCGTAAAGTTTGCTTTGTCTGCATAGAAAACAGAATTTTCTTAATGGAAAATAAAATTTCCATGCAGAAATATTAATTCTTGCATAATTGTTTCTTTTTTTCTGTGCAGAGAAAGTTGCAGTGTGAGATTTGTGTGTAAAATTGGCACATCGTTGATTTGCATAGAAAACAACATTTGTTTCCTCTGCAGAGAATATTGTTTTCTGCACAAGACAACCACACACAAATTTTCTGCAATACGAATTCCCAATTACAGTTTTTTTTCTGCAAAGAAGAAAACATTTTATTTGCAAAAAAGTAGTATTTCTTTATTGAAATCTACTGTTTTCAGTGCAAAACAACTGCATATAACTTTTTCACAGTGTATATCCCAAATTGTGAATAGCTTTAAAAATTTGCATGATTTTCAAAGACTTTCTTGCAGTAGAAAGAAAATTCCTAAAATTACTCATTGCAACCTTCAAGAAGAAACTTAGTGAAGTGTTGCATCCCTAGCCGTAAAACAAAATCCAAATTCTACAGGACTGCAATATCTCTATTAAGCCAGCCAGCTCAGGTTATGTAACCTGACTTAGATTATTTGATAATAACTAGGAGTGTTTAATTCACCAATCATATTTTTTGAGATGACTAGACAAGTAAATGATATTTTTTAAAAAAAATTAAGGGGGAAATTATTTTCAATTCTTTGGTGTAATGTCCCCAGACAAAAGTAAACGCTGTGGCCATTTCCACACGGGCTTAAAGAAACAGTGCAGAGCGTCCTCCAGGAAGGACATCTGCACCTGGGAGCAGGCTGGGTCGGACCTACTTAGTGTAGTTCCGCACCTCAGCCCACTCCAGAACAACCCGAACTGGTCGTCCAGTGTGCTTTTGAAAGACCGCTTGAAACAGGTCTTTCAAAAGCACGGAGCGCTCCACTCCATGCCCGCACTCCGGTGCAGATTTGCAGGTTTACACCAGTGCGAGCCTGTGATCTGCTGGGGATGGGCTTTAGGCTGGCGAGCTTCAGTGGTTGGTGGAGAGCTCCGACCAGCCAGAAGCTGCCATTTTCATCCCCAGAGCAGTGTGGAGCGGTAACCACGCACTAGTCCAGACCAACCTGGACCCTAGAGTGGAGCCAAGAAGTCCGGTAAGTACGGGCATGGGGTGATTCCCTCGCCCCATGTGGAAATGGCCTGAGTCTGTTAGCCTCCATTCTCTTCCTCCAATTTTTTGTAAGGTTATGTATCAGATGGGATGTGCGCTTCGGTAGGAAGGTTCAAAACTTGAACTTGCACATCAAACTGTATGATTCTAGTTCCTGTATGGTCCCTGACTCATATTGGGTTTTATTATATATTGCACTATTATTTATAGCTAGGGATCATGGCTAAAATCCCAACTTTTCTTGGTGTGATTCACAACTGTATGTTGAAGAGAATTTCTGATCATGGACACTCTATTAGGTTGTGGCTTTGTTATAAAGAACTTGAAACTGTATGAATATCCCAGTCCATTTCACCCGTAAGTGCAAAAATTGACAGTGTTACCATGGCGTACATCCCCACTCCATTGTATGATTGGCAATTAACATTATTTAATTAGCATAAAATATAAATCATACATTATTATGGCTGAAAAGTCATGTTGGCAAAGAGGACTGGCTGAACATGTGTGTAAGTAGGTCAGATGGGACCTCAGGGCATGGTCAGGTCTTTTCAGTCAGGAAGTTCCAGTGCTAATGAGCTTGCAAATATCTCTTCAGCAACTCAGCCTTCAAAGACAACAGTTTCTGAAACTGTCTTAATAGAGCAACTAATTGTCACCAACCTGTTGCCTCTTCCCACCAAAATTCTCCTTTGTTTCCTCACCTACCCAGACATTAGGAAACTATCATGACTTCCATCAGTGCTATGTCACCAAATTCTAAGGCCATTAACATTTCCCCCCTCATGGCAAAAACAGGGTATTTAAACCCTGACTCTAAGCCAGATAACTGATAGTACACTGGACCCAGGTGGTCACTTTGCTGCTCAGATTGCTCTTCTTGTACTGCCCGCAGACCCCCTAAGTCTGAAACATATTGTTTCATCTCTTCAGGACGAGTGAATATCTCCAATTTCCTCCCAATTTCTCACTATCCAATTTTTCATTTGTTTCCTTTGGTTAGTCTTGTATGGTTGTGAGATTACTTGAATCTTGTGTGTGTGTGTGTGTGTGATTTTTGCCAATAAAACATTATTTGAATCTCCAACTGGTGTCCCTGTATTAGTACTGGCATACACAGATGGAAAGATACTGTATGGTTACCCCTCTCTCTTTGAGGTAATATCCATGGAGACACTGGCATCACTGGTGGATCTCTGAGTCACTCACCTTTTGCAGTTAACAAGAGACCACTCCTTGGTGTTACTGACTTCTACAGGAGCTTTAGACAAAGAGCAAGAATAACATGGAAGCATAACAAATCGAAACTGTGTTTATTTATTTTTTGTAATAGTTTTATTAAAGATTTCAATTAAAAAAAATCCCCTCCCCACTACCAAGCTTGCTTTCCAGTTGAATCTGTGTGTATCCATTCCATTCATACATTATTGTTGCTTACTCAAGGGATTTGTTACATCTTACATTGTTAGACAATTGCTTTGTTGCCTTACTACCTTGTTACATTGTTACATTATTATTTTACCTTGCTACATTATTACATTGCATTACTTACAATCTTGCTTTATTCTTATTTCTTTTCTTATATTATGTCTTTATCCAACCCAAAACTTCTCTCCATTCCCTTTTAAAGTTCTGGATAGGTTTATTTCTCAAAGAAAATGTTAACTTTTCTGTCTCTACCACATCCAGGACTTTTCAAACAGTTTTTATGAAGTATTTACTTTCCCCAAAAGAGGTGCAGCAACTTGGGTAGCTAGTTAAAAGTTTGGGATAAAGCCTGATGGTGTCACTATTCTTATCTTTAGCCCAAAATAAGTTCCTGGGACCTCTGGTTTTTTTTTACTTTTGGAATCTTATTAGGATTACTTAAAATTCAGAGTGAACGTATCACCTCACTGACATTAGTGACTCTAGTCTCCACTAATAATTAGATACATACATGTGTGAGGCTTCCTGTTTTCTTTAGAGTAATCTGTGTAAATGTAATTCTTCACTTATGTTGTCTCCTCTCCCTACTCCAATTTGGAAATTGCATTTGAACCTGGCCATGCTGTTGAATGTAGGCGTCTACCATAATTTCCCAATGAATTATGAGAAGCCCAACTTTTTTCTTCTCAGACACTCCACCACACACATCATTTCATATTGAAATGTGACATTGTAGCGTGGATGGTGGTACACACACACACACACACACACACACACACCCCACCCCTCAAATTCTGAAACATCTAAAACAATGTCTAATGAATTATGACTGTTGCAGGTGAATAGATTTCTTCTTTTGGAATATATTTCCTTTATGTTCAAATGGAACAACAGAAAGAAGATTTTTTAAAAAAGAAAATCCAGGCCAGGCCAGAGATTCAGAGCATTTCAAGCTCTTCATACTTGTCTCTTTATTTGGATACACATAAAAAGATGAATACAGATGCACACACATGTGGTCTCTCTCTCTCTCCCTCTCTTTCTCTTTCTCTCCAAATAATCAGCTTGCATAAAAATATTGTCTTTTGCTTCCAGAGAGGAAGATACACTATCTCATCAACCTGAACATAGGCAACATCCTCTAATTAAACAAGAAGCCTTTTTTTTCTGAAGGATGGAGTATAAAAACCTCTATTTAGATGAGAGAGAGAGACAGAGAGAGAGAGAAATGCACCAATGGTCTAACTTAGGTCCTTTCCGCACAGCACACCCAACCTGCTATGGGAATGGGAGAAGGATGGTGCTGGGATGGCACTTATGCATGACATCATCCAAGTTCAATCCTTCTCTTGTTCCCAGGTGGCACAATTGCACTATAAATAGTTGACAGGTTTTCTCTGTCAATGACTGGTGATTGTACCACCCTCTCGCCATGCGCCTGCACTTACCTTCCCTGTGGAGGTCCTGAAAGTGCAATGGCTACATTTCCTGCCCTAGTGCAGCCTGGGAAGTACCCAGCTGTGTTACAGCAGGAAGAGGCATGGCGACTGTGCATCTTGGATCCCTCAGGTAACCAGTGCAGAAGGGAGTACTCCATCGTGCTCCCCTCCCTGCACAGCTGCTGCCACCATCACCACCAGACGCTGCCAGGACAGATGTAAGCTGCGGGAATGGCCTTAGTATAAGGTACCTTCTCAGGTTGTGTTTGCACTCAGAGAAGAACTGACCATGGAGTTGCATCTCTACTCATACTAATAGCACTCTGGAAGACAGTAAGTATGTGGGGAAAGGTCATGACAAGAGGGAGAGGTTAGTGTCAGATTTGGTGAAGACTTGGATAAGTCCTGAGAATAGAGGGAATCTATGCCAGCCCTGAAACTACCACATTTATTTTACCTCCTAATGTAGTGGTTCTCAACCTGTGGGTCCCCAGATGTTTGTGGACTTCAGCTCCCAGAAGCCCTGAGCATTGACCATAGTGGCTGGGGCTTCTGGGAGCTGAAGTCCATGAACATCTGGCGACCCACAGGTTGAGAACCACTGTCCTAATGGAAATTTTACTTTTTGGGATTGCAGTTAACAGAGTCCCACTACGATCATGAGTTACTATTTTTTTTAAAGGAAAATTTGGTTAAGAAAAAAAATACATATGGGGTAAGGAAACACACACACACACACAACAATTTCTAACCTAGCTGCCATGAGAAGCAAATTGGATCCATGGGATTTGGGGTTTTTGTTTTTTTTAACATTTCAGAGGCAAATTCTGTAAAACAGAGAAGACTGTGTATATGCAGACATGTTTACAAAAACTACATGGTCCAGCTCTTCTATCCATCTCCAAAATGCAGTTAAGCATTAAAAGTTTGCTGAATAAAGCAAACTAGTTCACCCTCATCAAGGGAAGACATGGCTAGAACTTTTCTTCTTGCTGGTAGAGGCCCAGTAGAGGTGGACCACACCCTAAGCTAACTGCTAGTACTACCTAGAATTAACCTATTGGATCAATGGGATTTACAGAAGTATTCAGCAACTGATTCAACAGGATTACTCTAGTGGCAACTAGCAATTTGATTAAGAATAGGATAGGAATCAAGGGGCTTTCCAGGTGTTGTTGGACTGAACTAGTTAGTAGCCAATGGTGAGGAATGCTGAAACTTGCAATCTGACAGCATCTGGAAGACTTCATGATTCCCACACCTGATTTTTGTATTTTTACATGCAGATTAGCTCTACATTGAGATATGCCCAGTGGAAACCATAACATAATTTTGTAGCAAATTCTTTCTCTCATTCATTCTCTTCTTTTCTGGTTCCCCATTGTTTCTACAGTAGCATCGAACAAACATCCACAGCTTTACAGGGTTGCTGAATCAGTTCTTGAAAGTATTCACAGGCCTTTTTTTGAAGTCAGAATTTTTTTTTTTTAAAAGGGGTCCTAAACCTTCATCCAGCATGATAATAACCCTTTTCTTTCTCTGCATTTCTGTAATTCTGGAAACAGAAACATTTGAGTCCACTGTTACCCTGATTTCTGGGGGTCCCAGGAGGGACACCTCAATGTGCTCAAAATATGGGGAATTAGGAATTAGCTCAGAGCACTCGCTGGCAATGTGAAAGGCAGGATAACTTAGCAGGATCTTGGAATCCTATGTATACGGGGTCGGGCCACACCAAGAACTAGGCAAGTTGTTCAATTTAAAAGATTTTATTACAATGTCCACAATTCAGCACACACAGACATACACACTCACACGTTCATCCAAGAACTATAGAAGTAGAAAGTGAGGAAAATTGATAGGGGTTTCAAGAGGATTTCTGGGGTGATACTCCACCTGATCCTGCAGTCCAGGAATAGAGAGATAGAGAGCGATGCTGGGGTTCATAATAGCTTAGCACGTGGAGACTGAGGGGAGGCTCGCCAGACAGAGCAGCAGCAGTTAGGGATGCAAGACATGAGTGTCCCGACAAGAAGCTCAAACTTGGGGTTTTTATAGGGAAGATTGTACCTGGAGGTTAGCCTTCTCCCAGGGAGAACAATAGGGATTTGAGTGGAGACAAAGTCTCCAAAAGGTCAAAATCAGAATTGATGAGATTTGGCCAGCATTGCCAATTGTTAGAACAGTATGCAGAAAAGGAGCGCTTAGCGTTTGTATAGAGCAAGCAGTTCGGGGCTGAGAGCCCTTGCATTTGCTTAATGGTTGGCTGTGTCTGGAGGGCACTACTGACTATACGACAGATAGTTGTTTGCTGGCCTAGACCTAGCTTGCATAATTAAGGCCATACGGCCGTGCCTGCCTACACAGGCTCTCCGTGACCCTTTCAGACACATTGAGTTCATCTTATGGAGTGCCATGTGGAAATATTAACCATAACCAATATGAAATTGTAGACCTTGAGCTCAGGCTAGACAATTGCAGTAACACCACCTTCATTTGTATTCTTTGTATTCTTAAAACTCTTCAGCAACACAACTCATATTCAAGTGCAAGTTTTTGAAGTCAAATGAAGGTCCTTCCCAGTGGCTGTTTATCTCTATGGTGTAGAAATTTTTGGACAGGTATTTAACAATAAGAAATATAAGAGGCTACAGGTCAGGCATACACTGTCTTATGTAAGCTCATAAAGTTGCTTAAAATGGATAATTCAGCAATAATCTAATACCTTTGCTAGCATTAAAGCTATCTACTGTAACTGCAAAAGAGGGAATCATGTTCTAAAAATTCTACAGCTACCCATTTGATTTATTACTTCTGTGATAAGACACAGCCATTTGGATGGAAAATATACATTGAGAGTTAGAGAGTCCTGAGCCAGAGCAGTAGTTTTGAAAGACTCTAGTGATTTATTGCTTTCACATTTGCACTACGTACCCATATACTTGGTGTATTTACTTACTTAAACATTTACCCTTTAAGAGGCAATTTGTCAATTTAAGTAAAGAACCAAGTGTTCTTACTATTGCCAATTGAAAGGCAAACATCTGGCCCCACAGTTTTCGTTTTTTTTTAATCTTCCCACATATCTGTTTGGTTCATTTTGGTAAGAGACATACTTTCCTTTCCACATTTTAAACTTGAACAGATAAGAAGTCATCCTTGAGCAAATAAAAATGCCATATGCTACAAAGGCCCTTGATTAGGATGTTTTTAATTTATTTTTTCCCCTCCAATGCCAAAACTGAGAAGTTTTATATTTTCACAACAAAAATGCTGTGGACTATAAAAGAAACACATTTATATAAGATATAAAATTGTCACATATCTTGCTTCCCTGCATTCCCATTCCCATTTCAACAGTACTCTACAGAAAGTCCTGTAAGTCTACAAGGCTATCACAGATGGAGGACCTTGTTTTAAGCACCCTGTCCTCCTCTCTGAGAGTGAGATGGGACACACACTCAAGTTTAGGTACAATTCAAATAATTACTGGGTGTGGAGGTTTGGTGGACAAATATTTCCAGTGCTGTTGCTTAATTGGTCTTGGTGAGCAAAATGAAAACAATAAAGCAACTTCATCCTTGCCTCTAAAGCAGTGATTCTCAACCTGTGGGTCCCCAGATGTTCGTGGACTTCAGCTCCCAGAAGCCCCAGCCACTATGGTCAATGCTCAGGGCTTCTGGGAGCTGAAGTCCATGAACATCTGGGGACCCACAGGTTGAGAACCACTGCTCCAAAGCAACTCTTGCTGGGAGTGATATGAGCTCAAAGCCAATATGCCAAGAGACTGGCACTTCTGTGCTAGGAATTCAGTTTGGCCTGTTTCTCATTGAGATGTCAACAGGTGAGCTTCATTCATCAGGAAGACCTCCCTGCTCCCAGACTTGTGGCTGACACTCCCCTAAAATTAATATCCGATCAGTATCAGAGACAGCAGCATGGTTTGTTTTGCCACCTCGTCTCATCAGGTTTCAATGTGGAGAAAAGGAAGAAGGAGGAATTCACTGAAACTCATGTAAATCAAAGTTCTGCAGATCTGAAAACACTATATGAGAGTAGGTTGAAAATATTGGTTAGTTTCACTGTGAGAAGGCCTATTAAATCAGTTGTTGAATGGAGAGTCAATATGTAGGCAAATCACATTTATTCAACAGATTTACTCTAGTTTAGATTAACAACATTATTCAGAGCAGCACTTTATTCCATACAGATTTCTTTGTATATCTTGAACAGGACTAATAACAGCAAATGTTTCAGTGGCAATTCCATGAATAATTAGAATGATAGTTCGTCAGTGACACTAAAACAGGTCTGTGAAAAATGTTGTTCAGAATTTATCCATGACATAAAGACATTAAAACTCTAGTTATGCAAAAACACAGAACAGCAGAACAGAGATGGGGAAAAAAATATAGGGGAACCATTTTTTTAAAAAAGAACATGAAAATGACTGTTTATATCTAGTTTTTTTAAAAATATTTTTATGGAGATTAGTGTCCAAACAAAATTTCACTTTAACACATAATTTTAGTCATAACAACAACAAAAAAGTCTGTTAGGACTGGGCATAATTAATATAGAGATGCAGGGTTCGTCAGAGAACAGATGTTGCAATTAAATGTGTTTTCCTTCAAAGCAATAATAAAAAAAAACCCAAAACTGTGCAGCAGCTGATACTCTCCAGTGTTTCATTTTCAGAAAATGCAATCCCAAAGCTATAGAATGATGCATTTAAAAGAATAATTGTGTTGTTCAGCACATTACAGGGGTTGTGTTCCGAGTATGCTGATTATATGGAGGAAGGATCAGATGGAGGGATACACGCCAATCAACAACCCATTCGGAAATGTTTCAGTATGCCAGCTGTGCTCAGCCAGGCTACAGCAAAATTGTTTTAATTGGAGGACAGTCATCACATCTGCTTGGGAAGTCTGCATCTTGAGTGCATCCAAACACACAGCCAATGTTAGCATGAGCAATTCTAAAACATTTCTGTGTATGAGTTTGAAGCTCAAACATCATTTCTTTGTTCCTGAGCAGCAAATGTTGGCAAGTAAGTTTTCTACGTTTGTAGATTTTTTTTTTAAAAAAAATGCATTATGTTTCCAACCAATAAAAGGTAGAAACACTGAACAAAATCAAATCAAATTTTTAGCAAATTGCTGCCTACAAAGGCAACAATGCTGTACCTGGGGAAGGGGGGCATTCAAGAAAACTTAATCTTCTGGAACTTTATCTTATGGAAGAAGACTATAGATCAATCTTGTTTGAGGGATAAATGATCTATTGCTAAACAGGGAAATTTGACCCTCCAGGGAAATAGAAAAATTGCAGACCGAGTTTCTCTGATACAGGAGCTGCTGAAGCAAGGGACAAAAGACAGGAGGCATTCTCTCGGCTTCCTGACAAACCTGTAGCATACTGTACTATGTAGCAGTAATATGTAGAATTTACTAGCCTATTACATCCAAAGATCTCCAATTCCCCCAACATGCCATCAGAATGGCGGCAGGGGGGATCATCAGCTTCTGTTGTTTATTTTTCTTTCCCTGGATACCACAAACTAATTCTCTATGAATCATGGAAGAACGTATATTACAATACAACACAAAACTCCAGCCTACAGCAGCATGCCTTCCTCAGGATATAAACTTCATATAAACTCAGATGTCAAGGTGTGTGGCATGGATTCATATCTTTTGGGCCTCAAAATGTGTCACTCAGCACTTCTATAGGCTTACTTTGAAGAAGGTGCATGATGGGAAATGGTACCTCTGTGCCTAGAATATCTTTTCTAACACTTCTCTGCCCAGAATCCCTACATGTTGAATAAGGCCCTCTCTGACACACAAACACACTGTAAAGATAGTGGAAAGGTCTGAACACCAGTAATGTTCTGAAGAGAATGGCTGGTATAAATTATGGTCCCTGATCATGTTCTTGAAGCTAAATGGGTGCAGTGGGGCTTGATCCTCAGTCATGTTTTGGAGGAAAAGGGAAGCAAGACAAAACCACCACCTCCAGTCCAGAGGGGAAGGGAAGGAATCAGAACTGAGGTCATTTTCTGAAACCACATGGAAAGCAGAGAAGGGCCAAAAATGCACAAATGACTCATGACCATGGCTTCGGGAATACACTTTATGGTCTAGCTTCTCAATTCCCTCAGCCAGCAGAGTCACTATCCTGGGGATTTGGTGGGCTGGAGTTCAAAGAGCAGCCTTCCTGAGCATTATCCAAAGTAGGAACATTCTGCATTCCAGAATGTAGGGCAGGCTATAGCCACTCATGATCCAAAGGAAACACAAGTGAGATGGTCCCTGTGAGGGAACCCATCTCCACATTTGCCCCACAGTTCCAACCCTAAGGTCATTTCCACACTACACTGTTATAGTGCTATTATTCCACTTTTAACATCCTGTAGAACTCTGGGGTTTGTAGTTTACTGAGGAAAAAGAGCTAAATACCCCTCCCTAAACTGCAATTCCTAGAATTCCATAGGATGTTGAAAGTAGAACAATAGCACTATAAAAGTGTAGTGAAAAAATGGCCTTAAGCTCCTTTCACTCACCTTTTCCCTTAACTCTTAAGATCCCCTTCTGAATCTGGAAATCAGGTCTCGAGGTGACTGTGGGCCTTTCCGCCCTATACTACTATAGTGCTATTATTCCACTTTTAACGTCCTGTGGAATTCTGGGGTTTGTAGTTTGCTGAGGTCAAAGTGCTCTCTGGCTGAGAATTCTAAATGCCCCTCCTTAAACTGAAAATCCCAGGATTCCATAGGATGTTGAAAGTGGAACAATAGCACTATAGCACTCTAGTGTAGAAATGCCCATAGTTTCTGGACATTTGGCTATATTGCTCAGTAAGTTCGGCATAATGTGACCAGTTTTCCTTGTTGATTCTTCTTCATCATCATCATCAAGTTAAACATAAAGATGGAAATAAAAATAGTGACAATTTGTTGAAACAAATAAAATAAAAATGTCTAGTCTTTTGCTGGTTCCATATACAGTATAAGGTTACACTTCAGTTTCAAACAAAGTAATACTTCTCCCTGAACTCCTTCCATTTTCTCAGCTCCCTAAACCCTATTCAGACTAATTCCTTTCTTCCTAACAACTTTAATTCTTTTTCTGATTACCTCTAACTAACTTTTTTGTATACAAGTCTCTAGGTTATACCATTTAGGTCCCCCAACAACATTTCATGAGCTGTGATTGTCCATACTATAGATATCCTGGCCCAGTGGTCTTTCTCTCTCTCTCTTTTGTCCACATAGTATGGTAGATGGCATTCAGCATCAAGGGTAATTTTGTGTTCCAGTGTTATGTTATGCAGCACTGCCCCAACCAGCACAATCTCTGAGATCCTTTCTGGTGTGAGGATCACATGTCTTCGTCTGAGATGCAAACAGCAGAAATGCATCTTCAGAATTCCAAGGAAACATTCTATCAGCATCCAGGTGTCACATTAGACTCTGTTGTAACCGCCTATATAGAAGGAGGAGCAATATGCAAGACTCTGGAAAACTCAGCAAATACCTACAATTGAGCAATGGTGGGTAACCTTCATTGAAAATAGAAACACAGATATAGTCTCTGAGAGATTAAAGGGGAAATCAGATGATGAGATTAAAAAAGAATGGCAAATAATGTTGGGTAATTGCTGGGTACTATCAGAAGACAATGCTTAAATTATGGTATGGACTGTTTCATAAGAGGAGGCAATCAGATGATTATCATGAAACAAGATATATGGGTGAAGTAATGCAGGAACTATCATGTAATATTATCATGTTATTGTGGTACATTTAAGTTTGGAATGTGGATGATATAGTTGAAAGTGAAATCTAGTGAGGAGCGGAAGATCAGTAGAAATATTTCAGTCAAATGTACAATGATGAATGTTTATTTTATATGATTGAACTATAATAAAATTATATTTAAAAAAAAAGGAGGAGGAGCAAGAGTTCTTGAAGGAAAGACGCAATAATCCCCAAGTCAGGGCTTTGAGGTTCCAGGAGCCTCTCATGAAGGCAGAAGGGCATAAGGAGGTTGAGGGGGAAAACAAGGATTGTCTGATGCTCAACTCATATGCCCAAGGCTCCCTGTCTTCACAGCCATTGCTCTACTATGTTTCCTTCTGCTTAGAAATATTATTTACTGTGCAGAAGAGGCTGAAGAGAAAGTACTTTTCTCTGTACAAAAAGAAAAAAAAGAGAAACTTTCACAGAATCAGTCTGAAACTACAAAAATTCTCAAAAAGACAAATAAAAAAAGCTTCTAACCATTCTCAAATGTTCTTTCCATCCCACATTCTGGACAACGATGACACCAAATTATGAGGCACCAGCTTCAAGATGGATTTTGCGTCATCAAAACAGAAGAGTTGTAACTATATCCATTACTAGGCTTGTAGATCACTCATCACCCCACTGTGAAGAATTTGCATGACACTCTGTAGATAAAATATTTCAGATTTACTTTGACTTCGATGCTGTCATTAATACAGGTCCCATGGATGTAATGTTGTGTCCTGTTCATATTATTCAATAATATCCCATATTATTGAATACATTTCACTTTGTGCAACCTTGTTCAATTTGTGAAGCCTGAGAATGTGGTCAGGATCCTTGGAGAGGTGAAAATCACTACATGTGCACTAGATCTTTCCAGCTCATAAAAGCAGCCTGACAGTGAATGACTGAATGGATAAGGGGAATGGTGAACGTTTGCAGCAAGGCAAAGTTATCTGTTTTATTAAAAGAGGCTATGATGAAGCCTGTACTTTGGCCATTTCTGCGCTATGGCTTCATTCTGCCATGGGGACATATTGAAGTCAGTTTGTGACATTGTCATGGTCCTGCTCTTGTCATGTCCCCAATTGTTGTGATATATTATTACCAGGAAAAAAAAATGGTAATAGGCCCCTTTTGAGTGATGATTGCACTGGCTGGGGCAGTGAGTGAAGGGCAGAAGTGCTATCAAAGCACTTCCTTCTTCAGTGCAGCACCAGAAGAGGCCAGATGTACCGCGGAAGGAAGGAGTATGTCCCAAATGCTATTATCTGCTGACAGCTGGCCCAATGCAGAGGGGAATGTTCAGGATATGTTCCCATCCAAGCAAAGGCACTTCCAGGCTGATGCTGGGACATTGCAGGGTACAGGGAAGGTACAGGGTCACGGGGGAAAAAAATCTTGAACTCAACTGCACTAGATAATTATTGGTCAGTCTCAACATTCCTTTTTTGAGCAAGGCTCTAGAGTGTGTGGAGGCATCCGAGCCCCAGGGCTTCCTGGATTAAATGAATTATCTAGATCCATTTCAATCTGCCTTCAGGCCTCACTATGGGACTAAGATATCTTTGGTTGCCTTGATGAATGACTGATGCACAGAACTGGATGTATGTGTGTATCCCTGTTGGTTCTTCTAGAACTTTCAGTGGCTTTTGATACCATCAACCATGGTATCCTTCTGGGCCAACTCTCTGGGATGGCACTTGGGAGTGTTCCCCCCCAGCATCCCCTATCCTGGGGAATATAAATTTAATATCAAATATGCCCGCCATGCCAGAGAGGTTGCCCGAATGGATATGTAGACAAAGAGGTTGAAAGACCAAAAATAGGTCAGGCCAGGAAAATCCCCAGTCACGTTCCCCTAGGGGACCTCAGGATAAACACATCCACATGGACAAAGAGTCTTCAGTGAAGGAATAGCCAACCTGAGTGGATTATTGGGTTTTCTCCAGGTTGAGCAACTCCGATGTTAGTAAACCCTGCACTGCAGGGTCCATCTGCAAGGTCCAATCATGCAAACTACCGAGTTTCTATTGTGCAGCATTTCTTCCTTTATTTTGACCATTGTTCTTCCTGGGAGAGGGCCTGCCCTCAAGGTACGTTCTGCTCTATAAGTAGTCCTAGTTTTTGAGGGTATCTTTGGAGAAATCCCCACCATGCTAGCAGACCTGTACTCTGTTAGTCAAGTGATCCCATCAGCTGCTTCTCTGTGCATTCTTCTCACCACTTCCTGGACTGAAGACTTCAGGATAGGTGCAGTATCACCACCTTTACGCTCTCTCTGCTGAATCCTCTATCAATTTTCACCTCTTTCCTTTCTCAATAGGCCTTGTGTGCGTGAGTGAGTGAGTGTGGTGCATGAGAACACATTTATCAATAAAATCCTATTATTGGTACATTTGTCTGGCTTTTCACTTGGTTTGACCCTGTAAAAATTGGATAAAAGATCCTACTGGGTTATTCTGCCCCTTGTTTGGCTCCAACCAGTGCTATGCCAATTTCCCCGACTTTTGCATGTTGGAGCAAATCAAGGTATCTCCCATGGGACCCCCAGAAGTCAGGGTAACAAAAGCACTTTCCGTTCATTCTTGGAGGGGTGAACTCAAGAGGTGGTGCTAAGGTATTCCTGTTCTACTTATTGTTTGTTGTCCTGTGTGGTACCCCATGGTTCAGTTTTATCCCCATGCTGTTAAAACCTACATGAACCCACAGACTGAGGTTATCCAGAGTTTTGAAGTTCAGTGTTACTAATATGCTCATGAAATCAAATTCTATTTCTCCTTTCCATTTTACTGCAAGGAAACTATTTCAGTATGAAACCATTGCTGTTGTCAGTAATGGGTTGGATAGGGGCAAACAAACTGAAGCATTATCCAGAAAAGACAGAGGTGATCTTGGTCATTTGGAAAGCAGATGATGGAAGAGGAATTCAGCCTGTGCAGGATAGGGTTATATGGCTCCTGAAATCTGAGGTTCTCAGCTTGGGCATGTTCCTGAACTCAAATTTGATTCCGGACCTGCAGGTTTCAGAATTGCCCAGGAGTGTGTTTGCCTCATTATATAGTGTATCAGCTTCATCCGTTCCTTGAAATGTCAGATTTGGCCATGGTTACACATGCCTTGATTATTTCCTGGTTGGATTATTGCAACATGCTCTAAATGAGGCCACTTTTGGAAATTGTTCAGAAGCTTCATGGGTCCAAATATAGTGGCCAGACTGCTTATCGGGACTGCTTACAGGGAGTACATAGCACTCTTATAGAAAACAGTTACACTGGCTAATGATCTATTTCTCAGCAGAATTCAAAGTGCTAGTTATCACCTTTATTCCATATATTGGCTAGGTCTACACTATTTGAAAGACCGTATCTCCATGAGCCTCCCTTTGCTTTAAGATCTTCAGTAGAGGGGTTTATCTTTCTCTCATAACAAACAGATATATGTTTGGTTAAGGACAGAGAGAGAATCTTATCAGTGGATCCTTGCATGTTATGGGATTCTCTTTTGTGTGAGGTTGTATTAGGCTCCTCTTTCCTTTCCCTTTAGAACAGTGGTTCTCAACCTATGGGTCCCCAGATGTTTGTGGACTTCAGCTCCCAAAAGCCCCAGCCACTATGGTCAATGCTCAGGGCTTCTGGGAGCTGAAGTCTAGAAACATCTGGGGACCCACAGGTTGAGAACCACTGCTTTAGAATAAGTGAAAAGCTTGTATTCAGGCAGAACTTTGACTTATAATTTATGGGGCCAAAAAAAAGTTCTTTGTTATTATGTGTTTTATCTTTTTAAATATGTTTTAATTGTATGTTACATTGTTTTAACCTCGTGGGGTTTTTTATACAAAACTCAACTTTTTTTAATATATACATATTCAATAAAATATTTATTTAAATAATTTTTAAACTGTACCCTTTCTAATTTTTTTTTAAATTACACACAGCATTATAACATCTAAAACATTAGGGGAAAATATTCTAATCCTAGCTAGCTACTAACAGTAACTGTCTAAACATAAAAAAGAAGTAATCTAAACTTGAGACAACACTAACAAAGCTCAAATGGGTAATAAGTTACACACAAGACAGACAGCCCACCAGAGAATGGCTATTAAGTAATATAATCCTGCACTTCCTCAGGATTAGTTTTAATATATCAACTTTGTCCTAAGTAGGATTCGAAAATAATGATAAACATACATTGTTGATCAACTATCTACATTTACAATTTAAACTATAATATAATAAGTCAATTTTCCACAAACTATTTCTGCTCCACTGTTCCCATCCTATCATTGATATTTTCCCCATCAACCATTAAAATAACTTATAACTTTCTTTCATTCCTTTTTAAATTTAGTCAAAGACCCTTCTTCAGATAAACAAGTCAATTTATCCATCTTTGCTATACCAAGCAATTTCAAAACCCAATAATCTTGAGATCTCATCTCGGGTTGTTTCTATTTCTGAACATGAAGTATTTTTGTCACTGTTGTCACATACTGAATCACTCTTTCACATTTCTTCTCCAAATGATCATCAATCTGTTCCAGTATGAAAAATTCTGGCTTCAGCAGGATTTTCGTCTTCAAAGTATCTTCCATCAACCTATGTATCTGCACCCAGAATTTCTAGTATATGTGAAAAATGTCCCTTCAGTCTGTTTAGAGTTCCAGCAATTATTTGAAAGTCCTTTATATGTTTTGGACACTTTGTCTGATGTTAAATACTACCTATGTGTCATCTTACAAAACTTGTCTTTCTGGCACAAATTTTATATCTCTTCAGTGGTTCCATCTAAATGAAATGACCCACATTTTGAGCTCATTTAACCATATACTCATTTACCTCTTCTTCTTCTATCTCTAACGTTAATAACAATTTATACATTTTTGGTTATTAAGTTTTCATGATCTTTACACAATTCCTTGTCAAAATCAGCTTTTCCTATCTCAAAACCAAACAGAATCTCTCTCTCTCTCTCTCTCTCTAATTATCTATATGCAAACCATCTAACACCAAAACCATTTTTGATCAGTTCTTTATTTGTTTTCTTTCTCAGTTGGTACTTATTTGCAAATATCAAGTTTTTATGCTAACCATTTATCTATCAAAGGAATTTCTCTTGTGAATAAATTTTCATGCAGTGAAATCTACAAGGGCATTTTAGAACCATTAGAAAATGATTAAAATTGCATTTGCTATAATTTTATCATTATATAACATGTTATGCCACCCAAATTTTAAATCAAATCCTTCTATTATAAAAGCCATTATCTTTTCAGTGCAAACCAGTCTTTCAACCAGACCATGCAGGAAATGTAATAATAATTTAAGGTACAGTGGAAGGGGGGTTGGCAATACATTTGTACTCTGCTTTTTATATGTTTGTAAGCTGCCTTGGATCCTGTATAGGGAGATAGCCAGGATATCAAACAAAGAAACAAAGGGCCATTCCACACTATACTGTTATAGTGCTATTATTCCACTTTCAACATCCTATGGAATCCTAGGGCTTTCAGTTTAGGAAAGGGCATTTAGAGTTTCAGCCAAAGAGCTCTTTGGCCTCAGTAAACTACAAATATCAGAATTCCACAGGATGTTGAAAGTGGAATAATAGCACTATAACTGTATTGTGCAGAAAGTCCCAAAGAAAGAAAGAAACATTCTGCTCATGCTGGGTCAACACATTCATTCAACAGAATGGAGGGAGACTGAGGGAATAGAATTGCCCATACAATTTAAGCAACAGGACTGAATATGGGAATACTATTTGAGAACATTCTTGACATGCAAATTTCCTGAAGCAAGAAAAATAGCAGGATAGAGAAGAAGTTCTAGGCCAGCTCTTTTGTCTACTCTGCTACTTTTATTTTTCAGTGAATTTTTTTCTCATGAGGAACATGGAGAAAGCTAACCCACATTTTGCAATCTGCAAAGACATGTGTCAAGGTCCAGCAGTGGACTGTGCTTCCTTGGAGTGTGGTGGTATCTCCTTCTTTGGAGGTTTTTAAGCAGAGGCTGGATGGCCATCTGTTGGGAATGCTTCGATGGATGTTCCTGCATAGCAGGGGGTTGGACTCAATGGCCCCTGGGCTCTCTCCAACTCTATGATTCTATGATTCTATGATTAAGGTATCCAGAATGTTAGTGAGGTATTTTTCTGGTGGACAGAGCAGAGAGGGCACTTTATCCTTCGTGGCACAGCTGCAAGTTTGTTTATCTTGTCTCCTAAAGTTTCTGTCCCATGGGAAAGCTCTAACCGTGGGAACCAAGTACGCAATGTGTGACATGGTGCATGTCTGGAAGTGATTTAGCACTGGTTAAAAGCTTACATCATGTTCTGTAAGGTTTCCTTCTTCCTTTTTCTCTCTTTGATGTTTTCACCTGAACCTCCATGTTTCCTTTTTCCCTGGCCTTGTTTATGCTATGCTTCTAGACAAGCTGTCTAAAGCACTCTGATTATCATGTGTCCTGCTTTTGCTTCAATAAACTGTAGTTTAGCCTAGACACAATGCATTTTCATGGCTTTTTTTTCCTTGGAGCAACTGGCAAAGGCATAGCACAGCTTCACATTTTGCACTCTGCACATGCTCAAGAGACCACACTCACGGCGCCCCGATAATATGGCGTGCTAAATAATTCCAGCACTCTTTTGCTTAGTTCTATTGTATTGGGAGATCAAGGAATACAATCTTTATGAAAGGAAATGTAGATGCAATCATAGAATATTTTTGACATTATTTATTTTTTTCTCAAGCCTTTAATGTGCTGATACCATTGAGCTACTGTCTCAAGGGAATATATTCAGAGGTAGTTGTATTGGCCATACAACAAAATACAACAAAATCCAAAATCCGAAGAGAAATATCTTTATTGGGCAACAAAAATGCAGAAAATACATAATGTGAGCTTTTGAAGCATCACTGGCTTCTTCATCAGGCAAAAATCTTAAAAAATAATACAAGAGAAGAAGAAAAGTGACAATGTTGGAGTCACAGGACTACATTTTGTCTCAGATATTATTTCTGCTGTCAGTTAAGATGATCTAGAGGGGTATCAATGCAGGCAGAGCAATAGCAAAGTAATTTTCCTTGATATCTAGACTGCCCCTGTCCAGTGTCTTCAGGAAATTCTCGAGAATGACTCCTAGAAATTTTGTGTGTCTATATGATACTAGTTTACCCACCAATTACTGTCCCAAATGCCATTCATGTTGTTTATGCTCTGCACTTTATTGTAGACTCAAAATACAAAGTTACTTTTGTCCTAGCTATAGCAGGTGTATTACTCACTGCTTCCAAAGAAATTAGACATTTTTCTATACAATATTTTTTAAAGAAATTTTCCCACCTAAAAGTTTATTAACCCAAGTACTTTGGCATTCTCTCAAGACTTTGGTGGCACACATAATCCCCAACTGAAGATGCAGCTCATTTGTAGTGATATTCAGTAAGTGAGCAGTGTGATCGAACACCCTTGAGGACTGATACGAGAGGGCACAAGAACAAATTTCTTAAAATGGATAGTATTCTGTAATAATAAAAATTGCACTCTGTGTTTCTGTTTTTCCTCTATACTTCAAAATCATGAAACCTAGACATCTGACACTTGGTGTGCATACTGAAAAGATCAGGAAGGTTTGCATTTCAGTTTAATTTGAATTTTAAATTGGATTAATTAATTTTAATTAAAATTAAAATTGAATCAGTGGGCGACATGATTTCATTAGGCCACTGGGTGGCAGACACTAGGCTTCTATTGAGATTTGGTGCAAATGCGTTTAGCTGTTTTTGGATGGTGCACCAGAAACCAAAGTGATATAAATACCTGGCCTTTCTCACTGTTGAAGCAAACAGGTTATCCTTTAATGTGCCAGGTGCTTGAAGAAATATGTCTGTTTCTGACTCAAGCTGTGTCTGTACAATATGAGAATTTCTACTACCTAATATGTGTTGAGAGAAGAGTGTGACAGTTCTGATCCACTCAGGCCTAGTTCGGTGAGATCTGCGTGTCCATCAAAATGAAACAAAGTCACAGGTTCAATAAAATCATGATTTATTGATTACATAAAGGAGTGACAATAAAACCTAAAGCAAAGGTAAAGACAGCTCTTGCACTTTCAGCTGTTTGAAGATGTCTTTTGTAACAATTGTTCTCCCCTGGAGTCCCTATGATAAACCAGATGCTGGCCTCAGACCAAATTCCTCCTCTGCTGGATTACAGCCAAATGCACCCCCTCAGGAACAGACCACTGAGCTGATTTCTTGTGATCTTTAAATATCCTCTCTTATGTTCTGAAAAGTGCTGGCACTTTATAGGCCAAAGGAGAAAGTCATTTCATTCTCACAAAGGAACAGTTTTGCAGGCACTCCAGAGGGGGAAGACCTTATCTGTTACAGCATGAGTTGACCTGGCTCAGTGAGAGAAGCAATACAATTACTTCATTACACATCCCTTAAGCATACAAAAACCATGTGTAGGGTAAATGTAAGCACTTACTAGTGTCACTTGGCCTAATTTTGGAAATCGTCCAACCCCCTATAGAGAAGCATAGGCTTAAAGAGCAATATTTGTGGGTGAGGAGAGGAAAAGAAATATTGCCCACTTGGTTGTGGTTTACTTGGAATCTAACCATGTTAGCTGGTGTCTGCTTACATTCTTAGCTGGCCTGGTTCCCCAGATTTCAATAAAGTAGAAATTAAAGGAAAGAAGGAGGTATACCCACATTATATAGTTCTCAGTTTCCTAAAACTTTAACTGTCATGACTTTATTCTAAAGAATCCTGGGACTTGAAGATTGTTGAAGTATATAGATAATTCCCAGGTTTCTTGAGAAGAGATGGAGGGTTCATGATGTTTTAGAAACTGAAGTTTAGGGGAATAGGCAAACACATCTGAACAGTGTCTGCCTGAACATACTGAACTGTGGCAGAAAATTCTAAGCACCCCACCAGGCTACAAATCCCAGGATTGCTTAGGATGCAACCATAACGATCAAAATGGTATAAATCTGTAGGCAGTTACAACTTATGTCTCTAGCCCCTTTTGATGCTGAGGTATGAGACAGAACCTGTAACCACTATTTTTAATTGTCTTGCAGGAAACCAAACTGTTATCACTTTTAAATGAATTTGATAAATGAGTGTAACAACTGTCATTCAGATCACATTTTGGACGTCAAATATTTAGAAATGTAGACTAACCCATTGATTTCTGAACTACAATGTCAATGCTAGCTGGGGATTCTAGGAATTGTAATCTTATCCAAATCAGGTGAGTATAATTGTTCCCCTGTTGGAGGTGGGATATGGCATGAGGTTGAATCCTGGCAACAATATGCACTCTTTGATGTATCAAACATGATTCCAAGCTTTACGGAATCCCCACTCCTAGGAAAAGTTTTGTCTGTGCCTGCTGATTTACAACAATGTTCTGAATTTTATAGTGCTTTCTTAGGCAAGGAATATTATTAAGTAGTTTTGCCAGTTCTTTCATCGGAAATGTAGCATACATCCTCTGGTATTTGTTTTCAGTCTCCCATTCAAATAGTAACCAGGGCTGACCCTGCTTAGCTTCCAAAATCAGACAGGATCTGATGCCTTTAGGGTATGTAGGCCAAGGAAAACTACTCCAGTTAAATAGCTGCATCTTTGTAGGTGTTGAAGGAGCTCTGCTAACAGAAATGGGGGGGGCAGAGAAGCTGCTCTGTACCCCTCATTCCATGAAAAGAAGCCAGAACAAAGCAAAACAAATGTTCAGCTTGTTTCCTATCCATAAAGCTCATGAACAGGAAACTTGAAATGTAGGTATTTGTGTTTTAGTTAACTCTCTCATGACCCACCACATAATTTGCAAAATGAAAAGATAAACTGCAAATGTGGCTGCCTGGGTTGGAGGAACTAGGAACTAATATAAGGTAAGCCAAAGAATCATGTTCCCGGACTGCTTTAAGTGTATAAAAACTGGATGTTTGCTTTCCCTTCAAAGAGGAATAGCAGAAAACAGCCCTTGAAATGTTGTTTTCAATATTTTATGAGAGAGAATTTGTAAAGGCATGTATTGTACTGTTTTTCAAGTTACACCCAAGACCTGCCTGACTTGCAGTGGATAACACAAAATAAAGCCTGCAAGCTATGTAGAATGACACACTTCATTTCATGTGACTTATTTTGGGAAAAGATAGTTGTCTTCTTGGAACTTTTTTGATAACATACTGCAGGAGATACTTATGAAGAACTCGGTGAACTGTAATACATGTTCCAGCTGGTTAACTGTCTCTAGCCTGCCAAGAAACTATTTGTGCATATATGCTATAGGTCAGAGGTAGAACCATGTGGCTTTATGGATGATTTTGGACTACAACTCTCATATCAGTCATAACCAATGTTGTAAATGGTAAGGGCTGATGAGAGTGGCAATTTGCCACTTTCTAGAAAGCAACACACATTTCATACTTGCCATAGGCTTTTAAAGGTGCAAAACAGATTAATCAGATTGGGAAGATGGCTATTCATAGATGTACATATACCACTCCTGGAAAATCCTTCATACCTAAAGGTTCCACAAGAACAAAGGGAAAAAATCACACCTTTTCATCAGATGTGATGCCTACCACACTAGGAAATATAAGAAACTCCATTTTTACTTAACCTGTTTTTGATGTGGTATTTTTTAATGGACATGAATATTGGCTTCTTGACAATATTCAGCATATTAGAACAAATCCCAATGGATTGGTTTTGGAGTTTGCTCCAGTTTCATGGATTCAGACAGAGTTCATCTGGCCTCAGCAGATGGAAAGCACAGAGCTCCAGGGCAGGTGCAAATCAGGTCAGTGCCTCTAGCACCACCTTCTGAGTTTATGTCTCCAAGAAGGACTTGAACCACTGTAAAATAGTAATGCCCAAGACCCCTTCCAGAAAGGCAGCTCAGAAGGATATTATGCTTAATGGTATTGAAATCTGCTGAGAGATCCAGCAGCCCCAACACACTCTCCCTTTCCAATTTCCAATGTAGGTCATCCACCAAGGTAATAAACACCTTCTCCATTCTATAGTCAAAGTGAAGTGAATCTAGATTATGTATTATGTCCAAGAATACTTAATGTAGGTGGGTTCAGGGAGAACTTTCTCCTCCCAAGAATAAAGGTCGCAGAATCTTTTAGACCTTCTTGTAGTGTGGCATTCATCAGTCTTCCCACCCATGCAACCAGTCCTCCTCTGGCTTTTTTTATGAGCTAGTAAGTGTGTGGGTCCAGTATACATGTGGTGTCTCACACCTCTTTGAGGAGCCTGTCAGCATCCTAGGGATGCAAAAATTAAGACACATCCAATAACAAAGAAGCAACAGATTTTGCAGAGTAATACACCTGTAATTTAAAACAAACAAAAACAAAATTAGAAGGATGAAGCAGATCATTAAAGTATACATTTATTAGAATGAGGAACTATCTTAACTTAATAAATGACTTAGCAAAATCTTTCAGCATCTGTCTTCTGCCTTCTTAAAAAAATGGTTAAATTCAAGGTGGCAATTGATATCACTCTGTTGTTGACTTTCATGATTGAATAATGATATTAAGCATTATCGTTTAGGTTGAAATCATGATGTGTTATGGTCTTAAGGTTTCAGATATTTTGCCCTTATATTCAAACTACTTGAAGAAATGGTACCTTAGTTGCAAACAAAAGCAAATCACAGAGGCTGAAGTATTCTGAACTTAAATGTTTGACCACTGATTGCTTGAGATTCTTGGTCTGAATTGCAGACTTGGGGATCCTGAGATGTGTACACACAGGTCTGTGGTTGTTTTTCCGATCTACTCCAGATGGTGTCCTATACATCTGTGTTCAGTCACATCAATAAGACTGCAGGACTAGCAACAGATGCTGTGTTTAATATAATAATTGCTGTCAATCACTGTACTTCTAAAATTGCTGTCTTCTTAAAAGACAGCCAGGTGATGCGTTGTCTGGAATTACAAAAGTGTAGCAATGGAAGGAATATTCAAAGACTGGGGGGAGGGGGGCTTCTCAAGTGTCCAGAAACTCTGACAAGGAGAATCATCCTCAAGTTCCCTCTCTCATGTTCTTTTCTACATGTCTGACTACCCTAACCAAGTCTCACCTTTCTTCTTCCCCCCACGGTCATGTCATTGCTGATAAAAGGGTAAGAGCAAGCAACAGCATTGCCACTAATATAATCTGTGCACTACAATGACAAAGAAATTCCCCAAAATGCCTTCATTAGGATATATTGGTTACAATCCTGCTTGTTCAGGTGGCCTTCATCTCCATGAACCTGCAACAACTACATAGCCAAGTGAAAATCCATTGCCTTGGATAATCATTAACAGCAAATCTTCCATGCTACAAAATGAAATTGCTGCCCTCAATAAGAATTCTGCCCCACCAAATGAAATTTTCCTTCAGTCCTCAATTATCTACCATTTCAGTAATTTAAAATTTCACTTGAACATTTAGAAATATAGTTTAGGCATCCAAAGAAAAGAGTAGACAAAGTTACAGTATATGAAGAAAGCAAATATAAGATATATTTGAAGCATGGTATTCTCCCTTACAAACCAGTCCACACTTTGAGATCTGCTGGAAAGGCGCTTCCTTCTGTCCCACTGATGTCACAGGTATATCCTGATGGGAACACAGGAGAGGGCCTTCTCAGTGACTGCTCCCAGGGTCTGGAACTTCCTTCCCATAGAACTCAGACTGGCATCATACCAACTTTCTTTCCGCAGCTAAGTAATAACATTTTTATAAGTAATAACATACTCTGACAGTTGTTTGATGTCTTATTATGGCCGGACTCATAAAAAGAATTGGATATTACTAATGTGCTGAAATTGCTGAATTTATGGATGTGTGAATTTTGAATTACATATTTTAACTTAGTTTTAAAATAATAATGGTTCTAGGTAGTGATGCATTTAAGGGCATTTCTGTACAGCATTGCTGTCTTGGGATGAGGATGCATTGCTGCCAGTCTGCAAGTCATGCTTTCATGGCATCATCACAGTCCCGCTGCCCACACATTCCCAGCTGTCACAATCGCAGGATATTCCATTACTGGACAAACTCCAGTAATGACCCCTGATCACGTGATGCTCCTGTCACCAGTTCCAGTGTGGAAAGGGAGGAAGCATGATTTAGGTGCTTCCTTCCCCAGTACAGCACATGAAGTGGCCAGCTACACTGTGGAAGGAGGCTGCATGTCACTTGTGCTACCCTGCTACAGGCAGCTGGCTGGGAGCAGAGGGGAGCATTCAGGTCTCACCTCCATCCCTACAGTGGCACTGCTGAGATAATGATGGGACAACAATAGAAAATGGTAAGGTGTGGAAAGGGTCTAAGTCTTTTACTCCAAGTCCCAAGTCAAGTCTCAAGTCTCTACCTTCAAGTCAGAAGTCGAGTTTCAAGTCCTTGCAAGTACTTTCAGGTTGTCTCAAGTGTGGGAACCAACTTTAACAGAAAAGAAAAAAAAAGGTAGTGGTCAGGTATACGAAGGGGTCAATGGGCTTACAAGAGTCTGCAGCTTTGGAAATGGGGAATAGGATCCTTCTTACTCCCAATCTGGAGGCTTTTGTGTCAACAGGCATAAAAGAATCTGCAGCTTCAGAAGTGGGGAATAGGATCCTTCTTAGTTCCCATTACTGAAGCTTCAAAAGCTTTAGAAGGAGAGATCCTTCTTCCTCAAGCCTGTTGCCTAACACATTTGTTTGTTCCCCTCTGAGAAACAGATCCAGCACTCTGGGAGTGCATCTTGCCTTCTGCTATTAGGGAAAGTTTTAGAAGGCTACTCCAATATGCAACAGAGACAGGCTGCTAAGCAGACCTCAACTCTGTCTCAAGCCCATTGTCTAATGCATTTGTTGTTCCCTTCCACATTTTGGGCTCAAGAAAAAGCTTCACATGACCAGTAGGTAAAAAGAGATGGAAGCGTTGTTCATAGTCATAAAGTTTCTGGGTGAGTGAGTTATGTTACTGAACCAAGGGCAGCAAGTCAGTTACTAAAAATACATATGTCATGAGTCGAGTCAAATTAGTGTGTCATTTATTGATGAGTCAAGTGCAAGTTGAATCACTGAAGCAGTTTGAGTTGGTTCTAGGTGTGAATAGTTTTCATTGTCTCACTATCTACAGTACTAGAAATGTTGAGACTGAATGAAACTTTTGTGGCAAGGGGGAAGAATTCTCTGTTGTGGGTCCAAAATATTCACTCTCCTCCCCCCAGGTAACTATAACCCTGCTTGGTAGGATCACCAGTCCTGGTAAGTTTGGACATCATCAGACTTATTGTGAAGATCAGTGACAACGTTATTATTCTCAATAGTGAGGAGGACATCAAGGAAAGGGATCTGTGGATGTTCAGTGGTGTTGGTAGATGTAAATTTGATGGGTGGATACAGCTATATACTATTCTAAGCATTCCTTTTTGTTCATGCAGCCCATAAAGATAACAGCAATCTGTTACCATATGAGAAAATGACCACTAGTAATAATATGCGAAGTTAGTGATGAATAATAAATAAACATAAACCAAACGTACTGTCATTTATTAAGTTCTGTTTGTTAATTGCTCGTACGTGTGTGTCTGTATATGTATGCTATATTGCTTATCAATTTCTATCTGTTTAAGATTCCACTACTCTCCATCCATTCAGCCACACCTCTTTCATTGATGCAACCATAAAAATAATCTCCCAAATAGAAATAAATGGTGGCTGTCAGCTCTACAGAAGCTGCCAATCCTTGTGCTTGATTCTATTGATTGGAAATAAAATACACAACAAAATATTGCAGCTTCGAGTAGTCCTGCTATTCAGAGTTCCATCAGCCATGCCTTTTCTCAAGGTAATACATTTCTTTCATGGACATAAACACAAAGAGTTTTTTCACCTACAGTTGTTAAGAATTACCAAGCATTCTGTAGTCACTGAGTATGATCAGTCCTCATTGGGCTGGGATTTCCCCCATCTTTTGGGGTGAGGTAGTGATGTATTTAAGTCTTTTACTCCAAGTCTCAAGTCAAGTCTCTGCCTTCAAGTCTTAAGTCAAGTCTCAAATCCTTGAAAATACTTTCAAGTCAAGTCTCAAGTTTGGGAGCCAACTTTATACCCCAACCTAGATAGAATGTCTGGACAGAGTCAAATAAAGTCAGTTTCAATACTTTAAGCAGAGTTGGACCTCCATATTTGCAATTTTGCCATCTGCAGCTTTGGAAGTGGAGAATAGGATCTTCCTTACTCCCCATTCTCAAAGCTGGAAACTTTTGTGCCAATGGGCATAAAACAGTCTGTAATTTCAGCAGTGGGGAATAGGATCCTTCTTATTTCCCATTTCCAAAGCTTCAAAAGCTTTAGAAGGAAGGATCCTTTTTCTCCTTAAGCATGTGGCCTAACACATTTGCTGTTTCACTCTGAGAAATACACCCTGCACTCTGGACTTGAGTCTTGTTTTCTGCTAATAGGAAGGCTCCTCTGATATACAGCAGGGACAGGCTGCTGAGCAGACCTCAACGATGACTCAAGCCCATTGCCTAATCCATTTGCTGTTCCCCTCTGAGAAATGTACCCACACTTTGGGCTTGAGACAGATTGTCATGTGACCAGTAGGCAAAAAGAGATGGAAGTATTGTTCAAAGTCGTAAGATTTCTGGATGAATTTATTATGTTACTGAACCAAGGGCAGCAAGTCAATCGCTAAAAATATACAAGTTTCAAGTCAAGTCAATGCATTATTTATTGCCAAGTTGAATCACTGAAATGGCTTAAATCCAACTTGAGTTCGAGTCAATTGACTTGAGTATACATCACTGGGACAGGGGAATTATTTCTACATGTTTGCTGTTCCTTGAAGCCTTCTGATATATTTCTCTTGGCTGCCTAAGGTGTCAGCCATCAATAATTGTTGGAGATACCCACAAAGTTTGGTATGGACTGCTACAAGATCAGACTATCATGTGACTTTTCTACCTTTTTCTTTAGGTATGTGACTCTTTTCCCTGGTCAGAGGATGCACTGATAGGAACTGCATTGTAATGTCGCTTCAGGGTTGCACAACAAAAACAATATATACCAATGACACTTTTTCTTCTGAGTGCTGCAAGCACTCTCTTAAAATGTTTTCTGTAATTTCAGGGGTTCATCCAATTTAGCCAATAGACCCACATTTAAAAGAAATTCCCAAAATTAGTAACATAGCACTTGTGTGCTACTAGTTCAATCAGTCTTTAGTTTTCCACAGGCCATTTCAACAACATATACAGAGAAACATCCTTTCAAAAAAAAAAAAAAAAAAAAAGTTACTAGGACCAAATTAGGATGATTATAGACATTAAAAGAACTACAAAGTCATCAAATGTAGCAAGTTGTAAAACAAATAGCATTTTACAAACTACTGTTTGTAAAGAAATTATGCAAAATCAAATCTTGTAAATGCATGATCCAAATGTGCAATTGTAGAGCAATATATGAATTTGGCCCTTAGTGCTAAAGAGAAACCAGTATAACTAAATGAGATATTCTAGTCTGGATGGGAAAAAAGTGTGTGTGTGTGGAGGGAGGGTCATCAAAACTTCCAAAGCCCTTATGCAAGACAAAACCAAGCCAAGCTAAGGGTATGTGTTGGATGTCTTTCCCTATTTGCTCTCTCTGGTACAGCCTTTTGGTCCTTTTAAAATCTGATTTTTCCTTTCTGCTGGTCCCAATGGGATGAAAATAATATATATATATATATATATATATATATATATATAAAAAAAAAAGTGATTTTAATATAGGTGAAAGACACACAATCTGTGGTCTCAAGACTGCAGCTCCGCCAATGGCAGACCTCCAAACAGGGCCTTCTGGGATAGAAGGCCCTGTTTGGAGGTCTGCCATTAGAAACATTTTTTTCCCTTTCTGGACTTCCTCCTGCCTGTAAATCTTAAAGTTCAGACAAACATCTCAAGCTGAAATCTTACATATGATTACATGGGAGGGCCTCTTTGATGTCTGTGGGTCTTATTCCTGAGAAGAAACGAATTGCTAGATTATAATTGCATCCACATCTTTCTATGAATAAGATCCATTGAACATACCTTTGGGTAAACATTGATAGGATTACTCTGAGAAGGTCTATGTTGATGTCAATTGTATGGAATTATATGTTTAGTCAGCATCATCCTTGAAGCACGACAGGAGTAAGCACCGTGATTGTGGATAAAATTTGCTCAAATTTCACTGGTATTACAGTGTATTATGCTAGGAAATACTTGCTTAAACTCTGACAAGTTTATGAGAGCCATTTTTTTCTTCATAGAAAGTGTTTTTAACTGTATGCTGTGACGTTTTTAATTGTACTATTTTTACATTGCTTTTTACTTATGTGTTTTTTTAATTAATTTTATTGTGATTACATTAATAACATCTCCCTATGACAATTTCACCAAACTATCTCACAGCTATCTTCCACTCCTCTCTGGATTTCAATACTGTTATTTCATTGACGCATCAACATTTTATGCTGACATTGCCATTTCTTTGTCAACACAATTCTGACAATCCTGCTCTTCAACCTGACTTTACATGTTCCATGATATTCCACTGATTTTCTACTTCTAACTGCTCACGTCACCAAATCAAGAATTGTTTCCTGTCAACACCCAAACCATTTCCAGGACAGTTTGCCATTCTTCGTTATGTCATCATCTGATTTTCCTTTTTAATCTCTGACACGTATATCTGCATTCCAATTTTCATAAAAGTCGCCCACCATCGCCGATGGCAGTTGCTGGAGTTTTCCATAACTTTCGAATATCCATGCAAGGCTGTTGGAACTATGTACAACATTATTTAATATTTCTTTGCAGACAGTTCCATCTAGAACATATGCGTCATCAGATACTTGTTCAGGTTTCTTATCAATTCTACTTCTCAATATTTACATCATACTACTGACACACCACTTCAATACTTTTTTAAGCCTTAGGACATGACCACCACATATGAATAGTGTTCCACATTTTCCTGACACTTCCGAAAATGACCTTACTCCTCGTTATATATCTTCTTTAATTTTTCTGTGTTATGTACCATCTATGAAAAGCTTATAATAGTTCTTAATTCTCATGGCAGCATGACACATTAGAAGTAAAAATCAGTGGAATATCATGGAACATGTAAAGAGGGTCGAAGAGCAGGATCTATCAAGCATATTACAAATGTAATGTGGCATGCCAACCTACTCAATCAGCTCCCCTCTATGTCTAGTGTTCTCATTTTGAAATACTCTCATCTCAGTTTTATTCAAGTAAATGTCGCTGCCTCTGAATATATCTGTAAATCCGGTACACCACACTTTCCTCCATCCAACTGCCATGATATTCCCATTCCACTCCTTGGCTTTTTGCCTGTGATATAAATTTAGTGAAATTTCCTCTTCCATTGGCATAAGGTCTAGAATTTGTAATAACATGGGGAGATTTTGGAAAACGTCATTCATCTTTGAAAGTATGTTCATTTTTAATGATGCCCACTCTTCCCATCATACATAGTCACATTTTTAGTCCATTTCTCCAAATCCTTGATTATCTCTTTCCATTTTTTTTTCATAGATACTATCTGCAATATTTCATTATTTCTTTTTTTCTTTATAGACCTAGACACCCAGGTATTTTGCTTTTTGACCTTTATTAAAACCTGTTAAATGCTCAAGCTCCTTCTTTTCTTTCTTCCTCATGTTTTTTGTTATAAGCACTGTTTTTTCCTTGTTTTATCTTGAATCCAGAAAATTCACCGAACAATATCCATCACCCTTCCAATACCGCTACAAGACGATCATCAAGAAAGAAAACCCAATCATCTGCAATGCTTTGAGTTTACAGCTCTATATTCCCATCTGAAAGTCCTCTTATTGCTTTGTCTTCCCTTATGGCATTATCTAAGCATTTCCAATGTCACTACAACAGCACACAGGCACAGTTGTCTGTTCCTGGGTGTGCAATTCCAATCCTGTTTCATTCTCTCTCCATTAATAATCAATCTCTGCCTGTTGTTCCACTGCATATTGCTTCAGTCCAACAGATAATTTGTCTCCAACTTGAGCCTGTTTAATTAACCGCTTCAAGAATGACCAGTTGATCATATCAAAGGCCTTTTTTGTGCATCCACAAATATCACTGCCAGTTTTCTTTCATTATGTTTCTCATAGTACTCAATTTCATTCTCAGCACTGTCCTAATACTGTGTCTAATTATTTTCTTTGGTAGAAGCCATTCTGGTCTTTATGTATATTTCTTGAACAACCTTTTTAATCTTTCAGCTACAATTGCAGCAACAAGATTTATAGCTCACGTTTAGTAATGAACTGCTTATAAGTCTCAACATCTGTTGAGTCTCTTCCTTCTTTTGGTATTACACAGCCACACCAACCTCCAGGTGTCTGGATTCCCCCTCCTTTCTTATCTCATTCATTGCATATCCCCGCAAAGGTATCAGTTTTCATGTTCCAATATTTTGTATACTTCTATAAAACCGTCTGGTCCAGGACATTCGTCATCTCTCAATTCCTACAGCTTCCAAACCATCTCCATCTCCATCATATGGGTCTCATTCATAATTCATCTCTGCTTCTCTCTGCATTATTTCATTCATTTTCTTCCAATATTTTCTGTTTCTCTTTGTTGAGGAGATCGTAGTCATTACTCTTCATGTAACATTGATAAAAAGCCTGTTTTATCTCCTCCTGTTTTGTAGTTTTCCTGTCACTACTTGACCTCCATAATAATATTTCTAGCTTCCTCTCATGCCAACTGGCTAAAGTTTGGAAGGTTCTATTGCCTGTTCACAAAAGTCATCTACCTTCACATCTGTTGTTCTATTTTCTGCAAATTTAGTTGATTTAATTCAGCTTGCACAAACTTTCATCCGTTGTCTTATCTTGTTGTCCGTCAGTTTTCTCCCTCATCTGTTTCTCTAGTTCTTTCATCCTCCCCAGAATCCAACTTCCCATCTTGTTCCCCTTCCTGATTTCCCTACACCACTTGATAAACTTCCTCGCATCACAGCTTTAATTCTCTATATTTCCGAAATTATTTTCATTGGTATTCTATGTCATGATCCTGGATATTATGCAATTCACATTTTTTGCTTGTTTAATGTACTTCTCCCTCTTGAACATCCTCCACTTCACTTCCACTACCCTCTTCGTCTGTAATCTTAATTTTTATTTCCGCAATGGATTGTGATCCAAACATAAATTTGGAATAATGTCTATATCCACTGTCTTCAACATCAAATCCTTAATGTCCATAAAATCATATCAATCCTAGACATTGATTTATGTCTCTGTCTGAAATGCATATCCATCTAATGTCCATTTTTTCATTCCCACCATCACAAGATCTAGATCATCCATCATTTGGAAAAACCTCTTAGGCAGTTTACCATTGTTTTGGGACACTAACTTCTGGTACTGTCTCGTCCAACTTCCTGATTGATAACTCCTATTAAAAACCCCAGTATCAATAACTTTTGCATTTCCTGTTTCTTGTACATATTTCTGTATCTCATTGTGTATTTTGGTAAGTAATCTCCTTCGGTTCCATTAGGTGCATATCTCCAACGATCAGCACTCCGTTCTGTTTTACATTTTATTCTTGATCGCCAAATATTGCCCGTTATTATCCTGAATTTTTTGTTGTGCCCGATATCTTGATCAATGCACACCACATCCTCCTTCTCTTCTTATTAATCCAAGCTGCGAGCAGCTATCCAATTTTGGATTTCTGACACATTCAAAGCTCAACTCCATTTAAACCTCTCTGTAATACAATTATATCCAATTTTTCTTTTTCCAGATGAAATATCTGTCTTCTTTTATATTCAGAATCAACCCCTTGAATGTTCCAAGAGTATATTTTAGCCCCGATTTGTCAAATTCACATCAACCACTCACCCAATTTTCCACTAACCCCTACAATTCTGGATTTGTGAATTTTTTCCTCTTCCAGTTCTTGTTCTTGTACTGTTTCTTCATCCTCTCTCGTAACTGTTCTTTTTCTTTCTTTTTCTTCTTCCATCATTCTCTGCTTCTTTTCTTTTCCCCCTCAACTGTAGGTCTCTGAAATCTCTCTTCAACCTTTCCATCATCCTCTTTGGCTTTAAAAATTGAATTATCCTGATATCTCCGTCTGTTCCGGCAACAAAAAGAATGCCTCCCACTTTCCCCCATCTGCAATCGATCTGTACCTCCATCAAAATATTAGCTAGAGGTTTATAATCTTGCTTCTTCTTGATATTTTGATATCATTATAATGTCTCTTGGTAATTTTCTTTCTCTCTATTCTAAGAGGATACTCTGAACATTCTGTCAATACAAGCTTCCGTCTACACTCCGCCAATGTCTAACACACTCTACCAAGGCCGGACCATTTTTTCATATAAATTTCCACCTCCTACACTCTTAAATCCACACCTCTCTCGATACTGCAACTTCTCACCCACTGCAATTCCTCTTCTGTCGCTTCTCCTTTACTTCAATCATTTCTACTACTCGTGTAACTCGTCCTTTTACTCCTTTTTTTGTCTCAGTCTTTATCTTTGTAACATCCTTAGTTAGGTTTCAAATTTCTTCCCCAGTTTATCCGTTTCCATTCTTCATATCGTTCTCATCTCTTTTCTTGTCTCCTTTAAATCCTGTCTGATGCTCTCTCGTCTGTCTCATGATTCTAATGTTCTTAGTTCCTCCATCATTGCAACATTAAATCTTTCTGGGGATCGCTGTTGATGTTCTCCTTACTCTGGCCCGGGGTAGTCATTGTTGCAATCAAACTGTTATGTTTCTCTTTCTTTGTTTTTCTTATTCCATTTGTATTTTTTTACAATACAATTTTTCTTCAAAAGTCTTGACCTTTCGCTTCTTTCTGTCTTCTTCTACTCCCAATATAGATCTTATATCTTTGTTGTCCTGGCACCTGTCAATTCTATAAAGTCATCTTAAATCTCTTTAAAAAATACATTAAAACACAAAACATACAAAGCAATGTTATCTATATTAGCCTATACCTTATTATATGTACTCCAAATTAATCCAAAATAAATATAATTTCAAAATTTCAATAATTTCAAAGTAATAAGCAAATGAATAGAATATCATATATATAAATCTGAAGATTATAGCTCAAACACTCAAAGCAATTATTTCTCAAAACACACACACAATAATCGTTTTTGATACAAACTTCCCTTTAAAAACAGGGTCCATGCTAGTTCACTCCCAACTCCCCCCTCCCAATTCTTCTAAGGCTGACTTTTGAAGCATGCGCTCAACTTAGTAAACAGCTAGCAAGACCTTGAATATAAAATCCAGCCACTTCTGCGTGGGAGTGGGTGTTCCAGTGGCCCCTCATTCTTCAAAAAAAATTAATTTCACATGAGCAGTTCAGTCTTAGTTGTAATCCTGTATCCAATATTCTTTAAATGTTAATGTCTTGTAATATCCTAATTTAATGCATTTCCACAGTTCATAGAAAGTTCATAAAATTCTTAAGTTCTTAAATGTAAAGAATCTATAAAGTTCTAAAACATATGTTCATGAAGAATCTCAAAACAAAGATTCAGTTCTTTAATACTTCTTTTTTTAAAATCAAAGTTATATTTATTTAAATCCGTTTCTGTTTATTTCCATTGTCCACTGAAGATCCAAAATCAAAATCCAGGTGTCACAGACAACAATTAGCTTCAAGTCCACAATCCTAAACACGAACTCTTCATCAAACCACGACTCCAAAGTACATTTTCCAACAAAAAAGCCAAGAAAACAGTTCACAAATCCAAGTTAGTTCCCAAAGAAAGTATTAGTCCAGAGGAATGTATTTATAACAGCATATAAATCCACAAGTCTTTCAGTTTTGCCAAGCAAAACTAAAATAAAAATAAAAGTCTCTTTAAGCAAGAAAGTTGAATCAGTTACTTAAAATCTTTACCTTCCAATGTTGATCACAGTCCAATCCAGTCTAAGAAGTTAACTCTTTAATTGTTTGCAAAAGAAACCATGTTATATCCAAAGAACTAGCAAAACAGAAAAGAAAAATTCCAGCCTTGCACTCACCAACCCAGTTACTGTAGCTTTGAATTATCAGCCATTTCAGTCCAACTCAGAACCTCCGGGGTCTCTTCCTACAGCAGCTCACTATCAGCGAATGCAGGTCTGTACTTCTTGCGATCTTAAATAATTGTAATCCAGATGGGGTTGCTAGTTGTAATCTCTGTGTGTCTTCTTCATTAAAAGTTGGCGGCGGCGCTTGTGTTGCTAAAACGGCAAACCTGGAGGTTCCGTCACGGTCCTGTGATCCTTCAGAGCGCCTTCACTCTCTCCTTTCAGAGAAAGCTCAGCACTGGACTTCTGGATCCCCTCGGACCTCTTCCACATCCCCCTTACTGAGGGGGTGTCTAGCTGGTTTGGATGGCTCTTGAATTGGCTGGAACCAGCAGGTGGAGGTTTGGAATTGCGCAGCACTATTCCGAATGACCGCTCACATGCGCCATACAACCAGAAGTCCTCTTTACTTATATGTTTTAAATTATTTTTAAGGTTATACACAGTCTAATTACAGTTTAATATAAAATATTTCTATGCTCTAAATTTTTTTCCATAAAATATATGCTGTCTTGAGTCCCAGTTTTGTGGAAAAAGCTGAAATATAAAATTCAGCATCTTCACAGTCGTAACAGTATTAACCTACATTCTAAGAGGAACTTTTTTTTCCTCCTGAATGTTGACAACATTTACCAGTTCATCATTAAAGTGCATTTTTAACACCTACCTTAATGGATGAAGAGTACAATTTTATCTAATGGAATAATTACCATTAAAATCCATTTCACTTTATTAGGACTGCATTGCTACCATGGCTAGGTGCTTCAAGTTGGTTTTGCTTTTAAGTGGTCTTAACTTATGAATTTCTTCTTATAAAAGTAAATTGCGCTAAATGGAAAGGAAAAAAATATGCTATTTCATTGCTGATACAAACTCCTCTGCAAATCTGCAGTCTCAGACTATTCCACACAAGGCTGATAGATGCATCGTAGTAGTGTCAAATTCTTACCCTCCCATCTGCAAGATGTAACATTTTAGTGTCATAGTTTTCCTTATGGTTCTGGATGTTTTCAGCTCCTAGAACAGTTCACTACAACAAGAAACTGCTGTATCTGAAAATTGGAAAAACTCTGATGTAAATCTCCCAAACTGGTTCTGCTTCATTTTTTGCCTACATGCAGAAGCATTGCATCAATTCACAGTGCAGAAGTGGCTGGCTATGGGTGTTCCCAGGCTGTCCCTTCTATCATTTCCATCCCTATCTCTCTCTGCCCAACAAAGGACAGGCTGCCGTCATTGTTGTCTACATGTGTTAAATGGACAGTGGGAAGAGAGTGGATCTGATAATGGACCATTAAGATCTGTTTTTTTTCCATGTATCAGTGAACAGACATACCTAAGCAGAAATGTAGCAACACAGAGATTGTTTTTAATTTTAAAAAACAATAACAGACCAATCAGCAATGGCAGGGCGGAGTTAGAGAGGGGAATGGGAGTGGCCAGGGACTTGCTGTTGTGAATGAAGCAACTGCTGTTCTCCGCAGTAGTATGATGTAAATGGTGGTGGGGTGCAGACAGCGCAGTTTCTGAGTCGGAGTATAAAAACACTGCTCTTGACATGTGGTAAACCACCCCTCCTCTCTCGTGTGTAAATGGCCTTGGTGATCACACCTCAGGGACATCAGTTATCACGGACTGAGTAACTTAATACTTTTTTTCAATAAATGATGTAGTAGTACAGATAAATAATTGTATTTAAGATCTATGCTTTGCAAAATGTTTCAGACAAGAGGGAAGACAACAAATATGTATTTGTTAATGTAACCTGGATTTCAGTGTAGAAAAAAATACTGTGCAATTGTAGCTAACACTTGAATTTAAATATAGTAGATCAGGTAAAGCCAGCCTATTCAAAGTAAGAACTTACCTTAGTTTTGCAAATCACAGTGCCACCCCAATATGTGTCTATGCAGTCAGAATTATGCATGCTACTATACTACTACTACTACTACTACTAATCCCTTATAATAATACAGTGCACATTTCTCATTTCTTTGATATTCACGTGCGGAAATGTTGAAGGTTTGGGGAAATGTTTTCAGTCTGAATTTTTGGTCTTACAAAAAAAAAAATACTTCTCCAATATTTTGGTACTGTGTTCTGATTCTGCAATCTGTTGACAGGATGCACACAACATTTGAACCTCTGTGGATTTGTAGTCCAATAGCATCCAGTAAATCCTGCCAAATCCTATATCATAATATAATGAGTAGGGACAGTGGTGGGTGTGTATAAATACTAGGTTAAAGATTGGCAAATCAACAGGTGTATGGCAATTTCAAATGCATCCACAGTCATTTTCTATTAAACAATTTTGTTTAATATATAGATTATTTGCAAGTAAATGATTTAGAAAGTAATGAACAGACAAATAATCAGACATTCAGGTAAAGTTTTATTGAGAAAGAGGTTGTATTGTTTCCATGCTTACTTTTCTTGATAAATTGGTGGATGATAGTGGCAACTTATGACCTTTGCCATTTGTATGTGGATATCACCAGAATTTGCCTTTTCAGTCGATTGGCCCATCCAACTCTATATTGTACTGAATGGAAACTGATATGCAGAATTTTTAGAATATGATCATTTTGTTGTTCCTCTAAGGATGCCAGGAAATCATACTGTCACATTCTGCATGCAAAACGTGCAGCAAACTATGGATTTTCTACACATCTTCCAGTGTGCAACCACACATAAAAATGTACAAATATAAAATGCAAAAGCCCCTCTGCACCCACACTTTCATAGACATGTCTTGCATTTTAAAGGTACTATCTGATAACAAAGTGGATCTGTGAACAGCAGCAAACTACCACAGTGTGTGTGGGGTCTATAGTTATTCTGAATCTTTCACAAAACATAGCCCACCAATGAAAAAAGAATAGATCACCCAAATTTAAGTGTAGAATTAATAGGAATATAAAGACAAAAAAGAAATGCAAATTCCAATAGAAAAGTGCATTTGAACTCCTCTTAAGGCCAATAGCCATATTGTTAAAAAAAGATACTGGGAATGCTGGGAACTGTAGTCATTGGCAAAGTGTATGCCCATCATGTCTCTCCTTCTCCTCACAGTACAACCCTTCCCTGAGCTGATGTCCCCATGGATACAGTGGGGAGAGGGCTGTATAGAAAGGTATCACTGTTTAGGAGATAAAATATTCATTCCAAGTGAGAAGGGACAGACAAGCAGACAGAAAAATCTAGGTGATCCATATCAGCTATGTAACAGAGTGTTATTTGGGAAGAGAAAAGCCATGAGGTAGCTGCATTATTGTGCACTGACAGCTCAGGAGATTGTATAGCTGCTCTGCTGCAGTTCCTTTACACACACACATACTGCACACACACACACACACACACACACTCACACACCAAACGTACAGAGAGAGAGAGAGAGTTTTCTATCCTCTGCAAAACAACACAAAGCAAAAAGGGGGAAGAAATGGGAGGAGAATTTTTTACATAATGATGTCATGCAAAAACCTTATTTAAAAATAAGAGAACATGACATTGCTGTTGTGCAGTAGATTCCATGTGTGGCAATGCATCCTTTATTAAGAAGGAGAAAAGAAGGTGTCCACCAGTATAGAAAAATGTAAAAGGCCCCAGCTCAATCCTGACTCACTTTCATTCCAGCAATACATCCTGACAATGGCCTTTATGTTGTATGTTTACTGAACCTTCTGTCATAAAGAAACATTAATGCTGTTAGGAAAGAATAGAACAATTGACACATGAGACAGCCTCTCATTGATCTGTGTGTTTAATAAAGCTAAATGTTAGGGAGACTAATGTACCATGCTGATGTCTTAGGAATTTCATTAACGTAGTTGAAAGACTGTCATAATTCACTCACCTCAGCTAGTTTATGAGTCATGAGTTTTTCTCCACCTCATAAAATCAGCTTGCTTAACACTACACACTGACTGATAGCACCAGAAATGACACTTTTTCCCCTTTTAGGCAACAAGGTGACTTTAAAAAAAAAAGAGCTATATAAGTCAGAAAAAATACAAAACTGTAGTTAAGAATTTAAAATGTGATTGTTGTAGAGAGACAGTTGCAATATAAATAAACTTATCTCTTTTGGCACTCATCATGTAAGGTGGGGGGAAACTGTGATAAAGCTTGAAGTTCTATAGTTGGAATAAATTAACTCTGCTCTTGCAAGTTTAAAATGTAGTAAACCTGATTAAGACATTATCATTACAAACATTAATATTGCTATCTCTTGTTCCAGTGGTTGAACTCCTCTGGTGCCTCCATTCAACAAATCTCAAAGCAGCAAAATACATAAATGAATTTGACTTCTGAAGACCTCTTTCAGTTTCATCCTCTCGCTGACAGGACAGGGTTCAACGTTATCATTTTCTACTTTCTCTGTATGCAAATTAATGCATCACATCTGAATTTTTGTTACTTCAGCTAAGTACAATTCTAGTGAAAGATTAAAAGTTTGTTTTCTCTTTGAAAAAGAAATCTCCTGAAAGAAACAGAATACACATGTGTGCATGCACGCGCACACACACACACACAGAAACTTTCTCCACACACTCTAATCCTGCATTTCAAATGTTAAGCATTAAATTTCAAGGCATCTTGTCTTTTTCTTTGCTCATATAAGACATAAAATATTGCCATTCCCGTGTCGATCCACCAAGTACTGTTTTCCTTGCTCCACTTTGTATAAATGCATAGTGTAATCCTACGTATAAAATATATAGTGCAATCCTATAAAGTAAGCCATGATTAGTTCCATGGAACTAATGCATGGTGAGTGTATCAAATTTGTTAAATATCTAACCTAAGATCCCAGAGAATATTGATAAAGTCTGGGACACACTGAGCTACAGCTCTTGTTCCTTCCACATATCCAAACTTAATTAGGCTTCCATTTATGGGTCTACCTTAATGTTAAAAAAATGCACCAATTCGCTATTGTAGTAGGACAGTGAATATGCAGGCAATTGGGAAATCACACAGGCTTGAAGTCACTTCTTACAATCTCATTTTAAAAAGATCTGAATTAGCTATCTAAAAGAGACTTTCTAGTCCTTAGAATAGCCAGTCCTGGACCAGGTGAAATAGTGGTGTCATCAGTAAGTATTCAATTGCTTCCAGTAAGTCCAGAGATGGGATGACAGGGGGAGAGAGGGGAAGAGAGGGAGAGAGAGAGAGAGAGAGAGAGAGAGAGAGAGAGAGAGAGACTTAGGGTTGGAGGGTTGGGGGATCATGTGGCAAGTTAAAACAAGTGAAAACAATAACACTGAACAAACTGTTTGTAATGTAAGAGTCTGATTCACGTGAGATACGTGCAATGTATATATATAGGAGACAGACAGACCGAGACTTTGGCCCTTTCCTCACGGGGGGGGTGAAACGGGGCCGCGCACGCAGGGGCGGAGCTTACCCGCGAGCGGGTTGCTCCATCCTTCTGAAGAGCGCGGATCCGCCGTTCCAAACGCTGCTGAATTTCGGCGGCGCTCAAAATGGCAGCCAGCGGCTTCCGGCGGCACTTTGCCAATTAGGACAGCGTGCCAGCCGGAAGCCCGCCCCGGGCAGATCTGCAAGGACACGCTACCGCGTCTCTGCAGTTCTTGACCGGAGGCTGCTACAGGGCAGTGCGGGTAAGTTTTATAAAAACCACTTTTGAGGGTGGTTTTTATAAAACTCACAGCGCCACCCCCGGGGCTGCGCTAGAGCAGTTTGAGGTCTAGAACCTCACTTTTTTTAACTGCTCTAGCGCAGACCCCGGTGAAGAAGACCTCTTGGAGAGGTCGCTCTAGCGTGGGCAATATGGCCGTGTGGAAATGGCCTTTGTCTCTACTATAGATCCAAGACTGGGGAACCTAGACATCTGAACTTGGCATGAATACTAAAGGGACCTGTGAGTATGCATCTTAAGGGTCGTTTCATTGTTTAACAATGGATTAAGTTATTAAAATTCTACATATACTGATATATTGAGCAACTGGATGCTACAACTTTCTTAACCATAAGAGACACAGCTGGAGACAGTTCTGCATAATGCTTTCACAGCCGTCTAGTAGGTTTTGTGGGAGAAGGAAAAGGAAAAGGAAAGGAGACAATGTGTTCAATTTTGACCGCTTCTTATTATTTTGAGGAAGTGTGTGTGTGTTAGAAGGGTTTCTCTAACCCATAAAAAGTCAAGAATTTTCTATTGCTAGTACAGAAATATAAGGACAGCAGGAACAATAAAACAATTTTCTCATTCATTTGTGTTTGAAGATCTCCATTGGTTTTACTTATCTATTCCCAACTTAATTTAGATAGATGCCCTAGAAAAATGGGGACTGGGAAGAAAAAAGAGAGCAGGAACAGAAGACGAGGGGTGGAGCAGTGGTCTTAAATAATTAAAGTAGATAAAGAAATATTCATTGAATTTTATCTTCTTGTCCTTGCATATCAGAACCAATCTATCTAAAACACAAGGTGATCTTCACATTGGACTCGTAAGGGTGTTTGTCCTTCTGGTGCCTCCAGAACCATGCAAGTGCTCCAGATAGTCCAACCAGGGTGGTTCTAGAGGGGTTGCCATCATCTGTCCACTATGTCACTCTGAGCATCTCTCCAAGTAAGCCATAGCATGAACATTTGTTCTGGATTGTCTCATTTACAACTCGTCCATGGTGGAAAATGACAGATCAGAAAATCAACTGGTCTAATTCTATGGACTGACCACCTAGTGCCCTATTGTGAAGGATCTTGGAGGCAGGCATTGGCCCACCCAGCTTGTACTGCAAAGAGCCATGGCAGCTGTTGTCGACTGCAGGAGATCAAAATAGGAATGGAAAAGTCTCCTCTTAAGTAAGGGATCAAAGAGGATGGGGCTATTGGAGACAGCTGGGAAATGTAGGCAGCAGTGTGTGTCCTCCTAGTTCAAGTGGTGGGACATTTTGCAATGACACCTATTGCCAGTCATCAAATGGGAAGTGCAGTAAGTCTAAGCTATCCTATAGCCCTCAAAGTGTACTTCATGTTGTTATATTGATATACAGCCTTTGCCTATTTCTTTCCCCAGAGAAAAGAAAATACCCCTCACCCCAATATAAACACATACTTGTTCTTATTTTGCAGGGCATCATCAGCTTGCGATCTAACAAAAGGTTTTCCCCACAGGATCTGGAAGCCTTGTGCAGCTTTGTAGAGCTGGCTGTTCTCAAAAGAACCATTTCTATGCTCTGTAACTTCCTCAATCCATGGAGACCCTGCTGCACTCATTTTGTATTTCTGAACAACGTAATGACTTCTTGTGGCCAAGTGTTCCTTTATTTTTATGAAGAGACTAACACACGCTATGGGGATGAGGGACTTACCCAAGAACACCACATAAAGAATACTTAGGCACCATATGTTATGTCCTTTAAGAGTAAATTATTCAGGCAAAAATGCTTGAGAGCAGCTGCGATACAAATGACACTGTAGTGTCAGCTGTACACCAATAGACAACATGGAAGTTTCTTTCCAAAGATGCTGAGTACTTTATTATGTTACAGTTAGAACCACTTGAAGAAGGCCTCTTACTTTTCTTAAAGGATTTGAAGAAAAGTCCTGATAAACTGACAGAAAACCTGGTAGTTGCATCAGAGCTTGGAATTTATCTGTTTATTTATGAGCTGTGATCATATCAGCCAGGGATTCTGGAGTTGGTTTATTATTTATTCATTTGTTTATTATTGATTTTAAATTCAATACTACCCTAAAACACACAATATTAAAGGACGTTATATATTACACTTTACAATATTTTTCTATAATTATAATAATCCTCCCACTCACCCTCCCTCATCCCCATCGATGACTTTAAAGAACATTTTGGTAAATGTTACCCCAAATGTGAAATATTTTATCAATGGTTTCTCTCTTTTCTTTGTACCCCTTTTCATCTTTGACATTTTTAATCCAGAGGCCTCAGTTACTCCACCAATTTGTCTCATTTATTTGCCCATTATATTCCCCTTTACTTTCCCTTAAAAAATCAAGAGAGATTCTGCCATACAATATGTCCATCTTTCGTATCTCAATATCATTTTTCCATCTTAGTGCTATTACTGCATGCACCACTCTTAAGAAAAAAATTTCTTACATCATCTTCTGATTTACTCCATCTTAATTTTCTTAGATTCAAAGTTAATTTTCTTAGATTCAAAGTTTATTAAAATGGAGGTTTCTTCCCATTGTTTTATTCATCTCTTGAATAATTTTTAACCAAAAATTTTGTACATGGCAACACTCCCACCACATACAAATATATGTTCCTTTTTGCCTATATCCATACTGCAATTTCTTTGAAGATTTCTATTTATCATTGAGGTCTGATGTGGAGTTTTGTACCACTTGCTAATTAACCTTAGTTGTTGTTCTCTAACCTTTGTATTGTAGACTTTATTTATCTGGAAGATCCAAAGTGTTATTTTTTCCATGTTTACTCTCAAGGGATTCTGGAATTTGTCACCCCAAAAAAGTTAATTGCCCTGGCTCTGGGTTGAATGTAAGCAGAGTGGCTCTGATTCAGTAGTCCTACATTTACGACATGGAGAACATAATACTGATCAATTCCACAGAGTTTTCAAAGGATTGTGCAAAGTATGTGTGTGAAGTGTTTTCAATAAGATCTTGGATGTAATGTGAATGCTAATTATGTTTCTTTTTACTTTTGGTTTTAGTAGCAACAAGTAATGCCATTACTTTTAATATTTTAACAATGATGATGATGATGATGGTGATGATGGTGATGATGGTGATGATGATTTTATTTATATCTGTGATTATTTACTTTTTTTATTGCATCATGAGCAGTTGTTCCAGAAATATTACTTTCAGAGGTTATGGGGTACGACCCAGCTTTGTACATTTCCATGAGTTTTGAGGGAAAAGGTTGAATAAAGTAATATGTTGATAGTGTAATTGCCACTATCGTGAGCAATGTGTGCTGAATAACTCATTATTCTTGAAAACTGATGAATAACATTTTTGTAAAGTATCATTTCTTAGTTCTTCTTTGAACACTGAAAATGTTATCTTTCTGTCTGTCTGTCTGTCTGTCTGTCTGTCTAAAGCAGAATGCACACAAATATTTTGAAGTCATTCTGGTATATAACATTAATATCTGACTGTTTCACAAGATTTAAATCTCTGTGATTGCATGCAATAAAGTCTGATCCTTCTCAAATGCTTTCACAGTTTCAACACTTCCCCAAATGCAGCAGTTATTTCCTGACATCAACAATGTTGATTCAGCCCTTTGTGCAGACCAGTATGATGTGATATACCACTAGCTTCTGTAAACAGTAAATACATGTCTAGTTTCAGTATTTTAAAGTGAACCGTTTCAACAACTGCCAAAAATGTACATCACATATTCTGGATGTGCACCCAAACAGATGGTAGAAAGGTATTTAACAGTGTTTTTTTTTTTTCCCTGAGATATTTCTGCCAGTATTGCCTTGTCTAAATCATAATATTTGTGCTCAACTGAGAATAAACTCAAAGTAATCCATCAATTGATTTTGAACGGAAGGTGGAAGCAAATCTTAAGGGAGATCCACATTGTAAACACTGTATCCAGAAATCAGATCAGAGGATAAAAATCTCTTATGCCATTAACAACTCTTTTTTCTGAGTCCAGTAGGTCTTACAAGGCCATTTGTAGCAAAGAGCTTCACTGGGCCCAGGAGAACACTATGGTCTGAGAATTACAGGAAAGAAAGAAAATAAAGATCCTATAAGGAACCAAATCACTCTGTAAGGACTGAGCATGGTCAGTGGCCATAGAACATTGACCAATTATTGAAAGGGTAAAAAGAAATGTGAGTGAGTAATGGAATGGAATATCCTAGAATACAGTGTGGTTGGCTATCACCCAGAAGAGTACAAGTCCAAACCGCAACATTGTGTTTCCAATTTCGCTTGTAAATACTTCAAAATTCTTCTCATTTATCTAGTCAAATATGTCATACCTCTAAAAGAGCTCATATTTTGCATGTTGTTTATTAGCCGTGTACATTTCCTTTCAAGGTTTATCCATAAATAAAAATGTTTGTTACTGAAATACATCTATTACATCTTTTTTGGTAAAATATTAGGGATGGGCCAACCAATCCTCGAACCTGGGTAAGGTTTTTAAATTTAAACCCGAATCAATGTCCCAAAAATAGGCAAACCAAATCTTTTGAATCCACCTTCCCCTACCCCTAAAGAAGGACAGTTTTTTCTGAGAAGTAGGCAAAAATCCCAACGTTTTTGGTTAAAGGCTAAGACCAAATTTATTAAGTATAAAAATATTTATTATAAAAGTTCTGCTATACGGGGATCAGGAAACTATCTTTAAAAAAAGTGAGGTCTAACGGTAAACAAAGGTCGGCATACTTTTCCCAGCATCCAGGTAAACATCAGACACACCCATTGCAGCATTATTTCACCAATCACAAGTGACCTTTCCAAATTTGACCAGGGTCCAGTGGGGTAACAGACATGGCAGCAGGCGGGGGGCTAGGGTCCCCTGTGCGTGACAACTCCTTAATTTGTGATGGAGAGCTTTCCCCCTCACAGTTTCTCCCCTCACAGGAAAACTACCCCACCCCTATCCCAACTAACAGTTGTGTCTCTCGGACAACATAACCCTGCAAGGTGGGTACAGACCTATTTTGTGTATAAATTCGAGGATTGGCATACAGTGTGATAGGCAACAGAAACCAGGATCATGCATGTAAACAAGACAAAGATGAAAAAAATGCTTTTACCCATCCAAAATTAGGCAACCAATTAACCAGCCATGACCACCGTCTTCATCTCTCGGAGAACGGGTTTTTACGGATCTCACCGACTACCTCGTGTAACTTTTTCACATCCTCTTCAATGTATCCAGACTATTAATGTATGACAACATGGGTGTTCAACCAAAAGCACAATCCCCCTTTTTTCTTGGGGAATCCAGTGCCAATTTATGTTGAACAAATACACCTGCAAGTGAATTACCTCAGTTTGTAGGGCGCTTATTCCATGTACAGTGGTATTGGCCAGGATTTCCAACTGAGCAGAGAGTCTACATCTGAGGATATTTAAAGCAACTCCCACCAAGGGGAACATGACAGCTCCAAATCTCCCACCTTCGGATAAGTACGTGTCATCTGGATCATACCCATAACTCTTGTCATACACTCTTTTTACTGGTTTCCCACCAATTGTTATCCCAGGCTTCATTAGGCTGCTGGGGGGAGTGGAACTGGTTTTCCCATGGAGAGAGAACCAATTGTGCTGCCATTCCATACTGGGGGAAGTCCCTTTTCCTGCCCAATGACCACAACCCAATATGTCCCAAAGGCAGGCCGTATATCCATTGACCATTGTGAAAGATGGCCTCTTCCTGGAGCTTTTTTAAAGGGGAATCCCTTTTTTATTACCAAAGCGCGATGAAACCATCGCTCAACTTAGGGGAAACTACTTTGGGATACCTTCCCTACATTTCTGCCAAGATTCAGGAATTTCAAACGTTATATTACAGTGGGTATAGTCTCCCAAAGAAACTCTTGGCACTGGAATTGCTGGACTTTTATTCCCTGGGGAATAAAAAACACTCCTGTGCCCTTCAGGGAAATCTGCCGACGAATGCACAATGGGGTAATGGGTATTCCCCCTTGACTCAGGATAAACTGACGGGGGTCTTTTAACAGGTTGGTCTTATTCTAGAAGACCCGTATACCTTAATGCTTTCCAACCAGTTAGGTTCATGGTATCTGCTGGCACCACGGGCCATCCCTTAAATGTGAAGAAGGACCATGTGAGCATGCCCAACATTTAGTGGCATTTGCTACCTGAGAAATGTTGTGAACTAATTGATGAAAAATTTCTATGCCAGCCGGCATGAGTATTAACAAGTAAATGATCATCAAAAAAAGGTCAGGCACTTCATAATAACAAGGAAACAAAACACAATGTATGTAAAAGAATGTAAGTCAGTGCAAATAATCCTAAACTACTATCAGTGCAATCAGTCCTAAAACTACTATCAGAAGTTAATAGACTCAGTTCAAAATTCAGTACTGTGGTCTCAGGTCAGCTTCTGGAGTGACTCTAGAAAATAGTTCCTAAAAATCAAGTGTCGGGCGTTTCCCCTTCTGAATAGCAGCTTGAGCCCGTCACTGGCGTCCCTTAAATTACCTTCCACCTTTTGGGTTCTGGCACCTTTTTAACTCTTGAATGGGGGATCCAAGATCTGTGGCCCTCCCTTTAACTCATATCGGTGACCAACAGCACTTGGGCAGGCTTGGTCCACGCCGGGATAAAGGCGTTTTCCCCAGATCTTTACGACCACCCAATATAGGCTGGTTTTGGGTGACCGGACCATAAGGTTGAAGGGCCACTCCTGTAGGGACAAAGATCGGACAGAGGCCAGAGCAGTACCCGGAGAACGCACATATTTTTGTAACACTGCATTTCCTATCTCAACCCCCCCCCCAGGTTTCCCGGACAGAGTTGGCTAGGCCAGGGGCAAAAATACTCCCCGAAAGGGGAGAGTTTCAAGGGACCTTTTGGGGTGATTCTGGCATTTGTGAGGGACAGAGGCAATGCTTTGACCCAGGGAAGATCAGTTTCTATGGAATTTTAGTCAGGTGATTCTTAAACGTAGAGTTCATTGTTCCACCATTCCACTTGCTTGGGGATGGTAAGGGGAGTGGAATTTCCAAGTGATGTTGAGTCCTTTCATCAACTTCTGCAGGATCTGAGAGGTGAAGTAGGTCCCTGGTCAGAATCAAGTCCACGAGGTAGGGACCAGCGTGGCAGGATAGATTCCAACAGATGTTTCACAACTTCTCTTGCCTTACAAGTTCTACATGGAAAGGCTTCCACCCATCCAGAAAATTTACAGACTAGGACTAGCAGGATGAAATCCCTGTCCCCGGGGGGAATTCGGTGAAGTAATTTGCCAAATTGTCCCAGATATGTAGAAGGGTTGTGAATGCTCCTAGCTCTGTCTGGGCGGTTCCTGAGCAGGATTCACCTGTTGGCAGGTTTCAAATTTCGAAAAGGGATGCTAGAGTAGGCCTAACGGTGGTCCATCGAAATATCTTCTCCACAGATGTATTGGGGCTTTTCTTTAGATGAGTTTGTTGATGGAATTTCTCAACCAGCGGTCGCTGGACCATTTTGGAATCCAAATCCGGTTCTTTCAGGGTGGATGAGCCAATTCTATTTGGCATAACCCCATCCTGGCCATGGCGTAGTCTTCTGGAGTGTAAGGTGGCTTCTCAGGAGGCATTGGGATGGCTACTGTGTCCATACCATCTTCGAGCCGGTCCCCTGTGAGCTTAGTTTGCTTGTTCACCCCGGAATCTTTTCCTTCTGAAATTTGGAATTTTCTTTCTGGTCCCCTTTCAATGGACAAAGCAAGTTCTTGTGGCAAGTGCAGTGACTCCAACAGTTCCTTTATTCCATTTCTATGCTTGATAGGACTGTCAGGTTGATCTAAAAACCCTTTTTTCATGCCAGAGCTGAGCATGAGCATGAAAACTCCCCAAACATTTTTTGAATCTGTGTAGATAGTGGATCTCAGACCTTTCGATATCGAGTCGCCTGAATCATGGCTTCTAATTCTGCTCTCTGGGCCGAGCAAGAAGCGGGGAGAGCTCCAGATTGCACTAGTGCCCCAAGATGACCCACCACAGCCCATCCATTGTGAATCCCCTTTCTACAAGCTGGACCACGTGAACCAAATGACATCTGGATTTTGGAGGGGAATCTTGGAGAGGTCTGGCTGCGATTTGGTTTGGAAATCACGGTGGTCAAATCATGGAGTGGTTTGCTAAACTATCTAGGAATCGGGGGGAGATATTCTGCGGGATTTTTCCTTTCTACTTTGAGCATGGAGACTCTTCCATCTTCCAGCATGGTAGCTTGACCTTCCAATTCTCGTCATCCAATTTGGTCCTCGTAGTTCTAGTATGGAGTGAAGAGCATGTGGGGAATATACTGTAAGTTGTCCTCCAAAAGTCAACTTCATAGCTTCTTTTATCATGAGCGTTGCTGCTGCCACCTCTCTCAGGCAAGCAGGCCAACCTCGGGCGGTGATCTAGATTTTTACTAAAATAAGCAATACCTTTGGTGCCAGGTCCGATGACTGTGTAAGCACTGCCTTTGCCACTCCTTCCTGTTCAGCTACAAAAAGAATGAAGGGCTCCGAAGGTTTGGAAGATGTAAGCTGGAGCTGAGGCCAAGCGGGCTTTTAATTGTTCTGTTGCGGCTTCATATCGGATTTTCAGGAAGCAGACTATGACCTGCCTTCTCAAACTCCGTCATGATGGAATATAAAGGTTTTGAAAGATTTCCATAGTCCCAAATCCATAGTCTGCAGAATCCTGTCAGACCCAGGAAAGACCTGAGTTCCCCTTTAAAAGTTTGGGGGGTTGGTATTCTAAGGATTCCTAAATCTCTCAGGAGCCAAGGCTTGCTTTCCCACAGAAATGTTTCCCAAAAAAAAGAATCTTGGGCTGAACTAACTGGGCTTTCTTCTTGGAAGCTGATATCCCTCTGCAGGAAAGTAGGAGTAAACAGTCTCTTCTTCGAAGCAGTTTGGGTTTTAGTTCCAGGAGCAGGTCATCCACATATTGAAGCAAAATGGTCTCCCTTCCCAGGCCAATCTCGGAGGTTTTGGGCTAGTGCTTGCCCAAAGAGAATGATGAGTTCTTGAAACCTTATGGCAACCTAGTCCAAAAGGCTCTTTGGACATTCCCACCCCATCCAAGGGGTAGGAGAAAGTGAATATTTTCTGGTTTCCCATGAAGCGGAAAACAGAAGAATGCATCTTTTTAAAACCAAAACTGTGAACCAGGAGTGCGTAGGCGATAGTATGCTGAGCAGTGTGTAGGGATGGAACCAGCTGAGGTAGTCTTGGGTGACTGAATTTATAACACGGAGATCATGTACAAAACGAAGACCCCCCCGGGCTTTTGGGCTGCCATAATGGGAGTATTCCAAGGGCTACAAACAACTGATCCATGAGCAATGACGCCCCCCTCAACCAGCTTCTCTATCAACTTTACCAGTCCCTCCCTGAGGTGGGGCAGATTTTATATTGGGACAAGCATTGGTTTTTCTCCTTCTCTTAGCTTGATTTTTTCCTGGCTCTGCAAACCGCAGTCCTGGAAGCCGTGTCCCAAATTCCTGGAGGGATTGAACAGAGCATTGTTGGCGAAGTGAGGTTCATGACTCTTGTAGTGCCATCAGGGGGCACTGGACCCCTCCAAAAGTCCACAGGTTCCGGAAGATGACGGGGTTATACCATCTTCCTCAATTCTATACACGCCCTGGTTAAACAAATAGATCCCTCCCTAGCAGATTCACGTAGCTTTTGGAAGCAGTAGAAAAGCCTTTTTTTTCGGTGTCCAATTCGACATTCAATGGGGACATAAGAAACCACAGACTGGCTGCCCGTGGCTCCTCCAACAGTACTTGCTTCTCTACCGGAACAGTTAGTGGGTTTGTAAAAGCAGAAACAGCAATTCCAGTATCTACTAGAAATTCTTTAACTTCGTCTCCCCCCTCAGGTTCCCGGTCGGGGGGGGAATGCCGGGCCCCTGACCTCCTCAGTCCGTCCAAGTATCATCCTGGGGGTTTGTGACTGGTGCCAGTTGTACCGCTTCACGTCAGGATTGAAAGGAGGGGCCGAAAGGGTTGGGAAAAGAGATTCCTCTTCCTCCCCCCTTTTTCTTCTGAGGACACTGTGCTGCCGTGTCCAAACTGTTTGCAGTAAGCACATTGGACTTCCCAATCTCTCTTTCCATTTTGGGCCCCCTCTTCCCATTCCGCCCCCAAAGGATCCCCCCTCCACGTCCCCCGGGTGCTGGCTGGTTGCTTGTTTCATTGTCACTGCCATCGCTCTTTCCTTTTGTTTTTGCTTTTTTTCATCTCTTCGCACATAGACCTTCTGGGCTACCCTTACGTCCCTACATCTCTTGTGTTCCAATCTTCAAGTTTCTGGAGCTTGGTGCGGATATCAGGCCCAAACTCTGGTGACAAAATGAAAAACTAGCAAGTTTGGCCCTGTTCACCATTCACATCTATCCCAGAATATTTTATTGCCCGCTCCTTCAGTCTCTGTAGGAAAGCAGAAGGCGATTCTTCTTTTTCCTGTTGAATATCAAAGGCCTTGTGGGGATTCTGTCACGGGGAACTGAATGCTTAATTCCAGCAATAATCAAAGCCTTCAGATCCTCCATTTTCTGCCTGTTGCTTTTGCCCCACTGTCCTAGTGAGGATCTTGGTTGGGGGATTTCTGTTTTGCAGGGGGCAGATCCCTCTTTCCCGGGGATGGGGTTTCTCCCATTCTAACATTGCAGCTTTCCTAATCATAACCAGTTCTTCCCTCGGAAAAGAATTTAAGGATGGCCATTAATTCCTTCCAGGTGTAAACAGAGGGTCCCAGAAATTGCTGAAATTGTTCTGCCACTCTCAAAGGGTCCTCGATAAAGACATAATTGTCTTCTTTAAAATTTTCTAACTTCCAAACTGGCAGGGGGTGGTCAACATAACTAATTCCACCTCTGCCATCTGGGACTTCTCTCAAAGGATACATTGGCAATGCGTACTGCAGTTCATTGTTGGAGGGGTACTTGTCAATGCTGCAACCATTGTCTAGCTACTTGTTGGGATTTGGGCCCCCAGAAAAATTTTCCTGATCTTTTAAAAGCTGTGCCAGTTCTTTTTGAGAGACTTGTGAGATTCAGTCATTTCTGTCACTGAACCACTAGGGGGTGCAGTGGGCTCAATGGAGGAGGATGCCTGAGCATTGTCTGCGTTTGAGTTCTCTCCAGCACCACCTGGATTTATGGGCGGTGGAGGGGGAAATCAGCCATCCCCCACCATTTGGCCAGCTGGTTGTGGATAAGGAGGAGGGAGATGATCCAGCGGGTCCCAGCTATCTCTTTTAAATTTTGCTGGGGCAAGGGCCATAATTGCCTTGGTATGTCAGGGAGGCCTGGGGTAGTTTTGGGAAACCCCAAAAACTGAATTCTTAAAAACTCTATTTTCTCTCTTCAACAATCTTCCCAACAGAATTTAACCAATTAATCCACGCTTGCAATACTAGTTTATGAAATGTCCCATTTGTGTCCCAATGAGAAAGCCCAGGAATCCTTCCGGGGCCAAGTTTCAGTACAAAACTTTATCATCTGCTTTTTAGACAATCCTTTCCCCACTTCCCTCCAATTCTGCAACCCAACGCAAGGGAGTGATGGGGAAGCCCATCCCTGGGTTCTTATTCTTATCTCTTTCTGTTTTGAACTGTTCACCCCCTCTCTTCTATTTCAAGTTAAGTGCAAAATACATGAAAAACAAATCTTCAAACAAAAAACGACAACAAGCAACAAATTATAAACAGAAAAAAACAGAATCGCTTCGCTTATTCCCCGGGTATTCCTCTCGCGAAAAATAGCCGCGGGGCAAAGCTCCACACTCGCTTTGCCAGTAATGTTTTGGCGTCTCAAATATAGTTCAAACACACACACACATTCAACAAGGCTGAAGCAGGGGAATTCCCAAAAAACTCAGGCCCAGGTACCTATCTGGGGGTCCCCAACCTTTTTGGGGGCTTACCAAGGGTGAGGTGGGTCACAGGCTCTCCAGGTTCTGAACCTCAACCCTGATGAAATTTCAGAGCCTTGAATCAGGAAGGAAAAGGGCCCCATCTCTGCCGTTGATTAGGAGCTCCCCCCATGACTCCCGCCCGTCACAAATGGGACGTTGGCACCCGGCGGGAAAGGGAAAGATGCCCGCCCCCGATCAGTCGGTTTTCAGAGGATTCCTTCCCGCCTGGTCCCTAGGCAGAGGGACTGATGCAGGGCGTTTCTCAAACCCCCCCCGCTTCTCCAAAAAAGCCCCACGTTGGGCCCAAATCTGTCACCTCTACGCCCTCAAGAAGGACAGCTTTTTCTGAGAAGTAGGCAAAAATGACCAGCTTTTTTGGTTCAAAGGCTAGAACCAAATTTATTAAGTATAAAAAATTTTTTAAAAGCTGTTGCAGGGGGAGGAAACTATTTTAAAAAAATGAGGTCCAATGGTAAACAAAGGTGGGGATGGACTTTATACCCCTGCATCCAGGTAAACATCAGACACATCCATTGCAGCATTATTTCACCAATCACAAGTGACCTTCCAAATTTTGGGCCCGGGTCCAGTGAGGTAGTAACAGACATAAGGCAGCAGGCGGGAGGGGCTGGGTCTTTGTACGTGACAACTCCTTAATTTGTGATGAAAATTGTCTTTCCCCCACTCACACACCAACTAAATAGATTGTTGGAGACCGGGGCGCCTGAAAACTTGGGGGACCGGACCCTGAATACCTATACAAGGAGGTTTTCCCCCGGAGAATAATGGCCTTTGCTAACGTTTCACAAATTATATCTGGACTTGTATTCTGAGATGTTTAAAATTAATTCAGTACTTGACTGGAAGCTACAGGCTTAGATTTCAAGGATAGCCAAAACATTCCTTTGCACAGCTCCCTTGCAACCTCTTTCACACACAATTCTGCGGCTTAGAGTTTTACAAGGGGTCACAGCCTTCTCTGCCAAAGTGTACTGATGCATCATCAAACTACAAACCCCAGGATGCCAGAAGGAGCTATGCAAAGAAAAGCCAGTTTTGACCTGGATTATCTCTCTATTGTAGTATGTGGCCCTGTTTATACAAGCAGGAAAATGAGGGATTAATCCACATTTTCCTGCCTGTGTAGAAAGGGCCTTCATGCCATTTTCAATCTGTGGAGATCCTGAGGTAAAACCATGACAATTGTCTTGGCCAGATTTCTTCAGAGAGAGATTTGCTTTTGCTTAGGCTTTTGCTAAGGCTGAGAGAGTGTGTCTTGCCCAAGATTATCCTTCTTTCCCTTGCTTTTTAAACTCTTTTTTAAAAAAAGGATTCAAAAGATTTGAGATTTGTGAGATTTGTGGATTCTCAGATTCGTCCCATCCCTATAAAATATGATTCTTAGCACGGTCACAATTGTTAATCAGTTTTAAAAAAAGAAGAAATCACTTATATAATAATTGAAAGAGGGTTTTTTTAGGAACTGTGGATGCCATTTCAGGAACAGGATTGAAGAAAAGACAATAATATAAGGACATAAAGTGAACCATGCTTGGTCAGACCAAAGGCATAAGGATGGAAATAATATTCAAAAACTCAAGAAATAAAGAAAATAGGGGCTTCTCAAGTATCCAGAAACCCTGACAAGGACAATGAAGTCTCTCTCTCTCTCTTCCCTCCCTCACCCCCCCCTTTTCAATCTGTGCATAGACTCAAGAACTTCTGTGAGAATCAATCATTTAAATAAGCACATCCTTATATGAGATTCTCACAAGCAGTACATGAAAACAGTTGTCCTTTTCTACTGGTCTTCAGTACTTGGTATTCAGAGGAATCATGCTGTCTCTGATAACCTGATATAATATATAGCCATCATAAAGCCATTATGGGAGTAATGAGGGTTCAAAGAGAGCCAGTATGGTATTGAGGTTTTACTGTTGGACTGAGGCTCTTAGGAACCAGATTTGAATCTCCATTTGGTTATGGAAATTTACTGGTTGATCTTCAACAAGTCACATGATGTCCATTTGTTGCACTATACACCATTAACACATTGTATCATAACAATCCCAGCATTGTCATTTTCACAATGCTGTCAGGATAGGAGCACTCTTTTCTGCACCCTTTTACCTTAAGCAGATGAGTAACAACATTGCCACCAATGTTCCTTCTGCATAACAGCATCTTTGGCCACTCCCTTTCCCTGCCTTCACCGTACCCTACCACCCCAATTAGTTGTGGGTTTTTAAAGTTTTTTTTGGGGGGGTGGAGGAGCCATACTAGTGCAGTAATGTTGTATTGCACTTTTGAACTATAATGATTAAAAATGCATTTTTGAAAAAATAAGAAAAAATTAACTCAAATGAGAAATTTGAAATAAGCATGGAGAGGTGATAAATTTCAAAGTTACCATGCCATAGGAGTAGCTGAGGAAGGGACAAGATAGACACATCCACACCCTGTCCGTTCCTGGATCCATGAGGACAGGAAGCACTATCAGGCACTATTACAGTACCACACTGAACGGGCTGACAGGATTGAAGTGCTAAAGGAGGCTCTTAATGATTTTTTTTTCTTCTGGAAATAGTCTAAAGAGGTTTCGCAATGCTTGGGGATGGGATGGCACCTGGATAGTGATGATGTCGTGCAGTAGCACGACTCCTGGACCAGAAACAACCCACTACTGTTCCACTATAGTGACATTTTGAGAAAATGGCCTCTATCAGCTTCAGTAGAAGGCAACGGCAATGTCCCTTTAATCCTGTCTTGCTAAGAAAACCCTCTGATAGGTTTATTTTAATCTTGTCATATGTCAAAAATGACTTAAAGGCACACATCAACAATTAGAGTGTAAAATATGGACTGGGTAACTAAACCTGAATGGGAAGATGCTGTTTCTTGGCTGAAAATTACAAGCTTCTGTGTACTATTTGATCAGGTAAAAACAAACAGGTGTACTGAAGCTGGCACACGGAATTTTTCATATGTGGATTTAAAAGTCTGGCAGCCTTCTAGCAGAGAATCTCAGACTATCTGAGACCTTATGTCTGTAACTTTATGTCTGTAATATCATAACTTTATTGCAGTCACAGACCATCTGCTATAACTGGAAAGTAAAATAAACAAACATGTATAGGTAGAAATTACAAGTCTGTGAAAAAAAAATCACCACATAGGCAATTAATGACAAAAACACGTCTATCTTCAATAAGGAACCTAGAGGGGTTAGTGACTCATAATAAAATTGCTAAGATATTCCCAGTAAGTTCTCAATAGCAGAATCTGAAGCACAAATTTTTACCAACTTAAGAGAAATTCCATTAATAGAACCTCAAAGAAGGAGGATACAATAAAAATGATCTGGCCTTCCTGGAAAAGCTACTAAGATTGGGAAAATATATACAAAGTAGCTGCCCTTGTAATACAGATAACAGAGAAGCAGGTGGTCAACTAATTCAACCATGGCATGTGTATCGTGGTAGAAACATTGGAAATAAGGAATATATGAGAATTTCCTCTCTTTGAAGGCTGATGGTAGAACATTAAAACTATCCAAATTGAAGACTCTATAGTATTTAAGGACCTTAATCAGATAAAACAAATTGACAGAGACAGAATTTTACTATAATTTCCAACAGCCAGGAAGTCCAAAATTTGTGTCTTATCTTCTTGCACAACTATATCTAAATATTTATGTGTATTACTTGGAACATTAAAATAGTGTCTTAAACTAGATTATGACTTGTGTAATTGGCAGTATGGCAGCAGATTATGAGATTGTGCGTCTAATCACAGAATGATGAGGGATGCTGAAGCCTCATGATCATGATCATTTCTTAGGTTACAAGATAATCCAAGTTGAGTGAATTTCAAAATTCTATTATCCTATTTATGTTAAATTGGTTTAATATCTGTTCCTGCTTCTCAGGGAGCTACCCCAAAACATGAGTGACTCAGGGGTCCACCTGTGATGCCAATACCTCCGTATAACAATGAGGAATTAATTAGCTCAAAAAATCCAGAGATCTGAAACAGGAAGGTAATTTAATGAGATCTACCACCTATGTTTATGGCGTCCTTGCTGGAAAAAGCCAATCAGATATTCCATGTGAAATAAATGTGTTTTATCAAAAGAAATTCACACAAGCATGCAAAAGATCAAAACACACACACAAGAGCTAACAGAAGGTAAAGGAAGGAAAGTGTGGCTAGAGGACTTTCAGGATGTAGGTGATATTTACCAGTCCAGAGAGCAGCAAGGGAAGCAGTGACATGGCTTAGGTAGGCAAATAAAGACAGTTCTCATTTGGGAATCAAACAGACAGTGTGTCATACAGAAAGGACAGAGACTTCACTCAATTTCTCAAGATCAGGGGTTCTTATACCCATAAAATATCCTGTGGGTATGAGTGTGAATTGCTCCACCACCCAAGTGGACAATGGAAGTTGCAACACAAATAATGAAGTCCGGGCAGAGTTAATGGTCTTAATTGTTTAGGTGACAAAGGATAATGGCTGTTGTAAAAGCCCAGTATTGTGGAAAGTTTGGGAAGACAACAGGGAAATGTCCAGGTGTGTGGGATCAGGGTTAAGACAAACACAGCTTGATGGGGATTTCCCCTTTATGCTCTGAGATAGCTGGCTCAGTAGCATAAGTCTATTGTCCTGAGAGTGGTTGTGCTATTAATCTGATGATGACTTGGGCTTTTGCCTAGGAGGTGAGTGTAGCTGACCTGCCTTGCTATCTCACATTTACAGTCAGTTATCTGCCTCTTCCAGTTTTACCTTCTAGTCACCTCAAGTATCACTTATATCAACACCAATTAACATACTGTCAATCAAATAATATTTGCCAATTAAATCATGCCAATCATAGTGGGTGCATGGGGCTGTAACAATGGAATCTTGTATATTTTAGGTCCATGATTTAGATTCATAAAGAATATTTTCAGACCACAAGAAAATTTGATTTTCAGGACAAATTACTAAATTTTCTGAGGATAGCTGTGTCATTAAATTGTTTGAAAACTGGTACATGTTTGTAGTGTGTAGACCATGGTTGAGCAGCATGACACCCTCCAGCTGTAGGGCTGTAATTCCTACCATCCACTTGCACCCACTGTCTAAGGATGAAGGAAGTTGTTGCCCAACAATATTTGGAGTAGCACAAGTTTCCCATGGCTGGTAGCATCCATAGTTCCTATGAATATAGTTGAGACTTGCTAAAAAAAACTTTTGTCACTCAGAAGTGAGAAGAAATGTGCATTTTTTTTAAAAAAAGTAAGCGTGTATTTCTGCTTCTTAATGTAATTTGCTTCCTCATCTATCGTGTGTCTGAAAGGTGACCTGCACTAACTTCAAACTAAGTGCATCTCTATATTAAACTGACTTAATATGTGTTATGTCTTTCCTGGGAATGCTTTCATTTGAACTCTTAACCATCTTAATAGGAACTCTCTGCAAACATCAAAGCGCCCTAAGCTTACAGTCACATGGGACCCCTCTGTTCAGTATTATTACAGGATGTTGGTTGGGGAAAAGAAGCAGGCTGCAATTTAAATAGGGTATTAAATTCTCATCAACCACAGTTTGTATCTCATTTACTCCTCACCTCTTCAGACAGACTATGTGCCTCTCACCTCTTCAGGCAGACAATGTGTCAATTAGGGCTTTGCTAGATGAAGGGGTAAAAACTCTCTGCTGCCAATTTTATCAGGTAAAATTAATCTCTAGATGCCTGCCAAAAACAGTTTGTCAGTATAAATGCTTGTATGTTTTATGAATCTGCTTCCAGGATGGGTCTCTGTGCTCTTCTGCCAGATATCTCCTCAGCTAATTCAGGTTGCTTTGTTTTACAGTTTGGCGGGAATTCCAAAAGTTAAAGAGGATCAAACTACTCTATATGGATGGAGTGGCCAGCAGTGAATCAGCTGGGTCACAAACTATACAACTTTATTTAGATTTGGAATAAAATAAAATGAATCCAAGTTTCCTGGGAAAAAATAGTTGGGTAATGTGTCTCATTGAAACATACCATATTCTTGGTTAGCCATAGGATGACAAGCACGGTCCAATGATGACTGGCTGGTTTATTCAGATATTCAGTCTTCAAGTGAATCAATCTAGAAGTTATCTGATTCCAGACTCTAATTCAGAAGCTGAACACATGTGAGACCTCTTCCTCTTTGCTACATAATGGGTGTACATACAGATTAATTTGAATTTTATTATAGTTTATTTTAAATCATACTTTACCAAAAATTTAGGAAAATCAAATATAGGGGCAAGTGAAAGATTGTTCTTATGTGTCTTTGAGTTGCTTCTGACTTATGACAAGCCTAAGGCTAAATTATCATGGGGTGTTCTGGGGCTGAGAATATATGAAGCATTCAAGTTTACTCACTGGGTTTCTACAGCTGAGTGGGAAACTGAACCCTGGTCTCCAGGGTCATAATCCAATGTTCAAATCACTACACCATGCTGGCTCTCCCAGTGAAACTGTCCATGTCTAAATGAGTGGAGAATTCAAGTAAATCCGTCTAACTCTGTCCAGGTGTCTGCTTGCATGTTCAATCCCCCGAAAGTGGGATTGGACACGCAGATGATCCACATAGAATGTCCCTATATCTCTCAGAAAAAAATATAAACCATTGTGCACTGATCAACACAAAAATGGGGATGGGGTCATGTAACCACATTCAGTTCAGTACAGTTACAGAGCTCCCATGTTTGGAAACTGACCTGATGAAGTTTTCCAGTCATGGAAGTTCACTAGTTCTGTTCGATGTAACATAATTACAAAAACCTAGAACAGAGATGTACAACTATGTGAGAGCTGGGGAACAACTACCCATAATCCTGCATTGGTCACATCTATCTTATGGCACATTAAAATACTTCCCTTTTTTCAGCCACATCTTCAACAAAATGACCACTGGGAATGGCAGTGCATCACTTTTGGCCATTATTTTTATTGACATACAACTGAAAAAGAAAGTATAATGGAAGCTCAAGGGACTGGGTGTGGGATGATGCTTTAATGAGCTTTTGCACTTTTAGGGGGATGCTGGCTCAGTTCTGGGCAAAAATTATTTGAAAATTGCCCCCTAAACAAAACATTAGGGACAAGTTGGAGGCTTTTGGAAACTAGCAGGGGCTTTGGTGGACTGTAGAAGTGGAATGTAGGGGCCTGATGCAGCTTGTCATATACACTAGTCCCACCCCTCCCCTGCACATACAGATAAAAATTTGAAATTTTCGTGCATGTGGGAGTTCTCAGTAATAGGCATTTGGATATGTCCATGTCACTATCCTACATCAACATTACACATCTGTTATTTTTCAAAGTGTCCTTTTGTAATACTGAGACCTGATGCTCTATGTTATTAATCAGAGTGCTATGCACCTTCTCAATGGATGATGGATGAATGGTGGGTGAGAAAACAATCTTTTCAATTGCTTTATAAGCTGTCATTGAAGAGGTGGGAAGAATATTTTAAAATATTTGGGAAATGGTTAGAAAATTGTGTTTGCCAAGTGTTAGGAAATCCTCCCGAGAGGAATACTGGACTGACAAGAAGTTCTACAATTTGGGACTTATTCCGTGCAGTGTTTACATTTTTCTTCCCCGTACAGAAAACAGCAGGAAATCAAAGGAAAATTATACTTCTTGAGAATAAAAAAGCTGTTGTTGTTGTTGTTGTTGTTGTTGTTCTTTCAGGAATGAAATCAATGAAGAATTAATGTCCCTATATCTGTGACACACATCCTAACATGAGGTCCGTAACTGGGATGAAAAACAGAATGCCATCATCCAATTTTGCTTGGAGCCTTTTTCTTTGGCCTTTTTTGCTCCATATATCACAGCTATGCAGAGTCTTAAGTAGCCTCAGACATATAGGGTGATAGTGTCTCCTTGCCATACATAAAAAAACAATTTCTGAAACTATACTTTTAGCTTTACAGGAAGGTTCCATTGGCACTAATGAAGTGTAACTGAGATCCATTGAAATCCAAATAGCAGTTTCAGAACGGTGGAAGTAGAGTAGTTTTTGCTGTTTTTGCTGGGATCATGTCATGGAAAGAAACAGTTAAATTTTCTTCTCTGATCCCTAATAATTCCAAGGTTGGTCAGGCTTTCCCATAGCTGTAATTTACATAATTTAAAATGTTCATATTGATAGAGAGTGTAGGTTGGCAGTGGAGCATTAATACCCGTTAAGGAGTAAAGACAACAATAGCTTAAAGAAACAAAGTAAAAAACGTTATTATAAGAACTCCAGTTTAAGATAGGAGTTACTCAAGGTGCTATTTTAATCTAGCTGCATTCTTGGGAAGAACTAGGAAGGGGAGGTGATGAGAAGAGGGAGAGCAACATCCCTAAAAGTGTCAGTTTGCATCACAGAGGTATCGTTAGGTAGACCCAAGCAGGGAAGACACTTCAGGTCACTCAAACTAACTAGTTCAATTACTACTGCCCACTGTAAGGCATTCTGAATTCTTCAGTGTTAAGTGTTACTGCACAGATATTACTTGTATTCATGCATCTAAAATAATATGTCTAACACATATTTTCTTTATTCTACAAATGAAATATGATAGTCAGAAGCATTAATAACAGAAAAATATATATACACTACCATGTGGACTTTACAGCTGAGATCCTGTTTTAATGCAGGCACAGTGTAAAGCTCTGCCAGTTTATTTACATGGAGGTGTGGGGACCCAGCAGCTTTAATCTGGAAGAAAGTGAGGTGTTCTTCTGGCATTCCATCTCCAATAATAGGTCTCTGCTTGGGTAGTGGAATGGCACCCATACTAGATTATTTCCACTGAAAAGCTGTGAAAAAACATTGTACAAGGAGATACTGGATAGCTCCTTGCATAATTGTACATTTTCTAAACACCTATATCAACTTAGTTTGTTGCAACTTTTTTTTGTTGATAATGTATACATCAATACTGTGTAAAGATGGGGAAAGGTGGGAAAAAGTTGGGATATCAATGAAGTAAATACAACAAATTATAATTGAACAGCAACACCCTATAACTTGTACTCTTACCTATGCTGGCTACTGGAAAACTGCATATTCCTCATCCTTGCTACAAATAGTTGACAGATCCATGTTCAGCACTTTCCACATCAAAAGTAAATTTGAGATCTCAGGACGCCGCCTGTAAAATTTGACTCTGATGCCAATGAACAAGGGACATTTCAGTGGTAATGCACCAAATCCTAAATACGATTTGTGAATTTTGTGCAATCATCTCACCCAGGGACCCTCCACTGCCAGAGAGGCATAACATGTAAATACACCCCAATAAATACATCCCAACTAATTTGGTCCTTAATCCTATTCCCTTAATCACAGCAGAGCCTCAGCATGTCAAAGGAGCCAGGATAATATGTGCATAGTTTAAACTGATTTGATGATGAAATGGAGAAATATGTTTCCTTACTTTCTTACAGCATATCTTTAAACACAATGCTTCTCTTGTATTCAGTTTAAAGATCTGGCATAAGAAAATAAAGAAAATAAAGAAAATAAAGAAACATATTTCTTCATTCATCATAACATCAGTGATGCAATGCCAAGCTGTTTGACTTTGGGTGATATTGTGTAGAGAGTGTAATTATATTAAAAAAAGTTCTATTTAATTTGTAAATTATGCATTTAATTATTTCAGCATATTTACTCCACTCTGATTGTCCTTTAATGAAAACTCACTCCTAAATATAAATTCCATTTTCTCTGCTGCTTTTGTTAACTCAGCAAATGGTGGACTGTCCTACATGGCTTTAGGTGAATTATAATGAAATAATTGTACAGTTTCTAAGTAAATGATAATCTTCCTTTTATGCTAAAGCTGCATTTTTCTGTGCAGTAGTGCTAGAAAATAATACCTGAGAATGATGAGGGAGAAGGAGAAGATCCAGAAAATAAGCCTTTTAGCAGTAGATAAAGAGAGAGAGAGAGAATATAGGGTGGATTATGTGGATAAAACATCTTATTTCCTCTTATCCCAAGACCTCAATGATTTTAGGAGTTGGTGCTGAAATCCCTTCCCCGCCTTCTCCTGCTGGGAACTTCAGTGTCAATGGTGAGGCTTCCAAAGAAGTACCCAGAGGCTTTGATATCACTCTGTACTTCATCTGAAGATGTGGATTCATATCCTCAAAAGCTGCTGCTAGAATTCTTTTTCCCCACCCGTCTCCCTTTCTTTCTCCTTTTTTATTCTGCAGCAGACTAACATGGCTACTTCTTTGAAAACACCTACAATGAAAGGCACCACATTTAGAAGGATGGAGTGGAAATCCTTCAGGAGATTTATTTACCCCGGTACAGATAGATGTCATTTTTCTGAAGAAATGCAAACAGCAAGACATCACTCCTGAAGGGTTAAACATGAGAAATCCAATACAGACAGCATATTACAAATTACAGTAACAAACTGTAATCTCACAAATTACAGTAACAAACTGTAACATGTGCTCTCTGGGAAACTGCTTAATCATCTCATCTATGTCCTATACAGAAAGTGAGAAAGGTTTAAAAAAATCTCAAATTTGGAACCACTCATATGGAACCAGCCCTCTACATGACAGAACACTAGACAGAATTCTGCTTTGGTCAGACTTCATCTGAATACTTTGTCCAGTTTTTGACATTTCATTTCAAGAAGGAAATTGACAAGCTGGAATATATCCAGAGGAAAGCGACCAAAGTGATAAAGGGTCTGAAAACCATGCCCTATGAGGAGCAACTTAGGGTATGTTTAGTTTGCAGAAGAGAGGTTAAGAGGGGACACAAAAGCCATGTTAAAATATTTGAAAGGATATCATATCGAAGAGAGAACAGGCATGTTTTTCACTGCAGAGGACAAGGAGCAATGGATTCAAACTTCAGGAAAAGAAATTCCACCTGAACCTCAGGAAGAACTTCCTGGTGGTCAGAGCTGTTTGGCAATGGAATATGCTGCCTCAGCGTGTGGTGGAGTTTCCTTCTTTAGAGGGTTTTAAACAGACCCTGGATGGCCACACGTTGGGAGTGCTTTGATGCGTGTTCCTGCATTGTGGGGGGTTGGACTGGATGGCCCCTGTGGTCTCTTCCAACTCTATTATTCTATGATTCTATGAAAATTTATATGGGAAAAAAAAGCAAACTATATGCAGTTTGCTTCTCTGGAAAAGCAAGAAAGAAAAGAAACTATCTCACTTACTACATGTTCTCATGGACAACAGCAGAAGCACCATAAACATGTACAATAATATTTTAAACTTATCCAACCACACAATAAGTCAGACAGAAGAGTCTGTCCTTTCATATGGCCTATCCTTCTACCTTTTAAATTCCTACATTATGATTCGGTGTTATGGTGACCTGGATGCTTTCTTCTGCCATCTGCAACTCTGGGACAATTTCAGAGACATTGACATTAACCATGAAAACAGCTCACAGGCATTATCTCTGTCTCCAAAAGATGACAATGGGCATTGCACGAACGAATAAGAAAGTGCTTCCTAATGTTACAAAGAGAAGAACTCTACATTGACTCCTTCAGAAGCCTGGAACCGGGAATTGGATTTCTACATAGAATGTTTTTGCCATCACGTCCAAACTGAGATAATCAGCAAGAGACACAATTAACCACATAGTCAAGATGTCTTCTACAGTCTCCAAAATGATTCCAACATTTTTGTATAACAGACTGACAAAGAAGCAACTGTGGTTACCATGAACAGGGCAAACTGTATACAGGTGGCTGAGAGGCAATTATGCAACATCACGTTTTACAGAATCCTCTCTAAAGATCCCAGTGAGGAATATAGAAGAAACAATCACAAATTACTGAGAATTTTTCATTGATGTACAGAACCAAATTTAAATGAATGCAGAACAGAAGCCCAAATCGGGCATCTTCTGAGTCCACAAACAAGGCAAAACTGCAACAAGGCAATTCAGGAAGATCCACATTTTCATGCATTACTATTCACACTGTTGGGGGAACTGAATATATGATCTCATTTTCCAGATCCTATGCCACCAACACTTAAAGTTATGAGAAGGATACAACTGATTTTCAGAGGGAAATACAGTCCATCCACAAATTCTCAGAGAACATGATCCTAGCCACTATGAATGTCACATGGAAGAAGAGACTACAAGCCATCATGAATGTCATCTTGAATGAGCATACCTAGATACCCAATTCTGCTACTTTGTACTCAGTCATAACTCTCTTGAGAACCCCTTGTACTCTCATGCTATGAGCAGCTTCATGGCACCACAGTATGCAAACATCTTCACGGTTGATCTGGAACAACACTTTTTTGGCCAATTTACCCAGAAACCTCTTCTCTACCTCAAGTGTATAGATGGCATCTTTATAATTTGGGCCTGTGGAAAAGAACAACTTGACTGGTTTCACAAGGATTTCTGCAATTTCCACCCTACCATCAAAAGATGGAATGCTCCACCCATCAAATTCACTTTTTTGACACCACTATGCAACTGCACATGGGACTTCTAAGTATCACACTGCATAAAAAAAAAACACTGATCACAACATATGCTTACATGCTTCCAGTTTTCTACTCACAACACACTACCAAAACTATTGTTTATAGCTAAGCCTTCCAATGCAGCTGCATTTGCTGAGATCCACAAATTAGAGACCCAAACTCTTGGATTTATAGCAGGCATTGCTTATTTATTTATTTTTAAAGTAGAGTACTCAGCTAAGGAGGTGAGGGGAAAAATCAACAAGTCAAGGCTGTTAGCCATGAACAATTTAGTCAGACCAAAACAGACCAAATATATATATATATATATACAGATAGCCTGCAAATCTTTACTACTTACCTACAACAAGATACATAACATGTATGATAATACAGCGACAAGACCCTAAAATAAAACCACATGCCAATTATGTCACTACATCTACTCTGAGATCAATATTGCAGGGGACAATGACATAGCTCATAATGTCAGGCATGATATAGGTCATCCTATGTCAGGAATGCCCTACATAAATTACACTGGACAAACAGGACAGATTCTATTCAAGAGAATAAATGGATAGAAATCTGACATTAAAAATGACAATACTATAAGTAATTAAGTAAATAAATAGCTGCAGAGCATTTCAGTCTTTCTGTACATACAATGCGGGATTTAGAGGTCCTAGTCTTCAAACAAGGAAATTACATAGGAAAACTAGAATGACAAACAAGTGAAGTGAACTGTATTCACAAATTCCAATTCCATTACCAAAGGTATGACCAAAGATAATAGTTACATGGTGCACTACATATACTAATACATGAGTTCCCACTTCTGTTAAAAAAAAAAAAAAGGAATCTCTTCAGAGAAGGTTTTCATCCCAAGGAGCTGTTTTTTGTAAGTATGTTTATTGCTTTTGCATGTCAAAAATGGACTGACCACTACAGAGATCTGAAAGACATGTATTAGCTCAGACTCCTTTTTGAAGATTTTGGGTGAAGATCACAATATGAATCTTTCTGGGTCTTTTTACATAATATTACCTTCCTTGACTGTATAAATATGCTTAATAACTTGAAGCTTTACTCTCACTCTGTAATGTATTGGAAGAAATGGTCCAGTATCTATGAAAGCTCATGCTTAAAAAAAAATCACTCTTAATAGTTTTCCTACATTTCTTCCCCTCTCTTCTATTTTCCTTTTAACACTGAGGCTGTCATGCATCCGTGTGTCTGTCTCAATTGGTATCTGGCCCCTTCATTTAGCAGAGCAATTTTTTGTCTGGCTTTCTGTTTTGTGTGGGGGTTGAAAAAATGTGATGTGGTTTGTATGTTTTGTTTTGAATTATTTTTATCTTGTTTTGAATTTTCTGTAAAAAGCCATTCACAGGAAAAGAAAGGGAAGACAAGTCTCCAAGCACTGTCTAGATCATCTTTATTTATTATTTGAACAAATCCGACATATTTTGGTGTATGCAATTGTTTCCTTAGCCTTCTTCTGAGGCTAGAAAACAAATTATATATATATATATACACGCACACACACAAATGATAAATTAAAAATCAAACAGGGCAACAGATAATTGCAATAATGTCTATAAATGCACCATAATAAATTTTATGTCCTGTATATTACTTAAAATCCTATACATACTATTATATGCAATCAGCAACAGAAGATTTTGGAGCTGAAAAATATTTTCATTTGCTGGACTGACAAACAATTAAAGAACTAGGCTTGATTTTTTTTTTTAAAAAAAAGGACCTACCAAGAGGGGATACCTTTTTTTTCCTTATATTAGAGAGCTGCTCTCCTATACCTGTAGATTCCTTATATGCTCTTCAGTGTGTGTCTTCTATAAAAGATTATCAGTGGGGCAATAATCCACATGTAGGAATAGTAGATAGGAAGTAGAATTTGTTAATGCAGCCCCCTAAGAATGTGATGCTGTAATCATGTGAGCAAGGCAAATCACTTGAGCTTTGTCCCACTGAGCAGGCAAAAGGGATTACACCACACAGAATCAGTTTTCATCGTACAGCTATGTACAACAGTGATAATAGTGCCCTGTGTTCCCCTGCCACAGAAAATGCCATTTGAATTTGAAAATAAAAATATAAATACAACAATACAACAATATTAGGTAAAGTAAGACATTCACAGTTGTCATTTAAAAGTGATACTATTGTGCTTGTCCTTTGGGTAAAGAATCCCAGTGGGTAAAATTTCCAAAAAGAATTCTGAAACTCACCAGTGTCTTGAATGGGATGTACTATTTACGGCTGGATTTCTGTCATACCATTTCTTCAAGGAGTTCAGGATAGTATACCGGGCCAGGATTCAACATGGCCATTACTGCTGCACAACTCCCAGGAGTACAAATAGTTGAACCATTTCAAAGTTCGTGGAAGAGGCATCCAAAATCTCCTTATCCCAACACTGGTGTGACATTCTTCCATTTTCTGTGGACATTAGAACAGTTTGCCTCCAACCCATAAGCCAAAACAGCCACTGATTGCTGCAGAAAGGAGTGCTAGAAGCTACCCGTTGGTTGTGGGGATATCAAAATAGTCTAGTTAAGTCCAAGCATCTCTATTGCTTTTTCCAAGCTAATGTAAATATCCTGATGAAACCATTAGTTCTACTAGTATTATATTGGATCTTGCCTTTTTCCTCCTCCTCCTCCTCCTCTTCCTCCTTTACAGAAACAAAAATCTCAGGAGACTGGTTTTATAAAGAGGTGTTACAGCTAATCTATGTGCTTTATGTTCAAATAGGAATTTGAACCCAGTTTTTCCAAATCCAAGTGCAACATATTAGGAATTGACACTGAAATCAGTAGCATCTGGAGGTTTCCATAATCCATTTGGGGCTTTAGACAAAATTTGAAAGGGTCTATCAAATCTGTAGAATCTATTTTGGAGGTAGGATCAGGTAACTTCCTTAAAGTTCAGCTTAGGGATGTAACTCTTTGCTTATTCTATTTCTACAGGAAAAATGAATCATGTAAGCAATTTTCTCCCCAATCCACAAAATATGAGGATTCCTGTGTAATTTCCAATCATTATTTGTACAAGTTACATATTTTGCCTAAACACATCTCCATTATCTTGTGTTCTGGAGAGTAGTTTGTATTTAAACTTTGGAGGACTGGGGAGACTGTTTGACTTAATTCAAATTTCTGTGGTGATTTAGGAAGTGAAAAAGCAGTTTTAGTTGCATATCTGTTACAGATTGTGTTGTCTTTGCTGCTGGAAAAAAATTAGTCAATCCTCATCTTTTTTTCCATTTTGAGGGATTCCTGGGTTCCAATATTATTGTTGGGACTAGTCCAGATTCTTTTCTTGTATTTGGGTAGCATTTTAATGTGTATGGAGGTGATAAGGCCAGATTACTTTGGGAGGTTATTTCGGTAGATTTTAGCCCATTGCCATCTTGCCTCTTACCCTACCTAAACACGTGGATTCTTGAATATAGGTTGTTTTTTTGTTTTTTGTTTTGCATTTTGAGTATTTTGAACATAAATCTGTGTATTTTCTGAAGGAGCACTGAATGTATTTGATACTGAGGAAGCCCTTGTTCTATTACTGAAAGCAAGCAATATTATCCAGTATATCAAATTTGTGCATGAAACCCAGTACTCTAAAGTGGCTTACATTATGCTGAGCATGCACTGTGGTATCTATGAATACTAATAAATAGAGTTCAGTAATTTAAGCAGAAAAGAAAAAAGAGCTGTAAGAGATATTAAATTTAATTGCATAACTACAGATCACTCTTAAGTCAATTATGAAAGTAATATATATTTTTTAAATGATACTATAAACTATAATGCTATAATTAGAAAAACTGCCGGTTTAAGACCAGAATTTGTCTCATTGTCTCAAACTATAGAAAGCCAGGAAAATGAAGTCCAGACTGGTACCTTAACAGGTATTCCCTGTTGAATAATCTTGTTTAATGTCACCAGTTGTGATTACAGCTTAGCTTCTCAGTGCTCAAAGTTTGCCTGGCTCTTTCAAGTTCAAATACAGAAATGGACTGTTTGGTACCAGCAAAGAGGTCCCAGCTTTTCTAGGTGCTCTATTATTTATGAAACAACTCAACTTGACTAAATTAATAGAGGAATCATAATGTGACATGCTTCATATTATGCCTCACATCAGGACTGGATGGATATTACTCTCCATGCTTTCAGATTTAGAAAGTATGAGAAATGCTGTTTTCCCCATAGTTTTCTCAATCCTGTTGAAGGATATTGAATCCCATTGCATACCTCAAACTGCACCATGGATATTATGTGCATTAGTTACATACTACCATAATAAAATATTTATGTGATAATTATATAATTATATAATATAATAATTATATTAATTATAATAATTATATAATATAATATAAATTAGGTATTTGTTGTGGGTTAACTTGTGCAAAAGAATGATCCATTTGGGTATAGTATGTGTGTGTGAATATATTTTTGTTATATTTTGTTAGCTGATTTGGGAACCCACTGGTCTGAAAATAGTCTAAAATGGAGGACATATGATGTAACTGTGTGTATGTGTGTATATAACTGTTACCTTTGCTTTGGGTACAAAGTCTAATTTCTTTGCATTTGATCCCCAAGTAAATCTAGTGATGGTTGAAGACTGAAAAAGAGACATAAATTGTCCCCTCTCATCAAGGTCAAGGTGAATGGTACCAAAAACCTGTCAGCTATGTTGCTACATGAAGTTGAAAATGAATTAATATTTATTGCTACCATTTTATTTGTTTCTTCCCTTCCCTCAAAGAAGGAACATTTTGGTATCCTCCCCTTTTATCGTCACAAAAGTCATGTGATGTCCTAGAGTTGGTTAAGTCACTGGCAATCACAGTTCAGCAGGGGAGTGTCCCTGTGGAGCTGCTTGCCACCGTGCCATCGAGACTGGAAAACCCTCAACATATGGTTTCAAAATTATATAAATTTTTAATTCAATTGCATCTGGGGGAGGAGAAAGTAAAAGAGATTATGATTAAATGGACAAAAAGTATTGGACATGAAATTACATTGGAAAATTGAGAAGATTCATGGAAAAAAACTAATTTATTTATGGCCTCACAGGACTTAAAAGAAAACTATTATAAAATGTTTTATCAATGGTATTTAACTCCCGTAAAACTAGAAAAAAATTATAGGACAGGCAACAACAAATGTTGGAAATGTCAACAAGAAGTTGGATCCTTCTATCATGTTTGGTGGTTATATCCATATATTAAAGAGTTTTGGAACAATGTCATCAGAAATGTTATTAACTACAATACTGTTGAAACCTGAACTATTTATTTCTTTTAAACATCACAAAAGAATTAGAAGCAAGAGTAGTGAAGGATTATTGGAGAATTGTATTATATATGGTTACAGAAGCAAGGATAGTAATAGCTAAATTTTGGAAAAGTCCGGAAACCCCAGATTTGGAGATATGGTCGTATAAAATTTTAGATATGATGACGATGGATGAACTTTCTCAACATATCAGTGGGAAGTCAGAAAGAGCATTAAAAGAATGGCGACCCATCAAAACCTTCCTCAAACAGAAATGGAATGATATTATAGTGGAATAACTGGAATATAAAACTACTTAGCTTGTGATATTCTCTATTTTTAGGTATTTTTGGAACTGTTTTTGTTAGACTACTTTTTCATTTATATTTCATTTTTTTTTATGTTTGTTTTTGTACATGAGGAACTTAAAATAAAAATAGAGTAGACTGAATTAATAGTTTAAAGGTTTGATATGTATGGGATGAAATTTATAATATAAAGACAAAATAGATCCCCAGCTAGGAATAGGGAGAAAGTTTATTTATATTTAAGTTGAAGCAATGTTAGTTTAAAATTGTTAGTTATTGCCCACACTTATATGTGGCTTTTTTGTTTCATGTATATCGTGTGGGTAACATTATCAGTATTTTGTTTGTGTTCTTGTGCTATATTTCTTTTTTTATTATTATTCTATTTATTACTGGATATTTGCTTTTTCATGTTTTTGTTTTCCTACTTTTTCTTTGTTCATACAAGATGTTATACGACTTGATGTGCTTTGTGTTTTGTTGAATTTTTTTATTTGTATTTGTATTTTCTCTTCTTTTTTGTTATAGTTAAATAACATATACTATCAAAAAATAAAAAAAATAAAAATTCATGAGATGTACATTACATTAAGAAACAGTGACCATTTCTGCACTGCACTGTTATAGTACTGCTATTCCACTTTCAACATCTTAAACCTATGAAAATGGCTATATGTGAGATTTGAAAATGTTATTGTAGAAATAATATAATCAGGATTACATCTGTAAAAAGATCTTAGGGTCAGCATATTTAGTATGTTTAAGGATATTTAGTTATAATAAATTATTATGACACCTGAAGGAGATTAAAACAAGGAGTAGGAGAGATCCACAGAGAGTGAACAAAAGAGATCCATTCACAAAAAGAAAGTTATAGTAACATTCAACAAGCACTTCTTTAAAAGAAAGGTGAGAACAATGTCAACATAAATAATTATTACGCGCGCACACACACACACACACATTTCTTTCTCTTTTCTGTTTGTATTTTATTTTAATTATAATTAGAAGATTCAATTAAGGGGAAGCAAGGAAATAATGTAGATTACAGAAGGAAGTTGAGATATGTAAGATAAAGTTGTATGTATCGAATAGAATAGAAATAGAATAATAGTAAATGTATGGTATGTCACAAATTTAATTAATATTACTTCTCTCTATTCTTTCTTTATGTAATACAATAATATTTGTCAAAAAAATGTTATCCTCAAATGTGGGTGACTCCCATGGTGCCAGTTCTTCCATTAAATGGTGGGGAATATTAACTCAAAGAGGAGGCGTGCAAGAGGAGAGTAACCTTGCCAAATCTTTTACACCTATGTATACCAGTACTAGTGCAGGGAAGAACCAGCCAGAGATTCAAAAGTAAGCTTGTTTGTTTTATTGGGGAAATTAACAATCACACAACCAGATCCAAGCAGTCTCATGATCACACAAAGCTAACTGAAGGAAAAGGGAGGAAAGTTGGGAAAATGAGAGTTTAGTGCATTGTGGGTGATTTTTACCAGTCCAGCAGAGAGGAGGCAAAGTGATGTGGTTTAGATTAGCAGTCCAAGTGTAGTACAAATTGGGAATCAGAGTGGCAGCATGATGGTCAGTACACCAAAAGCACCACGAGTTATCTGCCTCACAGCCAGGGTTTAAATACTCCTTTTCTACCATGAGGGGGAAAGTGTTAAATGGTTGCCTGGCAGAGTAGTCAATGAGGTCAGCAGAGTAGACAAGGTGGGTCCAGAAGGAGCTAATGGACTTAGCATTAAATGACTAAGGGACTGATGAGAATTGTGATAGCTCCTTAACTGTGAGCCAGATAACTGGACAAAAGAAGAGTTTTGATGGACAAAAGGGAGAAGTCTGAAGACAGTCAGTCATTCTGTGGAAGCAATTTCATGTGATATTGTTTCTAAAGGTTGGGTCATTGAGGGACGTCTGTAAGTCCTTTGTCTGGGGTTTACCTGACTATGACCTGAGGTGTTGTTCTGACCTAGTTTTGCAACACACATGTGCAGCTGGTTCCTCTTTGCCAGCAAGTTTCCTACTTATAGCAGTATATAATTTATATTTCATGCCAATTAAATATTTTGCCAATTAAACCATATCATGGAGTGGGGCATATATGGCCTGGTAGCCAAAATCCTACAGCTGTTCCTCTTCCCATCTTTGGCAGTAACAAAGCAATAAGATCAAAGTATATACACACATCTTTTTCATCTTGCCTGGACACTCAAAATCTGCTACTTGAGGTAGTTACAATACTTTGCCTAATAAAATAATTAGTCTGAGTGTATCCTATATGATGATGGTTTCTTTCAGCCTTGCTTTGCAATTTTCTTTTTTTCAGTTTTTGAGATGATGGGCAAAAACTCATTATTATCTGAGGGACAAGTTATATGTCTCATTAAACTTTGTTTTGACTGACATGTAAAAGGTTAACTTTAAAACAATAAAAACCTTCAACCAGAATTTTGTTTGTATACTATCATAGTTTTTTTAAAAAAAATTCTTAACAGATTATGCTTTTTCAAAATCATGTAACTCCAGGCCCATATTGACCCTTATTGACAATTGCACTGTAGAGAAATGCAAGATTTTGAGGCAGCTATACAATTAATGGTTCAGCATTGAGACCCAGCATAATTCTACTAGTATATGTTTAGACTATGCTAAAAGTATGTCAGATGTTTTATTTGTGACTTAAACCAGAGACAATTTGAACTTCTCTGAACTATCAGGCAGAAAGTTAAATTGCCATTTTGTATCATTTTGCAATCACAGAAATTGATATGAGCCAACAAGATCTTGTCTTTATATACTGTAGGGATGTAAATCTTTGCTTTTTTCCCCCTTGTAAGCAGGAACAAGTAATGTCAAAGTTTCTTCCCTCTGGTCAGATTGAGTTTTTGCACATTTTTTAAAACTTATTGGATTTTTAAAATATGATCACAAAACAAACAAACAACAACAACAACAATAACACAGAATGGAAATAAAGAAAAAAATAGTAGCGGTGGAGGGAATATATATATAATATGAACAAGGCAAGGCATATACACTGATATAAGATGATCATACTGCCAAAATACATTTTCGTGAAGTTGACATTTGGAAAATACATTTTTTGTGTGTCACTAGAGCAGTAAGAACTTCTGAACATTGAATAATAGACAATGCATCTTTAACTTTCCAACCTTGGAAAAGATTATAAGTCTTGTTTACAACAGTACAAGCACGCAGGATCCAACAATGTTGACTCTCAGTTAAATTCCAAATTGTGAAAATACAATTTAAAGGAACAAGTGTGTTCTACAAATGCCAAAACATTATCAAATGCAAAATTAATACATTGTAACACATTCAGTCAAAAAGAGGTGACCACTGAATACTTCTACTTCATAGGCCACAAGTCAGAATTATCTGCCTTACAACACTACAATTTAGTAGAAGTGAAGTGGACATTTTTTTCCTAAAAAGACATAATGGTTCCCAATAATCCCAGTAGGGAAGTAATGCTTCACATTCGCTTCTGGATATATTCACAAAATGATGTTTTCTAAAACAACCATTTGTGTGTTATTGTTGTTTTCCAAGAGTAAGTCCTCAGCTACAGCATTTGCTGTGTAGAAATTCATATTTCTGACTAATAACAGCCAAACCAGCTTCAACAGAATTGGCCAGGAGATGGCTTTCATCCCAGATCTAACTCCATCCCTCTGGTGTTGGGAAGGGGTAGCAATGGAGCAGAAAGACAGCTGGACCTGAGAGTTCTGTTGAAGGCCTACTAAGACCAATAGTGTCCCATGGAATTGAGGTCCAGCAACATCCAGTTGGTCTGGTTGGACATGATTTGGATGGAACTTCTGGGCATGCCACTAGGCATGAGTTGGAAAAGAGATAGGATGAAATTACTTTGGATCTTCCAATTAGCCTTGGTTTTTGAAGAGGATTAATGACTTACCAGAGTTCCCTTCCAGCACTGCAAGCACTCCCATCTGTATTCACCAAGAAGTAATAGGCCTTTCAGATGGACTGATTAGAAATCTGTGAGGCCAGAGAAATTAATAGTATAATAAGGATCTTGGTAAAAGTTGTCAGTGTAGTCTACTTCTACTGTGATAGCTTGGAGGTTGTTCATGTCATGAACACATTAACACTGAAGCCAAAGAGAAAAAAAATAGGTTATATTAAGCTGCCTCACTGCAACAACTTGTTTACTGAGCATCATATTGCTGGTATATTTAACATGATTCTCAACATACTACTTCGCAAACAGCTCAAGGGATTCCAAATGCTTGCATGTGACCAATGAGCTTCAGAAGTCCTTACCCAATGAATTTTTGAGCCTTGGAAAAGTAGGTTGGACAGAGTGATAGGTACAGTCATTTCTCCCAAAAGCAGATGTAGCTATGCTTTGGAGTGTTCCCAGTTTTTTCAGTTTAGGTCTCAGGAAATTGCAACACATGAACCATGTGCTGCAATTTTATATAGATCTGTGAACAAAGGGTTTGGCATCAACTTCAGTGCAAAGTAGCCTTTCACCACTAGACTTCTGTCAAATACATCTCAAGTTTTCTGCTTAAAACAACATTAAGGAATGAATTAAGGATCAGGGTTCTTGACACAATACACAAACCCTCCCCTTTCCCCCAACAAACTGCACAGTTTGCAAAACTGTCGGAAGGAGCTAGCTTGTAATGGTTTTGAAAGAGCACTTTTCCACGCAACAGCTTTTACAGCATAGTCTGGGGGGGGGGGCACTGAAGTGAAAGAAATGTTGGTGTATTCCAATGAGGATCACTCAGAAAGAGAATATGTGAAGACATATGGCATAGATCATTTAGCAGGTCCAAAACTGACCATAGCAAACAGGGGCAGAGATCAATTTAAGGCCGTGCACTCCCCATAAATTAGTTACTGGTGATGGGATATATACAGTGCATCCCTGGACTGTGATAAACAATTGCTATGCAATAGTATTTTTCCTATATTGGTGTTTACCAACAGGATTGCCACAGATGGTCACTGTTCCACCAGACAAAATAGTATGTTGTTTTGGATTTATCTCATCAAATATACATTTTGTATTTTCTATAGGCCCACACATTTTTAATAACTATGGCAAGATGCCAGTTCATAAAACCAAAATATCATTTTAAAAAAAATAAAAAATAAAAATTGTGCTGATAAAATCAACAGTAAGTTGCTTTTTTTTTCCTCTGAAAAGGAACAAGTACTTAAATGAGGTCTCAAAAAATTCACACTTCAGTGAAGTAAATATGATTCTGTAGTGGAAGGCATTCTTTGTGATAATCATCCTTCACCTTCTGTGAAAACATCAAAGCAAATTATATAGGCTTGCACACATAGTTACATTTTGTACCATAAAATGATGCAATCATCTGTTTCTATTAGATTTTCAATCTGTGATTTTTTTTAAAAAAAATGTACATAGTGTCAAGAACAATCTAAGTATGAAAAAATAAATTATATGAATATGTGATGATCTAATGGCATGCAAGATCAGCAAGTTAAAAGGAGCAATGAATATTTTTTGTGAAGTGTAAACTTTTTGACACAGAAGCTGTATAATAAATAGTAATTGTTCAATAAACGGAAAGAAGTGGATATACAAAGATGCTGAATTTTAACTTTAGAATTGTCTGGTTTCTAGCCTGATAAGCTTATTCAACCGAATTGATAAGACTTTATCCAGTTTAGATCCATTTATTCAAATAATACCAAAACAAACTGCATCTAGTGCTAGACACATTTATGGAAAATGTTACAAACCAAGTATCTTCTACTACTATGGGAGATGGTATTCCTGGTAGAATTATCTACTAAGAAAAAAAAAATACAGAGAGATTGTTCAGTAAACATGGAAACAGCTAACTGTATCAGCAATACAGTGTACTGTAAACATGAATGAGATAATATATTCCAGTAACTCCTCTGTTTCTATAATGATCCAATAATTTGTAGGTTAAAAAATAGTTTAAAAAGCTGTTCTTTCAAGTTTTCCCTGGGTAGCTCTTTATTACATCCATTTTCATGAATGTTATAAATAAGTATATTTTGTGTTTTCTATTTTTTTTTAAGTATTTTTTTTTTGTGTTTTTTAATTGTCCACACATATCTCTATGAGGTCTATGCACATGCAAATAAACAAAAAGTAATCATGTCCTCAGTTGGTCCTTTCAAGTTATCAACTCGTATTGACACATTTAATATATTAAACTATGTAGTTTGTGTGTGTGTATGTGTGTGTGTGATGCAGGAAGGAAAGAATATTCTAAAATAGAAAAAAAAAGGTCAGAAAGCTTTTTTTCTAGTGTTTAGAAACTGATACAAAGGATCTTGAACTGATGAGAATTTAGACATTTATTTAGACAAAATTTACACATGTTGTTACATGCAGAAATCAGCATTTTCTGTGCAGGAAAAAAGGCTTTTCTGTGTGGAAAATAATATCTCAATGCAGAAATATTTGCACATAAAATATTTTCTATGTGGAAAATGTTGTTTTCTATGAAAAACAACCTTGTGTGAATTTTACACAGACTAAATCCCCAATTACAGCATTTTCTGCACAGAACGTTTCCTGCACAGAAATTAGTAATGCTGTGTTGAAGCATTATTTTCCACATAGCAAAAGCTGTTTTCTGTGTAGAAAATGTTGATTTCTGCAAAAAACTGTCTGGTTTTTCAAGACTTTTTTATCATGGGAAGAAAATTACTGAAATTACTCACTGATACCTTTAAGAAGGAGACCCATTGGGGTGTAATGGTTTGAGTGTTTTACTAGGATCCTGGAAGACCAGAGTTTGAATCACTACTTGACCATGGAAACCTACTGAGTGGCTTTTGGCAAGTCACACTCTCTTAGCCTCAGACAAAGGAAAAGGTAAACCACCCTCTGAACAAATCTTGACAAGAAAACCCTTAATAGGTTTACCTTAGGGTCGTTGTAACTCAGAAATTACTTGAAGGCACACAACAGTTACAACAACCTACGAGAAGACTCTTAATGAAGAATTACATCCCTAGATGCACATTTGTTTTAACCTGTTGGAGGAGTTGTTTTATTTCTGTATTTTTTTTCTAGTGAAAATAACAATCCATTAATGGGAATAATGTGCTGTGTGAGCATCCCAATATTATATAGTCAATTTATTCATAGCTTATCCTTCATTAAAGGAGCACAGGGCGGCTACCATTCTTACATTAAAAATATATAAAACATGACAACAATAAACATCAAAAGTGTGAAAAATCAAAACTATGTATGACTAAAAGTACAAATGTTTAAAATCACAAAATATTTTGTAATACTATATAAGATGTCATGAATTCTTCCTCTCTTAAGTTCCCTCTGAACAGTCATACATTTTTTTAAAACAACAACAACATTGAATTAAAAAAATGCAGGAGTACTAACAGGACCCAAACTAATAAGTAGTACATTGAGTTAATTAAGTAACGCATGTGTTTGGAAATATATCAAGTAATCAGTCAATGGATTATTGTCTTGCAACCTTCAAATTAGTATGAGGAATGAGGTTTGTCATTGCTGTTGTGTGCCTTCAAGTCATTTCTGATTTATGGTGACCCTAAGGTGAACCTACCTTAGGGTTTTCTGGGGCTGGGAATGTATAATGTGCCCAAGGTCACTAAATGGGTTCCCATGGCCAAGAGGGAATCAAACCCCGATGTCCAGGGTCGTAGTCCAACACTCAAACCACTATACCATGCTCACCCTTGAATCAGGGTTGTTCACCTAAAAATGTTAGCCAAATTAAATTTTCAGCCCACATCTCTTCTAGCTTTTTGTGTGCCTTTAAACTGGGCAACTGCAGTACCTCTGGAGCATGATAGATCCAGTGTTCCTCCTTTAACCCATTGTCTGGAGATAAGTTATTTTGATTTGTATTTTTTAAAAAATCTTTTTGTTCCTAATTTTACATCTGTTGTTATTTGCCTTCAAGTCAGTTTTGACTTACAGAGCCCCTGTGATAAGGCACCTTCAAGAGTCCTGGTCTTCTACTCAGATTTTGAATACTCATAGTTGTAGTTTCATGTTTTTGATCAATACATCTGTAAGATTTTCTTTTTCTTTTCTTCTTGCCTTCCACTTTGTTGAGAAATATAATCTTTTCCAATGATTCATGATGCCTCATTATTTGTCCAACCTATGATAGTCTTAGTTTAGTCATTGTTGCTTTTAGAGAGAGCTCAAGCTTGTTTTGCTCTCAGACTCATTTATGTGGTAGCTTGTGATATCCCTACCACTCTCATCTTGCACCAAATTTCATTTTTTCGGGGGTTTTTTCCCTTGAAAGCTTTCTTTCTTATCTAGCTTTCTCAACAATATATTATAATCAGAAATACTATGGCATGGATGTTTCTGACTTCAATATTTAATGATATATCTTTACACTTGATTATCTTATCTAGTCTTTCATAACTGTCCTTTTAGGTCTTAGCTCTCTGAATTTCTCAGCATAGTTTTCATTTTTAATTTAAATAATATTGAGGCATGACATAGAAAAACTTTGACACCGTTATTATCCAAGTTTAAGTTATAGGATATTTTTGCTTTCTTAATATTCAGCTATAATCCGCATTTTGCACTTTCTTTCTTAACTTTCATCAGTTGTCATTAAAGTTCTTGCAATTTTTTAAAACTAGAATACGATATCATCTGCACATCTTAAATTGTTGATGTTGCTTCCAGTTATTTTCACCTCTCCTTCCTCTGGGTCTATGATAAAGGTAAATAAAAAAAAAAAATATATTATATAGGTAACTTACCTGTATCTCTTCTAACATTTGGAATATTAATATGACCATTATGCAATATGAAGTATTCTTAGAGTACTCTCTGAGTTTTATTTATTCACTGTACTGTCAAGCACCAGTTTATTTATGCATTTTTAAAATTTGAGATGAATCCATGTGACTGAAACAAAGAAAAAAATATTGAATTATAAAACCAGTTTAAAGTGACCACAGCTCTATAATTGTCGTATAGCCTTATGTCAAACATGTGTAGCACTTATTCATCTGGTGCCCTCTTATCTTTACTGAGGGTAATCTTGTTCTCTTCAATTTGTATTATTATAGCAAGATCAGCCATAGTAGCCAAGTATATTTCATTCAGAGCAGCTATTCTCTAAATTGCTAAACTCCAGTTACAAATCCCTTAGTAAACAAGGACCTAATTAATCAGTCAATCTGAGAAAGTTGTCTACCAGCTTTCTGTCAGTATGCATTTCATTCCACTGACATCTTAGCAACTGTCTAGATAGACAAACAGGGAGGTATTTGATTTCTCAGTGAAAGTAGTGGTAAAATAAAGCTGTTCAGTGGCTTAACACTTTGATTTACCATCTTAACAAAGGAATGATTGAGATTAAAAAACAACAACACTCAAACCATTTCTGCATGGGTTAAATAAAACGGTGCAGTGCGTCCTCCACAGAGGACATCTGCACCTTGGAGTGGACTGGGTCTGGACTACTTAGTGTATATCTGCACCTCAGTCCACTCCTGAGCAACCCCAAGTGGTCCACCAGTGTGTTTTTGAAAAACCTGCTTTTTCAGCTTTTTCAAAAAGCTGGTGCATGCCATTGCATGCCTGCTCTCCCATGCAGATTTGCAGGCTCGCACCAATACGAGCCTGCAATCTGCGGAGGGCAGGCTTTAGGCTGGCGAGCTTCAGCAGTTGGTCAAGACCCACAACCAACTGGAAGCCACCATTTTGGATGGCGGAGCAGTGCGGAGCAACGACCACACACTGCTCCAGAGCAGCCCAGACCGGATCAGAGAGCCAGAAGATCAGGTAAGTAGCGGCACAGGGCGATTCCCTCGCCCCATGCGGAAATGGCCTTAGTGTGTTTAGAAGGTTTCACTTCCACTTTTCAAATAATAAAAGCAATGTTTAGAGGACATTAAAGAGCAGACATTAGAAAAAAATAAAGAAAAATTGGGATATAAACTGTTATGGAAGAAGCAGTCCTAGCAGCAGGTATGTGATGTTATCATCGTCTGCTTCCTTTTCTCTCCTGTTTACCAGCTCTATAACAGTTGGTGATGAATGGCCCTATAGAAAGAAGGAAACTGGGTCAGACAAGGGCCCTTTAGAAGAAAGCTGATCCACCAATAGGCCTTTGATATTTCCTTTGTTCTTCACGTCTTCTGGTTTTAACTCCTACTGTAGCATGGTGTCATGAAATTAAAAGTTCTTCTTGTACTTCACAATTCTTGCAACATTATAATTAGGACTAGGTATTATAGCTGTCCTGAGGATTTTGTGACTTGGAAGTGAAATACAAGATGATCCCTCCCCAACTTATTTCAACTGTAACAAGAATGAGTGAGAAGTAGGGGAGAAAGGTAAGAGAGATAGAAAGAAGGGGAGATAGAAAAAGGAAATAAAGCAGAGGGTGAGAAAATGAGAAAGAAGGAGAAACAGGAACAATGAAAGAGAAGGGGAGAATAAGCTATAGAAAGAGAATAGCAGAGGGGGAAATCTAGGAAGCAGAAAAAGGTGAGGGGACAGAGGGAATGAAAGCCAGTGTTTCATAGTGGTTTGAGAACTGAATGGATACACTTGGCTCTTTAGGTAACAATTAAAACTGATATATGGAATATATTCAGTGTATCTAATATACTATAGTGGCTAGTACTCTATTGGCCATAAAAAGTGAAAGAGGATATCTTCAACAAGATAATGGATTGTAACTGGGCTATGCAATGATTTAATTGGCAAATGTGTTTAATTAGTATAAAACATAAATTATATACACTTAGGACTGGAAGCCATATGGAAAAGGACATTGGGTGGTTAGCAGGCCAAAAAGCCTTAACATGGCCCAGATGGTAAGTTCACTGAAGAATTAGCGGGAAGGTCTGATTTAATGGCCCTAGTTAGTCCTTTCAATGAGAACAGTAGCCAAATTCAGAGCAGAGCAGACTCCCCTTGTTGTGTGCAAAGCCTGCCAAAGTCCCACAGCCCTGTCTTCAAAACAGATAGTTATCAAAAGCCTTTGCCACCTACATGTTAAAATCATCAACATGTTTCCTTTGTACCTTAAAACCATCAACATTCCAGCCACCTTTTGTCAAACATGAAAAACTTAATTGTTTTCCAAGGCAGAAAGTCATCAACACCTTGTGTCTTTGGGGCAGGCTTTTGGGTATAAAGAGACATCAGTTTTGGGTCACTCCTCACAGTATGTTGATTACAGCGATCCACTTTGTCTCACTGACTTTTGGTCAGTGCTGTCCTTAGGTGCAAGCCCTAAGCCATTTTGCCCTTCTCTTCTTTCTGATTATAATTATAATTATAATTATATAATTGTAATTATAACCCAATTCCTTCTATCTCTGCTATCCATTTTCTTCCCTTTCATTTCTGTTAGCCTTGTACGATTGCTTCTGTATGTGACTATTTTGTGTGTGCATGTGTATTTTCTCCACAAAAAAACAGATTTAAATTCTGACTGGTCTATTTGGCAGTGATCCCAAAAAACATAGCTAGGAAGGTCCTGCAGTTACCTCTCCTCTTGCAATATTCTTAATTTGAAATATTCTTAATTTGAGTTAACTAATTACCCATTTTTACATTTGATCATAGGTTCTGCTAGAAGAGCTCATGAGGTCCCATGCTTTTGGGTTAATAGGATGTCCATTAAAATGCAGCTCGATGGAACGACTTTGAATCTGTAGCATGGCAGAAGACACCAAAAGTCAATTCTGTAATATACCATGTATGAAGCTTTGGCCATAATTATCTCATTCTCCAACTGAAAACTGAAGGACCTGTGATAGAGTGAGTTAAGACTTCCTGTACATACAAAAGACAGTCAGCAGAGATTTCTGTGCCACAGGGTAAAAGAAATAAGCTTATTTTATGACATAGAAAGCAGAAAAGAATTTGCTCTCAAATCCCAACAGAGAAAGATAGACTTTCTCTCTCCTTGCCCACCCCCTATGTCCCCCAACACAGATTAAAACAATGAAACATGAGGACAAGCACCATCAGAGTGTCGTCAAAAAAGCAAAAATTATTTATGTGGAAGAACACATAAGATAAGCGAGGCTGTCATACTTCATTTTTGTCTGAACCTGCAGGGAAGGGAAAGATTCTATCCCTTTCTTCCTCTCCCCCATATTGAGTTAATTGAATACAAATTCCTTTTGTACTTTCAATGCAGTTTGCATCATTTGAAGTACGCCAAGGGCAAAGAGAGAAAGTGGGAGGAGTAAAGAAAAACTGGGATTTTTTAAAAACTGCTTAAAAATGTGATAACATATTAATTGGTACTGTCCCTGACAAACAGACACAGTTGGAGAGTCTCTTTCTTTCTCTTGAACTATTTCAGTATCCCCTGTCCAAGAATGAATATAACACGGCAGACACCATTCGTGTGTTACTTAGCAATATTTCATTGATAAGTAGAAGTACAAGAAACAAGCAAACAAACAAATCCCACTATTACTTCTGTTGCCCATTGATAGTTCACCTGGGCAATAGTAGATTTTGTAAAAATGAAATTTAAGCACTGACTTCTGTCCCAAGATAAGCAACTCTTTTTCTATTTTCACATCCACTCCCGGGCTCTTTCAACATTTATTATGGCCCTTTCTGCACCCTACCTGATCCTGGTGGCATCCTGCAGGGATCCCAGTAGAGCCTCTCCTGGGAGGGGAGCACAGCAGGAATGCTCCCCTGTGCACCAGCTGCCTGCGGGAATGGAGGAGGTGCAGTGGCCATGCCTCTTCCTTCTGCAGTGCAGCCGGGCACTGTCCCAGGTTGTGCTGGGACAGGAAACATAGCCATCATGCCTCCTGACTTTCTGAAGCTCAGGTAAGTGCAGGAGGGTGGTAAGAAGGCTGTATGATTGCTGGTCATTGATGAGGAGAACCCGTCAATGATTTGCAGCATGGTTGTTTTGCCTGGGAACAGGAGAACAATGAGACATGGATGACATCTTGCATAAGCATCATCCAGGTCCTGTCCTTCTTCTGTCCCCAATGTGGGACAACAACGTCCAGAGGAAAGGGCCTAAAAGTTATCCATTAAATACCTCAGAAAGAAGTTGAGGAAATGAAGCTTTAGTAACAAAAACAAAGTGAAAGTCCCAAGTCAGCATTACATTTTCCAGTCTGTTGTTTCATTGGATCTGTGCCTACAAGCACCATTCAGAAGTAAAACACTGTGGCATTAAAACCTCATAATATTTCTTCCATGTCTTTCTGCTTCTAAAGTTTAAAATGGTGATGTAATGTTGATGAAATAATAGTTGTGCCTGGTCTTTCCCTTTTCCCCTCACTTATCATTTTTTTAAAAATATGAGTCACCAATTGTCATGAAAATAAGTGAACATGTTTCATGCATCCCTAAGTATTAAATCTAAAGAAGTCATGGTCTCAAAATCCTATTGAAATTAATGTAGGAGTGGATTGGTCTCCTCCACTATAATCCTCAGAAATATGACTAAAATGTTCATGTATTGAGTAATGTCAGAGGGCACAGTTGAATACAATAAAGCAATAATTTTATCTGTAATCTATGTATGTGTGTGTGTGTATGAAAAGCTTTGTAATTTACAGAGGGTAAGGATTATTCTAGCTATTATTATTGTGCTACTCAATAATACAAATTGTTGCAGAATTGCATTATTTATAGTCATTCCTCTGCCTAATTAATGACTTTTCATCTCCCAACCCCTTGTTCAAGGGGCAATTGTGTGGCTATATTTGTCATCATCACAATTAAGCTGTACTTTTATGATTCAGGCAGCTCTGCCATTGTAGGTGTTTTGAAAAGAACAAACAGTCACTTTTCAAGGGTTGTGTGGGAATCATATCCACCTTCTTTGTTCATTACATGGCCGTGGTCTGTCACCCATATGCATTTAAAAAAGACAAAGAGAGAAAACTTAATGTTACAATAAGACCTACCTAACTCCTACACACTGTTTTTAGAGTGAAAAATATTTTATGCTGATTTCTCCACCAAAGTGACATTTAAATTAGTTTAATTAAATTTAGAACTTGCCACTCAGAGAGATTCTTCTTCATAAACACTATTTAGTTCTGTTTTGGGAACCTTGCCTCTTATCTTGCAGTCTCTGTGAATATATATATGTGCATGTATGTGTGTGTGCACTTGTGTGTGCAGTGTGCAGATTATATATATACACACACATATGCACACACATGTATGCACAAACACTTATCTAAAGACAGCTAATAATACTAAAACACATAGCAAACTTTTTTCTGTTGCTTTATATGCCATCACAGATTAGGAGTTCTATTGAGCAGTATAGATAATAATAAACTTAAGGTCCTGCTAAGTGCAAAACTGAGGCAAAGAAAAAGTGTCTCCACCTCCATCAAGCAAACAAATAGAAGTCTGAGTCCAGGAGTTCAAAAACTCCTGTTTAAGCATTATGCTTAGTTCTAAATTTGGCAAGCTATGTTGACAAGCTATGTTCGAACCAGTGTGGTTTTAACATTTTGAGCACTGGCCCATGACTCTGAAGACGAGGCTTTGAATGCTCACTTGGACATGGAAACCCATTGAGTGATGTTGGACACATCATCCTCTGTAAGTCTCAGAGGAAGGCAAAGTCAAATCCCCTCTGAACAAATCCCCTCTGAACAAATCCTGCAAACAAACCCCATGATAGGTCTGCCTTGGGGTCGGTTACACTGGAAATAACTTGAAGGCACATAACAATAACAATAATGTTCACTTATTAGTAAACTGGGGGAATTCTTCAGTTTCATTTTTTTTATAGAAATATTTTAAACCTTGTGCTCTTTTAATCCAAAATATGGCAAAATTTATGAACATTGATTTGCCCCTTTCCCCAAAAAAATCTGAAGTATGTGAGCTGCCAGTGCCAATGTGAAAGAACCATGCTGCGACTACTTGCCATGCATTGGTTAACAATGAGAAGCTGGCCAGAAAAAAGAGATGGCAACCTTCATTCAGCAATACAAATATGGCTGAAAATGTAGATATTTAACACATGACGTTCAACGGGGCTGCAACTATGAATGATTTGTCAGAGGGATGGTGGATGATGGGAGCTACACAAAAATCCCTGTAGCACTTCCCTCCAGCACTGAGCTCTGGCAAAAAGACAGTTCACCAGAGTCAAGAGTTTAAAAATCACCATACAACAGAGTTTACTCACACAGCTTGAAGCGTCCCAGCAGAGTCTTAGGTCATTTCTGCATGATACTGTGATAGTACTATTATTCCACTTTCAACCTCCTATGGAATTCTGGGCTTTATAGTTTACTGAGGCCAAAGAGCTCCACAGATGAGAATTCTAAATGCCCTTCCCTAAACTACAAAACCCAGGATTCCATAGGATGTTGAAAGTGGAATAATAGCACTGTAACAGTGTAGTGCAGAAATGGCCTTAGACTTTAGCAGCAAAAACCTTGAAGCCAGGAAAAATACTCCCATGCAAATGTTATCTTCCAACAGGAGGCTTTACTCTTGAGTTACAATATATACAGTATATACAAAACTCCAATGGAGTTTTCAGCAATCAGCAGCATGCAAAACATAGCCTCTGGTCGCTCTCCAGACATCAAGAGGGCTTAGAAGGCTAGAACACCCCCCGTTATATACAGGCCTTGCTGATGCAACTCTAGCAGCCCTTGCTAGAGGTATGATGCAACCTGCCTGCCCTGGTTACACAACCCAATGACTCATGCAGGTGTTACATGGGATTGCATCATCCACTGTCTTCCCAGGTGCAAAACTTAAATCAAGTCTATTTTATTTGGACTTAGGTTCTGTCCAACCTTTCCTCACATGATTATAGCACTTAATAGGACTTTTATAAGAAATTACATCAAGCTGTGTAAATATTCTTCCACAGAAAACTGCCCTCTTCCTTAAGAATTCCATTGTGCAACTGTTCAAAGATGTGATAAGAATATTTCCAGCTCTTGGCAATGGTGGCAGATATGGATGACTTTAGAAATTGCCATAAGGAATGCATTATGATTGCATTTGGAAACCAGGCCAGCCACATTTTTATGTATGATCATCATAACAAAAACAAAAATGTGAACCTTTATAACCTCTACAATTGCAGAGAATGATCTGTTCCTGAAAAGAGCAATACTCAGACTAATTTGGAATCTACTCCAATACATATTGCAATATGTCATGCCTGAATTAACAACAAAACCAAACTGTGTATTTAATGAACTCTGAAAACCTGCAATCCCCTTCATCTCCCCGCTTAATAGAAATCAGATATAGTGATGTTGTTGAGTTGTAAACTGGAAATTCAAGAACATAAAGCAAAGCTGTAAATTTCTTTTCAATAGCATGCTACCATCGGGGTAGTCAATAATAATTGTTTGTAGAAAATTGCTCAGCCTTTCTTCAAGTTCTGCTTAAGAAGTGATTTTATCTGAGTGGATTAGATTTTATCTGTCACTGAGGAACTGGAACAGGAAAGCCATGTTGGATCTATAATGTGCAAGGAGATGAACATGTAAAGTATTTTACAAAACAAAACTGCAATGGAAAATGATACATAACTGAAATGTCAGATGTGTATATTCACAAGTAGACTGTTTCTCCTCTTCCTCTCTGATCTTTTTGACATAGTGTAAAAAACAAAAAATATGGTAGTGAAGAAAAAAGAAAGACAAAGGAAGTACTACTGGAAATGCAGACTGGAGTTGACAGAAGGAATTTTTCTACCTTTTGACAACTGAGGGATATTCCAGACTGAGGTAGACTGTCGGAATGAGAGAAAAGGAGAATATCATGACTTGATCAAAGTAACAGGTTTTATGAGGTCAGTCTTGTAGGAACATGGGGGGGGGGGGGATTCACCCCGGGTGACAAAGTTTCTGGGGCGTCCCGGCCCATAGCCATGCTCCTGTGCACTGCAGCCACACACACACACTACAGTGGCGATGTCCCTCACACTGTACCCCTTCCTCCTTCCCGCCTCCCCTCCACACACTCCAAGCTCCACCACTGTACAAGGTTGAAATCAAAGTAAATTTGCATAGGATTGGACCCTTAATTTCTTAGAGGACAGGCACATAGCCAAAATATAGATGGGCAGGAAATAGGTCAAGAAACATACAGGTTGTATTTGCACTCAAAGTGAAGCATATGGAAGAGCAATAAAAGAGATGCCACAATCAAGGAAATTCTGCAAATTAAAAATCCTACTCAAGATCTTATGCATAAGTTCTTTAAAAATTTTAACAATTGGGTATACAGTCACATTCACCATTTTTCCCATGTTCAGTAAAAAATTCAAAAATTGACAAGAAAAAAATCTGCTTCTATTTTCCTGTGAGGTAAAAATACGAGATTGGATTTCATTTTTCTGAATGTTCTGAAAAAAACTACAGTGCAGCATTTATGAGATATTGACCAGGATCCTGTTAGTGTCTTAAGGACTATTAAGTCATTCTACAAAAGTGATTGGACGTTTTTGCCCCATGAGGAACATCTTGCACTCAGTTCAAGGTTGTTGAAACAGTCTACAATATGTGGTGCCCTTGTCCGTGCATATTTCCACAAGATGCACCAATAAAATCTAATGCTAGGGATTCATTTAACAATTCATTCACCCATAAACACAAGGGGATGATTTCTTTAGTATTTTTATATTTTTGACATTCTCTCTATGATTCTGTATTCCTTTTTATGACTCAGTAGACAAAGTTCTAGACTGGGATCCATTAGATCTGAGGTCAAATCTTGTCTCTATCATAAAAACAATGATGAAGAGGAATCATGAAACTTGAAATTACTTAATCATTAAAAGGAAAGATGATGTCTATGAGGTCAAAGAACACAAAGAGTATAAAGCATACTAGATATGAATAGTAGTCAGCAGTAGACACTCTGTACAATGTTCTGTCATCGTTAGCAAAATAAGGATAAAAGTAAGAAATGTGCATGAAAAATAGAGTTCATTATGACTCAGTGTCTGTTTTGTCAGCTGAATAAAAAGGGCAGAAACCGAAATAAATGTATTGAAAACAAAGGAGGAAACTTGATATCTGTCAAAGATGAAAAGATGAGGATGATTATGAAGGGCAACACACAAAATTCATATTGCTAGTGAAATCAATTTAGAGAGAATATGGAAATTCAGTGTCTAAGAACTAGTGTGTGTACAGGAAGAAACCAAGTACTGAACAGGCCAAGTTCCATAGCATACTTTCAGTACATACAACTGTTTCCATCAGAATTTGTACACCCTTCTATCTGCAACCCTTCCACCCCCTGTACCTTAAAAATCTTCTCTGGAGGTCTATATAATTTTCCCATTTATGTTTAACTGGTGTAAAGAAGGAATAGAAGGGGAGGAAAATCTCAGGTTTGCTGAAACTGCATACCAAAGTACATGTTGGAGTTTCTCAATAAAGATGTTTCTCATAAAATGTTTTGTTTAGCTTTGACAACTACCATGAAGTTCTGCAATGGGAGTACTGATATCCAATTGTCACCCTCACAAATGTTTGGTGGAATCTAATACAGGAATGTGAATAATACTTGCAAAATGTTGTATTCTTTATAACAGGGGATGCCTCAACACACTTAGAAATTGTCAGCCTCCATCAGAGTTCGTGCCTCCAAAATAACAAGCATCTTTCTTCATCAAATTTTCCATAATTTGTGTATGAACTTATGTCATAAACTATAGTCATTTTGCTTTCTAACAAAAGCACACACTCACAGGAAGTAAAGAACGTGAATGAAAGAGATGCAAACAACCCATGTAATTCTAATATATTTTAAAACTTCATGCAACAAAGTGGGAGCTGTTGCAATTTTATGCAATTTGTGAAACATTCTTTAATAAGTAGGTGAAAATTTTCACTAAAAGGTCAGGAAATATATCACGTGCAAGGAGAAAAGATATATGTGGATTTTTTTTTTGCATTTGACAATGAGATAAGCAAAGATAAACATACCTAAACTATTATGAGAAGACTTGATATTTATTACAAGTGAGCAATGATCACAAGATGTGATTTGAACTCTAACTGAGCACTTCAGAAAATGGCTTGATCAAAGTATAATTTCAGTTCAGTGGCATACAGTTCAACTCAGCATTAACCATGAATTAAAACTCAGAAATTTAAAGGTTTGTGACTCACTTTGATTATCACAGGGAAGGAAATGATGGAAGAAGTACACAACTTTTTTTTTTATTTCTTGAGAGAATTTGAAAAGCATTAGAGATATAATTTCCTCTTCTAATGGAATAAATAATATTAAGTTTCAGATGAATAGGTGCGGGCATTTTGGGGCACGCATTTCTGTGCAAGAGCAATCTCTGCATCCAAATGATAGATACCATAGAAGTGGCCTTGATTAACAAACATACAGTGTTTCAGAAGTACAGTAGTAATGATTTATGTGGGGAAATTAATTGTGGATTTATTACACACACACACACACACATACACACACACACACACACACTATGGAAGGGGAATTTTCTTTTATTCTTCGGTCCCCAGAGTTGGGGACAATTTGTGTGAAATGACACATATCATATAAAATTTCTCCGATTAAGAAAAAAAATGAAACTTTTCTGAAGGACTTTTAAGGACTAAGGTATTGTATTACTTGGATGATGATAGTGGTGATGATGATGGCGGTGGTGGTGGTTGGAATAAGAACATAGACTACATCAAAATGCAGCATAACAAAAATAAGAGACAAAAAGTCTAGCATGTTGTTTGAAGGAATAGGCCTTGTACACTCAGGCACTTTCCATGCCTAGTCAGCCTGTTCTTCCATTACAATCCTAGCATTGCTATTTGTATGATGCTAGAAGGTTAGAAATGCTCTCTTCTGCATCCTTCCATCTTAAGTGGATGAGTAGTGGTATTAACATCAGTGTTCCTTCTGCACTATAGCTCCTTGGCCATTCCCCCCACCTTCATCACACCTCACTGCCCTGATTGGTATTTATTTTGTAGAGGGGGGGTTGGGGAGCTGTACTAGCACAGCAGTGCTATAAGAGCATGACACACCAGTACAGTATTGTACTTTTTTTAACCATAATGCTTAAAAATGTATTTAAAAAGTAAAAGTTTAACTCAAAGGAGAAAGTTAAAATAAACATGGAGAGGTAATAGATTTTGTAATTCCTGCACCATGGAAAGGGATGAGCTGGGCACACCCACACCCCACCTACTCCTGGATCTGGGAGGAAAGGAAGCTCTATCAAGTGCTATTACAGTACCACACTGAGCCAGCTGACAGGACTGAAGTGCTAAAGGAGGCTCTTAATGGATTTTTTTTGGAAATGGTATGAGGCAGTTTTGCAATACTTGGGGATGAGATAGAAGCTGGATAGTGACGACTTCATGTGGACTGGAAACAACATGCTGCCGTTGTAGGATAGTGACTTCATGTGGAAATGGCCTCAGTCCTTAAAGGTCTGTCAAAACAAAGGCCATTTCCACATGGGGTGAGGGAATTGCCCCGTGCTGCTAATTACCGGACCTTTGGGCTTGACGCTTGGGTCCAGGCTGGTCCGGAGCAGTGCGTGGCCGCCACTCCGCACTGCTCTGGGGGCAAAAATGGCGGCTTCCAGCTGGTGGAGGTTCTCCACTAACCACTGAAACTCACCAGCCTAAAGCCCACCCCGGCAGATTGCAGGCTCCGAGCTTTTGAAAGACCTCTTTCAAGCGGTCTTTCAAAAGCACGCTGGACGACCACTTCGGGTCGTTTGGGAGTGGGCTGAGGTGCGGATCTACAGTAAGTAGGTCCGACTCAGTCCGCTCCCAGGTGAAGACGTCCTCTCTGGAGGACACTCTGCACCATTTCTTTAAGCCCATGTGGAAATGGCCAAAAAAGTTTTTAGCTGTCTGTGGAACAAGAATAGGCAGAATTCAATTGGTTTAAAATTTGTTTAGACTATTAAAAAAATATATATGACTACAGCTTCTTTCTCTGAGAGAGAAAACATTAAACCTGCCATGGTTTAAAAATTCCATGACTTCATACAGACTTCATTCAGTAGTGCCATATAATGACTTTACTGAAGGTGGGACTCCTTGAGTTCTGTTCCAATAGTTACAGCACTGTTTCCTGAGATATCTCACTACTTCATCCACAGTCTACAAGTCTATGTCTTCCTTTCGCAGATTGAGGACAGAGATCCTCATTGGTTGGTCTTAGAGTTACTTTTCCTTTACCTAGTTGGAGCTTGAAGGACCCTGTCTGTAAGGAATTTCTTGTTTTCCCCACAGAAGCATGTGAACAAAACAGCTGGTAAAAATCCAGTGCTTATTACACTTCGTTAACATAAGGTTACTGAGAAGTCTCTTCTAGTTCTAGGTGACAGGCATCTCTGCTGACTGCCTGACATCTCAATGTATTCATACTCATCCAAGAATAATTTCAACCAACTGGAAGAAGGGAGGATGGGTTGACAATCAACAAGCTTGTCTGGGAAGTTTAGGATTCTGTAGACTCTCCTGGGGCTACCAACCTGGTTGCTGTAGCAGCTGCTTGGACAGAAGTGACCTAGGAGACTTTGTTGGCTCCTGTCAAAGTTGTCATGAACAGTGTTGCTAGGCACTTACTGACCCTGTCTGGCAAGTCTGCATGGTTTTTAGCTACCCTCTTTGCCTCTCCCCTTTTTCTCACTCAGCTTCTCAGGCAGCTTAACCAGGACTGGTTGCTATGACTGCACCACCTCCCATCTGCTGTTGATTGCAACTTGCTCTGACTGGCAAATGAACTAATCCCCACTCTACCTGTTTGGCAAACACTGATGGCCACTTCTGGTCTGAGTGAAGGGGTTCCATTTCTGCCCAGACTTCAACTGGCTGGATAAACAAACCTTAAGCAGGTGTGACCTTCACTAAGTACAAGGCTTTTATGCACACTTTAGGATTTAGTAAATGTATGAAATCATGACCAGTAGGGAAATACTCCCTGCTGTCAATTTAGGCATTCACATGGTAACATAATTGGACAGACCCGCTGATTCTTAGAAAGCCACAATGTTTACAAGCCTAAGGTGCTTGAAAACCAGCAGACACTTATTAATAGACTTACATTAGCAGCACTAATGAATTCCTATATGGTACTGGAGTATTACCATGTAAATACAGATTTTAGTTTCAAAGACTGTTCCTTGGTATCTTCATTGTTTACATTACTTGTTGCTCTTACTGATCTACTTCCTCTCCGTCATCCAAGGTTTGGTGCTTTCCCCAAGCATAAACATAAATAGTCTTTTATGATGTTGTAAAATTGGTTTTCTATAATCCACATATGTGTGTGGTTCTAAATCCTTTAAAAGGATTTAATCTGTGTCTCCTTAACTTGCTATTTTGTTGACTATGTTCTAGTTTCTTGCAATCATTTTATTTTTATGTTTTTTTTTTCTCAAGCTGGCCAAGTTGATTTTACTGTATACCATTCTGAGATCTTTAGATCAAGGGCAATTTAAAAATATTTTAATAATAGACATACAAATAATGATGGTGACAATGAAAATGACAACTAAAATAACCATCTCTCTCCCTCTCCCTCTCTCTCTCTCTCAATAAACAAATAAACAAAAACCATATGGAAAAGTCTTAATATTCTGGCAAACATTTCAAACATGCTATTATATTTTTAATATGAACAACAATCAGGCCTTTGAAATGGCTATCTGATAGGAGCCAACTTTCAATTTAAATGAAACAGTCACCACAATTGAGTCTCCACTTTAGCAACAATAACTGGCTCCCACACTGAGATGCTTTCATTTAAGAACATTTCAGTTTTGCATTTAATAACTATTCTTTCACACATCCTACATATTCTTCATCCCTACCCTGCTACTTCCTGCCAAATCAGTTCCATGCTAAAATCCATTCCTTCCCGTAAAAATTCCAGTACTTATTCCTGGAACTTTTTACCATTTTCTTCTGAAACAAAACTGTCCAGGTGGGAAAAATAATTTCCTCTTTCCCCCTCCCTCCCTCCCCTCCTCCCTCCCCCCTCCTCCTCCTCTTTGCAAACACCCAGATTTAGGCATAATTCGACTACTTTATATCTCAGCTAAGACATATATTCACTTGGGTTTTCCAATGTGGGTGGATTTCAATTCCATCAAGGTAGAAATTGCTTTTCATTGCATTTGTATTTCCCTAGAAAAATACCCACTTTGCTGCTCCCATGTATGGCAATGGGATGCAGTGCACCTTGTCCAGAAATCTGAATGCTTCCAAGGCTTATGATGAAATTTGATAAAGGAAAAATGCACACAAAGCCATGTGTTCACTTGAAAAATGTGTGTATGGCTTCATTTTTTTGTGTGTATTTAAAAACGTGGGCAAATCCAAAATGATCAATGACCGAAATGTAAATAAAAGTGCAGCAGGAAAAAAGATATTTATCAACATATGCACAAATTTCCACTGTGAAAATTTGTCCTTCTGATAACTCTTTAGTGCTTTTGTTGTTCTTTACCCAACCATCTGAGCACTGTGGAAGATACTGTGAAAATATTGCTAAAAGCAGGAAATAGTTGCTATTTTTGTTTGGTTGTCTTTCCACTATGCAAAGATCAAGCTTAAGGACCCAAGATGTGAATTATGCACATCCTGTACACAGCAATAGGGAACCAACACATTGTCCCTTCCCTTCAAGTTGTCTTATACTTCTGAAAGGTCACATGAATAAACCTTTATATTGAATAACTCTATGGCCATTTCCACACGACATTGTTATAGTGTTATTATTCAACTTTCAAGATCCTATGGAATCCTGGGGTTTGCAATTTAGGGAGGGGCATTTAGAATTCTCATCCAGAGACCTCTTTGGACTCAGTGAACTACAATCCCCAGAATTCCACAGGATGTTTAATGTGGAATAATAGCACTATAACAGTGTGATACAGAAATAGCCTATGTCTAACCTAAATTTGAAAGATTCCAGACATACATGATATTTTGACTCTTTGGTAGATTTTTTTTTTTCCCATTCTAGAATTCAATTGCGGTGAAATACACCCTTTGAACATTGCCTGGAACTTTCTGAAAGATGTTGGTGACACATGGCACAATATGTTTGTACCTATTGCATACCATCTGTTGTCTAGTCTTAACTGCACATTCGTTTTACTTATAATTCGTAAGGAAAATGAAGAATGAAAATGACCCACGTGCAACTACCTGGCTAAGATTTAAGCAGGTGCTTCTTTAAACATAAAACATATTTGTGACTATAAAATGGCTGTTGACTTGTTCCCATCTGACTATTTGGCTTTTACTAACACACACACACACACACACATATACATACACAGCTCCTTCTGTTCTTATCCAGTATGCTGGAGAGGAAAACATCTAAGTTAAACTATATCTTTTTTCCTAACTCCAAAGAACAACAATACAATTATCCAAAGAACAGCAATACAATTCCTTAACGTTGCATTGAGGGAATGAATGCATCATGTTGCAAAATATTTCTAATATTCTAGGCAGAAAGAGTCATGTATAAAAAAATAAATATTTCTTATTCCCTATATGTTTTGCTGAAAAATACAGTTTCCTGTTGTCATTTCCCCTGTCTGACAAAAACAATAGAAATATTTTTAATCTACCAACACTGGAACCATTTGCTTGCCCATGCTGAAGTGAGACACAAGACAGTAAATGGGTTTTTCCCTTCTTCCCTCATCAAGTCTAAATAACGGCAAAAATATTAGAGAATAGTTTGGACCTTCTGACACCCACCATAGGCCTCCACACTGGCTGAATGTTCTTGTGTAAAGGCAAATTCTAGACTGAGTTTTTCATTTGCTATGAAGGCAAATACAAGTGGTGCCCTACTTACTCTGTCAAGACTTGCCAGTTAGCATCTGGATGGAGGAAGCCTAATGTTCCCAAATACTGCTCTCTGTTTCATGTCCTTGAGCTGCCTCACATTAGGCAGAGATGGTAATCCTTTACCATACATGTCTTTGGATGCTCACCAGGGTATCCTAAAGTACAAGCCTCCTTCTTGGCCCAAACTCTCTTAGAGATGTTACAAAGTCAACTCCATGGAATACTTGAAAAGGGCAATCCCAAACTGTGAGGTTGCCCAGGGTTTTTCTTCTTCTTCTTCTCCTACTCAGCCTCCCAAGCTGACTAGATAAACCTGTAGTGTTAATAAAAGCTGTAATATGGGTGCCAGGCAGAACCAAAAGAGGAAAAGGTGATAGTGACATCTGGTTATAACATCTTTGTAGAACCTTCACTATGAAGAAAATTAATTTAGTGTCCAACATTTGAGCAAACTGAAGCAGAGTAAGGTGCTGGAAAACAAAGCTGGAGAATAGTCTTTTCAAGAGTTACCAATTTTCAGAGAACCAGTAGTTAAAATTACTGAAAAATTCAGGGCTTCTCTATATTTACAGTGGGGAGACAAATGTCAGGACATGTGCTCCTGGAATAGAAGAATGCTTGATATTTGTATATGAAGTGCCTTTAAAGTGGCCATAGACATCTCTACCTATTTCCATCTGGCATTAGTGCTTACTGGTTGAGCACAAACGCATTTAGATTGTACTTGTACCCACATTGGCACACCAAAAAGCCAGAAGTGAAGGGGACTAACTAGGGACAAACCACTGGGTACATGTATCTGGGACCAACATGAAATTTAGGGCAAAACAGGGAGTAGAGAATCAGGTCATTTCTGCACCAGCCTGTTACAGTGCTATTACTGCCTTTGAGACCCCTCCCTAAACTACAAGCCCCAGGATTCCATAGGATGTTGAAAGTCAAATAATAGCACCATAACAGGCTAGTGTGGAAATGGCTACAGTGTCACAACTCATGAACTCTGCAACAATGCAGAGCCTGGAGTGAGTGGACTCCTCATGTGTCATGTGTGCTATAATTAAGTTTGTGTGTAAATCCTTGTGGGAATTGTGACAATTACTGCAGGTGCTGGCAAACTCTGTCATGTACTCTGCTGTTAAAAAAGAAATCCCCATTCCATTCTGCTTTGTCATATGACGTGAAAGCTGGTATTCACCAGATGGGTCCATTTACCTGGGTCCAACTGATACTACATAACAGTGTTAGAATCATAGAATCATAGAAAGGTAGAGTTGGAAGAGACCACAAGGGCCATCCAGTCCAACCCCCTGCCATGCAGGAAAACCCTCAAAGCACTCCCGACAAGTGGCCATCCAGCCTCCGCTTAAAAACCTCCAACGAAGGAGACTCCACCACACCCTGTGGCAGCACGTTCCACTGCCAGACAGTCCTGACCGTCAGGAAATTCTTCCTGAGGTTCAGGTGGAATCTCCCGTCCTGTAGCTTGTATCCGTTGCTCCTTGTCCTGGTCTCAAGAGCAGGAGAAAACAAGCCCACTCCCTCCACCACATGACATCCCTTCAAATATTTAAACATGGCTATCATGTCCCCTCTCAGCCTTCTCTTCTGCAGACTAAACATACCCAGCTCTCTAAGTCTGTCCTCATAGGGCATGGCTTCCAGCCCCCTCACCATTTTGGTTGCCCTCCTCTGGACCTGCTCCAGCTTATCCATATCCTTCTTGAATTGGGGTGCCCAGAATTGGATGCAGTATTCAAGATGAGGTCTAACAGAAGCAGAATAAAGTGGTACCAATACCTCCCTCGATCTAGACACCATACTCCTATTGACGCAACCAAGAATTGCGTTGGCTTTCTTGGCTGCCGCATCACACTGCTGACTCATGTTCAGCTTGTAGTCTATTAAGACTCCTAGATCCCTTTCACACGTACTGCTATCCAGCCACGTGTCCCCCATCCTATATTTCTGCATACCATTTTTTCTACCTAAGTGTAGGACCTTACATTTCTCTCTGTTGAATTTCATTTTGTTAGCCTTGGCCCAGCTCTCCAGTCTGTCCAGGTCCTTTTGAATTTTGATCCTGTCATCAGGCGTATTAGCAACCCCTCCCAATTTGGTGTCATCTGCAAATTTGATCAGCGTGCCCTCTATTCCTTCATCCAAGTCATTAATGAAGATACTGAACAGCACCGGTCCCAGGACAGAACCCTGTGGCACCCCGCTAGTCACTTCTCTCCAGGATGAGAATCTGCCATTGGTGACCACCCTTTGGGTACGGTCAGTCAACCAGTTACAAATCCACCTGACAGTAGCCCTGTCCAGCCCACGTCTTACTAGCTTCTTTGCAAGAATGTCATGGGGAACTTTGTCAAAGGCCTTATTGAAATCAAGATATACTATGTCCACGGCATTCCCTTCATCTATCAAGCAAGTAACTCTATCATAAAAAGAGATAAGATTAGTCTGGCATGACTTATTTTTGAGAAATCCATGTTGACTTTTCGTAATTACGGCATTGTTTTCTAAGTGATTAGAAACTGACTGTTTGATGATCTGCTCCAGGATCTACTATTGTTGTGTTTACCTACCACAGTTCTGTTCAGTGGATTCAGTGGATTCTTGGGATTGGCTGTTTAAAAAGGGCCATTTGGAATTCTCAACCAAAGATTTTGCCAGTGCGAGCTGAGGTCAAGCAGGGGCCGGGCTGGGGCGGCCACCAGCAGCGTCCCAAAACAGTCACTCAGGAGCGCTGCTGCGAGCAAACGGCCTGGAACTGAGGTTTGCCTTCACAGCAGGCACCAACAGAAAATAACAATGGGTTGCCTCACCCTGAACACAAAATGGTTACAGCATCTTAACGCAGGGAAGGGTCTTGGAGGAGCCGGGCAGCAGTACGCAGGCACGGGCTGGACGGGAACCAGGCACGGGCGACAGACGCACGGGTAGCCGACAGTTGTTGCTCTGTGCCTACCCCAGCCCTGCGCCTGCTTAAAAAGGCCTGCAGACCGGCCAGCGGCCAATCCGGGCCGAACACGTGGTTGGGCTCGCAGCTGTGCTACAGTTGGGAGCTCCCTGCCCCCAGGTGTTTCTCTTGCAGCCGCCGGGAGCGGCGGCTGGCCTCCTTGAACCGCCACCGCTGCAGGAACGTCGGCAGCGGGGCGGCAGCCTCAGCCTCTTCCGAGGCCGCCTCGCGAGTAGGCGGTGCCCTGGGATTGGGCCCGGGGCCCGCCTCCTCCTGTGGATCCTCGTCCGCCATGCCCAGTGGCCTGGGAGCCGGGTCGGCGACCTCCGCAGCGGTGGGACGATCCTCGGTGGTGGCGGCGGCCTCCGTCCCACGGGGAAGACCCTCGCCGAGATCGGCATCTGCTGCGGCGTCCCAGCGATCCCTCCCGGCGGCGGAGCCCTCCGCAGCGGCCACGTGGCCGCTGCCGCCGGCCGTGGCCTCCGACGGGCCCAGATCCACGTTCTCCTCCTCGGAGGTAATGGTGGCATCGGCCTCCGCGGCGCCCGCCGGCGCAGCCACACCCGGAGCCCTGACAGATTTCCTCTAGTAACTTATCAAACTATGGACCTCAGGACATCATGTGATGGAACCATGGCAATTAAGGTGACATCATAATGATATAAATATGTAGTGTGGATGGCTGCCTGATTTTCTCTTATGCCTATTTTCAAGATCAGAAGAGCCAGGAAAAGAACAAATTCCTGGCCCAGATGTCCCCCATACCATTGTGACCTCAAAGAGTCCCCTTCTATTTGAGACACTTTTAGAAATGATTAAGAATTTTATTTCCCTATGGATTGATTTCGTGCCTGCTAGTTCATGAAACACTGCTTGGAAAATTTGGTGTAGAAGTACAGGGAGGTATTCTGTCTGTTGTGCATCACAAGTCTCAATCTGCCTCCACTGGCTCCATGCTGCTAGAAGATTTGGGGATTTATAACTCAAAAGGAACTTTCCAAACTGTGGTGCCCTTCACCAATAGGCCATTCCTTATCCCACTCTGAAATGGGAGCCTAACACCAAGGATTTGACTGTTAGAAGTGATAATAAATAAAGGGAGTAACTGTATCATCCAAGCAATGCAGCTACTAGGAAAGAAAGGTTATTTCTCCCAAGGAAGGAATGAAACTGACAATGTCCTGATCAGGCTGTGAAGGTGGCCATCAGCTTCTGTAATCTGAATTTATGAATGTTTATTGTATAGGTGCAAAAGCAGGACATCAGCTTGACACACATCTTATTAATTATGAACCAAACAACAGTTTCAAAGTAAGGGTGGCTGACTTATAATAAAAATAAGCATTATGAGGAGTGACGGCTTGTATTATGAGCCTGCTTGTTATGAACCTCATCAACATCACTAGTGAGGAATTAATGTATTATAGTTGCTGTGGAACAAATTGCTATTACAGACAGAGACAGATGCACAAATTCAACTGCTGAGAAGCCAACGAAACCTCCTTGCTGCCAGCCTTTATGTGGCGGGGGCATTCCCTTTCTGAATTAATAATCTAAAGCAGTTTCTCTTGGAGAAAAGGAACTAGGTCACACTGTAGAAAAGCTTGCAGAGAAATCTTTATCACAATGATTATCAGCTTCCCTGAGAACAAACAATTTAGAATACAATGGGCCTAATCAGGCCAATTCAAAAATGTCTCTCATGGAGCACAGTGTTCTAATGGCAATTGTGCAGATGAATCCAGGCAGTCCTTGACATCTCAATTGAACTCTCATAGAAGAGCAATTATGGGCATGAATAGGCCACTCAATGCCCTCCGATCAACATACATGTCAGCTGGGCCATTATCCTTTGACCTCTTTGTAAAAGTATTCCTGTATGCGTCTTAACATTAAAATGGAAATGCAACTGATTAACGCAAGCTTTAGGGCAGTGAACTTGTTACTTTTCATTATTTCACATTATTCTATCATAACGTCAGAATAGTAAGTATTTCAAACCTCTAAGTCACCTACATATCAACTTCTTAAGTGTAAAGAATTTGTTCATATTGAATGATCTCTCATTTAGTTTCATAATCCATGGTCACACTTTTACTATGCTTAGACCACCAGTGCTGAAACAGGCACACAGTACTATGCTATGACTGTCCTGGGGGCTGTATATTGGTATCTTATAAGATATGTATAAAGGGAAGATAGATTCAACTGGAAACCTTTGATATACAGAAGTGGGAGGGGAATAGAAGAATTATAACAATGATATACATATTAGTGTTAATATATGCTTTTATGTATTTGAATATAATAAAAATCATACACACACACACACACACACACTTATGAGACTGTTCTGGAGACTATGGCCCTTTTCACACAGCGTTTGTCATGCGAAAGGGCCTCCGGAGATTCGCGTGATTGCAAGGAGCGTTTCACATGATGTCCTCACAATTGCACAATGCTGCCGGGGTCAGCAGGTGCCGATCACGCAATATTTCATTTTCGGCTTTTGGCTGAAAATGATGTGCGATCACGCATCGCTTCGGGGCCCCACATGCACTTACTGTCTGTGCAGAGCTCCGGAGCTGCAGCCCTTGCACTTCCTCCCCCAGCGCAGCCTAGGAAGATACCCGACTGTGCTGTGGAAGGAAGAGGCAGAGCCCTCATGCTGCCTGCCAGCGGGCAGGCAGCTGCTGTGGAGCAGGAAAAGCAGGGACGCGAGTGCTTCGCGAAAGAGGCTGCTCGTGTGATCCCAGTGTGACTGCGCCAGATGGAGGTAAGCTGCAGAAAGGGCCTATGTCGTGACTCTCTCTTAGCCAACCAAATTCTCCATAGAAGGATCAGATTATATGAAGGAGACAGATCTACACAAAACCTTCTTGTTGCTTTGTTTGTATTTGAGCCAATACTGATCTTAGTACTCTCCTCACCATAAAATCTCCAACCTGGATAAAGTTGCTGTAAAATGAAAAAAATCTGATTCAGATACTCATCTTTCTTTTTCTTTTTTCTTTTTTAGATGCTTTATTAATCAATCAAAACACAAAATAAATAACAATCACCCCCCTTTCATACCCAACAGCAAGAATTATACATTCACAGAAATATTTACACAAACCATACAATCACCACATCTACATACATCTACATACATCCAAGTTGTTGTTTCTACTACGAAGATTCCCCTTATCTTCTTTTCTATCTTCTTTTCTCAATTTCACTTCCTAGGTTCACCTATCCCCAGTTCTTTTCCTTTAAATCATAAACCCTTTCTCTTCTTTACTACCCTATAATGGGTACCCCAATATGCATTTCCATTATTTTATATTTTTGTTTTATTTCCCAATATTTTATTTTTTTTTTTTTTTTTTACTATCGCTGTTACCTAGTCCTTTTCGCTTTAATCCCCTATCATTCCAAAATTTTAACCTTTATTCTTGACAGGAATATGTCTATCTTCTTAAAGTTAGGCGAACCCCTTTCCCCTTCTCTCACTTAGTTTCCAACTTTAGCTTCTTCTAAATGCTCCTCAAGCTTTCTCCATTTTTCTTCAAAATTTCCATGCATTTTTCCCTAAAACATCCCAGTTAATTTATCCATATTTTTCATCTCTCAACTTTTAACAACCATTCAACTATTTGGGGTGTATCATTATTCTTCCATCTCTGTGAAATAGCAATCTCGCTGCAGTAATCATAAAAAATTATAACTTGCCAATGCTTTCTTTTAACTTCTTGCTCTATCTTATAAGTCATGTTCAAAAAAACATTTCTGGTATAAACAGCAAATTAATTTTTAAGATACTTATCATTTCGCTATGATTTTTTTTCCAAAATTTTTGCGCTTTTTTGGAAAATTCCCCCATATGTGAAAATAAGTACCATTATCCTTATTACACTTCCAGCACTTATTATTTTCTATCTTATATATTTTGCTTAATTTAACAGGACCCAAAAATGCCATCTATATAACATTTTAAGATAGTTTTCTTTAGATTTTGTGCAACTGTAAATCTATTCATTTTCCCCAGCTACTCTCCCAATGTTCCATTTGAATCTCATACCCGAAATTTTTAGTCCATTTCACCATAGCCTCTTTTATTTGCTCTGTTTCTAATTCTCTGTTAATAACAAATTATATAGCTTTGAAATTGTCTGTTTCTGTGATTCAAAAATTTTCTTAAAAAAATTCTTTCAGTTCTGATTCAATCCCTTTCCCGGTATTTTTATCCATAATGTATCTTTTTTTCATTTGCTTGTAAAATACCAATGACTTTTAAAACCCTTAGCAATTTAATTTTCTTGGATTTCAACACTAATTCATTATGCCTTTCACTTAATATATTATTGTATCTTATCCATCTCTCTTGAGGATCTCTCCATCTCCCAAAAAAACACCTCATGTGGAGATATCCATTGTGGTATTCTTACATAGTACGTTTTTTTAAACTTTAACCAGTTTGTCAAAAGTGCCCTTCTTAAATAGTGATTTTGGAAGTCTTTGTCTATCTTATATTTCTCATAATACAATAAGAATGCCATCCCAATCGCTTTCCCCCCTTCTAAACTTAGTAGCTTTTAAAATCCTGTAACATTATCCATTCTTTAATCCACAATAGTCCACAAGCTTTATGATATAATCTCAAATCAGGTAGGCCAAAAAACCCCTTTTCCTTTCTTTCTGTTAACAACTTCCATTTTATTCTTGGTTTCTTTTGCTTCCATATAAATTTAGTCAAGTCCCTCTTCCAATCTTTAAATGGTTTGTCATTTATAATGATTGGTAAATTCTGAAATAGAAAAAGTAATCTGGGTAACACATTCATTTTTATGCAGAAATTTTCCCCATTAGTGATAGTTTTAACAATTTCCATGTTTCCATCGATTTTTTTTCTCCTTCCATACTGCTCCATAATTGTTCTCAAAAAGTTGATTATTTTTCTTGGAGATCCATTTTCCCAAAGAATTTCACTTTATTCTCTACATGGAAACCTGTTCTTTGAATCAAATTTTCCTCCTCTTCTTTTCTCATATTCTTAGTTAATATTTTGTTTTATCTTTATTTACTTTAAACCCAACAACTTCTCCATATTGTTCCATTCTTTGAATCAATAAATCAATGCTATTTTCCGGATTCTCCAATATTAACATAAAATCATCCGCGTATTTCCTTACTTTATGCTCATAACCTCTTACTTTACATCCCGTTATATTGGAGTCATCCCTTATTACATTTAATAATATTTCCCCAGAGTTGTTATAAATAACAGCGGCAAAAAAGGGGGGACCCTTTTGTCCGTTCCTTTTCTAATCTCAAAATAATTTGTTTTGTCCCCGAAAATAAAACGCTGCTTTCTGGTCCTTGTAAATCTCTCTTATCCAAGTCAAGAACTTTTGCCCATTCCCATCTTTTTAACCACTTCTATCATAAAGTCCCATCTAATATTATCAAAAGCTTTCTCTGTGTCGATAAAAATCATAGCTAATTTCTTTTCATTATGTCTTTCATAAAAATTCAACAATATTGAGTGCATTTTCTTATCTTTAATTTACCTATTTGGCAAAAACCCATTTTGATCTGTTTTTATAACTCCCTAAAGGACCTTTTTCATTCTTTCCGCAAAAATTTGCAAAATTTTTTGTAATCCAGATTAGCAGTGAAATTGGTCGAAAATTTTCCCCTGGGTTTTTCTTGTCTCCCCCCTTTTTTGGCAATAATGCGATACTAGCTTCATTCCATGAGTCAGGCTTTCCTTTCCCTCATAATATCATTAAATAATTTTTCCATGGGTTTTATCAGCAGCTCCTTTAGTTTTTTAAAATATATTGCAGAGAAACCATCTGGACCAGGTGTTTTTCCAATATCCTGTTTTTTTTTATAGCTTCCTCTTTCATTAACCGTTATCTTCCCCTCCAGCATTTGTTTCTGTTCCTTTTTTAATTTTTTTGAAAATTTTGGGATCCTAAATACTCTTCTATTCTTTTATGGAACTTCTCCGAATTCTGTAAACTATACAAACTTTTGTAATAACTAGGGAATATTTTCTTTATTTCTTGTTGATTTGTTGTTATTTTCTTTCCATCGTAATCTCTGTATTCAATCTTCTTTCCCTCTCTTTTCTAAGCCTGTATGCCAACCACTTCCCCAGTTTATCCGCATGTTCAAAGTATCTTTGTTTCAACCATTGTATCTTCCTCCTTATCTCTTCCTGATTTTCTGCATTAATTTGCTCTTGTAAAATCTTCAAATTCTGTCTTGCTTTTTCATCAAGCGGGTTCTTTCTCAACTTATCTTCTTGCACCTTTTTTTTCATCCAATAGTTTTTGATACTTCCCCCCTTTTTCTCTTCTTCAATTCTGATCCCCAATTTAATCATTTGACCTCGAACAACCGCCTTTCCTGGGATCCCAGACTGTTTTCATTTTCAGATCTTCTGTCATGTTTTCTTCAAAGTAATATTTAACCACTTCCTTTTTTCTTCTCTAAGCAACGTTCATTCTGAAATAAACTATCATTAAGTCTCCAACTTATTCTTTTCTTCATAGATTTTTGTTCTAATTGAATTGGATTATGACCTGACAACGTTCTTGGGAGTATCTGCATCTTTTTCACCCCTTTTTAGTAAATTCTTTGGGAAAACATGAATATGTCTATCCTAGACATTGATTTTTTGCCTCAGAATAAAATGTGTATCCTTCCGAATTTTTTTAAAGCCCTCTCCAAATATCTTGTATCATAACATTTCGGCTAATTTGAAAAAAAGATTTTTTCTAATTTTCCTTGATTTTCCTTAAATTTCCTTTGTGTTTTTGGGGCTAGTCTATCTATTTTTGGATCCAGGACCCCGTTCATATCCCCCATCATCAAAAAATTGTTTTGATTGTTCTCTTTCTGGGGTACTTCAAAATCTCCTACTTAGTTTTTTATAAAATTCACTCTTCTGTTTCCCTTGGGGGGTACACAGCTATTAGTAAATTTTTAATTATAGGAATTGAACTTCAAAATCCCCGATAGTGTCCATTTTTATCTATGAATTTTAATTCAGAGGGATATTTCTGATTTTATATAAACGACCCTTTTTTTTTTTTTATCTGAGGCTGCAATGTAATTTTTTCCCCCAAATTGGGTTTTTTAAATATTTAGAGTCCTTCTCTCCAAAATTTTTATCTCTTTTTAAGGCAAATCACATCTGCTTTTGTTTTTTTTTATATAGTGGAAGATTTGTCTTCTCTTATAATTAGAGTTCAGCCCTTTTACATTCCAAGAAAAAATCCTTATTGTTGTCTCTTTCATTTTAGTCTTTTACCCTTGTATATCATCATTTCAAGATATAGATTTCAATTTCCATTTCCAGTCTTTTTTTGGATTATCCATTTCTCTCTTTCCTCTCTCTCTTCTCTTTCTGATCCAGATTCCAAACAGCTTTCCTTCTCCTCATTGAGCTCTCTCTCATCATCTCCAGCCCTTTTTTCCCCCTGTTCCCCCTATCCGAAGCCTCATCCTGTGTTAACTGTTCCTCCTCTCTTCTTTTCATACTCTTCTGAGAAAAGGGTTTTTTCCCCAATTTCTTTTGAGTTTCCCATATTTCTCTTTAGCTCTCTCTATATTTGTAATTTTATGTCTTCGTTGTTTATATGTATATGTCAATCCTTCCAGTCTTTCCCATTTATATAAAATTTCCCTGCTTTTGTAAAAGTTGATTAAGAACTTAAACTCTTGTCTTTTCTTTAGAATTCCGAATGTTTTAAATATTTTTATAATGTTCCCCTTTTATCACCAGTTGTCTTTCATAACTTAATTGTAATATTCTTTCCTTATATCTTGTTCTCAGGAAGCACACTACAATATCTTGTGGCCAATTCTTTTCCCTTGGGAGTTCTTGAATTAGCTCTGAAGATTGAAAAAATTCCTTTTCAACTTCTTCTTCTGCCCGGCCCATATAGTTTGCCAATGCCAGAATAACTACTTCATCTATTTTTCCTCCTGAAGGGTTCCAAACACCTCTAAGTTTAATGCATCTGTCTCAAAATCTCAATTCCTGGTGTAATGCATTCAAGTCTGTTTGTCTTTTTGGGGTTTTCCCCCATCATCTCTCTTTTTTTCTAATTGTGTTGTTTTTTCTTGTGTCTCTTGCATCTCCATTTTAATTAATTTAATATCTTTACTCATAATATCCATTTTCTTCACAATGCCATCTATTTTTCCCTTTCCCTATATCTGCCTTTATTTCAGCCCGTGTATCCTTCATTTCCTTTCTCATTTTCTCTCATCTCCGTTTTCAGACTTCTTATCTCATTCAGAACCTCTATATTGGGTTGCCTATATCTATCAACACCCTTCTTGACGGACCTGTTAGCTGTATTTGAGTCTGTGTCTGAGTTCTTGTCCCTTTCCTTATTCCAGATGCCATTTTTATCTATTTATTTATTTATTTATTTAATGTATTTCCTATTAACTTACACTAGATGGCACTATTTATCTTCACTTCACTTTGCTCCACTTCACTTCTTTTTAGTAAAAAGTTCTTCAAAGATTATCAAACGCCCTCTCTTATTATGAGCTAACCTTCCAGGTGCGCTGACTTATGTTGTTCTAGCTTAATTAGTACAAGGTCATAAAAAATCATAACAAATCACTGTGCAATCGTTCTATCCCCACGTTTCCACAGTATTCCCCTTTTTCTTTCTTTAAAAAAATTTTTTAGTACCTTGTCAATGTCCAATACATATATATGAACAAGCAGAAAATATTATTCAGTTAATTGTCAAGCTTAAACTGACTTAAATAGTTATTAAAGAAAAAAGTCAAAAGAAGAAAAAAAATTAAATTTAAAAATAGCAATCAAAAGTAACCAATATAGTCCCTATAACTCAATTATACTAATAAATCTCGTTATAGATCAACATAAATCATTATATATGAATCAGTAAATATCAATGTAATTCAAAAAAAAAAAAACTTCCAAAAACAAAGGCTACCCTTCAAGGACACTTTCATGTCCCTTTCCCCCGTCTTTGAGTCCCCGTGGCGGGGCTCAAGCGGGTCTCTAAATTTGTTTTAGCCTCTGCTTTGTGTTCATCCGTTTCCCCCCCGGGGCTTTGAGCCTGACTTTGCTGCAACAAAGATCTCTTCTCCTCACCACTATTGTCCACTGTTCAATATCTTCAAAAAAAACTGTAGTTAAATTATCAAGCTATCTTTACTTTTTCAATCCTTTCTCAGTCCTTTCCCAAATGATTCTCGGCAATTCCCCAAACACAACGTCAACTTTACCATTCCTCGAGATCCAAATCATCATCAAGTAGCTTCTCTTTTTGTCTTTAGAAACAGAAAACTATTCCCCAAACCCTTTTTTTTTTACATACTATTAATATCACTGTTACACTTATCTTTGACTGGCGAGTTTCCCGCGGTTTCAGTGTTGTCCCTTCATGTAAGCTCTTTGACGATCTCCCTCGATCTCCCCGCGAACTCCAGCCAGCCAGTTAATTCCGTCGCTTCCCCCCCCAAAAACTATCTTTTTACCCCACGTCGCGTTCACTTCCTCAATTAAAGTTGCGATATCTTTTTAAAAAGTGAGCTTCGGCACCCTATTCATAGCCCAGTACTTGCATATTCCCGGTGCCTTAGCTCTATTTGTATTATTTTCCCCTTGGGATGTAATCCAGTAATTTTCCCTCTCTCCCCGCTTCATTCCTGTGTCTTCAAGCTGACAACCAATGGTACGATCCTCCAACCTTAGAGAAATAAATATCTGGATCTTAAAAATATTTGCTTAAATTATATTGTAAGGTTCATAGTAAGTCCAAATTAAAAAAAAATTTGGACACTGCTGTGCTGCTATTGCAGCTGCTAGCCAGGTGGACGGGGTCCTTTGCGACCTCACCTCCCTCTGGAGCTCAAGTCCAATCGTCCCTGGGCCCAAAGGGGAACTTTGGGTCCCCCTCGAGCCCCTCTGAGCCCCCCTTTCCGGGGGGGCACTTCTGCCGCGTTAGAACTTCAGCAATTCCGCTTGGCAAGGAGATGAAGCACGAGCCTTCGCACTATCCCTCCGATCACCCGGGGCCATTGAGACCCGGAAGTTCAATCTCATCTTTCTAAACATTCTCTTGGGTAGTTAGGTTTTTTTATTCCTTCGATCCTGCAAGAAGACCACAACAGGACAGCTAAACTCTTTTGTTGGGAAAATGTTGAAAATGTTTCAATAAATAAAGTGAAACACCCTTGGCTAACCAGATTACAAGTGTCTTAGCTGATGTAGAAATCTTATCAAGAGAACTATGTTGACAGGAAGATACTTTAGGGGGAAGTGATCATGTAGTCCTAGAATTCACTGTTGTGAGATAAGGCAAAGAAGAATAAAGTCAAACAAGGACCTTTCATTTCAGGGAAGCTGATTTTAACAAGTTCATGGAAATACTGTGTGGAGTCCCACAGCTAGACATTATAAAGGAAAAAGACACCCAGCATGGATGGAAGTTCCTGAACAAAGAGCTGCAAAAACACAATTACAAACAATCCTATGGAAGAAGAAAAATGGAAACATCTGAAAAAGATAGTGTGACTACATGTCATAGAATTTTCTGGAGCTGAGACTGTGGGATACACCCAAGATCAACCATTGGGTTCCCATAGCTAAGCAGAGAATCAAACCCTGGTCTCCAGGGTTGTAATCCAATGTTCAAATGACTACACCATACTGGCTTTGCATCCATAGAAACATAGTTTACAAGTTGAGGAAAGTAAGAGTTTCTCCCATATTCTGTGCTGGTCAGGCCTCACATGGATTATTCAAGTCACTTCTAGGCACCTAATTTTAAGAAGGATATAGACAATTTTGAGCGGGTTCAGAGAAGGGCAACAGGATAGAAAGAGGCATGGAGAACAAAACATATAAAGAAAGGCTATAGAAGTGGGATCATTCAGCTTGGTGAAAAGAAGACTGAAGGGGTGACATAATTTTACTCTTTAAACACTTCAAGAGTTGTCACAGAGTGTGGGGCCATGTCTAATGGTTTGACATTACAGGGGGACATATTTTGATCGAACACTAGAAGGAACTTATTGACAGTAAGAGTTCAGCAATTGCATAGGAACTAATTGCCTAGAAAGGTGGTAGGGTGTCCTCCTTTGGATGTCTTCAAAAAGAAGCTGAACAACTACCTGCTAAGGCTGCTTTAGCTGAAGAGCTTGCACTGAGCAGGAAGTTGGAATTGATGGCCTATGTGGCCCCTTCCACCTCTGTAATTCGCTGCTTCTAAAGTAAGTTTGTTTGTTTGTTTTCAGTGCAAGGAACAAAGAGGGGATGAGCATGGTTTTAGTCACAACAAGGACCTTATGGAAGAAAGACTTTCCACAAAGGAAGGCAAAATCAAGAGACACTTTTCCTATGCTAGTGACATTAATGGATGATTTTCACAGGATTGGACAACGTATGCCACATGAAACCAGCTGCAGGCCACATGAAACCTGACTCCCTAATTAAGATTTCAAGAGTTTGTTAAAACAGTTTGACTTAGGTGTTCTTTTATCTATATAACAGTATATGAAGCTGGACCAACAATGTATAAATAAGTTAGTATGTTTCCTGCTGGCCTATTCCCCATGCTATGAATGCCTCAAAGATATGTGTATTGTGCAGAAGCTTGCCAAAATTCATATAGGCTGTTCTTAGGAGCTGCGTGTCTTTAGAAAGCATACACTTGGTGTCTCCCAGTTATGACTAACCACATAGGCTTCATTAAATTATAACTGCCATTGCTGAAAGCATTCATTTTTCACGGAACTGGAACTCCTGTTGAAGTGTCATTTTAGGAAGCAAAATAAATTGGAGATGATTGACCTAATGTTGGCCAGCACTGCTGTTAATGAAGATATTATGGTAGATTACAGTACACATCTGATATATTGTAATTAAAATAGTACTAAGGTATTAGAGAGTACAAAAACAACAACAAGCAACAACATTAATGTAACTTGTTCTGATTACTTTCCAAGAACCATCTTCTCTTTGCTAATCAGTCTACAAAATATACAAGCAGCTCTATTTTATTGATGATATTTAAAACAAACAAACAAACAAACATATGCTTCACTGAGGGCTGATGTACAGGATAGGCAGTGATACAATGTTTTCCCTCCGTTAGTAACATTTCTTCAGACCTTTGGGTCTGAGTGATCAGACTTGTGAATGAAAGCCAGGTTCAATTCTCAAATTTCCATGACTCCATGACTAACCCAGCTATATACCCCCACTCCATGATATTGTTTAGTTGGCAAAATATTTAATTGGCATGAATTATAAATTATATCCTGATATGTCTGACAAGCTTGCTGGCAAAGAGGAACTGGCTGCAAATATGTCTTGCAAAACTAGGTCAGATCAGAACCTCAGGGCATGGTTAGGTCTTAGGCCCTTTCGACACTCTACATGATTCCAGTAGCATCCTTCAGGGATCCCAGTAGACTGTCTCCTGGGAGGGGAGCATGGCGGGAGTGTTTCCCTTGGCACTGGCCTCCTGTAGGAATGGAGAAGGTGCAATGGTCATGCCTCTTGCTTCTGCAGCACAACCAGGCATGTCTCAGGCTGCGCTGGGGCAGGAAGCATGGCCATCGTGCTTCCTGACCATCAGGGAAATGCAGGAGGGTGGTGGAAGCACTGCCAGTCATTAACGAGGAGCCAGTCATGATTGCCAGTCATTAACGAGGAGAACCTGTCATGATTGTGATGTCTGGGGAAAGGAGCAGTTTGGGACATGGATGACATGGTGCATAAGTGTTGTCCGGGTCCTATTCTTCTCCTCTCCCCAATGTGTGATGATGACATCCTGCAGAAAGGGCCTAAGTCAGGAAAATTACAGAGATAATGGACTTGCAGATATCCCTCAACGACTTGACCTTTAGAAACGGCAGCAACCAGATCTGCTTCCAAGGAATGACTGATCATTTTCATTCTTCTTCCTTTGTCCATAAATCCACTCCTTTTGTCCCCTTATCTGTCCCAACATTAAGGAGCTATCATGATTACCCTCTGCCACCTAATGCTAAGACCAGTAGCTTGCTCCAGATCCCACTGACTGCTCTGCCAGAGAACCATTAACACTTTCCCCCTCAGGACAGAAAAAAATAATATTTAAACCCTGGCTCTGAGCCAACCAACTTGTAGTATAGAACTTTGGTACACTGGTCATCCCTCTGCTGCTCCAATTCCTAGTTTGTACTACCCTTGGATCCTTAGTCTGAGCCACATCACCTAGTCTCTTCATTCTGGATAGGTAACTATCACCCATGTTACCATTCTTTCTATTCAACTTTTTCTCACTTATCCTTCAATTAGCCTTGTGTCATTGCAGGACTGCTTAGATCTTGTATTTGTGTGATTGTTATTTGCCCCAATAAAACAAACATGTCTACTTTTGAAACTCTGGCTGTTTTATCCCTGCATTAATACCAGTATATACAGGTGTGAGAGATCTGTCAGGCTACCACCCTTCACATGCACACATAGGTTTCTCCTTTTGAGTTAGTATTCGCCACTGTTTCAAGGAGGCATTAGCATTGCCAATGGACTTCTGAGTCATCTATTTTTTGGGGACAACACCACTAAAGTAAAGAAGTTATTTGCAAAAATGCAAATTTGTCATGTTAAGATAATACACATATTTTTAGTCACTTCAGGAAGAACTATTGCTAAATGTGGAGCTGATCATCTCATTTGACTCTCAACGAAAGCTTTTTCTTTAAAATTGCAGCAAAGAGTTTTGCATAAAGGAGTGTGATAACTTTCACTTTCACTGTCATGTTCCATGCTTCCCAATATGATACATTCCAGTGATGGTTGGCTGCATAACTACAAGACAGAAATGTATTAAAATGCTGCAGCTGTGTGTTCCACTGTATCACTGCTAAGGTGTTAGGAAGCTTCTAACACAACCTGTGTAGTATCTTGATCTCTTCATCTCTTGCAGAATTTAAAAGGAAGTATACATATTTTCTTTACTCAATGTGGGAAGATAGAAAAGGGATATGGGTAAATCTGCTCCCATGCCAAATGCAATCTATATCAAGCTGTTGGACCTTTCTCCCTAGCAAAGAAGACCTACAATTCACAGCTTTAATGCACATCAGGTTCTTCCCTGGGGAAAGGTATAGTTTGAAAAAGGATGATGTGATTTGTTAGAACAATAAGCCAACTCTATTGTCTCATCTTGAAACTGTATTTTGTCTTTTAGGAGATAACAGAGAAAGCGATGGAGATTACTTTTAAAAGACTTGATTCTAAGTATCATAAAGTGTAGCCCATGTATCAACCATGATACGTAACACACATATTGAAAGCCTAGCAGGATGGTTATGACTTTGTGCTTTGACTCTGGAGCTCAACTTGTAACCGGTTGTCTTGGGAATCCATACATTTATGAAGAGTTTCAATGTGGTTTGAAAAGAAACAAAAATGTGCACAAACCATGCATATATTTCCATAACATACCTAATTACAAATGCATGTTTGATCATTGTATGTCAACACAATTTTTTCAAGGTAAAATTCCACACACACACCTAATTATTAAAATGTGCACTGATATAGACTGTATGCAGGTTTCCTTCTGTCAGGGCTTATATATGTGAGCTTCTTTGGCCAGAGCTCTCTTTGTTTTGGAGTGTCATCCCACTCACCTCCTCCATTAGGCTTAGGTTGGCCTGGGGGAATAGAAGAATTTATTATTGTCACCACTTTGGGTCAGTTGGCATGGGTCTTGATTCTGGGATAGCCATTACCAAAGCCTTTTCACCATTGTAAATACGGGCATTGCAAAAAGCGTGGGGCAGGATGCGGTGAGCACTGTGTGCGAGGTGCATGCATCCACTGCACTCCTTAGTGAACAGGTGGATAATGCATTGGACACCATATGGTTCTGGCAGATCAGGTTCATCAGTCAATAAGTGGAATCCATGCCATTTCCAGACCCATGTGCATGCCAACCCTGTTCCGTCTGTAGCCAATAAAGTTGTGGCCAATTTTCCTCCAGTCCTTCATCTACATGTGTTTTTTCTTCCTAGAAAACTTGGCCCTGAACACACAATTATAGCTGCAAAACTATTTTGGAATTGTAGCTGATGAACTACTGGCCCCTTCTGCAGTGTCCTCCTATCCCAGTATGGGGATGGAGAGGAGCAGGACTGTGATGATGCTTCTGCATGACATCATCACAGTCCTGTCCTTCTCCTGTCACCAGGTGGCACAATCACAGATTAAACCATTGACAGGTTTTTCCTATCAATGACCCAAAATTGCACCACCATCCCACACTTGTCTCTCCTGAAGAGGGGCAGCAAGCATGATGGTGACACTTCCAGCCCCAGCACAGCATGGAAAAGTGCCATACATTTATGAAGAGTTGTGGGAAAAAGAGGTGTGTCCTTTATGCTCCTTTCCACAGACAGACAGTCCAGTGAGGAGGTGAACATTCCCGTCACACTCCCTTCCCAGCAGAGCTGCTGCCAGGATTGCCATTGGATGACCACCAAGAAGGTAGGGTGCAGAAAGGACCATCATTTAACTAGCTCCCCGAGTAGAATGAACACAGTTTTCAACTTGTGGCAAAGGAACTATTCTACCTATTTGCAGCAAGCCAGATCTCTGATTTCATTGTTGGTATATAAGGGTCTAAACAGCTTGTAGGCTGGTTATCTGAGATACTTCATTTTCCTTTCTGTAGACCACTTTGGCCAATAAGTTCATCTGGAGGAGCCCTCCTGTTGGTGTCAAATGCTCCTGAAGTATGTTCAGTAATAATTCAAGACTCTGGCACTCCTCTTCTCTCTGATAATAGGCAATTTCTAACATCCCCTATATTTCTGTTCTTGTTGAAGGCAAACCTACTTTTTGCAATCCTTCTATATGTATTTCAGACTAACATGTGTTTTACTGTTTTGGATATGTATACAACATATATTGATTTCATGTATCATTTTATATTATATTGTTATATATTATTTAGCATTTTGTATCACTTTTAAATCTGTATTTTGAGGGTTTATAAAATGCGAGCATATGTATGGTCTTTTTTTTAAAAAAAACCCTTAATGTTCATTTTTTTTCCTCTCACTGGTTTGTTCTACCAAAAGCATTGGGCTAGCAGGCACCTTGCAGGCCATAAAATATAGTTTGGTGCTATACAGCGTAATGCATATAATTTTTCCAAATAGGAATTATAATTCAGAGTATTCTAAAATAATGATTTTTTGTAGCACAACTTTCAGATTATCTGATTGACTCTTTTTTAAAAAATGGGATGTTTAAACTGGACTTTTTAAACAATCTTTGAGTAAAACAGAGCAAAAGAAGCATGATCCTTATTGGGAATTCACAATGGTTTCTTGTTAGAAATTTCTTCTCTCCTCTAAAAGTGATGTTTACTGTCAAGAGCATCTTCATGGTCAAATAAGAACAGTTCAATAGGGGAATAAACTGCCTCGGAAATTTGTGGACTCTCCTTCTTTGGAGGTCTTAAAACACATGTTGGATTGATTGTCTTCCAGGAGTGATTTAACCATGTACTCCTGCACGACATAGACTAGATGGCCCTTGTGACCCTGTCCAAATGTAAGATTCTATGATTTTATAAAATAGCAGCCAGGTGATAAAAAGGTACTGTCAGTCCTGATGTGGATCTAGTGCTCCAGCCTGAGGCACGTAGAAGAATTTACTTCTTGTTCTTCAGAATAAAAATGGTCACTTGATTCACTTAAAGAGGGAAAATAACCTATGGATACTTTTTCAGCGTATGGCTACTGAGAAGCAAGCTCTATTGTGTTCTGGTTCCCAAGTAAATATATATGTGAACATAACTTCAGAGAATTTAAAAAAAAAAAAAAAAAGACAGTAAGACAAATCACAGCAGTCAGGATCTCTGTCTCTGTCTGTCTGTCTGTCTGTCTGTCTGTCTGTCTCTCTCTCTCTCTCTCTCTCTCTCTCTGTGTGTGTGTGTGTGTGTGTGTAAGAGACACATCCAATAACAACTAGACTTCAACCCAATTGACCAACTTATGGCTTTTGGGCAGCATGCAGCTCTTGACCTCATTTCTTGCAACCCTATGTTCAGACTGAAAATATCACTGTCACTGATTGGTTCAAATTTCTGACAAAACAGGCTGCCCTTCTTCTGGCAGCTGTTTAATCAGGGAGGGGAAGAGAGACAGAGAGAAGAAAGTATGGCAAAAAGAGAAGGACAATGAGACAGATAGTGGCAGAAGGAATGAAAGAAAAGGGTGCCTCTGCCCCCTTTTAATTCTGGTACCACCTACTGTTGGATTCAGTCCTATACATTGTTGTTATGCCCCACAGAAGATTAGCCCTCAATAGACAAAATGCTATCCCCTCCTGGTATAACTCATGGAGATATGCTGATTAATGGTAACATTTAGGATGCCAAAAATCTTCTACAAACAATATAATCAGTGATGGCAGCTGTATCTACAGATTCACAGATATAAACTAGAACATCATTGCAAATTGTGGTGCAATTGTGATGGGGAGAGGTTGCCTGGTTTTATGTTATATCAATGTAGTTATTTATGGCACTTCCCTTTGTTCCATGACATATGATTTCTAATCTTTCACGAGATCTTTGAATTGTTTCAGTTTTCCCAAAATAAGAGTGGTTAGGGGCATCACGTGAATAGAAAATTTGTATGTGGGAACACCTGATGCATGTCAGGCACAACTAGCATAACTTTCACTTACTTTGGATTCGCTCAATGTATCATTTCCTCACTTAGCTACCTTCTCAAATTGAATACCTCACATACAAAGAAGGCTTATTGAACAACAAATATGTGTGGGGAAAGATAGCATAAATAAAAGCAGAAAGATGGATATGGTATCCAGAAGGGTCAGTTATAAATATGGTAATATAGCCAGGGTGCCAATATCTGCCTTAATACTGAGTGATACCTTGTTTAGTTTCTGTTGTTATGTCAAGGTTGCTTTTTGTTCATGCAGAAAACATCTTTATGGAAAGTTCACAAAAAAGGCACAGGCTTCCAGCTGTCTTATTCAAACTGTGGCATGCACAGTTACATTGTGTTCAGAATTATTTATTATTCTTAAATTTGATACATAAACTATAAAAGCCTTAATAGTTATAACATCAAATCAAAAGGAAAGAATATTAGCAATTGAAAAACCAAAACACCTGGGGCTTAGCACACTATTCCAGTCCTTGTTAGATATATATGTGGAAAGATAAACATTTAAAAGCAGAGTTTTAGTAGTTGAAACATTGGTTCCTAAGCCAATTAGATATGAGGTTTGGAAAACTGATGTCATTTTCCCCTTCCCTAGAGTGTGGCAAGATGTAGAGGGAAAGGTGATGACAAATATTTTTTTTTCCTTCTTTCCCACCCCCTTTTTCACCCTAGTACACTAATGTGCATATTTGAGACCCATGAAACAAGCAGTTCTCTTAACTATTGCTCCTACTGCAAGAACAAATGTGCAGGCAACTCTGTTCTCTTCTGGATAGTTTTTTTTAAAAAAAAAAAAAATTGATAGCCTGCATAACAATGAATGTTTTCCTCAAAATCTCTAAAAAGCTAAATATGGAAAGCAAAGTTGTCAAATGAAGGAGTGATCAATGTGCCATAACAAACTAAAGATGGTCATTTTGCTTTTGTGATTTTAACACAAAGGTTCTGCTATTTAATTTAAAAAGTTGTGCAACACCATTAATATGAGCTCAAGTGAAAAAAACATGTTCCAATTAATTCCACTTAGGATATTGATTTTTTTCCCCAGGTTTTAAGTCATGTCATTGCTCAGGTTAAGCAAAAACGAACACACTACTGGTTCTTTCTCTGTCTAGTTAATATGCCTCAAGACTGTGACTTAGACAATAAAAATTAAGAACCTATATTCTATAAGCAACAAATTTTTTAAGAGTGAAAAGACCTTCGGTTCAATTCTGATAAAAGAAGGGAAAGGTATGACCAAACATTAAGTATTGAAAAGAATATTGCAACTAACAAATACCACACATCAGAAGAACTCCTAAATCTTGTTTGTGTAACCATACTTCTGAAATATGAACTCATAAAGGGAAGACACATATGATGATCATAATATTGGAGCATAATTTGTAGGTAATGTACTTGTATGGACATAGGTAGATCATGAACCCTGCAAAGAACCCTGGCAACAACAGTAGTTGACACCTTCCCTCTCTATTTGTCACCTGGAAATAGGCAGTCATGTTACAGGGCTAATTTGAATTGCTGTTGGTCTTTATATTGTTTTGGTTACCTTGGAAATTCTAGGGAATCCTTTCATGCCAACTATAACAAATTTAGATGTATTGCATTATTACTACATGATATTTCTCATACTATTTCTGTTTTTATTTCTGTTTTGCATTGTATTTTTTTCAGTTTTGATATAAATCATGTTGCACATGCAGTAACATATGGTGGGTATGGACAATTTGACCTCCATAATTTTTTTGGACCACAACTCCCATGATACCTTGTCACTGGCTATGCTCGTCAGGGCTTGTAGGAATTGTATTTGAAGAACATCTAGAGCACCATCATTTCACATCCCTGATATGCAGAGAAGTGCTATATTAAAAAATATTGGCCAGAATCCTGATGAACATTTGCCATACTCACATTGCAGGGCCCCACTCATAACCCAAAGAAGACAAGGGAAGTACATTTTGTCCTATGGAAACCGCAATGTGTCATTGATTTCATTGAGTCAATGTGTCATTAACTTCAAAGTCTTCAAAAACCTAGGTAATTTTTTTTTTATCTTTGCTGTTGTTGCTAACTGTCATCAGGTCAATCTTGACATCTGGTGACCCTATGACCTTTGGCAATCTCCAAACCACTCTTTCATTAACCAGATTCCAGGGCATAGGTTCCTTGATTGAGTCTATCCATCTGTAATGTGGTTGTCCTGTTTTCCTACTGCCTTCTACCTTACCAAGCAGCATTGTCTTTTCAAGTGCATCATGTCCTCTCATGATGTGACCAAAGTACAACAGCTTTCATTTAGGCCATTTTCGCATGAGGTTGATACATCATAGTAGCATCGAATTCTTACCCTCCAGTCTGTACTTTGTAGTGTTTTAGCATCATAGTTTTCCTCATGGTTCTGCATGTTTTCAGCTTCTAGAACAGTTCACTGTGATGAGAAACTACTGTATCTGAAAACCAGAAAAATTCTGATGTAAATCTCCCAAACCGGTTCTGCTTAATTTTTTGCCTACATGGAGAAGTGTAGTGTTACTGCAGTTTAGGCCTACCTGGCGATAGCACCCGATATCACTTTGATATCATAATTCGGTCTTACCATACCTCCCCTCTCCATGTGTTTGTGAGGCCCCCGGACAAGCATGAAACTAGGCTCAGCACTTAATTGCTGAAATATTCTCAAACAATACAGGCAAGCCAGAAATAGCCAGATCGCAGATTCAGGGACCTCCCCAGCAAACACCACATTCTGTATGTGCACGACCTACAAAAGGTTCCCTGCCCCGAGCAGGCAACTTGACAAAGGCTGAACCAATCCACTGTCAAGCATTGCGCATTTACATACTGGCTACACCATTGTTAATTTGGCTCTGATTTCATCATGCTAAATTGTGACCTTTCGGAGACATTGTCTCACACCCAAAACCCATTGTTGTCCCTGAGTAAGGCATAGCCTGCAGTCACACTTCTCCCTATAAAAAGCACTGATTCCGAGACCTTCCTCAGATCGCTCCCGAGTTCCAACCGCCTTACTGCTGCTTTGCTTGGCGAGCTTCCCCTCAGCTCCACGTGCTGAGTCACACCGAACCCCAGCATCGCCCTCTATCTTCTTCCGGGCTTCAGGAACAGGTGTCGTATCACCCAAACCAACTATCCCTCTGAAAATCCTGCTATCTTAATCACACCTTTATTTTCCTTAGTTATCTGTGTGCTTGTGTTGCTTACATTGTGTGCCTGTATTTAATAAAGATCATTAATTATCTTCAAACCGGTCTGCTTCTTGACTTGATCTGACACCGTAAACACTGGGTTACAAGATCCTGCTAAGTTACCCTGCCTTCCGTAACGCTAAAGCAGTGCTCTGAGCTAATTTTACCCACCTATAGTTGAGCACATTTTGGTGTACCTCCCAGGACCCCCAGTAAACAGGGTAACAGTAGCATCGATTCACAATGCAGAAATGGCCAGCGATGAGCATTCTCAGGCTGTCCTTTCTGTCATTTCCGTCCCTATCTCTCTCCGCCCATCAAAGGACAGGCTGCTGTCATTATTTTCTTCATGTGTTAAACAAACAGCAGGAAGAGAGGAGATCTGGTAATGGACTGTTAAGGCATTTTTTCCCACGTATCAACAAACATACATACCTACACACAAGCATAGCAACACAGAAATGTGTTTAAAATGTTTGTTTTTTTTTAAAAAAAAGATCAATCGGAGATGGTGGGGCAGGCTGAGGAAAAGGAATGGGAGTGACCGGGGACTTGCTGTTGTGGATGCAGCAACCACTGTTCTCTGCAGTAGTACGATGTAAATGGGGGGTGCAGACAGCACAGTTTCAGAATCAGAGTATAAAAACACCACTCTTGACATGCAGTGAACTGCTCCTCCCCTCTTGTGTGGAAATGGCCTTAGTCATCTTGGCTTCTAGGGACAGTTCAGATTTGATTTCTTCTAGGACCCCTTTGTTTGTCTTTTTAGCAGTTCAGAGTATCCATAGAACTCTTCTCCATGGCTACATTTCAAATGAGTCAATTTTCTTCCTATCAAGTTGCTTCACTGTCCAGCTTTCACAATTATACATAGAAATGGGAAATGCAATGGCATGGACAATCCTAACTTCAATATTCAATGATATAGCTTTATACTTGAGGATCTTGTCTAATTCCTTTACAGCTGCCCACCCAAGTCTTTATTTGATTTAAAAAAAAAAACAAAAAAACAGCCATCTGATTAATGACTCAGCCAAGGTATGGGAAATCATGAACCATTTCAATATCTTCACTGTCTACTTTAAGCTTATGTAGATCCATCTGTGGCCATTATTTCCTTAATATTCAACTGTAATCTTGCCTTTGCACTTTCTGCTTTTATTTTCTTCAGTATTCATGAAGAGTTGAAATTAGCACTGTCCAAGTTTTCCGGGTCAGTAGTTCTGATGGGAGGGAGGGAATAAGAGCATCACCACCCAAATAAGTAGTTTATCTCCCGTGATAGTTTCCTTCAGTCCCCTAATGTCTTGCTTTGCAGACTTTGAGATACTGACAATCTTTCACACACAGAACTCTTACGTTTGCTGTGTTTCCATTCCTTTGATAATTTGGCCTGCCTATTTTCTTTGGATGCCTAAAATGTATTTCTTAATGCTCAGCTTAAGGTTACAATTTATAAATTTGGGGAAATATAAGTGGCAGCAGAGGTATTCTTATGGTGGAGAAATGTCCTCCACATAACTATACCACTGTATATAGTATCCATGAGCAGGGGGCCTCCAGGGTTGCAGGGGCACTGAAAACAAACACAGTTAACACACAGGTTATTAGAATGGTGGTAAGGAGGAGAGTTGTGTCAGTTTTTGTTCTTCCTTCTAAATATGCCAAAGAAACCATATAAAGAATTCATTCCATTAGTATATTTCCATTTTTTGGGTGACACTAATTCTACATTTTGAGGATTATGAAAGAAACTTGAAAGAAACGTAATGGGCCACCTAACCCAATATTCTGACTTATGTTTAAAGTCACAGCACTGTATGTTCTCTGAGTTGTTTGTAATGTTAAAAGAAAAGAAGGCTTTTTGGCATCTTTGGTAAGATCATTATCTTGCCACAAGTCATTCTTCTGATTTTTTTTCCTTATTATTTTTTTTTGACAATGCATAGCTTCTTTAGTATTCAAATGCTCAGCAGTATTCACAAAGTTACATTACTTTAACACTAGATACATCAACAAATATGTTGAAATATGTTGCTGAATTCCTGTTTGACTTTTTATAATAGCCTAGATTCCAATTGTAATCCCAGCTAGACTAAATTAATTGAATCAAGTGTTAAATGGTGAGTCATAACGAACACAAACACTTTTGATTAAATGCTTCCTTTGTTAGGAGCAATATTTCAGATGTTGTTGGATTGCAACTTCCCAAAATTCAGACCTTTATGCTTATACCTGATGTACTACTTTAGAGATATAAAATATGTATTATTATTAGGAACTTTGGTTATATAGTTGGATATAGAATATTTTCAATGTAAAATCTACTTGAAAACTCTTTTCAGACATTTTATTCAACACTAGATGGCACTGCTAAATTTATACTTAAAATGTCCTTTTTTCGTTCTTCCTATTCCTTTCTTCTTATGCCTCTTGCTTTTAATACATACAGAATACAATGTTTATTCTGCAGTTAAGATCTGGACAAATAATTTCCGAGTTCGAATGGGCAAATATCGTCTAAGCACAATGATATACTATAAATAAATGAATAAATAAATAAATAATATAACAAAATAGAAGTAAAAGGGGGGTTCATTCAACCAACGTTAACCTTTTTGAAATACAAAGTTTGTGTTAAGTTAAAAAAAAAGTAAGAAAAGAAAAGAAAATGCAACCCTTTCTTAATTGAATTTCCTCATGTGTGTATATATGTTAGACAGTTTTGTTAGGATGCTGTACAGTTCTTCACATAAAATGTTGTTTGCTGAACTGCAATGGGAACAAAGAGGCCTGACACAGGAGTTTGGGTTAAATAAGATCTACTTCATTGATTTATTAATCTATCTAACTAATTTAAACTACATGATAAGCAATAAGGAAGAGCAACCTGGTGAAGGAGCAATTGAAGTGATGGGTCTTCACCAAACCCCCTCTTCAGCTTTCCCCGGGCAAATACCAGAGACTCAAAGAGAATTTAGTATCTGAGTGGCTGTTCAACCAGTCTTGCAATGGAAGGCAATTTAAGGGAATTTCTCCCCAATTTGTGAGGAAATAGCATCCAGGGCAGCCCTTAGAGTAATCTCCTTCCTCACCCCCACCCCCGGTCCCATGACCTAAAGGAGTAGTTCCTGAGGCATCCCATCACTAATATGGACACTATAGGTGTTCACCACAATCTTACTCCTCCCCCACTACGTGCCATGGGTGGGGGGAAAGTATCTGCTTAGCTCCTTTCCCCTTCCACATCATCCAAAAGGGCTTTTACTCCCTGTTGCAAATCACCCAAAAACAACATATTGACATCCTTAGAGAGGTGAATACCTTCAGCTTTGTAAAGTTCTGGCCTTTGAAATACTATTTAGAGATGTGGTTTTAAAAAAATGGCCCAACCCTTTCATCATGCATTTTAACTTACCTATTGACCCATCTGCAGGCTCTATCCAGGCAATTTGAATCACTCTTATGCTGCCAAACCTGATGAGGAAGAATGACTGACCATAACAAGTGCACCCCACGCCATCAGACTACTTGTTTAATGGAATAAAATCAAAGGCATTAACGCTCAGAAGGAATGTATGGTGAAGGCCCCTTGCATTCCTTGAACAACACAGGAAGCAAATCATGCCAGCACAGGTCCCTATCCCCCAGTCCTATTCAGTTGCAATCTGAAACAGCATTTCTGCAAAAGTTGTGCTGCCCAATAGATGATGCTATATTGACAGCTCAAAACACAGAACCTCTTCCGGCACAACCTAGGAAATGAAACATAACTACATTAATGTACAAATAATTTCAATATTTGAGAGTGTGAATATACCTCTTGTAAGCTGAAGACTTCCATCAAACCAGCTTCTGGAAGGCACCCCTATCAATGTCCATTGTGGATGCTCATGAGACAGTTTTGATTCTAAAAGAATAAATCCCAAATTGAACCCCACTCAAGCCCAATCTGGACAATGCCTTGGCAACAACTGCCCAAAATTGATATTTAATGAAAGGAAAATTATTTGCATGGCAGAATAGGGGACCACTCTGAGAATCACTACATGCAAAAATGCAAACACAGCAGGTCCTCGATATCCACTAGGGTTTGGTTCCAGGACTTCCCTTTGATATCAGAATTTGTGGGTACTCAAGTCCCATTATGTACCATGGTGTGTTTCTTACATAAAATGGCAAGATCAAAGTGTTGTCGTTGTTGTTTTGCTATGGTTGGTTGAATCCATGGATACTGAATCCATTGCTATGGAGGCTCAACTGTAGTGCTACTATAAAGCATAATGTCTAGCCACTGCAAGGCCTAATCAACGGCCATTTCCACACTATACTATTATAGTGCTATTATTCCACTTTCAACAACCTGTGGAATTCTGGGGTTTATATTTTACTGAGGCCAAAGAAGTCTCTGGCTGAGAATTCTAAGTGCACCTCCCTAAACTGCAAACCCCAGAATTCCATAGGATATTGAAATTGGGATAATAGCACTGTAACAATGTAGTGAGGAAACAGCCAAAGAGTTGTGCCAGTCCTCCCTGGTTTTCCCCTTAGAGGAGTGAATAGTTACAACCATCTGCTGTTTCAGCAGCTGAGCATCCCTCATCAATAGCACCTTATCAGAAGTGTCCCCTGGATGACACCACTAGCTCATTGACACTCAAACCTCAAAAAAGAGAAAAAGCTATAAGGAAGCAGTATGAAACAGCAAAACTTTAAAATATAAAGAACGAACACTGGCCCAAAGACCACTCAAGCCCCTCAATGCAGCCAGAGAGAGGGGTTCATGCTTCTAATGGACTGTGGTTACAACCCCCTTTCTTTGAGATGAACAAAGAACTGTAGAAAGTGACACCAGTAAAGGTCAACCAACCCAAAGTCACTGCTACTGCCTGAAATGGGAAAATTCCCTCACTGCCCTAAGATAAATTCTTCTAGTGTGGAAGACAAGTGAAAATGGCTGTGATATATGGTGGCAATCTGGTCTGGAGGAAATGCTGCATCTGGGGCAAAGTGCCTGAAGTGCTCCATCTGTTTATGAGAGAGAGCATTGACAATGTTGTTGTTCAATCCTGTCACATGGAGCACTATAAACAAAATATTGTTATGTAAACACTGTAACCTAGAAGTCCTAATTACATGCATAATCTACTTACACTGAAGAAATAAAGGGTCTTTCTGCACTACATTGTTACAGTGCTATTATTCCACTTTCAACATCCTGTGGAATTCTGGGGTTTGTGGTTTACTGAGGCCAAAGAGCAATCTGGCCGAGAATTCTCAGTGCCTCTCCCTATACTTCAAACTCCAGGGTTCCATAGGAATCATAGCAAAAGTGCACAATGGAGTTGTCTAACTCCTTTGCTCAAACCCAAACAGCTACCAAAATTGGAAAAGAAAATCCAAAAGGAAGTTTGGTTTCAGGTCAAGTCTCAAAACACCAGCAACTCTAGAAATAAACTCCAAACCCTATAGAACCTGTGGCATCTGATGCAAACTGAAGAGTGTCCTTAGTCTTCAGCTATCAAAAGAAAACACCATTAAACCCCTGAAGAAATTCATGCCACAACCACAGATCTGATACTACGGTACAGCTGCTGCACCGCACAAGTAGCATCACAAAGACGATGAGGGAAGAACCTCCCAGGAGCAACTATGTGATATGTGAAATTCAAATGATCAATGAGCTCCTGAAATTCCTAAGCAGTAACCTTCCTATGTTGTAAAAAAAAAAAAAATAGAGACTCTCTTACGTAAAGCCAAAATCTTTTTTTATTGGAACACTATACTGCTGCTTAATAGAAACAGTCTCAGTTTCCCAAAATAGCAGGTTTCACATAGCCCTTTGGCCTTTTCATGACTGAGAGGGACACCTACCTCCTCTGCCAGGGAACAAATACTGGTCATCTGGCACACCACTGACCAGTCCCAAATTGCCCAATAAGCAAACAATCTCCAAATAATAAATATTCCCTTTGTGTCCAATGCTTTGCCAAAGGGTCCACTCCAGAAATGTATTAACTTTCCAAAGGTAGAACAAGACACCAAGTACCCCACAGGAGGGGCCAGTCCATGTAAAACGTGCCATCAAGTGAGAAGACCAGCGGGATGAACTGGCAAAAGACTTAATGCTGTTTTTTACCAACTCTGTCCCACGCCTACCCTGAGAACTACACAAACAGCAGCATCAAAGGAAGTGTAGCGTGCTATGCAAAACTCAGTACAAATAGTTTCATTAGCTGACTCACCCTTAAGATAAGACATGTGGTGAATTAACCTAAATTCAGCTGGTGCTTTCTTGGCCATCATTCCTAAAGGAGAAACTCTCAAGTTAGGAATTAGGGTGGATGGGAAATCTCCATTAATGCACCTCCTTCAGAATCTTGTCCCTAAAAACATTTTCTAAACCCATAACTGAATGCAAATTCTGAGATCTAAAGGGGCAGTACACATCATGGTAGGCAATCTGAAAACCCACTTGAAATCCTTCCCTTAAATAATGGGCTGCCACCTGCTCCAATATAACTATAAAAGAATGAACAATGTATGAAAATTAATATTTTTAATACCTGGGGGGACCTATGGCACCACACATACTAGCCTGGTGGTTTTTACTGCTTTTAACCTTGACATGGTTCTGGAAGAAATGGGAGCCCCTGCACACCAAAGACTCATGGCAAATCATACATGGTGTGCATTTGCATGCACTTGGGTCCCTAAACTCTGAATGCATAAACTTCTGTTGCTGCCTCTGTCTGCCCTGCAGTCAAGTAGCCAGTAAAGTTTGCACCCTCTGTACAATTTGATCACTGAGTTGGGTATGCAGGGGTTTTCAACTGAATCCACAATTGTGGCTGCATCTGATTCCAGCAGAGGGTGAAATTCATAGCAGCCATCACTTCCTTCCTTCCTTCCTTCCTTCCTTCCTTCCTTCCTTCCTTCCTTCCTTCCTTCCTTCCTTCCCTCCTGTCTTTCACAGGAAAAGTCTCAGTATTAACAGGCTTGCATCCCAAATTGCTGATATACATCAATGTGGCAAAAGAGGAGGTCTTATTGTTGTTGTTGAGTGTAAGGAAAATGTTTGTGTCACTGCAACATGGCGGGGATCTATGTTTGTCTTATTACACTGGTAATCTCATTGCTACTAGGCTTACACAGCAAAGATCTCCCCAATCCAGCAGAACGTTGGGACAGACTGCAGAAAGCATACACATTGAAATGCAAAATGTTAATTATTCCCATTATGTGTGACTGGATTGAGGTGAGAAAGGAAGCTGTTGACCCAATTTCTTCCCCAATAGAGGTACATTTTATACACTCAGTCTTCACATTGACTTTCATAAGAATTTGGTCTGGCGGAAAAAATCACAAAGAGAATCCAAAGTTCTTGGAACATACCCTATTTGCTCAGCACTGAAATCAGCGAACTAAATGGCTTAAAAAGAATTTCAAAGGTCTGTCAAACTTAGCAAGTAAAATAAAAATAAACATGAAAGGTATTTTTTTATTGTAGTAAGCAAAATAATGTACATTTGAAGTCTCATAAAGTGTATTTGAAATTATCTTTGGCCTCTCCCCTGTTCAAAGGACAAAAGACAACTGCACAACAATTATCTCTATCCATCTGTCTGTCTGTCTGCCTGTTTATCTATCTATCCATCCATCCATCTGTCCATCCATATATCTATCTACATATCTATCATCATCATCTATGCTGTCACTTAATAACTGATTTGAAGAATTTTTTTGACTTCCCCCTAAATTCACCTTCTTGTGGGTTTTCTTTCCATCCTCCTGGCTTAACATCCAGGTTACACGTGGAAACAGATGCAGTCTACAGTCAGAAATCTAAATTTCTGGCCTTGTGAAACATATCACAAAAATCTATTCGACAACAAGCACACATTTATTTCAAAGAAAGATTAAAAAAAACCACTGTGTACATTTCTAAAATGTACACTCTTCCACTTTTATCCAATGGTGCATGCATCTATTAATACAACCATTTGAAAAAGACACAGGATGTCTCCGTTAATCACTAATTTTGCTGACTGGTCTTGGTATATCTTTTCAATCCATTTACAAAACACATCTCCAAAATTGCTTTCTCTTAATATCCGTTGTAAAAATGTCCATGATATATTATCAAATGCTTTCTCTGCATCCAAGAAAATCATTGCTGATTTTTCCCTGGACTTCTGTCAAAATATTCTATTGCATCTAGGAATAGGAACAGGAAAATTTGACATAACAAAAGGAGTAAGACAAGGATGTCCGTTATCAACATTACTATTTATTGTGGCTTTGGATGTTCTGATTATGAAGATAAAAGAAGAACAGGAGATCAAAGCCTGAAGATAAAGAGAAAAGAAATAAAATTGAGAGCTTTCACAGAAGACGTATTTATTTATTTATTTATTTTGGAAGAACCAAGAGAATCAATGCAGAAATTGCAAAAGTGCCTTAAAGAATTTGGAAAGGTAGCTGGTTATAGAATAAATAAAGAGAAGACAAAGATGTTGACTATGAATATGTTGAAAAAGGGGAAAAATTAGAGGAAATATCAGTTTTCCAATCCTCTAATAAGATAAAATACTTAGGAATTCATGTAACAAAGAAGAATAAAGAATTATTTTGAAAAAAAATTATGAAATGGTCTGGAAAGAATTGAAAAAAGGAAATGGAGAAATGGAGCAAATTGAATCTATCTTTCTTGGGAAGGATAAATGCTTTTAAAATGACATTATTACCAAAAATGATGTTCCTATTTCAAAATTTGCTAATAATTGGAAATGGAAAAATATTTAAAGACCGAGAAAAGGAAATATAAACATTTATATGGCTAGGTAAAAGGCCAAGAATAAGATTCAACTCATTGCAGGACACTAAAGAGAGAGGGGGATTGGACTTATCATCTCTGAAAATATATTACCAAGCACGTTGCTTAGAATGGATTCAAAATTGGAAATCACTGCAAAAATCACCAATAAAAGACTTAGAAGAACATGAGAATCGATTCAGATGGCATGGTTACTTGTGTTATAATAAACTAGCGGTTAACAAAGAATTTAATAATCATTGCATCCAGAAGACTTTATTAAAAGTATGGCAACAATTATACTCAAGATTTTATTCCAGCCTCTCGACTTGGACATCACCACAAGAAGCTTTTAAAATTTCCACAGCAAATGAAGGGAAAATGCTGACATATCAGGACGTACTTATTTGGGATGGAAATAAACTAAGAATGAAAATGCTGGAAGAAATGAAGGAGGCAGGATGTGAAATGAATTGGTTTCTGTGGAGACAACTGACAGAAAGGTACAAAATGGACCTAAAATTATTTGGATTTGAAAAGAAGAAAAACGAACTGGGTGTACTCATGAAAGAAAATCAAAAGAAAAGAATATCTAAACTTTATAAATTGTTATTACAAAGAGAAATGAAACAGGAAGAAATTAAAGAAACGATGGTGAGATGGTCATGAAATATATAGGACATTCAATAGATATTGAGAGTTGGAGAATGGTATGGAAAACAGATTTAAGATTTATGTAAAACTTAAATTTAAGAGAAAACTAATATAAAATGTTGCATAGATGGTATATGATGCCAGAGAGATTACAAAAGATTACAAAGAATGGAAATTCGAAATGCTGGAAATGTGGAGAAAAAGAGGGAACATTTTATCATATGTGGTGAAGTTGTAAAAAGATGAAGAAATTTTGGAAAGAAATACACGATGAAACTCAAAAAATATTCAAAATGAATTTTGAAATGATACTTGAATTATATCTATTGAATATAATAAAATCAAAGGCAGAAATTAGAAAGCATAAAAAAATGTTATATTTAGTTACAGCAGCTAGATTAACTTATGCTCAACATTGGAAACAAGATGTTAAAATAAATTTAAATGAATGGAAATTAAAGGTTATGGATATGATGGAGATGGAAAAATTGACAAACACATTAAAGAACAAATCTATTCAACAATTCGACAGAGAATGGAGTAAAATAAAAGAGTGGCTTCAATTTTAAAGCTAATATTATAATGATACAATTTGATAAAAAAGGCAAAAATGTATTGACTGGTTAAAAGACAAATTACAATTGTTATGCCAAAGATTCTATGTTTAGTGGATTATATTGTACTGTATTATTTCATACCTTTTGTTTGATTCAGCTGGGCAAAACTGGAGAAGAAAACTTCTTATGGGAATTGCGTGGAGGGGAACATTAGAAGAAATGTTCTCATTTTATATCTTTTTTAGAAATTTTAATAAAAATATTAAAAAAAAGAAAAGAAAAAGACACAGGATGAATAGACAGACAGATAGCTATACAGAGAGAGGGAGAGAGATAATTTTTCCATAGAAAAATAAAAATAAAACATCCTTGGCACTGAAAATGCATGGGAAAAAAATTGAAGGTTTGCCCATATCTTCATAAAGGTCTTGATCCTGTTCACTGGTTGCATAGTGCAAAACTGTACAAACCACTGTGTTGTGCCAGTACTAGTCCATGTTGTTATGCAACTGATCAGCCATGCACTTTCCTGTTGCTTACCATCAACTCAGCTCCCCATCCACTATGGATAACTGCAGTTATAGACTCTACTGGATATAGTTCCTAGCCTTTCACTATGGTTGACACTGGCATAATGGGACTTTCAAAACCCTGAAAAGGATACATCCTTGTATCTTATTGTATCCAGGGTTGCATCCTTGTAAAAGCTCTGGGAAAATGTAATTACCTGTGTAACCCCATTTATACCAACGTAAAACAACAACAACCTTTTGGCCCGTTCATGGCACATTAACACCAGCATGAGTTTTTCAAAATGCTCAGAAGTAGAATTTCTTTATATTGCATCAAAAGATACCTGTTTTTTTTTTCTTTTTAAAAACCCACAATCCATTCTGTTTGCCTAAAACTGAAGTATGCATTCAAGCAAAGCATGAACATCTTTGTCCTATTATGCTGGAATAGAAACAGGCTCTTTCCCCAAGGCTCTGCTCTCTGCTTCCAATTATACTGTGAATGTTGACCTTTTTGGAGGAGGGTGGTTTAGAGTCCGGGAGATCAATGGAAAGCAAATTGTGAGGCTGTAGCATTAGTGCAATCTTGTAACCTGTTCTTCCTGGTAAGTAAGTAAAAGTTTATTGCATCAGCCAATGGTTATTATAAAAATGTCTTTGCAATGTACTTATTCTTTCTTTCTTTCAAGGCAAACACACCAGGAAAAGGAAAGAATGGAGCACAATATTACAGCATTTTTATAACTGCCTTCCTCTGCCCTCTGAAAGGTGATAGTGCTTGGCAAAAGCTGACATTGGTATGCTTTTCCTTACAAGTATCTTATTACCCTTCAATAAAATCCTGGAATCCTGTTGGGATAGTGGGTTACTGTAGAACAGTGGTTCTCAACCTGTGGGTCCCCAGATGTTCGTGGACTTCAGCTCCCAGAAGTCCCAGCCACTATGGTCAATGCTCAGGGCTTCTGGGAGCTGAAGTCCAAAAACATCTGGGGACCCACAGGTTGAGAACCACTGCTGTAGAAGTATGTAGCTGCAGAAACAGTTGTGCTTTCTTAGAGATTGTGTAATAGTAATTCCTACCACAACCATTTGTTACTCATGCAAATACACAACTCTCTTTGTCATTTTTGACTTGGTGGGTGGGCAGCTAATTATCTATGGAACAATAGGTGACCTTGAGGCTTTGAAAGTCTAGTTTAATTACACTAGCAAATATTTATGCTGTACTAAAAGTATATGGGATCTTGGCCAAAATAATTTAATTTTCTATTGTGTAGATGAGGGATGCAAATCTTTGCTAATCTCATTCTCTCACATGAGAACTAAAAATGTTTTGACAAGATTATGAGAGGGCTTTTTAAAAAACATGATTATAACTTTTTGTTAGAACTCAGGGGATGAATTTCAGGACCGTTTCATGATAATTTTGATTGTGCAAACATTGTATTTCATTAAAAAAAAACATTTTATTTTGTGAACATTATGATTTTTTGCAAAACCTGATGGATATGGAGCTAATAACAAAATACTGTGCACAATTTCATCTTTGCACAAAATTATTTTTGCAAAAAATATCAACATATGAAAAAAATGTGAAAGACTTGTAATTTATTTATTTTTTGGAGATGTACCAAGACACCCTTTTTAACCAATAATTATTAAAAAAAAATGTAAATAAGATTTTACTCACCTCAATCAGGATTTAAAATGTGGGTTAAAGTAGTTAGCACATCTTTTGAATTTCTTTGTAGATAGCACTAAGACAAAAGATGGGAATGTATTCCACAAACATATTAAATGTACAATCATACATTAGATTGTATTTATTTTGCTGAACTGTCCTGAATTGTCTTGTCTTCTTGCTCTGAAATGTAGCATATACTGTCCACATTCATCAGCAAAATGAGCAGCGGCTGGACATGGACTAGTCATCATAATTCCAGCCAGGCCCCACATATTACCCAGAAAAGAACAGCTTCAGGGAGGAGAAATAAGAGTTGCATGGCTGAACAGTTGCACAACTGGAGTTGCTCATCTGAAGGACACAATATTCTGCCTTCATTCATTGGCATGGAAACCATAGACACTGGGAAGCCACACCATCTGCTGCCTAGGAAATATATCATGGCAAGATGAAGATCAGATGTTATCTAGAGAAGGAGCAGTTAAAGGGCCATGCTAGTGAAAAAGAGCTCTTTTAAGAATTTTATAACAAAGAGTATCTGAATTTGCTTTGTTCTACTTTCCTACTAACCTCTTTTTTTCTTCCGTATTATAGTTTTTAGAGATTCTCTGTAAGACGCATAACTAATTAAATAGATTAGTAGATAAATACATCATTTAAATGTAAACCACACAACATTGTGTTATTTAAAATTCACTGGCATATGTATTTATGTTGTTTATAAAAACAGAGAGTGATGGTGAGGATGATGGCAGTGATGAAGAGTATATTCAGTTCAACTAGAATTTTTGAGTCATAAAGGCCCTTTTCATACAGCATCTGCCATGAGAAAGAGGGCCTGGAGCTTCACACGATTGCGAGGAGCGATCTGCATGATGCCCTCACAATTACGCAAGGCTCCAGGGGCCGGCAGGTAACAATCACACACCTTTGCATTTTCAGCTTTCAGCTGAAAATGCTGTGTGATTGCACATTGCTCCTGGGCCCCGCGTGCACTTACCTGGTGTTCGGAGCTTCGGGAGCCGGGCCGGTCAAGCTTATTGTCTCAGTGCAGTCTGGGAATGTCCAAGGCTGCACTGCAAAAGGAAGAGGTGGGGCTCTTGCACAAGGAGGAAGCTCGAGAGGAGCTGAAGAAGTAGGGAAGTGAGAGCCTCACACAAGAGGCTGCTCGCACAATCACTGCACCCCAGCACTGAGAAAAGGTAGAATGGGGAAAGGGCCATAGAATCATAGAGTTGAAAGTGGCCTCGTGGGCCATTGAATCCAACCCTCTGCTCAATGTAGGATCACTAGCTAAAGCATTCCCAGTGGGTAGCTATCTAGCCTCAAGTCCTGAGAAGGAGACCCCACTATCTTTCTAGGCAATTGATTCCATTGCCAAACCACTCTTACTGTCAAGATTTTCCTTTTGATGTTCAGTTGCAGTCTACTCTTCTGTAACTTCAAACCTTCAGACCCAATCCTACCCTCTGAGGCAGCAAAGAACTGGCCTGGCTCCTACTCTCTCTGACAGCCCTTGAAATATTTAAAGAATGTCACCTCTTAGTCTCCTCTTTAAAACACACACACACACACACAAACACACATACACACACAAACACACTTATTTATGTATTTAATCTAGAAAGTTAAACATGGGTGTAGATTATCAACATTTCAATTGCCATAAGCTTACCTGAATCAATCAATGTCAGAATTCATCAACCAAATAACAAAACAACAATTTGTGGATGTGATTAAGAAAAGAAGAAAGATATTAAAATTATATGCGTGGCTAGGTCTTCACATAATCTCTCTACAAACCTGCATAGTGTTTCAACTGCCATGAATTATCATTGACATATTCAATGAGAGGAGGCCGTGTCTCAATAAATGACACACGATGCACTTGTCCTTTTAATGTTCTTATATTATCTGAAAGATTTTCCATAGGTCTCATATTTTTTGCTACAATTTTCCAATTCTTGGCAATTTCTGTTCTGGGAGAAGCTACACAAAAGGTAATTAGCCCCCTTCACTCCAACAGTTTGTTTTGATTTAAGAATAGGAGAGCAAAAATAGACCAGGACAGAATTTTATGTTTTCCTTCATAATTTTGGATATTATGCCAATGATTATAAACCAATATTGCCATTTGTAACCTTTTCACACCTTACCTTTTACTGGTGCTAGGCTGCTCAGTGAGAAGCCTCGGGAGGAACGCTGCCACTTCCCTGCTGCCTGGGCTCCGCAGCTCCTTCCTGGTCACGCAAGCGGCCCGCCTCTTCCTTTCACAGTGCAGCCTTGGAGTTGGAGGCTGCACTGGGGAGAGGACGTGCGACCAGCCCAGCTCCTGATGCACCGCATGCCAGGTAGGTGTGCATGGGGCCCAGGAGCATTGCACGACTGAGCACCATTTTCGGCTTTAAGCCAAAAATGAAAAGGTGCGTGTCTGCTCTGCGTCCAGCCCTTGAGCGTTGCATAAATGTGAGTGCATCATGCAGACCACTCCTCACATTTATGCGACACTCAAGGGGCTCTTTTGCTTAAGAAACGCCGTGCAAAAAGGGCCTTGGACATCCAACCACATGTGTGAAATAGGTCCCTTTACTGTTCCAAACTCTCCAGCTCTTGAGTGCCATTTTCTTTTTAATCCTTGCTGACTGAACAGATGCCATTTGTGTACTATTTTTAGTGTCTTTTCTTTTATAAGAACAGGTTTTGATTTAAAGGAAAATGAACTTCATATTTTCATCCATTCATATTACAGAATTGCCCCTTGCAGTTCTTTTTCCCAAGCAGTACTATGATTAAAATGTCTCCCAGTGTTACCTTTACTATTAATTTATAGAATTTTGCTGTCTGTCTGGTTTGGTCTGTCAGGACACACATTATTTTCAAATAAAGTTAATGAACATGGGATCTCTCCAGCTGTATTAAGAAGGAAACAACTTGGCGTAAAAGGAGCCAGTTGTGCTCCCACAACACTAAAGTGCAGATCAGCTCCTCTCTGGTTTTGGGTTTATCCTTGTTAAATAAACCTCAAATGGTGAAGAGCCCTTTATCTTCCCACAATTTGAATTTACTAAATTTGTCTGAATTGCAGAAAAGTGGGTGTTGAAGAAATTGCCTAATTTGGAGGGGGGTTGGGAGTTAATACATGTTTCCATTTTCTCCAAATTGAAACTGAAATTTTCAGGAAGGGTTCTTTGCTATCTTTACCTTGTTTGTGTGTTGTATTTAAAAAAAAAATCTGCCTAAATTTGGACACTCATTTCTAGATTCTAGTCCTTTTTTCACTGAGCTGAAATGTCCAACTCTTTCAACTTTTCCTTATGTTTTGTTCTTTATACCTCTTATCATCTTTGTTGCCCTCCTCTGAATCTGCTCCAACTTGTCTATGTCCTTCTTTAAATGAGCTGCCCAGAAATGAATGCAGCACTCCAGCTGAGGCCTGACCAGAGCAGAATATAGGAGGACTATTACTTCTCTTGAATTGGAAACTGTGCTTCTACTAATGCAGCCTACAACAGCATTTGCTTTCTTTGCTGAATCATCACACTACTGGCTCATGTTCACCTCATAATCCACAATAATCCCAAGGTCTTTTTCACATGTAGTACTGCTGAGACATGTATCCCTCATCTTGTATCTCTGTATTTGGCTTTTGTGACCTAAATGTAGAATTTTGCATTTGTCTCTACTGAATGCCACTTTAATAATTTCTACCCACATTTCTAGTTTATCTAGGTCCTTTTTTATTCTGTTCCTATCTTCCAAAGTGTTAGCTTTCCCTGCCTGTTTTGTGTCATCTACAAACTTGATAAATATTCCCTCCACTGTGTTATCTAAGTAATTGATTAAAAAAAAAGTCATTGATAAAAAATGGCCCTAGGATAGAACCCTGAGGCACTCCATTTGAGACCTCTTTCCAGTTTGAAGTACACCCATTGAGGATGACTCTTTGAGCATGTTTACCCAACCTATTATGAATTGATCTGTCAAGTGTTCCCATCTATTCCACATTTAATCAGTTTGCTATTTAAACCAATATTGCCTTTTGTAACCTTTTCGCATCTTACCTTTTACCGATGCTGGGCTGCTTGGAACTTTATGCGAACCTTATCAAATGTTTTGCTGAACTCTAGATAAGTGACATGCACAGAATTCCCACCATCTACTATACTAGTGACCTCATTGTAAAAAAGATATAACATTAATTTGGTAGGATTTGTTCTTGACAATCCCATGCTGGCTCCCACTGCACTGTCATCAAGATACTTGTAGACATTCTCCATTCTAATATGTTTCCTAGTATTGAAGTGAGGCTGACTGGTCTATAGCTTCCTAGATCTTCTTTTTTGCCTTTTTTGAAGAGAAGGGCAACATTTGCCTTTCTCCAATCCTTTGGCACCTCAGCTATTCTCCAAGATTTATCAAAAATGATAACAAATAGTTCAGAGAGTGTATCAGCTGGTATCCTCCCAAGTATGTAAATACAGGTCTTTCTTAGATCGAGCTACAGATGCCCATTTTTTCCCCTATAATTAGTTGTTGTTAATTAGTAATATGTTAATGATATTAACAGCTGTCCCAGAGAGTGATTTAAACGAGGAGGTTTCCCCCTCCCCAGCATTTTGAAAGTAGACTTAATCCACTCAATTTTCACAAAAATGACATTTGCAAAAAAAAAAATTTGCATTGTTCAAGTACAATCATAAATAATTTCGGTAACTGTGGAGGTGTTTGTTTTCCTAAATGCAAGTAATGATTAAAACACATACAGATAATTTATTTTGCACCATTTTTTTTAATCTTAATTAAAAAAGGAAGAAACCATATTGCATAGAGAATGGTGCTATGCTCAGGTGTTAATAGAAAAGACAACTGGCAGCACTCAGATAAGATGATAACCTTGAAAGTACATTTAGATATTTCTAATTTATTTATTTTTCATGGTCTTGAGTATGGGATGAGTAAAAACAAATTATCAGTCATGGTAAGCAACTCAGGTTTTTGAAAGGAGAGTTGGATTGCTCTAGGAGCACAAATAATTAATTGTTACACAGTCTGCACCAGTCTGATGAACCTGTGGTCCATAAGACAAATGTGGATGTCCAGTGCCATTTCTGCACTACACTGTTATAGTACTATTATTCCACTTTCAACATCCAATGGAATCCTGGGATCTGTAGTTTGGGGAGGGGCATTTAGACTTCTCAGCCAAAGAGTGCTTTGGCCTCATTAAACTACAAACCCCAGAATTCCACAGGATGTTGAAAGTGGAATAATAACACTATAATAGTGTAGTGTGGAAATGGCCCAGGACCCTTTTTCCCCCAGCACATACATCCTTTCTGGGGCTGTTCTGAATTAGCAATTATATGACTATGTATTGCTTCTATTATTAAAAGAAATATGTCCTTGCATGCCAGCTGATAGAAAACATGGCAGAGAGGAGAATACAGTTGCATCTATATTCTTCAATCAGTTTTCCCATAGGCAGCTACCAATTTGTCAACTTGTCAACTTACTATAGGCATCCAGTTTGCTATTGTGTGAACAGAATGTTAGATTATAGTTGGCCCTCTGCTTTTGCAGGCTCAGCATTCATGGATTATTTATTTATTTATTTATTTATTTATTACTCTATTTGTCCCACTGTGGGGAAAAAAAAATTCTCTCTAGGAATCTCCACAAGAAGTAGACCATAGAGTGCTGCAGACCCTAGAGATAGTGCTGGAAAGCCTAGAGATTCCTAAAGAGAACATTACTCAAGACATTGCTAGGTCCTTGATCATGACTCTGCCAGAAGTCATGCTTACAGAACTGTACTGTAAGACCTAGAGATTCCTATAAAAGTGTATCAGCGCTCTCTCTCTCTCTCTCTCTCTCTATATATATATATATGCATCCCTAAACTCCACAAAAAGGATGGTTCATTGTAGATAGAGTTGTGGTTGTCTTATGTCTTGCAATTTCCATAAACCTGAGATCCATGTAGGGCCTTCCTGTGCTGCCATTGTAAATGGCACCACTTCCCATGAGATAGATTCAGATTCCCCATGTCCTGACCTTCTATTATTAAATCCAACAAACAGCCACATATTTATATGGTTGCTTTACTGCAAGAAGTGATCAAAAGGTTTCAGGACATTCAATTAATCTAGGCCACACATGGGGAGGCACAGTATCAGCTATCCATGTGGAATCTCCTAGAGAGGGCACTGCAGAGGCACAGGACAAAGCACTCAGGGCCCAATCACCTTGAAGCTTGGTGCAGATATGGTTGCTGCATCCAGAGGTCTCCAGATACCATTCTTGCCAGTGCCAGGAGTAATGAGGGTACAGGTACCAAGGAGAAAAGGAGGCTGGCGTGGCTGGGGACTCCTGAGGTTCCAGTTGAGGTGAATGATACCCTTGCCTACGTTATCTGAGGCATACATAAATTTCTCTGGACCATGTGCATTTTGAGCAGGTGAGGGGAAAAGCAGTGCTTTCAGTAGCCTGGCTGGACCAGCTACACAAGGAATGTCACTGCAGGGCTGATCTGCTCAGGGCGGGGGGAATGACACTGGTCTCTCACAGCAGGGATCATGGGATGGTTCATCGCATATCTGAGTGGCAGGGGTTCTGTGGAAGACTGCTCTGCCTGCAAACATGGGGAGGAAGTGGGTGTGTGCCATAGGGCGGGGAGTTCAGCTGATATCTCCCTGAGCTACTGATCATTTTGCTTTGCTTCTCCCACTCCCTCTGCTCCTGGTCAAGTATGGCACCATCCAGGTCTTCCCAAAGTGCCCTGATCTCTTCACACAGCTGCTGTGACATGCCACTACCTCTGTGTTCTCAGGGAATTCATAGCTCAGCCATGAGCTCCCTGTGCCTCTCTGCTACTCATTTCTGTTGGCAAATAACCTCTTCCCAGAGGCCCTGCATGAACCATGGCTAAAGATGTGAAAGGCTGGGACAGTCCACTCCATGGTTTCACTCATTCCACAGAGCTTCCTGAATGCTTGTCCTCATCTGTTCAGCAGATGAGATGCAGTTAGATGTGGGAGGGGGTCTGGCATTCCCCATTGCAACTTATCTGTGCCTGCCTCCTCCTCCCTGGAGGAGATATGGGGATGGGATGTGGCAGTGGCAACACTGCAGAACTGGCTCTCCTTTTGGTGGTGGCTGCTGCTGGAACATGGCAGTGTACTAAACACCGGCAGTGAATGGGACAATCAGTGACCAATCACACCCAGTAAGAAGCACTGCCTGTAGACTGCCTCTTGGAATGTGTAGAGTGCTATTTTGGCTCTGTTTCCATAGCAGACACCTGCATGGAAGTTTGCTAAGAGGCTGTATGCATGAATCTTAACTGGAGACATCATCCCAGCTGTGTTTGGCAAGGTAGTTGTTACCTGGGGTGTGATAGGCACTTTGTTGCCATGAAATTCCATACACACTGATCAAGCAGTTCTTAACCCTCCCTTCCTTCTGTCCCAAGGGGAGGGGCTCTGCACTCAGCATCTGTGACTGTGCCAGAAATCACTGTAACTTTTGTTTTCCCCATCACAAGACCCACCCATCGCTGCCTCCAGGCCAACCTACCTCCTCCTGCTTCAGGACAATGACCTCATCTCACTGGTTAAAAGCCATCTTCACAATGGGAATTTTCCCCACCACCAAGTTTATGATGTATGAATGCATAGCTCTTCCTGAAGTTACATAACATGTCCTGTCATTTCTTCCAACATTGTTGATGGAGCTTCACACAGAAACATAGACCAGTTATCTTTTGTGCTGGAGGCATCCAGAATGCTTTCTTTCTCTCCCAGACCAACATAGTGACGCTCTGGTCTCTCAACACTTAGCTGTTTGCAAGCACCAGCTATACCAGTCAATCTGTCTCAGCCATAAGAAAGTTGGCACTGCAGCCCCTTTGGAGGTTGTTGCTGACCCCTGGCTGCTATTCCTGAGGATCCATCTCCAGGGCAAGAGGGACCTGAGTCTCCCCTTCTCTGGCTTGTTGGCAGATGTCCTCCTTAGTTGCTATTGGGACATCAATCACTCTGCTGTCACCCTCCAACCTTGACAGTGGTGGCAACTGGGAACTTTCTAGGTTTCTGTGTGGCCTTCCTAAGCCAGCCAGTCTCCTTGGCTCACCATGTTTTCCTTGTGAGTGTGGAAAACAATACTTCTTCCATTGTGGCATCAGGGCTGGTTGAGTACCTAAATGTACTGCACTGTGGATCCTTTCTGGCAGTGGCAAACATTTGAATGGCAGTCTCTGCCTCAAAAATGATCATATTCAGCCTTCATGCAGCACCTCCCACTGACATATGTAGTATCATGCCACATGGTGTGATTCTGTTGCTGGCTTGTGTGGCCTCAATGATGCCCTCCTGAGGGGCCATTAGTGGATGGAGACAGAGTACTCTCCCTGTAGAGCAAGGCATTCCTTCTGGGGCATCAGCTGCTGCAATGGTCAGCTCTTTCCCTTTGTCTCTGCTAATATGGAGTGGGCACTTTACTTCTTCTTCACTATGTGCACATGGCTGGGGTAGTGGTGGTCCCTCTGGTGATAGGGTCATCTCCATGACTACCATTGCAAACACTTTCCAGACGATGACGAGGAGTACCTTTTAAAAAAGAAAAGAAAGAAAATGAAAGAAAATGAAAAAAAAAACAAAAACAGGCTGAATAGAGGCTGTCTGGCCCATTTCCTGAAGTTGCTTGTCCTAGCCTTCCAACCACAGAGGTACAGCTACTTATACACCCCCCAGACCCATGCATCCTAGCCATAGACTCCTTCCAGGTAGTCATGGGAGAGAAGGCAGAGAGACTGCTTATCATTCAGGCATCTGTGAGCAGGTGCCTGAGAAGATTCCTGGATGCCATGTTTCACCATGAGTACTATTTCATTTATTTCCCAGTGGGACCTGGTAGTCACACAGGAGGAGGAGTTCTACCATGTGGCTGGCATGCCTGATGTGATATGTATTGCAAACTGCATTCACATTCCAATAATCACTTCTGTTCTATTAGGACCACAAGGGGCTTCACAGTCTGAATGATCAGTGTACAGTGGATGCACATAGTCTATCACCAAGGTACTGTCTGCAGAGAGCACACATGATGCCTGATGTTCCAGCAATCATGTGTGGCAGAAGTCCTTCTTAATTCTCTGCAGACCCAGGATGGCTGCTTCATGAGTAAGCAGTCTTATAGGACTTGGCTGTGCTTGTGCATGCATGCCAGATGTGTTTACCTCATCAAGTAATCTCCATCTGCCTTCCAGACACGTGACAAGGACTACCCGCTTTCCCCCTACACCATGACTCACACTTTTTTTTATCCAGACTCCCTCATTATTTTAAGAAATATATCTTTTTTTTTTTAAAGAAATGATTTTTGAATTTTAAAAAGTTGCATGTGTTCCTGGAAACAGTGGCCATTATTCTGTATCTGCTACTTAATTAATACTTAACTAAGGCTAAGTATGACTTCACTAAGATACTTAACTAAGGAAATTAAACATACTGAACAAAGTAACCTCTTATGATGGAAACATCCTTCTAATGATCTGATAGCTGGCAGTATAGACTTTCTTCTCCCTGTTTATCTCATAGCTGGTAAGGTAGATTGAGAGGATGAGTTACAATTGTAGCAATAGTGTCACAATCATGACTAAGCAGTGATTGTGAATACAAGACAGTTACAGATGAGAAGGTCTAGTTAACTATTCCATATTCACAATTCCTGCTTAGGCCCTTTCCACAGGAGGCAAGTGAATTGCTCCTTGCTGTTACTTACCGGGTTTTCTGGGTTCGAAGTAATGCGGACTTTCCCTTAAGTCCTTCTGCAGGGCTCCTCCATTAGTCCAGGGCGAATCGGAGCAGTGCGAGGTCTTTAGATCTGCACTGTTCTGGCTAAAAATGGTGGCTTCCTGTTTCTTCGTGGGTCTGGACCAATCATTGATGCTGGCAACGCCCACAGCTCACCCTCCGCTGATCACAAGCTCACATTGGTGCAAGCCTGTGGATCTGCACTAGTCAGCAGGAACGCAATGGAGATTGAAAGACCTGATTTTTCCAGTCTTCACTTAGCGTGCTGGAGAACCACTTCAGGGCATTTTGGATCGGACTAAGGTGTGGAACTAAGGTAAGTAGTCCGAACGTAGTCCGATCCAAGGTGCAGACAACTTCCGCGCCAGGACGCCTTGGCCTGTTTTAACTTCCTCATGTGGAAAGGGCCTTAGTTACAATTGTGACAATATTGCCACAATTATAACTCCCTAAAACTAACTTCGTGGGCACCAGCTACATGGGAAGAAAGAGGTTCATTCTACTCACAATTGAAGCACATGTGAATGTTTCCATCAGATTTGAGAAGGCAGGGCCAGGAGAGTACACTTGGCTAACTAGCTGATAACAGAATACTGGTGTGTATTTCTATGCAGATTAATTTCCATGAGCACTTTGGAATGTATGAAAATCAGGTGAAAACTGCAGAAACATTTGTTTTGTCCCCCAGTAGAGAGAAAGCTATGAAAACAATTCATTCTTGCATGCTAGTATAAAACAGTTAATGATTTACATCCCTAATTAGTAGTTACTTTGGGTGTCAATGTGACACTGCTTACTCTCCCCAAAATGGCTACATAGGTCATTTCTTCATGGGGCGAGGTAATCGCCCCTCACCGCTACTTACCGGATCTTCTGGCTCCCTGGTCTGGTCCAGGCTGCTCCGGAGCAGTGCGTGCTCATCGCTCTGCACTGCTCCGGCATCGAAAATGGTGGCTTCTGGTTGATTGAGGGTCTCGACCAACCACTGAAGCTCACCAGCCTAAAGACCACCCCCGGCAGATCACAGGCTCGCATTGGTGCGAGCCTGCGAATCTGCACAAGGGAGCAGGCTCGCAGTGGCACGCTCCGTGCTTTTTAAAGACCTGATTTTTCTGGTCTTTCAAAAGCATGCTGGACGACCACTTGGGGTCATTCCAGAGTGGGCTGAGGTGCGGATCTACATTAAGTAGTCAAGACCCAGTCCGCTCCCAGGTGCAGATGTCCTCCCTGGAGGACGGACTGCACCGTTTCAAATACCCCGTGCGGAAATGGCCATAGTCTGCTCTTTCCTGCTTTTCTCTTAGCTCAGGCACTCTCTGAGGTGGTCATCCCACCTGCTTTTCACAGTGATATTAGGACATGCTGATATGGTAGTCAGCTTATTTGCTAGCCCATTAGGTTTTACTGTTCTGCTACAAGTGTGATAATTACTTTCTTTTCGTGGGATATGTTTCTATCCTTTCAACTCCTTCATAAACCAAATGCTGGATTTATTATACAAGCTGGATATTTATATCTACCCAGTAGCTCAGAATAAACATTTTGCTGCTGTTTGTGTCTTAAAGTGTGAATAGAATAATTAAATCTTTTTAATGATCTAATATCAGCAATTTGCTTAGTCAGATTTCCATGAAGATGAAAGCTGTTCTGAAACCTAAACATAATTATTTTATAATACAAAACAGAATCTCTCCCATTTTAGTAAAACAACAATTTCATGTACTTGCTACTAAATGCTGATGTTCACATAATCACTTCATAAATATTTAGCTATGGGAAATACCCCTTTAGAAAAAAATGCATGATGGAATTATCATGATTCTTAACAGTTCGTTAAAAAATGAAGAAAAATAAAATGGAAAGTATAACTAACATTTTTTTTTAGTAAGTCCTAAGAGTAAAGATTTATTTTTGATACTTCAATAGAAGTATGGGGTTTTCATACATTATAGAGAAGATGGAGCCTACACTGCTATTGGTAACATGGAACTATGCATTTAGTGACAACGTATCTCCACAGAGGGTAAAAGGAGATGTGCTAATGCTGCTAATGCACCCAAGGCTAAATGAACTGCAGGTGTAATCTCAGAACCTTTCTGTATAATCTTTGAGAATTCCTGGAGAAAGGGTGAAGTTAGTACAGACCGGAGAACTTCAAGTATTGTTTCCATCTTCAGGAAAGGAGAAAAAGAGGACCCGGACAACAATTGGTCTGCCAAGTTGACATCAGTACCATGGGATGATTTATTAAATGGTCAGCCTGTAAACATTTATGAAAGAATGCCCTAAGCTAGCATGAGCTTTACAAAATGTATCATTGCAGACTAATCTTATCTTTTTTCACAAGTTTGGTGGATCAGGGGAGTACTGTAGAAGTAATGCATCTTGCTTTCTGTAAGATTTTTGACAGTTCCTCCCCCATGACATGCTTGCAGACATGTTAATAAAATGTGGTCTAGATGATGCTTTTGTTAGTTGGATTTGTAGATGAGTGACGGAACAAACTGAAAAAATCCTCACCAGAGGTTCTTTGTCATCCAGGAGAGATGTGACAAGTGGGATGTCACAGAACTCTGTCCTGAGCCAGGCCTTTTTCAACATCGTTATAAATTATTTGAATGATGGAACAGTGACACAAATATAGGATGGATGACACCTGGATTGACAACAGTACATGCACACAGATTCTAGTGGTCTTAGTAGACTACATTATAATGAGTCAACAATATTATGACAGTCTTTTATGTTCTATGGCTCTACATCGCAGATGGAATTCATGTGACCCAAAGGCAGCAGATGGGACTACAAACCTGTTTTATTTTTGTTTTGTTTTTTGTTGTTGATGTTGTTTTAAAGGTCCTGTTTACTCTTTTCAATCTTTAGATTTATTGCCCCCAAACAGGGCAGGAGATAAGAATTGTTTCTCATGGAGGCTTTCCCAAGCAATGATTCCTCTCTAGAGTTGATGTGTTTCCCCCTTTGTTGTAGCAGAAACTTTTTTTTTTTTAATCTTCCCGCATAGAAATAGGTTTTTTTCCCTCTGAAATACCGGCAGTGACAATGATCTGGTTATTTTGCTTCATGTGGAATGGCAGAAATATCCTCTAGATAGCATCTATGCTTTACACATCTGCAGGACACATACTGGGATTGGTCTTCTGTTCCGATTTGAGAGATATGGGAAGGAGAGATTATTCCATTATAATAAACAAATCAGTATTCAGCCAAGTCTGAGTGATTGGCCTCTCTTTATCTCTAACAGGGAGAAAGGACTGTACCTAAAAGCACATTGATCTGGATGGTCTTCTTGAGATTCTGTAATTTAGCCTACAATTCTATTGTGGGTCAGATCATGGGAAAGTTACTTTTTGAGACTACAATTCTCAGAATTTTAAGTCTAAAAAATATCCCCTCTGACATTTAATGCTTTATTGTGAAGTGGTGAGTAATGATTGTTTTTAAAACCAAGGTAATATCAGGCAAGATGTAAAAAGTAATGTTGATTCATTACTCCTAAAATGTTGCTTTGGATTGGGAATTTTGGTCATTTTTATATTTTAAATGCATTTTAAGTTATTTTAAAAGTAGTTAACTTATTAAAAACAATTTGTGAAAATAATGAGTAATGATAACCAGTGATTAGTTTAAAAATATTCATCAGTATTTGGCATCAACTACTTAGTTAAGTAAATCAGCACAACTTTTCTGGTCCATTCACCCCAAACATCATTCCCCCATGCTTTAATTATCTGCAGAATGGACCTCTTTCTCCCAATGCAGCTGATGTCTAGTAAAGCAGATTAGAGGAAAATTATGATCATGGCAATAATATGATAACTGTAAGTAGTGGTGATGAATGTAGAACATTTATGCATGAATAAACAAGGTAACTGTTCCATATCTACAACCACTACTTGGTCACAATTGTGACACTGTTGTCATGATTATAGCTCCTTCCTCAACCTACCTTACTGGGTGTCAGCTGCATTGGGAGAAAGAGATCCATTCTGCTCGTGATTGGGTGAATGAAATTTCAGTCTGATTTGAGGAGGGGGAATTGGGCCAGGAGAGGTTACTTAGTTACACATCTTTAAGTAAGTACCTGATGTAAAATACTGGCCAATATTCCAATACCTGTTCTCCCCCACCACCACTAATCATCACAGGAAACATCTGTCCATTCTCAATCAGAGCTTCCAGTTTTCTGGCTTGAGGAGTACTTAAGGTAGCCTCAACTTAGCAGTTTATAAGAGCACTTATAAGTGTAATTGTGGGTTGTACAAATCACCAGTTGATGAAAACACTGGAGCTCAACCATTTGTTGTCACTAAGGAGCTATGGCAGAGACAGGGAAGGGAGATTTTAGGGTTCACTGAGAGAAGGATAGCAATTTTAGGCCCTTTCCACACTGGGCTATTAAAACGGTGCAAAGCGACCTCCGACAGAGGTCTTCTACACCATAGAGTGGACTGGGCGGACTACTTTTTGCAGTTCCGCACCTCAGTCCGCTCCGGAGCGACCAGAGCTGGTTGTGCGGCGTGTTTTTTAAAAACCTCTTTTCAGAGGTTTTAAAAAGCATAGAGCGCACGACTCTGTGTCGCTCCATCTGGTGCAGATTTGCAGGTGCACACTAGTGTGTGCCTGCAGATATGCTGGGGGCAGGCTTTAGGCTGGCGAGCTTCTCCGTTTGGTGAAGAGCCTCCACCAACTGGAAGCCGCCATTTTGGATGCCAGAGCAGTGCGGAGCGATGAGCTCTCACTGCTCCTCATCCCAACGGACTCAACCGGATGCCAAAGAAATCCGGTGATTCCCGTTTTCATGTGGTTCCTTTCCCACATGCGGAAAGGGCCTCAGTGTCATTTTGCTTCCTTGGAGCAACCATTCCCAAGGTGGTCCATAAAGTGCCAGTGACTGAGAATTCCAATTTCCTCTGAGTCCTAGACTGCACAGCCCAAGAAAAAAAATGATGAGAGATTATTTATGGATCATACATTTTTTAATATTATTCCTTTTTGATTTTTTAGAAAATGATACTGAAATATTCATTTGACTTTTTTTTCTTGTTAAAAAACTTTTCCCACTTACCCTGTTATTTAATTCCTAATTCTTGTGTCTTTCAAAATGTACATAGGCCAATAAATTATTCATAGCACCTTCTCCCCATGTAGGAAAGAGGAGCCTTAGTGAGCTGGAGGCATAACATGCTGTTTTGGCATGAAGACTTCTTTACATTCCCCATCAAGTTACAACAGGATTCAGGTTCCCATGATTCCCACCAAAACACAGGGAAAGTGATAGGTAAAAGGAGATCATATATGTAATTGAGAAAGTATGGGCCTTTCTGTACTACACCGTTATAGTGCTATTATTCATTCCACTTTCAACATCCTATGGAATCTTGGGGTTTGCAGTTTAGGGAGGGGCATTTAGAATTCTCAGCCAGAGAGCTCTTGGGCCTCAGTAAACTACAAATCCCAGAATTCCACAGGATGTTGATGGTAGATAATAGCACTATAATAGCATAGTGCAGAAAGGCCCTACATTTCAAAGATATTTTGAGACGTATATTAGAAGTATGGTGTCAAAAAGAGATGAATGATTTAGGCTTTTTTCTTTTGTTGTTTTGTATGGTCTTGCTTTCTTTTGGTTAAATAAATTATAGTGCAATCTGCGACATCTGTACATCTAATCAAATTTCACTGAGTTCAAATGGACTCCAATGACAGTGCTATAGAACTGTGCTGTTTTGAAATATAGTAAGTAATCTGATGGTATGAAACAACCACTACAACACTTCTGATAGAGATGCAATGTTGAATGCTCCAACTCTGCTCATCCTGGAAGAATTTACAAAATCTCATCATTCCAGACCACTTTTAAGTTAAACATGGGCATGATTTTATTTGAGTGGTAGTATAAACTCCAGAAAAACCTCCGATAGGTTCACTTCAGAGTTGCCAAAAGTTGGAAATGACTCAAAGGCACGCAACAACAACAACAACAACAACACTAATTGCCACTCTTAGATAATTATATTGGCTGCAGATATAAGTGAAGATAATAGTTTCAAAATAGTTGACAAAAGGATAGTAGGATCTTAAATAAAAAATGTAGCTGTAACTCTTAAACCTTCCAGCCCCATGATAGTTACTTATTTGGGTCTGCATGATCTGCAAGAATTATTCAGGTGAAGAAAGGTGAAAAACTATAACATTATCAGACAAAGTAATCCTATGAAGTAAGCTACCCACCTTTGCCACTTCGTCTTAGCAATTTTTTTTCTGCATACCACTCTACAGGCCAAATAATGAAGAGAAGGAAGGAAAGGGACAGTCTTTCCAAGTATTTCCTTGAATCAGAAAAAAAAATCCTCATATCTAGAAGTATTAATCTTGAGAGGTACTTTACAACTGTTATAAATGGCTAAAATCACCCAGAAGGAACATTGTCTCTCAACTACAGAACTTGAAAAGTTTCAAGGAGAAAAGTTCCCTCCAGGCAAGTGACTTTTTCCCAGCATTCTGGGAAAGGATTGCTGGAGGCTTTAAAAACATTTACATTTACAATAGTGAACAAAGTTCAGAGAACTTTGCACATTGTCAGCTGATTGGTGGGATAGAATAAAGCCCAATTGATCCTCTTTTACATAAAGTCCAATAAATCTATAGAGTTTTTGAGGGATGTGAAAAATTTGATAATCCTATTTAAGAAGGGAAATGGAACGGCAAGAATCTTCTTAAAGCAATGCACTCATATCTGGTTTGGGACTGTAGTACTTCTGGCTTGCTTCCATGGGTGAGGTAGGAAGCCCTTAGAAAGAATGCCATTTCAAGGGGTGAACAGAAGCTCCAGCCAATGAGTTACAGTATTGGCAGCAAAGTCAATCTCTTGGTTTTCTTGTTATTTTGCTTAGAATTGGGTAGATCAATTTGTTTTGGATATTTGACGTATTTTTTTCTTTAAATATATATTTTTGCAGATGCCTCAAAAATCTCATGACCCTTTTTGTTTCATCGAAGTCATTCTCACTAAGGGATCCTGGGATTTTTAATGTCCTAAAATAATTTTCCAAGTTCTGAAAATACTCAAAATGAAACTGGCATATGAGGCTCCCTTGAGTGAGTCTCTGATTCATGAAGATTGCTTTAGACTACTGTCTCACTGCTCCTTGAGGTATATGAAGTCCCTCATGTAGACTGAATGGAGCTGAGCCATGTGGGAAGCCCTGCTGCTTGTGAGCAGTGGTTTGCAAACACTGGTTCTCAGATATTATTGGATTTCATTTCTCAGCATCTCTGATTGTCTAGAATGACTCCAAGCTTCAGAAAATGAATTTCTGAAGTTGGATGAGATAACCATGGGCAGGAATGGATGGCAGTCCAGTTGCCTATAATTCTCCCTTATATAGCTTCTCCTTCCTGCAGGAAACTGAGGTTTTATAGTAGTATCTAGCCAGAAGTATATTTCAGTTAAATCTCCTTCCCTGCTCTAATCTCTACCATTGCCAATTGCTCTTTTTTTACAGTACAAAACAAAGAATGATGTCTTCTTTTCATGGTTCAAGGCAATGGCTGAGCAAAGTCATTTCATTCCTCAAGGGAATAAATGCTACTGGTGCTTCTCTCTTGTGATTAGGCAAAACAACTGATTAGACTTTTCCACGTGGGTTTACCTGCAGATTTATTCTGCTCTATGATCATCTTCACCTGAATTGTGAACCATGAGAGTTCACAAAAGAAATGATTTCTACACAATATTGCTGTGTAGCAATAATGTTCAGAGAAAATATAGTATTTTATGTAAATATGTGCATTTTATGAAAATATGTGCATCTTATACAAGTATTTATCCTCAAAATACCCATCCTAAAATTGATCTTCATATGAAAATTGCTGTTTAAATGCTATTCCCAGGGTCAATATCTGCTAAGGAAGAGTACAGAGATTCTCCCTCAAAGAATTTCCCTGATTAACTTCATTGTAAGCTGCGTAATCACTCAGAATGACAGCTTACTTTTTTAGACCCATGTAGCTCAAGGTATCCCCCCAAACCAAACATGAACTTTCCTTCTATCCATGGACCTGAACATTCAACACTTATGATGCTCAGAAGAATCTCTTTCTGCCCACCAGTCATGAGACCATCTCTGGTAAGAAAAGCTGGGTTTGAATTTTCAGTATAATCCGGGTTATTTTCAGTCCCATTTTGCCCTTAAGCAATCTAAATAAACATATTTCAGAAAGCTTTTCTGTACTCTCTATCTCTTATGCTCTATTTCATGTTAAATGCTTTCTAATATACTTTGAATGCTTTACATATTTCTGGACTAGCTGGCAAAATCTCTTAACACTTTGCAACAATTTGATATATGTATTTCTCAGGATTTGCACGTTTAGGTGACAAAAAGTAAGCAGTGTATGCTACTTCTGCTATGGCTATTTAAGATAAGTTAATGTTGCTTGAACTGTCCAGGTTTCTCTCTGTTCTAGTTAATAGGTAGCTTCAGGAAATTTACCATATATAGGTTCAGAAATAGTATAATGTGTTAGCTTTGAAATGTACACTTTCTTATAAAATAAAATTTCTCTCTTCCTCTCTCTTTATTCATTTTCTTGCCTTCTTTTTGTTTTAAAAACTCTACTAAAAACTTTACATGAACATTAGGAAATTTGAACAGTATGGTAATTGTTACTGAAGAGTAATTAACTTTAACAATGAAGTACTTGTTCTAGTTTTTTTAAAGTAATTTTAGTCATATATTTTGCAATCCATTCCTGAATAAAATCTATTCAGTATTTAGGACCAATATCATAGTGCGCTTCTGTATAATCTGGGCATGTTTCAAAATCAAAATTTGTAATGGCTAGAATATCTCACATTATTTGACACAATCCATACAAGATTAATTTAAATGCCAATTTGAAATGAATGCATAAACTTAGTTCCTTTAGTTTAGTACACTCTTTATGTTAACAAGTTACAGATTTTCCATACAAACTTTTAATGGCACTCTCAGGCTATTTCTTTGATTAGTAGATCCCAATGTTCTGTCTGATTCAGCTGCAAGTACATCTCTCCAACCTCTCTCAGTCAAATAATTCAACAAGTTGCTTTCTATATAAGATTCTAATGATGCCCTGAAACTGCTCCTTTGATTAGTAGATGTTTCCTGTCTCATCCAATTCATTGTCAAGTACCATTTCCAATCATCCCTGGTGAAAACACTGTCTTCACAAAACAGTTCAATCTGACAAAAAAAAAAAAAAAAATAAACAAAATTAAAAATAACATCAAATAATTGTCTCTTACTGATTGGGTGCATACACCCAGTTCGCTAAGTTTTTTTTTTTAAATCTTTCTAACTCCCTGCTGTATAATTATGAAATCCCCAATCTGAATGTTGCAGATCTTAATCAATACATTCTCCACCTCACAACACCATTTCATTTCTTTGGAGCTTTGATAGAGATGGATGCTTTGCATGTGAAGGTTATGGTGAATCTAATCTGCATTTTTTCTGTTTTTCCAAAGAGCTGTCCAAGGTTCTGAACTCCATCTCACAAATAGTTTCAGCTTAACTGATGATGTTTTCATGTGTCTTCAGATCTGCTCTGACTTAAGGCGACCATTTACCATTGCCTTCCTCTACAAGTGAGAAAGTATGATGTGAACGAGGTCATCCATAGCTTCACTGACAGTTTTTGTTTGTTTGTTTTTATTAAGTCTAGGCAAAATCCCAAAGTGGATTTTCTTTGACCCTGCTGTGGGAGTCAATGACCACTTTGTTGACCCATGAATTCACTTACATGGTATGCCCTTCTCAACAGATCTGTCTTATATGTATTCTGCAAATGTACACATAGATATTGTTGTTTCAGAAGTACTTGGAGACTTGTAAGTTTCTCATTCTTATTTTACTAAAAGACTAAACTAATAAACATTTCTCAATATTTGAAACCCAAAAGAAAGGATATATTTAGAATTATTTCACTATGAATAATACCAGGAAACTCTTGTTGTTTTTTAAGACTATCTATCTCAGTCTTTTCCATTGCACTTCCTCCTGGAACCGTACCTCAGAGCAGTTTGCAAACCAATAGCCACATATTAGACCCAATTTAAAAATGGCTTCAGAAAGTCAAAATAGTTCATCTGAAATTATTATTTATAAGTGGAAGCTGCAATAAAATCATACTGTGTGGAGTAATATCTATTATTAAACATTAACATAATAAATTCTATAATAAATTATCCTCTAACCATTCTCTCCCACCACAGTCAACATTCCATGAATCAAAGTGTAATCAGAGAATTGCTATCATAGACAAAGAAAAGCAACAAACCATCAAAAAGTGCTCATTGTGATAGTTTAAAAAAATATCATATGGTTCAATGGTGGGCCATGCCTAGAATTTGCAGGTGTCACATATGTTATAAACAGATGTCATGCACTCTCAAAAGTGTCTTTAACTATTTTGCCTCTGGCAAAATAATGTTAGTTTTGAGTAAAGCTTACAAAGCTATTTTTTAAAGCAATTAGTTGTGGTTAGAATTCCAAGCCCTTCTGAAAACAGTCAGCTACCACTGGAGATGCAACTTTTAACATAACTTTTTCCCTTTTTCATTATTCAGAGGTAGAAAGCAGTTAAAGCTTAACTGAAACATGTGCTGCTAGGACAGCACACAATTCTTAGGGGCACAATCCTCTTCTGCCAGCAGAAATTCACATTCACACTTCTACTTTAGAATGAAAAGGTTGAATCTAAATGTTTTAATTTGGGTTGTAACACCCCCATCATTCAGTACTTCAGATCAGAGGTATTGCAGGGAGCAAAGTCTCTTTGTGAGAGAAGATATCTCTTTCTCTCTCATACACATGCACACACACACACACACACACACACACACACACACACGAGGGGATGAGAGAAAAAGAGAAAGAGAAAGAGCACACTGAACTGAGTATGGGGCTAAATGTTTTTTAACCTATGCAAAACTTTTGCTAATTTTGCTAGTATATTTTTCTACATTTCAAAATAGCATCTCTAGCTCTCTCTCTCTCATGTTCGCACAACTACAATCCTCTTGTCCAGTGATGATGAATGATAATAAATAATGTATGCATAGATACCAATTAAAATTACCCCCACCAACAGCACTATAATCAATTTATATATTTTGAGGTTTTTAACAAACTACATTTATCAAGCTTCTTGTACTAACATTCCAAGCTCTGCTCCATGGTCCTTCAGAGCTGCATGTGTAATCTCGAATAGTAAGTTCCATTATGTTAAGCATGCAAAATGGTTTGCAGTAGCACAATGTGATTTTCAGTGGTGTTTTTCTTTGACAAGAGATTTCCATGTGAAATGCTGTAATTTTCACCTGCCAACCGGGTGCCACTGCTGCTTTGGAAACAAGGTGTGCACTCTGGTTTGGCTAAAGAAGGACTGGACTTAGAGAAAGCTCTAAATCAGTTCTGGCTGTCAATGCTAGAAACAATAGTGTTATAATTCCATGCACACATAAGATTCAAGATGCAAAATCAAAGTTTTTAAAGCAGTCAGTTCATGAAATAAAGTAAGATAAACTATAGGAAATGGGAGCAGAACAAAACTGGCCTTTTCACTGAATGAAAACAATAATTGAAGGAGGGAAAATGTGAAGTGTTTTGGTAACACACATACAACCTGGTTGGGATCTTTTTCTTGACAGTTGGCAATCCTGTGTATATTTAATTTAGTATGGCTGCTGGGAGGATTTCTTGTCATGTATATCTGGGCTGTACATCTCTGGTGACGTAGCTGGTCTCTGAAACAATTGTCTCTTTATAGGCAAAGAATAAAACCTGGGTGTTTGCTCTGAGCAAGATGCAATAGAAAATCCCAGAGCAATTTAGGTAGATATTTCTGTATTTGTCAACAAGGAAGTTTACAGCGACTAGACCTTTTCTTTTCTTTCTTTTTTGGCTAAACATGGTGTTGCTCTGCTATTATTTTTCAACGTTCAAAATGGCTTTTATCTTATTGTTGCAATTGCACCTACCTTGCTACAAGGTTTTAAAGGTCAGTGTTTCATCTTAGCATATCAGTCTTTCTTAATATCAGACTTTGTGACATTAACATGTGACTCTACTGACAGTAAAACTTCATCAAAGTGAATACTTGGAGTGATGGTCTCTTTATGAGAACTTACTTCCCAACCCAATGACTCCAATTTTTAAAGAATTGCTTTTCAATTTAAGTAGTAGCTTGCCTCTTTAGCTGTAAGAGCTGTTGGGAAAAAAACTTAAAAGAAATAACTTGAGAGAAATAACCTCCTAATATGGTAGTTGGATACAAGTTCTTTGGGTCACAACCATCCCCTATTTCATCAAAACTTCAATATAGTGTATCTGCTTAACTTAGCTTCTAAAATGGCCTCTTTCAACATTAATTCATTCCCTATGCAAGGACAGAAAACCACTTTCATTCCAAGAGCAGGATTCAAGATTTGAAAGCCTGCCTTCCAAGAACAAGTAAGAACAAACGCAAATGAGTGAGGGGAAAAAAATAAAGCATATTTTGTTGTAAAGGTCTTACTAACAGTAACTATATCTGGAAAGAAGTGTTTCAACTTCTTGGAGGAAAAGGCATATGAGTGTTACCCAGAGCTGGTGCCTTGGAGAAGAGGAAATAGTCATTGGTGAAATTCAGAGGGTAGGATTGGAACCATGGAAAGGCCAGATTAAGCTATGGGACCTGAGGTTCTTTACCCTTGCTGTATGGCAGGCATTACCAAAGTGTGGCCTTGGGCCACATGCAGCCTCCAGTGACATTTTTGTAATGCCCCAGGAGAGCCCAGGAATCAAAATATTGCTTCCAAATGCCTTCTTGGATGGATGTGGGGATTTTTCACCTGTTTTTGTCACTCAGCCAAATTTAGATTTAGGAGATACCTTTATTTGAAACAAGAAGTAAACAGGAAATGAGTCGCACTCAGTTACTGCTGTTAAAAATTCCTTTTCAGCCACTAAAATGACCAAAGGGAAGTAAAAACATGGGCCCTTTCTGCACCTTACCTCTTTCCAGTTTGGGGGTGTGGGGATCATGTGAGCAGCCTCTTGCGAAAGGATCTTGCATCCCTACTGCTTCAACTCCACAGCCGCTGTCTGCTGGCCAGCACAGTGCATTTTCCCAGGCTGCACTGGAGGAGGAAGCATGAGGCCTGCATCTCCAGAGGCTCTACATGCACGGTAAGTGTGTGGGGGGCTCCAGAGCGATGTATGATCACTCACAATTTTTAGCCCTAGCAGCGTTGCGCGATTGCGAGGACCTCATCTGAAACACTCCTCACAATTGCATGATGCTCCAGAGACCCTTTCGCATGGCAAATACCAGGAAAAAAGGTCCATGGTGAATATGCCCTATGCCCCCAAGAGGGCATTCAGGACAGTTTTAAAAAAATCAGTTTTTCAGTGGGAGGTCCAAGGCTCTTCAAAGTTTTCTGGGAGGATATGAACATTCCCTACTCTTCCACAACATTTTCACTTTCTTCTTTAAGCTATTTAAGAAGTCAGTTGATTTTCTTCTTGAGAGCATTGGACCTTGTAAACAATTCTTGCCATGCAGAACATTCTTACTTGGTGCACAGTAATCTATTCTAGATTTTATTGATCAAACAGGAGGCACCTTGCTTCCTTCTGATTAGTGTTTTTTGATTTAAGAAGTGATGAACCATACAGGATACACTGTAATCAAATGGTTGTCCTGTTCTCATTGTAATTTTTAGCTTAAGTTCACCAAATGAGCTTTGTGCTTGATTGGGAATTTGACCCCATTCTACCCACATCAACTCTGTCAGTCTATTGACTCCACCAGCAACAGCCAACTAGTGGACTGTGAGGTTAGATCTGACCTTTGAAATGCTGTTAGTTCCTGTAAGGTATGATATGAATGAGTTCAGGAGGATTATATTTGCCACATTTAATGTATTCTTTATAAGTTTCTAAATATCTTCCTATCCATTTTCCACGTACAAGGACAAATCCTCCCTACTTCAGAAGAATACCAAGGTTGCTGCACAACTTTGAAGCATTACTTATACTTTAGGAATTCATTAGGGAAAATTCCTTTGCACGAAAATACAAGAAGTTTTCCTCCACAGGAGGAAAAAAAGGACAGAATTTTTTTTTTAAAAAAATATTTTTACTCCTCAGGAAATGCTTTCAAGAAAATACATGTGTTTTTTTATTGCAGGAATCAGTATATTTTTGCAGTTCATGTAGTTTTCACAAAACTGTGCAAAAATTACACAAAACACAAAGCTGCACAACTAGGAATTCTTTCAGACCCTGTAAAGAATGGCTGAAGATTGGTTGCACAACCTTCTCCTTCTCTTTATTTATTAATGAAAATATGTATCTTACCTTCAATGTAATAATATCATATTAGTCTACAATACAACCAACTTGGTCAATATATATATATATCACACACACACACACACACACACACACATAAAACTGCTTTTCAAAGATTAAAAAACCTATTAAAAAAGGAAAACGATGATAGAATAAAATCACCTAAATAGTTTAAAAATATTTACAACCATACACATTCATGGACTTTTATAAAATCAATTATGCCCCAAAACTTTGAATAAAGAATTATTACTAGTTTCCCATATCACATTTTATTTATTTAATATAACTTTTGCACTTACCTAAATAGCAGAGGCACTAAGAAACCCTGTTAGTGAATTGTGAAGATGTGTTTTGGCTTTTGGGACGTCAGCAAGACTGTGTGCACATCAGTTTAACTGAAAATGGATAATGTCTTTCCACTCTTATTACACATCCCTTTTTTGGATTTTGAATATGATATCTTACTTCCACTTGAATATGGAACAGGATGATATCACCATTATTTTTGTGTCTGCGAAACTTGTGTGGATGGTAGCTTTTGTGGCAAAATTGTTTCAGGTGCAACCACTGTTGTCTAAGGAAGCTGTGGGAAGTCTTTGACTCTACAGCTCCTATCAGACATACTCAATATGACAATTGGTAAGGAACTATAGGGGCTGTAATCCAAAACATTGAAAGGGTCAAAGGTTCCTCACCACGAAGATGATACAGTAGTTCCAGTCCTAAGATACAGGATTTATCTGTCCCTCCATTACTTCCCAGTAGTTTTTACTTCATTGCTCATGTTTTCATGCCCACTCATTTAAACCCAAGTCCTGAAAAAAGGTTGTGATTTTTAGTTACTTTATGGAGAGGAAAAAAAATACAGGAACTGTTGTTTGTTTACAATTATTTTCAGCCATTACTTTTTCACCACAACTTTCCAGGTTATTTTATAACAACCTTATTTGCATGAAGAGGCAAAACAAGGCATGACAATGAGTTCTGATACAACACCTGAAGCTATTGTGACACTGTGACCTCTCTAGTCTTGGCAAGTATTCAAGAGGAGAGAACAGCTGAAAACCAAACCCAAAACCATCCTTTCATTCGTTTTTGTTTTGAATGATAACGGTACCACTTATTTCTCACAGAACCTTAAGGTAAGTGAAAAAAAAAATCTATGCAAAGGTGATAAACTAAAAGCTTGCTACTGGCAGGGGGTTAGCTAATAGAGTGAAGAAGCATTAGGCAGAGAAGATATAATGGGTAAATGTTACTGAACTGCCAAATGTTTTCTTAGCTATCTTTCTTTGTATAGCAATGCTGTTTTATACCTGCTGGGTTAGTGCTTTATAGAAGACTTACAAAAAAAGCCTGGAGCTGGGCAGTGGGGAACCAAGAGATGGAACAAATAGAGCCAAACAGCTTTGCTCAACTAGAGTAGGAAGAAACACGCTTAACAGTGCAATCATGTGCATTTCTACTCAGAAGTAATTCCTATTGAGTTCAGTCAGACATACACTTAGGGAATGGATACAGGATTTCATCTTGAAGGGAGATACAATTTTCAGGTTTTGCTTTTGCCATCATCACTAAGCTTTTTTACCTTTGTGTGCTTGATATACAGCTGTTGATTTCCAGGCAACATTTCAACATCAGTTCCAAATGTCAGTTTTCGTGTATTTCTGCCTTTCTGCTAGAAACAAAACAACATTGGCAGCAGACCAGAGTCTGATTTACATTCAGTGTTATGTCCACCTAGTAGTCCTTTCTTCTGTGAATTCAGAATAGCAACTTTAGGGTAAGCGGGGGAAGACATTAAAGTGAAGTGAATGCTTATTTTATTGTTTTATTTATTTGACTGAAGCTATACAACCTGCCCTATTGGGAAGGTCTCAAGACAGTTAACCACAAAAGATACAGAAAACAGTTTCTAAAACCCTAATAACAGTATTAAAATAAACTAAAATGAAACAGCATACAAATAAAAAAAAAAGACACTGAGAAAAAGTAAAAGTTACTAATTCATGGGGAGAGAAAAAAGACATTGTTACCCCAAAAGGTGGAGAACTTGAGGTCCTCTAGCAGTACCCATGCCTTCACGAAAAGGTGGGGAAATATTAGCTCAAAGAGAGGCCTGTGAGAGGTGGAGGTAACCTTTATGACAGTGGTTCTCAACCTGTGGGTCCCCAGATGTTTGTGGACTTCAGCTCCCAGAAGCCCCAGCCACTATGGTCAGTGATCAGGGCTTCTGGGAGCTGAAGTCCAAAAACATCTGGGGACCCACAGGTTGAGAACCACTGCTTTATGAGATCTTTCAACATCAGTGTCTACCAGTCCTAGTATAGGAATACCAGCCAGAGATTCAAAGAATACCTTTAAAATGCTTTATTGGATAATTAATCAATCAAGCACACAAGATAGAAGCAGTCTCACAATCACACAAGGTTAACTGAAGAAAAAGTGAGGAAAAGTTTGGATACCAAAGTTCTTAGGGAAAAATAGCTAATAATTATCAGTCCTGAGGGGGGACCAGTACTGAAAGGCTCAAACCTGAGGGGCTTAAGAGAGGTCTAGGATCAGGGAACAAATTGGCAGAGTGACAGTCTGCTTCCGAGGGACTCTATGAAAGATCGAGAAGGAAATGGACAGACTGGCAGCTTACATTCAAGGGATTACAAGGAAGTGCAAAACAGTCAGGGCTTAAATACTCTTTCTACACTTTGAAGTGGAACTTCTGGGAAACAGCAACACTTTCTCACAGAACTAGCTGATAGGAGATTGTTTTGACACCAGGTTGACAAAATTATAGAAATTGTGTTAGCCTCTTGAAGCTTGGATTGGCAGGGAAATATTTGGATGAGAACTCAAAAGTATAACCTCTGATCAAAATAATGGTCTCAGATTATCTCTGGGGCTATTTCCGCAGTAGAAGCCATAGTACAATATACTGCTACAATTGTGGCATTGCTATTCATGCAATGCTATCAGGTTCGGAACACTGTTTTCTGTACCATTCCTCCATCAGCGGATGAGTAGCGGTATTACCACCAGTGTTCCTTCTGCACCACACCTCATCCACCTTCACCATTCCCCATCACTCTTGATTGGTCGGGGGGGGGATTGTTTTGTTTCTCCTTGAAAGCCATACTAAACACAACACTATTGCATTATCACACTATAATGCCCCCAAATGTATTTTTTAAAAAATAAACAATAAAAAGTGTTAACTCAAAGGAGAACTTTCAAATAAAGATGGAGAGGTGATAGATTTTAAAGTTATCACACCATGGGAGTCACTAACGGAGGGAATAAACTGGGCACACCCACAGCCCACGTATTGCTGGATTTGTGATGACTGGAAGCACTATCAAGCACTGTAACAGTTTTGCACTGAGCTGCTAATGGGATTGAAGCATTATAGGAGGCTCTGAACAGATTTTTTTCTCGAAATAGAATAGCAAACTTTGATGACACTTGGGGATAGGATAGCAGCTGGATAGAGATGATGTCATGTGGAAGCATCGCTCCTGGGCCTTTAACAACCTGCTGGCATGGCAGTAAAGGGATGCCATGTGGAAATGGTCTGGGTCTTCAAAGACTGGTGATAGGAAAAAGAGATTAGCTGAGGCTCCTGGATGCCAGGGCTTTCATCTCAGTCTCCTTTAAATTGTATGGCCTTATTCATGTCCTAGCAACCTGACCTGATAACAACTCTTTTTCAGGCCAGCACTCATGCATTTCCAGTCATAAATATGTTTGATTTATATAAAAATAATATCTCTTCTTAGTCTTGCTATCGTACAGGCTGGAGGGTAAAAGAGACGGTAACTACATTTCCAAGTGTCATTAACAGATTGGCCTTGTTGGGTGTCTTGCTTGGTGTCTACAAGATAACAATGTGCTGAGAAAGGGTGATTTGAGACAAAGTTCCACAGTTTACACATCGCCATGGAAATACCCTACTTCTGTAGGGAAATTAGAGGGAGGAAGTATCTAAAGGTGGTCCTCCAAAAACATGATTTACAAGGAGGCAGGTTCAAGTAGGACAGGGCTGGGTTAGATTATTGTGTCTCAGATCATTTGGGTATTTAATGGCCAAACCCAGTACCTTGAACTTGATCAAGAAGAGTGATAAACTTAGAAGGTCTAATGCAATATTTATATTAAGACAAAAGCTCAACAAACCTGTCTGATACATATTCTGGAAATGCATTAAGGTTCAGAAGTTTCACAATATTATGCTGAGACACCATACTGTGTCATGAAAGAATTGTTGTATTTAATGATGATCAAAGACTCCAATAAACCATAGCATCTTACTACCAACAAGGGAGTCCACAGTATTTTTGTATGATCCATTTTATCTCTTCTATCTGACTTTACTGGGAGACAATATTTTCATTTGGAATTAGATATGACTGCATCATTTGAAATTCCAAATGCAGAGAATTTCCTATCACCTCATGGAAGGATTCCTGTTCCATCTTTGATGGATTTCTGCTCTAGAAATGGCACTTTCCAGTCAAGAGACATGGACCAAACAAAAACTAATGCAAATCCACACAGGATAAACTCTTCTGCTGGGACAATTTTGTTTTTACTTCACTTAAGCTGTTCAAATTTTGGACCAGTTGTGCATCCAGAGCATACAGGTGCATGTATATATACATATATGTGTGCACATGCATGAGCATACATACACATATACACACACACGTGTGTGTATATTGCCACTTTTCCAATCATTCAGAGTTCTTGCAAGGGGTGGTTTAAACAGATCATTTAGATCATGTTAGAACAACAGGAAATGGTGACTTCCTATTGTCATTTCAACATAACATGAAGGATTTTGATCCTATTGTCTGAATGAAGAGGGTTTTATGTGTGTGTGTGTGCGTGTGTTTTCTTTTCTTTTGTTTCTTTCTTTTTCTTTTTCTTTTTCTTTTTCTTTTTCTTTTTCTTTTTCTTTTCTTTTCTTTTTTTTTTTTTTGATAGAATATTAATTGTTAGTTCCGCAGGAGTCAGATCATTGTGTTTTAACTGGCATTCAAGTCCAGTATGAATGTTCATCCAAAATGCAATGGACTAAAACTGAGGGTAGGGACATTGTTTAACATGTTGCTGAGTTGTTGCTGAGTAAGGATAAGATACAGAGAGTTTGTCCTAATGCAAGCAACCACTCTGAGGTGGCCATCTTTGCAGGACTATAATTACATGTCACTTTGTATTTGTCTGTAATTTCTTTTGCCAGAGTTCTTCTTGTCTCTTTCCAGTGTTTTTGTTCTATCACAAATGAATTGTTCAGGTTTCAAGATGAAAAGACTTTTTTAAAATATTTGCCCTGATGGCCTGTATGTCGCTCCATTCTATCATTTCCAAATTAAATGTTTATTTCAGACCATTCTTTAAAAATGTTTTGATTTCCTCTCATTTTTTTTAGTTGAAAAACTTATTATGTAGGCAAGTCCATGGCACCTACACTGCTAATATTGTTCTTGTTAGCAGGAAAGTGATCCAATGGAGAGAGGAAAAAACAGGGGAAATGAGATTAATTTAGAATGGAAGAGGCACGCCAGTGACTGACAGTTTTGTCCCCACACAAGAGCCATAACGCAACAGATACACTAAATGTAGGAGGGAGCTTAGATGAAATCTCTAGCTGTGTCAAACACCCAATTTATTTGCAGCTTGTTCATTTGGTCTAGCATGCTAAAATCCAGTGAGATGCAGGATGGGCAGATACATAGCAGTTCAGAATGTATACCTGTTTTATCTTCATAGTTTGAGAAGACAAAAAAAAAACCTATAATAGACTTTCAACAGAAACCAATAGGAGAAAATACATGCATAAATAAGGTGGATGAACAATTTCCTCCTTCTTGTGGATTACAGAATTAAAGGGATGCAGAAATAGCTGGGAGGATTCCATCTTTCTTCACTGACCTTCTTTCTCTGACATGCCAGGAGGTTCCCCCCTCCAACTTTTGTCAAAGCATTTCATACAACCAGAGGGAAAATGGAGGACCAGTTCATGCAGTACTCATAGAAATGAGAGCTGATGACTGCCTCGTCAGGTCAGTAAACTTGTTCTGGAATTTTGCTTTCTTTTCAATGAACTCTTTTTTATTAGCTTGTTATCTACCTGTTTAACTATTTCAGGGGCTTCCAAAGGTGATGTACTGCAAGTAAAATCATCTAAAACAATACAGAGATTGAAATTTTAAAACCAAATCAAAATTATTAGCCATGAAATCTAGCAGTAATAAATAGATCTCACTATGGTGGTGGTAGGGAAACAACCTAATTTCAACTGTGTAAAACTAGTCCAAAATGCTTAACATACACCTTATAGCTATTTTTTTCTTTTTAATCAGGGCCCATGAGATCTTAAAGGAATATTTTTACTGCAAGGTCAGGTATTTGATACAACACACAGGCATATTTTTATTTCTGTGGGCTTACAGCTGTGGATTTTACTGAAGGGAAAAACATAGTGATGTCAGTGCATGCCATATGCACTTGGAAGTAAGAAAAAGTAAATAAATCCATAATTCTTTTTAAGAAAGAGACTTGGGAATTTCAAAAATGTTCAGTATGGTTACGTTGACTTTTCCCTTTCACCAATATTTTAATAATACTCACAGAGGCCTTCTTGTAGAATTGCTATTCTGCAAAATGAAGAGCTCTCATTTGAGATTTCACTATGGTATGAGTCATCTAGCTCTCCTCCTCCTCCTCTTTCTCCCCCTCTTCCTCCTCCTTCTCCTCCTGTTCATCTTGTCTGTCTTCCTCAGATGTTGAGGTCTTTTGAAGACTTCCCACTTCGAACCCTTGTACTGAGGCCAAGGTTATGACAAGAGACTGCCATTGAGGAATCCCACCTACACAGTCAAAGCACCTTGCAAAACTAAGTTCCTATCATAATTCAGCTTCATCTCCTTCTGGTGACTAGGTCAAGTCTGAGCTGCTGGGTAGAGGATATTTAGCCCACTTCTAAGATGAGAGTAGAGGATCAGAACTTCGTGAGCTTCCCAACCTGCTTCTCCTCCACAGGGGACAGAGATGTGAGTACTTGGTCTGATTTGGCATTTGAGACATATTATAAATTTGGAGTACAGTATTATCTACTGCCATTCGTCTTCATGAAGTCTGTACTTCCCCATCTTTTAAGTAAGGGCCTTGTGCCAAAGGCCTCAGGAGTGGATTTCTCGTGCCCCACAGAGAACTCTTTCTGTGAAGTGCCTGTTGATCTTCAACCTGATGTGTGTAGCATGCAAAGTCTCTTTGCCAAATACCCAACCTCCAGTTAGTACCCTGATGCCAAGCTCAAAAAGGTCTAAAGCACTCCATATTACTGGACCACCTAATCCTGTGTTACTTATCTTGGCTAGTAGGTACTATGATTCAGTTCAGGGGTCTTAAGTTGTCCAGGCTTACCTGGAGATGCCAGGATATAACCTTGGGAGTACATGCAGCCATGGGGAAGTTATTAAAAAGGGGTTACCGTAGTAAGTAAATTGTCAAAAATCTAATTCAATGGCATTTAAATTAGAAGAGGGAAAATAAAATATTAAAATTATACTAAAGTGCTATTTAAAGTTAAATTCCTGACCAAAAAGTCTTACCAGATGCAAGCTGGAAAATGTTGTCCATAATTTTATTCTGTGTTTCAAGTATGCGGGATACAGTAACGGCTACATTGACCTTTGAAAAACCCATTTTTCATTACCCCAACCCCCTTCTCTTGGTTTCACTTTCTTTTCCCTAAAATCATCATCATCATCATCATCATCATCATCATCATCATCATCATCATCATCGTTGTTGTCGTTGTTGTTACGATTCTACCTCTCCTTTCTTTACCATGGATCCCAGAATGTATTCCAAATCTTTAAATTTCACTTTCCTGGAAGAGCTGAAGAATCTCTATACAGATCAGTCCTGGACTGGAAAAAAGATAGAATGATGAAGATGGTGGTGGGGGTGATGAAAATGATGAGGATGAGTAACAACAACAACAACAACCAGTGTTGAACATAGGAATGTCATCTGGATACAAAGACAATGACCCTCTTCCAAGCTGTCATACTACTTGTTCTTTTAAAATATTTTAACACTGAAATTAATTAAACTATCATACTATAATCAGTGTGAACTGTCATGGGCTTTAGAAGATAATGTTGTCTCAAACTGTGTTTTTGTTACGGATTTTCTTTTTCTTTTTGATCCGTATTTCACTTGAATTTCAAGTGTGTCTACAATTCTCTTCACAAAAGAAAATAAAAATAAATATCTGGTTTCATTAATATGAATACTTTTTGATTTTTAGAAGTGATATGGAATGGAATAAAAGCAGTTAGTTCTAACTTCAGAAGCCCTTAAAGCAAATAATTTCACTTGGACTACTAATGAGTAATGAGTTTGAATCTTAGGACCTAAACATTTTAATTTTCAAAATCTGAGACATAACAAAATTTAGGCTTTGAATTTAAAAAAATGCTAGAAAATGTAAAATTTGTTGGCTGCTTAGCATTATTTATAATTTCATTAATTAATAAGTCAATTTTGGAATTAAGTTAGTGCTGAACTATAAACGCAGAGATTTACTTGCCAAAATCCCATGGTCAAGAATACTGAAAAAGAAAGAAGTCCATAATGGATGAGAGTTTCTTCAAAGTGAGATACTAAAGGCACAATTTAAAAATATGTCAATAAAGAAGAAAAATGGTAGGTGTCTAAAGAAACCAGAATGGTTGATGAAAGAACTCTGAGCTGAGCTAAGTGTTAAAAGAAACATGTACAGGAAAGGGAAGAATGGTGAAACCACCAAAGAGAAGTTGAAGCAAATAGCCAGGATATGTAAGGAGAAGGTCAGAAAAGTTAAAGTGCAGAATGAACTCAGGCTTGCCAGAGACATTAAAAAAAAAAAAAAGGGCCTTTACTAGCTTTATTAGGGAAAAGAAGGAAATAATAGGGTTGCTGTGTGGAGAAGATAGCCAATTACTAATGGGGGAAAAGAGAAAAGGTAGAACTGCTCAACACCTTTTTTGCCTCAGTTTTCTTCTGAAGGGATAGAAGTACTCAACCTGGGGGTTGGGGAGCAAGTGAGGAAAGAAGTGGGGGGAAAATACAGTACAGAATAGGTAGAGAAGTAGTACAGGAATACCTAACTACACTAGATGAATTCAAGTCTCCAGGGCCAGATGAGTTACATCCAAGGATATTTAAAAAAAAACAAAAACTGGCAGAAGTCATTTCAGAACCACTGGCATTAATCTTTGAGAATTCTTGGAGAACAGGAGAAGTCCCAGCAGACTGGAGGAGGGCAAATGTTTTCCCCATCTTCAAGAAGGGAAAAAAGAAGAGCCAAATAATTATCATCCGGTCACCCTGACATCAATACCAGGAAAGATCCCAGCGCAAATCATTAAACAGTCAGTTTGTAATTACCTAGAAAGCAATGCCATAATCATTAAAAGTCAACATAGATTTCTTAAAAATAAGTCATGCCAGACAAATCTTATCTCTTTTTACGGTAGAGTTACAAGCTTGATAGATGAAGGGAATGCTATGGATTTGATTTCAGTAAGTCCTTTGAGAAAGTTCCCCATGACATTCTTGCAAAGAAGCTAGTAAAATGCGGGTGCTCACCAATGGCTGCTTTTCATCCTAGGACCTTTCTAGACGTGGGGAAGGAGCCATGCAAAAACGGGACTCACCAGATTTCCTGAGCATTTGGGTGAATCCATTGCAATGAGGAACAGCGCAAGCTTGTCGCTCCACGCTGCTTCGGTGTCCAAAATGGCGGCTTCCGGTTGGTGGAGGCTCTCCACCAACCAGAGAAGCTCGCCAGCCGAAAACCCACCCCCGGAAGATCTGCAGGCATGCACTTCTGCACGCCTGCAAATCTGCTCAGGAGCGCAGCAACGGAGTGGCACGGAGTCTCATGCTCCGTGCGTTTTAAAAACCTCTAAAAAGAGGTTTTTAAAAAGCATGCTGCATGACCAGTATCGGTCACGCAGAACCGGACTGAGGTATGGAACTACAAAAAGTAGTCCGTCCCAGTCCACTCTACGGTGCAGAAGACCTCCATTGGAGGTCGCTCTGCACCATTTTAAAAGCCCGGTGTAGAAATGGCCCTAGAGAGTAGTGACTAATGGGGTGCCACAAGGTTCTGTCCTGGGCCCAGTGCTATTCAGCGTTTTCATCAATGACTTGGATGAAGAAGTAGAGGGCATGCTGATAAAAGTTGCAGATGACATCAAATTGGGAGCGGTTGCTAATACACCAGAGATTAGTGTCAAAATTCAAAATGACCTTGACAGATTGGAGAGCTGGGTTAAAGCTAACAAAATGAATTTCAGCAAAGAGAAATGTAAAGTCTTACACTTAGGCAGAAAAAAATGGAATGCACAAATATAGGATGGAGGACATGTGGCTGGATAACACAGTGTGTGAAAGGGATCTAGGAGTCTTGGTAGATCGCAAGCTGAACATGAGTCAGCAGTGTGATGCAGCAGCCAAAAAACGTGATTCTTGGTTGTATCAATAGGAATATGGTGTCTAAATCAAGGAAGGTAATGGTACCACTCTATTCTGCATTGGTTAGGCCTCATTTGGAATACTGTGTCATGTTTTGGGCACCTCAATTCAAGAAGGATATCGACAAGCTGGAATGTGTCCAGAGGAGGGAGACCAAAATGGTGAAGGGTCTGGGAGCCATGCCCTATGAGGAACAGCATAGGGATCTGGGTATATTTAGTCTGTAGAAGATAAGGTTAAGAGGGGACAAGATAGCCATGTTTAAATATTTGAAGGCATGTCATATTGAGGAGGGAGTGAGCTTGTTTTCTGCTGCTTCAAAGACTAGGACAAGGAGCAATGGATTCAAGCTGCAGGAAAGGAGATTCTACCTGAACCTCAGGAAGAACTTCCTGATGGTCAGAGCTATCTGGCAGTGGAATATGCTGTCTTGGAGTGTGGTAGAGTCTCCTTCTTTGGAGGTTTTTAAGCAGAGCCTAGATGGCCATCTGTTGGGAGTGCTTTGATGTGTGTTCCTACATAGCAGGGGGTTGGATTGGATGACCCCTGTGATCTCTTCCAACTCTATGATTCTATGAAAGTCTAACTTATTTTAATCCCTTTAGGGTTTTTTTTTTAAAGATATGTTGCCTACTGTGTAAAACTTCCAACTTAATTAATAACTTAAGTAATAATGAACAATTGATATAAATTAATTTGTTCTTATTTATGAGTTTTTACATGCCCAGTCTTTCTTTTCACACTACATTATAACCCTTCCGAATGACTAAGGGGAAGTCCTCCTCCCAACACACAACACTTGAGGCCAAAAAAGTTAAATACTTAGTGAGGAACTGCAGCTGCTTTATAAGCATAAAAATAATTTATATTGAGTCATTAACAAAACTTTTTAAAAGAAATAAAAAATGGGTTTCTATGGATAAGAAAAACTCATTTTCTAGTTTTTTTTAAAAAAAATCTATATATCTCCTTGTGTCTATGTATGTGCACGAGTATGCTGATACACACAGCGTTACACACACACACACACACATATGCATGTAAGCATCATTCATAAATACAAGGGATTAACAAGCAGAGCGTGTTAAATGAATAAGAAAATGTATTGGCTTCTGCCTTCTTCAGTTGCTTTGAATAAATGTAAACTATACATAAGGAGGTGATTTAGAACACTGCCTTTGATGTCTGTTAAACATGATGGTATTATGTCCCCATGCACATGCGCATGCACACACACACACACACACGCACCATGATTGGCATGGTTTATTTGGCACTGTATTAATTGGCACTGATATAAATAATACCTGAGATGACTGGAATTTCAAGCTGGAAGAGGCAGATTATTGATCTTAAATGTGACATAGCAAGGATTGTCAGCCACACCCACTCCTAGGTAAAAGTCAAAGTCACTGTCAGGACAATAGTGTGGCCATTCCTGAGACAATAGTCTTATGCTAACAAATCAGACATCTTAGAATAGAAAATGGAAATCCTCAGTAAATCGTGATTGTATTAATCCTGATCCCACACACCTGGATGTTTCCCTTTGTCTTCTCAACATCTCCAGAATTCTGGGCTATTACAACAGTCATTATCCTTTTGTCACCTGAACAGGAAAACTATTAACTCTATCCAGACTTCATTGTTTGTGTTGCAACTCCCATTGTCTACTTGGCTGGGAGAACGATTCACACCCATATCCACAGGACATTTTGGGGGTATAAGAACTCCCAATTTTGAGCAGTTGAGTGCAATCTCTTATTTTTTTGAATACCACACTGTCCATTTGATTCTCAAATGATTACTGTCCTCATGTGCCTACTTAAACTGCATTGCTGCTTTCCTCGCTGATCTCTGGGCCAATAAATATCCCCTCAAACTGAAAGGTCCCCTATTCATGCTTTCCTCCATTTATCTTCAGTTAGCTCTTGTGATAGTGTGTGAGTTGTTGGATCTTTGCATACTTATATGAACTTCTTTCAATGAAAAAATATGTTTAGTTTACTTTTAATCTCTGACTGGTTCTTTCCTGCAAGGACCTCATAAATATAGATGTAGATCTTGTTAAGTTACCCCTGCCTTGCAGGCCTCCTGATTTTTGAGCTAATTAATTCCCCATTATCACATGGAGGAACCGGCATCATGGGTGGACCCCTGTGGCACCCACATTTGCAGTGACAATGGTATACCTGAGAGATGAAAACTAGATCCAAATTAGATGCAAAGTTGCTTTGGCATATAAAACGAAGAGCACAATATAAATGAATAGGCCTTTTTTTTAGCTTCCACCTTTTTCATTTGCTCAGACTAAATGCTCTATATATTTAAGTGACCGTTTGCTCCATTAATTTCAAAAGCTATACAGCTCATGACCTAATTATGTATGAGAGACTTTAACACTGTTGCCTCAATCACAAAAGCAGAAATTGGTTTTAAAGTGCCAGAGATGTATAGAAAACAAAAACAAATAATAATTTAGTGGCACTTCAAAGTCTAACAAGTTTTATTTGGCCTAAGTTTTCAGGGACTCAGTCCACTTTACCTGATTCATCTGATGGAATGATCTGAAGTCCACAAAAGCCTTTCCCATGTTAAATGTGCTAGTCCTTAGATGCTACCAGGTGCTACATTGTTTAGACAACATTCCTCTTGGTAATGTGTGCTATTGTCTGTATTATAGTTCATAATGTAAAATTATTCCTTATCCCCAGCATCGGAGCTTCAGTATTAGGAGTTCCTGAAACATGTACTCAAGAAGGGACAGTTGATGTGATGATGAGACAAAGGCACCTTTAGAGATCTGGATTTGACTTCACTACACAGAGGCCCTTTTTGCATGGCGTTTTTAAAGCGTATTAAGCACGCTCCCTCCCCCCTTCACGAGCTGCTGTACCACATGACATTCTGGTGAACCAGGTGCTATCACAGCCACGGATAGTGCTGATAGTGCGTTTTCTTATTTTCTCCTGAAAGGTGAAAATAACCTCCCTTTCATGCATTGGTTGCGTGACCAGAGGGCCTGCGGAGCCATCGTCCGGTGTGCTTCCAGCAAGGACCCGGGAATGGGCGGGGCGTGGGCAGTTCCTGCTGCCTGTCCCTCACACCGCAGCTCCCGGGGATGCTCCATCCAGCAGCAGGCTGGCTACTGCCCCCATCGCAGCAGGGTACACTGCCCGATATGTCGCCGTGAGAGGCTACCCCGGGACTGTGTCGCCACTCACACTCGAGACGACACTCAAGACCCCGGGGTCTGGCCGATTGTGGTTTTTTTCTTTTTCAAACCTGGTGCTATCATTAGCATGTTAGCACGTTAGCATGTTACCAACGTAGTATGAAACAGCCTGTTGGCAGGATCTATCGTGCTAACATTAGCACGAAAGGCCGAAAAAAAAGAAAAAAAGAAAACCCACTGACCAATCAGGGCCGGTGGGGTGGGGACAGGGTGGGACCTGGGTACGGCCCAGGACAATGACATGCGGTAGAGGCACCAGGCAGGGACCGGTGCTCTCTTGCAAATGTCCTACTGTGTGTGGAGTGCAACAGGCTCTCTTGTGATGTTTGTAATAGCGTGAGGGCTCTAGTTCATCGCGTTATCGAGCTACGGTGCAAAAAGGGCCATAGTTTGCCATTATCACATGTAAATGTGGACCTGTGTTCATGATAAGAATCGTAATTCTAGATTTTCCCATTCCAAAGAGATGGTGGGAAAAAGCAATAGATTTTTCTTCCTGTAGTTTTGAGACATTCAGAAACGATTTTTCTGCAATGATGAAGATGCACAACTTTTAAAAAAGATATGGAGCTTCCCAAAAAGCAGCATATTTTTCTGGAAAGCTGCTCCGCTTTCCCCTGAAAGCTTTCCAAAAAGATGGATGGGAAAAAATAAAATGGCATGGAATGCTGCACTACTTTAAATGTTGCACAATTTTAAATGCTTACAACATTGAAAACCTTTTTCTCCTAAAAGATAAGGGAGCACAAAAAAGAATGATGTACTGCTTCAAAGGGCATGAAACTTTCTGAAAAAAAGAGCAGGTGGAACCACAAAAGCTTCAAAAGCCATAAAGCTTTCCAAGAAGATAAAGAAGAAAAGCAAAAATGGAATGTTGCATAGCATTAAATGTTCCACAACTTTAAAATGGGAACAAAAACTATGGCCCTTTCCACACGGGGTAAAAAAAACGGCTTAGGGCGACCTCATCCGAGGTCATCCACACCGTGGAGCGCGCTAGAGCAGTTTGAATAGTGGAGGTTCCACACCTCAAACCATGCTAGCGCGGCCGCAAGGGGTAGCGCGGCACGTTTTTTAAAAACCACATTTTATGTGGTTTTTACGAAACGTGAGCGCGCTAACCCGTTGCAGCGCCCCGTGTGAAGCTGCAGGGATGCGCTAGCGCATCCCTGCAGAGCTACCCGGGGGCAGGCTTCCGGCTGGCGCGCTGCCCTGATTGGCGGAGCGCCGCCGGAAGTCGCCGGCCGCCATTTTGGGCGCCGCCGAACGCCGCCAAAACTCGCCAGCGTGTGGAGCGGCGAACGCGTGCTCCCTGCAGGGACGGAGCAACCCGTTTTCAGGTAAGATCCGTCCCTGCGTGCACTGCCCCGTTCCCCCGTCCCCCGTGTGGAAAGGGCCTATATCTTTGACAATACAAGAAACAGTATATTATCCATAGAACAAACAGACGAACCACACACAGAAAGAGATAACACTTTAATATACTGTTCTTTGGTTGTATAGTTTTTATTGTTGTTGTTATTGTTCTTGAAAAGTGTGCATATTTTCTTCTGCCAAGAACACAAACAAAACAAGAAGAAGTTCCTTATAAATTTTCAGTAACTTTCTAAGTGTTATTTTAATTCCTACAAATATTCCTGAAGGGTTCCATCACTATATCATAATGTGCTGGTACAACTACTACAACTATTAAAATATGACAGCTGAATCAAGGCATCAGAAGTATTCTACATTACACCATTATGGAGTTCTGGGGTTTGCAGATTAGGGAGGGGCATTTAGATTTCTCAGTCAGAGAGCTCTTTGGCCTCAGTAAACTACAAATCCCAGAATTCCACTGGATATTGAAAGTGGAATAATAGTAATGTAACAGTGTAGTGTGGAAAGGCCACACAACTCTTCAAATCTACTTTACATATGGAATCACTCTTTCTTTTGTGTGTGTGTGTGTGATTTCTACCCTGCATTAAGTAAAGTTTTAACAAGACCTTTCGTCTCTCTTGCTTTCCTTAAGATATTCATTATACATTGACTCAAATGTTACATGACTTAAATGCTACAGTGGTATTCAAATCAAGGTAGATGTGTCTTTCAGCTCAGTTTTTTGTTCTCCTTTTAACCTCAACACCTACCTATCACTTCTACACATGATTTATTAAGTGTCTATATTATCACCTTCAAAAAGGCTCCTGTAAAACTTTTGGGTGATCATTTGTCAACAGAACTGTAGTTGTGTGCCTTATGGTTCTTATTTGCCCTCATCACAGAAATATATTCCTGGCTATGGGGTATTTCTTGTTATTAAAAATAAAACCATTGCCATCTTCATCTGCTTTTACAATCATGTACCAAATGATGACCTCCCTCAGTGTGAATAATAATTCTAAATAGTTTGCAAAGAATCCTATGACAGGTTTGTACCAGTAGTGCTCCCACCCACTTCTTCCTCCTTCTTTTCTTTTTGATGTTCCTTTTCTGCTACTCTTGTTAGCATTAAGTCAAGTAGAAAGACTAAGAGGTTTGGGGGAGGGGAAGAGAAAATAGATAGGTACATATTGTAAATAATTGAAAGAGGTGATGTTAAAGGTGATCTTCAGACATAAAATGATTGAAAAGTTGTTATGGTTTCTGTCAATAATCAAAAGCATTAACTTAAGAACTGTTGTGTGATTTTGTGCCTTCAAATTGTTTCCAACTTAAGGCGACCCTAAGGTGAACCTATCACAAAGTTTTCTTGGCATGATTTGTTCAGAAGGGAACTGCCATTGAAATCCTCTGAGGCTGAGAGATGTGAATTGCCTAGAGTCTCTCAGTGGGTTAATCTGGCTAAGCAGGTGTTTAAGCCTTGGCATCCTAAACTTCATCTAAGATTCAAATAATTACACTGGCTTTCAGAAGAATTAGCAACATAAAAAAAAGTGACCACACAATTAGACATATTGATTAGTCCCAACTACAATGGTCCCATTGAATCAAATATATTTACTCTAGCAGTGACTAAACACTTGGATTCAGTCCATGTTGGTGCAAGGACTGTCAGTTTCCTCCATACATTTTAATTATAGATATTTTTGCAATATAAGCCTTCTTTAATTTATTCTCACATTTTATTTTCTTCATTTAGCCTTTTATTAGAAATATATTTTTGCTGACCAACCTGGGAAATAATGAGACCAGATAGAGAAAACTGAGTTGAAACCTGGACCACTTTTTAAAAATCCAGGCTATATACGTTTTCCTCAAGAAAGCTGCAAATGGAGGAGCAACCTAGTATGGTGATCTCTACCCTAGTCCCTCTCTTCAGTTTTCCCTAGGTGGAACACCTGTGTTCCAGGTTGAACCCAGAGGCTGGGTTGCTCCCCAGATGACCTGCATCTGGAAGGCCAATTCAATGTTTTATTCCTCTAGTTGGAGGAGTTTTTAAGTGACGATTTAATGCTCAGGCCAGGCCCAAAGGAAGTTTCTTTCCCCATCCCCCTAGTACTCTGACCTAAAAGAGAAGTTCCAGAGACCTACCCTTCATCAAAATGGAGTCATAAGTGTTCCAGGCACACCCAGATCATTGTTCTACCCACTAGGAACACTGGGACCTAGAATCACAGTCCAGACCGTGGGGTGAAAAGATGAACTGTTGGCAACTGGAAATACTCAAAGCAGCAGTTGTAGTTACTGCTACTGCTGCCACTTCTACTTCTGTCTTCTTTTGTTTCCCCTATTGAAATATAAATCTCTGGAGAGCATTGGAACAGGAAACAAAACTGAGAAGATCCCCCATACTGTTTATTGGAATGATCAGCTTTTTGAATGCCCCTGACTTCCCTCACCTTGGATGCACCTGAGTGTTCTACTGAAATGTCACAGATTTACTGGACCTCTTGAATTTCATAGCCTCTTGGCCCCTCTGTTCACATTTTTCTTCTTCTGTAACTAGTCAAGTATGTATCTATAATTGGCTTACTGAGGACAACACTTCATGCATGTGATGAAGGGTGCACTAGCCCATGAAAGTATATGCCACAATAAATCTGTTAAGTCTTTAAAGTGCCTTATGCCATTTTTGTTGCTTTTTGCTGCAACAGACTAGCACGGTTGCCCCTCTGGAATTTACTTTAAGCTTGTTAGTAATGGTTGACAAAGTCTTTACAGAAGATCCTGAACACTGTATCACCTTTGAAGATTGCTTTCTTTTAACTGAGATGGTAAAAATTCCATCCCATTCGCCTCCTCCTTTAAATCTTTTAGACGTCCTGTTTTATGTGATTTGTAGCATGGCAGAGATGAGGAAAGTCATACTGAAACAATGCACAGCATGGTACCAAAAGCAGGAAGTGAATAAGTCCAAATAAGAGGAAAAACAAGAGAACTAAGACGGATACATTCAAAGACCACAGCTGAATCTCTGAAGAGTAACCACCATTTCTTTGAAAAGCAGAGCACATTTCTTGTTTGAACTCTGCTACTTGAATAACAGAGTTGGAAGTGTGCATTTACAAAAATTACTGGGATGCAAACCTGTAAATATTGCAAACATCCTTGTCATGTCTGTGAGCCTGAATCAAATTCTGACAGTTGAGAATGTTGGTCCCATTTTTTTAAAAAAAAAAAAACTCCTTTTCTTCTTTTCAGTTTATAGTCACTAAAGACAATCTTCCCCACCATGAGATGAGAGACATCTCCTTTCTTTCTTACAATGGAATAAAAATGTATGCCTGATTCCTGTGGGTGATGCATTGTACTTGGATTATGGAAACCTGAGATTTGGCTTTGCCAAAGAGTTGTCAGGTGATCATGGTGGAATAAATAGCACTTAAGCTTCTTTTCCAAATGTAACAGGGTGGATAAAAATCAATGAGTTTTAAAATCAAAACAATTGATTTTTTTTGAATCATTGTTTTTATGTACCCTGCTATTGTTAGAAAAATAATGTTAAGTGCTCTTACCTAAGCGGAAGGATTCTGTATATAGAAAGGACTACTGTCTCAGACAGTTTAGTTTATTGCTAGAACAAAGACGGAAAAAATTATATCTATATCTATATTTATATCTATACCTATCTGTAGACACACAGACATAAATACATATGTGTGTGTGTATGTGTATGTATGTGTGTGTGTGTGTATATATATGTAGACATATGTTACCCTGTTTACTGGGGGTCCCGGGAGGGACACCTAAATAACCAAACTACAAAAACAATTTTAGGGGGAAATTAGCTGGAGCACTCACTTAAGCTAGTGAGAGCCAGGGTAACTTAGCAGGATCTTGCAACCCAGCGTCTACGGGGTCAGGTCAGTCAAGCAGCCAGATGGGTTTAAAGTAATAAAAATGAAGTTTTATTGAATACAAATAAATATTAAAGACACCACAGTCACACAGCTAACTAAGATATTAGGGGTTGAATTAAGGATAGAGACTTGCAGGGAAAAATGGGTGATACGACACTTGTCTCGTCATCCTGGACCTTGGGAGAGAAGCCGGGGGTGCAGAGAAGAAGCTCAGCTCGATTAGCTGAGGGGAGCTCGCCAAACGAAATGGCAGCAAGGCAGGATGGAACTCTGGAGCGATCCAAGGAAGATCTCGGAATCAGGGGTTTTTATAGGGTGAATTGGGACTGCAGGCTATGCCCTACTCGGGGAAAACAATGACTTTTGGGTGTGAGACAATGTCTCAGAAAGGTTACAACTTTGCATGATGGAATCAGAGCCGAATCAACAATAGTGTGGCCAGTATGCAAATGTGCAGCACTTACCAGTAGACAGCATAACCTTTGTTCAGTAGCCTGCTCAGGGTAGGAAGCCTTTGTTAGTATCTCGCATATGTAATGAGGTGTTTGCCGGAGAGGTCCCTGAAGTGACGAACCAGCTGTGTCTGGCCTGCCTGGGTGGGGAATGGAATGTCCAGCAATTATCGGCCATGCCTGTTTGCGTGCTTGTTCGGTGGCCTCGCAAACACGTGGAGAGGGGTGGCAGGGGAGAGCCAAATTGTTTGATATCAAAGTGATATCGGGTGCTATCTCCGGGTAGGCCTAGGCTACAGAAACAATCCCCCCCCCCCGAAAATGGATGATGTTGGGACAATATCGGACATTTTCCAATTAAACATTTTCAGAACAAATTTAGTGTCGAATGGAGGTCGACAGACACAGAAGTCGTATCACTGTTTGGGTCAAGGGGTTTTTGCAAGGAGCACAAGGGATTCCTATCCTACCTAGTAAAACCTAAACCTAAACATTCACACCCAACAAAACAATAGCAATGAGCAATGAGCAATGAGCAATAACCAATGAAAGAACCCTCCCACCAATGGAGAAAGGTAATGCAGCAATGCAAAATGAAATAATCAATGAAATACTTTAACTCCAATGCACAGCATGGTGACGAAAGGCAATCCAAAGAGCAATCAGTTCAATGTGGATGATGGAATGAGAGTTCATAGTCCGGGGGAGGGGAAGTGCAAGCAAAAGTCTCTGCACACACACACACACACACTCCTTGAAACAGGAAAAGTCTTGTAGATGGAACCAATGAGTACAACCAGAATCCATCCAAGTAGTGGAGCAGCAATGGCAACAAAATGTCCAAGTTCATAGGTAAGTTAGCTAGGCAATGCTAACACTTTGCAGGAGCCAGCTTGCAAAGCGTTGGCAACAGGATTAGTCCAAATGGCAAAAGTTCTTTAAAATCCGGGATACTGGCAAGATAGTCCATAAAGTCCATTGGGGAGTGGCTGGATTGCTTCTCCTGGGATCCCCAACTGTGGCAGAGGGATCAGGTTGTCATCTCGGGCCTGGCTGTCAGCTGGAATGGTGATGTCTCAGCATTCACCCCCCACACATGGTACCTGGGGGTGATGGACGAGTCCGGAGGTGGTCCTGGCTCTCGGGAACCATAGACCTATAGCTCATGTAGGGAAAAACTGACACGGTTGATAGCCAATGCAATTAACAACTGCAAATAAATGGCAAGGAGCCTACTGGGAATTGAGTTCGAATTGGAAGGCCAATTATCCAGGGATGATGGGAGCCTCAGTTGGTGTTAACAGGATGCCAGGCAAAGTGGTTATCATGGAGGGTGCAGGGGTGACTGCCTCAGACCTAGTCCACCCTAAGGTAAAGGTCGTTCTGACCAGACCTCAGTAGAGGAAGGCCCTCCGGCCGTGCTACACCACTGGGCTAGATCGGGCCTGCAACAAATATCATGGTGTAATATGAGAGGGCAGATAATGCAATCCTTTGTATTTCATTGCCCTCTGCCATGACTACCTATTGCAAAGGCCGTGGTACACACTTGCTCAGATTGAATTAAGTTAGGCTCTGGTCTCTCTGCCTTGCAGCGGGGGCTCCCAAAGTGGTTAAAAAACAGATAAAGAAACCAATCCGAGACAAGCACAGACTACGCATGCTCGTTGCCAGAGCGAACGCTGACCCTCTCGGTGATTGGTCAGGATGGTTGGGCTTACATATGCAAATGTTCTATTAACACATGCAGATTGGACACAATGCACCGGGGCCAGGCGTCTTGCCAATTGTGCGAGTCTCCGTTGCAGGTTAGATCTAAATTTAGGGCTTTAAGGCCGAATTGAGTGATGAGCAGGGTGGTGGCTCAGACTGTTCTCACCCTAACAATCCAAGCACATGGATGGAATGGGGAGAGAAGTCTCTCAAAGGCGGGGGCCATTCTGGGGAGTAGACCGGGAGTCCAGAGTCAGACCTGGTTCTTCTGAGAGGGTCGTGAGACCCTCTTGTCTCTCCCTTTCGTCCCAGGATACCATTGCACAAGGCAATCCCTTAGAGTGAGAGAATGCCGGCGTCCCGGTCGGACTTGTACCCCTTCCTCAGGGCATCAGGGCTGACTCTGTAGGCCCGATCTACCTCAGAGGATAGGAGGACCTCAGGACAGCCATCCCTGTAGGTCTTCTCCCAAAACAGTACAAAGGAAAGATGAAGGATAGATAGATAGATAGATAGATAGATAGATAGATAGATAGATAGATATCCAAATTGCTACAATCTGAATGAGTACTAGAATGGACTGAGAGAGATCAGCATGAAAGAAAGAAAAATGGGGGTGGGTAAGACAATACAGAGATAACTGGGTTGAAGGTGAGCTAATGAGTTTTTAATCTGGGCAATGTAAGTTATTGTCACTACTTTATGAAAATAGAAATAGGATGTTTAGATATATGAAAGAGGAACTGGAAGAAGACAAAAAACTTGATAAGTATCAAGTCCACCTCAGTGATGAAGAGAAGAGTGTGCTATCTGTTATGCTCGGTAAAAATTAATTGCAAGTAGACTTTGATGTATCAAGAAGGGAATTTTCTCCTCCATAGTCTGCACATGTGCAAAGTGGGACAATCAGTTGCCTGGGCCCCATGTCTATCTTGGAGAAATCAGGCCTTATTATAAAATGCTAGATGGAACTTTCTCTCACACACACCTCTGATGACAAGGACATGGCTCCCTAATGTGTTTTGGAGTACAATCAGTATTTAACTGACTTGTCCACTTCCACTAAAAGGAAGCCCTGCAAATCTGGTTCAAACTGGTATAAATCCCATTGGGAAGTAATGTGCATTGTCCAGAGATGTTGGGAAATCTCATCTGTATTCGAAAGAGAGCAAATGGTTCTATTGGACCAGGTTATGTGTGAAATATATTATTGGTATCTCCTAAGACTACTTAAGAGTCATTGCCAGTGCCCAGAGGGTAATGAGCAGAGGCTGGATTCAAATCTAAACTTTTGAACCTCTAGGGATTAACATTATGGTTGTGTTAGCCCCTACCAGAATGCATCCCCTCAAATCCAGGTGACAACCCCTAAGTTAGGAAGGGGTTAAATACAGACACACAGAGACTTGGAGGGGGAGAGGTGGCTACTTCTGCTAATAGGAGAAAAGAGCCTGTTTGCAGACACAGACTTGCAGACCTGCATCTCAGACAGGGGGAAAAAAAAAAAAAATGAAAGAAGGAGCCTGGAAGAATGTCAAAGGAAAGGCTTCATAGAGAAAGACCAGAAAGAGCCTGGAAGAATCATAGCAAGTCCTTCAAAAGAGAAGGACCTGCTGTCCAGATCTTCAGCTGCCCTGTCTACTGGATTCTTTTTCCCATCGGAGGGAAAGTATCCCTCTATGTGTGTTGGTCTGCACTTCTTTAATCTTAGCTGCAGATCTTTAGCTCCCTTTGTTTGTTCATCAGTAGGGTTTTTAGCATCTGTGCCATTCTCCATCTCTTTTCTTTTGAGAAACAGCTTGTATTGAACATGGATTGTTCTGTTGGATTTTGCTGCTATATTTTTCTGTCTCTTAATACGTAAGCAATTGTTTGTGTTTCAAAATCAGCTTGTCTTCAACCAGATTTCTTTTTTATTCCCTTGTTTTTGGAGCTACTCTGCTTAATTGCCCATTTTAATAGTAATTTTATTAAGTTTCACAATATAAAAACAACTTTGAATTGGAATTATTTCTGATCTTCCACCTGTCTTAATCCCCACCCCCTGAAGCACACACACTAACAATCTTGAACCACAATACATTGTTATTTCCCTACTAGAACTAGCTTCTCACACGCCTTTCCCTGTTATATTAATGTTATCCAATTGACATTCACCACTACTAAAACACTCTTATCCAATGATAGTTCCCAGCTAGTACCCGCTTTTGGCCTTACAATATAATGTTATAATTCCAACATTCTGAACTGTTATACTGTTTAACCTCTTTCTCACTTATATTTATACAAGTTTGTTTATTGAAATATCTACTGCTTCATTTCAATCAGGACCTCACATCTTATCACATCACTCCCTTTCCCACCCATATGGGATCCCACGGCCAAACTCATATCCAAAAATTCTTTGTTGCTTATCGTCGCTTAAAAAGTATAGGCCGTTCCACCCCAGAGGGTGGGGAGGGAGTAAAAGTGTCATCCAACCCGCCTTCCCAGTCACACTCAACCCTTCTTTCCCTTAGACCCCCCAATGACATATTAATTCCAATTTTACATTCAGCTTCTTCGTCAGTGCCAGAATACATTATATCTTCAGCTCAATTTTCCAATTCTCCTTCTTTATACCCCTCCCTCCCCTGCCCAGTTACCCAGAGTTCATTACAAAATTTCTTTGTCTTCTTGTAGTCACTTTGCATCTGAATAGCCAAACAAGGAGAGAGATTGTTTTGTTTAGTTGACCTTCTGTCGCAGATCTGTAGCCATAACACCCAGAGAACCCAGACATGAACGGAAAATAAATAAATAAAAGAAAACCAGTTGCTCTTTCAAACCAACAAATATCAATCAGGTATTATTATGAGCTTAATTGAAAATACACAATGCATCACATTTTCCCCACACCCATCTGTAACATTACAACCCAGAACTCATCTCAAATATTTCAAATGTTTCAATGTAGCTTATTGTCGCTTTAGAGCTCTGAGCCGTCTTGCCACCAGGTGTGGGGTTGCTACTACCATTCCACACAAACTCCCCAATGCTGCACTGATTTACTCCCCAAATTTACTGCCCAAGTTAACTAGAATTAATTCTTCTAAGACTTCTTCCATAACTTCTTCCGTTTCACATGATGACTTTCCAATTCAGCAAAATCCAAGGGATCCAAGTGAAAAAAGCTGCTTACAAGCCTTCCAGCACTGGATCACAGTCAAACGCCGTCATAAACATGTCCAACAGTCCAAAGTCCCAAAAGAGAAGAAGTGAAGAGAAAGTCTTATACCTTCAAAATTCCAAAATTCTGCATTCTTGCTCCTGCATTTTAAGTCCACCTAAACCAAACTCACTTTACACACAAAAATTATTAAATCTAATCAAGTCCAGTCTCCTTCCACAGCTGGATTATTCATTAATTTGATAAGGATGTCCAATTTAAAATTTACTCTTGTAAATCCACTTTTAAAATTTAAAAAAATCAAAAATTAAAGAGATTAAACAGCTCAGTCCCCAAACCTTTCAGAGGCTCTCTTTTCCTTAATGTCAACCGCCCCTTTCAGAAAACTCACAGTCCAAACAGCCAGGCAGCCAAAACTCACGCAGCTCGTATTACTTCTCCGGGTCCTTCCACCATCGCTCCTGCACTCCGTAGCAAGCCATAACCACTGTGGTGTTTCAGAAGCAGGGAATCAAGACAGGTAGCAAGTTGTATTTCTTTGGTTGTTTCTTCATGAAGCTTCTTTTTAAAAAGTCGTTTGGAGGTGCTTGTGCCACTCCTGCGGCATCCCGCGGGATCCGTCGAGGTCCTTTGACCCCCTGATGCATGCTGCTCTCCCAGCCGGGCAGAGCAGAGCTGTGCACCAGTTGTGGGGTCCCCTTTGGACCACTTCCAACCCCCTGTATGGGGGGGGCTGTTTAGCCACCTCAGCGTGACAGAAGAGGCGGCTGGATTCCAGCAGGAGGCAGCCAGGAGCTGCGCCATTGTGCAGCTTCAGTCTGAGCTACCACTCACGTCCTCCATTCAACCAGAAGGCTTAATTGCCCATTTTTAAAACATATAGGCTGTAAGGTTCTGCAGAGAGGAGAGAATTTGTGTCTGGGAGAGCTTTTCCCCAAACCAGTGAACCCTATGCCCAGCTCTCATCACAAGTGAATGAAGAAGGCTAGTTTTCTAAAGAACTCTTAATATGATCCAACAAAATTTGTTGTTATTATATGAGTTAAACTTATAACGAAACCTTAAATCATTTACATTTTAGGTATTTACCCAGTTCTCAGTTTTAATTCCTTTAACTATTCAGACTTTGGGAGACTTTTTCTCCCAACATACTGCCCTTGATAATCTATACCTACATCAATATCTCTCTTCTTTCAGACCATGATTTTAAACATGCAGACATTTGGCAATTCCTACTCAGTCTCCAAGTCCTTTTCTTCTATTTCATTAAAAAAAAAAAAAAAAAAAAGACACCCAGTATAAATTTCTGGAGGGAAGAACCCTGCAGTTCTACAACAAAAGGAAACAAAATTATATGCATTAAGTATAAAATGATGTACTAATTGTACTATACATATGCCTGTCATGGAACAGCTAAGAAAACACAGAATTACCCTGGTTGGTATTTAGTAAAAGCCATTTTAACCTGAGAAAGACTTACTATTTAGAAATCACATGGATATTTTAAATTTACAAATTAGGGAAATTGTGATGTAATTATACTGTTCTCTCCCCCCCCCCAATTACTCTTTTGGATAGATTTACTTTATCCTAGCATTTCATTTCAACATTATTGTACTTAAAGTAGTGGTCTGGCTATAGTTACCTTGCCTACGAATGTATTTTTGCATGTCATATCTTCAGTAAATCAAGTGGTCTCTGTTGTCGTTTTCAAAAATTGCTATTATGTAATCTTTATGGTGGTCCTATTGCTTTGCTAAATGCTTGTACTTCATGACTATTGTGAATGATGAATGATACCTGGGAACATTTTTAACAAGTATTCTCAGAGACCTACACTAGTTTTAGAGGAAATTAAAAGCACATATCCCCCAACGTTCCTGACTTGTCAGGGACAATCCCAGCCAATCTCCTGTCAACCCATTCTTCCAGCTGTTTGTAAAATATCCCAGTTTCTCTGTCTTCCTCCCACTTTCCCACTTCATCTTCAACTTACTTCAATTGCTACAAGCTGAGTGCAAAGTGCAAAAGTAGCTTGTGCTCAATTAATTCAACATGGGAGAGAGGTGAAGATAGGATGCAAACTGCTCCAGTCTCTGCTAGCATGCATTTCTATTTTTACTATATTCTTATGTTGCTTGGCCACATGTGTCCCAGTTTTTGTCTGTGAAATGTTGACTGCTACACAAACATGTCAAACTTATCCCCATACCTCCTGGAGAGTTAGGATGTTTTGAGTAAAGCTTTATTTTTTAAAAAAAAAAAGAAAGAAAGAAAAAATAATAATGGAGAACAATTTAAAGCTGTGTGTGCATGTAGCAAGATAAGATCTGAACCCTCTGAGATCCCCTGAGGGGAACATGCATCTTCCTATGTTTCTATAAATTGCCACTGTTAAATCTAACTCCTTGTCAGTTGTTGAAAAAGAGAGGATTTTAAGGATTTTTTTCCCTTTATGCTCACTTTCCTCAATAGCAAGCCTTGTTGGAAAGAAATGATGCAAATCTGGGTTCAAAATGTAACAGGCTGGAGTAGAGGATACTTCAACCCTAAGATAGGATACAGTGCCAACAACCACCTTATCTGAAAGAATGGGGTAGGAGTGAGGAAGCAGGCACACACTGATTTATTTAACAAGGAAATGAAAAGCAGGGAGAAGACTAGCAACTCAAATTAGTATGCAGTTTAAAGCAAGTCTCCAAAGTATAAAATAGGAACGGATTAAGTTCAATTAATTAGCTGTCCACAGCTGAGCACTGCATTTTTAACTCCCAGACAAGCCTTTTAGAATGAATGAATGAATGAATGAATGAATGAATGAATGAATGAATAAAGTGTAGAGTGGTAAGGTACACCTGCCTCTTGCTCCACACTTCTGGGCTAAAATTCCTCTATTGGCCTTGTTCTCTGTCATTCTCTGGACATGAAGCTGATATTCAGGAAATAATATGTCAGCTGAGAAGATGGCAGCTCTCCACTCTCTTTCCTATATAGTTCTTTCCTTCCTAATGGCATGTGCAGTGCACAAGTATCAGAGTTTGGTTACATTGTAATTGTCATGACTCTGTCTTAGGGGATCTAGGATCTGTAGTTTGAACAAAGAATTATAATTTTCTGATCTCTCCAAAATTATACCACTAGAAGAACTTTCTAAGAGAGAATTTAAAGTAGTTTCTAAAAACCTGGAAAATCTCAGGCTATCTGAAGATGAAGCCATGACAGCTAAAGTGGTTGTTGTTGTTATATACCATGTGCCTTCAAAGTGATTCAGACATATGATTCAGACCTATCATGGGGTTCGTGGGGCAAGATTTATTCAAATAAGGTGTGCTATTTCTTTCCTCTAAGATGACACTTGTCCAATGTCCACCTGTGGATCACTGTGGGTGAGTGGAGACTTGAAATCTTATCTCCTCAAGCCCTAGTGCAACACTGATACCACTACATCAGTCTGACTGCCATAGTTAAAATGGTACCAAAGTGCTATAATTCAGTAGCATGCATATAATCTAAGTCACTATTGTTTTCTCAGTCCCCTTTTGCCGCTTCCTGTTTTCAAGGCCCCTTCCTATATGAATTTCTTCAATCAGTTCTCAGAATTGCCTCTGAATTCTTCACAATCTTATCAAAAAATTCTAGAGACCTCCATGGAGGTTGCTATAGGCACAAAAGAGTTGTGTTGTAAGAAACTTTACAGACCAACTCCTCATAGGGATATAAAGTGTACCCTGTTCTTCAGTTTCAGTCATTATCTTCAAGTCACACAACCATGATTTACCAAGCTCTGTACACATCAACTTCTGCTACATTAATTTTTATTGTACTGAGAGGAGTGCCATCTAGGGTTCTTTTTCAGGATATTGATTGTCAACTCTGAGCATATTCAGAACAGTTCCACATGGTATTCCATTTCACTGGTAATCAAAACTCTAGGGGTGTTTGCACATGGCATTCACACATCTACAGTCTGTGTACACAGAGGAGGAGTCTCCCACATCAGAGCTTGACTCCCAGGAAGTGGTGATTTGAGCAATGCCTGAAAGAAAGTGTGTAGCCATTTGCCATGGAAGCCCTGAAGTAATTATAAGAACAGACTCTGAATATTAAATATCCCGCCCATGCTGTCTCTAAATTTCAAAAGCATTTCCAATCTAATCCAAAACCTGTCTCCATAAAGGAACTGAATGATTAGTTGAACCTCAAAAACTGGCAGCTGCTACATCACCATTGTGCCTGAGGAAAAGGTGAAGAATGGATTTCTTGGATTTGTTTGTTTGAGGAGCAGCTGTTTATAGATACCCTGGAAGGGCACATAGAGTACATATTCTCTGTGGACCAGTGTAAGGTTGCATACAGTGACTTATGACAGTAGCCTGTTTTTTCCTTTGTAGCTGAGTGTAGCTAACCATTTTTCCTCCCAGCAAACAAAATGCTGATTGCCTGCTATCATAGCATGACTGTTGGCATTTTTCTTCCCATTTGCTCAAGAGATACTAGGCACTGAGTTTCTGTATATTTTAAAGTTAAGTTGGTGTTTTGAGGTACCTACAGGTATCAGAGGATATGTGGATTCAGGACTTTGCAAAGAGGAAAAAAAATACTGAACAACATGATCATATTCCAAGTGGACACATAATAGGCTTATCACAAACAGCAGTGATGTAGAAACTATGTTTAACTGTGAAGTCCTCAAGATTCCCAGCTGGGTTGTGCTTCAGAGCTAAAGGAGAGAACACAAAAGTAAAAACATCTGTAGCAGTTTGCATGCAGACACAAATATAAAAGAAACTTTTGTTTTTACCTCCGAACCACCATCATGCTGTGGGGATATATTTAAGACAGTGGCTAAGATGTGATTTTGATAAGTAGCCTCTGGTAAGACTTAGGAATATTACAGGCTTTGAAACATAGCTTGTTCAGTCTTTAAATGTTTTACCCCTTTATGATCATTTCCTGATGCAGAATGTACATATAAGTGAAAAATGGAGTCATGAAGTGTTCAGTTTTACACAGCTGACTTCTCTCTCATTGATTCTAAAACTACATGTTGAGCCAGAATGAAGACAAGTTATTGTCCTTAGGTTTGGAATTCTGTGTACTCAGAGATTGGTACTTTAAACACCTTATGGGTTATGGCAATAGAATGTTTCCACTATTTCTTAGGATAGACCACAGTTCATTAATATTTTTACATGATATTTCTCTTTACAATTCTTATATGCTAAAGAACAGAAAACTAGCTAACAAGGAAATATTGTGGCTATAGAAATCTTTTAATAATGTAGGCATTTCAGGCCTTTTCCGCATGGGTTTTTTAAAACGGTGCAGAGCGTCCTCCAGAGAGGACATCTACACCTGGAAGCAGACTGGGTCCGGACTACTTTGTGTAGTTCCAGACCTCAGCCCGCTCCGGAACAACCCAAAGTGGTTCTTCAGTGTGCTTTTGAAAAACTGCTTAAAACAGGTCTTTCAAAAGTACAGAGCGCACCACTCCTTGGCTGCGCTCCAGTGCAGATTTGCAGGCTCGCACCAGTGCGAGCCTGCAGATCTGCTGGGGGTGGGCTTTAGGCTGGAAAGCCTCCACCAACAGGAAGCTGCCATTTTCGTCCCCGGAGCAGTGTGGAGTGCAGCCACGCACTGCTCCAGACCAGCCTGGACCCCCACATGGAGCACACAGGTCTGGTGAGTACTGGCACAGGGAGATTCCCTCACCCCGTGTGGAAAAGGCCTCAGGCCCTTTCCACACGGGGAAAGAAAAAACGGCTTAGGGCGACTCATCCGGAGGTCGTCCACACCGTGGAGCGCGACTAGAGCGGTTTGAATAGTGGAGGTTCCACACCTCAAACTGCGCTAGCGCGGCCGCAAGGGGTGGCACAGCGCGTTTTTTAAAAACCACATTTTATGAGGTTTTTACGAAACGCGAGCGCGCTAACCCATTGCAGCGCCCCGTGTGAAACTGCAGGGACGCGCTAGCGCGTCCCTGCAGAGCTGCCCAGGGGCGGGCTTCCGGCTGGCGCACTGCCCTGATTGGCGGAGCGCCGCCGGAAGTCGCCGGCCGCCATTTTGGGCGCCACCGAACACCGCCGAAACTCGCCAGCGTGTGGAGCGGCGAACGCGTGCTCCCCGCAGGGACGGAGCAACCCGTTTTCAGGTAAAATCCGTCCCTGCGTGCGCTGCCCCGTTCCCCCATCCCCCGTGTGGAAAGGGCCTCAGTGTCAGTTTTATCAGCACCAGCACTGTCATGTAGTTTTCTGGTCCTCTTAGTCACCAGAATTTGACAGCATTGCATCATGACTATAAATGGCAGCATTAAGACTGTAAAACTTGGTTGGTTGGTTGGGGTTTTTTTATTATTTACTCAAACATATATAGAAATTAATACTATACATGTCTATTTGCCTATGATCTTGATCTGGCTTGTATTTGCTCATTGCTAATTACACGTTATAACAAGATTCTTTAAATCATATTTTAAGATATCCAGCTTGGGAATATTCCTTCCTTCTGCTTACCGTATGCTAAATTTATGTAGGAGGTTTTTCTTTTCCTGTAATAACTTTTAGCAAGGTAAATGCACAACTGTTGAACTTTTATAGAATGCAAGCCAGACATTGATACAAGAGAAAATAGGAAAACAGACCAGTATACTCTTCATTATGCTTCGGGTAGATCCGGTAGGATAAGTTAGCCACATCCATATATGACTGAAGTCTTATGGATTTAATTTCTCTCTTTAGTAAGCATGACTCTATTCAGCATATTGTATTTACTTCAGCAATGCATGCTTTATGGTTTGTAGCATTTCTGAATGAGAATTGTTGGAAAAAATGTACAACATATTAGCACAAGCAACTGTATGTAGTCAGGGACCAGGAGGGATAGGGATGGAGGTCTGCAACCTGTTTAAAAAGTGGCTTGCTGCTTGATGTACCCCCCTCAACACTTTTTTTTTTCTGATTAGAAGAAAGGTAGTCCAAAAGTCTATAAGATCTGAAAGACATAAAAATCAAGGATTAAATTCTTCATTAATTTTCTTCTCGAAAGAAGCAGTGAGAAATTTTTAGCAATTTTCTTCCGGCTTTGAAAAAAGTCTTCATAGTGTGCAGTTTCTAAAGCTTATTCATAATTCAGGAATTATTCTTCATAAGAATTGAACATGGTTGTTTTGCACAGAAAACTACATTTTGTGTGCAAAAAATAGTGTTTCTCCATTAAAATATTATTTTCTACAGAAAAAAAAAAGTTTCCTTGCCAGAAAATGTAGTTTCTAGTGCAATAAATGACATGTGCATTTTGCACAGAATAAGCTCCTAGCTACACTATTTTATATGCAGGAAACAGCATTATATGTGTGCAAATAATATTTGCAGAAATATTATATTCTGCACAGAAAAATTCTGTTTCCTGTTGAGAAAATTTTATCTTTTGCATAAGACAACTACATAAAAATTTTGCATAGAATGAGCCCCCAAATGCAAGGATTCTTTCCAGGATTCTTCATTTGAGCATCTTTATTGACACTCAAAAGCCATGGTTTTGTTTTGTTTTTCCCCAACAGTTGCATTTTACCCAGCCAAATCATAAAGTTGCAGACCAGGACATTTTGTGTGGGAATTCACAAAGGTTTTAGTGGGGAAGGGAAATAGCAGTTGATTCCAGAACATTCCATCTCTCCCAAATCATTGAGTGCTGGTAAAGTTGCTGATATCCAAATTCTTTTGAGTCTTTGCTCCTATATTTTCCAAGTTAGAATGTGGCTACTGGTCTGCACCTGTTTGAGATTTTCTGACATGCCTACATCTTTAGGAAAGAAAAAAGCATCTGCTTTAAATTACACACAATTACACACTGGTGAAATGCTGGAGACTATCCCAGTAGGGCTAATTACAAGTGCAACATGCAGTTTTGTCAAATCCACTATAAATTGTCCCAGAAACATGCCTGAATGAACACACATGCACACACACAGAAAACCTCTTCTCCTCAAATCAGAGGCATGATATAACCTAAACTGCACCAGAAAACTACCTGAAAACTAATAGTATTGCTAAATGAATGAAAACCATGAACCCATTCAACTGTTGGCAAAGGATATCTAGTTTATTGAATGTTGGATTGTACAAAACTCCTAAATGGTGCTGGTGTCTACCTTCTTGCCATCTTGGTATGTCAGCAATCATACCCACCTGTACTAAAGCACACAAAACGTTAAATTATTTTTCATCCAGCCAAGGAACCCAAAACAAATACACTGGTGCACAATTACTTAGCCCTTGTCCTCTAACCAATCAGTATCAAGGATCAACATTACAATTCGCACAGAAATAGTCCATATTATCATCATTCCCATGAGAATTCCTTGTTTTCTCTTTGCTGTTTCTCTACCAAATCACTGTCTTCTTTGTCTGTTTTCATATCCTATATTTGGCTCTGCACCATTGTAAACTTTCAACCTAAGTGCAAAACAAAAACTATGTTGGCATCCCATGATTCTAGGTGCCACCATCCCACCAACAAAATCTCTGTTGAAGCATAACCATTTTGAAAATTCTTGTTGCAGCCGCTGTCTAGGAAAAGCCTAAAGAGGAGAGGTGAAATGCACAATAAATAAACACAACTGTGCTCATCTCTCATAGAGAAGGATGCATATAGTATCAAATTTTGGACAAATAAATCAGAAAGAGACATAAGAGGTCATGGGAAATAATGACAGGAAAAAAGAAAATTAACCATTTTTATCAGTTTTCTAACCTTGTTTAATTGCTCACAAAGGTTTGGCTTTGTGTAAATATTCCAACTAGAGAAGTACCTGAGCCCTTGAATAACTGGCTCTGCTCAACAACTGCCCATATCAATTACTGAGGAGCAACATGAGACTCTAGAGACATCTTGAATTGCCTAGGAGGAGCTTGGGCCATCAGGGAGTTTTGATGAAGTGCTAGACTTTAAAGTAGAGGTGGAATAATCATAAAGGCTCCAGGACCTGCCTGAAGAGGCAGGCCAGAGTTATCAGGAGAAGCTCAAGAGAAGTAGATTGTTATAGCAAAGGTTTCTTAATGGGTAAAGGATCCATATGTGGGAAACTCCATCCAGAAAATTCTGATAAGTATCTTGATCTTGCTGTTTGTCTGCTACCCAACTCCATTAGATACTGGGCATCTTCTTGACCTTGGCTGAACATTCCTGAATTTCTGAAGTAAAGCCCCTGACACTCTTTCTTACCCTAAATATTCTCCAAGCCCTAGCTCTTACAAAATGGATCAACTTGCCACCTTGCCTCATGCTTGATCCTAGTAAGGATCAGGGGCATAGCCTGGACCCCACTGCCCTCTGAAGGCTAGAGTGCATTGTTTCCGACACAGATTCACGCAAATGGTTTCTTGAAATCTTTCACAATGTGTGACAGCAGTAGCAACTGTGCTGGTATGCAATGGTGGCCAGGGTGTGTATGTGGTAACCAGCACAGAAAAGTTTCTATCTGTAGATTGGCCTATAAAATGACCCTTCTTTTTGTGGTGTATGGAGAGTTGGAAAGGAACAAGCTGACATTTTCTCAGAAAGAATGTCTTCTGCAATATTTCAGCTCAACTCAACTTTCCAAGTTCCCAGGTTCCCTGCTACTTTGACAAGTATGACATATATCAACAGGATGGGCAAAAGAGAATTTTTTGAAGTGTCAAGAGTTTTAATCAGCATATACATTTTTTGGTGATATGATTACACAGCTTTGAAAGGTCTCACCATTAATTTGCTTTTAATTCCTTCTTCCCTTCATCTAAAGCAATGGAACAGCAAGAGATGTAGAAGCTGATGCCAAAAACATGTAATTTGTAGGTCCAGTAAGTGCTGGAAATTGCTACACTTTATCATTGTGCTCACTAAAAAGGGGGGAGATGCTTCTGTGCTTTTAAAAGATTGCTATATAATTTATATACAAGAAACAAAAGGCACCAGGAAACATGATTCTTCCACCCCAAAGCAGATAAATTGTGCATGCAAGAAAGAGAGTTATTTTAATCCACAAGTTTTAGTGGTGGATGCATGAATGGGGGAGGGGGAATCTGTGTTTGATTTGTCACATCCTAAGCTTGGGTATATTTATGTAGAAAGAAGAACAGACTGCATCCAGCTTTCTGCTAACCCTCCCCAAGATCCAACTGCTGAGATTCAGCTTTTCTTTGAAAGAGCACACTTTCTTTGCAGCCCCTGTTTATTCATTTAATGGGGTATCTATGTGTGAAACATCTGTTTATGCTGATGGTTATCTGCCCAGTGAAGATATGCTCATTAAAAATATTAATTCTATATTTATCCCTCCATCCACCAGCTTCTGAGCTGGATCATTGCCCTGATCATGTTGTGAAGAAGAAGAAGAAGAGAGTCCTGGTCTTGGTCCTGAAGGGCCTAGTCCTGGAGGTGATAGAGCTGTGGTTGGAAGAAGTCCACAATGAGTGAAATCTAGCAGCCAGCAGCACCAAATTACAGAGACTTTCTTCCCTGATTGTTATTCCGTCTTCTTCTAAGGTGCTAACTCTCCCAGAGTGACTCAACCAGCCAACAGTCCTCTGGAGGTGGAACAAATGAAATCTGGATGATTTGTGAGCAGATTATTCAGTGCCTGGGAGGGTGGGGTGGGATTGGGGATTGTTCTGAAAGAAATGGAAGTCTGGCAAGCATGGAGAGGGAGGCAACAGCTGGAAATCTATCTACACTAGAGATATATTTCTTTCTCCTTAAGGTCACTGGCTTCCTTAGAAAGTGAAAGATAATTCAGATTTAGCTGGAATAATCACAATTAATGCTAACTCTGTTCCCCCCACCAAACTACTCTGGACAAGAAGATACCTAGACTTTGCAGGATGTCTTTGTGATGTCATAGGGTAGGCCCAATTGAAATCACAAACTATTGCCCTTTCCGCAATACCCTCTCATCCAGCCATGGGGATAGGAGAAGAACAGGATCTTGCCAACACTTCTGCATAACGTCATCACAGTCCCGTCCTTCTCCCATCCCAGGTGGTGTGATCACAGGTTAAATCATTGATAGGTTTTCCCTGTCAATGACCTGTGATTGCATAACCATACCACATTTCTCTGTCCTATAGAAGGGCAGGAAGTGTGATGGAAGCACTTCCTGAAGCAGCACAGCCTGGGAAAGAACCTGGCTGCCCTATGGAAGGAAGCAGCATATCCGTCATGCTCCATTCCATAGGAAGCCAGTTCTGTGCTGAAAGGAGTGCTGCTTTTCATGCTACTTTCCTGGCAAAGCTGTTGCCGGGATCACCACCGGACACTGCAGCAAGAAGGTAAGCTGTGGAAAGGGCCTTTGAATCACTGACATGACATGACTTCCAGAAGAGAGAGCAGAAGGTAAGCTGGGTCTGTGAAGACAACTTTGATAGGTGTTTTTGCAGGACTGTGGGGCTGAGTTTGTTTGCTTATTTCTCTGTGTTGTTGTTTTTTTGTTTTGTTTTTTTTGCTTGCACTGGCCGTGTGCTCTCCCTGAGCTCACAGCCTATTGTCAGCTAATTGTTTGTTAGTTAGTCAGTTAACTGTCAATCAAACTAGGGAGAGTTAATCAGGCTAGGGGGAGGAGCCAGCTAGGGGAAGGAGGCTTTATTAGGAACTCCCAGCAGTCTTCTTGCTGACTTCCAGAGGAGAGAGCAAAAGGTAAGCTGGGTCTGTGAAGACAACTTTGATAGGTGTTTTTGTAGGACTGTGGGGCTGAGTTTGTTTGCATATTTCTCTGTGTTGTTTTTTGTTTTGTTTTGTTTTGTTTGCTTGCACTGGCCGTGTGCTCTCCCTGAGCTCACAGCCTATTGTCAGCTAATTGTTTGTTAGTTAGTCAGTTAACTGTCAATCAAACTAGGGAGAGTTAATCAAGCTAGGGGGAGGAGCCAGCTAGGGGAAGGAGGCTTTATTAGGAACTCCTAGTGGCGCGCGCCTATGGCGCACGCAATTTCATTCATCTACTTCAATCCTTCAAGTTCAACCATTCAAGTTTAGGAACAACTGATCCTTATAGCGACTGAACAAATTTAGGAAGAGTTCAACTGAGCTTGGTAGTTAGCTGAGCAGACATAGCTTATACAGCTCAAATTAAGAAAGGAGGCCCAGTTTTGTTTTTGTTTTCTTGTTCTATTCTCTGTATTATCAAGTATGGAAGGTGAGGGAGCTGCTGCTGTCACCTGTAGCACTTGTGGCATGTTCCTTTTCTTGCCACAAGATGTGGTCGGGTACACCTGCAGCAAGTGCAAGCTGGTCACCTTCTTAGAGGTCAAGGTGCGGCAGCTGGAGGCACAGGTTTCTAATCTTCGTCTTATTAGGGAAGGTGAGGACTTCTTAAATAGGGCAGAGAGGACCTTCCTGAAGACCGGATATGCGGAGGAGCTGCCTGATGAGGAAATCAGTTCCGTGAGCCAGGAAAGCGATGCTTGGAGGAATGTCACACGGAGAAGTAGAAGGGCCAGAAAGGAAACAGAGACTCTCAAACTACAGAATCGCTTCAACATTCTTGGTGCTGTGAATGATGAGGAACACCAGAAGGAGGGAACACAACATCAGCAAGAAGGAATCCAACTTCGGCAACTGGAACTTGAACACCAACAGGACGGCATCCAACATCGGGAAGAACAGCACTCCCGGCCTCAACACAATGCCCAGGCAATCCTGGAAGAATCTGCTTGTCGAAGAACCCCGGACAGGCCTCAGAGGAGGCGAGTTCTGGTGGCTGGGGACTCCTTGCTCAGAGGAACCGAACCGGCAGTTTGCAAACCGGACAAGCTCAATCGAGAGGTCTACTGTCTTCCTGGGGCCAGGATAAACCACGTAACAGAGAGGCTAGCCAGGCTGGTCAAGCCCACTGACCATAAGCCCCTCGTTTTGGTTCACGTTGGAACCAATGACACGGCGAAGCGCAGCTTTCACCACATCACAAAGGACTACGAGCTTATGGGGAGAAAGCTTAAGGACCTTGATGCGCAGGTGGTCATTTCATCAATCCTCCCTGTTCAAGGATATGGTGCACGAAGGGAAAGGACAATAGTAGAGGTCAACAGCTGGCTCCGCACATTTTGCCACCGCCAACAGTTTGGCTTTTTGGATCATGGCTTGAAATTCCAGGAACATGGGCTTCTGGCAAGGGATGGGCTGCACCTCACGAAACTTGGCAGGAACGTTTTTGCAAACAGTCTCACAAGGAGGATTAGGAGGGCTTTAAACTAAGTACAACTGGGGAGGGAGACGAGATTATTCAGGACAAGGACTCGGCAAGTTCAGGGGAAAAAGGCCCAAATGATATTGGCCAAGTAGGAATAGCATCCAATCATGGGAGGGGTGGAAACAATGCTATGGGACTTGCAGGAAGGGCACGGGGACTTAAGTCTCTCTACACTAATGCACGGAGTATGGGAAACAAACAAGATGAATTTGAACTCCTAGTACAGCAAAATAAATATGATTTTATAGGCATCACTGAGACCTGGTGGGATGAGTCTCATGATTGGAATGTAGGAATAGAGGGGTATAGCCTATTTTGTAGAAATAGACCAAATAAGAAAGGAGGAGGAGTAGCCTTATATGTCAAGGATGTTTCCACCTGTGAAGAGATCCATGACTTGAACACCGGAAGCCAGGTCGAGAGCATCTGGGTAAGAATTAAGGGAGCGAGAAACAATAGGGATATTATAGTGGGGGTTTACTACAGACCTCCAAGCCAGACTGAGGACCTCGATGGCGCTTTCGTAGACCAAATGATTGCACATTCAAAAAGGAGAGATACAGTAATAATGGGAGATTTCAACTACCCGGATATATGTTGGCAGTCAAACTCTGCAAAGGCGGCAAGGTCCAGCAAGTTTCTTGCTTGTCTTGCAGACAATTTCATGGTCCAGAAGGTGGAAGAGGCGACAAGGGGATCAAATATTCTGGATCTGATCCTGACCAAGAGGGAAGACCTTGTTAATGACATAGAACTGGTTGGATCTTTAGGAGAGAGTGACCATGCCCTATTAGAATTTTGCATTCAGTGGGGAAAAGAAGGCAAGTATAGCCAGGCATTCGTCTTAGATTTTAAAAAAGCAGACTTCTGTAAACTGAAGGAGCTGCTGGCTGAAATCCCCTGGTCAAGAATAGTCAATGAGAAAGGAGTTCAGGATGCATGGGAGTTCTTTAAAAGGGAGGTACTGAAGGTACAGGCTAAAACTGTGCCATTAAGGAGGAAAAATGGAAGGCATCTGAACAAACCGGAATGGTTGACTAAAGAGCTCTCAGCTGAGCTAAGTATTAAGAAAAACATGTACAGGAAATGGAAGAAGGGGGAAATCACCAAAGAAGATTATAAGCAAGTAGCCAGGAGATGTAGGGAGGAGGTCAGAAAGGCTAAAGCACAGAACGAACTTAGGCTGGCCAGAGACATTAAAAACAATAAAAAGGGCTTTTTTAAATACGTCCGCAGCAAAAGGAAAAAGAAGGAGACGATAGGGTCACTGCGCAAGGAAGATGGTGAATTAATAACAGGAGGAAGAAAAAAGGCAGAACCCCTCAACACCTTCTTCGCCTCAGTTTTTTCCCAAAAGGATAAAAACACTCAACCTGGCGGTTGGGGAGCAGGTGAGGAAGTGGGGGAAATGCAGCACAGAATAGATAGAGAGGTAGTACAGGAATACCTGGCCACACTGGATGAATTCAAGTCTCCAGGGCCAGATGAATTGCATCCTAGGATTTTAAAAGAACTAGCAGAGGTCATTGCGGAACCTCTTGCTATAATCTTTGAAAACTCTTGGCAGACCGGAGAAGTTCCGGCAGACTGGAGGAGGGCAAATGTTGTCCCCATCTTCAAGAAGGGAAAAAAAGAGGACCCAAATAATTATCGCCCAGTCAGCCTGACATCAGTACCTGGAAAGATCCTGGAGTGGATCATCAAACAGTCAGTTTCTAATTACTTAGAAAACAATGCCGTAATTACGAAAAGTCAACATGGATTTCTCAAAAATAGGTCATGCCAGACTAATCTTATCTCTTTTTATGATAGAGTTACTTGCTTGATAGATGAAGGGAATGCTGTGGACATAGTATATCTTGATTTCAGTAAGGCCTTTGACAAAGTTCCCCATGACATTCTTGCAAAGAAACTAGTAAGATGTGGACTGGACAGGGCTACTGTCAGGTGGATTTGTAACTGGTTGACTGACCGTACCCAAAGGGTGGTCACCAATGGCAGATTCTCATCCCGGAGAGAAGTGACTAGCGGGGTGCCACAGGGTTCTGTCCTGGGCCCGGTGCTGTTCAATATCTTCATTAATGACTTGGATGAAGGAATAGAGGGCACGCTGATCAAATTTGCAGATGACACCAAATTGGGAGGGGTTGCTAATACGCCTGATGACACGATCAAAATTCAAAAGGACCTGGACAGATTGGAGAGCTGGGCTAAGGCTAACAAAATGAATTTCAACAGAGAGAAATGTAAGGTCCTACACTTAGGCAGAAAAAATGGTATGCAGAAATATAGGATGGGGGACACGTGGCTGACTAACAGTATGTGTGAAAGGGATCTAGGAGTCTTCATAGACCACAAGCTGAACATGAGTCAGCAGTGTGATGCGGCAGCCAAGAAGGCCAACGCAATTCTTGGTTGCATCAATAGGAGTATGGTGTCTAGATCGAGGGAGGTATTGGTACCACTTTATTCTGCTTTGGTTAGACCTCATCTTGAATACTGTGTCCAGTTCTGGGCACCCCAATTCAAGAAGGATATGGATAAGCTGGAGCAGGTCCAGAGGAGGGCAACCAAAATGGTGAGGGACCTGGAAGCCATGCCCTATGAGGACAGACTTAGAGAGCTGGGTATGTTTAGTCTGCAGAAAAGAAGGTTGAGAGGGGACATGATAACCATGTTTAAATATTTGAAGGGATGTCATGTCGAGGAGGGAGTGGGCTTGTTTTCTCCTGCTCTTGAGACCAAGACAAGGAGCAATGGATGCAAGCTGCAGGAGGGGAGATTCCGCCTGAACCTCAGGAGGAATTTCCTGACAGTCAGGGCTGTCCGACAGTGGAATGTGCTGCCACAGAGTGTGGTGGAGTCTCCTTCTTTGGAGGTTTTTAAGCGGAGGCTGGATGGCCACTTGTCAGGAGTGCTTTGAGGGTTTTCCTGCATGGCAGGGGGTTGAACTGAATGGCCCTTGTGGTCTCTTCCAACTCTACATTTCTATGATTCTATGATTCTGTGTTAAAAAGGGTGAGACAAAGAAATGAACAAAGTTGGAAATGAGGGTAAACACTATTTCTGGAAGTTTTAACACTGACACTCCACCCTGACTTTCACTCCAAATGATATAATAGGCCGAAGTTACACACAGCCACTATCAGTCTCTCCATTCTCCTCTTCTCATTTCTGAAATTATGGGACAATGATATTTCGCAATGCAAACAGAAACACCTTTATGCTGACCCAGAGGAGCCTGGCATCAAGTGGAAATGCATGGATTTTTATGCACTGTATTTTATACCATACAAAAAAATCAAACTCCTCCTCTTCTGTCCTGTGATTTCAACTGGGGATCGAAGTAAGAAGCACAGCAGTTCCCTGAGTTTGAGTAGCAGCCTGATACCTGGTATTCTTAACAGCATTACATTGTCCTGGGTAATGTTAAGAATGCAGTCAGTTCTCCACATTTGCTAAGGTTATGGACACAGGACTCTCACAAAAGTGGAAAAAACTACAAATATTTAAATGTGCATGTGGGTCTCTGTGGGAAGGGGACTAAGGAATGGTGGGTAGAGTGGACACCCAGGGTCCAAACCAGGTCAGGGAAAGGAGAAGGAAAGGTGGGTCATCATGGAGACCCTATACTTCCTCTCTCACATCCACCTCCTTCTTTGGGTGTTGGGGGAGCATTGGGAGATGGTTTTTGGTGCTGAGAAATTGGGTATCGAGCATTTCTTAGTTGGCCAGGTAGTGGCTGGTGGAGGAGAAGGAGGAGGAGGACAATGACAACGATGACCGGAAGTGGTGTTTTAAAGGACTGCACAGCCTAATCAGATCCACTGAGAGGGAAGGCTCCCCAGGAAAAGAAGTACCTGAGGTGGGGGAAGCAGGGGTTGGAAAAAGTAGCAAATAATCAAGTCTGCAAAAGCTAAACTCATAAATGCAGAGGGCCAACTACAGCATGTGAGCTTTGGGCTGTTGGAAACTAGAATAGAATAGACACAGAAGGAGAATGTGATTTCTTGGCACATACTATATTAAAGTAGATTACAATAGCAGATTTTACCATTACATTTTTGATGTGGGTCTTTTTTACTGAAGGAGTGCTAAAGATAATGCTGAAAGAAATCAGGTGCAAAGGCTGGTGTTTTCATAGAGTTTGCCAACAGTTTCCCCTCTCCCATTATATGGTTAATGGCATTTTTGTAGAACAGCCCAACATAGCTCTGTTCCTGATGTAGCCAGATGTATGAACTGTATGAGTTATAGCCAATCTTTTGGAGAGTCATTGCAGTTCTGCCATCTTGTTTCTGTCTCTTTCCTTCTCCCGACAACTCCTGATTGTTCTGTTCCTGTTGAGCTATGGTGGTACTCTTCCAACTGTTAATTTTACTGGGAAGATATTGCTTAGGCTTACATTTAATGTATTATTAAGTGGGGGAAATCTGTCCAAACAGTCTCCAAAGGAAGCCTCATATCTGATATTACTGTAGCCTACTGTCGAGGTTACCAGGAGGACAACTAAGTTAGTATATTTGTGCCCACATAACCACTTAATGAAAGGATAGAAATACAGCACTTGCAAGAAGGCTTCCATTTTAAAGCAGCAACTAACCACCCAGTGGGCTAAAAATGAAGTGAATATCATCTTTTGTCTGGGAATCAACAGCTGGTTAGTCATGTCAAGGTTCTTGTGAAGAAAAACTCAGACCATCATTTTGTAATTACTCTAGATTTTAAAGTCAGATTAGTAGTTCCAAATCCAAATATACCACTGCTCTCCTCAGTTTACTGTTTCTATGTCTCCCTTAATTAAAACCAGCAATATGTTCAAACTGCAAAAGGTGGAGAAAGACACACATACTAGGAAAATCCGCTTAATTCATTCAATTTGTTTTAGGAACAAGATCACTCAGTGCATAGTACCAGATGTTTCCTAATCCAATTATACATGGAGAAAGAAGATGCAGTATTACTGAAATGGAAGTTTTATGCTTATATAAATGCACAGTATCTCAGTGAAAAGGAAGAATGGGGCTGACACTCGGGTATGCTTTGGGGATATTTTCAATGTGTAATAGTTGCTAAGAAATTTTGAAGTAAAAAATGGAATTTTTGAAAAACTGTGCTAATGGTCAAATGAATTATAAAATGCTGTACTAGTGTTCCATATATATAGTTTGAAAATAGGTGGTGTAGGTAGCTGAAATACCTTACAATTACAGACGTCTTAGTAAATAAAAGGTTTGATTAGAGAGACAGACAGATAGGTAGACTCAAATAAATAAATAAAAATTAAGCAGTTTTCCAGAAGAATGGGTAACTTTCTTTATATCCTCAGTCAATCTTACTTCTTGCAGACTTCTTTTTGACTGTTGATAGAAATGGAAGAAAAATGCACTGAGTATTTGATTTGTATGACTTATGCAACTTGGGGTTTGCAAACAGCTAACGAAAGCTCACATATGTCTTTCAGTTTCTTATCATTTGGAGAAAACTACAAACATCAGATTAATTATTTTTCCTTTTTTGAATTGCATGCAAGTACATGTATAAATAACTAAAACAGGTAAATCTGAAATGCACAAGCAAGTATGACTCAACATGTAGCTTCCTTCAAATAATACGTTTGTCAAAATTTCGTAATACACATTTTGGCTTAGAACATAACCAGCTGCACATGCAAATGTGAATTTTGAGATGAAATTCTAACGTGTGTTTTGCCACAGAACATATTGAAAAATGTATGTTTAAATTAAAAGGTGTCATTGCTTTAAACTGCAGATTAATAGCTGCAAGCTGCAAATTCTCCATCAGTCTTTGTCTCCACCTTCCCTTTGTGCCAGAGAAGCTTTCTAAGGACTTTTAATGCTTGCTTCTCTCCCCATTTTTGATGTATTATGGAGTCCCTAAAGCCCACATCCAGGAATAAACATGGCGAACTTGGCTATTATTTCTTCTACCAGTGCTGCTCTGCTGTGAAAAACCTCAACATATTTGTGCAGAAGGTATATTTGCATATGGGGGGGGGTTGGAAATTTTCCACCAAAACAAGAGTGTTTTATTGTGTGAAGAAGATTTATCACAAAAAATGTCCTAACACATAAACCACCTTGCAGTGGCTGATCATTGTTAAAGGGGAAGTGCCAAGACACTCTCTGTCTGAACTATGGCAAAAAGAGCAACTGTTTTTAACATCCCTAGTGTCATCATAGAAAGTTGAAAAATCTTTATTTATTTATTTATTTGCCAGAATTTTTTTCCAGTGTGGGGAGACAAGGTGTCTTGCAGCACAAATTATAGAGTCATAGAATCGTAGAGCTGGAAGAGACCACAAGGTTGGACCGTTGAGTCCAACCTTCGCCATGCAGTAATACATAATCAAGGTGTTCCTGACAGATGGCCATCCAACCTCTGTTCACAATCCTCCAAAAAAGAAGATTCCATCACACTCTGAGGCAGCATATTCCACTGTCAAACTGCTCTTACCATCAGGAAGTTGTGCCTAATGTTTATATGGAATCTCTTTCCTGAGGTTTGAAGTCATTGCTCTGTGACCTGGTCTCTGGAGCAGCAAAAAACAGGCTGACTCAACATGATATCCCTTCATTACATTAAGATTAAATTAAATTGTAAATTAAATTAAGATTACATCAGAACAAAACTAAATACAAGTAACAGCAATCATTATGATCATCCCCACCACCACCACCACCTAATAAACTATTACATTAAAACAGCAATGAATTTAAAATCATTTCAAATATAGCGTATAAGATAAAAGTACAGCACCTTCTGTTAAAACCATTTCTTTAATGACCAGTGAGTTGTTTTTCTAAATAAAATAAGTCTCTTCGTTGGCAGAATGAGACCAAAAAAGGGGCCAACCTAGCCTCTTGTGGAAGGGAATTACATATTCTGGGAGCAGCCATCAAGAAAGCTCTTTCCTGTGTCCTCGTTAAGCATCTCTGCAATGCTGAGACTGAGGCAACACCTTCCCATGAACATTCTACCAATGTTTGGGATGTCAAGATAGGGAGGGTTCCTTTTTTCATATGTGCTTAATTTGAAAGAAAGTAAAAACTTAGTGGTCTAAGATTTATTTATTTTTTTTTTTAAAGGTAGATTTTTGTAATTCTACCAGAAACGTTTTTGTAGGACATTATGGATAATGAACTGCATAGTAAATATGGATGACTCTTCAATACATGACCAAATAGTAAGAATACAGTTTGCTCAAACTTAGAAATGGACCGAAGCACCAACAAGAGAATAATGGATGGTTAAGCTTGCTGATTTGGCCCAAATTATCAAATTAACACATATTTTGAAGGATACAATTTTTTGTAAATCTGGAAACTGTTTGTGGATTTGTTGAGCAATAAGAAATCTGATGATGTAATATTGGTTATGGTTATTAGTAATTTCACTAGTAGATGGTTCTGTAATGGTAGATTTTTTTTCTTTTTCTTTTCATTACAGTCAGATGGAGGGTAGGAGCCCTACTGTGTTTAATTATATGTCTTTTTCCTCCCCCCTCATGCTTTCTTTCTTCTGTTTTTTTGATTGTATTGTGATTATAACTTTGATTATATATTGTTAGCATTATAAAAATAAACAAACTCCAACATGCTCATATGGATATACAGTCTTTCAGATTGTTCAGGCTTAAGACGTATAGGGCTTAATAAATCATGACCAGCACCTTAAATTATAACTAGAAAAAGAAGCCAGTAACATAACAGTTACATGTTCCCTGTAACCATCTCCAGTCAACAGTCTGGTCTCAACATTTTGAACCATTGTAGTTTCCAGGTATTTTCAAAAGGCAGCCCACATATAGTGTGCAGCAGTAATCCAAACAGGATGTAACCAAGTCATGTATCACCATGGTTAAATCAGACATCTTAAGGAACACGCGCTGCTGGCATATTAGCTCTAACTGTGCAAATACATATCTAGCCTTTGCTAAAACCTGGCATTCAAGCTTAAGGCTGAGTAAAGGAACACACCTATGCCATTCACCTAACATTACCTGGTCAGCAGGTCATGCTTCCGCATAACAGCATTGCTATCCTGCTGCCGTGCTGTCACGAAGCATCGCATTCATGTGACATTTGCAAAATGGAAAAAATCCATTTTGCATTTCCAATCCTGCAGCACTTCTGCACTTACAATTGTACAGAAGCGTGATTGTGATGCCTCCTGCTCAAGAACAACAATGACAAGTGCCTGGCTTTGCAGCGGAAGGAAAAGGTAGAACCATTGTGCTTCCTTCTGCAGGGAGCAATTAGGTGCGGAGGAAAGCATTGCTGACATGCTCCCTTCCGGACCTGAACAGCAACAACGTGGAAGAGCGTTGTCATGTGGAAATGGTCTTAGTCACAAAGGTGCTACACAATTCCTTTATATCGTTCTATAATACCAAAATAAAGTTGCTTTTTGGTATACAGAGACTGGAGCTATTGTTGTGAGAAACACAAGTCCTGAGTACTGATGAGGTCAATGGACACATAGTTCTTTGAAAAGTGGGCAATGCTTTCATGAAAATAGTAGCATTGCTCACTCTCTAAAGAATAAGCCAAAGTGCATATTGAGTTCCCTTGCCCCAGTAACTTCCCCCACCCCTTGCTAAACATAGAATCACAGAGTTGGAAGAGACCATAGGGGCCATCCAGTCCAACCCTCTGTTATCCAGGAACACATATCAAAGCACTCCCAACAGATGGCCGTGCAGTCTCTGTTTTAAAAACTTCCAAAGAAGGAGACTCCACCACCCTCTGATGCAGCATATTCCACTGCCGGATAGCTCTGACCATCAAGAAGTTTTTCCTGAGGTTCAGGTGGAATCTCCTTTTCTGCAGCTTGAATCCATTGCTCCTTGTCCTAGTCTCTGGAGCAGGAGAAAACAAGCCCGCTCCCTCCTCGACATGACATCCTTTCAAACAAATCAACAATGCATTCTTATTGTATGTGGAGCAACTGATCTTTCTACAGAAATGAATGAAACAACCAACACATGCAGGAGCCTGCATCAGTATTAAAGATTGGATGCAAACAAAAATGCATTTTGTTTGTCATTGGAATGATATTTCCTACATATGGGCTGGAATTACAGCAGTCTTAATTTCATTCCAGGTCTCTTCTTTGTATCCTGACTCTCTTTTTGTTGCATTAAACAATTTAATTGGACCAAATTGGCATGAATGTGTTCAAGTTATTATTCAAGATTTCTTGTTATTCTTATCTGAGGAAGCATTAGTCATTAAATCCTGACTGACATTTTTTTTCTAAAATAAAGGGAAATTCTTGCTATCTACTGTGAGCACAGAAGGAACTGAAGCTAATCCCAACTTCTGATTATGCCCAAACAAAATTGTTCTTCTTTCCCTTTGCCTTGGTAAATCTGCCATCAGATGAGTCATTCTTTACTCTAAATCTGCAGCACATTCAGCAGTACTTCACAAAGCAAATGATTCACCCTCCAAGGCCAATAATATTGATGGTTTGAAACCAGTTAGGGGGCACAACCACAGTCACTGGAGTCATCTTTAATCCTCATCATGCCATGGTTATCTCCTAAGAGCTATTATAGTGACAAAGACACAGAGTGGGCTGACTTGAATGCCTAACAATTTAGAACAAGTGGAACAAACAAGAGCATAATAGATCAGGCTTTTCTTGCCACAACAACAGAAAAACCTATCATGTGTACACGTGTACATTCACACAAATGCATACACATGTGCACAATCTCTTTGGGTAGTATGAATGAGTCAATATAATTGAATTAAACCGTTTTGTATTAGGTTTTTGTTAATGCCATCTGTGGAATTAATTTACACCTCAGAAACCTCATAAGAGCTACAAAGGCTGAGAAGAGCCTCATTTATCCTGATATCAGAATTATTGTCCCTTCTGGTGATTGCCATCATGAACAAGTCAGTCTGCATGCAATCTAAACTCTTATCACTGCATTGTGTATGATAGTATTGTCAGCACCCAATGACAGAATAATAAAACCAGGATTGGTTTCAGTCACCAATATAAGCTAAGGATGGTTTCAGCTCTGAGGAAATCATGGGCAGAGTACCTTCTACTGCCTGTATTTACTCCACACATGGTTCTGATGGATTCTTATCTGGTGAAAGTGCAGCAAGAAAGCAGGAGGTGAGTGCAGCCATATTTTAAATGTTCCATATTGTCTCTGTTGTAGCTTGATTTCATAGCAATGTAGGATGTGAGGGTGATCTGGCTGTGACATCTGTCACCCCATTGATCGCCAGGGTTGATTCGGCTGATCTGGCTGGCTAGGCGGGTGTCCCCTTCCTCCCTCACCACTCCATGTGCGTCCCTCCTGAAGCTGCACGCTCAGTGGAAGAGGACCACCATCCCAGATAGAAGGAGTGTACCGTTCTTCAGTCAAAGGTATACGATAGCTGCGCTCCCCTGCTAGAACCTCCAAACAAGCACAAGGTAGGAAATTTGAATGGAAGGCAGATTCTGTTGCACAGCAGTACCTGGGTAGAGATTGTTTTTTAAAAAAGGTTCTCAGTTACAGATAGTAATGTTCCTGTATAACAAAACGAGGAAATTTTTTTTAAAAAAAGAGGAAGAAAAATAATCACATTAAAGTCAGCCCTTCACTTTCATGGTGCTTAGACAACAAGACTCCCACAAAAATGGGAGAAACTGCAAATAAAAATAAAAATTTCAAATCGTACTTAAAAAAAAAAATGATGTCAGATTTACCAAGGCAAAGGGAAAGAAAACACTACATTAGGAACTCTCTAGGTACTCCAGAACTGTATATTCCAATTTTCTATCCCATTCTTGCATTAAAACTCACATGTTATATTTATGTATAGATAGCAAATATATACACATACACACACATTGTTGGTGTGAATAGTTGGTTGGTCTCAGTGTCAATATCAAGGGAACCTCAGATGCACTTAAAGCTGCAGGGACAAATCTGGATTGTGACCAATGTTTCAGTTGTAGATATTGCCCTTTAGCTTATAGAGGCAATTTAAACTGCTCTTGCAAAACTGAAAAAAAGGCAAAAACTCATTGTCAACAGCAAATATTTGATTTAAGGTAACAATCCCATTATTGGTCCACACCTTCCATAAACATAGTTCCTTACCCAATTTTCAAATCTGAATTCCCCCATAAATTCAATTTGTCTTGCAATTTGCTAGACAATATTTTCCATAGAGTTCTAACTGTTGAAACTGTTGGAAAAACGCTGTCTCTTTTTACAAAGTGAGGATCAAGTACTGTTTATCTAAATACAGGTTTCAGAAAAGAAGACTCCAAGGCTGACCACAGTGGATTACTTACTTTAAGCGGATATGTCCAAAAATGAATACAAGGAAATAGATATACCCGATAGTATATAAGAAGATTTGGAAGGTCAAACTTTCCTCATTGGTTGGAATTTTCATCATTTTCAGTGAAATTATAGGAGATTTAACCCCTTCCCCCAAAAATCTTGAACAACCTATTCACTTTTTGAAAATGCTTGCAGAGTGTATGTAGAGAAATTTCATGAATAACATATACAATTGTACATAAAACATTTGTTTCAGATGTATTTACCTTACCCCACAGACTCCTTCTTAAGTTTGCCTCCTCTCTAAATCCTGCACAATATCTTTTATCAGCTTATTTATATTAAAATTAATCATCTGACACAAGTCCCTAGGGATAGTTATATCAAAAGAACTAGTCAAATTTGGACAATATTGACACTAGCATGCTAGTCTGTCTTGTCTCTCACTGGTAGCATTTCTGACTTGAGCCAGTTGATTGAATACCTAGATATTTTATCAAAATGATTAAACAGTGATTGACTGTTGGGGCTTTGATATGAACAACAAAAGATCATTTCCAAAAAGTAATGTTCTTAAGTTGGAAACTGACATACACAAATCCATTGATCCTGGAATGGACACAAGCTAAAGATTCCAAGTACAAATTGAATATTAAAGGAGACAATGGACATCTCTGCCATGTAAAAATATAATATGAAAAAAAGTGTTCATAACCAAAATTCTCTCCCACCAAAAAAAACAATAAATACATACAAACTCCAAAAATATATACACTAAAAATGTGAAAATAATGGAGAGAGAGAGAGGGAGAGAAAGAACTCCAAGGGCTTCCAGTTGGAGAATGCACTGTGATCCACTGCTTCACTCTTCTGCGTCCACTTTACTAATTTGTCTCCCATAACACCCTCAAAAGTAATAAGAAACAAAGAAAGTAAAAAGTAGAATGGATAAAATAAATGGAACTCTAATAAAAATTGTAAAATTAATGTAATGTGTTAAAATTGATAAAGAAGAAAAAGAATGAAAGAGAACAGAGAAGATGAAATAAGATAGAAGGGAGAAAAGCAAAGGGGTGGGGGGAGGAGATAAAAAGATTGATCCATAGGCCCTTTCCACATGTGGGAAAGGAACCGTGCAAAAACGGGACTCACCGGATATCTTCGGCGCCCGGTTGAGTCCATCGGGACAAGGAGCAGTGCGAACTCAGTGCTCTGCACTGGTCCAGCATCCAAAATGGTGGCTTCTGGTTGGTGGAGGCTCTTCACCAACCGGAAAAGCTCGCCAGCCTAAAGCCCGCCCCTGGCAGATCTGCAGGCACGCGCTAGTGCATGTCTGCAAATCTGCACCAGAGCGCAGTGACGGAGCGACATGGAGTCACATGCTCCGTGCATTTTAAAAACCTCTGAAGAGAATTTTTTTAAAAAAAAAACACGCTGTGTGACCAGTTCCGGTTGCTCCAGAGTAGACTGAGGTGCGGAACTGCAAAAAGTAGTCCGCCCCAGTCCACTTTACGGTACAGAAGACCTCCATCAGAGGTCGCTCTGCACTGTTTAAAAAGCCCGGTGTGGAAAGGGCCATAGATTAAAACTGATACACTACAAGTTGAAATTTAAAGGCCTTTCTGCATTATACAGTTATAGTGCTACTATTCCACTTTCAACATCCTGTGGAATTCTGAGGTTTGTAGTTTACTGAGGTCAAAGAGCTCTCTGGCTGAGAACTCTGAATGCCCCTCCCTAAATTGCAATGCCCCAGGATTCCATAGGATGTTGAAAGTGGAATAATAGCACTATAACAGTGTAGCGCAGAAAGGCCCTTCATCTCAAAGCACTGATTTTTTGTTTGTTTGTTTAAGGAAAGCAAGGCTATTTCTGCCGCTAGACAAAACATATTTTTGTGCAGTAATGGCACATGTCTATTTTAACATAGAGTCACCAGTCCCAGCATACTGGGCGGTTTATCAAGAACAGTGCAGCTGTTCTCAAACCTCTGTCTTCATAGTCTGACCTGAAGTCTATCTTAACTTCTTTTATTCGCTCCTTCACTTACTCAGTTAATCAGCTTGCCAGTAAAAACAAAGGTGGGGACTACCTCTGGCTTATACCTCTTCAATCAAAGCACATATCTTTTTCTATAATGTATCTATGGTTCAAACCCTTTATATATGGAGTCTGTTGGCTGCCCTCATGATTCATTCCCCAGTGCACTACCCAGCAGGGTTATGTGAATGTTAGATAAGATTTATCATAGATCATCTCTTTTCTCTGTCTTGTCTCTCACAGTGAGACAAGACATGGTTGGCCTGCTTACTTCTTAGTTTGATATATATACAAAGCAACTTGCCTTTTTCCCCAGACTGAACTGATTTCTTGTTAATCACACACACGTGCACAGAAATAGAGAGAGACTGAGAGAGATCTAACTTCATATGTTATTTCCTTATACTATATCTGTTCTTTATGCTCCGCAAATATACTAGGTTACATTTTGTTTTATACGGCCAGGTCACAACATTGACAACTGAATAATATGACCTGCAACAAGCAGACTGGATCACAACAGAATCAGTGACATTGTAGATCTAGACAGATTGATTATAGATAGATAGGTAGAAAGATAGACAGATAGATAGGGATAAATACACCTTGTCCAACTTCTCTACTTAAGATTTTTTTCCCTTCCTTCTATCACGCAGGTATTAAAATGGTCATTCGGATGATGATGATGATAAATATATTTATACTAGGCACTCAATTAAAGTAGGAAGAGGAAGAAGGAATTTAGAATGGCCTAACTTCTTAAATGTATTTAAAACAGCAATGTAAAATATTCACTGACTTTTTCATCTTTGACCAGAAAGCTTGTTTCAGCTCATCAAGATACTCGTCAAGAAAACGACCAATAGCCACAAGTTTTTGCATAGGTTGGCACTTTTGTGAAAACTAATTTCTACACACATTTTCCCCAAAAACAGTGTCTTTTTTGTAAAATTATACCAAAAAACGTTCTATTAAAAAAAAACATATTTCTCCAGCTGTAATGAATCATATACACACTTAACAGTGAGTAAACACTATTGAGTCAATTGAGACAGTTTTAAGCAAAGTGCTTTTATTTCTCCAGTGTTCATCATTCCATTTCAAAATTACTAGTCTGTCTTCACATTGCTAGTTTTGCCTAGGCACATGATAAGTAAATGCTATTTTGACAATAGGTCATCAGTATGTAAAAAGCAACTGAGCAATCCACATCTTCAACAAGTTCCAATCTTTTGCAATTTATGTGTGTGTGTTTGTTTGGGCAGAATAAATAATTGTCTTCAGGTGATGCTGTGATGCACCTCCATGAATATAAAAGCCTGAAATCTGAATCTGGATTGTAATCATTTTATGATCAAATTGTGCAGCTAAACATCATTATAGCTTCACATTTGTTTGCTGCAAGATGCTTACATTCAAATGCTACCCAGAGGTTATGGATCTAATTAACAAAATCCACAGCTTGAGACATTCTCTGTTGCCATAAAAAAATCTTTATTATTCCCATCTCAAACTATAGGAAAGTTAATTTCTGTACAGCATTCATTCTCTCTCTCTCTCTCTCTCTCTCTCTGTGTGTGTGTACCTAGTTCCCAATTGCTATATCTCATGTTAGCAGGTGAAAAGCATCCAGATATGTGCACCTACAATTCACAGCAAGAGACAGTGAAGAAACCAGGCTAGTTTCAGATAATTTACAGGATGTAGATGGAAGCAGAAGCACAGTCTGGACTATCTGAACTCCATATCTGAAAAGCAGTCCTGAGCAGGATCCAGAGAGCTGTCTGAATGAGTAAACTGAGGTACTCCCTCAGGTTCAGGGACCCACAAAACCAGATACATCAGACAAAGACCATTTCTGCACCATACCTCCTTCCATGGTCCTCACCTCATGATCTTGGCAGTGTCTTTGCCAGAAAGGGAACTTGATGTGAATGCTTCCCTCGGCACCCAGCTGACTCCCTGTAAATGGGAGCACAAACAACACTCGTCTTCCTTCTGCAGTGCAGCTGGCCTCTTTCCCATGCTGTGATGGGAAGTGCCTACGTTGTGCTTCTACCCCTTCCAATCATGATTGTGGGTGCTCAATGGATTTTTTTCCATTAAGCAAATATCCTGTAATTGTGATGGCTGAAGGACTGTGGCGATGTCATGTGAAAGCATGATTCATGGACCACTGCCAACGTGTCCCCATTGCAGGATGGCAACACCATGCAGAAATGGCTGTCCTATCTCAGTCCTGGCAGCACAGCTGATCATTCAAACAAAACAAACTGACTTTTATTTAGTAAGCACATGGTCAAAAATAAAGGCAAACAGAATTCGAAGGCAAGCGAGTCCAAAGTCAGTCAGGGTAATCCAGAGTCAGGCATGGAGTTTAGCAAGCATTGAGCAAACAGAGAGGTCAGATAAACTCTGATAAATCCTGGAGGGGAAGGGCAGCATCTATATAGGTCAGCCACCTAACACAGCTGTTGCTTGAGTAACTGTTGCTGGTTATAAATTCCCTGGGTTTGATGTAGGCTTTCTCTTTGTTGTCTGCGTTCAGCAAAGGTAGGTCCTGGAAAGTTACCTCCTGTGTCTGAAGGGGTAGGATTCTCTGCTGGAGCTGACACCACCCCCTGTTCTATTTATGGTAGTGTCACCTCTTCCTGCACAGCAGGTTCTGGCATGTTTCAGCCTCTGGCATGTCCCATGTTTCAGATTCTGAGTTAGAGTCCATGTTCTGGAATCGGGGCATGACAATGGCCTAGGTCAAAAAGGGAGTGTTGGAGATGGTTGTTTGCAGTAGGAGAATGGCAACAGCTGCGTTAAAGTATGGCAAGCTACAAATCAGCCCAGCTGGAGAGATCAGTTCAGTGTTTTCCTTTTAATGTGGATCAGAGTGTTTTCATTGTTGATTTACTTGGCACATACTGCTAGAATGGATATTTACCTCTGAACTCAACTAGCTATCCATTGATAGTTACATCATTCTCTGATGTAAACCACATTTGAAGCTGCTAAACTAGTATAGTCCATGTATACTGAAGGGCAGCCAATTTTATTAGTGACTCTGCACATCACTCTTGCTTTAACCTCAAATACCAGGTAGGTATTAAAAAAAACAAAAAAAAACCTCTTCAGTTTTGATGTGTCATTACACTGAGAGAAGATGTCATGATTCCTCAAGGCTTTATATTGTAGGAAAGAAAATAATATTTGAAAATAATTGAAAATAATAGAGCAACATTTTTTTCAAAGTTTCAAGATACCCTAAAGGGAAGAAACAGGGACCAAAGGGAATCTTTGCAGTTATTCTGCATTAATTCTCCACAAAGTTCACACATGGTTGTTTTGTGCAGAAAATATTTTCTGTAGGGTAAACAACATTTTCTACACAGAAAATAATACCTCTGCATTAAAATACTTTTTTTGCACAGCAAATCTGAGCCATTTACAAATTTTGAGTAGAACAATTCTGAACTATAAACCTGAGTGGTTCCCCAAGGCTTCCACATGATAGGAAGAAAGTTGCTAACATTACTCATTGCTTCTATTAAGAAGAAAATTATTGAAGAATCACATCCCTATCATATTGTCCTTGCTATATCCTAAGAAAACTGTAGAGGTCAAAGTATGCCTTCACTTCAGTGAAATAGGGTTCTTCTTGTTTTGTGCCTTGAATATATATACTGGCCTAAAGAATGAATGGTGTGGGTATGACACGTCAGTAACTTCTCACTGGAAAGGGTTGGTGTTAGAAAGATACTCTTGCTGGCAGTCAATTTGAATTGATACTCAGTTGAAAAGAACATTTTAAGGAAAGCTTTTTTGTGGCTTTTCCCTAGGCTGTTTTTTTGTTTCCATACAACAACAACAACAAGTATGCTTTAATAAGTTGTAACATGAAGTAATTTGTTCCAATTTAGTTCTCTCTCCTCTTTCAAAGAATATATACCAAAAAATGGAAGGAAATAATGGAAGCTGTTGGGTAGGGGAGAGAACAGGACCTAAGCAGTAGAAAAGACAATATGACCCCTCAGTGAATCAGTAGATACTGAACAGTAGTCCAACTGTGGAGTGGATTGCTTATCTAAATAATAATATATGTGGCTAAGGATAAGAAATTTGTTCTTGTTTCTTGTTATTTCATCAGTCATGCATGTAATGTTCTTATTTTGTTGTGGTATATTGTTGATGGGATGCAGTGAAGAGGACTTTTATTTATATTTAGAAAAAGTCTTCTCATAAAGCCACATTCCTGTGTATTTTTTTTTACAACCCTCAACTATTTCCTATCAATGGGTGGTGTGAGGTTAAAAAATAGTTTTAAAACACACACACACACACACACACACACACCTTTTTTTCCCCTCCTTCAGCTGTTTCCTTCTCTCCAAAAATCAAAACAAGAATGGGACAGAGGAATGAACTGATAAGTTATTTTGCTTTGTTTTTCTCTCTGCGTGCATACAAGTTTTTTGCTGACCATCCATGGAAGACTAGGCACAATGAATTGGGTTGGATATGGTCCATTTTATCTAACCTAGAACCTTCAGGAAGCCCCCACATTTTGAAACCCCCTTATCTGGTAAGTCCCACTTTTGGTGCTTCCAAATTAAGAACAAATTCCATTAGTTGGATTGGGGTTCCATTCTATTGCCAGTTTTTCTTGCCTACAAAGGCTCACTTGGAACCACTTGCATGTATTAACTTCTTGTAAAGTAAGATAAGAAGGAGGAAAAGGCATTAAGCCAGATGAGAGACTTTGCAAGTAACACACACATGGTTGGTAACAAGTGAGCCTCCCAAAGTCCTTCATACTCCTTACAGTATAGTACATGAGTTATCCTTTTCAGCCAGCTCCATTTTCTGACAGTGGTCTAGTCCCTAACCTAAGTGTGGGAAGCCTGTATTTAAATTGTGCTGAACCTGGAAAGGATCTGGGGTGGGAAGAAGAGAAACCTAGCACAAGAGCAGCCAAGACAGGTGTCACCCTTGGTTACCTCTCCAGCCTTCTCATAGACAAGCCACCTGAGTCCAAGGACAACATGATAGCTGGGTTGCTCATCATCTAATAATCTGCTGGAAGGCAGACCTAAAAGAACCCTTCCCTTGTTGCAGGAATTACAGTGACGGCTAAGCCCCAAGGCCAGCTCCAAAGGTAGTCTCTTTCCCCAGCCGTTGGTTTCATTACCTAAAGAGGAAGCTCCAGAGCCTTCCTCTTCACCAAATGGGTGACAAGGGGTCTTTCCTCACTACATTGTTATAGTGCTATTATCCCACTTTCAATATCCTATGGCATCCCAGGATTCGCAGTTAAAGGAAGGGCATTTAGAATTCTCAGCCAGAGAGCTCTTCAGCCTCAGTCAACTACAAACCCCAGAATTCCCCAGGAAGTTGAAAGTAGAATAATAGCACTATAACCGTGCAGTGGGGAAAGGCCCAAAGTGTTCACTGTAGCTCTCACATATCTCCTCCACTAGCTGTCAAGTGACTGCCTACTTTAAGACACCACCCCAAGCTAATTGGGAAAGTCCCCCAAATATAGTTTAGGAAAGGGAAAAAAAACAAACACACACACACACAGGTAAAATGGAAAAATTCCTACCCAGCCCTAAAATGACCAACAATGCTCACTCTGCACTGGAGGGTGGGGCAGTGGGTCAAGATTGCCATTAAAAGGGACACAACTGAAATGGCAGGAGTTTGAAAAGCCCCTGATTCTGCCCTGTCATGAACATCCTGTCTGGTGCCATTGTACCAGACATGAAAATCTTGGCCTCTCTTCCATTGGAAGCCAGCAAAGCCCACCATCCCCACTGTCGTGCAGGTTGAGAGGTGCATTAATGCAGTAGTGCAACCTAAATTTAAGCAATTGGTATAATTAAGTGCATTAAAGTATCCTTTCCTTTTTCTAAGTAAATGTAATCAGCAACATTTTTTAAAGTGATTTAATGTACACATAATATGATGGCACTTTTCATTAGCTCTCCAGCTGTGCTTATCCTCCTTGTTTTATTTGTTGCATGTATATCCAATCTCTCTTCAGATGAACTCAAGGAAGCCTTCTGCTTCCTCCTCACTTTATTCTCACAAATACATTGGATCTGCAGAAGTTCCATTCCAGGACCACCCATGAATGGAAAAAAAAATCACAAATCACATGCCATATTATTAAATATAGCTGACTTGAGTGACGATGCTTAAACACATTCACGTGCACATCACTATCATTTTTGGTATAGAACACAATGTTCTGTGACTACTTCAATTCACACGATCCAGCGGTCACTCATATGGAGGATCCACTGCATGTAGGCTGAGGCACTACCGAGGGCCAACTAACACTATAGCATTAATAGTACTGCTATTCAGCTTTAACTGCCATGTTTGATCCTATGAGATCCTAGAATTGATAGTCTGGTGAAGCACTGGAGCACTCTGGCTGAGAATTCTCAGTGTCTATTCCTAAATTACCTTTCCCCGGATTCCATAGGATAGAACCTTGGCAATTGCACTATAGCACTATAATAATAGCAGTATTATAGTTCTTTAGCATGATGGGCCAAGAGTAACTAGTCCAAAGTTTTTGCCAATGTGACAGTTGTGTCCCTGGGGTGAATAGAAGTTGGTGGACAGCTAGATTACAAGCAGAATAGGGGTAAGGGGCAGTTAAGGTAGACTGTTTGTGTCTTGATTATGCTTCAAGCAAGGACTCTAAATTCTTTCCATAGTTACAGTTGAACCAAGGAGACAGCATGGTACATTGGTAAACGATATATTGTCAGGCTAAGAATCTGGAGACCAGAGTTTGAATCCCTGTTCAGTCATGGAAACCCACTGAGTGATCTTGGGTAACTCTTTCAGTCTCAGAGGAAAATCACCTCGTAACAAAGCTTGCCAAGAAAACTCCTTGGCAGGTTTGCTTTAGGAAAATGATTTGAGGGCTGATGTTGTTACTGCCATGTGTCTTCAAGTCATTCCTACTCATGGTGATCCTAAGGTGAACCTATCACAGGTTTTTTTTGGCAAGGTTGGTTAAGAAGTGGTCTGCCAGTGTCTTCCTCTACAGCTGAGAGAGCGTGACTTGTCAATTTCTACTCAGTAGGTTTCCATGGCAAGTCAGGATTTGAATCCTGTTCTCCAGAATCCTAATGCAACTGTCAAACAACACATACACATCTCAACATAGGCTTGACTATATGTTCAGAAACCTGCGTAAACATAAAATATAAGCTTTGCTTCCAGCTATATAACAAATATCTCTAGCCTGCAGTTTGAATTTATAAATATAGAATTTCTTTACTGTTTTCAAATCTGTTTCCTCTAGACACCTGGATTATGCCGAGAGGACAGATAGCACACTACTTCAATGCACTACTGGTATTATCACTGATTCTGTAACTCACTATTCTTACGAATCATGCAACTCAAGACTGCTCTCCATATCCCTAACCCATAGCACATCACTTCTCAGCCTGACAGCTCCAAAGCAGCCCTGGAGGCCAATATCCTTGCTTTTTTGCTGTTCCATTGTCTCTGCAGCAAATCTGTAAGTGGCAGAACAACAAAAGGTTTTGATATATGTTGAGACCTTTCCTTCTAATGTGTGAGTTATCCTAGCTTCCCTCTTCATGAAGACAGTATTTATAAGCCTAACAATTAATGTGAGACAAGTAAAGGCACTTGGTTATTTAGGAATTAATAGAACAAAACATATTGTATCCCACTGAGAACATTGAATATACGGAGCTCCTCTGCTGTACTTATAATAGATAACCTTCCCCGTCCTAAGTCAGCTTTTAAAATGAGCTATTTGTTTCAAGATTTCATTCCAGTTTGAATTAGAGGAAATAGCTTAAAGCCATAATTGTGCTTGCAAACCTTTTATTTAAGCCTCCTGGTTTTTTTTCTAAAATGTCTTTTTGCACCAAAAAGGAAGGTTATAGATTAAGTATTGTTATTAATATTTATTGAATTTATATCCCACATTTCTCCCAAAATGAGATTCCATTATAATTCAGAATGCCACATATTTCCTGGAAATTGTTCAAATGGTGATTCCATTTCTACGTTCCAAAAGGAGATATACTTGAATTTGTCACAGTCTGATATATTCAGAGTCCTTTCTGTGTCATGATCCACACCACACGCACAGAGCACCCTCCACTATATCCAAAATACAGCTCACAGAATCAGTTTCATAGATTTGAAATTTGTCTCTGAGACAGACATTAATAATTTATGTCCATTTCTGCACTACACAGTTACAGTGCTATTATTCCACTTTCAACATCCTATGGAATCCTGGGATTTGCAGTTTATGGAGAATTCTCAGCCAGAGAACTCTTTGGCTTCAGTAAACTACAAATCCTGGAATTCCACAGGATATTGAAAGTGGAGTAATAGGACTATAACAGTGTAGTGCGGAAATGTCCAATGTCTCTTACAGAAAGGTTATTTCGTGTATGTGCATTCTCGTTTAGCACATGAGAAGAAAACATTTTTTCTTCCCTACCCATCACCTTTGGAACACCATTTTTATTGCCCTCCATGCATTGAAGGTGATGTTCTGAATTGGGAGGAGGTATTTATCTGTGAGGATTCTCCAGAGGGTATGGAATCCGGATCATACTCACTGGAGATACCTATTTTATCCATGGGAATAGCAGCTGTATAAAAAGCCAGCATGGTGTAGCTCATGGTGTAGTGAACTATGAGCATTGGACTGTGACCTCAGAAACCAGGGTTTGATTCCCCATTGGGTGACCTTGGTCACATCACTCACACTCAGCCCTAGAAAACTCTGTGATAGTGTGACCTTAGAGTTGCCATAAGTCAGAAATGACTTGAAGGCATACAGCAACAACAGCACATGGATATCACTTATATTTGTTTGTTAATTTTATATACTTCTTAGTTGGAGTGGAATATGAACATAGAGATCATCAATAAAATCCTATCCAAATCAATAAAATCATCCCATTCTGCATCAAAACATTAAAATGCTAAGATGTCGGCAGCAAAACTTCCACACTGAAAGGAAGAAATGTCTGTTAGAAGAAGAAAATCTTCACATAAATGTGAAGCATTTAATGTGAGGATCCCAGACAGACCTCCCCAAAAAAGGCATTCCAGAGATAGAATATTATGAAGTTATGGAACTGGAATGTACAGTTTGCTTGAAGTAGTTACTTCTATCTATGTTTCTTCTGAAGCAATAACCCTCTTTTATAAGCAATCCTCCCATTCTTTACTAATAGAATTAATATTCCACAGTATTAAACAGAGCTGAATATAACATGGGACCAAAAACTTGCATCACTCTGGCAGACTGTAAAGATCTGTCAGGCACAATTATGGTTTTCTCCCTCCATACATACCCAACTTATTTTTTTTTTCTTGTTGGGGTATCCCTCTCAACAGTCATTCAGTGGCCAGACAATGATAAAGATAGGACAGGGCCAGCAAGGCAGACAGCTAGCTCCATTTTGGAAACCTGCTATAAGAAAATGTCATACTTTGTAGTTATTAGAGAACCCTTATGAGTGCCAGAAAGTACCTTCCGGAAACAGAAATAGATAATTACCGGTCTGTCTGCCAACTTCCTTCTTTCCTCTTCAAGCTATTGAATGTTTGTGGGAAGAGACAATCAGGAAGAAAAGAATGTAGGTGACTTCAAGAGAGAGTTAAAGTAGATGGAGGTGCTGAATTGCTCCATTTACCATTATACTACCATTATATATGTGTGTGTGTGTGTGTGTGTGTGTGTGTACACACACACACACACACACACACACTATGAGGTGTAACTAAAAGTTATGCCTACACGTGTCACTAAGAGGATGCCAGACATGGATCTTGCATTGCCTGACAATTGCAGAGTAAGGGAACAGATCTTGCCCATTTGCCCAATTTCATATGTGGTGCCCAAGTGCAACAGATAGTAGGCAGAAGCCCTATTTTTCATTGTATAGCTGCTATTTTAGGGTAGCCAGAAAGCACAAAAGGACAGGGCTCTTGCCTTTTAACTGTTCTTTAGAGCACAATACAGAAACTCTGTCCTCTTAGTGTTATACCAGGCAAATCTATGTTATGTTCATAATGGGAGGGAGATGGGGCAGGGGTATGGAATTTGTGGAGCTGGCTTGGTTAAATTATAAAAATCTTAAGACGTCAAAGATGTTTTATATTGTCATTTTTTTAGTTAGAAATTTTACATATATAAAAGAAAACAAAACAAAAAACAACCAACCAGCCAAACCAATATAGAATAAAGACAAACAACTAATTGATGTACATCTACAATTACACTAAACATACAAAAAAAATTGTATACATATATACCATACTTAAACTAAACTGATAATTGCACTATGCTAAACTAAATAACAATAATGATAAAAACTACATCTAATTAAAAAATGGCTGCTACCCTTGTTGCAAACAGCTCCAAGATATGAAAATGTACTTAACTTAGACTCATTACTTTTTACTGTTTCAAATTTGTTGATCCTTTTATTTATATTCTCACACTATTTTTATTTCTAAATTTCCTAAATTTCTTATATTCCATAAATTTCCATTTCAGTAATCAACATTAATTATATTGAAATATTATTATTTAATTATATTATTACTCCCTTTAATGAAGTCAACTGTATCTTAAACATATTATAGCAACAACTTATAATTTTTCTCAGCATCTTTCTCAGGATAATAATATACTACAACAGTTTTTCAATAAGCAGTATTGAACAACTTCAAAACCCTAAAATCACCAAGTCATCCTCATTTATCCTTAAAAATTCTATTAAACCTCTCCAATCTGAAATAAATTATACATCAGAAATTCCATTCAGTTTGGCAGACAATTTATCCATCTCTACAGTTGACATCAGTCTATTAAACCATTCAGCCATTGATGGGATCTCCGTTTTCTTCCAATATGTTAGATAGACAAGTCTTGCAGCCAGCAGTATATATTGAAGCAATTTCTGCCATTTTTTTTTTGTCAATTTAAACCTCATCACTCCAAATTCCTAACAAAAATGGTTCAGGTATCTCAACTATTTGACATTTCAAAATTCTTTGAATCATATTCTGTATTTCCATCCAAAACTTCCTAGCCCTCCCACAAGTCCACCACATATGATACAAAGTTCCAATATGTTCTTGACATTTCCAATATCTATCTGTCATGTTTTTATACATTTTTGACAACCTCTTTTTTGTGAGATACCGGTGCATCATCAACTTACACAAATTTTCTTAAAGATCATAGCATAGTTTCTTTCCAAAGTCTTTCCCACTGACTTGTGGATATATTGAGACCAAAATTCTTGGCCAAATTAATCATATATTCCTTAATCTGTTCTTTATATTGTCATTTAAAAAAAAATCCTGACTCAAATTGGCTACTAAATTAATATTGTTAATTGTTTAAAATTATTTAATAATTTTAGTTTTGTTTTCCATATATTCTGATTGTTTATCATCCACTGATTGTGTAATTCAACTTGCTTAAGTAGACCATCTAGAGCAGTGGTTCTCAACCTGTGGGTCCCCAGGTGTTCATGGACTTCAGCTCCCAGAAGCCCTGAGCATTGATCATAGTGGCTGGGGCTTCTGGGAGCTGAAGTCCACAAACATCTGGGGACCCACAGGTTGAGAACCACTGATCTAGAGAAATATCTATGGGGACTTTTCACACACTGACCATTTTCACCAAAGCAACAAGCCAGAATAGCTGGAAATATATGGCTAATGAAAAATATGCCAGTATATGTTGCCCATCAGTCCCACTTGGCTCCTCTGCAAGTGGGTATATCTACCATAACAGGGGACGTACTGGAAATAGAAAGATTAACATAATGTCTCAATTCAAAATCTTATCTTCCTTTAGCAAATCAGGAACCAACTAAACACCTGGCTTTAAATCTCTGTTGTTAATGAAGAGATAAGCCAGGAATCCAGACTAATAGATAAGGGCCCTTTCCGCACCTGGGTATTAAAACAGTGCAGAGTGACCTCTGACGGAGGTCTTCTGCACCATGGAGTGGATTGGGGTGGACTATTTTTCGTGGTTCCACACCTCAATCCGCTCCGAAGCAACCGGAACTGGAAAGCCTCATGCAGCTCCGTCACCGCGCTTCGATGCAGATTTGCAGGGGCGCACTAGTGCGTGTCTGCAGATCTGCCAGGGGTGGGCTTTAGGCTGGCAAGCTTCTCCAGTTGGTGGAGAGCCTCCGCCAGCCAGAAGCCGCCATTTTGGATGCCGAGGCCACCATTTTGGATGCCGGAGGACTGCAGAACAGCGAGATTGCGCTACTCTGCATGGTGACAGACTTACCCGGCTGCCAGTAAGCTCCGTTTGAGAGCATTTCCCCCCCGTTTCCCCCTCCACGTGCGGAAAGGGCCAATATTAAATATTCTGCAGTTGATAAGGCCATGTGTATTATAAGGCCAAATAGAAATGACATGGCAAATTAAATTATCCAAGAGTTACTATGAAAAGTAGTTTAACTATAATGAGAATGGTTATCTGAACTCAGTTTTGTAAACAGCCTTTACAGTGGCACAGTAATACTCAGTGGCACTGCTGTGAATGTTCTGTCTGCACACCACTGGAACACTTAACTTAGTAAAAACAATAACTTTCAAATATTCACCCCAGGGGCAGTGAAATTGTTGGTCATGGACTACATTGAATCATATGGCCTTTCTACATGACAACACTCTTCTGAGTCATTGTGCTGCAAATCCGGGTCTGGAAAAGAGCATATCAACAAAGCTCCCCTTCACACTTGTTCACTACCTGTGGAAGGGAGTGGGATAGCCTCGCTCCTTCCTTCTGCAGCATAGCCAAGCACTTGCCATTGCTGTGCTGGGGCAGGAAACGTCACAGCAGTGGCTTCCGCATGATGATAAGTGTGGGAGCATGATGTGATGGGAGGTGTAAAATGGATTTTTTTCCAACTTTCAAATTCCATGCAAGTGCAATGCTTTACAAAGGGATCACACTGGGACGGCAATGATGTCATGCAGAAGCATGACCTACCAACCACTGGCATCCCATCACAGAAGCGGCTCAGTGACATCATGTGGAAATAGCCATAGAATCATAGAACTGGAAGGGGCTTCTTGGGCCATTGAGACTAACCACCTATTCAATGTAGGATTTCCATCTAAAGCACCTCCAGCAGGTAGCTGTCCAGCCTCTTTTTGAAGCTGTCCAGGGAAGGAGAACTTATCTTCTCTCTAGGCAATTTTTTCCACTGCCAAACTTCTCTTACTGTCAAGACCACTCTTACTGTCAAATCTACTTTCCAGGAACTTCAAACCATTAGAAGTTCACTGTGGAGCAGCAGAAAACTAACCAGCATCCACCTCTTTGTGACAGCCTTTGAAGTTTTTAAAGAACACAATCATGTCACCCCTCAGTCCTCTTTTCACCAAACTGAACCTGCACATCTCCCACAACCTCATATGTTTTGTTCTCCATACCTTTTATCATCCTTGTTGCCTTTCTCAGAACCTTCTCCAACTTGCTTATATCCATTTTAAACTGAAGTGTCCAGTATGGAACACAATACTCCAGATGAGGCCTGATCAGTGCAGAATACAGTGGTCTCATGATTTGGAAACTATTCTTCTATTAATGCAGGCTAAAATAATATTCTTCTTCTTTGCTGCAGCATAAGACTGCTGGCTCATGTTCAGTTTATGATTGACAATAATCCCAAGATCCTTTCACATGTGATGCCAGCATACATCTCCAGTCCTATAAATGCAATTTTTTTAGTGGCCTAAATTCAGAATTTTGCATTTGTCTCTATTGATTTCATTTTATTAATTTCTGCCCAATTTTCTATTTTTTCGAGGTCCTTTTGAAAATCGTTCCTATCTTCCAGTGTGTTAGCTATCTCTCCCAAGTTTACATCATCTGCAAACTGAATGAGGATTCCCATCACCCCATCATCTAAGCCATTGATAAAAATCTTGAATGATGCTGGGACAGAATCCTGAGGCATTCTGTTTAAGACCTTCTTCCAGTCTGAAACACAGCCATTTATAACAACTTTTTGAGAATGGTTTTCCAACAAATTAGGGATCCATCTGACATTGTTTCCATCTCTTCCATATATAATCAGTTTTCTAATTAAAACATTATAAGTGTCATGCATAGTATTCCTGCCATTTGCTAAAACAGTGACCTGATAAGATAAGGTGTCAGAAAAGTTTGGCAGGACTTGTTATTAATAAATGTATGTTGCTGCTGCTAACTGCATTGTTAGCAAGATATTTGCAGATAGACTCCTGTATAATCTGTTTTAATATTCTTTTTACTGGTATTGGGATCAGGTTGACTGGCCTCTAGTTTCCTGGATCATCTTCTTTGCCTTTTTTGAAGAGAGTGTTTGCTCATCTCCAGTCTTCTGACAGCATGCCCATACTCCAAGATTTCTCAGAAATAATGGCAAGAAGTTATACAAGTATGTCAGCAATTTTCTTCAATACTGTGAGATACAGTTCATCTGATCCTGCAGGTCTGAACTCATTTAGGTTAGCTAGATGATTCCCAACTCCTTTTCAGTCTTGATTTGTTACCCAGATTCGTTGCCAAGGTTTCTGCTGCTGCATGGCAGCACACAATCTTTTTTTTTTTTTTTGAAAAAATACTGAAACAAAATAGGTATTGAGTAATTGTGCTTTTTCACTGTGATTGGTTTGATTTCACCATCCTTACTGAGCAGTAGTTGCACCATTTTCATGTCATTCTCTTGCTTTGGACATATTTGGGGGGTGGGAGAAACTTCTCGTTGTTTCTTTCTTCCCTCACCACATTTGGCTGATATACATCTGTAGTCTTACTTGGCAATTTATCCTTTCTTCCATTCTTTATACAAGTTTTTTTTTCTTTTCATTTCCTCCTCAAGTTTACTGTGTAGCCACATTGTTGTTGTCGTTGCTGTTGTTGTTGTTTTCTTTGTTTTTTAGGTGTTTCCTATTTTTCTTCTTCCATGGAATTGTTTGTGATTCTGCTTTTAGCAACTCCTTCTTCATGAAATACCACACATACTGGGTTTCTTTTTCCTTTAGCATCTCTAGCCATAACAGTGTTTCAGTATTTCCCTGTGCTTGATAAAATCAGCTTCCCTGAAATCCAAGGTTTATATTTGAGTATACTCTTCTTCAGCATGACCATCACAAATACTCTCATTACATAGTCACTTCCACCTAAAATATCAACTGCTTTGATTCCAGTGACTAAACCCTATCTGTTGATTGGAATTAGGTCCAGGATTGTTGACCCTCTTTTTCTTTTGTCCACCTTTTCAAAAAGGAACTATCTGCAAGGCACATCAAGAATTTGTTGGAGGGCCTATCCTTAGCAGAGTTAGTTTCCCAGAATATATCAGGATAATTGAAGTTCCCCATAACTACCAGTTCTTGCATCATGGAGATTTCTGAGATTTGTTTCTGAAGAGCATCATATACCACCTTATCTCAGTTTGGTTGCCTGTAGTAAAGTCCTAACACAATGTAGCTTTTATTTATTTCTCCATTTATATTTACCCAATTGCTCTCCACTGATCCAACGTGATATGGATGCCTATACAAATGAATTTGTCTTTGATACATAATGCTACTGCCCTCCTTTTCTTCCCTATCTATTCTTTCTGTACAGATTACATCTTTCTAATCATGGGAATCATCTCTTTAAGTATTTGTTATACCTATAAAATCATATTTACCTTCCTGTAAATCAAGCTCATCTCAATTTATTTCCCAAACTCTTGCCAAGCTCAATTTTTCTTGTTTTAGGTCTCTTGTTGGGGTATTTTTACCACTGTTATATTTAGGAAGATACAGGAAGTGATTTGCTTAGTTGAAGTGGCTCTGAATCCTTTTGTGTACAGTCTGCTCCTGATAGTCACTGTTTTCCAGGGCATCCTCAATGATACATTCCTTTTCATTTTCCTTGACAATTTTGTCCTGTTGATTCTGTAAAGTCAATTCTTCTGTTCTATACTTGAAGTCCTTATGTTCTCTGATGGACTGGAGAGTGTCAATATGTTGTTAAAGTGCACTGACAGTGACCTTTTTCACACTTTACCTCTTTGTGGTGCTGGAGTGCGGGGCTCATGTGATCAGCCTCCAGAGAGAGGCTCTTGCATCCGGGGTCCTTTGGCTACACACAAGCTTCCTGCTCACGCAAGAGCCCCACCTCTTCCTTCTGCAGTGCAGCCTGGGACCTTCCCCAGGCTGCACTGGACAGGAAGCATGACTGGCCCGGCTCCCGAGGCTCCGCACACCAGGTAAGTGCGTGTGGGACCCCGGAGTGATGCATGACCACGCACAATTTCGGCTTCAAGCCGAAAATGAAAAAAATGCGTGTGCTGTCCCCGTCAGGCCCTTGAGCATCACACAAATGTGAGTGCATCATGTGGACCGCTCCTCACATTTGTGTGATGCACAAGGGGCCCTTTTGCATCAGAAATGCTGTGCGAAAAGGGCCTGTGTATTCCAAGGTGATCGCCATTTTGCACTTACTACAAGTATACTCGGGGGGGGGCATTGCACACTTCCCTGAAGCTAATTTTTTCTCCCCTTTTGGCCCATAGAAATTATTTGGAATATAACTGTGGCTCCTACAAGGTATGCACTGCTAGCTAAAAAGACTGCTTGCTCACACAATCTGTCTTCTTCCTTAGTTTTCACAGCAACATCAGCAAAGGTTTCTGGGAAAGATATTCAGATGATATTTTCTTCTTCCCAGAGTTCCTCTTCTGGATCTGCTGACTAAGAAGCTTGCTTTCTTACCCAGTCTAGCTTCCTTTCTGCTCATGGCAATTTTAGTAAAAGTTGCTGGAAAAGCTATATAGATGAGCTGCTCCCCCATTTTTTTCAGTTTGGACTCAGAATGCACACAAAATTATGGAGAAGTCAGTTTGCTACATTATGCACTACATTTGAATTGTTTTCAGTTGGTTCCATTTTTCTTCCTTGACAAAAGTCTCTCTTGTGCCTGAAACAGCTTAGGAAGACTCAAATTTAGTGAAATTGGCACCCACAATCTCTCTAAGATGTATATGTATGATTGTTTCAAATCGTGTGTGTGTGTGTGTGTGTGTATGAGGAACAACAGAGGCATGGGCTACAGCATAAGAGTGGCAATGCAGACTTGATCCCTGGCAGTTGTCTACCATCCATCTAAACTCACTGCTACTCCAATGTATTTTCAGTGGTCTTCCTTCCAGCATAATATCCTGCATAATATCAACAATAAGCAACATCAACAGGGCTGCAAAAATATGAGAATCTGACATGTCTACAGCAGAGCAGGCAGTAATTCACAAACAGCACAGCTCCTACTCACAAGGTGAGAGTCAAAGAATGTCCAAATAGAAAGGCAGCCAACAGCAAACAAATTCAAAGGGGCAAATCCAAACAGTAGTCCAAACAGGCAGAGTTCCAAGACAACCAGATCCAAGAGCACAGTACAGAGTTTCAGGACCAAAGAAACCAGTTGCTGACCCTGGGAGGAAAGGCCAGCTGGAGCCCTCTTTTATCTATGGCTGCTGTCATGACAGGTGTTCCCTCATTAGGGCTCACTTACTACTTAAATGGGCCGAGCGACGCAAGCCCTCCCTTTCACGGTGTCTCTGCTGCAAGGTAGATGTGTCAGCTATGTCATCTTCTATTTGTTTCCCTGGCTCAGGCCCTTGTTGTTGTTGTGTATTATCTCCCTCTGGACCAGCTTCTGGGGACACTTCAGCCTCTGGGGAAGCCTCTGCCTCGGAGTCAGAATCCTCCTCCTTGATGCCACAGTCTCCAAGATAGGGCATGACTGAAGCCACCTTATGCTAGATCAGATCATTAGTCCATCTATTCCAGCATTGTTTTTCACTGATGCATTCTCTGGTTTCAAGTAGGAGTATTTCCCATTGCTTCTTCAAAGAGCCAAGTTTTCAGAGCTGTGCCCAGTAAATCTTACTGCAGCATGGTAACTCTGAGTATTTTGTATGACACCTAAATGGAACAGTCTATATTTGATAGTGCAAGATAAGTTCTTTTTCCAAAGTGCAGAATGTCGATGATGTTCAGGGGGAATGGCTGTGGGGCTTCCACTGCCATCCTCAGTACCTGCTGCCTGAATAGGTTGCCTTACTCTGCCTAATGGTAAGGTCAGCTTTACAGTGGCTGAATCTAAGACTTCTAGCATAAAACCCAGATTCCGGGATTATTTATTCCTCAATAAGAGAGTGTTTCAAAGCAAGCTTTGCCAGCGAACTATAATTCTCCTTACACTGAGTTGTAGGCCACCAGTTCCAGTCTCATCTCACAGATGTACCAGGTAACCTTTGTGACTCATGGTCCTGTATCAATAATATGACCTGCTTTCAAAATGGTAGTTAAGGTCACTTAGTACAAATGAAGCACCTTAAAAACTCTAGTGCTATATAATAGTATTTATTAATAATACTATGTGAATAAGACCTTATATTTTTTGGGGGGTGGATTTTTTTTTTTTTTCATTCTTTATCTAACTGCTTTCTCTGTTCCTGGTTGGAAATTGATATTTTTAATGAGCGAAATGTAGAGAAAGCTTGTTCAGATCTGTATCTCATTTTGTCCACATGAATCTTTCTTTTTCTAGCAGTTTTGGTCAATGTGCATAATATGATGATGTTCTGTGAACTTAATGCCCTTAATTTGAATGTGTAGCGTAGATATTTAAAATGCCAGATCAGTATTCAAGCCAGAGAGGAAAATACAAAACTGATGTACTGCTTATTTTTTCCTTCTAGAATTACGATTCTTATTTTTAATGAGCAGATTTGTTTCCGTGATGCACAATGTTGCAAAGCAAATTTAAACTAAATCCCTAATATCGTGCCAAAGTTCTAAATGTGTTATGTTTTGTTTAGTGTGCAAGCTGATTTTAGTTAGCAAATTTACTTTCCTCAGGATTTTTTAAAATGTTATTCTTATTTGCCTGAAATATGAACCTCTGTGACTTTGAAAAAAATATATATATCTTCTGTTTTCCCATATCCTTCATCTCTCGCTTTATTGGGAGAAGAAAAAAAAGATCCATATTGTTTTCTTGGGAATGGGGAAAAAAAGTTCTATGTCCTTATGCTGAAAAATTGTTCTGTGATAGCATTAATAATTTTTGACTAATAAAGCTCTAGGATCTAGAGAGCCAGGTCTAGGGAATGGAGCTTCAGAGACTCTACAAGGAGTAAAATGAATAGTAAACATTCCCTGATTGTTTCTGTAGCTGGAAACAGTAGTGGATAGGGTGGGCTAAATCTGAATTTGTATTCTAAAGCAAAATGAAGGAGCCATCTAGGAAAGTGGAGATGAGAGCATGGCAGCTAGGAAGTTTGTTCACTAGTTACTTTCTGCAACAGTGAGCCAGAAGAGAGTTGCATTTTGCCTGTCAATGGAATGGCTGTAATTCACTACTTTTCAGTGAAATGAGAATCAACATCTGCCTGTTACTTGTTACTGACTCTATAAACTTAGTCTGAGCAGTAGAAGGGGAAGAGAGAAAAGACATAAGGGTGGCTAATTCATGTTGTATCTAGCAGAGAGAGAGAGAAAAAATAAAACTAGAGAGGAGAGAAGAAGTATATTGAGAACATGAACTACATTAGAGACTCACTTTAGCTGGATTTTTAAAAAAAGCCTTTATGTGTGTGTTTGTGTGTGTACACATATATACATACATATATATATACATACATACACCCTATCTTTTCTGCCTACCTCCTTTGTGCCTGGCCCTGAAAAGGAGATTGACACCCTTGAGAAGTGGGGGAGAAGAGGTTGACTACCATTCCCACTGCCAGAAACAGAAAGATGAAGAAAGAAAATTAAGTGTGAATGCATAGGAGGTGATGGAGAAAGAGGTCTGTTATGCCAGATTGGCTGCCCAAAACAGTAGCCCAGAGGGTGCACATGTACCATCTGGATTGAATTATCAGGTGAGACCTGTATAAGAGAATTCAGATCTGGGGAGGTATGAAATCTAGTCACAAAATTTAAAGCAAGTGGTTTTGGAGAAGGACACTGGGTAGGAAGAGGGACTGAATGAGCACCTACTTCTGTGCCACCTCTCCAAAGTATCTGTGTGCTGTCTTTATGGCAGCTATGGACCAGCATCCTATTAGTGACATACACAGGTTGAAGTTGTGTTACGCATGCACAGCGACTTATCCAGTATATCCATCCCATTGTGCATTGCTGTTTGCAATGGGGCATCACTCATGCACATTTGGCAGTACTTCACATATTTTGAGCTACAGTGGTGCCTAGTATGTGGATTGCATAACATAAGCATAATGTAGGTAGTTATTTATAATGTACTATGCTGATGGAGGATTTTCAGCCATGATGTGCTGAGCTATGACTGTCCAGGCAAGGTACTCCACTGACAATTGTGATGATCAGAGATGGATAGTGAGGCTTCAGTTCAATATTCCCTCAGTGTAGCATAAATACCTGCATGTGGAGGTGTACTGCACTAGCAGTAAGTAACCCCTGCACAAAATAGCAACATTGTACAACACGTGACAATGACCAGGTGCCATTGTGTAACATGTAGTGTATAGTTCACAATGAGCAACCACAATGCAAAAAGGCAATGTATAATCTTCAGGATAACCACAATGTGCAATCTTGCTGTTACCCTAAAAGGTGGGGGACTTTGGGGTTCATCTGCAATGCCAGCATCTCCTTAGAATTTTGAGGAATTATAGCTCAAAGGAGGCCTGTGAAAGGAGGGTAACAGCAAGATCCTTTCACCTGCGTATAACAGTATTAACTGTAGAGAGGAGTCCACTTAAAAGTTAAACAGAGTATTTTTTATTTGGAATTAACAAACATAGAAGGAATCAGACACTCTCAAGACCCACACAAGGCTATGAGAAAATGAGTCAAGAAAGGCTGGATAGAGATAAATTGGGAGGAAAGGGTGATAATTACCAATCCTGAAGCAAAAGATCAAATCAGAGTAGCTCAGATAATGCATCTAAGGGTAACACAGAGGAGCAGAGATCTGGGTGCCATGTACTATGTCCAAAGTGCTACAAATTAGTGGGGCTGGAGCTTGGGTTTTTATACCTTATTTCCTGCCCTGAAGGAGCCTGCATGGACGAAGTGTTAATGGCTTTCTCAAGGGGACAACAAAGGAGCCTAGAATTGATTGATTCCTTAACTTTAGATGACAAAACACTGATGGGAGTCTTGACAATCTCTTAATGTTTTGGTTAGGTAGTGTGAACAGGGAAGGTCTCTATAGGATACGCTCACAGTAAGGATTCCTGATTGCTTTACCTGGGCAGTTTCACCTGCTATTGCTTTTCGGAGTGCTCACAACTTACAGTTTTTGAAGCATTATCACAAGCCCATCAGCATTATTTTTTCTTACCTAATACTCTTTGACCTTATGATCTGATCATATCTGAGGTCATACTGGCCTGATATATCTTACATCCAGTACACTTTCAAACTTGTGTTCCAGCCATAAAATATGTCCAATTATGAAAACAGCATATCTCACAGAGTGGGGGTATATGGTGTGGTAACACTACTCTGGCCTTGATGCTGTGACTTTTGATTCCTGGAAAGGGGTATTGAGTATCATGCCTGAGAAGGCATTGAAACAATTAGAAAGGAGAACAATGGGATCTTAGGTGGGTAGACAAGCAAAGGGAAGATTCAAAGTATTTGTTTATTAAAATATTTATCTGCCACTCTATATCAAAGATCTCAGAATGGCTTAGGAAAAACATGTACTCCTAGGTCATCATGTACTGAGGAATCAAGCATGCATAGTAACAGAAGAACAATGGTAACATTGCCATATGTACAACTTTATTTCCTACTACTGCAAGCAGAATATATCTGTTGTGCTAAAGCAAACAATAGCACCAACTATGTACTGTGACTTACATGTGTGTATATCACTAATAAAATACCAGCCTGAGTGTGTGACAGAGAGAGGAGACTTTTCTACAAAAGGTTGTTCAAGGTTTTTTCTTTTCTTATTACTTATTGAGGGCTTCTCAGCATAACAGGTACCATCCCATTCCATCTTCAGACTTCAGCTTGAGGTATATCAGTTTCAACCTGTGGATCAATCTTTTTTCCTAGTTTTCTCTCTTTTTCTTCTTTCTCTCTTTTTTTTTCTTCCATTGCCTTTTCCCGTTTATTTTGATCTGTCTTTTCCATTTGCTTTCATTCTTCATCTGCTTTATCACATTCTATCAATTAAATATTTATAGGAGTGTCATTTATTTTTTGACTCTATTTTTTTTCTTTTTCCCTTCCTGTTGAGAGGGTTCTATCAGACAAATTGTTTACAGAGAGGGGGAAGTATAGAGTAGTGGATTACGATGCTTTCTCCAAATGAAAGTCCATGAGGTTGCTTGGTTTTTTTTTCTCTTCTTTTTTTCTAAAACTGTCTTCACAATTTTTGGATTTTGGTTTTGCATTTGTTTAAGTGTTTTTTGGGGAACTATGGACACTTCTTTTTTATTTTTTTGGAATCACTTGAGGTATTCACTTTTTATTTGATTTGATTCACTTATATGCTTATATTCACTTATTTTTCAGAGTTTGTAAGGTAACCATAAGCAGCATGACCAGTGAAGAAATCATTGATGGAATTAATAACTAAAGAGCACAATTTAGGAACCAGACACTATTCTATGGAAGCTTTTTAAAATCAGGTTCTGTAATATGGGAAATGATGGTTGTGATGTGGATGCTGAAATGTACTTCTGGCTTAATGCTTAATGTGATTTTGTTGAACGTCAAAGTGTTGTGAGATACAAACAAACAAAAAGAGTGTTTTGAAAGTTACAAGAATTTAAGTCTGACATCACATTCCTACAGGAAACTCATTTAAGTACAGAGGGTAGTGAACAACCTTCGTGAAAAAAAATGGATTGTTGAGGACTATATTACAAAATGTTTCTAGATGGCATAGATGTGTGACATTCCTAATACATAGATATATTTATATTTCAGTACATGAACCAAAAAAGATTTCAGAATTTTTTTTAAAAAAATTGAAAAAAATTTGAAAAATTATTTGTTTTTATTAATGTTAATTGACCTAATAATGATGCACTAAAGATGTTTCATAACTGTTTTAGTAACTGCATTGACTTAGAATGCAATTACTTTATTTCTTATGGTGATTTTAATGAAACTTTGGATCCTTTGCTGGACAGCAATAGACCTCCACCAAGAAAACAACCCATGGTGAAAGCTACTTTACAGGCATATATGAATTAATATGGTTTAATACTTGCATTGAGAACTGTACACCCAGGAGATGGGGAATGTACCTTTATTTCTCCAGTACACCATGATTCTTTTCTATTAGATTCTTTTTTAATTTCTGCATCCTCAGTTAGTAATGTAAGTACATTTAAAACTGAATCCTTGATCATATCTGATCATGCTCCAGTTTGTTTAGAATTACATTTTTCTAATGTTCCTAAACCCTTTAGTCACTGCTGTTTTAATGTTTCATTTGTCAGTGAACGACAGTATTGGGATCAAATGTTAGCAGATCTGACAGAATATTTTAAAATGAAGGAAGGCTATGCAAATTCATATGCTGTTAAATGGGAAGTATGTAAAGGCTAAATTTGTTGTGAAATAATTGCATATTCTTTTCATTAAAAAATACTTCAAAAAAATTGTATTATTGAACCAGCAGCTGACTGTTCAGGCATCAATTTGTTGCTTCTTTGTCTGAACAACTTTATCAAGAATTGCAAAAAGTAAAATATGAACTAAATAATGTTCATTCATTCTCTCTCTCTCTCTCTCTCAACACACACACACACACACACACACACACACACACGGTTTTGATATGCCTACCGCAAGCATATTTGGGAAAATGGGGACTGTCTCAGTGTGGTTCTGGCTCGTAATCTTAGGCATCAGCACTATCTTCTTTCAGCTATCAAAGATGAAGGTAATAATTTATACACATCACCCACAGATTTATATCTACAATTTTTGAAGTTTTATGTGAATTTTTATCATTTTGATAATGAAATTTGTCAAAAGGATATGGAGACTTTCTTTTCTCATATTGATTTTTTCCCATCTTAGCCTATCACAGCAACAATTTCTTTTGGAACCTTTAAACTTACAGGAAATTATCAATAGCAAGAATGGATGTAGTGATTTAAGGACTGGATTATGACCCTATGGAATGGCGTTTGAATGCCTGTTTAACCATAGAAACACACTGGATGACTTCAGCCAACTCATATTCTCTGTCCTTAGAGGAAGGCAAAGGCAAACCCTCTCTGAATAAATATTACCAAGAAAACCTCATTTTAGGTTTGCATTAGGGTCACTGTAAGTCAGAAATGACTTGAAGGCATACCACCACCACAAAAACAAATATGAGAAATAGGAATTTTCCTGACCCAGATGGGTTCCAATGAAATGGTACAACTCTTACTTCATCTGTTAGCACCAAGACTGGTTCAACTTTAAAAAACTGCTTCAACTTTAAAAAGCATAGAGTTTAACTCCCTCTATTCATCATTCAAGGATGCCTATATTTCCCTGATACTTAAACCTGGAAAGGATCATATTTGCTGAGCTAACTGCTGCCCTGTATCCTTACTTAATATTGACTTCAAAATACTGACAGCTGCTTTAGCATAAAGTCATTTAATATTTAGTAAATCCTGACCAGGTGAGATTTACCAAAAACAGGCAGAGAGCTGATATTTGATTGGTTGTGGACTTGATTGCTTTAAACTTGGATAGAACTGATCAGCCAGCTGTTATTTCTTCAGCTGCTCAAAAAGCTCTTGATAAATTTTACTGACTCTTTATTCTCATATATTGGCCAATTTGGGGTTTCTCAAAAATATTTAATAAATGTTTTTTAAAAATTATATTCAACTCCAAGAGCATGGGCTTTGAACAATGTCCCCACCACCACCTTTTTTTTTTTTTCTTTTTTTACAGTGGAATGGGGTATAATACACAGATATCCATTGTCTCCTTTAATATTCAATTTGTGTTTGGATTCCTTACTATGATGCTAGACAAACTTCCAGAACTATGGATTTGGCCATATCAGTTTAGGATTTCACAATGTTCTTTTCACAGACATTCTTTTGTTGTTAATTTCAAAGCCCTAGCAGTCAATCCCTGTTTTGATGTGGTTGATTAACAATTTTGGTAAATGCATGTTTAGTTATTTTAGAACTGCTGTTCAGTAATGGTTCTGCCAAGGCCAGGAGTATGGATTGTGCGGTTGTCCAGATATTGTGCAGTCCTCCAGATAACTAGCATTCCTTTTCAGTGGCTTTGTGGGTTACAGATGCTGGGATCTCCACTTTAGCAAGTGATTTGCTGTGTGATTTATACCCCTGACCTCAACAATTAAGTTTGACTCTGTTATACTCCCAACAGCTTCCTGCTAAGTTTTAGTGCATTTGATCTTGATTGTAAACATGCCTGAGAGGATGAACAACAGTTTCTCTTCCAGTGTACTGCATCTGTCAATAGAGGAGGGCGAATCTCCTTTTGTGGCCTTCTGCACTCCTTGGCATCTGTTCTGGACAGAAGGTCTAGGGGACCCAGTGGAAAATGCTTTCATATGGCATGAAGGGCTGAAGTGAAGAAGAGGAAAAACAGAATTCCAGTTGTGGTGCTACAGGAGATCTGCTACTGCAGTGTTGGATTTAAACCATTGTATGATCTTTGTTGGTTAACAAGCATATCTAACTTATTTTTCAGTTATTTTATATAGATACACAGTGCTTGCTTGACATTTTGAAAGAACAATATATGCTGCTAAAACATTCTGAAATGAACATTTTAAACAAAATGATCAGTGCTTCCTCTAATGTTTAAAGAATGTTTAAAGAACATTAGAAGGACAAAATAATTATACCTACAAAATTTCATTTTTTCTCTTTAGAGTGCTGCTGTAAAACTTCTGTTTCCACTTCATTTTTATTCTCTTTTTCTTTTCTTCTCCTTTCTTTCTAAATCTCTCGTCAGGTTCCGAGGGTTGATCAAAAGCACTACTGCATTTTCCAGACAAATGTAATAAAATGCATACATTTCCATTAATTAAGCTGCTTTATGATAATGACTAAATGCTTTATAAACCCTTCTGCATTGATGGTGATGATTATTTCCTTGAGGCACCCGTGGTGGAAATTTTGAGTTCTGAAATGGAACATCCTATTTGACACACGTACAAAGTATTCCTTTGAATCAATTTGGCTTTGCAGGAAAAAGAATAACACAATTATGGTATTAGTTTTATTTATTCATAATTATAGCTTTGAGTTAGCATTTTAGTAGTCTTCTCCCTTGGAGTGTATCATAAGATTTAGTTAGGGGAAGAGCCACCAGGGGTGTGCTTAATCCATTAAAAAGATATAATTTAGAGTCACTGAAGCAGTAATCTAAGACTTTCAGTTTTAAAAATCTAAAATCATATGTATAGTTTATTGTTAGGTGAGGAATTTTTTTTCTTTATTTATTTCATGGCTGACTTTGGAACATCTACTTTTTATTTATTTCATGGTGGAACTTATAGTCTGATATAAGTTGAAGCCTTCTGGAAAGTTAATTAATTCAGTTGTTGTTATCAACAAGGAAATGGCTGTGATCTGGGGAAAAGTTACTTAGCCTTCAAAAAACTAAGCATTACATCAGAGTATTTTTTTTCATGCTGATTCACCATTGTCTCATCCAAAGTTAGAAAGACTGGTACAATTGGGGAGCAAATTTTTTTCTCCAATATCAGGGGATCAGCTAGATGCCAATCTTGCCATACTGTGAGTCAGGGACCAAGGATGCTGAGAAGTTTATCTTATTGATGGTTCAGCTGTAAATCATAGGATATCTCACAAGTTGGCCATCAATATTCTGAACTTCTTAGCATCTGTAGTCCCATGGTTCACTTCACTGATGGCAAGATTGGCATCTACCTTGTATTTCATGAGCTGAGATTACTCCCAGACTCTCCATCATCAATCTGTGTATCGTTTCTCCTTATTGCATACATGAAATCAGGTACCAATTACCCTGAAGTGTAATAGAAAGACAGGGTATCTATTCCTTCCTCCATTAGATACTGAATACTCCGTATTCACAGTCAATTCTGTCACTGCAAAGAGTATGAGAAGGCATATGCTGATTTTCTTTTATACTTACAAACTAGGAGGGTCATCATCATCATCCAAAACTGTGAGGGTGGTTGGATAAAATCACCCCACACAGAAAACAAAATGTTGCAAATTATTACTTGGTTGTTCAAAAAATTCAAATGTAGCTTTTACCAAATCCTTACAGCTCCACAATAGCCTTCCTTGATGCTATTCTGAGCCCTGAGACATTTCTCCCAACAACCACCCTGCCAAAGAAAGGGAGCTGATTACCAGAAGTGGGCCAAGGCTTATGAGGATGCCTTAAGCAGCTGTGGTGAGGGATCTTACAGAATCCTATCTCTTACTCTCAGGTACCCCTGCAGATCATCTAGGTTGCTATCCCTCACTGATTTAATTCCTGTGGCTCAGTAACTCAATGGGAAATTACTGGGGGGGTTAACTAAGACTTCCACCTCTGACTCTTCAGATACTTTCCCTTTCCGCTCCCCTGTGGAAGGTGAGAATTCCACTTGTGTGTGCAAAAACATGTACCAAGCAGGGTACGTGAGACGAGTGTGGACAGAGGAGATCTTTAAAAGGAAAACTTTTATTCTAAGCAAGCAATCTACATTGGTAAATGGGTATCATATACATGAAGGCATCTTCCTTTGGGCATTACTTAGAAATAGTTGTAACATTGCAAACAAAGCTTAAGTCATATCAGCCAAGGTTCAAAAGAACATAATCCCCTAACATGACTAGCTAAGATATTCCTTTTCTGCTCATGATCTCATATTCAGGATGATTATAGAGAAATGGGAGTCTAGACCTTCATGATCTAGCCTGCAACCCAACTTTCTCTGATTCTCTTATCTCCCTCTCAAGTCTCATGGTCTTTTGAGGATTTTTAGAACTTCTTGCTCAAAGCTTCTCACCTTGTCCTCCAGCTGCTCTTGCTGCTTGGGCAATTGTCTCCATGAACTCTGTTGCTCCTTGTGATGCTGACTCCAGTAAATATAACTTAAAGCTAACAGCATATTAACCTCTAGTTTACCTGGAGAAGAAACTATCACCCTTCAGCTGTGTTGCCTGGATAATGGGGAGAGCCTATTATCACAGCTGTATAAACCTGCACTCTTCTTGAGTTCTTTTTTGCACACAATGATATTTAGTCAAGTCAGTCTACACCTGTTATCCAACATGTATTGCAGGCCCTACCATTAGGTAAAGTGAGGGAACAGCTTCAGGTGCCACTGACAGATGTTACAGGGACAGGATTTGACAGATGTTATCTCCTGCTAGTCAACCTGAGTGCCTACAGATATTTCATCTCTTGAAAATTAATATGGTGTGGGGTGTGTGTGTGTGTGTGTGTGTGTGTGTGTGTGTGTCAGTCACAAAACCTGTTGTCATCTCAGCACTTCAGCTAGCCTTCCTTCTGTGGTGGTACAGCCACGTTACTAGGTTGGGCATGAGAGAATGATGTGCAGGCAATCTCACCTCACTCTTGGTTGGAGAAGATGTGAAGGACACAATAGGTTAAAGGAAATGTGAGTTCTCCCTACACCTTTTCCAAGCTCCTCACACTCTCCTGCATAGAATGTGTTCAATTATATAATGGACTATCTATGTTAAAGCTAACAGAGAATTTTGTATGGCCACTTGGAATTATATCTTTGCAACAGGGCATGCTAGAGTGAGAAAGCAAATACTTCAAAATGTCTCAATATCCCACTGTTCTCACACCTGAGTCTTTAAATCAGGATAGGAAATGATAGTTTGAAAGGAGTTTGTAAAGTATGGCTGTTCTACTCATGGTTAAACATTATGCAGAGATGTGATGAAATTTTGCTAAATTACTCACTCTGATTGAAACAGCCTTCTGAAACTGCTAACCTCTGCAAGATTTCTCATCTCCATGTACATGTACTAACATGTACTTCTTTTCATTGATGTTTCAGTAATATGGGAGGAAATGTGTGGAAACTTTAGTGCCTTTCCTATTTGTGAAGCAAAGTGCACATGCGTGTACACACATGCACAACATGCACACACAAGCAGTCTGAATAATCAATATGATGCAAGCAACCTGTCTAATGCTTTGAATTTTGAAAGTATAAACTATGATTATAGAAGATATAATAGTATACACTTTTTAAAATTCTATACAGTGATTCCTGTCTTAGGCATGCAAGTTGCACAATTTATTAAATTTGTACAAAGGTCATTGTGGTAAACACATAAAAATGTTCCCCAAACTGACAGAAAAAATATCACTTTCTCACAGGTGAGGAGACTTCTTTGTGGCTTCTGTCCTTGGACACAAAATAAGACAATCAAGAATTTATGTCCCTAGTGCTGTGTTTTCACTGGCACTGAGGGAACTATGATTAGAGCAATTTCTTCATCTCTCCCTCCTTTTGCTTGAAGGGCAAGAAGGAGGTTTCACTGAGGTATCACTATATATGCACTCAAAGAATAAGATTTCGCTTGGACTCCTAAACCACAACATGTTTAGAATCTAAAGAAGGATAAACCAGCAGCCACTGATTGCGTTTAATCATTATGATTGCAAGAAGCTGTAAACAAATATAATATGTAAAGAGCAAAAGTAGCATTTTTTTTTATTGCTGCAAAATACAGTCATATTTGGAAGTTTTAAAATATATATTTCATTTTGTGTTTTTCCATAGATGCATTAGAATTACAAGCATCTTACACATACTGCAAAATAATACAAAAACATATGTGGCCAGAAGCAAAGCCCAGAACCATGGAAGTTTGTGAGAACTATTGCTGGTGTATTGATAATTACCTCATCCACATGCTACATCCAACCATATAAGTGCATATACAGGGATGGTTAGTCTACTCTTGAGAATAAATATGCATTATGAGGACTAGCCAGAAGATATCCTTTTGCATGAAAGCATCATAGCAATATTTATTTTTAAGGCAGGAAAACAGTTTGATGTATTTTAATGGGGTTAATAGTGCATGATATTCATAACTGTGTTAAACTATGCAAACAGCCAGTGGAAAATGGAATTCAAATTAGAAAATGAAAGCATTAGGGAACAAAGAAACAATCAAGCATGTTTTTAATGGACCTTACAGTTGGAACAAAGTGATTTTCCATGCTCATTCATCTCCTTCCTTCTCCCCCACTACTTCCTTGTCTATAAAAGTTCAAAGGTGAAAATAACCATGGTAAAGTGATCCTTTAATGGATTACTTCCAATACATCACATATGCTATAGACACATAACAAGCATACTGCCCTTCTATGTTATCAGGATTTAGCATCCCATATCATGGGCCTAACGATGCCTGCTCAGACATCTGCCCCACTGAGTTAAGCAGGACTTACTCTCACATTAATGGACATAGGATTAGAACACAGTAAATGAATGTATTAGTCCTTTCTTAATTTCATCAGTGGAAGTGACTGGGTTAGTAGAGGGAGCCCTACTGATTTTTTTCCCCCACTTGAGTTAAGTGAACTTTAAGGGACGGGCCCTTCCTCTCCTTCCTTCCTTCCTTCCTTCCTTCCTTCCTTCCTTCCTTCCTTCCTTCCTTCCTTCCTCTGAAAATCTTTTAAAGACAGAGGAAGAGGAATGCCTGTAAAGCACTTTCTTAGTGCACACATCATAAAGACTGTGTCTGGAACAATCCTGAAACTTTCAGTTTCAGACAATGCACTGTAAGAACGCTTTGCTTGCCTGCTTATTTTAGACTACACTGTACTTCAGAACTTCATATTTACAAGACAGTCATAGCCCACTTCAAAATATAAAGATTTTGCAAATGGAGTTGACTTAGGCTTCACCCATTTTCTCTTTTACTTCTTCATGTGTCTGATTGCAGAAACATTTTGTCTGACTCCTGCAGTTTCTTTTCCAGAACAAGACTGGTACATACATACACACTTCTATCAATACTAAGCATGTAATTATTCCCTAAGTTTCTTCTCAAAGGTAGAAATGATTAATTTCAGAAATTTTCCTCCTGTTGTGAGAAAGCCTTTGAAATCCATACAATTATAAATCCATGGCTCATTCTGTACAAAATTTGCATATGTACAGAAAACATATTTTTCTGCTCAGGAAGTGTGGTCTTCTGCACATAAAATACTGTTTTAAATACAAATTTTATCCAAAACAAATATCCAATTACAGCTTTTTTCTATGCAGAAAACAACATTTTCTACACAGAAAATGTTATGAGAGTTTAAATGTCATTTTCCACACAGAAAATGGCTCTTTTGTATTCAAATTAACCGCATGTGAATTTTGTGCAGAATAAGTCCTGAACTGTAAAGATTCTCATAAGTTTAGGATTCTTCTTGTAGGATTTCCTGACACTTAAAACAACTTTTTTTTTAGTAGTTTTGACCATTCCTTCCATCCCTAAGCAATAGGTGCAAGGATCCCTCCTGTACAGATGAAGACACGTGCGTACCTGTGGCCCTTTCCACATGTGGAGGGAAAAACGGGGGAAAATGCGCTGAAACAGAGCTTACCGGCAGCTGGGTAAATCCATCGCCATGCGGAGCAGCGAGAGTTCGCTGCTCCACACTCCTGCGCCATCCTGCGGCATCCAAAATGGCAGCTTACGACTGGCAGAGGCTCTCCACCAACCAGAGAGGCTCACCAACCGGAAGCCCACCCCTGGCAGATCTGCAGGCACGCACTTGCGTGTGCCTTCAAATCTACATCAGGGCGCTGTGACAGAGTTGTACGGGGCTGCACGCTCCATGACTCTTAAAAACCTCTTGAAAAGAGGTTTTTAAAAAACACGCAGCACCACCACTTCCAGTTGCTTCAGAGAGGTTTGAGGTGTAGAGCCTCAAAATTATAAATGACCCAGCGCACTCCATGGTGTAGACGACCTCCATTAGAGGTCACACTACACCGTTTTAATTACCCCATGTGAAAAGGGCCTGTATGACTATTGCAGGTACACTCTTCAGTTCATCAACCTACAGCAAAATCTAGATGCTTCTGTTTCATGTTAATCAAGGAATACATTTGTGAAATAAAAACAGAATAGGGATGTAAAAAATCTATGTCTAAATTTCATTATGTTTCTATGACTCTCCACGTGCATTTTCTTCAGCTTCTTGTTTTGTATTAGGTTTCATGATTTGAAAGGGAACACATACAAATTTGTACACCTTTCTACATATTTTTACCTAATGTGAATGTATACTGACAAGGTTTACCTAATTCATATACTTTTACCACTGACTGAAGCGTATTTGTACTTTTTTCAAACTGTTCATATTTTTAGCACAGGCTATTTATTTGGAACTGCCCCATAAGTTTTGTGTGTATATGAATTTTCAAAGCAACATTTGTACATAAAGAAGTTATTTCTTCTACTTTGTAGTACTCTTAGAAGTGGAATATATATATCTCCAAGGTAGAGGGGAGGACTTTCTGTAGGTATCTGAGGTAGATGCAAAGGGTTACTTCTGAGGAGCTGCGGGGTCTCATTTGAGAACAAAGAAATCAACGTGGATAAATTGTTACCCACTGGGGAGGATCGTCCCATAGCAAGACCTGAGTCAAAAAAATCAAACTGGCAGCCACTTGCTCCCTTGCTGAGCCAAAATTAATAAGACACAGCTGGACCAGGTCAGAGGTGAAGAATGATGAGAAATGAAGCTGCTGGAAAACACAGGGAAAGAACTACACAAATGTGGAAGGCATCAGAAGAAAATACTGGTAGGGCCAAATGGAAGCATGACTTAACAAATGCTGACAACATGTTTTTGAGATGAACAGTGCAAGCCCTGGCTAGATAAAACAGTAGACATGAAGGAAAGGAAGGAACCCCACCAAGTTAGGCAGAGATAGATCCCATCAGGCCTTCCTTTTGAAGATCTACCTCAGTCTATCTGTAAAGTTACTGCTAAGAATGGGTAAGCATTTAATCTCAGTTAATTTGTCCTATGCTTTCTTCTTGTTAAAGTTGTTTGCTTTCAAGTAGTCTCCCTTAAATGGTGATCCTACCCCAGGATTTTCTTGGCAAGATTTGTTCAGAGGGAGTTTATTACTGCCTTTCTTTGAGGCTGACAGAGTGTGACTTACCCAGCTTCACCCAATGGGTTTCGATTGCTGAGTGGGGATTTGAACCATAGCTTCGTGGAGTCCTAATACAATACTGAAAGGGCTACACCATGCTGACTCTCATCCCATGCCTACAGGCAGCAATTATTGGATGAAGTCATAGGCCATTTCCGCACAGGGCAAGGGAATCACCCCATGACGCTACCGACCGGACTTCTTGGCTTCCCGGTCTGGTCCACGCCACTCCGGAGCAGTGCATGCTCATCAATATGAACTGCTCCAGCATCCCAAATGGTGGCTTCCAGTTGGTCGAGGGTCTCAACCAACCACTGAAGCTCGCCAGCCTAAAGCCCACCCCCGGTAGATCACAGGCTCAAATTGGGGTGAGCCTGCAAATCTGCACAAGGGAGCAGGCTCGCACTGGAGCACTCCGTGCTTTTGAAAGACCTGTTTTTAGCGGTCTTTCAAAAGCATGCTGGATGACCACTTGGGGTCATTCTGGAGTGGGCTGAGGTGTGGATCTATGTTAAGTAGGTCTGACCCAGTCCACTCCCAGGTGCAGACGTCCTCCCTGGAGGACACTCTGCCCCGTTTTAAAAACCTCGTGTGGAAATGGCCATACTCTGCCAGGACTAAACAGTTAAAGGAGACTCAAGTCAATCCAGAGGATGCACATACCATATAGAATTATGGGAAGTGTAATGGTGAGATCTCAAAAATTCTGGAGTCCATCACTGGAAACATGCAGTCGTGAAGACCAAAACCAAAGAAGGAGAAAGACATGACATATAACTTAAAGCATGTCCAAGGAGTCATTAATTAATCTAAAAGCACACCAGGCAGGTCCTTCTTTTGCTTAACAGTTGCCTCCAATGAGAAGTTTCCTTCTCTTAATGCTGCAAGGAGATTTATAGTTGCTGACAAATGGCAAGGATCTTTCCTCATCAGCCACCTAATCTGGTTAAGGACTTGTCACACATATGTTAAAAATGAAGGTCCTCTAAGAAAAAAGGACTGCTATCCAGACTGTCTGAACTGCTTGCCTATGATGGATTTGCAGAGTAAGTTATGACATCTTTTTTTATAAGAATTTATCAATCTTCAACAATTTTGTCACATTTAGGTTGAAAAAATGTAGATTTCTTTTTTTTAAAAAAAAAGTAAAAGTAAAAGTCACTTTTAAAAGTAAAAGCTCACAGATTGATTTAGGTCCAGCATTTTGAGTGCTCAGTTCCCATTAAAAAAAAAAAAGTTTAATTTTCACTTGTTGTGTATTACAGAGCTAAATTAGGGTTGCCACTGCTTTTTTTTTTTTTTTTTTCCTGAGAAGACCTTCAGCTTTAACATATATATGAAAAAGTCCTCTTCAAGCTAGATGTCCTTATTAAGTTGGCTGGTTCAGATCAGGAAGAATTTCTATAATTTCATTCAGGGACATTTTATTTGCATTCACGCTAATAAAATATTTACAGTAGAAAGAATTTGATACTAAAAAGGGAATGTGAAAGAAAACAAAAGTGACGTATTTCATCATGACAAGTTTCAACTAAGACTGATTATTCCCACCCACACTAGGACTGTTTTGGAAGCCCCTTGTAAGAAAAAAAAATGATGCCAGTGGTATATCACTGTTCAGAACAGTAGTAAAACACAATCCCAGGCAAAACACAAAGTAGAGGCAATAGGGAATGCATGTGAAGCCCAAGCCACTCCATATGTGACTTTCTAGCTCCATTCTGCATGTATAGACACAATGGAGGAATCTTGGGGATGTGCTGGCAGTATAGGGAATGAAGCTGACAGGATTAGGATTTCTTGGCCATCACAGTAAAGGAAATCTGAGCTGTAATGTAAAGATACTTAGTTTACTCCTTATAAACTAAAGTCAAGAAGCTGAAGGATTGTTATGCCCTTGCCTGGTGACTCGGGGAGAAATTCAAGTGCCTTCTCAACAAACAGAAATATTACTATAAAATTAAAATTTGTAAGACAACTATAGGAGCTGTATGTGAGTTTCGTCTATAGCAGATAGCTAATTTGCAGAGTTCAAATAAATTAAGATGCATATAGTAAGTGCCAAAGCGTAGTCCAAAACTTACCAGTATCCATGGATACTATTTTGTGTCTATTTTACAGACGCACTACTTTAATTTTACTCACTTCCTTCCAAAACCTTACAAGAAACACAAAACATTATTAAATATAATGTCTGTATTGTCTGTATTTTTCTCTCATTGAAATCAGAAATGCAGATATAGTCTCTCAGATATTAAAAGGGAAAACTGATGATGGAATAGATAGAGAATGGGAATTAGTGATGGTAAAATAATGGGTACTAGCTAAAGGAAGAAATCTTAGTGTTAATGGAATCTTAATATGGATGTTGTTTAAATGGTCTTGATAAATAAGCAGGGTGAAATCAAGATAAAGTAAGTATTGGAAAGTAAAAGAATGCAATTTAACAAAAGTATGGCAGAAACTAACATGGACATTAGTAAATATACGTGTAGTACATTGTCTTTTTTCTATATGAATATGTTTAAGTCTAATGAGGAATGGAAGAACAACAAGAATGTATTCAATGCTATGTACAAATATAGATATATAATTTTATATATTGGAATTTTAATAATAATAGAATAAAAAATATAATGTCTATATTTTCAAAGGTGAGTTTTCCATGAGGAATGCTGAATATTCAACACTTGTTAACTAATGGTAGAAATGTTCCAAGTACTCCAGGTGGCTACTCTCTGATTTCTTTATTTAACAGTCTTATTAGTCAGATCCAAGTTTGTTCTGATATGCTTCTCTGCAGTGCCTTTTTAACATTAGAAAGCCCACTGGCTTAATCTTATATATATTGAAGGAACCTGATATGAATATGTAATAGATTTGTGTTGAAAAATTGCAATTAGAATGGAGTGGACACTCTTTAAAACATACTTGAGGGTATTTATTTATTTACAATATGTGTGTGTGTGTGTGTGTGTGTGTGTGTGTGTAAGATCTATAATTCATGCACTCAAATTCACCTTTTATTTCAAGCTGGAATTGAAAATCATAATTTATAGGCCAAAAACACACTTCTATTTCTTTAAATAATTTTTTAATAATGTTTTTGTTATTTTCTGTGTGTTTTCTTCCCTGAGTGTACTTTTTTCTGCATGTCATTGTGTTGTTATTATGCCAAAAAAAGTTATTAAAATTAAATTTCTTTAAAGAACAAAAAAATAAATAAATAAACAAACATGATGTCTCCAAAGACAATCATGAGCAGAAATTATTCTGTCATCCTTTAAAACTTGTGTCCAGTATGAGACTTTCATGCTAAAATGCCTTTCCATAAAGTCTGATGTTTTTACTTTAAAACTGGTTTGGCTTATCTTCACCTTCCTCTTTTTAAAAAAAAAAAAAAATTGTGCTGCCTTTTTGCTATTTTCAGCATATCCTTATTTTTTTATTTTGTTTTGAGAAATCTAAATGATCTGCACAGATCATATTAATGTTTAATTTCATAATAGTTATTAGACACAGGAGTGGGGATGTTGAAGAGAGATCAATTTCTTCATTTGGCTGCCTTTATCCTCTTGCATTTGTATGAAAGCCATCACCCCTCTCTAATCTATGTCGTATTCCATGGATACAATTTCTTCCTTTATTTGTTTTGAAACCTTATAGTTGTCATGCATCTTGTTATACTTAAATCTCAACATGGAGTGCAGTAGCAAGAGTCTGTAAATCAACGAATTTCACATCATTATGAAGAGAGAATGCTGACATTAGTGATATTTCAACATTATAATGTCTCAGCAGGTATTCAGTGCACCATGACAGTGTTGTATTTTCTTCCTCTCTGAATTTTCTATTGTCAGTTGGAGTCATGATTCTCTTATTTTTCCATGGAAAATGTCCTCTCCCTTTTTTCCCTGAAAGCTGATCACATCGTCTTCCTACTTTTCCCCACAGAAAGAAACATGTCATCAGTGCTGGCCAACAGTATGTAGGTAGAATTGACATTCCACTTATTATGTATGAAAGTACGTCTATGCATTCTGTTTTTGCAGATTCAGAAAGGACACTACTGGCGTTTGCATCTTGGCCAAAAAGCAAAATTCAGTGTACTGTCCAAAGAATGGAAGAGACCACAATAGCCATCGAGTCCAACTCCCTAACATGTTGTTGTGTGCTATCAAGTTGTTTTTTATTTATTGTAACTCTAGGACAAACTATCACAGGGCTTTCTGGGGCTGAAAGCATGTAATGCACCCAACGTGACTAATGGGTTTCCATAGCCAAGCAGGGAATCAAACCCTGGTATCCAGGGTCATAGTCTAACATTCAAACTACAACACAACACCATCTCTCAAATTAGTGTATACTTTCGGTTTAAAAGGTTACACATCAAAACTTATAGACTTCTTCCCATATTTGAGTCAATTGTGGATTACGTGCAATTTGCATCACAATTGTATAAAGCAATTAATAAAATGGTTTAAATTCTGATATAATGATCTATTTCCCCCCCAACATTTACAGAGATGTTGTTTGCTACCAAAAAACAAACAAAAACAAAACGTTAATGATGAGGCTATTCTTCAGTACAATTCCGGAGGTTCAGGTTCACTTGTCTCATAACTGTCATTGTGAAAATCAAGCAAAAAAATCAAGCAAATAATGCTTGATTCCTTCTGTCTTCTTAATGGATGGATTTCACCAAAAAAAAAAAAGTTTTTTTTTTCATTGCTACAAACTCCTACTGTTTCCAAGAGTTGAATTTCAAACCATGTTTTTTTTCAGAATACTAACCTGGACTTGCATGACAAACGTCACTGCAGAGGAAGGTAAGTTTTTGATGGTCTCCATGGAGTGAGACCAGAATGTTATTTTTGATTGGTGCTAAGCACCAAATCAAGACATGTGATAGGGGCAAAGGAGACAGTAAAGCAACTCGCCCACTATACGTGTCATTTGGTGGTTGATGTTGACCCACCCTCCTTCCCTCAATGCAGTGAGAGTTAATCTGGTTGCTTCAGGGCCAGATAGGAATCCCCCCCCTTTTCTTAGGTTTGCTTTTGTTTTTGTTTTTTTTTGCTTATCCCATACTGTATTTGATGGAATTGGGAAAATTGGCTCTGGGTGGTGTTGTTAAACAAGTTTGTCTTTTGGCAGATTATGGGGGATAATAAAATGTTGGTTATCATCTATTGACTCCTATTTGGTTTAGGGTAGGGCTCTGGAACCACCTTTTTAGGGTCCTGCATCCCAGGGGGTTTGGTGAAGGAGACTACCCTTAAGGTTAACCTAGGAATAAGACTCTCAATTTTAAAGCCATGCAGTTTGGGTGAGAGTCCCTGGGTTACCTTCCAAGATGCTGGACTGGGGAGTAACCAAAGCAATTTGGATTTCCCCTGGGGCTGAGGTATTATTGCCCATGGGTAGGCTGAGCAGGTTGTCATATTGTGACCCTGCCATCAGCTGGACCAATATCATGTTGCTCCCCTCCTCTTGTATCTTTCAGGTTAATGCAATTTAAAGAATACAGGTCAAAATAAAGTGGCCCTTAGTTAACCCAACTTTGCGTCTGGTCTCTTTATTCCATTGTTGAGCATCAAAGACAATATAATTCTCAATACAATATTTTAACATTCAAATATGAGGGATCCCATTAGGCTTTATTAGTAATCCTCATTTTATCAACTAACCATATGCAAGTTAAGTCTTGTCCTTTAAACATTTAAAATCTGAGCTGGTCCTTATCCGTCGAGCCATTTGCTGTTTGGGAAACAAGCACTGTAGCCTATGAATTTATTTTGAATATAAGATCAGTGGGCAAAAATTGATTCTTTTAAAAAATCCTAAAGCAGAAAGCAATACACAATTTCACCAGGAAAGAAAGCCAGTCAGCAACTCTCTGCAAAGATTGGTTAATACACTCAAAATAATACAATGCTTCCTCCCTCCTTTTCCTTTTGAAGCAAAACAACAAACATTATGCACTGTTCTTGAAATGGGTACAGTTTATTGCAATTTCATAATCTGTCCTTCACATATAGAAGGTGGGGAATCCAAGACATTTTGTTCTGATCCCACTTTATGGTAGCCTGTCTCCATCCTGTCAGGAACACTAATAGGGACAGCTAATATTGGGCATTAGAAATTATGAGTTTTTAGATAAAATGTTAAGGACTCTTCAACTTGGTGAATAAAGAATCTTGTCACTAAAACAACAAATTCAAGAAAACAATCATTCATTCACAGTTGCAACAGGGTGCTGCTAACTATTTACACTGAAACACAACAATTTTTACCTAGAGCTCAGTGAAGGTAGAATTCACTAGAAGAGACTAGCTGATCATTTTAACAAATTGCCAATATCCTGGCAGTGTCAGTTCCCCTATCTTTCCCCACCCAGGTAACCCACTGCTTACAATTTCAGTTCTCTGCATGAAAGGCTTAAAAATGGACTTTGTAATCAGAAGATTATTATCACATAGAAAGCAACTCTTCTCATGATGTGCTAAATGCAATGTCCATACTTTTGACTAAAGTCAATGGCAGCCAGCACTTGTTATCACAGTGAAAACCAACACTGGTGTACAAATGAGTTCTAAAGAGGTATTATTCACAGTCTAGATCAGTGTTTCTCAGTATATATTTTGATGGTGGCAAATAATAATTTAAAGGGCCAGCATGGTGTTGTGGTTTGAGCATTGGATTGCAAGTCTGGAGACCAGAATTTGAATCCATGCTCCGCCATGGGAACTTCATGGGTGACCTTAGGCAAATCTCAATCTCTCAGCCTCAGAGGAGGCAAAGGCACCTCCACTGAACAGATCTTGCTAAGAAAACCCTGTGATGGGTTCTCCTTAAAGTTTCCTTAAGTTGGAAACAACTTGAAAGTGCACAACAACAATTTGCTCTAACTATGAGAAGCCTCATGCTCAGTTATGGATCCCATTGCTGTCCATGGGTACCTGCAAGCTGGGATAAATGGGTGTTTAAGATTAATCACATATCCACAAATGAGTGGAAATACATGCTTAAACCACTATTCCGGTGGTTGCGACGAGGGGTGTGGTCATCTCTCGCCAGAGCTGGTGAAGAGCCGATCCCCAGGAGGTCGGGAACCCACTGTTTCTGAAAAGGGAATGGAGGGGGTATACCCCCTTGGTAAAGGGGGTTCAGAGGCGCAAGTGGAGGACCCGAAACCCCACGTCCAGGTTTGAAAATTAACATCGTAAATTCGAACCTGCGAAACACGGGGGAGGATCTGTTTTAATCCAATAAGGTATCCTGTCAATATCATTTGCCCTGATTCCAGTGTCTTATCACAATCTTTGTGTAACAGGGCTAGAGTTTTAACAGGGCTAGACTTTTAATTGTTCCTCAGAACCAAACTATTTATTTAAAGCAGAATGTTCTCTTTATTGCAGTGACTTTAGATAATTCAGGCTGACTGCAGTTATCTGCAGTAACAGAGGAAATAAAGTATCTTGTTAAAGTTCAGTTGTATGACATTGTTGATACATTAACAGTTGAAACTTCTGACAGACTTTGGTCATTTAATTCCTGGTTTAGACATCAATTCCCTGTGTCTTTTCCTCAGCTGATAATCATACTCAAGATCACCTTTTCTCTGGCTAGTCCTCACTGATGATTCCAAATGCAAACAGAGGACCTTTCCTCATGGTATGGCTGCCCTGCAGTTGGGACAGAATGGCAGCACTCCACAGATTGTGCTTCTGCACAATGTCATTGTGGTCACACCATCATCTTGTCCCCGTGCATTGCACGAGCACGATATTTGTAAAATGGAAAAAATCCATTTTACACCTACCACCATGCTGCACTGCCACCTTTCCCAGCCATGCAGAAGGTTGGAAGCACGCCTCCCTCCTCAGCACAACCAGCACAAATAACATTAACAATTAGACAACTTTTCATGCCATCTGCAACCTTACCTCCCACTTTGGCATTTCTGTCAATATTTAAAGCTAGGAGGTAACAAAAAGATATGCAGTTTGCCATAGTCTTTTAATATATTGCAAAATGTATGGATATCCATAGTAATTTGGTAACATCTGTGACAATTGCAGTTTCCAAAACTTTAGAACAAAGCATTTGTTTTAATCTAAAATATTGGCAAAAGAGATTTAAAACATCATTGTTGGCCAGATGTTTTTTGTTTTTTAAAAAAACTATCATAAAAACAAAAGAAATTACTTCCCTCTTATGTCCTTTTAATACATAAGCATGCTTATCCTGCAACACACACACACAGAGTTTATACACACTTATAATTTTTTTAAAAAAATAAATATCTTGTCACATATATTTAATCCCCCTCCCCTTAGGAAATGTGAGGAGTTGAGTGATTCCTTTTAACACTGCATGCATCTGTGTCCCTTTCATTCTGAGAGCTCACCTGTTCATCTATACTTTTTCTATTTTGAAACAGTTTACGGAATTCAACCTTATTCTTACAATATTAAAACTTAATGGGAGAAGCGACAGAATAGCAAGTTTACCCAAACAGATAAATAGTTATTGTAGTTATAGTTGTAGTTAAACACTAATGCTTCAATCTTTTCTATTCTTACTCAGGAATATGAATTCAGCAGGATTATTTATGAGTACAGTAGAAATGACAAAATAAAACCTAACAGGCAAATTTAATATTTAAAAATATTTAAAGAAGTTACATCATTGACATACAGTATCACAAACAAAAATACAGGTTTACAACAGTAAATTGCACACAGAAGTCTTGTAGTACAAATCAATATATGAAATGAACCAACCAGTTGCATTTTAACCATTGTGTTATTTAGCTGAGTTGACGCTTTTTCTCTAACAAATTTCTCTCCATAAATTAATTAACATTTTTCTCTCATATACTTTTCAACAAAACCTATGACAAGTATTTTAAGTATTGTAAAAATATTCTTCTTACATGCCTGCATGCCTTGTCTATGGATGAAACCTTTAATTTAGCTTGCAGTTCTCTAAACATTAATCAAATCAATTGAATAGACATGCTTAGGAGAAGAAAGTGCAATAGATATTGAAAGTTTCATTACTTGCTCTAGGCAAACAACCCTGGTGAGAAAATTCTAACACTCAAGTTGGCCTTCTTGATCTGCATCACTTCCAAGACCAAGAAAATCCGGAGGACTTACCAAAAAGAAAATTCTCTCTCTCTCTCTCTCTCTCTCTCTCTGTGTGTGTGTGTGTGTGTGTGTGTGTGTGTGTGTGTGTGTAAAACAGATATAATTGAAAAGAGATGATGGCTTGTTAGAGACTGGGATGTACAGGCATATTCCTTTGCAGGATAAAGGTTTTTAAAACAATGGATGTTGAAGGTGTAATCCAGTGGTTCTCAACCTGTGGGTCCCCAGATGTTTGTGGACTTCAGCTCCCAGAAGCCCTGAGCATTGACCATAGTGGCTGGGGCTTCTGGGAGCTGAAGTCCACGAACATCTGGGGACCCACAGGTTGAGAACCACTGGTGTAATCAGTATCTATATAAATTGGCTTGATGGCCATCAAGATATAGATGGCAGGGTTGTTTGCAAATTCTGATACAAACTGATTAGTTAGCAATAGCTAAACAAAAATGTGGATCAGAATATAATTATCTGCTCAAATTTTGTGTCAGCTATGTAACTACATAACTAATGCAGTTATGTTGCTGCATAGTGTTTTCCTGGCTTAACCCACCCAATCTCCACTTACCAGGCAGCATTCATTGTCATCACTAGGTGTCTTTCCTATCAATTGGGAAGCAGCTGACTGATCCTCCCACCCTGTCCCATGAGCTGTAATCATTATGACAGACAGAGACAAGCCACAATAACCCCTCTCATTGAAGAGCACTCACACCAAGAGGGGCATTAGTCAGCTGCTTCCCAATTGACAGGAAAATGGACCCCTATTGAAGCAGAAGCTGATGCCTGGTAAGGTGGGATTGTGGGACTTTTATGGTCTCTACATGTTGCTAAAATAAGGAATATTTAGAGGTTGTAAGTATGAACCCTTGGTTAAACACTTTTAACTGCCTGACCAGATTCCATCCTTTATTCAGATATCATACTTCTCTGAATTTTGCTGTGTAGTTCTTGGCTAAAGGGGCATTAAAATTCATAGTTTAAGATAAAATATATTTAGAAATATCTAATGTTGGTGTGGAAATGAGGCAAGTTAGACCTGTGATTCAGCATTGATGAAAGTGACATAGACTAGAAATCCATCATTCTCTTTCAGAAGGTAGGCGTAACTTACGTTAGTTGGAAAAGCTGAAGTTTTAGAGAGTGATGTGAAGGGCTGAGCAAAATGGCTAAGAACAAGATATGAACTACTGGTAATGGAGGGAATTTGTAGAAAACATAGGCCATTTCTGCACTACACTGTTATAGTGCTATTATTCCACTTTCAACATCCTGTGGAATTCTGGGGTTTGTAGTTTACTGTGGCCAAAAAGCTCTCAGGCTGAAAATTCTAAATGTCCCTCCCAAAACTGAAAACCTTAGGATTGCACAGGATGTTGAAAGCGGAATAATAGTACTGTAACAGTGTAGTGCAGAAATGGCCTTTAACTTTTCAAATGCATGATTTAATATTTAGATCCCACATTTCCTCTAATTAGCTCAAAGTGTTTGGGTATCTCCTCTGCAACCTCACCACAGGTCCATGAGTTAGGTTATCTTGAGAGATTGTGGATAGTCCAAGGTCAACCAGTGATATTTGTGGCTTGCTGGGGACTTGAATTAGAGTTTCTTAAGTCCCAGTCATTAACCATTACCCCAAATGGCATGTATTGAGGCTTTCTATACAAAATGTATAAGGCCAAGGACATTAAGGATATCTTAATCAGTTTAATTAATTTGGAGTGGTTCTCTCTTTTTTTTTTAAGTGGTGAGGTCACCTTCTCTGGATGTCTTCAAAGAGATCCAGGACAGTTACCTGCTGGGGATGCTACTAGAAGTTCTGCACTGAGCAGAGGCTACACCTCAAGCCCATAGAGCACCTTCCAATTCTTTGGTTCTATGACCCTTTCCACAACTTACCTTTTCTCAGCGCTGGGGTACGGGGATCACACAATCAGCCTCTTGGGAGAGGTTCTCACGTCCCTGCTGCTTTGGCTCCACAGCTTTTGCCTGCCCAATGGCAGACAACATGAGGGCTCCTCCTCTTTCTTCCGTAGAACAGCCAGGCATTTTCCCAGGCTGTGCTGGGGGAGTAGGTGTGAGCGCCGTTGCTCTGGAGGCTCTGCATGCACGATAAGTGCATGCGGGGCCCTGGAGCAATGTGCAATTGTGCATCATTCTCACCTACAAGCCGAAAATGAAATAGTATGCAATCGACACCTGCCAGCCCCAGCAGTGTCGTGCGATTGTGTGGACATCATCTGAAATGCTTCTCGCAATCGCATGATGCTCCGGAGGCCCTTTTCCATGGCAAATGCTGTGCGAAAAGGGCCTATGATTCTATGAATGTATGTATGTGTAAATGCACTATTTTACACACTGAATGGAGGACATACATTCTGTCCCATAGAGTACACCACCTTGCAGCAATATTTAGAACCATTCTAAATATTTAGGGACATATGTCCGTATTTCTAATATTCAGAAACTTAAACAAGTTTAAGATTTTATAAAACAAATAAGCCTGATTAAAATCACTCGTATATTTGTTTCATTTTTCTTGCTTCCATTTCTCAATCTCAGTTTTTTATTCTGTTTGGTGACTACCTGCACAGCAATTCACTTTGTGCTTCTTTACATCTTGGCCTCCTAACAAATTAATGCATGCCAATTTCTGGTTGTCAGTTGATGAACCAAAAAATTATATTAATGAACACAGGCATCTGTTGGTTTTGATGTATTGTCTACAACTGGCATCTAGTGATTTACTTTTCATGGTACTTCTTAGGCATTCCAAATGTCAAGTGGTATTTTGAAAATGATTCTCTTGTAGGACTAGAGTCAAAGTGAACTTCTAATTACTGGAAATTTTAAGAGACTCTTTGGTCTGTTGGCTACAAATACAGTATTCTGCAGAGTGTTGTCATGATTTTACTTCCTAGTTCTTGTTCTTTTTTAAAAAAGTTTTTTTGGGGGGAGGAAGATAGCACTCAATAACACATCAAGATAGCAGCATTGGCATCATATATTATATGGTAGTATTCGAAAACCTATATTTCTATAGCTGATGTTCTTTTGCTCTGATAAGTATTTTAAGCAACTGCTTCCTCTGATAGCTGCAGAATAGTAATTGTTGTAGTATGTATTTACATGTATTATAACAGATAAAGGATAGCTGACTTCTGATTTCCCTAGAGACACGCTGTTCTCCAGATACCATTCCTAGGGGTTGAATAGTGCTGACACTGAACAGTAATGATTATAATTATACAGACCAAGCTGCATAATATAGTTTGAATAATTTAACACTAAATTCTTCAAAAGAATGGGATACTTGAAATGCTTTGATACTTTAGTATGGGCTTCAGTACTGCAGAACACAAATGTTGTCAGGAGCCATACCAAAAGTATATCAAGTCCAGAATTCTCACAGTGGATTATTTGATAACTATATGAATATCACATGCATGACACAGTGCAATAACATACATCTTCCCTATTTACATTTCCTTGTGTCTTTTCTCCCATTTCTTTCAAAAATTTTGTAGATAGCTACTCTTTCCCAGTTGATGCCATGCCAGACTGTACATGATTTTTTTGACCCATTTCAATCAGCATTCTGCACATGTCATTCCACCAAAATGACCTTGAATCATTTAATGAACAATATTCTAGTGGTGAAGGCACAGCAATTAACTTCTGTGTTAATCCTGCTGGATCTTTCTACAGCCTTTGACACTTTGAACCATCAGATCTTACTATTACTGCTGGCATCACTGGGAATAACAGAGAATGCTCTGTCCTGGTTTAAATCCTTCTTTCGTGATCGTTCCTTTTCTGTTTAATTTCAGGGACTCACATCAAAAGCTTTCCCTGTAACAGTAGGGGTGCCACAAGGATGAGTCTTGGGCCTTTTTCTTTTTCATTATATACTCCCCCTTCGATTTCTTATTTCTGAATTGGGTTTTCCATATCATATTTATGCAGACAACACTCAGATTTTTCAGAGTTTCAAATCAATTGATACCACTGTGTGGAAGTCAGTGATAGATTGTCTATTGTGTGTTTCTTCATGGATGACCACTCACTGTCTTAAGCTGAACATGGACAAAACAGAGATCTTGGTGTTTCAGCCTGATCACCCAGTAGCCACTCTCTCATGTCCCCCACTGGATTTACAAGGTTGCAGAGTGGCTCCTATCTCAGTTGCCAGGAACCTTTTAATCCTGCTGGATGACTGCCTATCTCTTTATCCCTTTATCAGGGCTACAGCAAAGGCATGCAACTTATCTTATATCTTTCGAACATCCACAGAATCAGGAGGTTCTTGACTGTAGAGACTGCCCATCTGCTTGTCTGGGCTTTGCTTATCTCACACCTGAACTATTATAACAGTTTACTGGCAGGTTTGCCTTCCTGTTCCCTTCTTCCTCTGGTTTTAATACAGAACAATGCAGACTGGATTGTTTTAAATCTGCCAAAATACTCACCTGTTTCTTCTCTCTGTAGATCCCTTCACTGGCTACCAGTTCGGGCCTGGGCCTGTTTCAAACTTTTGGTCCTTGTATTTAAAGCTTTGTGCTTTAACCTCCCTCAGTACCGTGCAGCTTCGCTTGTTTGGTACGTTCCATCCAGGAATTTTAGATCTGCAGGCAAAGGATTATTGTCTGTTCTACCAACACATACAGCTCTGTAAAGACTGTGAGGCTTTCAAGATCTGGCTCCACATTTTTGGAACGGTCTTCCTTTGGACCTCTGAATGGAGAAGGATCTCACTCATTTTTGTAAATGATTGAAGACTTTCTGCTTTGACTCTCCATCTTAAGTGACTGATGTGTTTAAGGTGCTGATGCATAGCAACTGATGGGGTGTTGGGCATTCCATGCCATGTATTGTTGTGCTTTTTTGTTTTAATCTCCTTGTCCCTGATTGTATATGTCATTGTTCTGCCCTTTGGTGTAAAGGGCATTATAAATAAATGCTATTATTATTAGTATTGATATTAATGTCATACTTCCTTTGATACCGAGCATAGCATGACACATGAGCATGATGACTAGAATCACTGTGATCTATAACCTCCATGTTTCCCCCCTAGAACACAGATGTATTTTCTGATATACTCTCCCCTCCCTGCATGGAGAAACATTAGCAGTATGCTTTTCCCTGTCCACAATACTGAGGAGATAAGAATGGAAATTGGAAAAGTTGCTGTGACAAAATTCTGGAGGTAGGGCTATCTGAGTACCAAGGCAGCCTGGAAGCAGGTTGCTGGCAACCAGAAAAGCACCTCAGGAGAGAAACCTAGCACAGCAGTGTGTGGGACAGGCTTGTGGCTGAGAGAAAAAGTTGTACAAAGCCAAGTACTTGGGGGTATTTTGATTCCTTCAGTGAGAGCCTAATGAGCTGAGGAGTAGAATCCTTTAGTCAGTCAGAGAGTGTGACTCTTCTGGAAGGTTTAGTTCTCAGGCCTTTTTGCATTGCATTTTCCATGAGAAAGAGGGCCTGGAGTGTAGCACGATTGTGAGGAGCGATCCGCACGACACACTCACAATCACACAATGCTCCAGGGGCTGGCAGGCAGCAATCAAGCACCTTTTCATTTTCATTTTAGAAGCCGAAAATGATGTGTGATCACGCATTGCTCCTGGGCTCTGCGGGCAGTAACCTGATGTGTGGAGCCTCCAGAGCTGTGCTGGTCATGCTTCCTTCCCCAGTACAGCCTGGGAAGGTCAAGACAGGGCTCTTGCACAAGCAGGCAGCTCGTGCAGAGCTGTGGGACCCCAGATGCGAGAGCCTCTCACCGGAGGCTGTTTGCATGACCCCCGCACCCCAGTGCCAGAAAAAGGTAAGGTGCGGAAAAGGCCTCAGTGGAAGCCTAGTGAGAGGCAGAAGAGTAATTGATCTCTAGTAGGATCTGGTCAGAGAGTGATTGGGCCATTAAGGTTTTTGTGGAAGTCTAGCCTTTTATGAAAGTCTGAAGAAGTTAGTTAGTTATAACGGTACTAAAATCTTTTTTAAAACCTTTTTTTTACCAAATACTGAGTAAATGAAATCAGATTGATTCTTCAGGACTTAATATCTTATTTATATGTGTGCGTCTACTACTGTTTGTGGTCAGGCAGGCAGGCAGTAGGTATTCTGAAGCTGGTCTGCTTCTAGTTAAAATAACCATTGGAGGCTTGATGACTTATCAAGGAAATCACTTGATAATTTCCTCCCAGATAGACTAAAATGGAGTGGCAAGAGGGAGTTGTAAGATGTTCGTAAGACTGCAAACATTTTCACCAGTCTCATTCAAGCCAGGAATAGAAAGAATATTTTAAAATATTCAAATATTGGTTTAGAACATATAATATTAAAATCTTCACAATTCTGTTTTTATTGTGTATTTTTTTCTTTTTTTTCTTTTTTCTTTTCTTTTCTTTTCTTTTCTTTCCTTTCCTTTCCTTTCCTTTTTTTTTTTTTTTTTTTTGTGGAAAGCCACATTTCCTGTGAAGGAAAAAGGGTTTTCTGCATGGAAAATAATATTTCCACGCAGAGATATTAAACTGTAATTCGGATTTTTTCTGTGCAAAATTTGCACAAGGTTTATTTGAATAGAAAACAACATTTTCTGCACAGAAATCAGCATTTTCCATGCAGGAATTAATATGTCTGCATTGAAATATTTTTTCCTGCAGAAATTGTTGTTTTCACATATAATGCTGTTTTCTATGCAAAGTAACCATGTGCAATTTTTGCACAGAATAAGTCCCAAATTGTGAAGACACTTCAAAAAGTGTGTGGTTTTCAAAGACTTTCTCACAGTGGGAAGAAAATTGGATAGAAATTCTTGATACCTTTGAGAAGAAGCTTAATCCCTAATTCAAATATTTTGCTCCCCTTTTTTTTTTTTTTTAATCTTGCTAGATCAGGAACTTGCTGAAACAGTGTGCTGGACTGGTACTGTCATCCTTTCATTAGGTCACATACACATCACCTCTAGGTTGGGGCTTGTGTCTCTAAACTCCAGATGCTGTACCTTTCTCCTCTTCAGTTCCTCAGTTTCATTCTTTGTGCTTGTGTACACTGTTGCAGTATGTTCATCGAAACAAAAGAGGCTGGGTCCAGGAGGGTAATGGAACTTGTAGTTCCATTTTCTCCAGATGTTCCATTTGTCTGGTTTGTTGTTTTGGTGGTTAGAGTGGTGGACCAAGGATCCATAAATCCCAGAAAGGAAGATTACTTTTTTTCCCCTTGTGCTACTGTTTCTAGCCCTCTTCTCTGAAAGGAAGCCTTTGGTTGTGGGATGTGCATTTTGTCTGTATGCTTCTGTTTGTACACAGAGAAAGAGAGAGGGGTACTGACTGATAAGTTCAGGTACCTTGTAAAATGGTAAGAGTTTTATAGGTTTGCATATACTGAAATACAGATAGGTTTGACCATATTGTACAGTGGCTAGACAGCCACCCCCAGCAGCCAGGACAGCTCAAACATTGATGCCTTCTGGACTTTGAAACCTCTGGGGGGTGGGAGTAGGTTATGCAGGCTAACCTGTGTCTCCTAGAGCTTGAAAGAATAAGTAAATGAGCAAGCAGTTTGAGCAGTTTCATAAGGGTGTTGGGTTGGCCTATCTCAGTGCTACATTTCAGGAAATTTTGTCATTAGTTGGAAAACAATCACTCCTCATTAAAGAAGGGGACAGATGGCAGCTGTGGCTTTTTTCCAAAGGTTTAAAGGTTTCCTAACACCAGGGATTTCAGGCTGTACAAGGTGAGCAAGAAAAAGAAGTGAAGCCAAGGATATCCATCAGCCATTTTTGCCTAACAATTTAATTGTAAGTTTCTTCCTGAATGTAGCAATGAGTGATTTCCTGCTGTGAGAAAGTCTTTTTCAAAAAGTTTTCAAAGTTGTTCACAATTCAGGACATGTTCTGTGAAACATTTGTGTTACCCTGATTTCTGGGGGGTCCCAGGAAGGATGCCTAAGTGCGCTCCAAATCTTACTAAGTTGGGGGAATTAGCAGGGAGCACAGGCTAGCAATATGAGAGGCAGGGTAACGTGGTGAGATCTTTAACTCTATGTTTACAGGGTCAGGCCAGGAGAAGAACTAGGCAAGTTGTTCAATTAAACCAGATTTTATTATACACAATTCGGCACACACAGACACATGCACTCATACAAGAACTATAGAAGTAGAAAGTGAGGAAACTTGATAGGGGTTTTCAGAGGGTTTCTGGGGTGATACTCCACCTGATCCTGCAGTCTGGCAGCAGAGAAGATAGAGATTGAGGCTTGGGTTCGTGGTTTCCCAGCACGGGGAGGCTGAGGGGAGGCTTGCTAAACAGAGCGACAGCAGTTTGGGATGCAAGGCATGAGCATTCTGACAAGGAGCTCAAACTTGGGGTTTTTATAGGGAAGAGTGTACCTGGAGGCTAGCCCTCTCCCGAGGAGAACAATAGGGTTTTTAGTGGAGACAAAGCCTCCGAAAAGTCAAAATCAGAATTGATGAGATTTAGCCAGCATTCCCAATTGTTAGAACAGTATACAGATGAGAAGTGCTTAGCGTTTGTATAGAGGAAGCAGTTCGGGGCTCAGAGCCCTTGCATTTGCTGAATGGTCGGCTGTGTCTGGAGGGCACTACTGACTGTGCAACAGATAGTTGTTTACCGGCCTAGACCTAGTTTGCATAATTAAGGCCATACGGCCATGCCTGCCTCCACAGGCTCTCTGTGACCCTTTCAGACACGTGGAGTTCATCTCATGGAGTGCCATGTGGAAATATTAACTATAACCAATATGAAATTGTAGACCTTGGGTTCAGGCCAGATAACCACAGTAACATTTGCATGTGATTGTTTTGTGCAGATTTTTTCCCCACAGGAAACAGCATTTTCTACATGAAAAATAATATTTCAGTGCAGAAATATTAATTTTTGTGCTGAAAATGCTGTTTTCATTGTAGAAAGAAAAAGTCCTTTTCCAGTGTGCTTGCTGGACTGCTGCGTGCCCCTATTAAATACTCTGTGATACATGGTGCTTTTCATGTGGATTTCAGGTTGCTGAAGGATTTGACCAGCAATAATTTCTCCCAAAGATCACTGATAAGTGTCAGAAGTCCTGGATCCTGGTCACAAGATTATAATTTCAGTCAAGTGTGAGTGTAGTGAGGAGAGACAGAGGAAAAGAGATTACCCAGCTGGGAACAAGCTTGCCATTTCCCTTCAATGGATAGTGGACCTGAGATATGTGAAACACATCTTCTTAAATTCTTGATAACATCTTTGGATAACAAAGAAAGGAAATACTTCTGATGAGGGAGCTGGAATAGAAACCTCACAAATTTCATTCTTTTAGCAACTAAGAGTTGAGTAGTGAATCTGTACCTCATGAGAACATGATTTGAAAATGGAAAGTTTGGTGTGTTAAAGAGATATAATGAACTGAGGGGACAGTGGTTTTGAAAAGATATAAGATTTTGAATTTTACTTTTATCGATTAGATCCTAATGAGTAAAAATTCTGAATTTAACTGAGCAAGGAGGAAATTGTGGCATGGGAAAGTAGAATTCTTACTGTCTTTAAAGTGATATTGACTGTAAATAGGCTCTGGTAAGAAACAAAGAAAGGAATAGCTCCTGGTTTTTAACACTGTAGTTGCTGGAGTCAATAAAAATGGAGCCTTCCCACCGATGTTGCTGAAGCTACTGCATGAGATTGGACTGATTAGACTGGAAGAGCTTCCACAATTATAGAGAAATCTGAAAATGGAGCTGAAAGAGCTGGAAGAAGAGATGAAGAATTTGAGATGAATGGTTAAGGTGGAGATTTTGTATTGTAAAATGGAAAGTATAATTCAAGGGGGAATCAGGATAATTTGGAGATGATGTGTATGGAAAATGCCCATAGGGATGAGCAAATTCAATTTGATTTCATACAGGGTGTAGCCTGTGAAATTAGGAGTAGTGATGTAAAGTGGAGAGATGGTGGGATAAATGAAGAAAGCAGGATGTTCTAAAATAACTGCCTTGAAATACAGGATACAAATTAGATGGATGGAGGAACTGGGGAGGGATAGAATTGGTTACTGACGGGAAATATTAGTGGGATGAAAAAAGACAGATTTGCTGAGAATGTGGCTTCTGTATCAGAATAGGTTTGTCTGTACTAATGGCATGCAGTTATGAGGGAAAATGCTATGGTTTGCAGAGAGAAACAAAATTCAAGAGTCAAATTTAAAATGAAAATGTGAGTGAAATGAGTGGGTTAAACTAACTTAAGAAACTTTGTTACATGGGAATATGTAGAGGTGATATGTATGATGATATGGTTTTAAAGAGAAGCTTTACTTTACTAAAAGAATTCTTAAAATCAATGCATTATTGATAAAGCTATGATACAAATTCACCTAGATAAGGGGGGAAATGATTATTGGGAGGCTTTATAGTATGTAACAGAATCAATAATCTAAATAGAGTTATTAGTAGATGAATTTGAGGAATAATGATAAATAGGGCATTGGAAGAAGAGTGTAGAAAGAGTTTAGATAGATTTGGAACAATAATATGTATAGACAGGTGCTAAAAGGAAGACTGGAAATAATTTTTTTTTCATTTTCTCATTTTCTCCTTCTTTTCCTTTTTTTTTTTTCATTCCTTAAAAGAATCTTTTCTTATATATTTTTCCCTTCTTTTGGCTGGGTATTTCTTTTTCTTCTTTATAAGTTTGTTGTGTCTTAATGTATTCTTATAATTTTTATATAAAAATATTCGGAAATGTTCTTCTGTATATAAATCAAGCACATGTGAATTTTACACACAGCATAGCTCCAATGACAGCATTTTCACCACAAAAAGCATCACTTCTTTTCCTGTGTAGAAATTAAAATTTCTGCATGGAAATAATGATATTTTCTGTGCAAAACAAGCACTTGTAAATTTCACACAGAATAAATCTTGAACTGAATATTCTTGTCAGTCCAGGATTCTTCTTGCTAGGGCTTCTCAACATTCAAAAAATATTTTCAACACTCAAAGAATATTTTTTAAAATATTTTCCAATATTATATCAATTCCTATTTTAGCCTGGAATGCTTAAGGGTCTCAGAGATCTCTGTACATTTTGAACTCTCATCAATTTGTGTAGATACTTTTTAGAAGGTCAGTTCAGGGTGTATCATGGATCTTGGGAGGTCATCAGGGAAAACCCTTTTTTAAAATGTGTCTGGCTGTACAGGAAGAAAGCAAATTTCATCTGTTAGCAAACCTGAGATACTTTGCCTAGGGATGACTAAATGGAAGGTCAAGAAGGAAATCCCTGCCTCAGTGCATTTCATATTGGGCAGCTTCCACTTTTTTTTTTTTTTTTTTGAAGTTCACAATTTGATCAACTAAATAACATGGCCTTTTTCAACCCAAGATTAGTATGCTTTCCCCTTATTTCCTAGAGGTATAAGCAGTCCAGTGTCAATCAGGAATGTACAATATGTTTGAACATATATATAAAAAACAAGCAAAAAGAAAAACACCAAGCTGCCAATTTCTGCCTTGGAGTTTGTTCTCAGTCAGATTTTGTTAGACTTTTTTTTTTTTTAAATAACAATGGCCATTTCCACACAGGGTAAGTATAACAGCGCAGTGCCTCTGATGGAGGTCATCTGCAGCTTGGGAGCAGACTGGGTCAGACTACTTGTAGAAGTTCTGCACCTCGGTCCGCTCTGGAGAGACCCAAAGTAGTCCACAGCATGCCTTTTAAAAACCTGTTTTTACAGGTTTTTGAAAAGCACAGAGCATGCCACTCCGTGCCACTCCGTTCCCGCGCTCCGGTGCAGATTTGCAGGCGCACACCAGTGTGAGCCTGCAGATCTGCCGGGAGTGGGCTTTAGGCTGGTGAGCTTCAGCAGTTGGTGGGGAGCCTCCACCAACCAGAAGCTGCCATTTTGGATGCCGGAGCAGTGCGGAGTGAAGAGCTCGCACTGCTCCTCGTCAGGGCGGACCCAAACGGACCCACGAAAAAGCTGGTGAGCGGTGGCAGACAGAGTTTCCCACACCCGTGCGGAAAGGGCCAATGGGTGTTTATTTCTCTGTTTGTTTTTAATGTATCCATTTTTCTGCAATTTGAAAAAAAATGTACAAGTTTTTCTCTTGTTGGGAAAATGAATATCAACAGTTTTAAATGCATGCTACACTTTTTATACAGCAATAAATATATTAGAGTCAGTGAAATGGCAGTTCCTTTTTAGTAACCTAGGAAACTGGGTAGTTTCATGGATTATTAGATCCACTGCAATTGGACTGCATATCGGACTGAGGTAGCTTTGGTTGCCTTGGTGAACAACTCATGCAGGGAACTAGACAAAAAAAGTATGTCCCTGTGGGCCTTAGGAGCACTGTTCTGCAGTGACTCTAGTGCTTGTTGGAGGCATGAACACAAAAGGTGGTGCTGTGGAATATTACCCCCTGGCCCTTGGCTTGTGGGGTACCTCTGGGTTTTATTTTGTCCTTGATGATGTTTAGCATCTTCATAGAAACTTTAGGAGAGGTCATCAAAGGTTCTGGATATCAGTGCCTTCAGTATTCTGAGGACATCTAATTCTATCTCTCCTTTCTGTGTAACTCTGAGGAAGCTGTTTCAGTGTCAAACCAATGTCTGTTATCAGTAGCGGGCCTGATGAGGGTAAACAAATTGAAACTTAATCTCTGCAAGACAGAGGAGTTTTTGTTCAATTGGAAGGCTAATCAAGAAATAGGAATTCAGCTGTGCTAAATAGAGTACCACTCTGCATAAAATCTCAGGTTCACAGCTTGAGAATACCCATGGTCTCAGATTTATTCCTGGATGCCCAGGTACCAGCAGTGGCCAGGATTCCTTTTGCATCATTAAAACTAATGAACTTGTTGTGCCCATTTCTTGAGATGTCAGATCTGGCCGTTGTACCCCATGTCTTGATTACATCCCAGTTGGATTACTATACCACAGGCTATGTGAGGCTGCCTCTGGAAACTATTTGGAAACTTCGGTGGCTCCAAACAGGGCTACCAGTGCATTTTCAGGCAAAATTCAAAGTGCTGGTCACGACCTTTAAAATCCTATATGTGTTGGATCCACACTGAAACTGTAACTCATTGCCCGAGTTTTAAGATCTTTGAGAGAAGGTTTTCACTCAGTCCCACCACCATCACAGGCACAATTCGTGAGGACATGTAAGAGAACTTTTTCAGTGGCTGATCCAAGGTTACGGAACTCCCTCCCATAGGACATTCAGTTGGCCCTCTCTTTTCTGTCTTTTCTTTAGCAGGTAAAAATCTTTTTTACAATAGGTCCTCAGTATTCACTAGGGTTTGGTTCCAAGACCTCCCTGTGGCTACTGAAATTTGTGGATGCTCACATCCCCACTATTTAAAATGGTGTGGTAAAATGGTGTCCCTTATATAAAATGATAAAATCAAAGTTTGCTTTTCGGATTTTCTAAAAAATATTTTCAAGCTGTGCTTGATCAAATTCATGGATACAGAATCCATGAATATGGAGAACTAACTGTATTGAGGCAGGCCTGTGACTTATAATGTGACAAAAGGTATATAGTGGGGTTCTGTTTTTAATCTCTATTTATCTCTGTTTTACTATTTTCTACTATGTTTTAGTGGCATATTGTTTTAATATTGTGTTTTTTTAAACTAAACTTACATTTATGTTTAAAAGCTTTTGTAATAACAGTTCTTTAAACTGTACCATGTTTTCTTTTTTCTTTTCTTTTCTTTTTTTTTTTTTTTTAATGGAAGCCTCCTTGGATCCTGTATAAGAAGACAGACTGTTGTGGTTGTGGAAACATATTCTGAAAAGTAATTCCATGATGAAGACAGCAGCTTAGATCGCTTTAAGTATGGGAAACAGCATAGCAGAAAGCCTAAAACAAAGGCATACTATCTGTGGATCTCCAGAAGAGGGAATGAAATCTTTGGTCATATTGTTTACACATGCAACAATGAAAAATTTCAAATATTCTCTCTCTGTGAGTGTCTTTTTTGTGTCTTTTTTGATGATTTTTCACTTTTTTTTTCTTTTTAGGGGAAAATTTGGAAAGATTGTATGGTGCAAAAAGGATTTTTTTCCCCTCAGTGTGATGTTATACTTTTTGGCTGGAACTTTTTTTGCTCCTACTGGAATACATTGTTTCTTTCTTCTTTTTTTTTGTTTTCACTATTGCACAGGCTGAAGAATCATATAGCAGTCACAATAATTAGTGTCTCATTGCTGAGGATTAAAAAAAAGAGTGAATGTTCTTTTGTCATTCCTTCAGAAATATTGCATTACACCTCCTAGCTTTGGTCATTATTCAGTTGGGCTGTCTAGGGTTGATGATTAATGATGGACATCAACTTGCAGTCCAAGAACATCTCGATAGTCAAAAGCTGTCCAGCCCAGCAGAGTCAAAAGTAAAATGTACATACCAAAGCATTAAATCAAATTCAAGAATGCTTCATGTCTGATAAAATCAAGAATAGAGCAAGGAGACTTTACATGAAAATACTTTCGATGGATAAAACTAATTCCCTTAAAGTACTGTGGACTATTCTGTTCTCTTTGTTTTCATAAACTCAGTTACTTTCACTCATCTTAGAATGGTGGAGGAGACATACACCTCATCTAACCCTGTTAAAAATAATGAACATTTTTTTTAGCTTTATGCAGACATGTGTAAATGAATAACATCATACAACAAAACATCATAGGTGAAGAATAAGGGGGGTTTCATCCAGCGATGACCATACAATGGAAGTGACCAATCCAACTGAGTCTTTGTACCAACCTTGCTTTTGAATTATTTGAACATATTTCTCATGGAAGAGAATGTTTTCTCTGTCTTATTATCCAGTCTATCATACTATGCTCTCTTATAGCCCTTTGGTAAAAGGCCAGTTGGAAGAGACAAGGGATGTACACTTTATGACACACCATTCTGATGATAATAACTTGCTATAAACATTTTAGATCTGGGCATGAACTAGAAATTGTACTCAGGAGGTTCTGAAATGTCATTTTATAAAGGATAAATTTGTTTTGTGTTTATCTTAGCATGCTGCCATTGCCATGGAATGGGTAGAGTTCCAGAATTTAAACTGCCTTCTCACAGTTATATTTGCAACCTACTTCCTACTTTCTATATATCATGTAGCCTTTGCAACCTACTTCCTACTTTCTATATATCATGTTTTGACACACCTTTTGGAATAATGATTTGTTTGTGCAGTTATGACTGGCGGTTTCAGAAATGCTCAAGCAACAAGTCTCTTATCCTCTTGAAACATCAAAATGGCACATTTAAACATAGTTTCCAGGATTAAAACACATTGGTCTACTGAAGTAAGAAACATAGCAAAGAGTTACAGGACCTGAAAGTCTAAACTTGCTTATCAAAGGTAAGCTGCCATGTAAGTGGGTGTTGGAGTGGGTTAAAAATTGTAATTATCAAAATGCAGAGAAGTGCAATAAGAATCATCATCATAAATATTATATTTAACAAACAATTGGGCAGTAACACTAATACCTATACATTGATGAACTGACGAACACCAATAATGTAATCAAAATAATAGTTGCTGTTAAAACTACAGGTGAAAGAACTGGACTTCTTGATGACTCAGGCCATTTCTGCACTACACATTTATAATGCTATTATTCCACTTTCAACGTCCTGTGGAATTCTGGGGTTTGTAGTTTACTGGGGCCAAAGACCTCTCTGGCTGAGCATTCTAAAGGCCCCTCCCTGAACTGCAAACTGCAGATGTTGAAAGTGGAATAATAGCATTATAACAGTCTAGTGTGGAACTGGCCACATTTATATTTGTTTGATATAGTAATTCAGTTGCTATACATTAGATCTGGCCTTTCAGGTTCTTTAGTTCAAGAACAGTTACATTGGCATGATAGACAATGTAGATTGAGAGGCTGAAACAGAGTAAATGTAAGGACAGCATTGCCACATGAGTTCACAATAGTGTTGGGTTCTATGTATTTATCTCTTTTGGGAGCAAAAATGCAATTCAGAACAGAAACAGAGAAATAGGAATGAGCCCCAAATGTTACTTACTTCAAGTACTGTATGCCTTAACTAGAGATGGGCAAATCATTTGTCTGTTGTCACAGACATGAAAATGGCCTAGGACATCATCGACTGTGAGATAGGTCATATTGCAAAGGAATGATTTGCCAAAGATCACCAGCATTGGTTCACCAGTGTCTTCAAGATGCTTCTCCCATTACTCAACATAACACTTTAATCACTTCACTAGAATTTGAGAAAGACTGTTTCATTACTTTTGGGAAGTAGTATGTATTTAAAGTAGGTATTTAGTGTGCTTAATCTTTAATAATAATTCTTTAAATATAGTTTGCAGTTCTTCAGCACCCATACTACTATTCTTGAAAAAGAATGACATGTTCCTTGGCATGTTCCTAGAGATAACATTGAGGTTAGTTTATCGGATATTTCTAGGGTAAAGAGAGTATAGCATTATGCTTGGTGCAAAATGTCACCAAACAAAATAGAATGATATACTGTAAAAGCCAATGTAGAACAAATCAGGCTGTGAAACACTGCATGAAAGCTTAAGATTTCTAACACATACATTTATTCTGGGACAGAAAATTGAGTGGTCAGAGGCTAACTTTTGGATTTGTGTAGTAATTTGCCTGGCAAAGGTAGCCATGTGGTAAAGAATCAGGGCATGGGCCATTTCAAGTTATGGCCATTTCTGTTATGGGTATCATAACTTCAGCAATAACATAGTGATGGTTCTGGAAACATCAAGCTTGTCATTCAAAACACTTGTTTTATACATACACAGACTGTATCTGTGCCATCTGTATCTGTATCTGTATAGTACATAAGCTGGTATCCATATTTCTCTACTAAGCAAAAAGAAAAAAAAATCCAGCACATTGTTTTCTTTTTAATGGACTGGGAGGTTGAAATGAGAGGAATAATGGAGTGAATAAATGAAATTTATCCATTGGGAATATAACATGCTGACTCTCTGATTGTCTGCTGAATGCCTAAAACAAATTGAGAAAATATTCCCTTCCTTGTCAGAAATTTGCAGGTCTCAAACGCCTATTTATTTGTTGTTGTTTCTTGTTGTTGTTGTTTTTTTCTGGTATCTTTCAAAAGCTCACAAGGGTAGAAATTATCTGAATTATTTTATCTGTTTGCCCACAATATTATCATGGATCTGCCAGAGTACTCCTCCAGTGAAAGTGAGTTTCAAGCCTGAGATTATGAAGATGGAGAAGACATGATTGTGTTGGCCAGAACACTTGGGACTGCTGAGCGGTCTGGGAATAGTGCACCTTTGGTTTCAGAAGATCAGACTGGGTGCTCTCCCAGTCTGAGAATAAAAGCACAGTCATTTGAAAGCTAATTGCAAAGCCTGCAATCTACAGAGGAGGGCTTCTCAATGTATTCCCCAGAAGAAGACGTCTCCTTGAACAAAGGCTACAGCATTCCAGCAGTACAAACTTTAACCTGAGGTCTATGAAACTGTTGGAAACCATTTTGTTCCCAAGTTCTAGGTCCTGCCTGCTTTTCTTTCGTTTCCCTTATTGTGACTGTTCTCTCACTGCTGACTTTGGATCATTTTTGTCTTTGTGTCCTGGAATATATGTTAATCAATGAAGGATATCTATGTTATCACCTGCCTGTGCGGGGTAAAAGTTTTCTGAGCATTTCATATTTTGTTTCTGAGTTTCTAAACAATTCTAAACAAACCATTCTGTATTCTTCAACTGTGTCAAAAGTCAATAAAATAACGGATAGAGAACATGTGTTTGTTCAAAGAAAGAAGCATGCCTATGTTAGAATGATCTGTTCTTTGTTCCCCTGTCTCATTTATGTTAAGCAACTCATGTGCATATTTTCTCTCTCTTTGGAAGCTCTACAAAAATCCTGATGTTTCAGTAAAACTTTGTTCACCTTCCTCAGACCATTGCCTGCACCCAAGCTGACAGCAGGGGCTGACAAGATGATCCCTCTCCATCAAAAGTAATTGTGTGTGTGTGTGTGTGTGTGTGTGTGTGTGTGTGTGGGGGAGAGAGAGAGAGAGAGAGAGAGAGAGAGAGATTCCTTTCCAATCTGATTGAGGACCCAATTTCAGCTCCATAATTCTAACAGGGAAACAAGGAAACAAAGGTGGACTGTTATATCAGTCACAGCACAACTACTATCTGCTACATTCTGTGGTAAAGGTTATGATTACTATTTGTACTTATTTGTATCTCAGTTCTTTTTGATGATTATGATTATCCATCCACCACACCAACCACCTACCCAAGCATGTATGCAATATACGTCGGCTGAAGCAGTACACCATGCATCTGATGATAAGAACTCCAGTTCACTTGAGGCTAAATAGATAAAACACACTCAACATTAATGTGCCACAAACATAGAAAAGAGAAGGGTCTCAAGCACAGATGCATAAACCATAAGAGACCAGTACAAATAAACAGATAAAAAGATGTCTACATAGTACACAATATAATATTCAGGCCTTTTTTTTTTTACAAGATATGATAAAATGAATATATTGATACAAATTTATACATACAAATATAGGCTTCTTCTTCCTTCCCTTTTATTTGCATCTATCAGTTTTGACTTTCAAAAGTAATACAGTCTTTTCTTAGATTTTGTTCAAGCATGGCAGTCTGGAGGATGATACCCCTTCAGAAAGAGAAATGCTGGTACCAGTAAATTTCATGAAGGATTTGCCCAGAAGCCCTAGTGAGCAGCATGTTTTTGTTTTGTTTTTTATAATCCCTGCAACTGCTTTGTGTACTTCAGGTACTTTGAGCAGTAGCAGTTCTTCCTTTCTCACTTCCCCCAATAAAAATAATGGCTATTCTAAAGAATTGAATATTTGTCTTTGCACACAGAAGGTAACAATTGTGGTGACCATTATCCAGAAAGCAGGGTTGTTATTATGTCCTTTATTTTGCAACAATAATTCACTACAAATAACATAATTACTTGTAACAAATTACATACAAGCTCTACTCAGGAATAATCCTCAATTGATTTATACACACATACAAAGAAAGAGCAGTGGGAAGAAGTTACCTTGCTACAAAAGGCAGGCTGAAAGTTTTCTAGACCAATTAAGCCTTCAGAATAAAACTGATATAGTGCTGAGGGTTACTCGCTGCTCTTTTCTGAACAAAGACACTCCATGCCTAGTTAAGCCATACTTCCTTTGTAAGAGCAATAAGAGAGCAGCATGATAAGAGCTTTTTATGTCATCTTGGTAAGTATGTAGTAGACTGTAAATATATGCTTTTCTCTGATTGCTTCCTTAATTATATTAAGTCAAATTGGAGATAATAGACTCTAATTTGGAAACTCTGTAGCCTGCAGTTCCCCCTTGAACTAAACAATGGCTAGCATGAAGGTTTTGGCTTTGAACAGCTTCCTGACGGTATGATGTCAGTATTCTCTGAAGGGCAACTATGGCCATTTCCACACTAGACTGTTATAACGCTATTATTCCAATTGCAACAGCCTATGGAATCCTGGAGTTTGCAGTTTCGGGAGGGGTCTGCCAGCCCCTCAAGAAACTGCAAACCCTAGGATTCCATAGGATATTGCAAGTGGAATAACAGTGCTATAACAGTCTAGTGCGGAAATGGCCTATGTTAGAGTCAATGTTTGGAAAGATACTTTCAAAACATAATTGCATAAAAATATAACTCCATGGCATTGTGGCATTCACTGTTTTCTTACCATTACCTACTATTTTTCAAAAGTAACTAATTATTGTTTTCAAAATAAGCAGAATAATTATTTTGGAGTTACTTTGGAAGAACTGGAATTCTGTGAACTGCTGATGTGTGATTCAAAATGCACTGTCAATGTCACTTCACAATTCACAACTGAGCATGATATACCAGTACAGGACACTCCATAAGTCAGCATTGGAAGCATGTGATATGTCATGTGAGTCCAGAATCTATAACAGTAAAAACATCTACAATTCAAGTTCCAGTCTAAAGGAAGTGAGAAGATGTTTTTCCATCCATCTCTTTATTTATATCTCACATTTCTCCCAGAATGGGACTCAAGGAGGCTTACAAAAAGACAGAATACAGTAAAACACAAGTATTTAAAAACATACAAAGACCAAGATTTAAACAGAATTAAATACCAACAGAATTAAAACCAATTAAAATTTTAATTTAAAACAGAAAACAGTGCAGTACCATACAAGTTATTTTTTTTTGTTAAAATTGCTTTCTGCAAGATTGCTGGAAAAGAAAAGTCTTAATCTGCTACTGAAAGGAAAACAAAGAAGAAGCCATCCTAACTTCCCCAGGGAGGAAGTTCCAAAGTGTGGAAGCAAAGGCCTTCTTCCATTTTCCCACAAGCCACGAATCCGATGGTGGTGGGATAGAGAAAATATCATCTGTGCCGATCTTAGAGCTGGGGCATGCTCATATGGGAAGTTACAGATCTTCAAATACCCTGGGTTTGAGCCTTATAGGGCTTTATAAGTCAAAACCAGTACTTTGAAGTGTGCCCAGAAACAAACCAATGAGGCTGTTGCAACAAGGGAGTTGTGTGCTTTCTGTAATCAGCACTCATTAGTGATCTGAGTCCAGCTCTTTGAACCTATTGAAGTTTTGGAACACTCTTCAAAGACAGCCCCATGTTGAGCGCATTACAGGAATCCACTTGAGATGTGACTAAAGCATATGTTATCACAGCCAAGGCCATTTCCTTAACAGACTGTTACAGTGCTATTATTCTGCTTTCAACATCCTATGGAATTCTGGGGGTTGGAATTTAGGGAGAGGCCTCAATGGTCTTTCCCTAAACTTTGAACCCCAGAATTCCATAGGATGTTGAAAGTGGAATAATGGCATTGTAACATTAGCGCAGAAATGGCCCAAGTCAGACATCTCAAGGAGTGGACACAGCTAGCTCACAAGCTTTAACTGTACTTTTTTTTTTTAAAAAAAAGAAACCCTTTGATATAAAAGTCTATTAACTGATTTATAATTGAACCTAATCATATTCTAAGAAGAATGTGACATTTCTTTACAAAGATGGCATGTGAGTTGCATGGACAATAAGTAATAACTAACAGCAGAAAATGGAATAATGTTGAGTAAAGAAAAGGCAGCTATTTATACACTTTAGCATTCAGAACTTGACTTGTAGCCATCATCATGCACATTCTGAATGAATTATGTACCTGGACTTGTATAGCATTAGAGGTTGTGGGGGAGAAGCTTTGATGTCCTCTATGTCAGAGATCAGGGTTTTCTACAGCTGGTGCTTGGCTAGACCACAGCACATGAAAGGGTCAGGATGCTAGGATATAAATTGCCTGCACATGCCTTCATATTCCTCTTTAAATGCCTTCACATGACCCACCCAGCTGCCTTCCTTACAGTGTAAGCCTTACTGGTCACTTGGATTTTTTTCCCCTTTTACTTATTTTCTTCCCCACTACCCTATACTGTATTTGAGGAACTTGGACAATTAGCTTTGCTTATGTCTTTAAATAGGCTGCCATTATGCAGGTAGTGAGGGAGACGGTGAGGATTCTGTGTGCACATTTTGGTGTAGGGTGGTGCTCTGAAGCTACCACTTCAGGGTTATGTGGCCTAGGGGGTGGGGAGGAAAGCTACCCTTGAGGTTAAGTTGAGATTCGGGCTCTCTCTGTGGCTTGGGTGAGAGTCCCCTGTGTTACTTTCCAATAACGCTCAGCTGGTAAGCAACTCAATTTGTCAATTGCCCTTGGGGCTCAGGTGTGTTACCCAAGGGAAAGCAGAGGAGGTAGTTATGAAGTGACACTTGGCCTCAGCTGAACCCATATCAGGTTACTCCCCCGCTTGATATATTTCCAGGCCAACACAAGTTAATAGATTGAGTCAAAGAAAGTGGTCCTTGTTTATCCAACTTTCTGTGTCTGGTCTTATTTTTCCATGGTTGATCAAATGCAGTATCTGAGCTGGTATTATTGTTGATTGAAGAACACTTCCTATGGTCATGAATGCCTTGTTTTCATGAAATTATTTTTCAAAACCTCCTTCTCAAGAGATTCCTCCATGCAAAGACAAATTTCTCTTTTTGGGGAAAAAAATATGCTGCATTTCAAATAGGCAACCATACTCTTTTAGCATCAGTTGAAGAACTATGTGAAAGTATTGCACCATACTTGTCACAGCATGAAACAATGTAGCATCATCAGAGGAATTATTAAATCCTTGAAATAACTATTAACTGAGACTCTGAAGGATGAAAATTTAACATTCACAATGGAAAAAGCTATTTTATAATATCTAGTACTTGAGCCTCTTCTCAGCATTTTAAAATGACAGTTCATGCTTATCCTCCACAATGTCTTACTTTGCTCCATTGTTTTGGTGTAAAGGTCACCCTAGCTTCTTGAAGCTATTCCAGTAGACAACTAGATTTTGCAGTGTCTACCAAACTGGCTAGCCTTTAAGCATCATCCTAGTGGTAAACTACACATATGTTATCTGAAGATTGAAGACATGGCATAGATATGCCTTCACTTTGGTTTAGACAGGACATATTATTAGTAAATAAGCAAATGCTAGAAGAACAAAGGAAGCTGGTTGTGTTTTGTAACACTGTGGCATACTCTTCCTGTTGCTTTCCTAATAAAAGAGAACCGGATATACATGGGAATGGAAACTATTGCTGACTTGCTTGGTATCTAGTTAGAGTTAAATGTTGGACTGGAAGGTTTAGCTGAGTAACCTTGACATGTCCACAATGTATGTTACCTTGTAACTGTGAGGAAAAAGATATTAAAGTGTGATAACCAAGAGTTCAGTCCTCTCATCCTGCCCAGCAAACTGTCTCTGAGTGTGTGAGGCAGAAATGCACTTCATGCAATAAAGATGAATATTGGTATGACCCTCTAATCCAGTGGTTCTCAACCTGTGGGTCCCCAGATGTTTGTAGACTTCAGCTCCCAGAAGCCCTGAGCATTGACCATAGTGGCTGGGGCTTCTGGGAGCTGAAGTCCACAAACATCTGGGGACCCACAGGTTGAGAACCACTGCTCTAATCCATTCCACTAGTATGACCCTCTAATCCATTCCAATATAGCTGAGGGAACTCTTCTCCTTCGGGACCAGTCTATGTAAGTGCAGAGTATGTGATAACTGAAGCCCCTGTCAGAGCTGTTGATGACAAGCAGCAGCTGTTGTTCCCGGTGGTTCTGGCTGGAGATGAGTCCTGCAGCTCAAGAGCCCCCCTCCTGTCATGGACCAAGCAGGCATGGACGTCCCTCTACCTGCTCCTTTAGAGCAACAGGGATCTGATTCTGAAGAGACTCTGGAGCCTGGTTCAATAAGCCCCCAATCAAGGCAGAGACTTCAGAGGGTTGTGCAAAGGGAGGCTTCCTTGGGTAAGTTTAAGAAGCAGTGACTGGACACACTCTGCCTGGGGCTATATAACACCTGTGCCTAGGGCTATATAACTGCCTGCCTGGAAACTTCCCTTTGCTTGTGGCAAACTTCTTACAAGCTCTCCTCTTGCCTGTACCTTGCTCCCGCGCCCAGTTCTTGATACCTTGAACTGATCTCTGGACCCTTGACCCTTGGCTTTGGAACTCTGACTATGGCTTCACTTGGCATTCTGGTAAATGAACTTCCTTGAGTAAGTGCTTGTTTGTCTCCTTCTGGCTGGAGTTTGCTGGCTCTCCCACACTCTTCTTCAGGCTGGCTCGCCGCCTGGGTCTCTTACCTTGACAGAGTAGGTTGTTAGCAGAAGGTTGGCAAATTAGCCACAACAATTCTGAATGCTAAAAGAATATGGAATAATTGTGATCTGAACTGGTGTAGGAGCTGCCCACACTTATGAAATAATAGTTATTCAAGGTATTCAGTGCTATAATTGAAAGTATCAGTTTGTAGAATTACTTAGTGCTTCAATTTTCACTATTAAGACCATGCAGGAAACAGAGGTCTTAGGCTCTACAGTACGATAGTAGCAGAGTCAAACTATATGATTTTTTTTTCTTTTGGTTATTTGCCACCAGCTTGACTTTAACTTATAGAAACACCATAAATGAGATCCTGGTCGTCATTTCTCCTACTCTAGTCTTGCAAACTCAGAGCTGTGGCTTCCTTGATTTAATCAATCCACCTTGCCTCCCATTTTACTGTTGTCTTTTCCAATTAATTATGTCATTGCATGATATTACAAAATACAACACTCTCAGTTTATTCGTCATTGCTTCTAATGAGAGTTAAGGGTGGATTTGCTCTAAGACCCATTCATTTGTCTTTTTAGCACTTCATGGCATTCATAGAACTCTTTTCCAGCACTATATTTTAAATGAGCAGGCTTTCTTCCTGTGAGATTTCTTCATTTTCACAACCATATAGAAATCAGAAATAATATGGCTGGGATGATTCTGACTTTGATATATAATGATATATCTTTACCTCTGAGGATCTTCTCTAGTTCCTTCATGACTGCCTTTCCAAGTCTTAGTTGCTTTCTGATTTCTTGACTATCATCTCTATTTTGATTAATGTCTGAGGCAAGGTATTTGTCATTGTGTGCCTTCAAGTCACTTCCAATTTATGGTGACTCTAAGGAAAAATTATCAAGAGGTTTTCTGGGGACGAGAGTTGTGTGACACACTCAAGATCACCCAGTGGATTTTCATGGCTGAGCAGGGAATTAAACCCTGGTCTTTGGGGTCGTACTCCAATGTTCAAACCACATCATGAGCCAAGGTATAAGAAATCTTTATTTCAATGCTTTGATGATCAACCATGAAATAATGAGACCAGATACAGAAAACTGCATTAGGTAAAGCCACTTCATTTCTGATTGTGTTGTGATGGCCTGGAAATAGAGCGAGACTGGGAAGTGACCTGAAGTAGGTACAGCTGAAACCAGGTGTCCATCTGTAACTATGTTCTCAGCCTTCCTTTTGAGGAAACATCTCAGCCCCAAGGGCATTCCAAATGCTATTGGTTGCTATAACTCAGACAACTGCCAATCAATCCTCAGGGCCCTATAAATGGAAGCCCAAATCTGAGGTTAGCCTTAAGGGTAGCTTCCCCACTCCCAGGATTCAGGACCTTAAAGAGGAAGTTCCAGAACCCTACCCTACCCTACCACCAAGTGGTGCCAAAAGGTGATCACTAAACTCTTACATACTTCCTGTCATGGACAAGGGAAAAGTGTCTTCTTAGTCCCTTTTCCCCATCAGCCATCTAACACATCCCTCACTGCTGTTGCAAATTCCTGACAAGCAATATATTCTGCTCTTCCAACAAATGAAGGATCCCTGCCCTATAGAGTTCCAGTCACTGGAAAACTATGGCCCTTTTTGCACGCTAGTCATGTTGTGAAATGGCCTTGGGAATTTTGCACGATTACAAGGACCGTTTCACATGATGTCCTCACAATCACACAACACTTCCAAGGCCAGTAGGTGGCGATCAGGCATTATATCATTTCCGGCTTGTTGCTGAAAAGATGTGTGATCGTGCATCCCTCCTGGGCCCCTCATGCACTTACCTTGCGTGTGGAGTCTCCAGAAGTGCGGCCATAACACTTCCTCCCCCAGCACAGCCTGGGAAAGTACCTGGCTGCATTGTGGAAGGAAGGGGCAGAGCACTCACACTTGGTTCCAGCCAGCATGGAGCTAGTGTGGAGGAGAAGTAGAGGGGATGCGAGTGCCTCTCAGAATAGGCTTCTCGTGTGATCTCCTTGTGCCGACGCTGGAAAAAGATAAGGTGTGAAAAGCGCCTATGTTAGAGTGAGGAAGAAAATGGCCCAACCTTCTGCCCATAGCATTTTGTAGCTTGTTATTCATCATCCGACAGACATGATCAAAGTGCTTCAGGCGGCATGCTACAATCAAATTTTTGGGACAAAATGGCAGAAAAACAACAACAAGAAGGAAACAGAAAGGTGAAAATCTTTTAGTGCTTGCAAAACTGAGGCCTCATCCTTCAGTAAGCCCAAGTAATTCCTCCAAGGCGAATTACTAAAACATCAGGAGAGGCCCAATGAACTTCTCAAACATAAGAGGCAACAAACCACTCCACTGGAGGCCTCTTCTGCCCAGCCACTACACAGTGGCAACATTGTTCAAACTTAGTTAAGCCCCACAATTGCAACTTCAGGCCTGAAATGCTGGCCAGAATGCCATTCTGCAAATCAGGACTCTTTGTTGTGCCACACCACACCTAGAATCTAACAGAAACAAGTAGAAAGCAGAACCAAAGTTTGTTAAGCAATACAATCTTAAACCTTCAGAGGATGCAGTGGAAGATTTCTAATGCTTGATGCTCTGGATGACTTGTGGGCCTAACCTCCCATTGCAGAAGCAGTGGAGTCAGTCCCAATCCTAAACTAGTAGGTTCCAAACTTAACCCCTTGCAAGCCCAAGCACTGTTAGACCTTTGCAGTAACCCAAAACTGATACCTGGTGAAGGGGGAGAAATCAACATGACAAAACAACAAACCTAGTCTTCTGTCCCCCTCCCCCAAGAGCTGTTCATAACTCTCAGATCCCAAACAGGGCATAAGGCTGTGTCAGAACAAAATCCCAACTGCAACCAAGCCTCAACCCCTTTCTGATCAGTTTTGAAATGTCTAATGTGTAACACAACACCTTGCTCAACAAATTCTACATCTGCAGAGGCTAGAGTCCTGCCAGAAGCATCCCCTTTTTGCTGACATGACTAATTTGCTAATGCAAAAAGCCTCAAAAATGCAGTCAGTACAGCTGCATGAAACAAGGCTACCTTATGGCCTGAACTATGAATAATAGGCTAAATATTACCTAATCCCTCAATCTTCTCTGGAGACATCTGAGTAGCCATCTGACCACTAACCTTTTTCCATACTTCTAAAGCCTTTCAGACTCTGAGATCAGATACCAAGTACTCATAACCCTGTGCCCTGGCTGCAAAAGTCAAAGCAGACAACCCAGATCTAATTGAGGTGATAAACCCTCGTCCTTTAAATACGCACAGTATTTCAAAAGCTGTTCCACAAGAACTGGCCAAGCAGCTTCCAGTTCATAAGTCCTCCTAAAATGTTCAAAATCATTTCCCACTTTCTAGTAATCATGCCTGGGGCTAATGAGAGACCAATTGTTCACACAGTCTCAGCCCTCCAAGATTCTATAGGTCTACTGGCATAGGGGCAAGTTTGGCACCTGCTTCTGGGACCAGTTATCTGAAGCATTCCATCTGTTGGCAGGAAAGAGCATCAGCTTTCTCATTATTCACACCTGCCACATGGAGTGCTTGGAAAAAAATGTTGTTGTACAAAAACTGCAGGACAGAAACCCTAACCAGACCCATAATCTTGGGGGATTTAGAGGACATTGTATTAATCACATGAAAAGCAGCCATGTTATCACACCAAACACAGACAGAGGAGTTAGCCGACTCCTCAGCCTGAATCGTAACAGCTAGGGGGAAAAAATCTGAAGAAATCAAATCAGTTAATAAGCCAGACTGAGTCTATTCCTCAGGCCAAAGCAGTGTGCGACAGCATCCTTTAACATGCATATTGAAGCCAGGAGAGCCATCTGAATCTGAAGATACCTTTAAGGCATTCCTAAGAACACAGTTCATCCCTCTAACAAAGGAAGTCCATTAAAATATGACAGACTTTTAAGTCCTCCTGAATTCCCCTGGTTAATCTAATTCTGTGATGAGTCTTGTGTATCCCCATGGTAGCATCACAGACACACCTCAACAGGCCCTACCTAGACCAACTACCAGTCATGCAAAATTAAGATGTCCAATGACCTCTTGAAACTCCCTAAAAGTAGCTTTCCAAAGCCCCCAAAATTCAGTTACCCTTGTGTTCAAATCCCCTAATTTTGTCTGATGTTTGCATATTGCATATTGCAACAATACTGATTTCCAGTGTCAGTTTCAATATCTAGAAAAACCAAACAAGTAGCTGCTCCCCTTGTCTTCTTTTGGACTAAAAGTACTTGGAGCTCCTCTATAGCGGATAAAATTCCCTTGTCAAAGCTTTGGACTGCCCCTTACCAGCCCTGCCAATAAATAAATAAATAAATAGTAAAGATAGTGCATTGCCCCTTTGACCTAAGTCTCAGGGCCCACTCAAGAAAGATACTAACTTTTCAAAGACAGAGCAAGATACAGAATACCCCACAGGGAGGGTACAATCCATATAATACTGACCCTCAAAACAAAATACTAGCAACTTGAAATCCTGAGTGTGAACAGGGAGCAGGTGAAAGACAAACTTAGGCCCTTTCTGCATGACAACGCTCTTCTGTCTCATTGTGCTGCAAATTTGGGTCCGGAAGAGAGTGCATCAGCAATGCTACACTCCACACCTGCTCACTTTCTGTAGAAGGGAGCAGGGTAGCCCCTTCCTTCCTTCCACAGCACAGCTAGGCACTTGCCATTGCTGTGCTGGGGCAGGAAGCATCACTATGCTTCTGCATGATGCTAAGTACAAGAGCACCATGTGATGAGAGGTGTAAAATGGATTTTTTCCCCATTTTTCAAATGCTGCACGAATGTGATGCTTCATGATGAGATGGCAGCCAGATGGTGACAATGTTATGCAGACCTTTTGACCACTGTCATCCCACCTCAAAAGTGGCTCAGCAACCTCATGAGGAAATGACCTTTATGTCACATTTTGCCAGCTCCACTCCTATTCCATGCCAGTGGACAGCCACAGCAGCGGTATCACATAACTTGTACCTAACTGTATATAATTTGGCAGAGACAGCATCAATAACTTAGTCTCCTTTTTGATAAGATAAATGGTAAATAGCCTCAGTCCACCAAGGAAATGATTCAGAACCATATCTAACATGCATACCCAGTATGGCAGCTGGAGAAGAAGAAAATGGGCCTATAACCCTACCTATAGATACTTTCTTAGCAATCTTATCCCTAACCACCTGTTCCAAACCAACAACATATTTGAGATTCCTAGTAAAATAAGGGTTCTGGATTCCTTGAAATGGAATCTCGATTGCTTACTTAAAACCATCCTACAAATAATCTGCCTCACAATTAGGGTAAAGATACAAAAGGACCACTAGCTGCTCCAGATCAATTGTACTTGGCCCCTTTGGATGTTTCAGGGGGAGCTCTGGATCTTGTCTTAACTCCCTGTTGTACCTTGGAACCTCCATTACCCTTGCCTTTTGGGCAGTTCCAAAAGGAATGTACTTCACAGCAAATCAAACACAAATACTTAAATTTGCAAGGGGGTGTTATTTCAAAAGCCTTGAGCTCCCAGCATAACTTACCCTGACCAGCAGCTGCTCCTGGCTCTAACTACTCATGGCAAGCTGAGGTTTCTGGACAAAATGACCACTATGTGACTGCTCACCTTGAATTGGGTGAACAGGGGTTCATGGAATGCATTCACAGCTGTGAATGCATCTGATTGTACTTCAGTGTGCTGTTCATAGCCATCCATATCCTGAAAGCCTCATCAAAAAGCAGCCATAGTGAACCAGTAAAGTCTGCAAAGGCTGAATTATATCCATATACCAGATAGGAAAATAAACTCTCTAAGGCTGGACCCTGACAATGAGACTAGTGTTTTTCTAATTCTAAATCATTTTTAAATTATTATATTAAATTATTAATTTTATTAAAATGTTTATTAAATATTTATTAAATTATTTTTAAATTAAATTATAATGAATTCTAAATACCCCTCCCTAAATTGCAAACCCCAGGATTTCATAGGATATCGAATTGGAATAATTACACTATTACAATGTAGTGCAGAGATGGCCTTAGTCTGGCTCCACAGCAAAAGTCTGTCTAATGTGGGAGACCCTACAAGCAGCAATGCTACTGTCAGCATAGTCTCTTGCTTTACAGAAGCATTCAATCGCACAACCACAAAAAGCTAATGCCAGGATAGACTGTATGATTTACTTCTACATACAATTGCCTTTGACCTCATTGACAGTGTAGCACAGCCTCCCCTGACACAGTGCTTTCCAGATGTTTTGCACTATGTCTCTAGTTATTGATCTTTCTGGATATGTTTGATGAGTGTTGTCATCCAAAGCATTTGGAGGGCACTACATTAAGGAAGTCTGGCATAATGTTATTTTCATTCTCTTTGAAGGTACAAAGTCTTCAATAAAGACTGCTGTCAAAAAAAAAGAAAAAAAAGAGAGAGAGAGAAAGACTAGACAGAGACAGAGACAGAGACATTCATTGTAATCCTATCCTATACAGGCTCAGATAGAGAAACTCATTGCATTCAGTGAGATTTAAACTTCCTAAGCATGAATAAAAGATCTATAACCTAAGTCTCATTACAAACATTTTTTAAAAATGATTAATTTGTTATATTGGTTACACTGGGACTTAGAATTTTGTCTATTTGGATCAGAGCTTGTATGTTGCAACCATCATGATGATGATGATGATGATGATGATGATGATGATGATGATGATACAGCAACAACAATAAACTTGCAGTTAATCTAACTATTCAAAGTTGCAATATCAAACAATCTGTTGTTCTCTGAATAGCATCAGTACTGTGAGGGGTACCGTAAGTGCTTATTAACTACACATATGTCTTGAGAGATGTATTATTAATAAAGGAATAAAGAATCAAAAATAAGAAAGACTCATCAAATCATGTTTTTTTCCTTGCTACTTTTCATATTAGTGAGTATAATTCCAAAGCAATCAAAATAATTTTGCTAACCATTTGAAGGTTTGACAGCTCATCTTACATCTACATATTTTATCTATGAAGCAATAATGCCTCTCGAGATCTATGAAAATTCATACAGATTTATTAATAATGGAAAAATACAATTGTTATGACTGTGGCAGAGCTCTTGGAAGATTTATATTTCACCTGAAGTACCCGGTGATGAAAAAAAATAATAATACAGAGAGTTACATGAACAACATTGTTGGGCGAAGTCAATGGCCTATAATTTACCTTCTATTAGAGGCTAATGTCAGCCTTTAAAGTGTAAAACAGCACAATATAAAAACCAGATTTTCTCTTCATTGTCAATTACTTCAGTTCTGGAAGTAAGACCATTTTAACATGCAGTTTTAAGATACAATACGCAAGTAGCTCTCATACTGTAATTCTAGATACATTCATTTGGAAAGAAATGTCACAGATTTCAATAATCATGCACTTTTCTGTTTATTAACTTGTCATACCATGGTTTGGGATCATCTTCCACTGGGTAAGTAATTGTGCCAAATGAGAAGTAGCTGGAAGATCTTGAATAACTAAAACAAGTAAGTTCAGATTCTGAGGGTGGGGTGAGGGTCCCAAACATTATAGAAATGTTTCGTAGATCCACAATGAATTGCAATTTCACATTTGGAGAACAAAAAACCAGTCTCTCATTCTGCCCCTATTAATAGTAATATACAATAGTAATAACTAGAATGTTCCAAGGCTTATAAATGTTATTTCTGTACATACTGCAAGTGAAGAGAAAAATCTCATTCTTAAAACATTTCAGCGGAAAGATTTTAATTTATAATTCGACAAACATCCTTTCTAGGGAAGTTATTGCAACATTTCTATTAAAGGCTTCAATGAAAAAGGTCATTCAAAGTTAAATATCTTTTGCTTTGTCTTTTGTCATGCATAGATTAATTCAAGATTCAAGGCTTCTAGACTGTGGGAAAAAGTGGAAATGTTTAAGGAATAGTGCTTTGGGTAACTCGTAAAAAGTTTCACAGAGAAGGCACTTTTATGACGTTATTTTCAGTGGAAATGTTGTTTGCTGAAATCTGATTTTAATTTGAATGGCTTCAAATTAAAGTTGTGTGTCTATTTTGGAGGAAATTTGGGGGTTTTATTATAATAAGCTGGGTAAATGAAACCCATTAAAGAACAGTTTGCTCTACAGCAAAATGATTTGGATTTTAACTAGTTAGTCATGCTCTCTTTCCCACCCCTCTAGTCCATTCATCTTTTCCCCCTAGTTTTCCATTATTTTTTTTAGGTCCCAATAGTCAAGCAAATTTTTGAGGTCACTGCATGATCACTTCTCAGTGAGTTGTTTCAGCCCCTTATTTGCCTTCTTCTCTAATTTCATTGAACTTCTGATAGATTAGGAGCTCTCTAAGCCTGCTGTTACCTCCTTCTTATGACATTCTGGACATTTTAGCTACATAAATATTGTTATTTGGCAGCAGCAGAGCTTAGAGTGTGTGGAGGGAGGGTGGAAGAGGGTGTGGCTATGGTGCAGGAGTGTGGCTGCCATGTGGGGGGTGTGGCCAGGGCACGCTTGGGTGTGACTACAGGTTGGGACACCCCAGAACCATTGCCACCCAGGGTGAATCACCCTCCACCCCCACGTCCCTAAGCGACTGTTATTTAGACAACTGAGTAATAATTGTGGCAAATTTGTTTCTTGAAGCAGGTCCATATTTTCATAAAATTCTGGGCTAAACACACATATAGTTCACCATAGTATTCCTGCGTGGGAGATTCATAGGCAAGGCAAGCACCACTTACCAATGGCCAAAAAGAAGAAAATAACTATAATAGTAAAGTCTGCATCATCTAATCTTGGTATGACTTCAGTTTCTTATTTACAAGAGTCCTGGGCTTCTGAACTATGGACAAAAGTATTTGCTTATTTTGCTCTCCTGTACATCAGTGGAAAGTTTTCCTTACTGGCATTTCTGCAGTAGACTGTTATGGTGCTATTATTCCACTTTCAACATCCTATGGAATCCTGGGGTTTGCAGTTTAGGGAGGGCCCTCAAAGGATTCTAGGATTCCATAGGATGTTGAAAGTGGAATAATAGCAGTCTACTGTGGAAATGGCCTAGGTGATATTATGAGAGTATTCACTCTTTTTTTTTTCAGTTATTTTTCACATTTCAGGACTTTTTTTGGCCAAAATTTCCTCAAGTGTTTTGTGCCAAATCTATTTTTTTAGGGGAGGGGTTGAGTGTGTACTGCTACTGAAAAAAAATAAATAAAATACCAATATTTTTTCTTTTGTCCAGGCTTCAACAAATCTTATGGCAGTTGACAGCTGCTAGTACCTATGGTGGCCTTGCCTTCTAACAGTTTGTGGAAGCTTTTCAGAGTAATCCAATATTCTCACAGTGGCCTGCTTATTTTGCCTCTCTGCTGAAGAGTAGGAGTATGTAGCAGGGACACCAGTACTCTGTCCTACTCACTGGGCAGAGAACAAGGGAAATGTAACTTCAGAGAGAAAGGAAACACTAGATCTCTGCTGTTCCCAGGCCTCAGAAGAAGAATAAACAGATGTTGTAAGCCAGACATTGAAGTGACAAAAATGGGAAAAGGAAGAAGAGAGATTCAGAAATATTGATAACTGAAGGAGCAGGAAAGACATTCAGTTGTTTTGGCCTGTATGGATAAAGAAATCCTTCAACGAGTGAGGGGATCAGGATTCTTCTTAGTCCTGATGTCAGCTGTGTTATGCCAGTGGTGGCATTATCAAACTTTTAAAGATATGACTACTTTGCTTTCAAGTCCGCAGGGAGCAGTTCTTGGGTTTTGTTATTGTATTTCTATTTGAAGAAAAAATTACCTATCTAGAAATAAAGTGTGTGTGTGTGTCTGTGGGTGCAGACTTACAGAGAAGAACAATAACACAGCCACTTACATTCTCTCTCTCTCTCTCTCTCTCTCTACAAACACACACACACACACTCTCACACTTTTCTTTTATACTCACTGTAAATGTAATGTATCTAATTAATCACCATACTTAATAGTACTGAAAGAGAGAGGGAAAACCTGAACAGTTCATGTATCCTACAGGAGTGTGCTTTTTATTTTTTATTTTATAGAAAAATGATCACCTTTGGGTTGCCAGCCATATCTTGATCACACTAAAAATATCCAGACTGAGACTAAAGTTTGCATAACTGTATTTTTTTTTCTTTCCTAACCAGGAGGAATAAATTACGTGTTTTACTCATCTATTCAAATCACAAAGGTATCACTTCCTGAGCACATATCAAGTACAAATAGGTCCACACATGTGCAAGTGGATCTTGGCCCATTCTTTCTGTCCAGTGGTGACTTAGCACTTTATAACCCATGAAATTCCCATAAAAAAGAAATAAGTATATTTTTATTTATTTTTTGAGCATGAAGATGAACCTCTGAAATCTTGGACATATCATGGGCAGAATTCCTGGTAGACATCTGCCCCAAAGAGGGTTCTTAGGTCTGAGATGCTAAAGGAATCCAAATAAAGCAGAAAGGAGGTGGGAAAAACCAAAATCAAACAAAAACAGATTCCATGTCTAGAATGAGAGTTCTAACTGTAGTCAAAAATCAGATTTGAATGGTGATTTGGAATGTCATGAAGTATTTGTGTGCTGAGACAGAGATGTAATATTTTTGATTGTATGGGATTCTACCTAACCTGACTCAATTATGTATAAAATACATGCTGTCTAGTTTCTGGATGGATATTTAAAGGCATACTGTGCAATTGTGTAGATTAGACAGTTGTAATCAGTGGCAGATTGTGGGAGACACTAATATGATATTGTTGAAGAAAACCATGGCCTTTTATGTGCACTCAGAACTGCTGTAGAGGATGGTGTCCCATTATTGTTGCTGAAGAAAACATTTTGTCTAATCAGGCCTGGATTTTGTACATAGAATAGGACAGGTGCTACGTTGCTCTTAGCTCTAAGAAGTAATATACCTTGGGATGGCCTTGGCATCTTAGCTAATCTGCCAGAGGGTGTTTTGATTTTTACCACGCTGACATAAATTTACATTTGCATAAAACAGTAATAGGTAGTGCTGGCTGTGGGGTTCTGGGAGTTCTAGTCCAAAAAGCTTCTTTTCCAAGTTCCTAAAATACCTCTTCCTCTCTTGATGCCAGCTGTCTTGGTTCTAGTCCTAGCTGTGTTGTGGCAGTGGTGTGATGTAATATGCAGCAGTATATCTTCAGCGACATATGCCTTTTCAGCACGGGGGAATTAAAATGATGCAGTGCGTCCTCTATGGAGGTCGTCTGCACCTTGGAGTGGACTAGGTTCGGACTACTTACTGGAAATCCGCACCTCAGTCCACTCCGAAATGCCCCCAACTGGTCCTCCAGCATGCTTTTTAAAGACCGGAAAAAAGGAGTTTCTCATTTTTCCGGAGCGCGCCATTGCATACCTGCTCCTTTGTGCAGATTTGGAGGCTCACACCAGTGCAAGCCTGTGAACTGCGGAGGGCGGGCTTTAGGTGTGGCAAGCTTTGCGGTTGGTCAGGACTCACGACCAACTGGAAGCCGCCATTTTGGAAGCCAGAGCAGTGCCGATCTAAGACCTCACACTGCTTCGATTCACCCTGGACCAGACCAAGGAGCCAGAAGATCCGGTGAGTAACGGCATGGAGTGATTCCCTCGCCTCGTGTGGAAATGGCCATAAAATGTCTGGTGGATATACAGCTCTGTGATCTGCTGGCACAGGAAAACTTAGAATTCAGGCTGAAAAGGTTCAGCTGGCATAGACACAACATGGGATAATATGATTTTTTTTTGTCTCTTACTTTATTTGAAACATAAATAATATTTTAGAATTTTGCAGAATTTTTTAAAATAACTAGTTCAAAAGGAGCTACTTTAGGTTGAAACCTTATCCACATACAAAGGAGTAAGTTTAAGCGAACACAATTGAAGTTACTTCTGAGTAGACATATATAATGCACTGCAACCTATTTCTAAAAAAGAAGAAACTTTAACTGGTTGACAGGATGTTGAATAATAGGCCCCATAGGAACCCATCCAGGATCTCTACTCTGCTTCTGATGCTTCTCTCGCAGTCTGGCATTTCCGTATTTAGTTGTCAGGAGCTAGAACTCAGCTGATATTTCTTATAAGACTTTTTCTGGGGAAAAAAATGGTAAGTTTTCTTTTTATCTTTTTCTCACGACCACAAGAAAAAAACAAAACAGGAGCACAAGGACATGCTTTTTCTGCATCATGTTTGAGACTCCATGCTGTTTTCCTATCATCTTGTCCCAGAATGATTCTAGTTCCTGCACATTGTCCATGATTACAAAATGGTGGCCATTTTGACAATATAGTTGCTGCTGCCTCTTGTAGAAGCAATGAAATATCATAGATGGAAGATGCCACTCTCAATAATTTGTTGAATAATTTCTCATTCTACTGGAAAAATTTGATGATGTCAGCCCATTATATTTCTTTACCAAACAAATATGTAGAGAATTTTGATATGACATTTGTACATAGGTACAATGGGTGCAAGACAAATTCCCCCGTGCTATGGTACATTCAGGCAATAGAATAGGTTAACTTTATAGGTGTTTTGGTCCCTTCATTGCTTGCTTTTAAGTGGGCACTTAAGATATTCCTTTAGCTGGCATTTTCAACTTTAAGGTTAAATTCTGTTGTATTTGCTTTGCAATGTAATATGGAAGGTACATTTCATTATCAATGGACATTTTTTAAAAAAGAAATAGCATTGCAAATATGTAAAGTATTTATTCTGTTATTTTATGTTTATTCATATGAATGTTTATTCTGCCTGTCCACTACTGTGGCTCTGTAGGTTTATTTCCAGTCTTAAGTTGACTTCCAGCCTTGCAAGACTGGAAATTCCCTCCCAGTGCTTTTACTAGGGTTCTTGCCAGCCTTCCAAAGCTGACTTCCATGCATGGAACGACTGGCAATCTCCCAGCTCTATCAGGTGTGCTGCCACCACCACCCTGAATTATGAATTGCTTAGACAGAACAGGAGGGACTCTGCCTAATCTCTAAGCGTAAGGAACTTCCACCTCCCCCTTCCTCTGAGTGAGAAGTCCTATGTAGCATGTGCCAACCCTGGCGTGGAAATGGAGAGAAACGGAGGTTTATAAAAGTGTTTTAATCAAGGCATGCAAATAAACAATATCACACTTGGGAGACCCCCCTCTCCCAGGTACACTTAGTTACAAGAATTTACAAAACAGATATAACAGCACAGATACATTCTTAAGATCAGCCAATTCCCAAAATAACAACATTAGCCCTAACGCGACTAACTACTTATTTCTAGTTACTCACAATTAGGTTATAGGCGTAGATGGTCTAAAGGAGGAGGGGGGGGTCCCGGAGACAGGGCATGCTGCCAGCTCCACTGGCCCAGCTCTCCTCTCTCTCTCTCTCTCTCTCTCTCTGTCCACATGGCCTCTCAGAAGTTTTATATTTTTCCTCCTTGGAAGAATCTGGAAGCCTCTCCAAGATGCCCACCTCTTTTCCTTTTGGTTGGTCAATTCTCACCTTGTGACCTGTGATGCTGACCCTTTCCTTTTGGTTGGTCAACTCTCACCCTGTGACCCTTGATGTAATCCTAACATCTCATTAAACCTTGGTTTACCTGAAGAGGGAAGTATCTCCCTTTGATAAGCCTAGATAATGGAAAGCCCCATTATCATAACTACACGTAGAGCTCATGGTGGCTAACAATTGGAAACAAATAAGACAATAAAACTAATGAAATCAATAGATAATAGATAATGTATCAATTAAAAAAACAGTTTGAAGTGATGGACTTTACCATCTTTGCTAAAAGCTATTGGGTACTGATTGTAACTCCAGGATGGAGAAAATACATTTCAGAGCTTTGGAAGGAGAAAGCTCTCTTCTTCAGATCCATCAAGATAGCCTCCCCAGGTGAAGATTTCTCCTGAACTTAACATCTGGACTAGATAAATTGTTACCTGTTCACTCTATACAGAGCCTTGCTCCATTATTTGCTGTAGAAAAGAAAAGACCCATAAATGCAAGCCATCCCTTTCCATAAATAGCCATGAAAAATCACTTTCTTCTTTTACGTTACTTTTTTCCCCATTAAACTATGCCCATTTCTGCCCTACACTGTTATAGTGCTAGTATTCCACTTTCAACATTCTATGGAATCCTGGCATTTGCAGTTTAAGGTGGGGCATTTAGAATTCTTAACCAGAGAGCTCTTTGGCCTCAGTTAACTACAAACTCCAGGATTCCACAAGATGTTGAAAGTGGAATAATAGCACTATAACAGTGTAGGATAGAAAGTTGGTATAGTATCTGCCTGATTTGATTTTTATTTTTTATTTTTTTTTACAGTCCATTACAATAATGTCAACCTCTTAAGTGACACACAAAGCAATTCAGCTGCTGGCTCAAAGTAGACACAGATGTGAGCCTCAGGTAGACTTAAGAGACTTGTGGACCTCATGGGTCACTGGACACTCCCTTTAGCAAAAGCCAAAAAGTTTTATGGTTAGGTTTGATGGAAGCTATCATCTAGAAACATCAATAGACCTACAAGTTCCTCTTTTTCTGTCCTATGGGGTTCCAGAAGACATAAAAAGAATGTGATTTCTTGCTTACTTCAATTTTTAATACTTACAGAACATGGACTACCAATTAGAACATCATGAATTTTCTCTAATGCTATTCCAAGGAATAGCATCCAAAGGTAGCTTCTAGCCATAACTCAACACAGGGAACTAGGCTGGAATTAATGGTGGGTAGGAAAAGTCATTAGCTTATTGTGATTCTTTTGTCCCTGCAGAACCTCTGATAGCAGACTCTGCTTTTTTAGTCTAATTGATAGATGGGACCAACTCTAATATTAGAAGCAGCACATCAAGTCACTGAGATCAGGCTGGATAAACATAATGACAGCAGATCTTGATTTTACAGTGGGACTCAATGTTCTTTCTGCATCATGGTTCCATAATTAATTCAGGCAACCTGTACAATATGAATGAATGAGTGCAGGTGACAAGCCTAGTGACTTGAATTTGCTGCCTGAAATAAGCAGTGCAAGAAATCCCTGTAGCCTTCCAGCTTTTTAGGTCTGAAACAACTCTAGACACCAAAGGATTTTTCCTGAAACTAGATGACAGGGAAAAAAAATGTTGAAATGATGCAGATATGAACAGCTTTAGTACTAGCATGTGCCAGTACAATATCTTTATTAGTGATGAATAAAACCATAGACCTGCACTCTGAAAAATTCAGAAAAGAGGATTTTTTTCCAAGTTCTATCGATCACACTCTAGCGTGGGTTATAGCTCATGGCCACACATGTGCATTCTCATATGTCTCATAAAGTAATAAAAAGACACATAGTTAAAATAATATTTCAGACAGGTTGGGTATCATTCTGTAGGTCAAAATAAGTGTCACAGGCTTGCCCCAATTACATTTAAAGCAGAGTTGGGTGAGAGTGCATTTAATGTGTAAAAATGTATTTGAGTGAACTTAATCTTCCAATAACTCATGTAGATTTACCATCTCTTATACACATTTTATCTCTTATTGAGTTCATCTTTTGGGGCAATCAAAGCTAAAGAGAACTTTTTTCACAGAACTATATAAATTCCATCAAAGGTAGATATAGAAAAGAAATACGTTGGACTTATTTTCCCTACAAAGCATACATTTTCTACTTCTTGACAGTGGCAATGGAAAAAAGTGTGTCTTCTCACGGAAATCCAACCCAGGCTGAGGTTGCAATATATTTTGGTAAAGGAAGGTATATATAGAACCTTGCATACATTTGAAAAATATACAGCACAAACCTAATGTACCCTTGAAAGATGGACATCCAATCTGTTTGTAAACCTCTAACAAAAGAGAGTCCATGATCAACTGAAGAGCTGAAGAGATTCGACCATCAAAGAGTTCTTACCACCGAAAAGTTCTTCCTAATGTTTATTTGGAATTTCCTGTATAAGAGGAGATTTAATTTAAATTTAAATCCATTAGATTGGGTACTATCTTCTGGACCAGGATTATAAAATGCCTACATTAGAATGCACACATGAGAATACAGACGCACAAAAATGTACACATTTCAATGAGGAAATAAAAAGATTTGGAACTGTCCTGTTTTCCATCAGTTGCAACCCTGTCTTAAAATCTGGCTCGTGATTAGTCTAAATCAAAAGAGTTAGAGAACAACTCAGTCTCTATACAAGGAAGGGCAAGCCAATGCACAGCTGAATATGAGGACTGAGGCCTACAGAATGACACATTATATTAAAAAAGATTTAGTATGAAAAACATTAGACCCTTTGGATTTGGAATCAGATGACTTCAGTTTTAGACTCTGGGAACTTGAAGATTCAAGTGGAATGGCTAAAGGTTTATGCTAGAATATTCTGCTTGTAAACAAACACAATGTCAAAAGGGATACAGCGATATTGTATCCCTTTTGTTTTACATTTTAATACATGTTTCATGTTTTAATAGGGGCTATTGAGAAAAATACAATACATTAAATAGAAATGAATAAATAAATAAATAATAAAAAACAATAATATGCAGCAGAGTCAAGAGGCAAGTCCTTGGCACACTAAAGCACAGCAGAGAACTCCACAGCCAAAATCAAAACAATTCAGGGCCAGTAGTTCAACAGATCAGTGCAACCTCAATCCAAGGATAATCCTACAGTAACTGATAGAAAATCCAAGTCCAACAGAGTAGTCACAATAAGAATTAAAAATATCAAGTTTGGTTAGCAGCATCTACGCTCAGGCAAATGCTGTTTCCAGCAGCTGCTCTAAGCTGGAACTGTGGCTTTTGTATCTTACTTGGTCTACCCTCAATTCAAAGCTCAGGTATAGATCATTCAACAAATGTTCTTCACAGCAGGACAGGAGAAAGCCCATTTCAACAGAGCCTTTCCTTGCAGGTGAGTATTTTGCCACATACTTTCAATCTTGCATTTATTTTAATTCTCTTCTGTTCTCTTGGCCTGGGAAGAAGTCCTTTTTCATCCTCTGAATCCAGACATGGCTTGCTTGCTTCTGGAAGAAGGGAGTCTCGCACTCTCTCCCCCACAGTGTTCCAGGGTCTTAAGAAGCAGTCTGATCTTCTGTGTCACCTGGTTCTGCAACTTTGATATCCACCTGCAGGGCTAGATGAGGACGCTTCCACCAAAGCCCTAACAGCAACTTAATGTGTAACTGGTACCAAAGAGGAATATTTGGATTCAGTGAAAATGAAAACTGATCATCTATAAATGAAAAAGGAACACAAAAAATCAATGTATGTTGGGGAAAATGTTTTTTGCTATTCCACTGTCGAGTAAAGTTACTTTTTAGAACTGTCTTTTGTGAATGAACAATGAAGAAAAACTAAGGAGGAAATAGTAAACATGTCTTTACGACTCAAAAAAAAAAGTCAAACATGTCACCTAGCTGACAATTCTTGTCATTTTCTTATTAAACAAATATTCACCAACCTGGCTGTGTGCTAGGCAACAGTAACAACAACAACAACATGACAAGAACTTTGTATCTCATTAGAAAACATTTTTAATTAATTCTAAATATTTCTATTCTACCCTCTTTCACAAGATTTCTGAACAGCTTAAAATAAAACAATTCGAATAATTTAAAATACAAGTCAAATATCTAAAGTAAACAAAAATAATTAAAATCTCTTAAAATATGTTAAACAATTTTTTTAAAAAAAAAATGAGCTTAAACAATATGAAACCAAGCATATAAACACACTGAATGAAGCCATTAGGTCTCAAAGGGTTTTATAAAAAGCCAAATGTTAACTTGGCACTGGAATGAAACCAATGCCAGTGCAAATCAGGACTCCAAGGAGAGGACGTTCCACATAAAAAATAGACAACATAGCCTTTGGAGTCACAAAGGATAGGCTGATGCAATGATAGTCAGGTCCCATCTTGCAAAAAAATGGTATAAATTGTTAGGTAATAATAAAAAAGCCTATTTTTAAAAAACAAATGAAATCACAATGCTTAGAATCCTTGATAACACTTGTGAGCTCAAATATATGGGACTATGCTCTTGGACAAGTTTATATATCAGCATCTGTACTAGTGGTTACTGGTAGATAAGTTATACAAACTGATCATATTTATACTCTGTGTAGAAATAAAGGAGCAAAGGCCTTTCCACCCTACACTGTTATAGTGCCATTATTCTCCCTTTCAACATCCTGTGGAATTCTGGGGTTTGTAGTTTACTGAGGCCAAATAGCCCTCTGGCTGAGAATTCTTAAAGCCACTACCTAAAACTGAAAACTCCAGGATTCCATAGGATGTTGAAAGTGAAAATAATAGCACTATAACAGTGTATTGCAGAAAGGCCCTATGTGAAATATCTCATCTGCATTGCATTTTGTCGGGGGGGGGGATGTACAAAAGTTTTGTGAAAGTGCCATGAAATTTGAAAAAAAAAGAAAGGAAAATATATTCAAAAACCATTCATCATTTCACTGAATAAAGAAATGATTTTTGAAATGTTCCATTCTGACATGCAAGAATTAGATAAATAAAGATATGTATCCCTTGTGCACTGCCACTGCTCCATTGACACTACGGTCTTGTTCCATATATCACTAAATGTCAGGAGAAGCATATGTCAGGAAGGAACCAAGAAGGGGGAAAATGAAGGCATGGCACCCCTAACTAAGAATTCTGTTCCCCAAAGGAATTTTTTCTTTAGAACCCAAATTCCTCATGCTGCAGTTACATAAAATGTCAGCCAAGCAGTTAAAAATACATTTTAGGCATTCAAAGAAAAGGGCAGGCAAAGTTATCAAGGGAATGCAAATATAGCAAATGTAAGAATTCTAGGTATTTACCTTGATCAGTGTCTCTATCTGCCAATCTAGAAGTGTGGAGACTGAAGGGAAATGTCATTGGTAAGGTGTCATAATTATTTGAAGGGCAAAGCCTTCAACCTTCTCACTGTAGCTACATCCCAAGTATAATTCCACAGACCTCTTCCTCAGTATATAATGATTCATTTTTCTAGGCTAAAGAGAATGACCCTATGGTTTGTATGAAGCTCCCAACTATCTTTTCATACATTCCCAACACACCCGGAGAAAAAGAATTTAAGAAAAAGCATAATCCATTCTCAAAACTTGGGCTCTTTTCGCACAGCATTTCCTATGCGAAAGGGCCCCTTGAGCATTGCATAAATGTGAGAAGTGGTCCACATGACGCAGTCACATTTACATGACGCTTAGGGGCCTGACGCGGGCTGTGCACACATTTTTTTCATTTTTGGCTTGAAGTTGAAAATGCTGCGTGGTCGCGCATCACTCCAGGGCCCCGCGTGCCCTTACCTGGTGTGCAGAGCCTCGACAGCCAGGCCTGTCACACTTCCTGTCCAGTGCAGGCTGGGAAAGGTCCTAGGCTGCACTGCGAAAGGAAGAGGTGGGGCGCTTGCACAACCAGGAAGCAGCTGCAGAGCCAATGGGACTGGGATGCGAGACCCTCTCGCTGGAGGCTGCTCGCGCAAGCCCCGCACCTCAGCTCTGCCAAAGGGTAAGGTGTGAAAAGGTCTTGGTTATGTGGTTTTTTGCTAAAGTTGGGTGTCAATAGCAAGAAGCAGAAAATTCAATAGCTGTTGTTGCTGCTTCCTGCCTCCTCCTTCCAGTTCTTCCCCTCTTCCAGTCTTCCATTTCATTTCTCTTTCTGACTGATCTTGCTAGTTGATTCACCCATCCCTTCCTCACTGTATCCTTTTCTCTTTGCTCTTTTCCATGAACTCACTCTGGTAGACACTGCTACTTAAATGCTGACTGGATGAATGAGATAAAGCCATGAAAGACAGAGCTGAATGCACACCACAGCCTTTCCGGCATCCCACAACTGTTCTACTGGCCTCAGGAATAGTGAGATGCCCTGTTCCATTGGCAGTGTTGACAGAAGACATAACTGCCACTCCTAGTCAATTTCCTATACAGAGAGTGAAGGAAGACACCTTGCTGTCCTTTATACTCGTACCCCGCTACCTATGAATTTACTCTTATTGAGCCTTTTCTGTTATACTTTCTTTGGTCTTCAATTACTCTGGCATTAATCTGATATTAAACATGGTTCACACTTTGATAGTACTTAACATCAAGAAATTATTTGGAAACCTCTACCCTCTCAGCTTTGTCTGCTATTATTTTTTTGTTTTAGATTGAACAAGTCAACCCTCTCAACCTTGTCAGTACTAGAAAAGAAAGTATATCTTATTAATTAGATTTTGGATCAGTAAGTCTAGTGGAAAGCATTTCTCACTTCATTCGTAGTTAATCTTATGCAGTCACCAGTGAAGCGGTGATTGTAAATAATGTACAATAAAATTTATTGCTGTGCTTCCATGTCGCTTTCACTGTATTTCACTAGCTTTCATGGGATGAGAACTCTTCAAACCACTGAGCATTGCGAAAACTTGGGACAAAATTATTGGGTTTGTAGCCTCCTAAAAATCTTAGTTTTCTTTTTTACAACTATTGTAAGCCTCTTTGAGACCTTCTAAGGAAAAAAAAGTGGGACACAAATAAAGATAGAGAGGAGGAGGAGGAGGAGGAGGAGGAGGAGGAAAGAGGAGGGCATTTGAAGCCATAATACAGTCTAGCGGGCAGCCTGCCAGGCCTGCAGTTGCCATTTTGGATCTCAGCTGGGATCGTCCAACATATCTATGGCTGAGTGGCTGGAAAACAGAGGCCATCAGTGGCACGATCTGATGCCAAAGTTCTTTGGGGAGTGCCATGGGCCTCCACCTCATGTACTGCTCATTCATCCGGGATGTAATGACCTAGATTTGTTGAAGGTTAAGCTTATTCTACAAGCCATTCATGATGATTAAGATCATACAGCAGAACTGGCTTGGTGTGGCTATAATGTGGTCTGCCATTTTGCCTTGGTAGGTGGGAGATGGGAAGACTCAAAACTCATTGATTGAGCATGGAGAAGAGTATACAGAGAAATCTGGAAATGCTTTGCTGAAGGGGGTGGGCTATTTCTTCCAATTATCTAATTTTCCAGAAGCCTGAGCTCTACAGAGCTGTTGGTGTGCCCTTGTCAGATGCAGCTAATGTGCTATTCTTGGGAGATGCAGGCAATATGTTACTCTTGGGAGATGTGCAACAGGGGGTGGGGTGAGGGTACTTTTAGGCAGCCTACTAGAGGATAAGGGCTAAGCAGACACTTTCTTCTTATCTGTGGACAGGTAATGGGGGAGACAAATAAAAAATTGGTGAATACCTATGAACAATTGATACACGAAGATACTGTTATATTCCTACATCTGGCAGCAACATTAGAAATCATCTTGGCATGGAAAGAGTTTAAAGGATTATCATTAGATCAATGGTATACACGTATTGGGAATCTTACGCTTACGAAGAAACTAGAAACATAAGTCAAAGGCCATTTCCACACTATACTGTCATAGTGTTATTATTCCACTTTCAACATCCTGTAGTATTCTGGGATTAGTAGTTTACTGAGGCCAAACAGCTCTCTGTCTGAGGATTCTGAAGGCCCCTCCCTAAACTGCAAACCCCAGGATTCCACAGGATGTTGAAAGTGGGATAATAGCAATATAACTGTGTAGTGTGAAAACAGTCAAAGTCCCCCAACATGTATATTGAATGTTGTAATCTCTATTGATAACTGAAAAATCTAGGTTACATTATTATGGTCAGTTTTTAGAAACCTAATAATTAAATAATAAAACCAATAATTTTAAGATTAAATATATTGTATTTTTCCCCTCTTATTTTATTTAAGGATATAATTGCTGTTGTATGATCTGGGTTTTTGTTTTGTTTTGTCAAAAACTGGAAACCTGTGGCATGGGGGGACACTTTTTGCAATTCTTGTGACTCCTTCAAAATACTATAGCAGAAAATTAGCCTGTGGATGGGCCAAAGTCAAGATAGAAATGACTGTAAGACTCAAGAGCAAGCTTTACTACTCTCCACAGAAATCTCCTGACACAGATATAACTTCATTCTGTCTAACAGAAGAGCAAGTCCTAGTGCTCACTACCAAAAAAGCTCTGCTCAGGTAGCTTGTGAACCTAATATCTCTTATTAATTGATCAAAAGCAGGGCCGCAGGGGTTGATCTTAAAACTCAAGCAGTTTTACAAAGTGGAAAAACAGACATATAAATTAACACTAGATAGATTTCTGGTGTATCATCATCATCATCATCATCACCACCACCACCATCACCACCACCATTACCAGTTCTCTTCACATTCGGGACACAAAGCAGCTCACAAGAGAGAAAAAAAGGAGGCAGGGAGAGAAAGAGAGAGAGAGGGAGAGGGAGGGGGAGAGGGAGGGGGAGAGAGAGAGAGAGAGAGAGATTAAATGGTAAAAAATAAAGCCAGATTAAAACACCCACAAACATATGCACGTACACACACATACACACAAAGCGCATGCGCGCACGCACATGCACACACTTTTTATGTAACAGACAGTTACACATATTTCTTCAACTGGTACAGAAATATGGTCTTTTTTAGATTGTTGGTTAGTTGTGCATACAAAACTATTTATCATGAAAAGCTAACTCAACATAAGCAAAACGGCTCATTTAGCCATTTTGTTAAGTGGTTTTCAGTTTCATCTGTTTCTTCTAGCTCAGTATGACTGGAAATAGCATCTGCAATTCTTTGGAATGGAAGCTTCCGAAATTCAGTCACTCACTCTGTCTCTCTCCCACACACAATGCTCTATCTCTGTTCTTTGTGCTGATAATATTCGACTGAGTACAGTCTTTTCTCAGTTTTCCAGTTCTTAATTAAACCTTCCTCACTATTTTCAGCAGAAAGGAAGATCCTTATGTAAGAGACTTCACAATGGCCACCACATATTTCATTTGGCAAGAAGGGCAAGAATCATAACTGATGAAGACTGACAATGACTGCATCAAAATCAGCATTCCCATGGGCGTCAGGATCAATTATTGTCAACAGGTGACACATTGCATTTGTCAGAAAAATGATATTTGTCTGTTCCACTTCACAATGTAAACCACTTTCTTGTTCACAGGGGAAAAAAATGACAATGGAAGTAATCAAACTGCTTTAAGTAGTTTCTTTTTCTTCTTTTAATCAGTTATGGTGGGTGCAGAGTTCATCACTAGAAAACTGTTTGTGGAGGAGTTGTGTTTTTTTTTTAACTTCAACTCATGTCATTCTCTTTTTATCACATACTCTTCACGTCCAGTTGTATGAGGTACCAATTTCTGCACTGTAGTTTTCTTTTATGTGGAAAACTTCACAACACATGTGGTGCCCCTTGTTATCTTTTAGTTTATTAACTAATTTTTCTTTCTGAATTGATTTGAGAATACAGGAAGGTAATATGCCAATTGAAATTTGGAGAAAAAAAGTGAAAGACTTGGAGTAACTGAACCCGCAGAAAGTGACTCCTCAATGTCACTAAGTAAAAAAGAGATGGGAAATTGCCCAGTTTTACTTTCTCCTGCATTTTTCTTTTAAATCCTTTCCATCCCAAATATGAAGAAATTTGCGATTTTTGGCTAACTCTTAAAAAAAGCACTGAAACAACAGTCTGCTTCACTTGGAAAGTCAACATTCAACAGCTATGGGTATTTGCAGCATGAGTTATACCTGCCTACCATATTGGTCTTAATACTGAAGAGTAAAGTAAAGTCCAGTAAAGAGGTGGCAACTTATAGCTATAAAGAAAACCCATAGCTATTTAGGACTCTTCTTGAAAAATATTGTTAATTTTTGAGGTTTTAGGGTGTGTGGGTTTTTTTGGCACATTTTTGTGCAAGAAATTTACTCATGTAACAAAAAAAAAAAGTGTTTACACTGAAAAGATTTGCTGCTCCCCACGAAACTCTGTTTGGACTCTGCATGCTATTTAGTATCCTTGTTACTTAAATTACAGCTCTTTTGAAGGTGTGACTCTTGAGAGCCTTGATTTCCTGTCACACTGGTGGTTTAGTAAACACGGAAAGGTTTTTAAGCAAATGATGAAATGCAGTCTATTTACTTATTGATTTTATTGAGCAAAATGCCTTGTCAGTCATCACTAGAAATCCATGTCATCTGTTCTTGCAATGAAAGTATTAAATAAACAAAGTTCTGAGTAAATTTTCATTTATCCCTTCCCATTTTCAAAAGACCAGTGGATTCAGTCAGTCACTAAAACTCTTTGACACAACTGTCCATGTGGTTAAGTTGCTGGCTCTTCAGTGAAGAAGTGTGAAGCCCATAATTCGTAATTTAGATAGATGCCAGCACATGAACACTCAGAAGTGAGAGTAAGACTCTAGGGAATGTTACTGCAGTTTTAATCTGTTAGCTGTACTTCTGGCCAGCCAGATGAGGTGTGATCATAGCTTACTCTTTGTGGCAGGTGCTGGTCAGGATTTTTAAGAAGCAAGAGCTGCTAATATGACATCAGTTTTATGAAAAGGCAGCTAAAGGTTGGCATGAAATCTAAGGGGAATAAAAGAGGTTGGTTAAATGAACCCTGGGTAGCTTCCTGCATACACAGTAGTTTACAGCCACTGGAGACGGCCATATCCTCTCTGTATGTCATTACAGTTGTTATGTAAAATTAATCAAATGCAGGACCAAAGATGTAATGATGAGCAAGCGTTGGCTTTGCTCTGAAAGAGCAGCCAATTGCTTCTGGATGTATTAGTGTTTATTGGTATTGTGCAGATGTGTATAATCACTCCTTTGCCCTGCTTGAATTGGAGCCATCTGTTTATCTTTAGACGATTATAGCATTTAATAAACACACTTCTGCCAGCACTCATTAGAATTCAACCTTTTGCCTCTGATGAAATGGACCTCTGACAGAATGCAATATTACCAGAACTACCTAGAGGTCTTCTGTGGATCCCATCCTATCAACCATGGGGGCTTTCTGTCTTCTGCAAGATCACTGCATGAGATGACAAGAAAGTGCTTCTATTTCTGTTTGAACTTGTACAACACTGTTGGTTTCTGTGCTTGTAATGACATTCATGTGCTACAGGGAGGAGAAGGTCTGTAAAAATGTCAGCAGCTGGCCAAGGCAAGCAGACTGAGCCAGGTTCCATCATGAATCCCTGGTAAGATGGAATGGAATGTTGATACCATAGAGCAGATGGTGACACATAAGGAATGGCAAAGCTTGACAATGGCATATTGGACAAAAATATTGACTTGTAAATCCCAAAATATTGGCCTCTTACAAATGAGCATCCATAAAACTTGATGTTAAACATACTGCAGTCTACTCTGAAAATCACCATCCCTTTTCACTTAAATAGGGCAGGAACACTGCAGTTTTGGAAGTAGTCATAAGCTGTGATATGGATTGAAACTGGAACTAGGTGACAAGCTGTGAACAGAAGCTGAACAGGTGGCATTTTTTGAGAGGGAAGTTCAAGAATTCCTTTAGCTAATGGAATAACTTTCAGATTTCCTGGCTGGCCATGCAAATAAATAAATACATTTGCCTTCCTAAGTGACTTTTTTTTAAAAAAAAAAATGCTGATTCATTGCTTGATTTCTGGGATCCTGACACATCAAAAATTATTAAGAATAAAAATTATGGGTTATTGGAAATATTGAAGATGTAAATGTTCAACTGAATATAGTTCAATGTAAGAGAAACACATGGAACATAACAGTGAAATCCTGTATACATTTACTCTGAAGTAAGCACCACTGTATTAAATAAGTCTTACTTTTTTGTTAAGTATACAACCCACTTTGAACTCAGGGTGGATCCTTCTGAACAGACGTGTATAGGATTGCATTCTGAGTGCATTTTATTTGGTAAATTAGGGAGACATTTCAATTTTCTTCTTGGGCTACATGAAGAATCTTGTGCTAGGCTGCATATATTTACTAGCCTAACAGTGTTACCGTCTGTGTACTGGAGTGAAAGCCAGTGCTTATGAATATCTGAGTCATCGGTGAAAGATGTTCAGAATGAGAGCATCCACGTTCTTTTGTTCTTATTAAATTTGTTCAGTGGTTGGTGGGTTGACCACAAAACAATGTGAAAGGATTTCATTTGACTTAATTTTGGAGAAAAAAAAAGGAACTGGACAACTGCGGCTGTTGAAATACAAACTAAGCAGTTAAAGTAGTTAAAAGGCTAACAGTTTGGACAGCATTTTCCTTCTTGCATTTGGGATTAAAAATGGATGTAGCTAAGAAATAATCTGGAGAGGGAAAAAAAGTCATATAAATATTTATCAGAGCCTTCAGAGTAAGTGACAGCCACAGTACAACTCTCTACAGGTTTTCCTACTCATAGCAGCTTGCAGTCCTAAGATTCTTCCTATATTTTAAAATCACGTCTGAATTGTGAAGCAAAGCAACCACAGATTCTCCTGTTTTTGCCATCAAAGATGGCTAGGGGGAGACCATTTTTACCACCAATGTTATCAAAATTTATCAAGTAAATTTCTTTGGATGATATATTTTGTGGGGTTTTGTGTCATTTGAGGGTGGTGGTGGTGTCAAGGATAGAAGGGTTTTTCACCTCTCTTGTAAGCCTGCTTGTAGGTCTAAATATGTGTAATGAAGAAGAAAGGGCTGAGCCAAGGAGGAGAAGATAAAGGCTTGACTAGAACACCTACAATCCACATACTGTCAATGGACTTGCAATTTCTATCTAGCAACAATATTAGGAAATGAGGAGGGAACGTCACAGAACTCTGATGGCAGAAAACAAACAAACAACTCTTTCAAAATTGATCAGGAGGTCTTTAAACTGAGTTTGGATGGGGAGGGAGACAGTATTATTCAGAGCAGGAATTCAACAAGTGCAGGGCAAAACCCACCAAATATTATAGGAAGAGCAGGCAAAGTAATACTAGAGACCAACAGTGACAGGAAAAGCAACTTTAGTAAAGGTCTTACAGGAAGAGCACATGGTCTTAAATGTCTCTACACTAATACACAGAGCATGGAGTTCCAAGATAAACTGGAACTCTTAATACAACAAAGTAAATATGATATAAGAGGCATCACTGAAACCTGGTGGGATGAGTCTCATGACTGGAATGTAGTAGTAAGGATGTATAACCTATTTCACAGAACTAACCAAACAAGAAAGGTGGAGGAGTAGCCTTATATGTCAAAGATGTTTTCATCTGTGAAGAGATCCATGACTTAAATCCAGGAAGTCAAGTCAAGATCATCTGGTAAGAATTAAGGGAGCGATAAACAATAGGGATGGCATTGTGAAGTTCTAATACAGACCTCCAAGCCAGTCTGAAGATTTGGACGATGCCTTGTTAAAGCAGATGACCACACATTCAAAAAGGAGAGTTAGAGTAGTAATGAGAAATTTCAAATATCCTGACGTATGTTGGCAGTCAGGAGCACAAGGTCCAAAAAGTTCCTTACCTGTCATGCTGACAATTTCATGGTTCAGGAGGTGGAAGAGGTAACAATGGAATCAACTATTTTCGATCTGATCCTGACCAACAAGGATGGCCTTGTCAATGGGCTGGAAGTCATAGGATCCTTAGGTGGCAGTGACAACACTCTATTGGAATTTGTCGTTCAGTGGCAAGAGAAAGCCAAGTGAAGCCAGACATGAATTCTATACTTTTAAAAAGCTGATTTCTGTAAACTTACAGAATTATTAGCTGAAATTTCATGATCAAGAATACTGAAAGAGAAGGATGCTCATGACAGATGGGAGTTTCTAAAAAGTGAGATACTGAAGACACGATTTAAAACTGTGCCAATAAGGAGGAAAAATGGGAGGTGTCTAAAGAAACCAGAATGGTTCACTGAAGAACTCTCAGCTGAGTTAAGTGTTAAAAGAAACATGTAAGAAACATGGGAGAATGGTGAAATCACCAAAGAGGAATTCAAACAAATAGCCAGGATACATAGGGAGAAACTTAGAAAAGCTAAAGCACAGAATGAACTCAGGGTTGCCAGAGACATTAAAAGCAATAAAAAGGGCTTTTTTAGATATGTCCACAGCAAAAGGAAAGCAAGGAAATGATAGAGTTGCTGTGTGGAAGATGGCCAAGTACTAACAGGGGAAAGAGAAAAGGCAGAACTACTCAACATCTTCTTTACCTCAGTTTTCTCACAAAAGGATTAAAGTACTCAACCTGGGGTGTGGGAAGCAGGTGGGGCAGCAGGGGGAAATGCAGCACAGAATAGATAGAGAAGTAGTACAGGAATACCTGGCTACACTAGATGTATTCAAGTCTCCAGGACCAGATGAATTACATCCAAAGATACTAAAAGAACTGGTAGAAATAATTTCAGAGCCACTCACAATAATCTTTGAGAAGTCTTGGAGAATACGTGAAGTCCCAGCTGATTGGAAGAGGGCAAATATTGTCCCCATCTTCAAAAAGGGGAAAAAGAAGATCCAAATATTATTGCCCAGTCAGCTTGATATCAATACCAGGAAAGATCCTAGAGTAGATCATTAAACAGTCAGTTTGTAATTACTTAGAAAGCAATGCCGTAATCACTTAAAGTCAACATGGGTTTCTTAAAAACAAGTCATGCTAGACTGATCTTATCTCTTTTTATGATACAAGCTTAATAGATGAAGGAAATGCTGTGGATGTAGCATATCCTGATTTCAGTGAGGTGTTTGACAGGGTTCCCCATGACATTCTTGCAAAGAAGCTAGTAAAATGCAGACTAGGCAGGGCTACTGTTAGATGGATTTGTAGTTGGTTGACTGACTGAACTCTAAGGGTGCTCACCAATGGCTTCTCCTTTTCTTGGAGAGAAATTACTAGTGGGGTGGCACAAGGTTCTGTCCTGGCCTAGTGCTATTCAACATATTCATCAATGACTTGGATAAAGGAGTAGAGGACATGCTGATCAAATCTGCAGATGATATCAAATTGGGAGGAGTTGCTAATACTCCAGAAGACAGGGTTGAAATTCAAAATGAATTTCAACAGAGAGAAATGTAAAGTCCTACACTTAGGCAGAAAAAATGGAACGCACAAATATAGGATGGGGGACACATGGCTAGATAACAGTATGCGTGAAAGGCATGTAGGAGTCTTGGTGGACCACAAGTTGAACAAGAGTCAGCAGTGTGATGCAGCAGCCAAGAAAGCAAACACAATTCTTGATTGCATCAATAAAAGTATAGTGTCTAGATCAAGGGAGGTAATGGTACCACTCCATTCTGCTTTGGTTAGATCTCATATAGAATACTATGTCCAGTTCTGGGTACCTCATTTCAAGAAAGATATTGATAAGCTGGAGCATGTCCAGAGGAGGGCGACCAAAATGGGGAAAGATCTCAAAGTCATGCCTTATAGGGAGCGGTTTAGGGGGCTGGATATGTTTAGTCTGCAGAAGAGAAGGTTAAAAGAGGACATGATAACCATGTTTAAATATTTGAAGAGATGTCGTGTCAAGGAGGGAAGGGGCTTGTTTTCTGCTGCTCCAGAGACTAGGACAAGAAACAGCGGATTCAAGCTTCAGGAAAGGATATTCCCCCTGAACCTCATGAAGAACTTCTGGATAGTCAGAGCTGTTCAACACTGGAATATGCTGCCTTGACGTGTGGTGAAGTCTCCTTCTTTGGAGGTTTTTAAACAGAAGCTGGATGGCTATCTGTTGGGAGTGCTTTGATGGGTGTTCCTGCATAGCAGGAGGTTGGACTGGATTGCCCTGTGGTCTCTTTCAACTCTATGATTCTATGATTGATGAAAACAAACTGAGGAACCAAAGAAAGATATGGAGGGTGGGGGAAGTCAGTTCAACACTACATCTGTGTATTCAAGTATGGAAAGGACTGTTTCAAAAAACAGAGCATGAAATGAAAATGTTGAAAGGCTGCCAAAGCTTAGTGCTATATGAATGAATCTCATGTCTTTGCATTACCCTCCTGTCTTTTGTTCCTCTTCTGGTAGCTAGTCATAAGCAGACTTTGGAAGTTAACATGTTAAAATGATGCTACCTGTAACATGCTACTTTGTGGCGATAGCATTATTGTTGTTACTTAACAAATAAAAATGACTGGAAGTATCATTACTTTTTTTTGACACAACAGGTGATGTTATTCTAATATTTTGCATTTCAGTGTTATGGGGATGGCATGTTGGGTCATTTTAGGATTTTTTAAGAGATCTTTTGAAAACAAAAGGTCATTTTGCACAATGCTATTATAGTGCTATTATTCCAGTTTCAACATCCTGTGGAATTGTGGGGTTTGCAGTTAACTGAGGCCAAAGAGCTCTCAGGCTGAGAATTCTAAACATCCTTCCCTAAACTGCAAACCTCTAGATTCCACAGGATGTTGAAACTGGAATAATAGCACAGTGGTAGTGTGGAAATGGCTAAAGATAACTCCTAAAGCAGGAGTGAGCAACTTCATTAGGTTCAGAAACCAATTACCCACCACCATCGTTACTCTTCATTTGGCACAAAAAGTGTCCAAAACCCAAAAGCATAAAACCAGAACAGTCTGGAATATGGATATAAAGCTTCAGAAATCTCATTCTAATGTAAGTAAGAATAAGAGTAAGTAAGTAAGAGTAAGAATGAATAGGTTTACTATTGTTCAACCCTCTGCAAAAGTGTCTTTTTTAAAAAAAAGATTTTGAAGATTAATTGCAGTTTGGGGTTAATTTTATGAAAAAAATCCACATTGTTTTTTAAACTGGAAACATCTTCTGTGCAGAACTGTTGTTTCATGTGGAGAAAATATTTCTATGTAAAAAAAAAAATCCATTTTCTGGGCAAAAAAGATCATGCACATTGTTCATACAGAATAAGTCCTGCAGATTGACATTCATCCAGGTTTTTCCTCAGTAGGGACACTTGAGAATCCACTTTTATAGCTTTAATTTAAATATTTAAAAATATTTAAATATTTGCAAAGATCCCTTCACTGGCTACCAGGTCAGGGCCTTTTTCAAACATCTGGTTCTGGTATTCAAGGATTTGCATTCTAACCTCCCTCTGTACCTCATAGCTCAGCTATTATGGTATGTTCCATCCAGGAATCTAAAATCTACAGGGAATGGATCGCTGTTTGTTCCACCAACATGCACAGCTCTGGCAAGGCTATGAACCTTTCAAGATCTTCCTCTTTGTGGAATGGTTTTCCTTTGGACCTCTGGCTAGAGGAGGATCTCACCCATTTTTGTAAAGGGCTGAAAACATTCTTCTTTGACTCACCATCTTAAGCTCCAGAGTTATGTTTAAGGTGCTGAGATAGCTAGCAACTGGTGGGATGTTAGGGATTTCATTCCATGTGTTGCTATAGTGTTATGTTGATTGCCTTTGTCCTTGACTATATATGTTGATGTTTCACCCTTTGGTGAAAAGGCCATTATAAAGAAACTTTAGTACACTTTAACTTTAACACAAACACTTTGTTGTTGTTATTACATCTATTCCTTCACTGCAAATCAATTTCTGGTTTAGGAAAAACAACTTGCTCTTTTTTTAAAAGATGAATCAAAACTTCTGGAAGCATTTAGGACAGAGAGTTCATCCCTTTTTGCCAGAAAATCAGTGATCTGGGGACCTTGGGGTTATTAAGGTTTGGAGAAATGGTGCTAGGGTCCTTATACTTTAGGTTGCATTCTATCATCAAATTAAAATAGAAAGTAAAGAAATATTTTGAAGAAGACATAACTTCTAACAAGTAAAATGCTACTTTAAAAAAAAAATACTGCCCAAATTCAGCCCACAAGAAGGAAGTTAGTTTTACGTCAATATTCAGTTCACTATAATCTGTCCTATCAGTGCTAGCCATTTTAATGTGGTCAGTTTTAAGGTTTGTATGTAGCACTTGCTGAATATATTAGGCTCCCTGAGGCAAAGGACAAAAAAACAGCTCTCTACTATACCACATGCAGAAGCTGACTAGAGTTCCAGATGAATTATACTTTCAGTAGAAGAGCATGCTCAACCATACACGACAGCAGGCTATGTGGCACACACAACTCTTTCTTCCAACAGAGGGAAATGTTTTTTTTTTCTCAAAGAAACAACCAAAGGCCAGCCACTACTGTCCACCTTTCACTCCCAGCATCTTCCATCTGAGATGTTTTCCTTAATCAGTTTTCTCATGGCACCACTATTGGAACACACTAAGCCCAGAAAATGATTTTATGATTGTGGCTCATTAGAAAAGTCATAAGTAAAACTAGCTGTAGGTTCTAGACAAAACAAGAAACTGTAATCTTAAAACAGAAATGAGTGCTTCTGAGTTCCTTGCTATCATGCTAGAGAAAGAGAAGGTTGGCTCATGCACATAGCACAAAATTAAGAGTAAGTGTAACAACTGAACCAGGCCATTCACTCCATGCAAGTCACTCTCCAAAGCTCCTCAGAATAGAAGAAGCCACAGAAGGTTGATGAGGGTCAGGTCAGCTTCACCTCAGAACAATTTGTGTGGCCAGTGAAGCTTTAGTTACTGAAGTTAAAAACATTTTGTTCCCCAGCATGCCTGACACATTCAGATGTGTACGCTTTTGTCAGTGGATCAGTGTAGCTCAGTTTTGAAATGTATTGTAGCTATTGGTATAGGTCCACTTTGAAGATGCAAGAGAAAAGAATATATATTCTCTGGCCTATTTCAAAATAGCCAAGAAATCCATCTACAGCAGTGTCTGCTTTAACTATGATGATAACTGGTGTTCATTCACTGTGGGCCAAATCCAAAAATATTGTAGAGCATCAGGACAAGGTTTGATAATAACACAAATAGAAACCTCTTGCTGTTTTGTTCCAAACGTTGTCTAGTTTTCTGAAGAATTGCTCTCTAAAGAGGAACCTCTAAAAAACCATCAGAAAAACCACTAAAGTTCAGGCCATTAAATGTCTGGCAGTTGAACTCCTGCTTAGAAGGAAAGGAGCAGGCTGCCTCAGGGGCTATGAATGACATCATCTGCCAGTATGGTATGAGCACAGCCACTAATGATTTCTCGGACAGATGACTACACATGCTGTGTAAGATTGTTTGTACATGTAACAAATTCTTGTACACAGATACAGGTATAAATGGTTTGATAAAATAACACAAGTTTCATCAATGCTGTGCAATAAATGCATTCATTTGCACATTATGAACGCTTCGAGGTAGTTGGGAAAGGCTATAGCAAACTTTGGTCTCGATACTATACTGTGAAAATATGTGTCAATATTTATGTAAATTGCACAGAATCAGTTGATCTACTTTAGTTAGAACTATTAATAGCATTCAGGGCTTTGTTTCCAGAGGAGATTTGAATGCTATTTCACTTACCAGCTCCTCTTGGGAAAAGTGGGGGTGTTACTATACCTTACACCCCATAATGTGAGATGTGCTATTTTCATAACTGAACATATTTATGGCTGGAAAACATGTTTGAAAGAGTGCTGGCTAAATGACCTCAGACATGGTCGAGTCATAAGTTCAGAGAGGATTAGGTGGGAGAACCCAACACTAATAAATTTGTGATAATCCTCTCAACTGCACTGGATTTGTGCACACCTGAATATGACTAAGACAAAACTGTCCAAGTGAAGCAATTAGGGACCCTACTGTGATCCTGTGCTATGGAAATCCTCCCTAGACGCCCTGCCCAACCAGACATTAAGAGATTGTCATGACTCCCATCAAAGTTTTGTCATCTTGACTTATGACAATCAGCCCTTTCTGGCCTGCTTTGTCAACTCTGTGAGAACACAGTTACCACTTTATCTATGCACTCTCCTTCCAGGTAGGAAATAGGGTACATCAACCCCAACCTCAGCTCCAGTAATTTGTAGTACATTCAGGGAATTACGCTGCACATGGTATCCCAGATTGCTGTTCCTCCGTGCTCTCCATAGGCACTGTCTGAGTCACTCTACTTCAACCTTCTGCTTCAGGACTGGTAACTACCACCCTTTTCACCCAATCTCTCTCTATCCAACCTTTCCTACCTCACTTTCCAAAAGCCTTGTATAATTCCTAAGAGTGTCTGATTTCTTGTGTGATTGTTAATTCCAGATAAGATACTCTTTTCAATTTTTAATTGGAGTACTTTCTAAAGTTAATACTGGTATACACAGGTGAAAAAATCCTACCACTACCCTCCTAAATACAAGACTCCTTTGAGCTATAAGACCCCAAATTCTAAGGAGATACTGGCATTGCAGGTTGACCTCAAAGTCCCCGAACTCTGAGGGTAACAGGAGTATTTAATCAGTCCAGTTAATAAGTAAATTTTACAAGAGAAAAAGTCACTTTCTCAGAGCAATGTAGTACTTCACCTATCCTGGGAAGAAGTTGAAAGTGTTCATTCACTGAATATGCAAATATAGATAACATACTACAAACTACAGAAGCAGAGCAATGACAGAAATCCCATTTTCTGAACCCCTTGTTTGTGCTCCATATATCACATGGGTGGAATGGCAGTAAGGATGTTAACAACATAGCATTTTGGAAAGTAGTCTTGGAGTGAATCAACATCAGTGGTTGACTTCTAGAGCAGAATATCTGAAGGCCAACCTTAGAGGGAATGGCTTCTTCACTGTTTCAATTTTAGTATATTTAAAGACGGTTCCTTTGTACCAACAACTATTGACACTAAAAGCTAGGGATGTAATTTGTCACTATTTTTTTTTTTACTCAAATGGAGGGACAAGTAATTTTAGCAATTTTCTTTCCACTGTGAGAAAGGCTTCACAAACCACACAGTTTTTGAAGTATATTCAGAATTCAGTAATTATTTTCTGAAAAATTTGGTTTTTGCACAAGAAGCATTTTCTGTGAAAGGAAATGGTGTTTTCGGGTCAAAAAATAATATTTTTCTGTCGAAATATTATTTTCTGCACAGAAAAATGCTATCTATGCAGAAAAAAGGCTATGCCACATGCAATTTTTGCATGAGATATTCCCAACTGCAGCATTTTCTGCACAGGAAGCATCTTCTTCTGCACAGAAAGTAATATTTTCATGAAAAAATATTATTTTCTATAAAGAAAAAAAACTCTTTACTGAGTAAAAAATGTTTTTCTCTGTCCAAAACAACTAGTTACAAAATTTTCAGATAATAAATCTCAAACTGCTAAGATTTTGATCAGACCAAGATACTTCTCATCAGGATTTCTTTATATTTAGAAAACATGTTTCAATCATTTTTTAAAGAGTTTTGTATATTCTTTCTATGCCTACTGCCAACAGCTGGTCAAACAAACAAACAAATGGCATGAATTCAGGCAAAGGATCAACAGAAATCAGGATAGGCAAGTTTCATTTTAAATCATGAATGACAATCATTTCCTACCAAAAACAAATAAAGTCCAGCTAACTGGAGAAGAGAATATACATTTCTAGTGATTCAATAGATCTAATTCAAAGCTTCCAGTAATGTAAGGGTGGGACAACCAGACCCTTAAAAGAAGGAAAACCTGTCATTAGAAAAAAATAAATATGGGCATAAATCCCTAAGAAGTGCAAATTACTCAGGAAAGTTATATATATATATAGACAGAGAGAGAGAGAGAGACTACAATGATCATGCTGGCTGATGACTCTGGGAGATGTAATTTTTTAAGAAGTACTAAATTTTACAAGCTCTGAAAAGGAAAAAGATAAAGTGGATACAAAGTAATTTTTCTTTAAGTTTTGCACCAGTGGCCAGCAAAGGTAATTATCTTTTAATATCCTCATACCTATAAGCAACCCACTGTCAGTTGCTAAAGTGTACCCAGATAAGGTTTTTCCGGCTATGAGACCATGTTTTAGTAGTATTTGGTCTTGACATTTCACCTGCATCTGTGGCTGGCATCTTCAGAGGATCTGGAGACATGGAGGTAGAATGGAGTATATATACTTGTGTGATCCCCAGGTGGGAGGGATTTGCATTTGTGATGCATTAGTGATGCAACTGGCCTGTGACATAGCCCATTGTTGAGTGGACTAGTCCCCAGGGTTGTGTTGTTAGTCAGGGGATACGCATAACAGTTGTGTGTGCATATAAGTACTCATTAGCAATCCATTGTATTGTATTCTGTAAAGAGCCTTCCTGAGTCTGGGTGGTGTTCATTGGCATATTTTTGAGCCTTGATTTTAGTGTTTTTCAGTACTGGTAGCCAACTTTTGTTTACTTTCCAAGTTTTTTCTTTCCTGTTAAAATTGTCCAAGTGTTTATGGCCAGCCACAGATGCAGGAGAAACATCAGGAGCAAATACTACTAGAACATGGCCTCATAGCCTGAAAAACCCATAACAACCCATGGATTCTGACCATGAAAACCTCCAACTTTACATGTATCCAGATAGTTACCATCATTTTTCAAATGCTAACTGTATATAAGTCTTTTTTATTTTGATCGTATCAAATATTTCGGCATTTGTGCATGTTTGCACAGTTAAACAACAGAGGAGAGAAAGGTGGGTTCCTCAGATTATTAGGTATCAGAGTATTCTCTTAGAGCCAAACAAAGAGACGTCAACAGTCAGCTTTGTCCTGAGATTGAGCAAATCCTCTGAATCTCCTTGTTTCAGATCTAAGAGTTACCCTGATTTCTGGGGTCCCTTGGGGGACACCTCAATGTGCACCACATGATGGGGAATGGAAACCACCCAGAGCACAAGCAATAGCAATGGGAGAGACAGGGTAACCTAGAGGGGTCTTTTTACCCAGTTTTTAAGGGGTCAGGCCAAGCCAAAAACCAAACAGAGATGTCCAATAAAATGATTTTATTGAATGAAAGTCTCATGCAGCAGTGCATCACTCACACTCTCACTCAAGACCTATTAAAAAGCAAAACTGAGGAAACTGGATAGGGGACTATTGAAGGGGTTGTAGCTGGGGTAATACTGCACCTTTTCCTGAAGTCCTTGGCTTGAGAAAAACAGCAGAGAAGTACAGCTCAATACCTAGAGGGCTGAGGGGATTACTCAATGGATGGAGAAATGGTCAGATGGGATGACCGGGAGTGATCCAAAGAACTGCCCAAAAACTGAGACTATTTATAGGGGAAAAATACCTAGAGGACTAATACTTTTCCGGGGAGAACAATGGGTGTTGGAGCGATAACGAAGCTCCATCATGGTAATTTCCTTTGCGTGATGAGATTACAAGGTGTTACCAAAGTCTCAGGATCTTTGGCTGCATTGGGTTGTGGTGTGACTTTCTGTAAATGGTCCTTGCCTGATAGGATTTTTCTTAACTTGAGGCGAACATGCTAATCCCCTCAAGTTGGCTTCTTAGGGGCTGAGGACTCTTTGTTTACTGTGGGTTTGCACAGCTTGAGGTCTCCTGTGGCTATGTGACTGGGGATTTTACTCACCTGACCTGGTTTTTGATCATTCGACCATTGCTGCCTACATGCTGATCCAGGTGACCTCTGCAGGCACATGGAACCATATTTAATATCAAAATTGTAGACTCCGGGAAAGGGTTTTCCAGTGGGGTAACACAAGGTTGTCCTGTGATTCATTCTGCAGGAGAACAGGCGCCTGTTTGAAGGGCTGTCTGGTCTAAATTCAGTTTATAGATGGAAGCATAAGGAAGGCTTTAATTTATTAAACATCTGAATATCAGACTGAACATGTACATATCTTAGCTGGTCACAGTCTTCCTACTATGTTGAGATATATTGTATTCTTATTTGAATTACAATAACTGTTTCACAATTTGCATTCATGCAAATCAATAAAGCTGGGAAATAGTACAGAAAGGAAAGTATGGTAAAAGTTTTTTTAAAAAAAAAAAAGGAAAAGAGACAATCAACAAATATCAAGAGAAGAAGTTCAGTATAGGTACTATTCAGGATTATATTTCTAATCTCAGAAATGTGAGTCTTGATGGCTTATAATGTATACCTTGAATAAAAGATGAAGATTATAATGCCTGACTCCATGTTTTGTTTTGTTTTGTTTTTCCCTTCCCTTTGGACTAGTTGGGAAAGAAGTCATATTATTTCTTGATTTTTTTTTCTTTTTTGAGAAACAGCTAACTTTATCCCTGCTCTAAGCTGTGTGTACATGTGTGCCTCATCATTCAGTTCCAGTCACAGAAAAATACAAAAGAAGGCAGGAGGCAAAATCAAATAAATGGTAAAATGAAGGGCACATAAAGAAAAAAAGTAAAGAAAAATGAGTTGCAGTGCAGACAATATTCTGAGCCTTTGAAATGCTCTGCTAAGAGCAATATCAAAGGTAAGAAGGAGTCACAAGTAGAATACCTGTCTGTTCAACTGTCATGGAAGGTGGCATCTTTCTGCTTCCCTAGATGACAGTCAAATCATAGACCTGCCATTGCTTATGTTATCCTAGGAACTGATAGGAGATTAATGACTGGTGATTGGACAAAGATACTGTCCAATGCTTCCAAAGCTTGACTACACTATGCCATAGGATTGGAAAACAGCTGACTTTTCAGATGTTTTAGACCTCAGCCCCCAAAGACCACAACCCACTGACTACTTTTGTTGGTAAAAATTAGATGGAAAGCTATAGGTCGGTAGCAATAGTGAGCTCACATGTCTATAGGTGAATAATTATCATCATCATCATCATCATTATTATCTTAATTTTTATCCCACTTTTCTCCCCAAGGGGACTCAAAGCGGTTTACAACCATTAAAAGAAACATAATTAAAAAATGTCATATACAACAGTTAAAAGAAAATTAAATCACAATAGTAATTAAAACATGTTAAAATATATATAAAAACAGCATTAAAATATCGATTAAATAACAATTAAAATGACCAGCACAGATAGAAATTACATATAAAATGCCTGCTGGAAGAGGAATGGTTTTAACTGTTTCCTAAAGGTAGGCAGGGAGGTTGCCAGTCTAACCTCTTTGGGCAGGGAGTTCCAGAGCCTGGGAACAGCCACTGAGAAGGTCCTCTCCTGTGGTCCCACCGGATGCACCTGTGAGGGTGGTGGAACTGAGAGAAGGGCCTCTCCTGCAGATCTCAACACCTGGGCTGGTTCACAAGGGAGGATACAGTTCTTCAAATAACCTGGACCTAAGCCATGTAGGGCTTTAAAGGTCATCACCAATTCACTCAAGGTTTTTGTTTGAACTTTAAAGAAGGTATCTATGATGCTGAAACTCTTTTAGAGGATAGTGTCCAGCACTTTGGATAGCTCCTTCAACATTTGTATTAAATCCTGCAGTAGATTTACTGCTCCAATGCAATGGAAGCCACCAGCTGCTACTGTCAAAGATATTCCACCAGTGTTTTAGAAGCTAACCATAAGGTTCTTGTACCACACCTCACTTAAGACATGTTTTCTTGGATCTTAGAAAGATTACTTTTTTAGCTTACAGATTCAAGAATCTTCAAGACAGCATGGACATTGTCCATGTGATTCTGGGATATTCTGGGACTCAGGATGTGAAAAAAAAGAGTATTTTCAGGTTCTTCATTTCCTACATCCCACCAGACTACATTGCTAGTCTGGGAACCAGTAGCACAAATTCTTCATTGAGAAGAATGTGCAAATAAGCCAGTTTTGAAGAGTCTTTTTAGGAGTTTCTGGGACCGAGCCAGTTCTGAGATCAAACTATCTAATGAGTACTCCTCCCATGTGAGTTTTAAGCTTTTAACATTGAGCATTATAAGGAAGGGGTTTGTGTTCTGCTGTTGGTATGAAGCATGGAGAACACCACAGGCTAAGCACATTGCAGATGATCACTTGAAATGCCTGTTGATAGCATTACTGCTGGGCAAAATGGAAAAGAAAAGAATCACAGCACTTCAAGGCTAGAAAGCAAAACTGTGGGTGGCAGCAGCCTCTGAATGGAAACAGCTTATTTGCCCAGGAGGAAGTGAAACCCCCTGCATAGCACTTTGTCATGCCTGTGACAAGGCAAGCTTCTTTCGACTTGGGTTTTCTAGTTCTAGAAACATTTAACAAAGTGCACATATGCTAAGAAAATACAAAATAAAAACTCAATCCATTAAAAACCCATTGAGGATTTTCTTAGAGAAATGAAGAAAGATGGGAAACATTGAAATGTTAGGTTGATCAATGAACCTCATTATTATTATTATTTTGCTTTTTTTATTTTTATTAAAAAAACAGCAGAGCTCAGTGATTGTATAAGCGACATTGTATACTGAATATTAATCTAATACTGCTGTTGTGTGCCATAGACTGAATCTTCTCCTTCACATTTTGTTAAGCGGACTAAAAGCTGGATGTTGGAAAGGGAAAAGTGCATTAAATATTTTTTCTTTGCTTTCTTTTATACTTTTTTATTCTTTTTTTTTTTGAGTGATTCAATGGAATTCTTAGGGCCGAAACCCAGTTGTCTGTCTCCACTAGAGTAAGCTCACTAAATCAATAGAACTTATATAAATGTTAATTTTTCATCCAGCCAAATCCAGCCAATTGTTCCATGAGTTTGATCCATTTAGGACTATCAGTTAGATTTAAGCACATGTTTATAAAGTCAGGGTCAAAAACTGAGCCACATGGTAGAGCAAAAATGAAGGAATTTCTTTATCTGAACCTGTGGCTTGGCTTCCTCACATTCCAGTGATTCACATGGAAAATGAAGCAGTGGTAGCATATGAATACTCTTGCCTGTTGACACCTGATCTTAGCAAGTAGCATAACAGGGCTGGAGAGAATATTTGAAAACATTTGAAAAACATTTGAAAAAAAATCAAAACATGTTTTTGGATGTTGAAAAACTATGATGAGAAGAACTGTGGACCAATTCTAGGGACTTACTCTGCGCAAAATTCACACATTGGTTGCTTTGTGCCGAAATCATCATTTTCTGCACAGGAAACATCATTTTCTGCAAGGAAAAATAATATTTCAGCACTGAAATGTGTCCCTCAATGCATTTCTACACAGAAATGTTGTTTTCTGTGCAGAAAATTCTGATTTCTATGCAAATAGACCATGTGCATATTTTTAGCCAGAATAAATCCCCAAGTACAGCATTTTCTGTACAGAAAAAAACATTTTTTTCCCACAGGAATTAATATTTCTGCAGTGATTTCTGCGCAAAACAGCTACACAAGATTTTGTTTCCTGCAGAATAAGTCCTGAATTGTAAATTGACTTTGAAAACTGCATGGTTTTTGAAGACTTTCTTGCAGTAGGAGGAAAACTGTTGAAATTTCTTGCTGCTTCTTTTGAGAAGAAACTCAGTAAATAATTAAACCCCTATAGCACAAAAAGATTTGCTTAAATCATTTCCACACTTCTAAATGTAATACTAGATTAATTGCTAACAGTATCAGAGGAATCACTAACAAGGCCTAATGTACTCAGAGTATAGTTTAGGGAGGGAGTATAGAAAGCCATGGCATTTTTTATTATGCTATATGAATATTTGTAGTGGAAGGGTTAGGGTATCGAAGAAGTTATTGTGTTCAAAATGATAGCTTCTAAGTTAGTCATCTGGACTTCCATTAAGGAAAGGTTAGGGATTAAATATGGAACACTACGCAAATGGATTCAGTTTCTACTTCCATGTGCTGAGCCGACTTCATCTGCATACTCCAAGCTTAGTGAACCTGTGCATTCGCCAGATGCTTCGGTTGCCGTATTGCCAAACTGACTATGTTTTTTTTTCTTCAGGTTCTAGCCATGACACATATTGCTTTATTACTGATGAACTGGATCAGGTTCCTGAAGTAGTTTTTTTCAGTTAGTTTTAAATGACATCTCTAGATGTGAGATATAACATCAAATAAATTATCTCCTATTATTTTCAATTATATTTCAAGAAATGAGCCTGCTACTTCCTTTCAGTGTTATTTAGCCAACAAGTGAAGTCATAGTTATACCTGACATTTTCAGAACTATAGAGATTTGTAGAATGGAACGCTCTGTAATACATTATATGCAGTCAGGCAAAGAAGCATTGCTATTTAGTGGTTAACATGACAACCATGAGACTTGAATGCTTTCATGACCAAAATACATAGAAAGGGAAAGTGGCAGAACTGCTTCCTGTTCCCTCCTCCTGGGATGGGCAGCATGTCTATGGAAAAACTGCCACATTCAGCTGCCAACACAGTTGTAACAAGCAGAGAGAATACTTATTTCTTAAATATCCATTCATTCATTCATTCACTTGATTTGTATCCTGCCTTCCTCCCAATATGGGTCCTAAAGCATCTTACAACATAAGTTAAAACAAAATAACTAAAGCAATATGCAGTACAGAGGTTTTAAAAAGTATTACAGAACCAATCAAATTAAAACATTAATGTAGAACAATTAAACACATGCACATATACAGGAACATAAGGGTACCTATATCCTTCTACCCTTCTAAAGGCTGAGGATCTCTTCGAATAAGAAGGCTATTAAGAGAGAGAGAGAGAGAGAGAGAGAACAAAGAGGGAACAAACTGAGTCTTCTTTAAAAGGCTCTTCTATAGCTTAGAAGTGGCCACCAAGGAGGCTATGTCCTAGCATTTCAGTTCTCTAAATAATGATTAATAATCAAAATTAACAAACTGTGCTGCTATTTTTTTTTCTTCATCTCTCTCATTCTCTCTTTCGATGGTACACACAGGTACCTGCACACTCCCCAGATGCCAATTTCTATGTCTTGGAACTCACTGAATTTTCATTTTGCCCTTCTCCTTTTTGACAGATAATTATATGCTCTGAAGAAGGTGCTTTAACCTTCTTACCCAAAATTGCTGCAGTTTTGCTTGCACTGGGAACAAGCAGGAGTGGATTGTATAATTGAGAGAGAGACAGAGAGAGAGACTGGGACAATGTATTTCAAGATGCAATCTGCACTGTATCCACTTACTCTAAGTGGCAGCTGGTGACTTCCTTGTCAGTGGAATGATGAATCCACTATTTAATTCTTGCATCGCCATTGAAATTATATAGTGCTATTATGCATAATGACTTTTATATTTGAGAAGTGGATTTTTTTAATGTACAAAACATATTTTAGTCATTAGCTGAGAAGTACTTAAAACAACCGTAACCTGGAGTAAGATCCATATGATTTTTTTGGAAAAAAATGTGGTTAGAACACACGAAGCTGAGCATGGAATTTATACACTCTGCGTATGCCTTGGATATACTAGATTTGTCTGGCTGTAGGCACCACTTAGTAGCAGTTTTAGACTGTGTACTTAATTATTTCAGTGAACTGGAACTTACTTTACAAACGGAACTTCTTCATTGATCTGCTTGCATACTTTTCCTGTGGCTGAGGTATGCTACTGTTTTTCTGTTTTGGGACCTTTCATTGCTCTGAAATGAATGTTAGTCAGTTCCTCAAATAGTTTTTCTCTGTTTTCACAATGGTACAGGTCTCTCTGGGTACAGAAATCATTTCAAGATAAGAAATGAGAGCTTATAAGACACATTCTCCCTCCATCCCTTCTCCCCTCCCTCTCTTTTCGTTAACTTACAAACTCTGCATGTTCCTTGGTCATGAAACATGTGTCTGGCTCTGACAGCTTAGTGTTAGATTATGTGACCGGTGCATCTCTTCTAAATCTGTTGCAAATTTAGCAAGTGTTGATGCTGTGATAAGGATACCAAACACTGAGAAATCTCCATTGCTAGAAAGGCTGTACATGTTGAAGGCGCAAAAGCCCTCTGGAAAAATATGGCAAAGAAAATAAACCATAGGAGACACATAAAACAACAAGGGGCTCATGCGGCCCGTCATGTGCATGCCTGTATTATCGAGACATAGGTTAAGCAAGCCCAGCTCTCTGCTTCCTATCTATAAAATAACTTCGAAAGGACTAGTTTTGAATGCTAAAAAATATGTTATGTGTGTGAGGGAAAAGTGTATAATATTGGCTGACCAATCCTTTCCCAACCCACTACATGAATTATATAATGATCAAATAATTTCCATGATATGTAAATGAGGCCACCAGATTTTAACGAACTAGAATATAAGAATCCTACCAGAACATGGAAAAGTGGTTAGTGATTTTCAGAAGTATGTACAGTGGTGACAAATGACCAATTTGAAGTAGATAACAAAGGAGTAGATGGTTACTTAAGACTACCATGTATACTAAAATGTTATAATTCTAACCACAAAGTCCTATGAATCTCTATTTGAGACTGAGCCCAAGTGAATTTTAAAATCCAAATTCCAAAAGAGAAAAAGAAGAGAGAGAGAAAAATAGTTCAGGCAATATCAAACTTAGAAGGCTTACTCAAAGTCAGTCATTTCAAAGTACTCCAGACCATCTGTTCCTTTTTAAGACAAGTCCTTCACAACTCAAAAGGGAAAGAAAGTAACTGAAATAATTATATGTTATTTTGATACTTATTCCTGATGATTTAACTCTAAAGACTGACAGTTGAGGAAATAAACAATGTTAACATTGTTAAATTTGACAGCCCACACAAGAAATTCTGCTCCTTTCAGTTTTGTTCCACTTATCTCAGCTAACAATAGCAAGTTCCAAGGTCCAGGAATTAAAACCAAAAGTCCAGAAAACCAAAGTGATTAAAGTTACTTACTTGTTGAGTTAAATCAGTCCAGAAGTTAAATGCCAGGATCAAATCATCCAACACTGGCAAGGTAGATTTAAGTAAATATTAAATAAGTTCTTTAGAAGTTGTTTAAAAAAAAATGGTGGTGAGGTCTGGCCAGTTCAGATACTTAAACAAGGCAATGGCAGCTCCACAACCCCATCAGCATTGCCTGTGTCTAGGCATTTTCTTCTCCTTTCCCCTGGACACTGGCTTCTGGCACCAGGTCCCCAATGAGACCCTCCAAGCCCCTTCTACTTGTTCAAGGACAATTTTTCTTCTGATTTTAAAACAAATATGGGCTTCTGACTTTGGTTAAGTGGCTGTTCAACACCAGCTTAGAGAACAGCAGCCTGTCACTGTGCTGTTGCCACCGAAAATCCTAAACCCCACTGATCTTCATGAAACTTTTCCCCAAGTAAGTGGTAATCCAATATTGACATTCTGTTCAGACTTGCATGAAAGTAATTTTCATTAAAACCAGGGGATTAAACTGTAAAAGAGCAGTTATGTGCCTCTCCTTCTAAATGATAATATATTTGCTGGGGAATTAAATGCTGTCAGAAAGCGTAAGATAAGTACAAAAAAAAACACAACCCTGCTTGTTATATGTAAAAACGAAAAAGAAAAAAAGAAAACAAATCTGGACCTTGTTCTGTAGTTCTGAGAGAAGGAATACAAACTGCTTGATCAGGATCTAACATTTTTTGCTGTGATGTGCATCACAACCTTCTACTCTTTATTGCATCAAATTTGTTTCCTGTTGACTAAAACAGCAGTTTCTGTCAGTCGTTAGTGTTTATGGGTCATTGAGGTATGTTAATATGCCATTTTTCCATCTGTTCTCTTTCTGTCTGGTGCTTTGCAAAGGAATACATAATAAGGCAGACACTGACAATGCTCTGAATGACTTCAGACCCATTTGTGTATCAGCATTTAGACACTTCTGGCTTTAATCCAACACACATTTCTTTTACGTGGTTTCCCATAAGGCTGTGCCAAAAAGTTCTACCACATTTTTTTACCATTCTCATTCAATTGGATGGAGAAAGATACTGTGTTTGATTCCCCCACTCAAAAAAAGATGAACTTTTCAGTGAAATTGTCATTACAGAAGTGTGAGCTGCTTCCCATAATAACATATAAGCCAGAATCTTGTATGGTCCTTACCTATCTGTAAGCACCATGGTTACTGTGCTACACAGTAATTCTAGCTGGACCCCCTCAGTTCTCCACTTACTGCCCAGCAACCATTGTGATCAATGGGGGTTTGTTCCTCTGTCACTTGGGAAGCAGCTGGTTGCCACTTCCATCCACTATGATGGATGATCTCCATTCCGAAAAGCAGAAATAGGATTCCCGTCATAATTCCACTTCATGTCATAGATCACTCCTTTAAGGCGATGAGTGGGACCATAAACCAGCTTCTTCCTGAGTGACAGGGAAACAGACCTACTTTGACCACACTGGTTACTTCATGGTAAGTGGAGATTGAGGGACTTTGACAGACTTTCACATTCCTTGCATAGCCCCCAGTTTAGAGATTGGGACTATGTAACACTCATGAGCAGTTAACTGCAAGCTACATTTTTGCAACTCTCATACAGGATCCCAGACTCAGTTTATTGCTTAATTTACGGCCTAAAACCTTGCTGTGATTGAATTGTATCGACAAAACTCCTCATCATTAATAGGCAGGAATATATACAATTGGCCCTCCACATATGCTAGGGTTAGGGGAACAAAAGTGGAAAAATCACAAGTGTGTGTGTGTGTGTGTGTATAGTGTGTATGGTTGTGTAAAGGAGGCTGAAACATGGTGGGAAGATCAGGCACCCAACATCAAAACAAGGTCTGGAAAAGGAGAGGAAAGGGGAGTGGGTGGCATGGTGGACCTCATATATCCTCTGTCTCACCCATCTCCTTCCTTGGGTGTGTGTGGGTCATTGGAAGAGGGTTTTTTGGTGCTGAGAAATCAGGCTGTGAGTTGTCCTTAGTTGGCCAGGCAGTGGCTGGGGGAGGAAGAAGAGGATCATAGGCAAGTTTTTAAAGGTCTGCATGACTGACTGGATCTGATAAGAGGGAAGGTTCCCCTGGAAAAGAATTGCTTGAGCAATTGGGAGGTGCGGGGATTGAAGCAACTCCTAAAATAATCAAAGCTGTGAAAGTCAAACCCATAAATGTAGAGGGCCAACTGTATTTCTCTTTAAAGACTAAAAGGGCAACTTTGACTCCCCAGAAGAATGAAAAGCACAGATGATATTTTATGCATTCTTTTTACAAAAAAAAAATAAATTAAAAAAATAGCTGTTTTTGTCTGATTCCTATAAAAGAAAGGAAATAATTTAGATAATTTCTAGGGCATTTAGAAATATCTCACCATGTTGTGGGGCCTAGTTAGGGGATGGAAGTGCTTTGGATCCTGTGGGAACAATACTTTGTTAATCTGCCCCACTCATGCTTCTGATCCTTGCCCTTTTCAATTCAGCACAAGGGAAAGGAAGACCATGGAACACAATGTGGTGGTATCCAAAATAGGATTTCCCTTTCCAAGCTTAGATCTTTCTGAGGATATTTTATTCCCATCACCCCATTTTAATTCCTGGGAGTCCATGCCAGTGAAGACAGGATTGCATAGGAAAATAACAATGCATTGATGAATAATTAAAAAATCAATCAGAATATATATAAAAAAATAGTAAATAGTATGTTAGCAAATAACAAAATAATATTCTTATATCCCCTGTCTTCCCAAAATCAAGGTAAAGCATTCTAAAGCAACGGACATCCTAACTTATTGTACTGCTCTCAGAAAAGGAGGTAAACTCTATAAAGAGAGTGATTGCAAATGTAATTTTAGTAGAAAGTTGAAATGGAATGAAATATTCCTGTACAAAAATTTTGATTCATGTCGCCATACATTGAATTTCTTGTGACATATTATTTTGAGAAAAAAAAATGGACAACAAAAATAACAATAAAACAAACAAAAATATGCTGCTGTAAAGTAGCAGAGCTATGTCTTTGAAAACTACAATAAAAGTAAACAAACAGCCAGAGAGGTAGATAATTATGTGTGTTTGTTGCAAAATGACAAACAGTTTTGTGCATCTTAAAGACTAGAAAAAAACCATGATAGATTTGCCTTATAGTAACTATATGATGGAAATGACTTGAAGGCACACAACAACAACAATAGCAGCGGCAATAACAACAACAAAGTATTATAGAAAGAGTGCTAATCACATTTCTTAATATTTCTTCTGGATCTCCAAAATGAATTGTGACAACTGAGATTATGGGGATTCCAATGACAGAGAAATGGTAAATCCACTGCAGACTTTAGTCAAAACCTTAAAGGAGACATCCAACATGTACAAACACTATTTCAAAATATGTTCAGTATCTTGGGTAGCTCCTTTAAAATTTAAACGTAAATCTGAAGAAGACTTACCACCAAACCAAAACCAAACCAAACCACAAACTGTGAATGATTTTCATTCATTCAAGTATTGGTAAAGCACTCTGCCTACTGCAAAGTTCTTCCCCATAAAAATAAATGAAAGCCATGATGTCATTAACCCATTGTTGTTGTGTGTCATCAAGTCATTCCCATCTTATGATGACTCTAAGGCAAACCTATCACAGGGACTGAGAGTGTGCGATGCACCCAAGATCACTCAGTAGGTTTCTGTGGTGAAGTCAGGAAAAAAAATTTGTCTCCAAGGTGGTAGTCCAATGATCAAACCATTACACTGAACTAGATCTTCATTAACCCATAACCATCCATATTGTACAAATTCACTATTGTTAAGGTGGCTGCTAAAAAAGACGTTCTGTTTTGTACTCAGAATGACTTTATCATTGCATTTAATTGTTTAAGGGCACATATTCTAAGCAATAATCCAAGGTTCATAATGATAAAGACACATGGATAAAATTACCTGCAGTGTCATATGGACAAATTCCTGGCAGTGAACAGCAACTACCTTCCAGAAACCCATGCTGCTGACCATTCCCAACAAAAGGGAATGCATGAACTGATCTGACCCACCCTTTCTGGTAACTACTGACAGCAGTTCATTAGATCAAACGTTACAAGGGTACTGTAACACCTATGAAGAACATTACTCTTTTTCTTGGCTTATTAATGCTGACTTACAAAAATGCTAGTGATGCACATCCAATAATCTTCCAAAGATACTCTTAAGTCACTCTCCCATGGAGAGCAGATTAGACAGACCAGGTTGTTTCTGAACAATGAAGAATGCTATACACATATTATAATTTACAACATTTATTATAAAAGGGTGCTGTTATGATGATACCAGACATGCTGTTTTCTATACTGATGCCTTTAGAAAACTCATGTTTTTGGGCCGAATGAATGTTTCTGGATGTAAAACATATGGTACAAGTTTGCAGAAAGTGGATTAGGATCTGATAGGAAATTTCACACTCTAAATGAAGTGTAGTAGATTAGCAAGTATTTTTGATTACCTCATTTGGTCCGTTTTTGCACGATGGACCTGTCTTGCTGTGGGGACAAGTGGCAGCTGTCCACAAGTTGTACTTCTGCACAATGTTGTCACAGTCCCTCCACCATCTTGTCTCTGTGCATCATGCTTATGGGGTATTTGTCAAATGGAAAAAAATTGTTTGTGCCACCACTAGTGTGACAGTCTCATTGCTGCTGCCCATGCAGAAGGGCAGGAAGTGTGGTGACAGCACTTCCTTCCCCAATGCAGCAATGGAAATTGCCCAGCTGCACTGCAGAAGGAAGATGCATGACCAACACACTTCTTTCCACAGGGAGCTGGCGAGCTGTGGAGGGGAGTGTTCCTGTCATGCTTCCTACTCTGCTGGGGCTGCAACAAAAGGAATTCTAAGCCCCATCATGGGGAAAGGGGCTTAGAATTGCTGCCCCTCTAAATGAGACCATTGAATTTTTTTTAAAAAAATAAAAGCTTAGATGGAAACAGGAGCAGATTTTTTTTTGTGTGTGAAAGGACTCTGGTGTTTCTTTTGATACAGAGAAGAAATTCCTGATAGGACTCATGTGCTTAGAGACACTCACAGGAATCTTCTTGGCAGACCCAATTACAGCAGACCCATTGAATCAAAGAAATGTACCCATTATGTTGATTCAACAAACAACTGATTCAGTGGATCTACTGTAGTTAGGACTTCCAGCAGAATTTAGACTTCTCTCAGTTATCCTAGGTGGGTATGTAAGTCACTGTTTTTACACCTGACTGATCCATCTCGCAAACCACATGGAGGGATAAAAGAATTTTACTTTATGCAATTTCATTTTCATAGGTAGGCTTAATTCTTGCACTTTCTTTCTCTCTTTCTCTCTCTCTTAAAAGACAATGTTCTAAGTTAATGTTTCACATTCATCACTTTAACTCACTACCCTGCCACTAATCCTGTATTTACTTGTTTTTAGGCATTTTTAATTACATCCAGAAGTTTGGCTCGAAATATTGAGCACACTGATTAAGAGACAGTGAGTGAAAGCGAGGTAGCTTGATTAAACTAATCGAGATTTCTTCTTTGCCTGGTGATATAATCCAGTATTGTATGCATATTTTCTGAGGATGAGACTTGCAAACTCATGCTCAACTTTAAATTGTTTTGAGGTGGCTGTCAGTCTCCCAGCAATACAGTTAAGCACTGACAAATACACATACTGATAAGATAATTACCCTTCAGCTCATAGTGGGCTAAAAACTGAATAAATTACCATATTCTGAAAACTCAGTGGGTGCATGCTTATTCACCATCTTCTTCTGAGTTGTTTTTGTCCAACATCATGTGATAAAAGGGAGATCAGTGTATAACATATTTAATATGCTAGAAACTTACAATCAAGTACTGTCAGTGATCAAGTGCTTCCTTTATATTTCAGACAAGACATCAGTACTTACTGAAAAGGGACATTCCAGATCTCAGAAAGTCTGGAATCCAAAAATTGGTCAAGAAGGTATGGCTTGTAGTCCCAAAAGTTCATTGATCCTATTTTCATGCAGATAACAGTCTGCCATAAATTTTAATGTACATCCCATTGGCAACAATTTGGTGTTTGTAGAACTTTTAAGGGACCATGTATCCCAGAGTTCATGACTGAATCATGATTGAGTTAATTCCTCAGACAATGTATGAGTCTTTCCAAGGCAGGACTCATGCACTGCCTTAGGAACTGACTCAACAGTGCCCAATTACATGGGAATATTTACAGTCATTGGCTGAAACTCCGTGGTCAAGAATACTGAAAGAGAAAGGAGTTCATGATGGATGGGAGTTTTTTAAAAGTGAGACACTGAAGGCATAATTTAAAGCTGTGCCAATAAGGAAGAAAAATGGGAGGTGTCTAAAGAAACCAGAATGGTTGACTAAAGAACTCTCAGCTGAGCTAAGTATTAAAAGAAACACGTACAGGAAATGGAAGAATGGTGAAATCACCAGAGATGAATTCAAACAAAGGATATGTAGGGAGAAGGTCAGAAAAGCTAAAGCACAGAATGAACTCAGGGTTGCCAGAGACATTAAAAACAATAAAAAGGGCTTTTTTAGATATTTCTGCAGCGAAAGGAAAAACAAAAGAATGATAGGAAAGCTGTGTGGAGAAGATGGCCGACTACTAAAAGGGTAAAGATAAAAGGCAGAACTGCTCAACGCATTTGCCTCAGTTTTCTCTCAAAAGGGTAGTAGTGCTCAATGGGGGGAGGGAGACAAGTGGAGAAGGGGGGAAATGCAACACAAAATAGGTAGAGTAGAGGAATACCTGGCTACACTAGATAAATTCAAGTCTCCAGAGCCAGATGAATTACATCCAAGGATACTAAAAGAACTGGCAGAAGTCATTTCAGAACCACTTGCAATAATCTTTGAGAAGTCTTGGAGAACAGGAGAAGTCCCAGCAGACTGGAAGAGGGCAAATGTTGTCTCCATCTTCAAACAGGGGAAAAAAGAGGACCCAAATAATTATCATCTAGTCAGCCAGACATCAATACCAGGAAAGATCCTAGAGCAGATCATTAAACAGTCAGTTTGTAATTTCTTAGAAAGCAATGCCATAATCACTAAAAGTCAACATGGATTTCTCAAAAATAAGTCATACCAGATTAATCTTATCTCTTTTTATGATAGAGTTACAAGCTTCATAGACGAAGAGAATGCTGTGGATGTAGCATATCTTGATTTCAGTAAGGCCTTTGACAGAGTTTCCCATGACGTTCTTGTAAAGAAGCTAGTAAAATGTGGGCCAGACAGTGCTACTGTTAGGCGGTTTTGTAATTGGTTGACTGACCTAACCCAAAGGGTATTGACCAATGGCTTCTCCTCTTCTTAGAGAGAAATTACTAGTGGGATGCCACAAGGTTCTTTCCTGGGCCCAGCTCTATTCAATATCTTCATCAATGATTTGGATGAAGGAGTAGAGGACATGCTGATCAAATTTGCAGATGACACCAACTTGGGAGGGGTTGCTAATATGCCAGAAGACAGGATCAAAATTAAAAACAACCTTAACAGACTTGAGAGTGAACAAAATGAATTTCAACACAGAAAAATATAAAGTCCTACACTTATGAAGAAAAAATGGAATGTACAAATATAGGATGGGGGACATGTGGCTGGATAACAGTGTGTGTGAAAGGGTTCTAGGAGTCTTGGTAGACAACAAGTTGAACATGAGTCACCAGCGTGATACAGCAGCCAAGAAAGCAAACATTCTTGGTTGTGTCAATAAGAGTATGCTCTCTAGATCAAGGGAGGTAATGGTACCACCCTGTTCTGCTTTGGTTAGACCTTATCTGCAATACAATGTCCAGTTCTGGGCAGTTCAATTCAGGAAGAATATCAACAAGCTGGAGCGTCTCCAGAGGAGGGCAACCAAAATGGTGAACAGTTTGGAAGCCATGCCCTATGAGGAGCGGTTTAGGGAGCTAGGTATGTTTAATCTCCAGAAGAGAAGGTTAAGAAGGGACATAATAGCCATGTTTAAATATTTGAAGGGGTGTCATATCGAGGAGGGAGGGGGCTTGTTTTCTACTGTTCCAAAGACTAGGACAAGGAGCAATGGATTCAAGCTACAGGAAAGGAGATTCCACCTGAACCTCAGGAAGAACTTCCTGATAGTCAGAGCTGTTCAACAGTGGAATATGCTGCCTCAGACTGTGTTGGAGTCTCCTTCTTTGTAGGTTTTTAAACAGAGGCTGGATGGCCATCTACTGGGAGTGCTTTGATGTGTGTTCTTGCATTGCAGGGAGATGGAGAGGATGGCCCCTGGGGTCTCTTCCAACTCTATCATTCTACAATTCTATTCTATGAATCCTTTCCATATCAGTACCTATAGATCAATGTGCCAAGTCTTCCTTCTTTTCTTCTGAGAATGAAATGAGGCCCAAATGTCACATGATTCCGAAAATTTGTTAGAAAAATACATATTCTAACTAACACCTACAAAAGAATTTCCATTCTTGTTAATTACAAGTTAAATGTTACTCTCATAAATATCCCAACATTCTTAGGTCTTCTTCCTCTTCCTCTTCCCCTCCTCCTCCTCCTCCTGTGTTGTACTGGAACACTTCAGGATGCTTCCTTCCTATGCTGCTACAGTCTCATTAAAACTCCAGATTGCACTGAAGGAGATCACACTGTGAGTCTTTCTTGTAATATTTCTCTTCCTGAAATGCAGGTACAGGGAAGAGTTACAGCCTGAGCTTTTCCTGGATTATAATTATATTCTGGAAGCTGGTGAAACTTTTTCCTTTTTAGGAAGGGCTATCCATGTATAACTTGAATTTAAAGTTGCAAACAATATTTGTTGACTTTTCTTTCTGGTTTCGTTTTTAGAAATATTCTATATGTTTTAATTTTGGGTTATTGCTCTTATTTTTATTTTGTGTAGGCTAACAACAGAAATAACTTGAGACTTAAAAAATGTGTTACAAAGTGAATTTGATACATTTATCCAACCAAGGTCAGAGCTCAGTTTTAAAAAGTCTGGGTTTGAAAATGGTATCCACCTATCTTCATTGTGTTGAATTAGGTTTGCCGTCTCTCTCTCAGTCTCTCTCTTTTTCTTTTTTCTAGATGGATTTTTAATTTTTAACAGCTACATGGGACGTAGTCATATTATGATCCTCACTGTACTGGTCTATGATCATAATAAAGATTCTATTCTATTAGCTGTGCTAGATATAGCTGTCCCTAATGAATTTGGTCAGTACAAATGGTTGAAAATTTGATTTGGTTCTTTTTAGGCAATGATTTTTCAAAATATATGGATTTCTTCATAAAAGAATGTAAGATTTGAAAAAATGTGAAAGAAGGAAAAATCAATGAATCCGTGCCTCTTTATTCCTTGGAGATAAAATGGAGTATAAATGTGTGCATGCACATACAGACATGCACATGTGTCTATCCCATCATCCCAGTGAAATGGGAAAAGATACCCAGCAGTTTCTCCCAAAATGCTGGTGTTTTATATGACAAGTCTAGCTTTTATCACCTTGAACATACTTGATTCATCTGACTCCAGAATCTGAGCACTGTTGAGCCTGGTTAGTACTTGGGTGGAAGACTGCCAGGGAATTCCACAGATCTCCAGCAAAGGCTAAGAAAGAACCATCTTTTAAATCCTTGATATTTTCTGCCAGTCTTGGACAATTCTGTGCTGATAGACCAACGATCTGACTCAGCAGAATGCAACTTCTGAGGCTCCTGTGTCATTCTGTGTCATTATTTTTGAGTTTCCACCACAGATAATACTTTCACAATTCACAATTCATAAATAAACATTCAGTCAAGTCAGTATGAAATTGTGTTGTTGCTAAATTCACTATACATCCATGTTTAAGTTATCCTGGCTCTTTAAATTTTCTGATTTGTCATGTGTGTAAGCTATCTATTATTTTTACAGAAGAGGTATTCTGAATTCTTCCTTGCCTTATGAGGAAGGCACAGGCATTCTTTTAAGCTTTTTTTATTGATATAAATCAAATGCTACTTTAAGTGTCGCAAAATTCTATTTCTCAGAAGAGGACATTTGTCTCACCAGTAATATGCATGTAAAATATTAGAATGACTACTATTTCATTTTTATCATTTTCCTAGAAACTTTCTTTTTCTCCACTATGATTAATTGCTCTTCTCAACCTCCTCCTGGTAGCTTTCATTAACTTGCCCATGCTTTTATCTTTACCTCTTTTTTTGTTTGATTCAAGTTTATATATGCACATCAGCATTCTTTTGCTACCCATTTAAATCTGTTTCTATGATGGAAACACAAAAGACCTGGTATAAACTCAACAAATGATTGATTGGTCAAACAGTAATCCAAAAGGAGAAAGCACAGGCAGATAGAGAGGCACATACAAGTTATTTATTTATATTTATAAAACTTGCTATCATCAAAATACTTCATAAGAGGATGAGAAGAACCTTCTCCAATGTAAAAAAAACAGCAACACGTAACTATTCCAGGATACTCTTCTAGCAACAGCCAGCTAGGTGGTGATAAGAGGGGCACAAAAAGGATATAACTGTAGCCTCCCACACATTTTCCCTAACCGCTTTTGTACAGAAGCATAATTTACACTGGATGTGAAACACAGCGGTCATGACTAGTATGCAGCCTCATCCTCCATAAATTTGTCTAAGTAGCTAGTGTGGTTTGACTGTTGGTCTCTGGGATACCAAGACCGTTTCTGCACTACACTGTTATAGTGCTATTGGTCCACTTTCAACATCCTGTGGATTCTGGGGTTTGCAGTTTGGTGAGGCCCAAGAGCTCTCTGTCTGAGAATTCTAAATGCCCCTCCCTAAACTGCAAAGCCCAGGATTCCATAGGATGATAAAAGTGAAATAATAGCACTATAATAGTGTAGTGCGGAAATGGCCCAGGACTCTGGGACACCAGGGTTCAAATACGTGCTTAGCTATGAACACTCCACTTGTTGACCTTGAGCAAGTCAAACTCTTCCAGCCTAAGAGGTAAGAAGTGGCAAACCCACTCTGAACAAATCTTGTCAAGAAACCCCTGTGATAGATTCACTTTATGGTCACCAAAGTCAGAAATTATTTGAAGCACATAACAATAACTCTCCTAAAGCCAAAAACTTGTGGCAGCAGATTCTGTAATTTGCCTACATATTGTGCAAACAAGAACTTCCTTCTGTCTCTCTTAGATTTTTCATTGCTCATATTCACTAGATGAGTGTCATTTCTAACATTATGAGAGAAGGAGGGACTCCTCAACCTATCCATCTTCACACCATGCATATTTTTATGAACATCTGTTATGCTTTATAAACCCCTTAGCCATTTTTTTCCCTTAAATGCTCCCAAATGTTCTAACCGTTCTTCACAATGAAATGTTCATGGTTTTTGATTATTTTGGCTGCTCTTTTTTATATATGCTTCAGCTCTTCTTGAAAAATCATAACCAGCATTGTGCACAACTTTCCAAATGTGGTTTGCAGTACAGAGGTCTTTAATTTTCCTGTTCTAGAAGCCATATCTATGATGTTAAGAGGGCAGAAAAACATATCCAGCAGTACTATGTGATAAATATTTTATGTTTCATTTCTTTAATTTAGTCTGTTACACATAGTGAATGGCTTATCACAACTTTTCTGCGACCAAGATCTCTTAGAATGAAGTGTATATAGTCTGCCTAGAATCTACATTACTTCTCCCTCCTGAGATTCTCAATTCTATGTATTTCAATACCTATTATATTTTCAGTTTCTGAGCTTTATGCTGCATGATGTCAGTTGTGACATGTACATAATTTTTCCTGAATCAGGAAAACTTACCACATGGATCACTTCTTTTTTTAGTGAAAAGTTTCCTCCCTATTCTGTAGACAATGCAGAGAGGCAAGATGCCCAAACTGACAGAGTATGAACTGATCTGTTCTAAGTTGAGGAAGCCTTCTTCCAAATATTTTAGGCACTTTCGTTTTGGAAATAGGTCATGTCCTGGATCACAGATTCACTTAGTTGTAATAGGATTTCTGCCTCATTTTATGAACACATCTCTCATTCCTATCGGTTTGTTCTATATAATTGATGTGTATTTCAGTCATACATTAGTGTATGATGAAAATTGTCCATTTACCTGTAACATATTTTCTTGTAGTACTTGAGCCCTGAAGAGCTAAAAAAGAAATTATATCCTAAGCAGACTATCATAACAGCTGGATTGGTATCCTTTTAAGATGCTTTCAGAAAAAAATGCAGAAAATATGAATGCCATATCTGGGCCACATATGATCTCCAATGTATATAAATATTAAATATTTCTTTGCTCGTACTGCCAATTCAGAACTTTATGCAAGACATATTCATTACTCGCCTGCTTCAACTACTCTCAACAAATTGTTAAACATGTGCCAGCTTTTGGGTGTCTAGACTTTGGAGTTGTGGATTATGGTCATTTAATCACTACATTGTTATAGTGCTATTATTCCACTTTCAACATCCTGTGGAATTCTGGAGTTTGTAATTTACAAAGGCCAAAGAGCTTCCTGGCTGAGAATTTTAAATGCCCCTCCCTAAACTACAAACCCCAGGATTCCATAGGACATTGAAATTGGAATAATAGCACTATAACAGTGTAGTGCAGAAATGGCCTATCACAAAGAGAGTCACACATTTTTTTTTTATTATAGTTTCTAAGTAATACTGAATGTTGATTAATACATGGATTCAATGGTTGTTCTGGTTGCACTGATATTTGGTGTATTTTAAAATGGATTCTAAATTATTGAATGCTTCTGGTCCTTTATGAGGACAATTTGTCCTTTATTGTGAAAAAGAACTCAGGAGGGTTTGAAACATAGGCTTGGTTATTAATATACAGGCACTGCATCATAAGAAAATATAAACAAAATAGACCAAACATTTTTAAAGTGGATTGACTACATCTAGTTAACTGTGAAACACTCCATAGATATACCTACTTTTTTTTTCATCTTCTTCTCTCTAAATTATTTTTAATGCTTTTATCTGCAAACCGGCTACCATTCTAATGAAAGTCTTTGACATTGAATTTGACTTCTCTGCAGACCTATCTAAGAAATGCACCCTTAGGATGTGTTTGAAATGTCTGTGCATGTCCACAGAAACCAGTATATTGTGCAATCTTGTCCTTGCATGCTTCAGTAAATCTTGGTGAGAATGTCAACAATTTTCAGCAGAAAGCCATCTCATGCCTGGTAGATCAACACTGCTCAGTGTGCATCACCTGTTGCATCACCAACTAGTTTTAATCTCCAGGATTAGAAAGCTTTTTTAAAAAATACCAGCACTTTGGAGATTCCCAGCTAAACAAAATGAAGTAAAATAAATAGCCTCAGGTGCCAGTTGTTTACTGAAGGATAAAGTTGTCCTGCAGAAGTGTTGGTCTGGTGTTTAGTTGTTTAATAAACAGAACTCTGATGGAAATTAGTTTAGGCAGCCTCAGAATCAGAGTTTGGAAAACTTTTTTTTATAATTTTTTTTCCTGGACTAGCAGTCTCAGATTCTCATATCTAACATCTCAATGAACACTCTCCCTATAGGGTTATGGGAACTGCAGTCCAGAAAGTATTTTTCCTTTGCCAAGATCTATTCAGGGCACAAGGGGAAGGGAAACAAATTAGAATGATAAAGAGAACAATAAGATCACAATAAGGAAAGACCAATGTGTGCATAAAACTTTGTCCTAGTTTTAACAAAATGAGTTGAGGAGAAAGCCCTGTGTGAGGACAACTTGCTAAACATATTCAACATGGTTTTGCCACATAGTGCTAACCTAATTATTATTAAACAGCAAATATTGCATTGCAGTGGTATTGTTCACAGAAGAAATTTTTTAAAAGGAATTTGTCAATATTGATATCTGAACACTGATGTATCCCAGATATCAGTCTAAACTGTTTAGAAAGGATGGAGTGTAGAATTATTATTTCTCCTCAGGATTCGTAATTGCAAAATTTGTATATTTGAGTTTCAAGCAGAGGCAATTTCTTATGAAGAATGGTTGGACTGGGTGAGCTGCCTACAAAGTGTTTTCACTTTTGGAAAAAAAAAATGGATATTTTTCTTTTATTTGACTGTGCTGGTTTCAAGTCTTCCTGCCCCACCTCCTGAACTCCATTAGAACTGGCAATGTCTAAGGCCCGGTGGGGATCCTGGCATTCACTGACTGGGAGGAAACAGCGACAGGAGCTCTCCCCTCTGCACTAGCTGGGTTCATCATGAAGGAAGCCCTATGGCCATGTCTTGTCCTTTTGCAGCACAGCTGGGTACCTTCCCAGGCTGTTCTGGGAAAGGAAGTGCAGCCATTGTGTTTCCTGGGCTTCTGCAGGACAGGTAAATCCATGATGGTGGCACAATCACAGGTCACTGAAAGGGAAAACTTGTCAATGATTTAATCTGTGATTGCACTGCCTGGAGACAGGAGAATCAGAACATCATCATGAAGAATCGTTATCATCATCCCCTCCTTCTTCCATCCCCATAGTGGGTTGGGAGGGTGATGTGGAAATGGCCAAAATCAAATGTAGCTGGCTGATGCTTATGAACATGGCTGCCAGATCTTTTGTCTTTCTCCAACTTTCTTCACATACACAATGACATTTCTTTGACAGAAGAAGGGTAGAATCATGAAAAATATGATGACTTTGTCATATAGTTATGTTTGAATAGTTTTCACAGAACCATTCATAAACAGATAGCACTTGACATGGCTGGATCCTTAGCCACGTACAACCATCTTTAACCAGTGTCGACTTAAATATATTCCTAATTGTCAATGATGTGGAAGGAAATGTCTTTGAAGCTTCCAATCCTTTGCTGTTTTCCCCCAGTTTTCATATTTTCTTTCTGTTTCCTTTTTTGCCCCCTAAAAGTGTTCTGTGACTTGAGAGAAATTGTGGGGCATAAGGAAGTGTCACAAAAGTCCCTCAGTACATTGTTTGTTTTCTTGTTCCTTTTCTATCCAATTTCTATCTTTCAGCTTGCTTTGCACTCAGTTGTTGTGATGTTACTTGGTACAAATTCCCTGTTTCTATTCAAATCAAATTTTCCTGGTGGAACAGAGAAAATATGGTGCAAAAGGTTTTTTCTTTTTTGTATTGTGTTGCTGTGCAGATCAAAGGTGTTCTTTGCCAGCTGTTTACTTTGAATGCATGAACTTGACTTTAGCTTGCATATCTCACTTTTCCCTTTCTGTGTAATGAGTTCCTGCTGTCTAGCAGACACACCCTTGGCTCTGTATTTGATTGGCTGGCTGCCTTCTTCTCCATCAGCAAAAATAGACACCACTGGTTCAAAAGTATGAGATTTCTTCTATCCATTATATGCAACTAGCAAAATATGACATATCACAAGGGCTTCAAATCCAGTTTATCAAACAGGACACCTAAGAAGATGAGTAATACTGATGTGCTGAGATAAATGGCAGAAAACCATGAGGAAAGGAAGTCAAAGGACTACGGAAGGTTCATCTTTGTGGAATACTAATGTGAGTGTAGATGACTTATTGATAACCAGTGATGTGAAAATTTGATGTCATCAAATTTTCCATAATCCAATAGGCATTTTATTCCTTTCTTATTTGCAGGTTGTGAGATGTTGTGATTTTTTTTTTTCCTGTACCAAAACTTGGGCAACTTTAATGCACTTAGTAATATACACATTTATTTTCACAGTTATTTAACTTAAACAGTTCTCTTTCTTTTTCCATCAGTGGTGTGTTTCTGTGTATTTTTCACATTCACATTCATTCATTTTTCTAATTATTTGCATTTTTAAAATGTGTACATTGATTTGTGCATACTTCATTTCTCAGAAATACCATGTAAGACTCACAAATATATGAACATTCCAGGAGAGGCATGCATTTTCTTTTAATAAGTCTCCAGAGATGCAAAAATGCTACTTTGATCCAGACTGTCAAACCCAACAAAATTTCTTTCCATTTGACTACTCATATTTGATATAAGAGGTGAGAATGGGGAATAAAAACCTGAAAGATCCATTTTACACATGCTTTTCAGTATACCCCTTAAAATGGAAAATATGGATATGACAAATGTAGAGACAATGCAGTTGCCTTTAAACGTAGAGATGTTGCACTGGTTGCAGCTCTCTGGAGAATGTGCAACCATGTTTGCCTGTTGCTGTTCATCTTCCAGAACAGAAAAGATTATGTTTAATTCTGGAAATAAAATGTTCTAAGTATGAACATTTCCTGCTTATTTAATAGCCTCCATAGATGTCTACTTTGTGGTTTTCTTTCTAGGCAATGCAAGAAAAGCAATTTACACATTTTTTAAAAAAAACAACTATATGTGTGTGTGTGTGTGTGTGTGAGAAAAGCAATGTACATATACTTAAAAAAATACCGTGTGTGTGTGTGTGTGTATAAAATGGGTATTGTAGGATATTGTTTTGGAACATTGGAACTTTCACCCAGTACTTAAATAGTTCCATTTAATAAAACTAGATGAAAACACCATGGTAGACAGCTTTGGAAAGTTCTTTACAGTTTTGGATAGTTAGATTGTGAGGACTTTTTTGCAGGATGTTATTGTCCCACACTGGGGACAAGAGAAGGAGGGGACTCGGATGACACTTATGTACAACATCATCCCTGTCCTATCATTCTTCTGCCCCCAGGCAGTGGGATCACACAGCAAATAATTGATGGGTTTTACCCATCGATGACCAGCAATCACACAGCCCTCCCACCACTGTCCTGCACTTACCTGAGTTACTGAGGGTCAGTAAGCACAATGGCCATGCTTCCTGCCCCAGCACAGTCTGGGACAGTGGCTCGCTGTGATGCAGAAGAAGTGTGGTCATCACACCTCTTTTACTTCCTCAAGCAGTTGATACAGCAGAGAGTGGTCCTGTCACGCTCCCCTCTTGAGATAGGCTCTACCAGGACGCCTCTGCGATCTGGTAACCTGTGGAAAGGACCTCAGATATATATGATGGGAATATTTGTTTTTCTTTTTGTTTTTCTTGTAGATTTCTGCACAGTTGTTTGATAGTGAGGTAACTGGCCTTTTCCTAAATAGATTCCAATGCCTATTTTAATGCATGCAGTTGATTATTAAAAGAGGTCAGAGGGTGGCAAATTGAAAATTATTGCACAGTGTTGGTCAGAAATGGCTGTGTTTGTAGATGAAATACTCTCCACTGCATTTGTAAAACAACTCTTAAAACCTTAATGGACCACATAATGTGTCCTTGAAGAACTTTTAATGTTTGTGAGTAGTGTCATGAGACACTAACAAATCAAAATTATTATTATTCTCACACTGATCAAGACACTTAGAATACAAAATACATATTATTCTGTCAATTTTGCTTTCCTTGCTTTGCTGGAAATTCTAAATAGCTCTTCTGTCTGGGTCATCTTAGCTTTTTATATATTGATAAAAAAAAAAATCTCAATGCCTAATCTTCACCTTGGACTCTTCTCTACCTAAATGGTTGTGCTTTCAGTACACTCATTTAAAACATTTGAATACTTTTTTTTTTGTCTAAATAAGTTCATCTTCAGATAGATACAGTAGACACAGTGTCTGAAGAATGAGTACAACAACTTCTTTTGTTTTAATGAGTTTCTTTGCACACTTATAATGTCTACCTCAACTTTGAGCCAAAATAGAATGAGGGACATGTCTTGCAAGCATTTTTTTCCTGCCAAATGTGTCCATTCCTCAGCAATTCCCACATCACTTTGCAAAATGATGTTCGACTATATATAATAGAAATACCATAAAGAAGAAATACCATATATAATAGAAATACCATAAAGTGTCCATTGGTAAAGATTCTTGTAATTAATAGAATATACAGATGGAAAGAAGATTCAGACATTTTGAAAAAATGGTCAAAAATGTGTTTCTCAAGTATCATCAAAACCTTCATAAAGAGAATTCTGGACTGATAAGAAAGTTTGCAATTCAGGGATTATTCTGTGCAAAATTTGCATTTCGCCCCGCCACAGCTAACAGTACTTCCCTTCACAGAAAATGGGGACTTGTGCCACAAAAAGAGAGAGAGAGAGAGTGCAAAGTCTGCAGAATAAATTACCAGCTACATTTTCTTTCACAAAAATAAAATTTCTGTGCGAAAATATTATTTCCTTCATAGAAAATGCTTTTTTCTGCACAAAAGTACCAAATCCAAATCAAATTATTCTGAAAGGCATATGGCTAAGGATAGTAATCATTTCTCTCTCTCTCTCTCTCTCTCTCCCCCATTGTTGCTGTTGCACCAGCTGGAAAAATTCCATCTCTAAATACTGCATAAATTAGGCAGCGTGTACAAGTATACCAAAATAAATAAATGAAATAGAAGTGGAACATTGAAAACCATTAAAATCCATCATTAGTAAAACTCAACTGTAAGCTGTCCTGAGATCTTTGATACAGCATGGGCTATTAATATTTTAATGAATAAAATAAATAAATATACCTCATATATACGCCAATAACAGTAAAATATCACCACCACTATGGATGATACAAGCTAAAGGAGAACTGAAGTAAGCTTGACACTACTTCCCTTATTTCAGACTTTGACAGTTGTTTCATTCTGTATCCCCTGCACTGCTCATTGGGCCTTTAATACTGTTCATTCTTTTCTAATAAAGATCCATGCATTTTCCTAAATGTCTGTGGGTCATTTTTTTTACCCTAAATACTGCAGTAAAGTGGTAAGATAAATCATGGTTATCAGTAAGGAGAACAAATTGAGATAGATTAAACATTTTCCATTCTCAAGTATCCCCAACATCTCATTATTTTAATTTACCACTGTGTACATTTTTATTCAAATACCCATTGGCTATTTAATAATGCTACATATTCCAGGTTGGCATGGATGTGCATATGTAGGAAGGGGGAGGGAAGGAATGGAGGTAATAAGAGGGAAAGGAGACAGAGTAGGGCAGGTTAGTATGAAGATAGAATGAAGAATGGATTGGAGAAAAAGATAGGAAAGGAAGGGGAGAGAGAGGCAGAAGGAGCTGCTGAGAGTAAAGGACCTAGGGAAGAGGGGGAGGGAGAAATGAAGACAGAGATTTCTTATGTAACATCAAAGCACTGTAACACCCATCTACTGTGTTCAAAACAGGACCCTTCTGCAATTGCCCAAATCAGGTTCTTCCACAAAAGAAGCATAATGTCACTGAGGTAACATGATTTACAGTGTAGTTTTAGTGAAAATACACTTTTCTTTACTTCCATAGAGTAGGAGGGAAAATATAATTAGTAAATGTTATTTTATTTGTTTGAAGCATGAATGTGCAACATACTTATGGTAGGAGTTGGAGAAATTAATTCTGACAGCTTATCCAGAAAGATTCCATAAATTATGCTAAATATGTAAGAAGTATGTATTTCCAGGACTAACAAATGCAGCCCATGGCATAACATGTCCTGGAAAGTGCCACTGATCCACATTATGCTCTTCATTTTGTTGAGATCAAAAGAGTTCTCGATTCTTCTCCTCATCCTATTATCTATCCAGTTGTCTATGTGCTTGTCTGTCTTTCTAGGTGAGACTAATCATTGTATTTTAACAGTTTATTCCTGAACAGTAGAGTGATAAACTCGATGGTCTTTTTAGTTTCTTCCTACTTTATGATTCTATGATTCTTTGATTCTAGACCTGTGTCTTCATTTGGCTGTGTCTCCCTGAATCCAATTTGACTTTTTGTTTTATTAATCCCTGTTTTGTATTGGGTTGTGAGACTCGTGTGCATGTACATTTCCCGTACACACTCATGGAAATTCATGTGAAATTTCCATGTTATCCAACGTCAATATTTTCTGCACTGAAGAAAACACTTTTTTTAAAAGATCCTTTCAGTTGTGAACATTTCATCTACTTGCAATTTAAAAGGTGTGCATTGTTTTGTGTGCATTTTATTTCTTCAAAATGCCCCCATAAGCCTTACAAATGTGCAAATACTTGAAGCAAGATATGGTACCTTTCAACTCACGGAGGGCTTTCAAGTTCTGTCAGGACTGTCTAATTCATCAAAATCATTTCCCACCTACTATTGTTCACTTTTGTCCAAGGAGCTCAAGGCAACATGCACACCTTCTCCAAATGGATCATCAAAACAGTCTTGAGGTGAGTTAGACCAAGAAATGGTGACTGGCCCAAAGTCATTCTAAAAGCTTTATGTCTGAATGGAGATTTGAATTAAGCTGGGTCTCCTTATTTCTAACCTAAAATTCAAACTACTACATTGGCCAAGAAGTTATCACATTTAGGTGCAGAATTTTGTCATTAGTTGTACAGAACATTGCACTAAATTATAGAATTAAAAGGAGACATTCTTGTATGTGAGGCATCCCAACTGTTGGGATCAGGGGGAAAAATACGGCAAAATGTTTATAAGGGGAGAAGTCTTTTCTTACTGATCATTCTTTGAGTAAAAACTGCATTTAAAAATAATCTCTCTACTTCCTATGTATAGGTCTCTGCTTGATTTACTCTGACAAGATGAAATAAACCAAAATTCAACATGCTTAAGCAACTCCAAAAATAGTGTAATGTGGAAACAGAAGTGTCATCTGACACTTTTGGTCCTTTAAAAAAAGACAGTTTAAAGCGAGAACCTCTGGAAACCATAAAGACTGCCTGGGGATATAAATGTCAAGATGTGAATCACATGAGGTCCAACTTACTGATACTTACAGAGCAGCTCATTTCACAGAGTAACACCAGGGGGTTGGCTGAATAGAGCAAGTAGCTTTAGTAGAGGTCAGGATATAAGTTGTATATTTTTCTGTGAGGGAAGAATCTATGAAGGCAGTCATTATCCTAAGCACTGGACTATAGAATTTTGTTGCCTGTCTATGCTTCTGTGTGGATGGCCTTTGATAAGAAACAAAAGTATACCTATGGAGGCTATTGTTACAGCCTGAGAAATTTTTCTACTGTGCAGGTCTTCACTGAATTGATAATGGGAGAAATCAAACTGTATATGAAAGCTACATAAATCACACATGGACAAATTTATTTCAGAGCCATAACTTACCAGATGTAATCACATTCATGTTTTGAATTTAAGGGAATTTAGATTAAATGTGCTGCATCCTACAACAAATCTGGCTCAGTTTTGCTATGAGACAGGCTACTGTCTAATACTACTGTTACCGATATGGCTATGCATTCATGCTGCAATGTTCACATACAAGTACAAGAAGTGAATAATGCTGGATCTACATCATGTATCTCACATATTATTCAGGAGGAACAAACAGTGGCATCTCATGGCTCTTACAGACGTAAAAGCCATAGGATGCTACTGTTTGTTCCTACTGATGGTTAATCTTGTCTGAGTTTTAGCTTGAACTTTAAAGTAAGTGATAAACCTATTCTAGGGATAGGATTTAGCATCTTGGATAAAGTTCAGAGTGGACCCTCTTCTCCAATGACATGGAAACTATCACTGGAGCAAAAGAGATAAGATTAGTGTTTTTCCCTCTAAAATATGAATTGTATTGAAGGAATATACAAAAGGATAGAACACATACCGAGAGCAATCCTAGAGTGGGCTGAGGGGGAGAATTTTTAGTGAGATGGAGGCTGCTTAGTATTGACTGGCTTTGGAGCAGTAAGGAGGAATTGAAGTGTGGTTTGAAAAAGCTGGCAAGAACAAGACAAAGTCACATTTTCCTTTGTTATAACTTGTTTAAATGTAGGGCCATTAGTGTCAGGGTAGGTACATTCCAAAAGACTCTAAAAAGGAGCGTGATATACTGGCTGTAGCAAGAATCCAAGTATAAATAGCGGGAAGTGAGAATATAGAAAAGGACATTCAAAGTTTGGATTCCAGACAAGGAATGTGATAAATATTTATCACAGGGGAAAAAAAGGGCGTGGATATAATGACACACTTTAGAACTCCCTGTATTTTTTTTTTAAAAAAATGACAAGAACCAGTTTTTAAAAAAATTCAGGACATTTTTATGAAAATTCCATGAAGATCATAAATGTATGAAATCCCAAAAAAATCTTTCTTAGATTGGATTATATGGGATTACATGCAGTCATGCCCTATGGGGAACTACTTGAGTAAAACAAAACTCTGATAATTGATACTCAGAGGACATTTCCTACAACCACACCCAGATTGTAGAATGATCTACCAGAAGAGATTCATCACTAGAAACACAACCTGCCTTCAAAATAGCAGTAATCCCTAGCCTCTTCTGATAGGCCAATCCAGATTTTTTTATTTTTTTAAAAAATTATGAATTTAATTTTTTTTAAATTATGAATTTTAAAACTTCTGTTGATTGATTCTGATATATATATTTGGTTTTATACACTCTTTTAACTGATTTTATGTGTTATGTTATTTTTCTTGTTCTCTACCTTGATCAATATGGAAAGGTAAGAAATCGAAATCATCGTCACCACCACCACCACCACCATCTTCTTCTGTTTGTTCGTGCCAACTGGAACAGATTCATTGAATCAATTGTTGACTAAGTTAAATACTACCAAATCAAGGAAGAGGAAGAGGAGGAGGAACACTATGATTAAAAAGCAGGATGGGATGGGTAGAAAGAGAGAAAGAAGACAGCTTTTCACTTAATTATCCTAGTGTATAGCACTGTGTGAGCAAGATTTGAAAGGGACAAAAGTCCTTGGATTTATCATTTTAAAAATCACAGTAGGGGATATATTGAAAAGCAGGATAGAAATAAATAAATAACTTAATTAATTGCTTTACTTAATTGCTTAATCACTTTGGCAATAAATTGAGTTCAGTCTTTTAATTATGTGAAATAGGACAGTTACACCTAAGTAAGTTCACTCTGCCTACAATGTTTAATAATTTTTTTCAACTCTCATCAAAACAATGTCAGCTTGTCCTTTGATAAGAGTCTGCATCTATCTATGTACCAGTTTCTGAACATTTTATTAAGCTTTGGATCTCAAAGTTTAACTCTTCAGGCCATGTGCTTTTCCAAAGTTCTCCTGACTGAACCTGCATGTTTTAATCAAAAATGAGTTCTTTGCTCTGATCAAAATGCATCTTATGACTTGCTGTGGTCCAATCAAATTTTAAATATGATATTATTATTATTACTATTATTATTATTCCTTGTTATTTGCACACGTGATAGAGTTTTAAGACTGGAGCTAAAATTCATACATAGTAACATGAACATATGGTGATGATTTCATTGAATCCCTCTTGCAATCTGTAGAATTAACTACGGATTAATTAGTTTCTGTGTTTGGTTTGATGTGTAAGAGCTTGTTCACTGAAATGAGATGAATAGCCACTGCCACAAATTAAAATCATTCTGAGAGAAAGAATGTCATGACCAGCAAAACCTAGAAATATACTACAGATATTGCTCCAGACAGTGGACTAAAACTTCCATGATTATTCACCATTTACCATATTGGATGGGAGTTGATAAGAACTACTGACCAACAGCATCCAGAGGATCACACATTCTTCACTCTTGCTGATTCAGATTGCTAACAAAACAACGTCTATTTCCTTATAAATAAGGAAAATAAATTGCCATGAAGCCTTAGACAAAAACAAACGTGCAAACCTCTGTTCCATAAATTGTTATTGATAACCTTTTGCATGGCCAGGAGTGACAGCCTCCTAGCAAAGAAAACACAACAACCTTCAACTGGAGAAAGAAAGGCCACAGTTTTATTGGCTACAAGCATGGACAAGCTTGGTGTAAGCATGGCCATGGATCTGGGCATATATTAACCCACCTATTAACCGATGAACCCAACTGTCTGGCCCATTACCGGATGACACGTAGACTACTGTGGTCCTACTGCCACCAGGAGGTGCCCATTGTGTGCCCACACAAGGTGAGCAGCTCACCTTACCCCCTGACCCCAATAGAGACTAGACCATCCCCTAGTATGTGGCAAGGGTACCCGCTATCCCGGGTCCACTGACCGTGCGACCACCAAAGAGGCAGGCAGGCCACTGTGCCTGCCTTCCGCCAATCCTATCCCTGCTGCCAATAAAGCCAGGATACCAATGTCCCCTGCTGCAACGGGGATGGGAGTGACTGTCCACATTCACTGCCCAGCTGTCTCCTATCTGCAGCACATGGGGCCTGACGAGCCCCAGCTCAGGTCAGACATAGCCCACAAATGCTCCAAATTTCCACCTCCTGATCCTTTTTATGACCATGGCAGGAAAGCCACAGGCGGCCGCCTTCGTGGCTGCTCCAATACAGAAGGAGTGGCTCCCAAACTCCGAGGACAGAAGCTCAGCACGATATAGAGATGCCCGCAGAACTGCAACGAACTGAAACCTGGACAGCAAGAAGCAATCCTGGTAAATGAGCAGGGGGCTGGTACCAGCAGGCCGCTTCTTGAGGAACTTCCATATTACCCAGATAGGGCAAAGGGCCTCCCCATGTAGAGGGTGCAAGTGAATGAGGGCTTGCTGGTCAGACTAGGACCGCCTGACCCGTAATATCACCTGGTCTCCTGAGAAGGAGATGTCTTCCACCCTCAACGCCCTGTTAGACGTGCCCCTTCTGGATCCGGCCACCAGCTCCCCAACATGCAAGGCCCCGAAGAAGGCCACACAAAGGCCGTCTTGAATAGTCTGGCCTCAAATCGTGAACAACAGATGGCTGGAAGTTGCTGGGTTATCCTCTTTAGCAGATGGAAGGACAAAGGCCTCCTGCCGTCCTTCACCCATGGCTGCATCCGCCTCCAACCCTCGACTGTCTTCCTAATGATGAAGCCAGCGCATGGGTCATGAAGTCTGTTGGCCTTGCTGAAGAAGAAGAACCCCAAAAACGGGACAGTCATAGAGTGTGGGGCCATGCTGCTATCCTTCAGATGAGCCTGGAACTGGCCATTCATCAGCGTAACCTGCCAAGGCCCAGAAGCTCCGAAACCTGTGGAATGCCCCAAGGTAGGCCCTGTGTGTTGCTGGAGCTATGGAATGCATGACTCCCTGGATTATGGGGTGTTCCCAAGCTGCCTCAGGTCCTCCGGGAACAGCTCTGGCATGGGATCTGTTGCTAGCGCCAGCAATCGAAAGCTGTCCTCCTGGAAGCAATACAGAGAGTCTGCAATCCCATTATCTAAGCCTGGAACATAATGAGCCAAGAAGGATATGTTAGCAGCTAAACATTCTAGTGCAAAGCACCTGACCAGCCCCATGACCTGGTTGGACTTAGAAGATTGCCTGTTGATGACTGCCACCACCACTTTGTTGTTGCAACAGAAACAAACTCTCTTCTTGCGAAAACGGTCTGTCCAAATGCCAACAGCAACCAAGATAAGGAGAAATTACAGGAAGGTGAGATCCCTGAGTATCCCTTCCTGCCCCCAGTGGGACAGCCACCTTGTCAAACACCAGTGGCCATAAAAATAGACCCCAAAACCTAAGCTTCAGGCCACATCAGACTAGATCTGAAGCCCAGCACCCAGCTCTATAGCCTCTTGCCACACCGATACACCATTAATGTTGTCTAAAAAACTGAGCCAAACCTTTAGGTCTTCCTTGATGCCCTGCGTGATGCAAATGTAGTGATGTGGAGCCCGGACCCCCAACGTAATCCTGGCTAGGCATGCACAAAAGGCCCTACCCAGTGCCATCACCTTGCACACGAAATTGAGGTGCCTCAACAAGGATTGCACCTCCTTGAGAGTGGCCTTCTTGCAACCCACCATCCCAACTAGCTGCTGCTGCAGGACCTGGAGCTTGTCCTGGGGCAAACAGGATATTTCCTTAATGGTGTCAAGTAGAATACTGAGGTGGTAGGCCCCTCGGTCTTCTCCTGTGCCAATGGGATGCCCAGTTCTGCCACTACTGCCTGAAATGTACCCACATAGGGAGGCTCCTGAGCCGACTTAAGGTTGCTGGCATCAAACTCTAAGCACAGACCAGATACCGGGATCCTGAAGCCATGGGAGAAGCCCTCTTGTAGGAACTCGGCAGCCTGCCGGTTGGGGTACGCACCCAAAAGGGGAAGGAGTGGTGTGATATGCACGGGGGTGTGACCCATAGACCCCCTAATGCTTAGGGGGTCCAGAGCCACTGGCATTGTCCCCATCCCGCTTACCGCCAGAAGGCAAGTAGCATGGCCAGGCCGGGGACCTGGCTGGTCTCTCCCTGGCCAGCCTCTCCCTGGCCGGAGGCAAGAGGACCTGGGATGTGTTCCAAGGCAGGATTTGCAGAGGTGGTCATACCTGCAGCGAACCCTGATGCACTTCTCTTGATTGAATTCCCAACAGACCAGGTTTTTGGCATCCTTTTTTCCCAGACCAATGAAAAATCTTGGAGCTCTCAGCTCTGCCTTTAGTGTGAGGACCTACAATGACCAACCAGAGTTTGTCATTGATGAGGTCCCATCGAGCATGATCATTCTGGGAGGCCCTCTTACTGAAGGCAACATCATATTCAATAGCTGCTGAGTTGCCTGCGAGAGTGCGTGCTTTCAGGACATTTCTCAGGTGATTGGTGAGGTGCCTACCCCAGACAGGATATGCTGCCTGGACCACCCCCATGAAAACCGTGCAGCTTGCCAGCCAGTTATCAAAGATTGCTCTACCAAAGCCAAGTTGTCCTCTCTACTGCGACATCTGTGAGACTTGGGAGTGTGTCCCTCCTCTCACTCCAGCTTGAGGAGCAAGAAAACATCCACGAAATAACCATCAAAGATGCACTCCCTGGTCTTATTGCCCAAATGGGTTCCCGGGGGGTCCTCGTGGTCCCCAAAAGTGGCCTGAGCCAGCAACCCCTCCTGCTTCCCTGATCCCATCCATGCAGAACTGGGGCTGAGAGGGTCCGCCCTATCCCTTTGACGCCTGTGAATGGCCCATCCAGGAAGCCCAGAAACCAAGGTTTCAGCCTTCCAGTAATCCTTGGGATGTGCTGCTCACCTTCCTGACTCACCTCCAGATGTCACTCTGTCAACGTCTTTCCTGCTGCGAAGCCCAGAGACCTGCCAGGTGAGTACCCAGTGAGCAGACCTGAATGAAGCCAGGATGCCCTCACACAGGCCTGCTTTCCTGGCCAATGAGCTCAAAGCAGGCCACTTTGAACTCATTGGCCATTGGACTGAATGTTTGCGTGTACGCAATTGTGCACGCACGAACATGGCTTTCGCCATCTCCGGGCACCCCAGGAGGAATGCCGAAATGGAGGACGTTGTGCCCCAGCCCACAAAGGCACCAAATGATGAGTCGTTCATTGCTATTCCTGAGGGCTGCTTAAATAATGAAGAAGACAAGAACAAACCATTTTACCATTTTTTTCCTTCTTGCTAAAGAAATGAAAACTGCAAGCTTTTTTTTACAACTATCTGTCCTTCAAGATTTACGGGTTTTTTTCTGTGTCAAAAATAACTCTTCTGTTCAGAAATATACTTTTCAGAACAAAAAAAAATCACTTCCATTCAGGAAACATGCTTTCTGAATGGAAAATGTAATTGTGTGACTGGGTCATAATGCTCCTGAAATTGGGATGAGCATTTGGCCTCGTTTCTTCCTTTGTACCAATTGAAGCAGCAGCTAAGCATGATAACAGACTGGGAAGTCTGATCCTAGCCCAGTGAGTAGCAAGCATGACATGCGACACAAAGGGAACTGTCAGCACCATTTCAGTATTGCCTGAAGAGAAAGAATGGCAGTAGCCATGCAACACTTGAGTGAACAACATGCTAGATGTGCAGTGAGTAGGAGGTTTGTGGCACTAAAGACAGCAAGGATAAGTAGTCATTTTGAATGACTGTACCACCATTGGGCCCCTAGGGAGCTCTGGGAGTTTGCTCGAACAAGCTCTGAAGAAAATTGGTACTTCTTCACCTTGGTTTTGCATACTGCAGTGGACCAGTTGGGTAGTGGATAGTCAGAGGCATAACACCAGGAAGCTGTTTAGGAGTGACAGCAAGAGGCAAGATGATTGCCTCAGCCTAAGCCATGTGCTTGTCCATGGGCCTACAAAGGCCCCATATAGCCTTTGTATTGCTGCCTACCCTGTTCCCCACTGGTTGCCCATATTATAGCGGTTGTCCTGTGACTCAGTGAGGCCATTAGAATAGCAACTGGGACTTAACTGAACAACTGGTTTTCCCCTTCCCTTTCCCCAGCTCAAGAAAGATCATTTCTTGTTGTAAATCAAGAGACCACTGTGTCCCACATATGAGGAACACTCCACATTTTACTTCAGAAGTAGTTCCAAACAGGCAGTTCATGCAATAATAAAATAATAGAGCTAGAAAGGGCCTCATTGGCTCCTTCCAGATCTATTGTTATTGTATTTGTACACCTAACTGAAATCTCTGAGGTTCTATTGGCAGCAGAGAAGACAAAGTGGTCTTCCATCATGCTTATGTTCCTTAAATATCATTAACCAGTTCTACCTTCTGTCACATGAGAAGCTACAAGATCTGAAGAAGCTGGTGAACAGTTTTTTGAAGCATAGGGATGTCACACTGAGGGTGCTTCAGGAGTTGATAGGTCTTCTGAAATTTGCAGCAAGTTTCTCATTCAAGCCAGGGTGTTCTTGAGTTGTTTAAATGGCACTAAGAAGTACCTGAATAGGACAAAGCTGAGGCTTCATGCTATGGTAGTTTTGAAAACAGACCTGAGGATATGGTAGCAGTTCTTGGAATACTGCAATGAGGTCTTTTGAGTGGGGGATAGGTGGTTGGATACCCAAAGTAGACAGTAGTATTGCTGATGTTCTATCAGAACACAAAGTTGCTCACTTTGGGCAGTCCACTCCAGATGCAAACGATATAAAGGAGAAGATACATCTGGCCCTCTGTAAGATGGAGAAACTGAGGTCAAGCAAGTCGTAAGCATGTCATTAGCCCCTAGCAGCAGGATGACCTATGTTAGGGCTGCATGATGGCTTCAGGAATCCTGAGCAGGCTGGGGCTGCATCCAATTTGTCCAGTTCCTGATAGGACATGACATGGAATCTTGCTTCTCTCTTGAGCAGTGACCTGGAAGCTCCTGGAAAAGAAGATGTTTTCTGGAAAAGCACTGGAAAAGGGTGAAGTTGTGGTGGGTGAAGACTTTGGTGGAATAATTGGCCTGGAATGGTTTGAATTGGCTGAATGGCCAAAGTCAGACCATAGGATTATGGTTGTCTTGGCACTTGGACACATATTTCTGCACAGCTGAGGAAGTGAATGGAAAGACCACTGACCTCAGCTGATTTACATGTTAGCTTGACTTCACTGCAGAATTTAGTTATACCTTAAATAAACAGGACCCATCACTGTTGTCAACCTCTATATTTCTGAGTGGGTGTGCAAGCCCATTCTTCTATTTTATTTTATTTTATTTTATTTTGAATACATTTTATATCACTAATGGAGTTCATTTGCTTCAGCACAATTCCCAGTGGACAAACGAAGGCAAGAAATAGTTGAAGTAAATAACTCACAGCCTCATGCTTTCAGTGTTATGTTCCCAAGGTTTTGAACTTCTGATGTTCCTCCACCCACTCATTATTTTCTCTTTCACACTGTCTCTCACTATTTTAATTGTGGTTTTATTAGTTGGTAAAATATCAAAAGTTGTAGATTTCCCATGCAATGCATAATTTGACTCTCCTTCAATTGCTTTTAGGTAAGCATTGGAGTGTTTCAGATTGACTGCTATTCCCCAAACACAATCTTCATATAATTGCCTCAAGGGAATACTTCCTTATATCTGCAGAAACGTAGAAGCACACAGAGAGAGCACCAGTGTTCATGAGTCAAGGTCACATTTGTATGAGTTATGGAATGATGACCTCCCTTGAAAATAATGGGTCACCCACACTTGCTGCATAAGGAATTCTCTGTCAAGGCATCTGTCCTCATGATCTAAGAGTTAGCCTGCTTCAAATCTTTTGATATATGCCTATAGAAACTGTTCTTGAATTTCAGCCATAGGCATCTAAATGGAAAATTGATATTCCTTCTTAATGCTTCATATCTGCGCACACCCACCTTCTACCATTACATTGCACTTAACTACTTTTATGTCACTGAAGTCAATGCATATAAGCCAATTTAAGTGCAGTGCTCAGTTTTAATGATAATTTTCCAATTTCATAAAAGCTTAAAACATGCAATCTGAGGAGAGACAGCAGGATACCTTTTTTTTGGTAAAGAAGTCTCTGCTCCCAAAAATCAGTGAAACTTTTTTTTCCAGCCAGCTCTGAATATGTCTTGATTTAAAGAAAAAGAACCATTTTTTACTTTTACCCTTAGCATGTAACTAAAACCATAATTATTTAGAAGATAAACATTTGGACATTTGTTTCCCTTGATGATGAAGAGCAGTAGCAATTAGACTTAACTGGGAGGAAGCTTCTGGTCATTTCTAATGCCCTTTCATATCATATAGTTACCGTGGGGCCAATGGCATTCCCTTTCCCATGATGTTGTGGGAAAACTCAGAACAGTGGCATCTATGTTAGCCCATACATCACAGAAACTAGGATTTTGCTGACATGGGTTAGATAGGAGTGGGAATTCTGATTTATTCAATTTGCATTTTTTCCGTACATTCATGATAAAAAGTTGGGGCTTTTGAAAGACTGAGTAAGGGAGAAAGCAAAAGAGACATTTTTTTTTCCTATCCAGCCAGAAGGATATGAACATAGTTCTTATCTTGTCTCCACTTTTAAGTGTCCCCACCCTAACCCCCAACCATTAGTTTAATCATGCTCTCAGTCCCACAAATTAATTTTTTTTTCCAAAAAACAAACAAACAAACAAAAAATCAGTGCATTTTGTAAAGAATAAATGTCTTTGGTTCCCAAAACACACGTGTGTATTTGTGAGGAAATGAATCGTCCCCATGGAAAGAATCTCAAGGACAAACATACCTTTTTCATTGAGGATGTGAATGTTGTTTCTTCTTGGTCTTCACATCTTTACCATGCATATCACACAATCTTCTGTTTCTTACCTGTAAAGGGATAGGAATTAGTGGTGTATGAATAGGTGATATCAATCAGGTTAATCAACCAGATGAGAGAATGCATTTGTGTTTGTGTGCATATTGTGTTTGCCTCTGTGTGTGAGAGAGAGACAGAAAGAGATAGAGACAGATACAGAACAAGACAGAGTGAGACTCTTGATTGTCTGGTAAAGAAAAAAGAGAGTTCATAGGGGAGAAATCTGAATGAGCATGTGAGTAGGGAGGAATAACAAGATCAGTAAGGAATAAAAAAAAGAATTTGATTAGGGGCAAACAGAGACGGCACAATAAGAGAAAAGACACAGAGGTGAGACTAAGGGACTAGGAAATGACTACTGGAGTGGATAAACAGCTGTGTACTTTTATCAGCAGCAACCACCACCGCCACCATGGTGGTCATGATGTCATCAAATTTTTTGTAATTTCTTTTTAATATATACATACACTCACGTACACTGAAAAAAATTTCTAAAAATCAATCAAATGAGATAGCACTTTTTAGCCCCATGGCGACCTGGTAGTCCTGAGAGTGTGCCTATTTACTCTGTCTTCCAACATCCCCATGCACCAAACTCTGTTATTGAATCATGATCATGACTATGGCCACATGGACACCAATGCTTTTGTATACAGGTTAGAGTATTTTGGGAAATTGTATGTCTTTTGCTAAAAAACAACAACTAAAAGCTACATCTTACACACAGGAAGACTATGTGTATTTCAGTTCATAATGGTTTTTAGGCTCCTTCACTGGGGTCCTTGGGAATAACACTTCTATGTATTAGGAATTGTACTTACTTCCACCATCACAGTTTTTTTCCCCTTTTTCCCCCAAAAGTAAGCAGGGTGAATGCATATATACACATACACACAGAGTTATGAAATTGCAACAGGATCATATTTTTTCAGTGTTTTATTAATGCACATCCACTCACATTAGTGACCTTGGTGGAGGGCAAGAGATAACCAATACACGTGGCCTTAATGTCTCTATTTTAACTCCACACTGGACAATCATATGGGAGAGGGAACCTACTTATTCCTACAAGGGTCTCTTCACTTATACTCTCTGAAGTTACTAAGTAGCATTTCAAGTTGCTGAAATATGCGGCTTTGTGTTCCATATTTTAGTTTCTCTTTGGCTAATATCATATGCCTCTGCTTATGAGACTCCCTCACTCCTGCCTCATTGCTTCGTGAGCTATATCTGGACATGGGAGACCTAGAAAGTGAGACAGGGTGTTTCATAAATGGATTAGCTTTAGTACAATGACTCCATCTGGGCATTTTCCTCTGATAAAGTCTCATGCTTTAGCTTGAATCCAACTGTATAGACCCAGAGGGAGCTGTAAAAGCTTCTAATATGACCTAAAATAGCTTTTTTGAGACATAAAAGTGCCACAGCTTTTATCGTCCAATATCTCAGTGTTCCTAGCCCTGTAGGGAAAGAAGCAAGTGCTGATCTAGGGGTGGGGGTGGGGGTGGGGGTGGAATCTCCATGCTGGTAGTAGGAAGAATGAGTCATCCTTTATGGTACCTGGAGACACTGGGTTTTTGAAATACAGGAACCATGTTTGGAAAATTTGGTTTGCTTTATGCTTTGACATTTATGTAAGGCTAGCATAAAGCAAACCAAAATAGTTATATAACTTCATAAATATTTGACTCATAGGTATTTGGGAAGTAATATAATATCTCCAGTAATCTATGCCTCATGCTTCTTGGGGTCAAGTGTTGTAAATTCTGAGGTCATGGAACATCTCTACAAAAAGGTAATGCATCTTTCTGTTCTGAGTTTCTTCTTTGTGGAATGCATTTAAAAACTGTTGGACTTACATCTCTTGAAAGTGGGAATAGGGACATCAACACATTTCTACAGAGGAGTTTCCTGCATTCGAGATCTAATATTTGAAGCTGTAGGAAACATGTAATGACAGAAAACTATTATTACAGTGCATTCCAGAACCTTTTCACTGCCCATTATTTGGTGGATTTTTGTGGAAATAAAACTAAAATGGAATTCATTTTTAGAGCAAGCCTGGAAGATAGACATATCTGCCAGTTTCTCCTATAGTTGAATATTGTGAGTTTTGTTAACTCTAAGTTAGAAAAATGAAACAAAATTGAACTCTCACCCATGCCTAATGTACATTACCTCATGGGTAAATCACATATTGGGCAGTCTTTATTATACAGAATTAGAGTTCAAATGAATCATCTGTAATCATTGTGACAAAGCACTTAGCTCAAAGAATATGTCAATTCACCCCAGTTTCTACCTGTGTTGCCATGATTTCTGGGAAGGACCATTTTTGTTTGCCTCTGGGAAATGAGGCCAGAACCCCCAACGCTCGGGACATAACACACTGAGGCATCAGAAAGTGAGGGATAGAGAGATTAGATTTTTGTTTTGTTTTGTGTTTTAAGTCTGTACATGCCTCTCTCCTTTTTGCTGAAATTTTGGCTTACCCAACTTCATAGTCAGTGTAGGCTATGGCTTGTTACCTTATAAAGATAGAAGAAATGTGAAGCACTTTTACAAGAAAGTGGGTTGGAGTTAGCATGGCCTCTGCCACCAGGGCTCTAGAGTTGCCCAGAATTCTGTTGTATAACCTAGAGTTACTCACTTTTAACTGTTGGATACTCATGAATGCTACATAGCCCCTAGTTTAGGGGACACATAGGGACTGTGAAAGTCTCCCAATCTCTATTTACTGGGCAGTAGCCACTCCAATTAATGGGGACCTCTTCCTCTGGTGGCCTTCAAGCAGCTGGCTAATGATCCCATCCACTCTTCACACAAACAGTTTCCAGGGAGTAGACCTCTTTTGATTGCAACAGCTGCTGCTTAGTAAGTGAGGATTGGAGATAACGGAACAGGAGTCACTCTGCAGAACTGCAAATACAATGCTTACACATTATACAGTTCTCACAGCTATTGGGATGGGAGTCAGGTGATGCCTGCACACTTTGATTTCCTTTGCTTTCTCACTATTTAAACTTTGAGAATCTGCCTTCCTTTTAACCAAGCACAGGGACCTGGATTGCTGGCCTTGCAACAGCCTGAATAGAATTGATTGTTAGGAAAACAGTTTTACTACTTGCTGCTGGACCCCACTGACTAAAGAACTGGAATACTTCACTGCAACAGACCAACTGCTTGATCATTTATCACCAACAAAGCTTTTCTTATTCCAGTAAAGTCCGTACATTTTTGGTACCAAAAAAAAAAAAAAAAGGAAGAAGAAGAAGAAGTCTCCAGTGGAAGTTCAGAATTATTTCAAGTTCTAGTTCAAACCATTTGGTGCAGAGAGCAAGGCACCACAACTGATATCTTGTTATAGAAGGCATTTCAAATGATAATGATCTTGAGTGATCCTCCAGGATTGTGAAAATGCAGCACTGTTACAAAGAAATGTATCATTTTGTTTGAAAATTTTGCTGTGTTCACTGAATATATAGGTGGAAATGAGTAATCATCTGAGTCTTAGAGCCTTTCCGCAATACACTGTTATATAAACAGCCTATGATACAGAGAGACACATATTCTTTTTTATTATAGTTTTATTATAACTGTGCCAGCTTTTGGGTGTCTAGGCTTTGGAGTTGTGGACTATGGCCATTTCCTCAATATACTGTTATAGTGCCATTATTCCACTTTCAACATCCTGTGGAATTCTGGTTTATAGTTTACTGAGGCCCAAGAGTTCTCTGGCTGAGAATTCTAAATGCACTTCCCTAAACTGCAAACCCCAGGATTCCATAGGATGTTGAAGTGGAATTATAGCGCTACAACAGGATTGTGCAGAAAGGCCCCCAGTGATGGAACAGAGACTCCTGAGGATCTTGCTTACCTTTCAAGATTTAAACTGTGGAAACCTGAGTTTGGAAGAATGGCACATGGTTCACAGAGCAAAGATTTAGCATTTCATCAGAAAGGTACCCATAGATACACAGAGATGACAAAGATGAATAAATTTAGTGTGCACTTGACTTTGGATACGAGTTACTTCAAGCCAGAAAGAGAGTCTAGCCTCTATCCAGAGAGGGGTGGCTGACGCCAGGCTTTCTTTGAGTGAAAAGAATGAGTGATGCTAGATATTTTTAGAGATGGGATGTCCAGATCAATCACTCTGTGCTAGCTGGGAAGGTATATGTTCTTTGTTTACAATATTCTTCTCTTTGGAGCTCTAAGCCTAGTCTGTTTTGTTCTTGATGTGTCTATGTTAGTTTTACAGAAATTATTTTTGAATGTTAGTTTTCTTGCCTTCAGCTCACAGACTGATTCATTAATTTATTGAATTATTGCTTTGTGGCCCATTGAGAGTTCACCATTATAGCAGAGTAGGAACACATCTCTTGGTGTGCTTTATGACATCTTAAATAATGTCCTAAAGAATATGGAAACACTTTGTTTGAAAAAGCTGAGGATAAAACTGCATTTTTATTTTACCTGCAAACACTATTTACAATAATATTTCCCCACAAACTTACCACTGTTTTAAATGTTGCTGAAGCTCTTGATGCTTTCATTGGAATCCTGTCAACTATTTTGTCATTTTGTGTTCTTCATGCTGAATTAAAGGGCTAAAATATGTTAAGCATCACAAGCTTAAATGTTACTGTGACAAGACCTTAACTGTCCTAGATTGGTTTGACTATTCTCACTCTGGTAAGGTACCCTGTCTTCATTACACCGCTCCGACTCCTCACTTATAACAGCAACTTTATGTAAAAGGGCAAGAGTTTTCAACGTTTACTCAGAACCCCTGAACAATCTTATGGTAGTACGTTTTCTGTGTCACTTTACATACTGTATACGACTTAAACCATGTCAGTGTTTGCAAAAATAAACTGTAACTTTTATTAAGATAACAATAAGAATAAAGTATTAGAGTTTATATACAGGTCAAGGTTGATACAGTTCCTCACTGCACTTTTTAGACAGTTCAATTATATCTTTAGATTTCCATATAAAGTGCAAGTATTCTATAACAGCCCTTTGGCTAAACTTCCACCAAAGACTTAATACCCAGTCTAGCTCACACTCCCTGACCAGATTCTACTAAGATTCAATTACTCTTCTGCTTCTCCCTAGGCTTCTACTGAGAATTAAGCCTCCCAACACAGCCATACTCTATAGACGACTAGGGACTCTACTTCTTAGTTCCTTGCTAGGTTATCACTAAAGGAATGACTGACAACAGTACTTGTTTTATATAACCTTTTCTCTTATCCAAAAGCCCCTCCCACACACTACTCAGTTGGGTTTCTCTCCTGAGTTGCTATTCTGGTTTCCTAGCAACCCACTTCCAGGCCGCACTGATACTTCAGACAGTCACACCTCCTAAAACTTCATCACAGGTACCACCTGTTTACAGAAATAGTGAAATACTGAAAAAAATAGTCGTAAGTTTGTGCCAACCACAATGCTTGCAAAGTAAGCCAGACTTTTAGAAAGACTCTGCAAAATCTAGAAACGTCTTTGTGTCTGAAAAACAACATGGGAAGAATGTTATCTCCACACAGAAGAGCAGCATGTACAAAGCATCATCTCAGCCAAGTTATTCAAAAGATGTAAACAACTGATACAGCTATAAACGCTCACATCCCATGCTCCCACACTGTGAGAGGAGAGATGAGACATGACAAAAGAAGCAAAGAAAAATAGTGATGTGATTCTAGAACAGCACCCAAATGAAGCAGAAACCCAGGTACCCAGAGAAACTTAGGCACCCTCAGCAGTAATGTTGATGATTTCCATCTGTGGCAGGAAAATGCTAGAAACCATCTGCCTGAACCTGGTTATAGATGTTCATGTTGGCATCAGTGAAAAGTGATTCATGATATTTAACTTTCAGTGCAAAGCCTGTTGCAGAAAGATAAATTCTGCACTATCTATGCATGGCTGGAAATAAATGATTAGTTACAAAGAGAAGTGCAAGGAAAATAAACTGCCCCAAAGGTAGGGAGGAGGAGGAGGAGGAGGAGAGAAAGAAGAGAAGGAGGAGGAGGAGGAAGAAGAGGAAGCAGCAACAGCAGCAGCAAGATCCTCACTTAGACAGCCAAACCAAGAGTTGCTACCTTTTCAACAGAGCCGGAACAGAGCAGTGAAATGTATCCACGACTGGACAAGGGAAATATAATCAAGGTGTATGTAATGTTATCAAAAGCATATTGATTGCAATTGTTAGAAGCCAATCCTCTCATCTCAGAACCAAAGTCAACTTATTATATGTAACCCCAGGATGGGTGAGAATGTTTTATTTACAGTAACATTCATGTTCCACAGATGAAGTTCCATTCTTTGTAAAATAGCTATGCCAAGTTAAAGCACTGTATGCAAATATATTACAATGGCTTCCATGTACTGCAATGTACTGAAAGTGCCAAAATGTTACCAAATACTGCAATGTGTGTCTGTATGAGATGTGCCCATGTCTTGACTGGATGACATATGACATGTATGAAGTTCATGTAATACAAATATGGTATAAGTAGACAATCTTAACAATTACAATATACTTTGAGTAGCATGTTCAAGGTACCATCAGTAAGTATACCATAAGTAGCAATGTTCAATAGGTTGGGTAATAAGTAGCAGGTCCTTAATTATACACAAAATGAGGTTATAAAGGGGAAAAAGTTTTTTTTTATTATTATTGTATCCTAGATTGGCCTAGATTTGTTTAAGATGTCATGGTTAATCTCCAGAGATCACTGAAAGTTATTGTTACTGTTACCAAACAAGGAGTCTTTAGGCAGGGCATATGGAATGTACCTTGCACAACCATGAAAATGGTGAAGACTGGGTGAAAAGTTTGCCTATATGGTCTGTTAAAACAAATTCAACAAGGACAACTATAGTATAGATATGCGTGCACACACACACCTGCAAGGATTATTCCAGAGTGAAAAAATGAGTGAAATTGAACAAACAGTGGAAAATGAAAAGCCAGAATAGTTATACATCATGATGGCAGTTAATTCTTGAAGTTAAAAAACAAACAAACAGACTCTTAATGAAAGCCACTGATAATTATGGTTTGAAGTTCTTCTGGATCTGGAATATTTCATAGTATACTGTGTCATGTGCATATTTTAGTAGCAATTACCCTGTCCTTGTGCATTTTTTGTATAATGTAAAATCCATACAAAAGTAGATCTACAATGTAGATCTAGTATTGTCTATTTTCTGCATCTGGAGAAATGAGACATCTTATTGTAGAGTTTCTAGGTTACATATTATATTCAGATGTGGGATTTTTGTCCAGTTTTTTTTTTTAAACAACTTCAGGCCAATGCTGAAATGTAACAAAATGGACACATACAAAAGTAGAACAGATTGGAAATAACTTGATTTGTCCATACATTCCAGCAGAAAGTATATAAGATTTTTATAATAGTCACAAAATGGAAAAGGTGTACTAAAATAAAAATATTACTGAGCAATAATTTGATTTAAAAACTGTTCTTCTATAGCATATCTTTCTCACATTGTTCAGATAAATGTTTCTGGGAAGCCCAAAAGCAGGACATGAGGGCAATAACTCTCCTCCATTCTTGTCTCACAGAAATTATATTCAGTGTCATGCAAGCTCTATACATAGTGGTTCCCTTCAACTTCCTTTGTTTCTACTGTCTTTATTGTTTTAGGTTGCCATTTAGATCCTGAGGTTTTATGCAACATATGGCCTTGAATGTTGTGTGAAACATTTTGATTTGCCGAAATATTTGATTTGGATACCAGCTGACCTCTAGAATCTCATAACTCTTTGGACAGACAATAGCGCTGTTGGTTATCTACAAAACTGACATCTTAGACTTAAATCCTATAGAGCAGCGGTAGTAAAAGAGAAGCTTCTGATTTTACTTTCAGATATTGATAAGCCTTTTTTTCCCCAGGAGGTGGTGAGGAGGCTGCTGGAGGACACAAGGATGACAATTTGTCCCTGTCCTCTGCAGTTGTTCATTGCTGCTATAGACTGTACATATCTACACTCCCAAAACAGTCATAATACCTTCTTTGTTCAGAGTAACCCTCTATCAGCTGAAAGCAACAGCAGATTCCATGCATATACTTTAATTAAAATGTTTCTACATATTTTTTAACATACACATTTTAGTTATGCATATTTTTCACATGTACAAATGGTTGTGCACACATTTTCCCCTCTGAAATACACCAAATATCTTGCAAATATTTATGTATGGAAATTCTGATAAATTTGTTTTCATGTCTATTTTTTTTTAACAAAGATTCCTGTGTTGATTAATGTTCCAGGCTTTTAGGAAGGATGATCTTCAATCTCAGTGGGATAGTGGAAGGGGTTATCATGATTACTGGTGGCATTGCTTATTACTGTCACTGGATTTGACCCATTGTTCCTCTCATGTTACCAACCAGAAGCTGCCAACAGTTCCTTTCCTGTAACTTCCCCTTCTAACTCCAAGAACTGCCAAGAATATGATTCTTTTAAAAATGGGAATCAATATCGCCCTTTGGTTCTTTTACATCAATGTTTGGTTTTCAGGGCTCTTTTTTTTAACATCAGCAAAGGAGCCCCAGTGGATGCCTTAGGCTATGACCAGCAAGAATAGATCTGAAGCAAGCACACATCTCAACAGCTATAAGAAGTGAGATCTTTAGGGTAACAGAAGGATGACAGTGCCTGTCTCTTTGATTTGCTAGAAACATTGAGGTGCCTCTATCAAACTTGTTGCTGAAGATTTAAATCCCAATGCCTGATTTTCTTTCCACTAGAAGTTATGTTTCTTCTGGCTGACTTCACAGTTTTAGTAGGATGTGTGACAGTTAGGCTAAGAAGGGAGTTTGGGGGTAAAACGTGGTGTGAGCAGAGACTAGCAAGGGAATAGAAATAGGAAATGCACACACATATACACATGCATACAAACTCTAGCGAAATAGAAGTTGTGTGCCTTGGCACTTAACAGCAAGAAGCTTTGCCTCCCAAACAGCAGACTCCCTGCAGTGAGAAGATTCAGCAGTAACTGGGGTAAAAAAACTTTTTCATAGCTATATAGTTTATATAAATAATAGAGTACAAAGGAAGTTTGAAGAAGGAAAGTAAGGGCTTCAGGCCATATAGGAGGAAGGAATGTTCTGATCTCACACAGAGAGTACCTACTTTCACATAGTAACTGCTTTTCAGAGGAGAACATTTTGCTACTCCCCTTTCTCCCTTCATGCCTCTTCCATTTTAAACTTCTAAGCCAGAACACATAGAAGGGACACTAAAGTTTCAGAATCCTCTTAATGTGCCACTAGGAACACTAAACATTCTGTTCAGGAGGATGTTTGGACATGGGCATCTTATGGAGTTATTAGCAAGTGGCAACATTTGTTACCATGGTCTGGAAGGACTTGCCTACTAATTATCGAGTTGCTGTTAAAGACATTGCTTGGTGAAAAATAGAAAACCCAAAGAAAGATTGAGAACAAAACCAAGCACTGGAAGAATCTGTGAACTTACAGAAAAGCAGGGGACATTTCTTCATCCCCATGACTATTAAGCTTTAGAATACCACATGCTTGTGCCATCCATGCTACTGAATATCTGTATTATCCATTGGGTGAATTCTTCAGAAGTCTGGGAGTTTATGCTCATGATAGCTAGTTCTGTTTCTTCTTGATACCAGAAGTCAGAATCAAGTGAGGCTCTACATGTTCTGAACTGGTGACAGAATGCTGTAACAGGCTCAATAAGCATCAATATACTGATACAGGATACTGAAAAAAGATGGAAGCTTTATGAATTTTTGCCTCTCAGTTTTGAGAGTATGGTAATCAACCTGTCCTGGGATGATGCCACATTTCTCCAGAGCAAGCAGGAATGTGGCTTTGGAAAATCCTTGGCTCATCTTTCTCATTGGAGATCCAAGTGACCCCATTGGTTCAGAATGTCTATGGCCAGTTTTAGTTGGCCAATTAGTTAGGACCATTCATGAATGGGGGTAACCTGGACACAGTGGATCAGACACTAGTAACTCCCTGTCTAAAGTATGGATTTTGGTTTCCATATGGATTTTGAGGATGATCAAATGTGGAAGGTCATAGACAGACTGATGCTGGTGTATGCCTTCAACTTGTTTCCAACTTATGGTGATCCTAAGGTGAATCTATCATGGATTTTCTGGGTCTGAGAGTGTCTGACACACTCAAGGTCAGCTGGTGGGTTTCCATGGCCAAATGATGAATCAAACCCTGGTCATAGCCCAGCACACAAACCACAACACCACACTGGTTTGCTAGTTTCTGGACAGTAATCTTAACTAGTTTGTCTAGAAAATCCTGTAGAAGCCACATTCTGATGATCTGAACTGGTTGCCAGTGGCTGCCAATATGCTTCTTGTCTGAGTTCAACGTGTTGGTATTCAAGTTAAAGCACAAATAACTTAGGATCTGATAAAGAAGCTCTTTTCCCTGTGGTGCTGAACATTAAGATCTATAAAATGGGACCACATCTGTTCTCCACCACTGGGAATAACACATTTCATTTTGACATGGGAGAGAGTCTTCTCAACTTTAGCACCCTCACCTTGGATATTATTTCAGTGTCAAGGTAAAACTTGGCTGTTCACTGAAGTAATTTGGACTTCTTGAACTATAGATTTTACTTTCAGCCTTGTTCTTCCTTTCCCCTTCATGTATGATTTTACTTATGTTGAATGGTTTTAACCTGTTTCATGACTATTTAACATTGATTAGTGCTGCCCCACTGTGAGATATCTAGAGGCAATAGAATATTTAAAATAAAAATATGAGAAAAATGTGAGAAATGAGAAAGCAAAAACAAATAGCAAATTATATACATGTCAATGTGTGTTTTTGTTCTACTTTATTAATTTATTTTTATGCACATTTATCTTCGTCCATGCCTTTATGCATGCAGCATTAATGGCATATTGGTTTCTTTAAGGTACATTAAAACACTCTATTTCAAAGGACACTAGTCTGCTATAGAACTGTCTGAAGTTCTCATTGCTTGAGGAGGAGGAAGAGCAGGATATATGAATAAAATTATGAATTGGCCCCTTTGGGGTTCTTTTCCTCAATATTATGCAAATCTGTTAGGTTTAGGTTTTATTTTTAATTGCTGTCTCTAGGCTAATTAAGGATTATCACAATATTACATTACCCTAATTTACAGGAATGGTTGTCCTATAAATAATCACAGTATTAATTTCATGATACTAATTAAGAAAGTTCTAAGCATATGGGCAACATGACATTTTGACAAACAGGGCTACTGATATCATTTGTGAACTTTCAACACTTTGGCTGATAAACCCTGGAACAAGTGACAAGGCTGAGCAATTCTGTAATTGGAAATACCATTTAGCTGATCTACTGTGGCTCAGGCCATGTATTTACTCCAATTTTCAGTGTGTGCGTGTGTGCATGAGTGTAACTGAACAGAGACCTTCTTAAACTTTGTGTTCCTATGGGCTCTTTTTTCCCAAGGTCATCCACTTTGTCCTGTGTTCCACAGATAACTGTGAGTTGTCTTTTGCTTATACTTTCACCTGTTTGAAACATGCAGAAGATTTTCATCCTTTGAAATCAATATCTGTCACAGAGGTTGAGGTACTTTAAAGCATAGACATTAAAAGGAGAGAGAAAGTGGGAGGAGAAAAAAAAAAGAAAAAATGTGTGCAATAAGCTAAGCTATAAACAAATCTTTCTCAAAGCCCCTTTCATAAAGGTTCTTTTGAAAACAGAACTGAGTGCCATTTATCTAGCATGGGGAAAGCCTTGTGGTTTCAGTATAAGTAAACAAGTTACGTTTCCCTAGGTGAAGAATGGTTTTGAAAACTGCTAGGAGACATAAACACATCTGAATGTCCATTTAAGTGTGCTAAATCTAACACCTAAAGAGTCACTACAGTGTCTCCTCAATATTCATTTATGAAAAAAAAAACAAAAAAACAAATTACTATTCATTTATGAATAGTAAAAGGATAGCAACAAGTGAAATTTTATCTTGTTTTGCATTTTGTACAATTACAATACCTGTTGGAACTGAGCTATATTTGTTACTGCAGGTTAGGCCTCCTTGGAGATAGCATAAAGATATCATTTTGATATCAATAATTTGGCTCTCTTCCACCACCCCTCTCCAGGTGTTTGAGAGGCCCCTGGACAAGCCCAGAACTAGACTTGGCCATCAAACGCTGCAATATCCCAAGACAATAAAGGCAGGCCAGAAATAGCCAGATCCCCGCTTTAGGAGACCTCTCTGCAAACACCCTCATTATGTATGCATGCTGTTTACAAAGGACTCCCTGCCCCGAGCAGGTAACTTGGCAAGCTAGAAGCTTAAATACCAAGCACTGAGCATTTTCATACCCCTTTGTCAATTTGGACTTAACTCAATCATGCTAAATTGTGACCTCTCTGAGACATTGTTTCACACCCAAAACTCATTGTTTTCCCCAAGTAAGGCACAGCCTGCAGTCCCAATTCACCCTTTAAAAGCCCTTGATTCCGAGACCTTCCTCGGATTGCTCCTGAGTTCCATCTCACCTTGCTACCGCTTTGCCTGGGTGAGCCTCAGTTCCAGTAGCTGAGGCCGCAGCAACCTCGGACCACTCCAAACTTCCATCAAGCCTTGCTGCTGCTGTGCTTGGCGAGCTCCCCTCAGCTAATCGAGCAGAGTTTCTTCTCTGCACCCCTGGATTCTCCCGCAAGGCCCAGGATGACGAGACAGGTGTTGTATCACCCATTTCCCCTGAAAATCTCTATCCTTAATTCAACTTCTAATTTCTTAGTTAGCTGTGTGAATGTAGTGTCTTTAATATTTGTTTGTATCCAACAAAACCTCATTTTGATTACTTTAAACTCGTCTGGCTGCTAGACTGACCTGGCCCCTTAGATGCTGGGTTGCAAGATCCTGTTAAGTTACCCTGCTTCTCACTAGCTTAAGTGGTACTCCAGCTAATTTTCCCCAAAATTGTGTTTTATAGTTTGGCTATTTAGGTATCCCTCCCAGGACCCCCTGTAAACAGGGTAACAGATTATTCCACAAAATAGTCATCTGGGGCAGAATTCTAAGTGTATCCTGGTAAGCCAAGCAAAGGTCAGCCAAGCATTTAAGACTTAGCTTTTCATACTTTATCTGTTGAAAGCTCATTGAAAGCTCACTGAAAGTTTCATATTCATTTTTCCTACAGCCAAAGTGACACAAAGATTCCACAAAATTACAAAGACATATTTAAAATACTAAGCAATCCATCATTTACACCACCAACACCATCTAGCTAAAGTAAAATGAAATGAAATGAACAATTGCAAAGCAGTATCTAGTCTCATCTGTTTGAGTCCCCACAATATCTAGTCTCCACATTGAGTGAAGACTACATAACTCTATTTCAATTAAGTAAACAGTCTTTACACAGGGCAGAAACTCCTTTAAAAGAACTAGGTATTCCATAATTCTGGGATTAATGAAGCCAAGACCTCCTCTCTTCACAACCAGTGGCGGAGCTTGGAGTGTGTTTGGAGGCCAGAGGGGTGTGACATGAGGGGTGTGGCCACTGGGGAGGTCATTGCTGTGGTGCATGGGGGCATAGCCAGGGCATGCTGGGGCATGGCTACAGACTGGGACACCCCAGAAACATTGCCACCTGGGGACAATTACCCCCATGTCCCTACATGACTGTTCACAACCAAGGATCTAATTGAACAGAGTATGTAGTTGTAATCTAAAAGAGCAAGGAGAACGACAATTCCTCTCTGACTGAAATCCTTTTAGGTTGACCTTGAAAAGCAGGCCTGGAACTTATGATCTAACGGGTGGAACATACAGGTGCCACTCATCACATAAGATCACCACTCTGTGAGGCCATTTGACTCTAGTTAAGAATGGACAAGGCAATTAAGATTGAAAGTAATGAATTCATCTGTAGAGAATTAACCTTTTATTTTTAGTAACAAGGGCATTAAAAACTGTATCTCACAAATGGTATAATGAGTGGAAACAAAGTCACTTAAATGGATTCCGAATAATGTTTTCTAGTTAATTTGTCACATTACTTTTAAAGGACATTTAAAGACATTTAAGGGTCATTTTGACAGCATTTTATTTAAGTTTTGCAGCATTGTGTTATGGGATTCAAAATTTCCTAAATGTATGCTGTCTTCTTATCAATTTTTTCTTTAAACAAAACAAAAATTAATGAAATTAGCTGAAAATCAATGAGCAATCAAAGAGGAACTGTCATTTGCTTGACAACCAATGCCAAATATCTTCATATCTATATCTATCTATAAATAAATAAAAAACAATTCAATTAAAAACAAATTACTGTTGAAAAGTAATATTCCAGGACCTGCAGATTAGTTTTCTGTTTTTGTCTGTGTCAGTTTGCAAATGTTTGTTCCTTCATAATATTATATTGATGCTCAACCACTTTATTTTGACTTGTTTTGTTTAAATAGCATTAGCTCAAAAGCAATAATTCCCCAACACACACAGAAGCGGAATACTTACCTGGACTCGCACGAAAATGTATCTGCAGGGGTTGGTAAGCTTTGGAAGGTCTCCATGGAGTGAGATCAGAATGTTATGTTTGATTGGAAGCAACATGATCAGGGCTAGCTGATGTGAGAGTCACAACATAACAACCTGCTCAGCATATCCGTGGGCAATAACACCTCAGCCCCTGAGGCAATCCAAATTGCTTTGATTTCTCTCCAGTCCAGCATCTTGGAAGGTAACTCAGGGACTCCCACCCAAGCTGCAGGGATCTAAATGAGAGAGCTATATTCCCAGGTTAACCTCAAGGTAGCCTCCTTCACCAACCCCCTGGGATACAGGGCTTTAAAGAGGTAGTTCTGGAACCCTATCCTACACCAAAGGTATGCCAGTAGGTAATCACCAAAGTTTTGTTCTCTCTCATTATCTGCCAAAGGACAACTTACTTACTGATAAGCTACAGGAAAGGAGATTCCATCAGAAGCTCAGGAAAAACTTCCTGATGGTCAGAGCTCTCCGGCAGTGGAATATGTTGCCTCAGAGTGTAGTGGAGTCCCTTTCTTTGGAGGTTTTTAAGCAAAGTCTGGATGGCCATCTGTTGGGAATGTTTTGATGTGTATTCCTGCATAGCAGGTGGTTGGACTTGATGTCCCCTGTGCTGTCTTCCAACTCCATGATTCTGTGATTCTATGACAACACCCAGAGCCAATTTTCCCAATTCCATTAAAGACAGTATGGGGGGGGGGGAATTGAGAAAAGGGGAAAAAATTCCTATCCAACCCTGAAACAACCAAATTAATTCACAGTGCATTGGGGGCAGGAGGGTGGGTCAGTGTCAAACACTGAATGACACAGATAGGGGTCAAACTGCTTCACTGTCTCCTTTGCCCTTATCAAGTGTCTTGAGCTGGCACTTAGCACCAATCAAACATAACATTCTGATCTCACTCCATGGAGACCTTCCAAAGCTTACCACTCCCTGCAGATGCATTTGTTGTGCTAGTCCAGGTAAGTATTCTGCTTCCATGTCTGTTGGGGAATTATTAATAACACTAAACACATGTGCACACACACAATATTTGCGCACACAGACATTCACATTATTTTTAAATCTACTCTTCTCCTTCCAAAATGCACTTTAAACATATTTTATCCTAAAATATGGTTTATATACATTTTAACCAGAATATGCTTTTCATGTATATATTAGATACATTTTTGAGAAGATACACATTTTCCTTCAAAATACCTAAAATACGTTTAAAATGTAACCAAAATAACCAAAAACTTTAGCCTCCCCTGCAGAAAATTTGTTCATCTCCACTCATGGCATTATATTTGACAAACCCATAAAGCAGAAAATTCTCACAGGAAAAGCCTTCTGAAACAGACCAGTCATGTCAAATGTCATGTAGTGCTAGTTGAAAGAACTCAACTATAAAATTGTTTGGTAAAGTTTGTCCCAGACACTGAAAAGTCCTCTGATTCTAGCCCAGATGGCTGAGCAATCTGGATGAAGGTATCAAATGAGAAGAATATGCAGAGATGGACATATGGAAGAACAAAGCCCATAGGTTCCAGATTCCAAACAATTGAGGGCTTAAATGGCTGAATTCAACTTTGAAAAAAACAAACAAACAAACAAACAAACAAGCATATGGTTGATTCAAATAAAACAAAATGGACATAATGCAAGGTCACTGGACTGAAAAAGATGAAGAGAAATAACAGGAAGAGTAACCTGGTGCTAAATCTAGAAGAACCAAAGAATGATATGAGATACAATTCTCATGTCAAAGTATGAACCAATCTGACCATATACACCCCATATTAACCCCATATTCAGTGAACAGACTCTGAAAGTGGGAAGACCATTTTATGTCACCTCTAGATTAGCATGTGATCAACACTGGCACCATTTCTGGTGACCATAAGTGAACTTTTCAGTAACTAGAAGCCACTTCAACTCAAGCAATGATGACTTGTGTTCCAATAAGCCACTTTTCAAGTGTTTTCTCTTTGCTTTAGCATGAAGGAAGACAAAATAGACTTAGGAGGAAACGCATGCACAGAGACAATTTTTAAGCCCAAAATCATTTATTTGACTGATTTTTAAAGATTTTTAGATACTCAGTTTTGGAGTTCCATGGGATCTGACAATTTAAGGACTGCATGGGTAACCACACAGGCGACTTATGGTCTATGGACAACACAGTTTCTTCCTCTGAATGAGAAGTTGCTTCATCAAGTTACAAAAGAGCCCGAGAAAGGCTACAAATCATGATCATTCAATGACTCCCATGACCATACATAGGATAGATTATGCTTTAATCATGTTATTTGAAAGATATTCCAATGAAGAAATGATATCAAAGAGAAAGAACATCTACACAGGAGTCAAAAGCAACGAGTGGGTATCTGACTGTCAGATTGATATTAGTCTAGCTAAAAAAAGTGACTAATTGTAGTTACTGATAAAACATTCCAAAATGAGGAACATCTCTCTGTGTACATGTACATTCCTGATCAGTACACAACACTGTGGTACATCTCATAGGTATACTAAATAATTTAGGGCTTCATGAATTAGTCACAGCTTCATGAACTGGTCTCCAAGATAAGTTCAGTATCTTGGTTAATTTCTTTAACCTTCAGACTAAAACCCAGAGTCAATGCACTCTACAACTAACATGGGAGTCATGACCCAATATTCTGCATTTCCCATTGTCCCTTTGCATCTACCTTATTATAGCCAATGAAAAAGGATGACAGTGTACAGAAAGGTTACTGCAAGTCTTCTCTTCAAGTAAAGAGAAATTTCTCAATTCTTTCATAAGCATGTCTAAGCCAGCTTCCTGTCCATCATCCATAGCTAGGAGGTGCTATGCAGACTGAAGCTCTGTATGACATCTCTCATGTATCAGCTTAAGACATGCTCAGGCCTCAAGCCTTGACACTGTGGAGCCAGTACTATTTACTTTGATCCTTTATACAATAGGGCCAATTATCAATGTTACTAGAAGATCAATGGCCTGTATTTTCCAGTATCTTTTTTTTTTTTTTTAATCCCCAAGAACCACCTCACTATAGGAACACTCTGAGGACCCAAAAACTTTCTAATAGGCAAAGAGCTGATGTTCAATATCCCACCACCAATGGAAAGACTGCATGAAATGGTAGAGACTTGTGTATGCTATAATGCTTCTGCCAAGTTGCTTTCTCTCATAATCTTTCATGATGACAGTCTATAATGACACACACTGTGAAGTTGCCAGCTCTTATTAAGGGATGCTTGCAAAACTGGTGGTGCTGTCATTTCCTTAAGCTTCCCTGTCTTGACTATAGCAAGGCATTGCAGGCTTCTGTTAAATCAGACATCTGCTCTTTCTGTTTATGGCTATATAGCAGAATGCCAAATGTATGTAGCTAGTAAAAGCCAGGGCTTGCTATTTTGTATGAGAATATATTTAATCAAAACAGTTTTCCAGCTTGTATCACTTACTCTGGAGGACCTCATTTATGCCTTATTGGGGGTGATGTGATAGAAAATTCCAGGCAGAGTGTTAAATATCATAACTTTAGCAAAGTATGTTTTGAAAACAATGATCATTAATTACTGCACATTATAACAAATATTAAGCTAATTTTTTTTTGGGAGGGAAGGAGGTAGATTTCACTTATTAACTCAAGTCCAAACATCCACTAGGCATTACTGTGCTTCTCAGTAATTCAAATTTCAATATCTCATGACATTGACTTCCAGGAAATAAATGAAGATGAATATGACTCATTTTTTCTTATTAGCAAGTAGCTTAAATAGGAAACCTAATTTTGGAGCTCCTCAAACCAAATTTAAAGATCAGTTCTACCTTTGATTTTGCTGAAACATGTCTTGCATACTACTGAAGCAAACTCTTTTAGTCTAGGCAAAGCTGAAGGGGGATCCCCTTTATTTCATCTGACAACTTGATGCATCAAAAATGAGTTTTTCATTTGCAATCAGTATTGTGCCACATCCTTGGGGTTTAATTCTGCTCCTGAAACTATTAACTTTGAATACCTGGAGAGTCACATCTGGAGCAATAGCAAGAATGCAACAGTCTTGTAATGTACACTGGATGCTTGAAAATTGAGAATTAGACTGAACTTTGACAATTGAGGAAAAGAATTGCTGAAACATGCTGTGTATATGTGGAATATAGGTAGTCTCCTGATGAGAGAGTTTATGGAGCCCAACCTGCTCATCTAACTCCACAGAATTGAATCATGCACCTTTAGGTCTTTTCCTGGGCCACTTTTTATTTTTTTCCCCTTTGGGGTGGGGGAAATATTGGCTTGGGTGGGAAACAGAATGGAGATGAGGGAAAATATAAGCAGATATGTCTAAAATCTCCCCATGGCTATGGCTTTCTGGGCCTTTCCATGATGAGAGAGAGGACTTCCCTTGATAGTAAATAGCAGAGAAGCACACAGTATGCCAATTCTCAAGCAGGAGCTATTGTGCATGAAGAATGATAATGAATGTTTGTGCAAGTTTAAAGAAAGAACAGAACAAGTGTGTAGGTTAATGTGAACAAAATACTTTTCTTTCAGGCTATGAGTTCATAAGATCGACAAAGCCCTCTCCTATTTTAATCTCCCCCACCTGCCAATGCCCAAATGCACTCAGAAATCACCAGTCCTGCACCTACTTAAGGAAGTCCAATGCAGGCCACATTCTGAATGAACAGAAATGGTGGACTGATATGCATAAAAGAAGGGAAGTTTTTCCTCTTTACCTACCTTTTTCTCTAGTGTCCTGATACATTGAGTGAGAAAGTGTTTGGGAAGACATCCAAGTTCCTATGAGGGAAATAATTGTCCCAGGGAATCAAAGGTTCTCCTATCCTTCTAAGGCAAGATGCATAGTACCAATGCCAGCCAATTTATTTTAGTACATGAGGTAGAAAATTGCATAAACATATCTCCCCATCCCTGGCAGTAAACATAAAATAATAGGAAAAAGAAATAAGAGTGTACTTCCTTTTTATGACATCCAAAAACTGCTTCCTATAAGGGCTACCACACTATGGTCCTTTTCGCACAAGGGAGACGCATCACTGTAGTGGTGTTGCTTCATGAATATATCTGCATGTCAAATTGGTTTGACACCATTCTGCCATAGTTTGTTCTGCATGCATTCAGCTCTTAGCGAGCTTCACATTGTTGTGAAACTGGTGTAATATAAAAACAGAAAAACTGTGATGCAAACCAACCACAATGGTGCCACTGCATTTTTTCCTATATGTGGAAGTGTGACATTGATTCACGCCACAGAGGTGGGTGTTAAATTGCAGTAGAACAGTGGAAGAAGGAGGGGAATAGGAGTTCCAGGAGAATTGACGGTGCGGAAGCTACAAATGATTTTCTCCATTTTACTTCAACAGAAACTGGAAGATGTGCAAATAGGAATCGGGGTAAGTTGGAGTAAAAAACACTACTCATAAAATGTGGTGAAATGCTCCTCCACTCTAGTGCAGAAATGGCCTATATCTAGTAGTAGAGTGAGCCCTGCCAGAATGGCAAATCCATTCTGCTGGAACTGTAGAACAAAAACCAGAAAGAATAAAGACACTGTTTTGTAATGTTCGTGTCATTCCATTACCTCAAAATAGGTTGACTCAGGGGTCCGCCCATGATGCCCATACCTCTTTGAAATGGTGGGAAATTATTAGCTCAAAATAGGAGGCCTGCAAGAGGGAGGTAACCTAATGAGATCTTTTACACCTATGTTTACCTGTACTTCTACAGGGAAAAACCAGCCAGAGATCCCAAGTAAGCTTAATCATGCTTTATTGGGGGAATTAACAGTCACACATCCAAGATACAAGCAATTACTTAATCACACATGGCTAACAGAAGGGAAAGAGAGGAAAGTTTTCAGATAGTGAGAATTCAGGGGTGAAGTGTGTGATATTTACCACTCTAGAAGAGTAGCAAAGAACCATTGTGGCAATGAGAGTCTAAGAACAGTACACAAACAGGAATCAGAGTAGCAGAGTGATGACCAGCAGTCTGTACTGTGAGTTGCCTGGCCAAAACTAGGGGTTTAAATATCTGATTTTTGCCTGGAGGACTAGAATGTTAATGGCTCTCCAGCCAAGAAAGCAATGAAGTTTGCAGAGTGGACACTACACTTTTAAAACTTTTTTTTTTAAAATCAAGTAGATAACAGAAGCTTTGAAATATTAATAGGAAGACTTCAAATGATATCTGAAAGAAAACAATATTACAAATGAGTTCTGGCAATTTAAAGCAAGCATTCACTGCTAAGAACAAGGAAAATGTGTTTAGGGAAAGCTTGAATGGTAGTAGATTGCCTCAAAATTAAACAGGCAAATAATAGGTGTGCATTTAATTAAAACTCATGGTGGCCCTCTCTGTTGCATTTTATTTCCAGTGCTATTTCTGAATCACCTCTCCAGGAAATAAATGATATATTTCCTTCATGCTAAACACAACCATCAAAAACACATCTCAGGGTTTCCTGTCTGAGTATCCATTATAGCCAAAGTTCCCCTAAGATGTGAAGATATCACCTTGAAGTCTCAACAATTTCAATAACTAAAATCTCAATCTAAAATTTATTTGAATCCATACATGTTGTTCTCCAGTCAGAAATTAATAATTAGTAATATGTTCCATAAAAGATTTTTTCTAAAGAAAAGTTGAATTCTAAATTAAATTGTCCACACCTTTCAAAATGAAATTTCCTTTTTCTCAGCAGACCATCTCTTGGTCCATTATTATCCCAATCATATAATCTGTTATATTATCCCATCATATTCTATGACTTACAGCAAGGTTGCACAATTTATCATCTACCAAGCTGAACAAAGTTCTGCACTTCAGCTATGTATGATAGCCAGTGGTAAGAATATACATTTTATATATATATATATATTTTTTGAGGCTGCAAGGAAATTTATTCCGCTGCTAGGGAGAACATATATCTTTCACAGAGGGTTTGCATGACTCTTTTATGCCTTCTTAGGATTTGCCGCCTTTGTTCTTCTCCTCATATTTCTGATCCAAAGCTTTCTGCAGATTAAGGTTTAGGGCATTTTTCTGGAACCATCTCCCTAGATCATCAGTTTTCCTTCTGTGCCAATGTTTGGGATCCCGAACTGCTCTTTTTTATCACATTTTATACATAAAATAAATAAATAAATAAATAAATAAATAAATAAATAAATAAATAAATAAAAAATATTATGTATAAAAAGAATATACATAATATTAATGATTTTTTTTCTCATTCTCAGAAACGATGTCTCAAAGCAACTCATGCGACAGGTTTAGCACCTTCCCCTCCCCCAGTTTTCTCACCCTGCATTTCAGGACTTTAATGAACATTTCTTTTTTAAAAATCTACTTTTTTCCAAAGAATAATAATAATTAAAAAGGTATTTGCACAACCTCTTTTTTTTTTGAAAATTCAAAATATGGAAAATAATCAAAAATGTATCATTCCCCCACAAAAACTCTACCTATCATAATATTCTAATTTTACATGAGGAAAATGTAGATTTTTTTGGGGGGGGGGTGAGGAGGCATGAAATGAGTAAATATTTCCATCCCTACATAGTAATATTTGATGACCAACCATGGAATAACAATAAATAAGGGCCCCTTTATTTGACCTAAGCCATTTAAATTGTGTTGACCTGGAAATGGAGCAAGTGGGGCAACAAGCTGATTTACATCCAGCTTAAGCCAGGTGTTTCTCCTGGACACCTCCTCAGGCTTCCTTTGGGCAAAACACCTCAGCTCTGAGGGCAAAGCAATAATTTGATTGTTTGTCAGCCAGCTGTAATTGAAAGGTAAATCCATGGGACCTCCACCCAAGTCATACAACCCTACAAGTAAGAGCCCAAATCCCAGGTTAGCCTAAAGGATAGTATCCTTTCTCCTTCTCCCCAACTCTCTGGACCTAAAGAGGAAGTTTCAGAGGACTGCCCTAAACCAAAGGGATGCTAAAGGTGTCTTAAATCCCACTGCCTTCATGATGACAGCCTATTTAAATACACCATCCAAAGCCAATTGTCCAGGTCCACCAAATACGTTATGGGATTGGCCAAAAAAAGAAAAGAAAGAAAAAGAAAAAAGAAAAAAAGAAGAAGAAGAGGAAGAGGAAAAACAGGTAAAAGGACTGGGAGAGCTCACAGTGTAATGGAAGTAAGTGGGTGGGTCAAATGACAATGATCAAAGTTGCACGAGAAGAGATGTGCAGGCAATTTATAACACAAAACCACATCCCTCATACGTGCCAAGTTTGGGCACCAAGCACCACCTGCAAAACACCCTGGTCTCTCCCATAGAAAGCATCAAACCAGTACCTTCACCCACAACATATTTTATAAGAGCAAAAGTATATCTATTAAACTGATATAGTTTTTTTCGAAGAGAGAGAGAGATTGAAAGAGAAATGTCACCAAAGAGGAAGGTAAGCTTTTGATGGTCACCATGGAGTGAGACAAGAGTGTTATTTTGATTGGTGCTAAGCACCAAATCAAGACATGTGATGGGGCAAAGGAGACAGTGAAGCAGTTCACCCCCTATACATGTCATTCCGTGCTTGATGTTGACCCACCCTCCCACTTCAATGCAGTGTGAGTTAATCTGGTTGCTTCAGCGCCTGATAGGAATTCCCCCCCCTTTTCTCAATTTTTTTTTTGTTTTTTTCTTTGTTTTTTGTTTTGCCTATCCCATACTGTATTTGATGGAATTGGGAAAGTTGTCTCAGGGTAGTGGTGTTAAATAGGTTGTCCTTTGGCAGATAGTGGGGGATAATAAAATGTCAGTGATCACCTATTGGCACCCATTTGGTGAAGGGTGCAGCTATAGAACCACCTCTTTAGGGCCCGGCATCCCAGGGGGTTTGGTGAAGGAGGCTACCCTTGATGTTAACCTGGGAATAAGACTCTCACTTTTAGAGCTTTGCAGCTTGGGTGGGAGTCCTGGCTTCCAAGATGCTGGACTGGGGAACAACCAAAGCAATTTGAATTGCTACTGAGACTGAGGTGTTATTACCCATGGACAGGCTGAGCAGGTTGTCATGTTGTGGCCCTGGCATCAGCTGGACCCGTATCATGTTGATCCCCTACTCTTGTATCTTTCAGATTAATGCAATTTAAATAACACAGGTTAAAATAAAGTGGCCCTTAGTTAATCCTTTTATTCCATGGTTGAGCATCAAAGAGAGAGAGAAACTTTGAATGAAATACTGTCAGTGCTAAACAATCTGACCATAACTGTCAGAGATCCTGCAGGTAGCATTATACATATAGAGAGCACCCAGAGAAAGAGGATAACTTCCAAGTGTTCATGCAGTGTACCAGATTCACACACAGACTGGTAATGACTGTCATTTTGTTACAAATGAATCCAATTTTGTGCTTATATTAGTGATCTCTATTGTTCTAACTGCTGTGTTTAAAACTTTTTCCGAATCTCATGAAATCTCCCTCTCTCTCTTTCTCTCTCTCTGGTATTTCAACTTATTCCCCCTATTTTATATAATAGCTTAATCAGAATTTCATCAAACAGAAAAGGTAGAGTTAATTTCTGATTTCCTCTGAATCATTTTTGCTTCTTTGCTGGTACAGCATACTAGCTGTGGGCGTGCAATCATTAGTGTGTACAGATCACTCAAATCTTCATGTATCAACAACAGCAGATGCTGAAATGGGCTGAGTCCTATGAATTGGGAAAGAAGAGAAAACTAAAGTAATAAAACAAGTCTGATTTCTGGCATCCAGCCAGATAGACCACTATCCCATCTGCTAAAGTGATTTGCATCTGTTGAAGCAGAAAAGACTCTTACTTAATCACCCAACAAAAACAACAGTTTGGAATGCCAAAAGTCCTTTCCTTTTTTTTACTACATTTGAGCAGTTTTTCCTGACCTCATTCCATGACATGTTGTTCAGCTGCAGCTTCTATCATTCATCTCAGCATGGCCAATAATAAGGGGTGGTAAATGTTCTAAGCCAATAACATCTGAGGACCCTGAGAAAAGCTTTGACTAGGGTGGGTAATTTGTGGCCTTCCAGGTATGGCTGAACTGTCGTTGCTATCAGGCCCAGGCTAAAGGATGATGGAAACTGCAATCAGATCTCAGTCTGCTTTTCAGCAAACCCTAGATGAGTATTTTATTTCTCATTGAGAAGGTGAGGAGAGAGCAAAGATTACCTTATTCAGCATGGAGAACCAGCTGAGTCCAAAAGCAAATAAAGCTAGTTTTGCCCTTTCTTCATTCTCATGTCAGGAGAATGTGGAAAGCACCCATTGCCATTCAGCTAGTGCTTAAAAATTTGATGACTTGGCTGAGTGCATTTTATTCCTTTCCTTGCTCCTCCACTCAAGGAAGTTGACTCCTAGACACAGAGGTCTCAAAACCTCAGTTCATCACTGTCCTGCCCCATCACCATCTGAATAAAGAATGTTTTGGGGAAAGAAAAGCTAAAAAGCAGTTTTTTTGGGAGGGTCAGAATAACGAATTATCACAGACAAATAAAAAAATATTATGCGGGGTGTGATAAAAGATCTATCTAGCCCAGAGCTTTCAAAACTTTTCATGTTGGTGACACACTTTTAGACATGCATCATTCTGCAACACAGTTTTACAAGCAAACTGAAGGTTAAACTAACCTGTTATAAGAGATACAGACACATACATAAATTGTAAGAACAAAATGTATGGGAATACAACGTATCTCATGAAAACCTTTCACATATTTTTTAAAAATATATGATTTATAAATAACAAACATACATTTCCAAGATTGTAGGTGACACACCTACACACGTCAGGTGACACACTAATGTGTTGCAGCACACCATTTGGAAAGCCCTGATTCTAGCCTATAATTCCTCTTCTAACAGGGACTATCCAAAACCTTCTGGGAAGCATAGAAGGAGATCAGTAAGCCAACATTCCTCTCCTGATGTTTGTCCTGCAGTTGCAACATGTGAATTGTTGGTAAGACATGTTAAGCAGGATGATAATCTTGTGTTATAGCACTTGGAGTTAATACTGACCAGTGGTTCCAAAATACATTGGCTCTGTCAAATGAAGAATTAAAAAAAAAAAAAAACTGCCAAAAGCGCAACACAGCAGTAGGAAATTATGGAAATATTGTGATAGTGTAAAAGAGCTTCCATACGATGAGAAAGCTTTGAGTGACTGTCACTTTTCATTTGAGATGTCTGCTTCATCACATATGGAAAGTCTGTCTCTTTCAGGTGTTGTTGTTCAGTGGTGTAAACCAGCCAGTGGTAGTGCCTGGCTTCTTTTTCAAGTGGTAGAAAAGAAAGAGCTCCTGGAAGAAGAAACTGCTTGTAAATGGTAGACAGACAACAGGTGGTGAAGAGCTACTAAAAAAGTACTAGGTGTGGCCTCTCAATGAGTAGCTACAACAGCAGCCACAAATAATAGCTTCTATAATCATCTATAGAGTCTGTGTGGTGTAGTGGTTTGAACACTGGACTACAACTCTGGAAACCAGAGTACGACTTCCTACTCAGCCATGGAAACCAACTGGGTGACCCTTGGTGTGTCACACACTCTCAACCCCAGAAAACTCCATGCTGGCTTTGCCTTAGGGTCACCATAAGTTGGAAGCAACTTGAAGGCACCCAACACCACCACCACCAAAAACAAAAACAAAAACAACAATAGCAGCAGCACCATGACCAACAACAACAACAGTCATCTGAGACATCCTGCCATGTGGATGCTTATTGGCAAAGTTCAGTGTGAACTGGTCCCTAGGGACAGTTCACCGAAACGAGTGGAGCATTAATATAATCAAGTACTCAAGTTTGTGGCTGCATTAGAAGTGCTACTTTTGGCTGGACACTGAACATGAGGCTAGATTTCTTTTCTTTTTTCTTTTATTCTATTTATTATTATTATTATTTTTACACCAAACATTTTATCTGTAAATATTCCCATAATGACATTAGAGTACTCAATTTGTTTCCATATGTAGAGAAACAATATATATAGAGAAAAGATAAGATAAATTATCTATGTACAATTACATTTGCAATCTTTAACAATATATATATGATATATTGATATATATGATATTATTATATCAATAATTATATAATATATAATGATGTATACAACCCCTATTTCTTCCCTACCCTTCCATATTAAGCATATTTTGTTTTGCATCAATGTTGTAGCCTTCTTCCCCAATTTTTCCCTTTTACCCCCTTTCCCTTTATTTGCTATCCTTTCCTGTGCTTTCCTCAAGTCCAAGCCACTTTCAAAAGTTTCTATCGAACCGTCAGTTTGTGAAGTATCCTTTTGTTACTCTGTGTCTAGATTATCCTACTTTATATTTAAAATTCCTAATATCTAAAAGCTTCTTTTGTCTAAATATACACTATTTCTATCATTGTAGCTGCTCTGTTCTCAAAAAACTGTAGTTATAAGAATGGCTGCCATTGTCTCCATGTAAGTAGCTGGCTCATATTGAATTTTCTCTTCCTGGTTACATATTTATATTTAGAGAAAATATTCATTGTTTTGGGTGATGGGGGTGAAGATATTTTGCTGTGCATCCTTCTGCCTTTATGACTAAAAGACTAAATCAAAGATTTCCATGTCTTTCTCCTCAGTCTTGTTTTCCTCAAAGACTAGATATAATGAGACATTTTTTCTCCTTAACTCATAATTAACTAAAAGCCTTATGAGTCAGGTTCACTAAGTGCACACAGGAATAGACACCTAGTCCATTATGGTCTTCTGTGGTTCTCTGGATCTCATAAATGCCTACCTGAAATACCTTTAATTAGATATAAACAAGGATTGAACCTGGGAGTCTATGGCTATTTTCGCAAGAGGAACCTCTTCCATGTCAACTCAAGGCAATTGTGGCAGCACCTCTGCCAGGATTGCCATGGGTCCCTAGCACACTTCTCTACACACCACTGGCTGGATGTGATAGGAAGTGCAGGAAGCTTCACACTGTAGTTGTCCCCTTCCTTTTGCCGCATAATCTAATTAATGATCTAATAGATTTAGATCATCTCATGGATTTAATCCATCAGGCAAATACTCCATGAGCACAATGCTTGGAGACCGAATGGCAGCAGGATTGTGATGAAATAGTGCAGAAGCATGACTGTCTAACCACTGCCATCCCATCTCTCTAGCAGGACAGCTCTGTTAGGTGGATGACCTCTGACTGGACTCTTAACAAATTGCATAGGGGGGGAAATCCTGTTATCCTTGCATTTGTCTTTTAAGAATACTGTAGAAGGTTATTTCCAGTATTTCTTCTGTACAATCATCTGAACATATGTGAAGCCTAGATGCACAAGGGAGTCATTATCCAGTAGGACAATATGGGGATTAGTAGCATGCTTTCTTCTTTTAACATTCAGTTGCAAAAGTACAGAAGTGTGCTACCTGAGTTCTGTCTCCTTCCCCAACCTCTATATGTCTACGGCAGCAGCAGCAGTTGGATGAGTGCACAGGGGAGAGGCAGAGGTATGTTTGGTGGAGCATCATACTTCCATTTAGCATCTCATCCTATATATGTAATGCACAAGCTGTAGGATTAAGTTTTGAGCTCCTCCAATGGACAAGATCCACTTCCAGGATGCTTCCAGCCTATGTTTGTAATATGTCATTGGACAATGTAAGATCTCTTCATTTTTATGTAAATATGTTTTGGTGATGAAAAATACTTACAAAAGAAACAAAAGGAAGCAAGCACCATCACCAGCAAGGAACTAGTTATTTGACTTTGGAAACATATTACCATATACCAGTTGATATTTATTGTTGCAGTCTCTTTGCAGTGTAAGCCAACAATGCCCAACTGGAACAAACTAATATCTTGCCTCTCCACTCATTTCCAGAAGTGAGATTATGTAGCAAATGAAATCCTCATCTTCTGGGAGTTCCATCTTCTCTTCTTGCTTGTAATTATGATTGTGTTGTTGTTTTTAAGATCAGTGGGTTGCAACAAGCCAGCAGTAAAGAATGAAGAATGTGTGCTATGCAACAAGAGCTGGATGTTAATTGTAGAATTCCACTGACATTTGGAATAAAGCCATAGTTAATTTCCTCAGTAGAAAGCCAAGATGAATTAAGTCAACAACAGCCATAGCTTTGCTCAGCCATGTGGGGCTGCTTTTTAGTAACATAGAATGAATAAGGATGAATGTTATTGGTAATCTATGTTTCTCAGCTCCATACCAAATGCACACAACATTTTTTCCCAACCTTAGTAAAATTAGTTACTCTTACTGTTGTTATAAAAAGAGCCATTTAACACTATTGATTTGATATTGTGCCACTGAAAATTGGTGGAGAAAAACTGCATTCATCCATACTATAGGCATCCAGTCTCATTATGAATGTTTAAACAGGCTTTGTTCCCTTACCCTACTGAAAAAGGAATTTAAAAAGAGAAATTAATCTGAGAAATATGCTGAATAGGGCTAAATAATTCAAGTTGTGAAAAAACTGGACACTTGCCAGCGTACAAGCATGGCTGACCCTTACCATCTTATCCTTCTCCCCATGCTTCACTTAATCAGATAAATCCAAGCCAAGCTGTTGAACAGGGAAGTCCCAAACACACACACACAAAAGCACATTATTATAGGGCATTAGAAGGCTCACTTTTTTTGACAACAGAAAAAGGTGCAGATTGAATTCCCAGGCTAAGTTAAAAATAAGCTTAAAATTGTTTTGATTGAGCTACCGAAGTTTTAAATAAATAAATAAATACAGTTCAGTCAGTGAACATCAAGGAGACAGTGATGATGCTTACTATTTGCTGTATAGTCACATAGAGAAATCCTGCTTGCTTCATGAACCACAGTTATCTTTCACGCTACTTTGTATTTGTCTCAGTCATTCATAACACTTTCCAGGCCTAACACTTGCCACAAAAAGTTTCTCTTCTAATTCATTGAAGGATACAGCTTTCCTGCCCATTCTTCAAATAATCCTGCTCAGCTTTTTTTTTTTAAAAAAAAAGGTCCTCTAGAAATTCTGAAATCAATTAATTCCATTTTAATGAGAGTAAGAAATTTTTCTTAAAGGAGCTGCAACTATCTCTCAACTCTAGTTCCCAGTCAGTTTTGCTGCAACAAAATTTGGGACAGCTTGTGAGGACCTTGGTGAAGGCAAACCGTTTTTAGGAACCTGCAGGAAAACGAAACTAATCCATTTTCTAAAAAGTGAGGAGGAGAACGATACTTTTCCAGGTTCCATTCAATGGGTTATCTTTTGTCCTGAAACATTTTTATGGGTTAATATCAAGGTATCTCAGTTCATGGATCTATCACATTGACCTGTTTGAGATTCTGAGGTTCTCCTGATTGTCATTTGGTATTGTAGTCAGTTGGGACAAAAGAGAACTAAATGAGAAACATATCCCTTACCTACTGTTAGGCTCTTAATTTGGTTTTATCTAGTAAGGTATCCTTCAGTCAGAATCTAAGACTGATGGACATTTTAATGTGTTGAATTTTTAACTAATCTTAAGTAGAAAAAATTTTCACCTTTAGTGCTATACAGAAAATAAGGCTTAGAGCCAGTGGCCAACTTGTTAAATTTTACAAACTTCTGCTACAAAGTTTCAGGCTTGAGAATGCTCTTGGGGTTCTGAACATCACTGTCCAGGCAGTAAAAAAGGGAGATCTAGAGAAAAGGGAGTGAAACCTAGTAAACATGAATCATATGTCAAATACAGAATCATGACAATCACAAAGAAAGAGTTGTGATCTTATAGAGTAATATTCAAAATTATGGGAAAGATAGTTGAAAATGTCTTTCTTGAATGTTGAGAAATTGTGATAAAAAGAATTTTAGGCTGATGAGAATCTTTGCAGTTCAAAACTAATCTTACACAAAATTAACAACTGTTCTTAAGAGTGTAACACTTGCATTTTTTTGTTTGTTTGTAAACTACTGTGAGTGTGATTTATTATAAAGATTTTGGATATAATTTGATGTTGCAGTTGTGTCTTGAAGTCATTTCTGATTTATGGAAACCTTAAGGTGAAACTATCACAAGGTTTTCTTGGCAAGATATGTTCAGAGGAAGTTGCCTTTGCTTACATGTGAGGCTGAGAGTGTATGACCTCTGCTTGGCCATCCAGTGGGTTTTCATGGTTGAGCAAAAATTCTAATCCTGCACTCCAGAGTTATAGCATGACTCTCAAACCAATACACCATGATAGTCATAGAACTACTGGAATAAATACAATAATAAGATGGGTGGCTATCTTTGGGGTTTCACAAATTTCACTTACAAAGCAGTTTCAGCGCTTATGAAATATAAGAGTTGTTGTTCTGTTTATTTCCTATTTTTGGATATCTCTAAAAATATACTGCATCTGAACCTGAATCCTATTGCTTATTCTCAACTAGAGTAGACTTTTCCAATCAATTGTTTTAATTGATTCAATACCAATGTGCTAAATTAACACATTGATTCAATGAGTCTACTTTACCTGGGACTAACAAAAGGATTTGGAACATGATGTGATGGTCATTTTTCTGGGAATGTATATCCTGATGCCTGGTGTAGTTGGCTATCAGTGCTATTGTCAGGAAAACTCAGTGTAATAACAATATACCAGAGGCTGTGTTGTGCTTAAAGGTAACAGGAAGGGCAGCAAAATATACAGGTTTGTTATAATATAGTACTACAATGCAACAAGCACTATCACTGAAATACATATATAGATATGGTTATAGATATTAGAGATGGGATGGGAGTTTGTTGTTTTCCCAAATGTCATCAGTCAGAGTCCCTAGTTCCTCAGCTGCGGCAAGTAAAAGGTGCAAGTTTGCCAGGATCCCTTTTTTCTCTTATTTCCAGCCAGAACCTGTGAAGCTTTCTTTGAAAAGTGGACATCCTTTCCAGGTGACATGTTCCATGCACTGTCCCGCCCTTCTTCCAACCTCATCCCAAGACTCTCATTTGAGAACTGCAACCTCTAGCTGGGATATCTGTGAAAAATTATGGGAAGGGATTGTTGAGGAAAGTTCCTATTTTCAATCTAGTTTCTGTTTTTGCTGCAACTTTCCTCCCCTCAAGCCACAATCCTGATGAGAAGTGGTGAAAAGATGTTTTAGCTGCTGTCAAACCACCTTTGGAGGGCTGGGGTAGAGGAGGAAACTGCAATGTCTTTTCACAGCCTCTAGCCAGGATTTATATGAAAGACTATAGGGGAAATGTGGACATTTGGCAGCTGACAAGCTAGTTTCTTTTTCCCCTTAATTTCCCTCCCACCAAATACAAATCTTTCACTGAAATCATAACTAGAGACAGATAAAATATGTTTCAGTTTCAGTTTCTTCCTCCTCCCCACCTCCCCTGCCAGTTGAGTTTTACAGCATCTCATCAGGATTGGGACATGAGGTGGGGTGGAAGTTGCAGTAAAAACAAGAACTAGATTATCAGCTGCCAAAATCCAGCCCCTGATACACACAACTTCCCTCTGCAACAACCCTCCATCTTTCACAGAAATATCGGCCAGAGGCTGCAGCTCTTGAAAAGGAGATGGAAACTTTTTGGCAATGTCCTTCTTTCCCCCAGTTGGTTTGACAGCTGTAACAACTTTTCAGGGATGATGATGTTGCACTTTGGAGTTGGACAGTGAGAAGGGAGAGAAAGTTGCGGGAAAACATCTTGCTTGGAAATGCTGTACAGTTTTCAATGAAAGCTGCATAGATTCCAGAGAAAGTTGTTCACCTTCCCATAATCTCTTAAAAAACAAAAACACGCTGCACCTCCCAGAAAGAAAATATATTTTTCTTGAAGCTGATCAGGACAGAAAAAATCAAAAATTACCATCTCTCTCTCACTCTGTGTGTGTGTGTGTATACACATGCACATACACATGTGTATACTCATACACATACCCTCTCTGCTTATAATATTCCTTATAATGTCCTTCTCTGTCTGTCTTGGGAAGGATGCCTGTACTCAAACCTATAAGAAGCCATTTTAATTTTTCTGTCAATTTTGAAAGTATAAGAATGGACAAGGAATATAAATCTTCATTTATTTTTCCTCAGTGATTTTTTTTTTGCTTATGTTCTTTTTATTAAGTAAGATTGCATTTTTTTGTAAACTTTCTATGATTTTTTACCTCATGTGCACAACATCCACACCTCCCAGTGTTGATCAAACTTTTTTTTCAAAATAAATAACTAAAAACACTGTTAGCCTCAGGATGTGGTATTTCTTTATGCTGGAGTGGTTAACATGTACCCATGAGCAGTATGAATCTCTTTTCCACTCTTGAACCTTCAGATTGGAATTCAGGCCCAGAAACTAGTTTTTGAATTAAGTATCACCAGTTTTATTGGCTACTTAACTCTGAACCTTTTATACATGAATTACAATTGAGGGAACTACTCAATGTAGAATTCAGCTGAGACAAAACATCCCTTTCCAACATCCTTCTCGACCACCCTTGAGTGAAACACCAAGTCCCAGGGAGCAATCCAAGGTGGCGGTTTTTTTGCCTTCAACTTGCCTTCTTGTTAGAAGCCTCCCCCTCTGAACTCCATTCTTCAAGTCCTGTGACTTAAAGCCATAACATCCTCCAGGTAGAGCTCAAGGGTGATCTCTTTCACTACCTCCTGGGTCCTATGACCAGAAGAGGTAATTTCAGAGACTCTCTTTCAGATCTGTATCTCTGGTTCTCACCACATTTACAACTTTCTTCTTCTACTATCTGACATGAACAAGGTGAAAGCATTTGCTTAACCCCTTTCCCCACCAAGCCAACCAACACTCCCATTTGGAAGTCACTGAAAACAAAACATTATTCTGCTCAGATAAATGTAGGCTGTCATCCATGCAGATTGCTTGGTTCTCCGATACTAAGATGGAGTAAACTGAAAGTTCCCCCAGCCCTTGCAAATGTCCCTGTTTACCCAGATATAGGCTTTATCCAAACAGCAGATACACCACACCTGACATAATGGAATGGCTGGCCATAAAATTAATACCTGTCCTATCTCAGTCCTGGCACAACTGATAAATCAAACAAAACAAACTGAATATCTCCCAGCTTGTTACTTACTTCCAGGCAGTAAACATGGAATCATAAATAAAGTCCAACATAAACAAAATCCAGCAGGGTTTCACAGCAAGGTAGTGTCCAAGGTCAATCCAAGCATTCATCAAGGCATCCACAAGGTAGCAGGTCAGATAAGCTCTGACAACTCCTGGAGAAGAAGAAGGCCAGCTAAATAGGTGTGGAGCCTAGGGCAGTTAAGACTTGATTGACTGTTGTCAGTTATAAATCCTGAGAGAGCGATGCTGGTTCTCTCTTTGCTGCCTGTGTACTGTGAAGCTGGGCTAAAGGAAGTGTTCCTCTATATCTGAAGAGACAGGACTCTCTGTTGGAGCTGGTACCACCCCCTGCTCTGTTTCCAGCACTGTGTCTGTACAGCAGGCCTTGGCATGCCCTCTGTTTCAGACTGAGTCAGAGTCCATGCTCTGAAAGCAGGGCATGACAATACCCTGGGCCACCAGGCTTGTGTCACCTTAAAGTTCTTTCTCTTCTGAATGATAAAGGCTTTACCCTTTAACAAACTGAGGTCATTTCCAAGCAAGTGAAATAACAGCATTGGGGACTGGTCCCCCTCACATTGCTCAAAAAGGAGCAGGAGTAACCTGTGCCACGATAAATCCCTCTCTCCCGAGTAATGGGATGAATAACTAAATCCCTCTGTCCCAAACATTCCGCAGTGGTCTATTCACTCAAGCCCACTTGAGATCCAAATGATTGTTGAATATCTGCTGCACAACACAGTAAACCATGCTATGCCCACAGATAAGCACCTTGATCCAATCCAGCCACTTGCACAAACCTAAAAACAACAACAAGAAGATAAAGAACAACTAGAATTGAAAAGGAGGCACATATGATTTATAGTTGGGAGACTACTATCTTTCTATCTTTCTAACTTTCTATTTACTATAACATAGAGTGATGGTGGTGTGGCTATTCTGATCTTAAATAAATGACCTCAAATTTATGCTCACCCAGTCCTAAATTTTCCAGTGCCCTTATGGTGGTCATTTTTTCACTACACTGTTATAGTGCTGTTATTCCACTTTCACCATTCTGTGGAATTCTGGGGTATATAGTTTATTGAGTCCAAAGACCTCTCTGGCTGAGAATTTAAAATGCTCCTCCCTATACTGCAAACCCTAGGATTCCATGGGATGTTGAAAGTAGAATACTATAACAGTGTAGTGTGGAAAAGGCCTGTGATGGCTCAGGTTTGATACCTGGTATGAGGGGAATGATTTTGATAAACAAGAATTCAGCATAACTTGATATTCCTGCTCTCACTCAGCATAGTGATATGCTGTTACACTGCTCTAAAAGGTACACTTTTCCCTTACACTTCTGATATGTCTTAGACCTCCTAATTGTTATAGCTGTTTTGTTCCTCCTCATTTCAATATCATCACATTGTAGTTTAAGTCTAAATTCATCCCATTTCCAGGAGACTGCAAATCCATAATTCTTATGCCCCCCCCACCCCAATATTGTCAATGCTGATGGTTGGAACAATGAGAGTGGCATTATCCCTTACATTGACCCTATATGACCATGACAATATACGAAGACATAGACTCCATCTTATTGGGGGACTTACCTTTCTCCTAAGATCACTTCTTCAGCATTTTCTGAATCCTGAAATCACTGGTGATGTCCATGAAATCCTGAGCTTTAGCAAACAAGACTAGTGCTGTCTTTGCACCTGATATACCATACTCATTAGCATCTTTTCTGGGGCAGTCTTGACTTCTGGTGCAAAGAATCTGAAGTGCTCCATCAGTTTGTGGGAAAGAACATCAGTCATGACATTTCCCACTCCATGCATGTGGAGCACTGTGAACAGTATTTTGCCACACAGACACCAGAGAGTGAATACTTGCACCAGTCTCAGAACCCACCACTCCAGATGGAAGTGAATTGATACCCTGGAGAGGGGCTTGGTTTTTACACCTGAAGTGCATGAAGGAATTAGAAAAATTCCTCTATCCATAGCCATACTGGCATTACTATGGGGAGAAGATCTAGGAACATGAGGTCAAAGGTAGTTTCTGCTCCCACTAAACTTCCAAAGTGTGATAAATGAAGCCCCTGTCAGAGCTGCTGCTGATGAGCAGCAGCTGTTGGTCCCTGTGGCTCTGGCTGGAGATGAGTCCTGCAGCTCAAGAGCTCCCCCTGCTGCCATGGACCAAGCAGGTGCGGACATTCCTCTGCCTGCTCCTTTAGAGCAACAGGGATCCAATTCTGTGCCTGCTCCTTTGAAGCAACAGGGATCTGATTCTGAAGAGGCTCTGGAGCCTCGTTCAGTAAACCCCCAATCAAGGCAGAGACTCAAGAGGGCTGTGCAAAGCGAGGCTTCCTTGGCTAAGTTTAAGAAGTGGTGACCAGACACACCTGTGCCTGGGGCTATATAACTGCCTGCCTGGAAGCATCCCTTTGCTTGTGGCATACTTTTTACAAGCCCTCCTCTTGCCTGTACCTTGCTCTCTGATATCTTGAATTGATCTCTGGACTCTTGACCCTTGGCTTTGGAACTCTGACTACTGCTTTGCTTGGTGCTCTGGTAAATGAACTTCCTTGAGTAAGTGCTTGCTTGTCTCCTCCTGGCTGGGCTTTGCTGGCTCTCCCACTCTCTTCTCCAGGCTGGCTTGTTGCCCAGGTCTCCAACCTTGATACAAATGATAGTGCTCTCTGAAATAGACCTCAAAACCAACGGATCCAGCAGCATGCAAAGAAACTTGCAAGACATTTCTAAGCTTGTGCTCATCCCTCCAAAAGGATATCCCATTATCCTGTTTGATGAAAAGACAAACCTGCAGGTCAGATCTGATCTCTTCTGTGATGTACAGCCTATGATGAGTTTGGCACAAAGCAGAAATTGTATCACAAGGTGTGCGGAGGAATGTTCTGCCAAGGATAACCACCCACCATGCAAAATCAAGATGTCTGACTAGCTTTTGCATCTGAGAATAACCATCTTATGATGTAAATATGCCTCACTTCTGCATCAAGCTTTCCCTTGGATGTCTAAATGACTGCTGCCAAGTATCAGTTCAAAGCCCTTCAAAAGAAACATTGATGGGAAGGGCCCACTTTTTTTTTCTCTGCAAATGAAACTGCAATGCACTCTCAGTGTCTAAAGAAAGCAAACATAATCTGTTTTCTGTTTCTATTTCCTTTAGCCATTAATTCCAATAATAATAATAATAGTAATATCATCATCATCATCAAGGGGACTACAGTAGTGCTGGTATCCACTTAAGAAATGGATTAAATTATGTGAAACAAGAGCATGATATTGAATACTCCATTGGCAAAGCACAGTCCATATAAAAGAGGCCATCAAAGGAGAAGCCTAGCAACTCAAAAGTTGCCAGAGTAGATGGGCAGCAGGTGAAAGGAAGATTTGATATTACACTTTTCAGCTCAGCACTGTCACCAAGCCATCTGTGCATGGTGCACTATACATCCTTTTCATACTGTCATGTACATGGTGCTCATGCAGTATTCACTGACTTACTCCTGGAGTAGGACATGTGATAAATGAGCCAAAATTTTCTGGAGCTTTACTCAAGACCACACCCAACTGAGAAGCCCTCAAATTATCAAAGAGGGAATCAGTGAATGGGTCAAGTATCCTACCCTCAAAAACTTTCTTTTGGATTTTTTGCCCCATGTCCTTCATACCAACAACTGTATATAAATTATTAGATTTAAATGCCTATCTAACACTCTGGAAGGGATCTTTAATCCAAAGGGAAAACCATCCCTCAGCTATTACTCCACTTCTTGATTGGAATAGCAGTGAAGTAATGCTAACAACAGCTCTAGTTTAAGTGGACTGAGGCTCTTTAAGAGATGACTGGGTACTCATAGCTCCCTTATTCCCCTGCTAATGGTCATCATCCCCTGTAGAACACCCAGATCTGAGGCACTTATGAAAGAAACAGTTGCCAGCACAAATAGAACATGCATGCTGGAATTTACCTGGGTGCCAGGTACATGAGTCTTGCAACCCAAACTCCCAACAGAGTAACTGTTGCTGCCTAGATATTGTTCCCACATCCTTTGCAATATTCTTCAGTGCCCCCTTGAACTATATGTCTACTACAGGACCTCTTTCTCTGTGTGGACCTAGTGAGAGTCAATAGCTGCATCCACAAATGTGTCTGCAATTGGTCCCATTGCAATGCAGGATTAATGTGTGATTAATGTGTGATCACATATGAAAGATCTCATTATAAAGAAACAAAGCTGGCCCAGAAAAAAATCAATATATGCCCTGGGGATCATCCTTATATATTGAAGGAAGGAAAAGACTGTCAAGGCTGGATTATCAGCAAAACATTACCATAGATCAAAAACCCACTCAGCTAGTTGGCCCAGTTACAGCTTACCCTACATCTTCTCAGCCTTTCTTTGTCTATATCATTCTACTTATCCATTTCCATTTTCTCTAATACCTCTTACTGTAAAAGTGAATATGTCAATGTAATGAGTGCACTACATTTTATTTTTGTCTGTCACTGGGAGAAGGTGGTCACCAAGGGAAAGAGTTTACTCCCCAAAAGGCATGGCCAAATAAAGGCTAGAAACATATCCTGATACTCAGTTATGTCAGGAAGCCCCCATCCTAGGTCCCCCACTCCCTGACTTTATCTGTAGGCAGATGGTCAAGATGTATGTGGAAGCTCTCACTCAGCCTATGTCTGAGGACCAGAAAGGACCTTGATGCTATTCTTTGTTCTAATTTATAGGGTAATGTCACCTGATTGAGCTACTGTATGGCAAGGTCACATATGGAGTGAGTGAAACCACAGTCAAATTAGGCCCAGCAAGTGATGTCTCCCTAGTGAGTGTGTCACTTTGTCCCACTGTTTCTGGGCTCAATACCTTCAACAGTATCAGTTCTTCCTGCACTGCCTCCACAGTGACAACTGTTGTTGGTCCATCTGATGAAATGAAGGCTTTTTCTAGAGCAGTCAAGTGATTTAAAACATCATTATTCATTCACTAGGGATGCTAGTGATGTAATTCTTCATTCAGTTTCTATTTAAATATAACAATGAGTAATTTCAGCAATCTTCTTCCTACTCCACGAAAGTCTTTTTAAAAAATTATAGTTTTTGAAGCCTATTTGCAATACAGGACTTACCAATAACTAACCATGGAAGGAGACCAGATACAGAGGATTTAGTTAAATAAGGGCCACTTTCATAGGTTGCAGAGTAGATAAAAATGGAGTATAAAAACCCTCAGTTTTGAGCAGTCTGATGGAGTATTTTGCTTGTTGAACACCACTTTGTCACTTTGAATCCCAATTATACTGCCCTTAAAATGAGTCTAAGCCATTTTACTGTTTCTTTACTACTTTTCTTGATTGATAATTATTGTCCAAACCCCAAAACTTCACTATCAACCTTTTCTCCCTTTCCTTCAGCTAGCTTTTATGTGAGTGCATGACTGTTTGTATCTTGTGTGTGTGCATGATTGAATCCCTCCCAATAAAACACATTTTCAGTTTACTTTTTGATCTTTTGTTGGTTTTCCAACAAGGACCCCATAAACATTGGTGGAAAGATCTTACTAGGTTGCTCCACCTCTCACAGCCTTCCTAATTAGAATGAATTAATCCCTCATTTTTGCACAGAGTTTCAGGAACTCCTGGAGGACCTCTAGGGCCCCTCCACCTGTTGGGATAGTAAGTCAGCAAGGTCATCCCTTCATACAGCACACGTGCTAGCACATCTGGGCATAGACTTTGACTCTACTACTAAATGTGCTGTTGCATAGTGAAAAAGGAAATGTTTTACCTTTCAAAGTGATTTTACCTTTAACTTTATTTAACTTCTCCCTTTAAAACTATATGCCTTTCTCATCACTCCTCATCTGTATGTAGATATTTTTATTCCAAAAATTGTCAAACCAAATAACACATTTTCTACCTCTAGACACATCAGATGGAACTCAGAAACTACTTTTCAGTACATATATATCTATACTTGACATGTAGCACACATTCACCAAAAAACAGCAAAACAAAATGTAATGAAATAAAATAAAATAAATCAAAGTGTTTGTTCAGCTGATCAAATTAATGTGTGTGTGTGTGTATATCTGGATGCTTATTTACACACTACAATCGTATGCATGAAATCAATAAGCCTATGCTGCTTGCAACTAGAGAGAATTGTCAGACCTTGGAATTACTAGATTTTCTATTTAAAATCCACCTCAACCCCTTTCCCCTTGCTGTTCCATTTTAATTCTCTTGTTCCCTAATAGGATAGAATAAATTGTGGATATAAAGAATACTTTATATCTCTAAATTGAAGAGGCAGGCCAGCTCTTGCAAGATTTTCATGTGTTACTTCTAACAAAACTATATCTGGACTATCTTTTTTTTTCTTTCATAGAACTAATTGTGCACCTTAGGGCTCTATTAACTGTTTTTCTTTTCCTGGTTTACACTCTACCAATATCTACTGTTGTTCTGCAATATCTCCTATTGTTCCTGAACAAGGATGCATAAACAAATAATAAAACAAAACAGAAAGAAATCACTTTAGCTCTCAGAAAACAGAAATAGGATGCTTGGGGGAATAATTTTGTGACTTGAACTTCAACTAAATTAAACTGGAGTGTTATCATTAAGCAAGATTTGTTTTACTTGTTTCAATGGAACTGATTCCATTTAAATCAAAAGTGCAACTAGATTGCAGAAGAAACTTTAACACCTACATTTTTTGAAATTTTGTTTGAATTAAGCCTCCCCCACCTACCTGCATTTTTTATTTTTAACCTTAAAAACTGAAATTCTGTCATTCAGCTTTTAGACTCAGCCAGGGGTGTAAACATACATTCCAGCTCTGGGATACTTCAGGGTGTAGTATGTTCAAAGAATATGTATTCCCACTGTCACACACAAAACTGATGCAACAGATGTTGTAAATGCTTTCCTTGCCTCACCATTCTCTGAAGGGGTCATTTGCAAAATGGCAGGTTTCCTACTTTGTTAGAATGTTTTTAATTTAGGAAAATAATTTAGGAAAATAAAAGTATAATATCCAATCAATATGCATTCTCAGGATCTCAATAGATTTTCACTTGCAAAAGCAAGCTTGGCAGGATAGGGATGAAGACTGGACCACTTTATTGTGTAAAGAGAACTAGAGAGATACAAGGAATTCAGGAAGGCAAAGACACTTTGTAAAGATGCACACTAGAATACAGAAGGTAGGATGCAAGAAGAAGATGGGAGATCCTTTTTTTAGACTGAAACCTGAACAGCTAACACTTCTCTAAGCTTTTTCAATTTGAGATAAGCAACATTCTGGACAAATCAGAGGACATAATCTGAAATACTATATTTTGGTTTTAGCTTTTGTCATTATGTGCCTTCAAGTCACCTCCAACCCATGGACATCCTGTCACAGGGTTTCCTTGGCAAGAATTATTCAGATAGGGTTTGACATTGCCTTCTTCTTAGGCTGAGAGAGTGCAACTGTCCCAAGGTCACCCAGTGGGATTCCATATCTGAGCAGGAGTTTTAACCTCAGACTACCATATTATGCAGATTCTATTTTATATCTTGTAGCCAATACACGAGAAGATGCTTGAAACATTTTCTAAATTAATACCCAACTACTGCATTTGTTCTCTTCAACTACAGTCCAACAAAAGTGTACAACATGGTAGCAGAGGAGTGCCCAACTTTGTTGCTTCCATCATCCCTTTCCTCATATGGACACAACAAGTCTGAGGATGGAGACAACCCTGTTCATGTGAAGGACTTCCTCAAGACTAAGACCAAATTTTCAAAGGATCATGCTTTAGAAGAACTTTTCCATGTGGACAGTAATCTATTTTCTTTGGAAATCAGTGTTTTTTTTCCATGTGAGATAAGAATGGCCAATAAGGTCAAAGTTGGGCACTTTCTTGCTCCTATATTGAATAAACCATGGTAAGGTAACATCTGAATATGGCTACAGCTGTATGTGGATATGAGGAACTATGTATATAGCAGAACAGGAATTTTCAATGCAGCTGACTGTAGTTCACAGAAGATGAGCTTTTTTCAGTCTAAATTGTAAAATAGATTGCTTCTTTTGCATATGATAATAAAATCAGGATGGTATATATGGGGTTATCATCTGTAAAAAAAAAATCACAACCACTGACTTGTAAGTTTGGTCTAAAGCAGAGATGGGGATCATATGGCTATCCAGATGTTTTTGGTCTGCAATACCCATCAGCTTTCTCTCTGCCTAACTAATGGTGAGGGATAATGGACAGCAACATCTGGAGAGCCAAACCTTTCCTATTCCAAACCTCACAATACTTTCTAAAGGAAGGTTAGCTAGCAATGATTGTGGATGAATTTTTTTCCTCTAAATCTAGCACTATGTACATAAGACCAATGGCAAACACTGTATGAAATGTCTGCTAAATAAAGTATACATTCACTAATATTTGGATATATGCAAAGAAAATGTGTACATATATAAATGTAGAATGCCAAATTTCACAGCATTCTTTTGCAACTTATAGTCAAAAGAGGGGAAAAGATGTTGAGGTTATATATTAACAATATTCATCACCAATGTTCCTGTGCTTTTTAATTATTCACAGCACCACCATGCATGATTTTTTAAAGTAATTTGGAAGAATAATCTACTAGTGCTGATAGAAAAGAGCATCAATATTTTATTTTTTCAATAGATTTGTGCACTTCAAATGGCATTCATCATTTCTGAAACAGTCTAAGATCAGAATTATTCTACAAAGCACAGGGAATTCCAAGTCCTTACCATGGGCAGAATACTTTACTGATGGTATAAAGAAAGTCAAGGCAACTCTCTGCTAAGAAGATAATTTGCATTGTTCTCTTAAAGTGTTCTCCACTGAGGATGTGCAAGGACCAGCTCCAGAGGACATTTTGTATGGACTTCATCAGGTTTCCGTTTCCCAGGTTGTTTGTCGATTGGATGCATGATGAACTCTAGAGTACACCTGCCAGTGGAGGGCGTACAGATAATAAAATGACCACTTAACTGGCCATTAAAAAGTATAATTCAAATGATGCAAGGCAAGGTGTGCAAGACACTGTACCTTAATTAATGGTGGAACTGGAGCCAAGAAATAACGTCCACTTTACGCACAGAAGAAAAGATGGATTTTATCCACTAAGAGGGAAACCCAGCAACTAACAGAAATGGACTAGGACCAGATGTGGAGATGGGAAATAGAGAAATTCTTCATGCAAATTCCGGTTTATATATCAAGTCCAGGATGTCAAAATGCTATTCCATTCAACTACTCCTTTTGCCAGGCTTGATCTATCTGTGGGCCTTCCTTGGAAAAACTATCTCCTGGCAGACCCAGGTCCCAAAAATATAACTCAATAGTTTCTGCCAGCAAGTGTCACCCACCCCAGTCATAGCAGTCCATAAAACTAACAAATAAAGACAGGAGTCTTAAAGCAGTAGGCTCACTACCTTCAGGGGGTCTGTCAAAGGAGGTGACACCCTTTTGGGTTGCCACTTCAGGGATACCTGGGAGAAGCACCTGACTTGCTACTTGAAAGAAGAAAGAGGGTTTCATACCTGGAATATTATCTGTAGATTGCTTGAATGTTACCATCCTTGAGAGTTCTGCCAGTCTACAACAGGAAGGATTTTTTTTTTCAAAACAGGAAATGGGGTGATGGCAATAATGTATTTAAGTCTTTTGCTCCAAGTCTCAAGTCAAGTCTCATGTCTCTACCTTCAAGTCTCAAATCGAGTCTCAAGTCCTTGCAAGATACTTTCAAGTGAAGTCTCGAATCAAGTCTCAAGTCTGGGAGCCAACTTTATACTGCAACTTGTATTCCAGAAATTAAGTCACTGAAGTGACTTAAGTCTGACTTGAGTCTGAGTCAATTGACTTGAGTTTACATCACTGTATATTAATCTCCTGGCCTTCCTGGCTTATTAAATAATCAGAGAGGGGAACTAACTGGGTGGGTAAAAAGAGTGGTCCAAGCATCACTAAAACAAAGTAGAGTTCCTTCAGCTTTAATGAGACAGTTATAAAATAATTGCTTAAAAAAAAAAAGTGCTTTCTGTATCCTATTGTGTTGGAAAAGTACTGACCAGTATCTAATATTCTGTTTTTGGACAAAGTATTTGACAATTTGTTTAACATCTGGTTACAAGGGTTTCTGGATAAGACAAAATACGCCCCCAAATACACAAATATAAACACATGAAAACACACAGACATACAAGTGTACAGAGTGCTATTATTATAGGGAAATAGCCTGAAAAAACCCTACATTAGCAAAGGATGTGGACAAAAAACTATACATTGGGGAAAGGTGTAGGCAAAACTGTGTGCGTTAGGAAAAGTCTGAATGATAACATACATGAACCTCTGTCTAGATTTTTATTTATTTTACCAAACAAACAAATAAACAAAAAGTAGAATCTGGTCAAAACAACCATTTTGTGCCAGAAAAAAAGAGAAAGAAACTAAACCAAAACTGGTCAAACACATTTATTCTTACCAGAATTTCACATAATGCTGGAAAACTTTAGACAATATAGAATTATATTAATATTTTTGACTGTTATTTTAAAAAAGAACCTTTTGTCCGTGCCAAATAGAAAAGAGATATCATATATTTTTCTTTCACTGTTTTTGGCCAAGCTTCTTCTGGTATATGACATCCACTTTAAATCTACAAGAGATAGAGTCAAATTATCTCCAAAACAGTGCAGTATAAATGTATGCCAGGCAAGCTCTTCTAAATTGTTTTTCTCCCTGATAGTTCTGCAAATTTGTCATGCTATAGGATTTTTTTCCTCTGTATTTTCCTTACCTTCAGTTTTCTTTCATGCTGAGTATGACCCTCTTCACATCAGGAAATCCATATCAGTTTGCACTAAATGCGAAAGCTACACACAATATTAAACTGCCAATGAATATCACAAGAATAGCAGGTTATATCCTAATGTCTGAAGAGCTAAGGCAGAAAAACTGAAGTACATTTTGTATCTTTGAGGGTGTTTCATATCCTTTGTGGCATGCCAAGTTGAAAGAGAGCTGCACTTGAATTACATTTGCTGCATAATAGTAATAACACACAGTGAAGTTTTCACTGATATTTTCAGGGAATAATTCTATAGTTTTCTTTTTAAAAAAAGTGATACTGAGTAGGCTGTGGATTTTCAGAATTTTTCCTTATTGGAAACAAATAAAGGAACCCATGTGGAAAGTTGAAATGGGAGCTCTATTTCCCAACCATTAGGTTTTAATCTTCCAAGGCATTGGTCATAATGCCTTGACAAATTAAGCAAGATGGGTGATTACAAGGGAGGTAATTCTGTTCTAGATGGAACACCCAAGTTAGGAAATTGGGACCTGAGAAAGAGTCACAAGATTCTGTTTTTATGATTATTAAAGATTTATTCAATTCATCCAAGTTGTTTAAATAGCATACAGTCTGGAATTCTCAATGATGTGTGTTTTATCCATTTATGAATATTTATCAATTATTAAAATAGTTTATACTTCATCCTCAATATAGTGTGTGTTATGTGAGCTGCAAGAAAAATGTATGTTAAGGACCAAATGAACCAATAGTATTATTCTATTAAAAATTAATTTACTAACTGTACCAGGGACCCATGGTCACTTGTGGAGACATCTACCAAATTTTTCAACCCTGGAAACTCAGGATTCTAAAGGCATATAGTGCCTTGTCTTTTACTGGTGTAAGAATCTGCCATGAGTTTAATTTAACTACAACTGTAGGTCCTAGTGGGGCAGAAAACACAGCCACTGAATTTCTGGACCCTCAATGCACCAGTAAGTGTAGTATGGCAGTGCAATCACAAGTCATTGACAGGGAAAAACCATCAATGATTTAATCCATGATTGCACTGCCTGGGGATGGGAGAAGGACAGGATCATGACAAAGTCATGTATAACCATTGTTGCAGTCCTGTCCTTCTCTCATCCTTATATCAGAACAACAACATCCTGCAAAAAGGTCCATGGAGTAGGGATATAATTCTGCAATAAGTTTCTTCTTGAAGGAAGGAACTAATAATTTTAGCTATTTGCTTCCTAATGCAAGAAAGTCTTTGAAAAACATGCAGCTTTTGGAGGCTATTCACAATTCAGTATTTATGTTGCACAAAATTCACATACAATGCTTTTTTTAAAAAAAAAAGAAGAGAGAGAGAAAACAGCATTTTCTGCAAAGAAAAAATATTTTTTGATGCAGAAAATATTGTTTCATGTGTAGCAAATGTTTTGCATGGAAATGACCCATGCTTTGAATTTTGTGCAAAATAAACCTTCAATTACAGTATTTTCTGCATAAGAAACAACATTATTTGTGAAGGAAATATTTCTATGTAGGAAATAGCATTTTATGTACATAAAATGCTGTTTTCTGCTTAAAGCAACCATTTGCAAATCTTGCATAGAAGAAATCCTGAATTGTAAATATTTTTCTCAGTCCAAGATTCTTCTTATCAGAGTCTTTCAATGCTATAAAAACTTATTTATCAACTAATTTTTTCAAATATTTTTGGACACATTTACCATCACTAACCTAGATTTATGGATACATAACTGCTCCATATTCAGTAATACTGCATGCTCATGATTATGGCAATTATAAATACCCTTCCCAAGCTTACTTCACTAGCCTGCAGCCACATCAACTGACAATGACATTCCCTATCCCCCACCATAAGTAAGTGAGCAGAACGCATGTTCAAATTTGTCACTGTTCTCTCACTCACTAGTTGGAGAAATGTGGAAGCATCGTCCTCTTTGCTCTCCGATCAGCAGTAGAACAGACCTATTTTGCTGAACATGGCTGCTCACTTTTTAAAAGGGAGTGGGGGAATTGGATTGGGAAATGTTAGTTACACATTTGCATCTATCTAGACTTTGTGAGATATCAATACATATCTGTAGGAATAGCTATACTGAATCAATGTAAGGTAAGGTACTATAATGCTGACTTAAGTTGAAACGTGTCTGAATTGTCTTTCATAAGAAGCTAGCTGTCTTACCCGTAATGCAATGTGCTGGAAATGCTGAAATGCTGCCAAATAGTACAGATTCATTGACATGCCTGTATAAGATGTGCCAATTTCCTCAACAGATAATAGTGTGAGATATATTATGCTTCTGCATGACAACTTGATATAAGTTAATATTCCACACCATTTCAATGTATTACAGGTATCATGTACTTTATAAGTTTGAAATGAATGTCTTATAAGTGATAAGAAACATAAGTTGCCTAGACCATATAATCTTTAAAAAAGTAATATGACTAACACTATATGTAAAAGTCTATGATAAGAGGTATAAGCACTGTCTATGAAAGCTAATGTGTCTAGACTGAGATAAATATGTGATAAGATGTCATGTGATGTTCCACCTCAAGGAGTGTGTAATTATATAAGTAATTGTTTTACTTAATAAATATAGAAAAGATTACAAAGCCACAGGCTTATTCCTCTGTCATAATAGCTTTTGTGAAATCTAAAGCTTAAGAGATTCTAAAGGGGAATGTTGATGTTAATCTGCCTTCTAAACAGTTCTGTTGTTTACAGCCTTGAGTGCTCAGGTGATCAAAATGGTGAACATCAAGAAATTTTTACAAGATAACAGACTGACAAAAATAACAGAAAGAACTTTCAATCCTTCATCTAAGAGAAAGGGATGGGGAAACTACACCTGTTTCAGTAGAAGGTTGTAGGGAGATAGGAATTGTCTTGTCCTCACTTAACTCTTCATTAAATTCTAATTATATGCATGATAGTGTCTGAACAAGAGCAGTGTTATTAAATGGAATCTTGCTTGGATATGGGATGAAAGTCCAGAAGATGAAAAACAATATTCAACAAAGTTGTGAAGGGAATTGTGTTACTCTCTAAATGTTGATGAACTGCAAGTCCCAGCATTCCCACCAGTGGAAAACAACACAATTCCCACCACAGATTATTTTTTGGCTATTTTATCTTCCTAGACTTCCACCCCTTATCCAAGCAAACTTCCATTTAATAACATCATATGTTAGCTAGAGCTATGGTGAGTTGCAGTACATCAACACCTGAGAGGGAACGCAGTTCTCATCCTTGCAATAGAAGAACTTCTAAAACACTTAACATAGGCAGGTTAATACCTTTTAACCACCTGTGGTCACAGGATTGCACTTAGCTAGGGTGGCACTAGGTAGAACCTCAGCCATAGCAGCTTAATATGGCCTTTAAAAATTGGGAAAGGCTATAGATCAGACCACAGAGCACATGATTTTCACACAGGAAATTTCAGTGTCAACCTCTATTATCTCTAAACCGGGTTTTAAAACAATCCCTGTCTGAAGCCCTGGGGAGCTGCTACTGGTCAGTGCAGAAAATAATGTGCTAGAGTTGCTACTAGTCAGTGTAAATAATAATCTACTATATAAAAGTCAAAGTTTGTCTATGAGTTTGTCTGTTTGTCTGTGTCAGGCAGGTGAAGACCTCATATGATTGGCTGCCTGTGAAGATTCAATGGAATCCTGGGTTTGGCAGTTTAGGGAGGGATCTTTAGAATTCTCAGCCAGAGAAATCTGAATAGGCCTGTTGCTATGGAGACGAGGCCTAGCAACAACTCTCCTCATGAACCCAACTACTATATGTTAACAACTCTGAATACAGACTGGATTGGGGAATATGGACAAAAGTTACAGATACTGAACAACACAGTTTGGGGAATTAGAGACACAGGATCTCAAATCTGTGTATTTCAGCCACATCTAACTCCTGAGATAAGGTAAGGTAAGATAATTCCTAAGGTATTTCTAACAAGTGTTACCTATGAGAAAATAAAATCCTGGGCAACACTGGGTAAATTTACCAGTAAGATATATGGCCTGATGGCCAACAGAATGTCACACAGCTTCCTAAATGGGATGAAAATCACATTATAGGTGCATACTCTTTGAAATTATGTTATTGGCTTCAGAGGCTTTCTGCACAGGTTGCACATGGAATTTAAATGTGTACATGTCTTCTCCACTGCAATTCCTGAATACTTTTCCTACCCAGAACAACATCTGTCTTCCCATTTACTGTCCATTTTCCTCCAACAGTCTTTTTAAAACCCTGTCCAACTGAATTGGTTTTACATCCTCTTGGAACAGAATTGTTGTGCTAGCTGGCTTTTGTCAAGTATCTTTCATTTAACTGCTTAGAAGAAGATCTTGGGCTTACAAAAAATAGGCAATTCCATATAGGTTCCATTGCAGCTAAACACACTCAGAAGTCAAAAGGTCCCCCACTTTCTCTCTTTTTAGTGTTCACAGCCTCTCAACCTAAAAATAATAGCACTTTAGTTTGTTCTTCTGGAATTGGAATTTTTAAACAATCTGTGATGTATCACAGAAATGGAGAAGAGATCACTGCCCCCAGAGGGTAAACTGAGGATGATTGTGTATATCTGTGGCTATTTCATCTTCATTTTATACCCTGTAACTTAAGCTGGCACACACACAAATCTGAAAAGAATTTCTTTCTATCAGCAGCTAGTCCCCCCCACCAAAAAACAACGACAAAAAACTTGTTTTAAAGTTATACTTTTTCAAAAAATAAAAATAAAAAATGGTTCCCAGCGAATGGAGTTTACAGGATTCTCTCTCTCTCTCTCTCATTCTCTTTCTGTCTCTCTCTCTCTCTATATATACAAATATCGGTATTCAGGTAGGGAATTCAGAATTATGATTTTGATCAAGAAAGTTGGCTATCAAAACAGGAATGTAGACACAGCTGTGTATCAAATTGTCACAAACACCCAGTGATGTATTTAAGTCTTTTTCTCTAAGTCTCCAGTAAAGCCTGAAGTATTGGCCTTTAAGTCTCAAGTCAAGTATTTACAAGATACTTTCAAGTCAAATCTCAAGTCTGGGGCCAAGTCTGGAAGGTGGTGATGGGGATGTGAGGGGGAAGAGAGGCATGCAAGGATCTGCAAGTGGGAAACAGGATCTATAAAAGAGTCCGCAGCATCTGAAGTGAGAAATAGGATCCTTGTTACTTCCCATTTCCAAAGCTGGGAAAAGAGACAGAAGCGTTATTCAAAGTTGCAAAGTTTCTGGTTGAATGGGTTATGTTACTGAACCAAGGGCAGGAAGACAGTGTAAGTCACAAGTCAAGTCAAGTTGAGGTGTCATTTATTATTGAGTCAAGTGTCGAGTCATTAAGTGACTTGGGTCTGACTTGAGTACAAGTCAATCAGCTAGAGTCTACATCACTACAAACACCTGGATATTAAATATAGATTCAACAACTAAAAATGTGTATGTCTACTGCTGGGGTATCATTCTAACTGAAAAATTAAACAAGCAATTTAATAGCAACAAAAGAAGTGTAAAAATTGTAAAATTCATTAATAACAAAGATACCAGATGAAGTCACCATGCTGGATAGATCTGGAGAGAGATGTTCAGGGCAAGTCCTTGCTCTGTACCATTGGTCGAAATTTTTCCCGATCACACTGTGGTCATCAGGAGTTAAGGCAAAGGTTGGGAGCTAAAGACTAAGTGAAGAAGTGCTTGTCTGGCTGCAGGGATAATATTGGAACCATGGGTCTACTCTCAAAGAGGAACACACCTGTCTTTTGCTTGCACAGCAGCTCTCACTTGGTCTCTCTCTTGGATATCTCTAGTTTTAGCTCCTCTTCATGGCAGTCCTAGCTCTAGTGCCTGATATCGAATGGGTCCACCATCAGATCTGGATTACCTTCCCACTAGGATTTCTAGTTTAGAAATTTCTACAGTTTCTAGTTTAGGTACTACTGTACCTTTTTCTTGGTTGTAGAGTGTTCAGACTTACATATGAGGAAGCAATCTCAAACAGTTTGTCTTAAAAGACATTGTAGATTTCTTTCTTTCTTTCTTTCTTTCTTTCTTTCTTTCTTTCTTTCTTTCTTTCTTTTTTTGAGAGCCAGTGTGATGTAGGGGTTTAAGAGTAGGACTAGAACATTAGGAGACTAAGGTAGGAATTCCCACTCGGTCATGGATCCTGTTAAGCAACCTTAGGCAATTCACACTCTCAGTCTAAGAAAGCATTTGCAAACCTCCTCTGAAAAAATTCTGCCAATAAAACCCCATTATAGGTTCACCTTATGGTCACCATAAGTCAGAAATGACTTGAAGGCACACAACAACAACAGCAACAACAGCTCTTAAAAGAGAGAGAAAAAAAAAATTGGGGGCAAATGATTTCAAGTTAAAGATGTGTCTTTAACTGAGCTCAGTTGATCTTGAAAGCATTTCATTTTAGTGTAACATTTTTGACAGAGCAAACCATCATTCTGTAGCCTCTGAGAAGCACAATACTTTTATTATAAGGTTGAAAAAAACTTGGAGGGACTACAGCCACTGCCCTGATGGATTTGGGTTTTGTAGTCCAAATAAATAATTTCACTCCCATCTGACTATTTGATGAGACATCTACTCTAAGATTATTTCTTAATATTTTTTTTCTCTCCTAAAATTGTTGATGCACTATATTCTAAAAAGAAAACTGTTCACTTTTCCCTAGAAATAAATAATTATCTGGAATGAAATCTGCTGGAGATAGATTACACTTGGCAAAGGATTATTTTCACTACTTGAGCACTTCATATTAAAGATTTGAAATGGCCAGTGGGTCTCCGTGACAACATAAAGCATCCACAACAATCCACCTTATATTTAGAATAGTATCCATTTTAAATCCTGACCTTGCTGCTAATCAATGTAAAAGACTCTGTGACAATTCTAAAGGTTACATCATGTATCCTTCCTTCCTTCCTTCCTTGTCCGATTTTGGACATGATTAAAGACATAGAAAATAGCTCTTCTTATAATCATTTGAAATATGTAATGGTATAAATAAGGTTGGCATGTTATGGAACCAGAGAATATGGATTATAGACACAGTAGGCCTTACTGAATATAAACATGAAGGATTGTGCTGTAAAGCCTCTGAGTGTACAAATAGTTCACATGGTGGTATTTTTATTAGATTATATTGTATTCAACAGATGATTCAGGGCATCATGTGACTCAATCAAATATCATATATGCAATCTCTCTTCACTATAAGCCAGTAAAACAATGTATTCCTGCAACATATAACCACAGAGCAAGAAATAGTTAAAGTCTGAAGCCTAATTCAGCAAAGTATACTCACACCACTCCTACCTGTCCAGCAGAGATGTTAATATTTATTTGCATCATTCTTGCATGAGAATGAATATTTTATATCTATATCTATATCTATATCTAGTCCTTCCTCCCACGCACAATCTTTCTTATTGATTGATTGATTGGTGATTGATGATTCCTTTTGGATCATTGTTCACATTTTGGGCCTTTATCTGTGAAAATTTCGTTTATACAAAAGCATTGTATTTTTGAGGAAATGCAGTATAATTTATGTAAACAGTTGTATTTTGGACAAAATGCAATTTGTTTAAAAAGACGGAGTTTTTTTTGGGGGGGGGGAAGCCTTGTCAAAAATTCGCAAAAAAAAAAAAAAAAAGACCTGTAACACATTAATATATGTTCTTTGTAAGAAATCTCCTAAAGGCTAATAAAATTGTCAATACAATTTACATCCTTGATAGGCAGTCAGGTTGGGCCAGGAGAACCCCAAACCTTATAGGGCATTCTTAGACTTCAAGACATGAAGAGGAAAAATTGTGCACACTCTGTTTTAGGCTAAAAACCAATGAACAACACTAATGAACTATATGGTCCAGGCTTGGATTCTGTACTGCAGCTATTTCAAATAAACAAACACACATTTATAATGAGGCAGCTTTATGTCCAGGAGAAAAGGGGAAGAGGAGAATGTAAAGCTATAAAGAATGACAAAAGTAATGGTGGGAATACGTATATAGTCAAACTTAAATGATGGATTTTTTCACACTACAAGGTATAGCACTATTATTCCATGTTAGTTGTCATGATTCAATCCCACAGAGTCCTGGCAGATGCTTTTAGGGAGGAGTATGTCAGCTAGGGGCCACTAGTGCTCACAAACCTCATGGTAAAGTGGAATTACAGTATGCGCATGATAGAGGTCAAAACCAAGCCAACGTAACACTGCATAACAATGGTATAAGGTCTTAGAAAAACAGAATCTGCTCAGGACCCTGTGAGATGAAGAGTGTTTTTTATGGCTCAATTTTTATTTTATTTATCTCTAGCAGTCCACAAAGTCCCAATGACACATTCACAAGGTGAAGAAATCCAGGCTTTTTAACTTTTGGTATCCATGCTAATATTCAAAAGAATCAACTGGAGATATATACCCTACTTAAAAGCTACCAATAACACAGATATTTGCTACATTAGCTCTTCCTATTAGCAAGAGAAGCAGTTAGCAAACTACACTCAGCATGCAGATAGTACTCTTTTGCTTCTTGTTTATAGACAGGAGGAGACACATGCAACAATTAAGTGCAGTCTAAAGAACAAGAAAAAATTAACATTATGAGCTTTCAGCAGATGCCTGACCTCTGAACCAAAATGAGGAAATCTGAGAAGACATGTTTCACAAATCAATGCATTGCTCCTCAGGATGTCTAATATGGGAGAGATAATCAGAGGCCAGCGTAAAGAGATGGTTAGTTCAGCTGCTTGGATTATTCTAAGTTCATTTTTTGTTCCTAAATCTGGCCTGCAACATTTTTTCTACCTTTGCCAAAGAACAAGATGGCACCTGCTCCAATACTGGCATGCAAAGGCAGCTGATCCAGCAGTTGATTTTTTCTTCAAAATTGGCAAAGGATATCATTCTGTACCACACCAGAGGGCAGTATCATAGTTACAGAGGCAGAAGGCAAGCCATATTGCACACACATTTAGCCATCTCACCCTTCCCAGTGGTATGACAATGCCTATGGATTGCACCTAAAATAGTGAGTAAATGTAGAGTTTCACACAGAAGGGATTTCTCAAGTCTGACATCTCTCTACTGTCTTACATCTGTGCCTCTCTTATCATCTTATCAGGTTTCAGAAATTGAACATGTGCTTTGATTGTAGGATTATCTATGTTCACCTCTAGATGAAGCTGCCTATCACTGTTCAGAAGGCCACTTGAATGCACACATGGGGAAACTGAGATTGTTTTTACTGTATCAGTAGGAAGATCTGAAAAAAAGATGACCATACAATTTGCCTGCATGTTCATGACTCATACTTATATAGTCACAGAAACATACCTTGCATTATTAACCCTTTGTACAGATGTAGGGTCTTTTAGAACTTCTGACAAGTGTAGCTATTGGACAGGAACATATAAGTACCTCTAGCAACTACATCTCATATCCCACATATACATTTTCATGTAAGTAACTTAACAGAGCAAGGGGCTCAGTTATCAGGAAAGTAGAAAATTCTGCTTAAAACCATGGTGAGTCAGTCATTATTTTGCTGAGTGTGCTAATGACCTGGTTAGAACTATGTTTATGTATTCATAAGCACAAGCAATTTGAATATATCACATCAGCTTTCCTCAACTTGATCATCTTTAAATATTTTGGACTTCAGTTTCGATCAATCACATTGCCAGTGGTCTAGAAATCTCAAAGTTTTAATCTGAAGTTCAACTGCTAGTCATAATTATACAAGATCCACTGAGTCAATTGCTAAAAAGCAAATCAGTGCTTATGCACATTGTTTTGAATCTATTGTCTACTGTAGTTGAGAGCAGCAATTGGATTTATGCTCAGGTTGGAAAAGGCTGTTTCATATCTTCCCAATAAATCTGAAGTTGAATGATCCATTCATGGTGATGAAGTTTTATTCAAATATGAGGCACTGTTCTGTTGACATCCACTCCAATTTGCGTTCAATCCCAAAATACCTTTTGAATCACCTTCTGAATATATTCTTACACATTTTATATTGCTGTTTGACATCCATAGGGATTTTTCTTGATCCTGTTGCATTTCTCATGGGAATATTCTGCACTGTCCTACATTTGAAATAGTCACTGGCAAAGTTGCTGTCACTTTAGCAAGTGATAAAATGTTCCCCAATGGCTAGTACCTAGGGTGCTTTTCTTATTAAATATGAACTCACACACCAATACATACAGTACAGCAGTCAGATTCATTGCCGTTATTACAAGTCAATTCAGTGCAAGAGCTGGAGAGCCAATGTGATAAATATATTCACTTGATATATTCAAAGAGCTATGTCTACCTGCAAAAGCCCTCCATCTGATTTCTGCACTTCCTATCTTCCAAATCATCATACCGAGCAGAGATATTGAATCTTAATAGAGAATGGGACTTATCCAAGCAATATAATGCAGCATAACATTTTGTAACAACAACAACATTTTCAAGGAATATGAACTTTGAGTGTAAAATACCACCCCTGTACTTTCTATTTCAGTACCTTCTACTGATGTTTACCAATGATGAGATGTTAGCTTATTAAATGATGCTTCCTATTAGCAGAAATGATAATGTTGTATGAAGGCATATTTATCATTGCCTTGTATTTTTTTCATTTTCCCCCTCACATAGGTGTCAAATAATTTTGTGGATACAAGCATCAAAAGTGCAAAGACAAAGCACCACCTCTGAACTGGTGCCACACAGGGTGAATAAAGAGAACAATGGAAGACTATTTGCAGAGATTCAGTTGCTATTTCCCACCTCCTTTTGCATCCTATCTGTGTAAATTTCCATGACATGCCATATCCTGGACTGATCAGGATAGACACAGCTTTCTAGCAAAAAATCCTACAACAATATAAACTTCTTCATTAAGCAAATGATGAAGATGATGAAGAACTGTGTTAGAAAATAAATGGTATCATATAATGCTGTTCTTGATGGGTTGCACAATTTCTAAGTTTTGGAGCATCACACATTTTGCCACCTGTTCCAGCCTGGATAAATTCCACTTGCCAGTTCTTTTTCTCCATCTTTCACATGAGCATATGGTATGTGTCAAATGCATAGTTTTAAAGGCTTATACACATGGAAAGAATTTTGAAGGGCATCTAGTAATCTGGTAACTAGCTAGAAAACCAATAATTACCCAATATGCTGCTGGTCAGTACTGGAAGAAACATTTTCTAAGTAACAATTCCTTTTGACACAACATAATATGATTCTCACTACATTATGGTCATGCATAGAACCGCTGCCTAAAGGGTGCTGCTTTCCACATATTTCTGATCAAATTGGATTAACCCAATATTAAGCCCATCCTTTTTAACTGTATGTTTTATTTTTTAAAAAAATTGTTAATAGTTAAAGTCTATTTCAATGTGATGCTTTATATGTTTTTCACCATATTGTAATCATTTTCATTTGTGCCCTATATGATTCTACTTGATTTCCAATTTTCAGGAAAAAATTGGATATAAATAAAGATGGTGGTGATGATTGTGGTGATGATGATGATGGCCACCACCACCAAGGCAACAAATAGAGTTGGATAAAAAAAATCAGATATGGAAATCAGAGTGAAAGTAAATAAATAGATAGTGAGATCTTTAGATTCAGGAAGTTCTGTTTTTCTGGGGTTTTTTTTAGCTTTTATTATATGCTAATACTATTCTTCACGCTGTTTCCATTGATCTTATATACAAATTGGTGACCACATTTGCTTTACTTCAGTATAGCTATAGCATCTGGTATTCTCAAACCACTAACTAGGCTTCAAGGATTTTTTTTTTCATTTTTTCATGACTTTCAGGAAACAGCAAGAATGTCTGATGCAGAACAATATTCCAAGCTCCTTTTTTTATTCTTCACAACCCTAATGTGATATGACTGTCCAAAATAGTTAAATAGGGTCTGCATGTTTACTATATTACTATATATATGATCAATAATGATAGAGAACAAAAAACATTTAATGATAAATGTCATGGGGATGTGAGTAGACAGTCATGGCCAATTTAAACCATGATGATGTTGTGTCCATGACAGATTCCTGAAAGACTCAAGACTCAAGAGCATATTTTATTGGTGATGACAATGATGTGCACTAAGCACAGTGGACAGACAGTCATTCTTTATCCATGCTATAGTTTCTGTGGCTTCAGTCAACTAAGAATGGTTGGGTGAATAGCTGCTGCAAAACTGTGATATAAAATTGAAAGAGGAATAAGAATGCACACAGATTAGAACTACCCATCATGTTGATACAAAACTTTTCACCTGGATTAAAAACCTGCCAAAACAATAATATTCCATGAAAGTTTTATGGTGCAATCCCATAGTCCCACAGAGAGTGTAAGATGGTGCCAGAATTTGTTTAATCTCCACCACTGAAGAAATAGAGGGGCTTTCTTTGGAAGAGGACATCCACTCTGAGGCTCTTTTTTCACCTTATCTTGTTCTGGAGACATCCAGCATGGTCCTTGGCTTTGGCCCTGCTGGGAGGAGAGTGCAACAGGAGTGCTCCCCTCCACACCGCCATCCAGGAAAATTGATGGCCATGCCTCCTCCTGCTGCAGCACTGCTGAGTAGTTTCCCAGGCTGAACTGGGGAAGGAAGCACAGCTCTTGTGCTTCCAGGTCCTTTCAAACAAAGTAAGCCTGCAATGGTGGTGTGATCACAGGCCATTAACAGGGAAAACCTGTCAATGATTTGTGGCACGATCATGCTGCTCTGGGGACAGGAGAAGGATGAAACCATGACAACTTCCTGAATAAGCGTCATTGCAGTCCCATCTTTCTCCTGTCCCTGTGGTGGGCTGGGAGGGTGAAATGGAGAGAGCCTTAGATTTTTCATTTCAGTAGCCATCAAAACTTCTGTGATGGTCCAGGTCAGTATAGTGGGGGTTAAAAGAAATCATGTCTGTACTTCTTTTGGCCTTCGATAATCTCAACAACCAGTTGTTAATTTACATGAGATCTAGGGTCAGCATAGTTCAGTTCCTTCTGATTCGTATCAGTGGATGAAGTTTGTTTAGTTTTTAAAAAAGCCATAAGAAAGATGAGAATAATAGAAAACTTGTTTCCCCTCAATTCCTATACACTAGGCTCATATCATCAGGCTTTTGAATTTGTTAGAGGGTTTCAACTATCTGAAATGCCCCAAAATATCAGTTTGCCAGAGATATACTGAAAGTCATTGCCAACATCTTTTAGATTCCTCTGCAAGAGAACGAGCATGTTTTCTCCATATAGCCCATTGAGCAAAATTAATAACAATGTAGAGATACATGGAAGGTTATTGAGAAACTCACATCATCTGCTCCCAATATTTCTTTTGAGAAGGAACATACATTCCTTTTGAGAAGGAGCATACACATTCACTTTGCACTTCACTATGAGGACCTCATATGAGATTTACACATGTTGGACATTTTGACATCAATGCTAGACATGAAGAGATGTGTCAAATCTGCCTGAGGAATTTCACTAATCTTATGATTTCTTCTGGTTTCTGAAGAACACACAGATATACTTTTACTTCAAATTTCACCTTGGGCATAATTTTGTTGACAACTCAAAATGGCCAAGCTATGGAAAAATGAATGACAGCTTTGCCAAGCAAAACAACTGGAAGAAAAAGTATCTGTTCCAATTTCAACATGGAAGAGACATTATTCTTAATGGAATTCTACATTAATTCAGGACGCCTCTTCTTTAAAAATGTCATTCATTTATACACAACTAGATACTCTAATTGGCTACTCTAAGAACAGTGCATGGCTCAGCTTCAGGCATAAGTTTGTCCTAGAAAACAGAAAGAAGCTGATGCAAACTGATATGTACACAATTGTGTCTTTTCTACTGATTAGAGTTCCCAGTTTTCTTCTGTTCTCCAAAAAGTTTGTCTGTGTTATACATAGAAGATCTCATGTCTGACACATGTTCTATTCTGAACATCATATATGTGTAAGGCTGTTGTTTGAGTTTTAAGAAAAGAAATGAAAATGAAACATACCCTCTGATGATGCTATTTTGCAGCACTGTGCATAATCCAGTGGAACTATGGTGATTTCCTACTACTATTTTTGTCACTAGGCTCAAACATCCTATAGATCCTATGAGAATTCACTCTCTTTCCCCTTTGGCTTCTTATGCATGGCAACCTATGTTTTTAATATAAAAGAAAGTGTCCTTCTGGCAGTGCTGCCCTCTCTCCTGTCTAAAGAGATACATCATTCATCACTGATGCCACTATGCCACCCTTCTTCCCCAGAAAGGTAATCTCAAAAATATTTTTTCTTAAACTAAATATGGTGGATACAAATAAAATATGTACACTGTCTGTGACAAAAGGGATGTGGGAAGATTTGAGTAGACCACCATACAACCCTGAGCACACTCAGTTGTCACTTAATTTGGGAAGTGTGGGAACTGATACTGTTGTCCCAAGGACGTTAGTGTGTTCAATCCATATGTATAATATAATCTGAGCAGAAGATGCAAGACAACTATTTCTTACTTTCTTACACTGAGGTTGAAATCCTACAAAACTTTTTTTTTTTAACAGTAAGCTCATTGAATTCTTAGACCAAAATTCTGTCAAACCACTGCAGTAGCAGACATGCTTTCTCTGGGATGGCACAGTAGTGGTGAGAGAAGGTAAATACAATTGGGACTGGAAATAATTTAAAAATAATAATAAAATTTAGTTGAAAAATGTATTTCTTGACTGTTTGGAAACCCTGATTAGAAGAGTGAGCGTCTTAACAGTTCAAGATTGATTCTACACAAATGTCATATTTTTCCCCACAAAAGTCAGTTTTTTTTTTCCAAGAGGCAGCATTTTCTGTACAGAAAAAAGCTTTTTTTCCAGGACAGAAAATGTTGTAGCTGGGGAACTAGTTCTGTGCAAAATTTGCACACAATTTTCTGCATTTTCCATGGCAAGTGCAGAAAATAGTAAGTCCAAAACTTCAGAATTTTCTAAGACTTTTGCTCAGAAGGAATATGTTTACTAAAATTACTCTTTTCTTTGTCTGAGAATGAAATTAGGAAGAAATTACATCCCTAGAGAATATCTGCCAGTTCTGAGCAGCCTGTTTGTTCCTTTATGACTATTATGCCTAGAGCTTTTTTCTTCCTAGCATGACTGCTTACACTGCTGCCATGTGCACCACACATGCATACACACAAAAATTTCCTTCTGGCACACACATAATTGTCTATGGAGGGTTATACCAGTTCTTATCAGCACAGGTAAATGGAGAAAGACAAGTGAATGTCCATTAATTTATCTTGATTGTCTGTATCAACTGCCCATTTTCAGTATTCTCAAGATATAAAATTATAGCTTCAAGGTTTTATTTTTTTAATGTTATTTGCTTCATGGAAGGAAATCATGACTAATGTAGATATGGAAGTGGAAAAGTGCAGAAATCCATGGTGAATGGAAAAAGAAGAAGCACAGACTGATGGGGAAAGGAAATTCCTTCCTTATCTCCCAATTTTGTCTCCAGATGTCTCTTCAGTCCTACTGGGATGTACTGAGAAAATTTCTTCCAATATGATACCTTCAAAAGACTTACTAAATTTGCAATTGTCTGATGAGACGTTGGACACTCAAATGTTGTCAGCATATATGTCAAAATTAAGAATGAATTTTTACATACAGATGTAAATGCACCAAAGATGAGTCCTGTGGTATATAAATTGTATAGGAATAGAAATTTTTCTTTGTACTTGTACAACTAAGTTCATGGAGTAGTAGTGTCAGGGTTTCTTGGGATTCTACCATATCTGTTTATTAGGGCACCTAAACTGTATTTCTAATTGCTCACTTGCAATGCTAGAAATTTGAGGACTGAAGGACAATTTCATGGGGTGGCAGAATTCATCAGAGGGCAACACGATCATTTGTTTCCCATAACTATACCCTTCAACCTGGCCTGACTGAATCATTCAAAGACCCAATATCATCAATTCCTGACTATCCCCAACCACAATAAAAACCTTTCTTAGATAACACTTCTAGAAATAGTGGACACATTTCTGTGGAATTGTTTTCCTCTTGTATGTAAAATTTTGACAGATTCACATTGAATGAAGACTAGATGTAGCTTTAGCAGTAAATAACTATTTAGTTGATTTTGAGTACATAGACAATATAATGCATTCATTAACACTTGCTGAGATATTTTTCCTGTAGTTTTTGTTGTAGAAGTGGTTGGTAGACTACTGTTTCCCCTGTACTTGACTAATGAAACTAGACACCATTTTCTTCTTCAGTTGGCTGTGGCTTACATATGCTCACTGTAGTATCCCTTCCCTGGATGTATTGTGAGGATCATTTAAAAATTTCCTAAATTGCCTGACCTGACCACAATTGTTCATACACAGATCTTCTCACACTTTTCACTGATCAGGTAATACTTTCTTCAGTGGTACCTTATTTAAAGGGCCTTTCTGAAAAGTACACAGCCATTCAAGATGTATACGGAGTGGAAATCTTAAACTGCAGTACAAAAGGCAAAGATTTTTCCCCCTGCAGAAATCAATAGGAGGTGTGGTAAATTAACTTCAGTGGAAAATTCTGGGACCTTATTTCTTCTTCTCTTTCAAAGACTACAAACATTTTACAGGTATTTCTGTATTTTTCTTCAACTTATCAGGTATCTTTCCATTACTTTTCTTTTCATACCATAGGCAATTTTTTGCAATTCTTTGCGCATTTCTATTACGCCACTCTCTGCCTTCATCATCCTTTCTTTTTTTGCTAGCAAGAGCAAGTTGCCTGCAAAGAATGAAGGAAAGTGTTTCCAGAGATTGGAAGACTAGAACCCATTTGTGTGGGGTAGAGAAATAGGATTTTTTCCTTAATAATATAAAAAATAAAATAAAATCTTTGTGATGTGCTAAGGCATAACAAGCGTTGTGATGATATGTTATAAACTGTCCCATAAAATCTTTTTTCCAACAATGTGTAACAGTATTATCTCCATCTCAGCCTTTTCTTATGGAGACCAAAATAGAAAACAGAGAAAGCACACTGAATTAACTAACTCAAAGAATGCAACTTGCCTCTAAAACAAATTGTAGTTGTAGTTCATGTACCACTTATCTTTCCATGTGCAACTTTTCTCTTTATTCCATATTCTATGGTACTGATCTTGAAATAAGCATCTCCTTAAACTTCTAATATATTTTCCATATTTTTCAGACTGGTTCAGATGTTCACATCTAGCACTAGGTGACATGCAAAATAGCCTTCCCTATGGATAAAATATTCACATGGGAGATGTTCAGGCAAATAATCTTCATTCACCAAATGAAAGACAGGATCCATGTAGGGATCCCTGCATGAAAATCCTTCACATGAATAGTTGTGAATATTTGTTCCGTCCCTATTAGTGGGCATGTGCATACTTGAATTCTTTTTTTCAGGAATAGCAAGTACAAGTGCTCACACAATCCCAAGTATAGGTCTTCATATAAGAGAAAAAAGGGAGGGATAGGGACTTGATTAAGCATAAAGGACTGATCAGAGCAGGGTTATAAAAGGTGTTCTCTCTGACCAACTTGCAGGCCTTGACATTCCATTTGTCTCCATAGAAGTCTTTCAAAATTATCAGAAATCTCCCAACTTATATTTTTCCATCTCCTTTGGCCCAAAATGCTCCACAAACAAATCTAGAAATGTTCCACAAATCTAGAAATGCTCCACAAATCAATCTAGAAATGTTCTGATTTTTTATTTACAGGTGTTTATATCAACTTCCAAACACCAAGAATATTTTTTAAAAAGGCTGTTTTTTAGAACAAGTCCAAGAAAAAAGAAATTAATAATGTCACTTCCAGGAGCAATGGAAATGATACTAGGACCGAGGGGAGCGTGAACCAAAATCCCCTTTATAGTTACCCATTCCTAGTTTGGAGAAAATGAAATGAAACTTTAAAAATTAGAACAGACTTTGTTGATAGAGAGGTAATTTGAGAAAATAGTGCAGGGGTAACTATGTGCTTGGAACAGAGGAGAAAGGACTGGAGGGAAAGGAAATGGAATATTCCTGAGAATATCAGTCTATAGACAAGGAAGAGAAAAATCAAACACAACAAAAGGAATTCATCCAGATGATCCTAACTTTCTGTCTCTACAGTACTATTATTTCCACAGGTACATAGTCCTGAAAAGTGTCCCAACATTTTTTTCTGTTTCCAGCAACGTGAGTCCTTTGCTTCCTTAAACATAATCCTTGTGAGTTTGATACATTCATACATTCAGTTCCCAGTCACTAGGGACTTGTTCACACATGCAGGGACATCATCTGCTTCTTCTGCATGTGAGTGCTGGACAATGGATGCCAAGAAGCTGCATGTATTTACTTACTGCACTGTGAGGTTATATGACTGCACTAGACTGGGTGTTGTCTGTGTGATTATTCAATCACATATTCACATCAGTATGTTAGTCATTTGGTATCATGGTCATTGAACTCTGAATAATTAGACTTTTTGCTCCTGCTGTTTGTCTGTTTCTGCCTTTCTTAAGCTCCATATTCCTTTCTTAGTCCTTCCATGATCTGCCAAATTTGGTTATGGCATCACTTATGAGCTGCCAAGTCCATCTTTCTATAGTGTATTTACCCTCTTTGCTCTTCCCACACCTTGAGGTTCCTGAATCTCCAAACCACCGTGTTTTCAATTTCTAGTAGAATGCTATCCGCAGTCAATTTTGTAAGCCTCTGGTGGTTGGAAAAAATGTTGTTGTTAGTAATACATGATGCCCCTGTTTTGCCCAAAGTCACTAGCCAAGCATGCCATGTAAAATGTTGGTGTGACCCTCCATCATGAGACCACGTGCTTAAAAGTACTAGTATGATTTGTGTTGTTGTTCTCCTGGCTCCAGTATTTTCTAAAAAACAGGTCAGCAGCTGTATTATTGTTGTTTTAGTGGTCGCTAGGAAGAAGATCAGCAGCAGCAGCAGTAACAGGAGCAGCAATATTGTCTTGTATGTGGTAATAAAATTTAAATTGACATTGCCACACATGAAAGAAGCTGTAAGGAAAGATATGTGAATGTCAGACAGCTTTTATGTACTTTATCTGAAAAGCAGCACCTTTACATGTCATTTCAATTTGATGTTTTTACTGACTGCATTTGAAAACAGCAGGGACCAAGATGCAACACGGTTTGGAATAATGATAATAATAACAGCAACCTGGAATGCATAATATATGAATAAATAAAGTGGTTGCTATGCTTTTATAATGCCTTAAAGTAGTCACTATGCCCCACTGAAATCTTGTTTTAAATCTTCTTTTTTCAAGGTTTGCATCTGACGATCTAATATCCATCATTCTAGAATACTTTTAAAATGTGTGTGTGTGTGTGTGCGCGTGTGTTGGGGTGCGCGCGTGTGTGTGTGCCACCAAAGAAATATCCAGATGTTGTTTAAACCAATAAAATATATCTTCATTGCAAGTTTTACTAGTCTCTTTTTTAAAGGAAGAATATGAAAATAAGAGCATTATTTGCATCCTGTTTCTGAGACCAGCTGCTCTTAACCCTAATCCACTGGTCTAAAAAGAGGCAGTCAAATGCCATAAAAATAAAATGTGAAACCTTCAGTGTGGTTCCAAGTTGAGGTTCGTCATTCCTGTTTTCATTATTAATTACTATTTGTATTGGAGTTTTGCTTAGAAGGCAACGAATATTTCAGTGACTGTTGGGGCTAAACACTATAAATGCACACAGACAGTTAAGCTCTCTGGTCAGCAACTAATCCTTACCAGGGACTGAAGAAACTGATTACCTTTTTCAGAGCCAGCACAAAAGCAAAATTTGGAGGCTAGTTTAAAAAAGGGAGAGAGGGGAGATCTCAAGCAAGAAGCAAAATTAACAATCCCCAAAATTGTTTTTCCATCTTCCATCAAAATCAAATCCTGACAATAATTACCAGATTCTTCTCCACTTTTCTGTTGCCCTTCAATCCTTAAAACAACTTTTCTGACTGGTCCACAACACTTTAGCATATTCTTTCTTTTCATTTACTTCTTTACTTATAATTAACTAATGTTGTATACTGGAAGCAAAGGAAAATTGGAAATAACAGTTCTCTCAAGATCTACTGAAATGCAGAAAATTTGGATCAAAAATGAGAAAATCCAAAACTTGTAGCATCTATTTATTTTCTTCTTTTTCTTTCCCCCCAAAGCTCTGACATTGCCCCCCCACACACACACACCCCTGATCTACTAACAAGAACTGTGCACAAGATCTAGAATTAAAGAATCTAGAATTAAAGAATACTAAGCTCAGAAATTTAAGGACTAGGACTAAATGGACGTCACAGTCCTTCAATACGAAAAAAAAAATTCTGCTTGACAAGAGCTTTCTTCATTTCAATAGTGTAAGTTGGGTGTAGGATAGACATTTGGTACACTTTTGTTGAACAAGTGGGAGTCAAAAATCCCTAGTGATCTATGGAAAAATCACTCAGAAACTTACACCAAGATTCAGATCTACCTTCTGCCTATCCCTTTTTAGACAGATAGACAAATAGGCAGGGCTGGAAGTTAGCTAACTGTGAAATCAGTCTGCATACACACAACTCTACCATGGATTGTTTCCAACAATATTTCAATATTTGGGATTCACAAAAGCCAACATAAGTGAAACCCAGGATGGCATTTAAATTTCAAGTGTCTCAACTTTTTGCATGTACTACTATTCCCCCTGCTCAACAGTAATTTTATGCCATGTTGAAAAAGAGACTGGAATTAGTTGGTTTTAATTTGATGATGTCATTCTAAACATTTGGGTTGCCAATGCCTGATGAGTACATCAAGGGTGACATTGCATCTTTAATAGAAACATGACAGGGAGACATTTGGCAGGTACAGTCATTCTCGTTATAGCACCACAGAATGATGAAAGACGCTTGTCTTGCCAACTTTCTTATTTACTGATTCTTATTAACATTACAGATATTTGTGACTCTCTGTTGGTCCTGAACCAGCTATTTTGCTTTCCTTATTGGGATTAAATTTACTTTGGGAAATTCAGCTGGACAACAAGAACTGAGGAGGGATTTGAAATGACCAAACATACACATACATGGGGTTATAGATAAGGAAACACAAATTTGAAGCTTCTGTGATCTGAAAGTAATGCTGTAGAACAGGGGTTCCCAAACAATTTTCAAATATTATTGGACTAAAGGTCCCAGTATCCCTAATCATTAGCTGGCTGGGAGTTCTAAAATACAACAACAGGTGGGGACACAGCCTTGTAAACCCTTGCTGTAGGATGTGGATGATTTTTATTAAACTATCACCGTAAGGTTCATTGCTTTATTGTTCCATCACACCGTGTTCCTGAATCTAGGGATTAAAAGACATTTGCTTTCTCCCACATCCATGATGCACTTTTATATTGTATAGTCCTTCCCACTGAATTTGTGGTGATATGTAAGAATTCTTGTAAGGTCTTATTTAAAAGGCACTTAATGGACTCCTCAGTTATCTGTTCTGCGAATTTTAGTAGGTGTAGGCACCCTCAATAAAGTGAAACTCTTCCTTTATATGATTGCCATGAAGCTGGTAACCTTCTCACATACATAAACCAGAAAAATCCATCACAAAATCATAGATAAAAAATATGAAGGAATATAACGACAAGAGTAATGAAGATAATGTTTACAGTTCATGTGGATAAGAAATGACAAGGAATATATACAGAACCAAATAGAATGCCACAATCTGCAACCAATAAGAAAACTTACCCAGAATAATGTCAAAAGTGGTGTAACAAATATTACAGGAAAATAAAACTACTAAAGGCTTACCCAGAAAACAATGTATCAGAGAAAACCTCTTCACACTGCAGTGGGACACATTGTCCCTACAGATTACATTTTATTATACTATCATGGTAGAACTAGATCTACACTGGAGCCATTGTACAATATTGTCCCCATATACTTGTAAACAATATCCAACAAATTTCAGACACTTTCTGCAAACAGATTTTGGTTAGTGTTCTTTTTGTGAATTACGATAGTGTAAATTGGATTTATGCTCTTGAAACTCACCCTTTTGGTCTTTGAGAAGTCTGCAACAACCAAAATTGTGCCACCAAGCAATGCCATCATTGCAGGGACCTCTGGAGGATTGCAGATGCCTATTACTGTGTCTCCAGCTACAAGAAAACATCTGGACATTTGTTGACTGCTATCCCTGCTCTTCCCTGCCCAGGAAATGATGAGAGTTTGGGGAAGTTGTGCTGGGAACTATTGTAGCTACATGTCACATGCATCTTTGAAGCAGGAACACATCTAAGACATGAACAATGCACTTGATTTTTGCATTGCATTTTGTTTTCTTTTTTTTGGTCATATTAAGACATGGAAATCCTATGTTCTTTTTTTAGTAAACATTATGTACTGAAGCAGAAGTAAGATACTCTCATTATTGGTAAGCTGCCTCTTTAGGGGGTAAACTGAAGTTGACCCCATTCAGAGAAAACTAACATTTCAAGTTTTTGTCTTGTCAGAAGAAATTTACACATTTTCATAAATTGTTATAGAAAACAAACACAAAATTCTCCTTGAACTCCTTTTTCTAAATCAACATTTACATGCAAAGCTTATCTTTCTCTAGGATTATGAAAGAAAGAACAATTTATGCTACATTTTTCTTGAGTCCCTCCTCCACACAAAGCAAAAGGTCTCTTATTTTCATCCTGTATGCTTTCATCCACAATCTAAGAAAATGTTAATTATTGTCATTCAGAAACTCTTATCCGTCCCTACCTGGATGGTCAAATCTAATTTCCTTTTCTGTTCTCATATTCAGAAAATTTAAAATGATATGTGAGAATGATGATGACTTCCGATCAAAAGCAAAGCTAAGCAAAATCGTCAACTATCCTTGCTTGGAACTGCTGATATACAAGTAATAATATCATTGTGTGAGAGTCAGTATGATGGAGAGGTTTCAGCATTAGGCTATGGCCCTGGAAACCAGTGTTCAGTTACACAGTTGGCCATGGGAACCCACTGGGGCATGTTACATATTCCCAACCTCAGTAAACCCCCTGACAGATTTGCCTTAGAGTCATCATAAGCCATAAAAAACTTGAAGGCACACAACAACAACAATATTATTGTGGGGCAGGGGGCATTTTGAATATTTTTTTCAGTCACTCAATATGCTGGGCAGTTTCTAAAATGGAAACTGAGAACAAGTAAATCTATCCAGAGAAAATACTTGCCTTTGGTGATTACCTTGGTCACAAAAATGATTGAACAGCTTGCACATGATTTCAGTGATTTTGAAAAGGTATTGAGGTTCTTTTGGTTTCTCAAAAGGAAAGTTCAGTAACAATAGAGAAAAGTTAGTACCTAACTGCCTGGTCTATGCTGCTGTGATTCTTGTCACTCAGTGTAGAATCATAGGAGAGAACTGGCACTTTCCAAAAGCTGTATTTTGAGGCCAGTGAGCCAGCCCTGGCTTAGTGATTCCCTTGCCTAAACTGTTCTTTTTTAGAATAAAACTCAGAATTCTAGATTGTCTGGCAAACAATATTTACAGTCTTAGATTGTAAAAGGTGGAAACAACATTAAAAAGGTCATTATGCAATAGCAGTAAAGAAGTGACCATTTCTTCAATCAATTGATCAATCAATCAAACTATCTATCTATCTATCTATCTATCTATCTATCTATCTATGGTTAGCCTTCCACATGTTAGTTTACTTTAACATATTCTAGCATCATACCTCAAGGTGGGCTGACCAACTAGACACAACTTGACACTGCCTTGGCCTCAGGGTGGTTTTTCAAAGGTATTTTTAACAGTTTAACTGTTTTGCTTTTAATCAGTTAAATCAACTTAATGTAATTAAATTTGCATACTGTAAAACTCAGTGAGTGTACTTTTTTGAGACTCCTGAGCAATAAGGACAGCATTCTGTTTTCTTATTCTTCAACAAGAACATTGATAATGTTGTCAATTCCCTTGAATTTTGAACCATGATCTGTATTTCCTATGTTTTCTCAATAATTATATCTCAATTTTCTATAAAATATTTTGTGGTTTTCAAGTTGAAATTAAAACCCAAGTAATATTCTGAACTAAACCTCAGTGCCATCTCACCTGGTAAAAATGTTGCTCTCCTAATTATGGCAATACAACAGAAAAATGGCTTCCAAAAATATGAAACATTTAAGCCAGAAGCAATGTATAAGGTCCAGGTTTAAATGATGCATTGCTGTGGAACCATATTTTGGATTCATCAGATTCAGTTCATCAGGAGCATAATCTACCTGTCTGCTTTTTTGAATTATTATTTTTCAACCTTTTTCCAAATGTCTATTCCAGTCCTTTCTGGGAAGCAACATAGTAAATACAACAATGCTTTGGAAAAAGAATCTTGCTTTTCTTCAAATATTGGCTGGTATCCTGCAACAAAATCTGTATCTGTAGCTCTTAGCTAGAATAGGTTTCTCAGTGCAATCCTTTCTCAATTCACTTTTCAGTGTGACTCCACCACAGCCCTGGGCTACTTTCATGTCAGTGAAGAAAGGGATCAGCAGCAGAGATGGGTTCTGCTATTTTCTTTCTTTTTTTCTTTTAAGTAAATTTTATTAAACATTTTCCAATACAAGAATCAAAATACGTACAAAGAAAAAGGAAACAATAAACAAGAAAAATGTAAGAAAAAGAGATAATAAAGGGGGAAAAAAAACAAAGACAACAAAGAACATATATGTCTCTTAACACAGATTACACATATCTATAAAAAAGAACACAAGTTCTCTCATTTTAAATACCATTCAAATAATTCAACTGCTTTATTTATTTATTTATTTATCTAGTTGCAGAAATGCTAATTGTCAAAACCTGAAGTCAACACCTGCAGTCAACAACTTATATTGCTTTCCTTCTAAAGTTCATCAAAGGTTCCCAGTCTTTAAAACAACAACAACTACAATCACAACAACAATTTTTGGTCTTTTCACAAGTTCAGCACATATGGTAGAAAGATCCCACTTTTTGCTCACATTTCCAGAATACATTAGAAATCATTTTGTGTATTCTGACCAGTTTTCTGGTGTTAAATACCAACAATATGTCATCTTATAAAACTTCCCTTTGAGATCATGTCATAATGTAAATTTCATTCTTTTCAATCACAATATCTCCCACTCTGCCAATGATACATTGTGTCCCACATTTTGTGCCCACATTATCATACAGTCTTTGATCTGTTCCTCTTCTATCTCTATTTTCAACAAAAAGTATGCATTTTACCAATGAAATGTTCATAATCTGAGCACAATTGCTTCTCAAATTCAGATTTACTCAACTCAAAATTATACAGTTTTGTTCATTCTGGACCTTCCCATTAATTTTATATAAGAGAACCATTAGAAACTGTAATAATCTATGACAGGAAGGAGATAACAGCAAAAGAAAAGTGGGCATTTTATTGAGATCTTTTGGAATTTTGATTAAGAATAATATAGAATTAAGTCAAATGAAGAATAATCTCCCATTTTCTCCTTCCTGTAAATAGTCTCTTGCGATGAAACCCACAAAGATGTCTCAGGTTATAACTCTGATTTGTTTCTCTTTCATATTTGTATCAAAGCTTGTCTCACAGACTGGTTATCAAAATCTGTATTCATTTTAGCTTTATCATACCACAAGCCATTGTGCCACCCAAACCACAATTCATGACCATCTAAGTCCAATCATCTCCTATGTGTCTGTACAGTACAATCTTTCAGCCAAACCAAATAGCCTGTGGAGAAATGTAGTTTCAAATCCAGTAGTCCCAATCTCCCTCTTTGTTTTGCATCTTGTAAAATTTGATATTGAACTCCCAGCTTCTTCCCTTGCTATATAAATTTTGATAATTCTCTCTGTCATTGTTTACACAAGACACCTTAGCCAAGATCGGTATTATCTGGAAAAAAAAAATCTTGACAAAACATCCATTTTATCACTGAAATTTGCCCCAACAGAAATAGTTTCACCCAATTTTGTAACTCTGTCTTAATGTTGTTCCTTGTCTTGAGATTGTCAAATAACTGTGTTTTCATCAGAAATCCAACTTGGTCTTTATTAATAAAGGCCCTTTCCACACGGGGGCGGGGGAACATGGGGTAGGACAACCACACCTCAAACTGCCCTCGCGTGGCCGCAGGGGTGGAACCGCGTGTTTTATAAAGACTACATTTCATGTGGTCTTTATGAAACACATGTGTGCTAGCCTGTCGCAGCGCCTCATGTGGAATTGCGGGGGCATGCAAGTGCATCCCTGCAGAGCTGCCTGAGGGCGGGCTTCCAACTGGTGCACTTCTCCAATTGGCGGAGAGCCGCTGGAAGCTGCCAGTTGCCATTTTGGGCGCCGCCGGACACCGCTGCCATATAGAGTGGCGAGTAGGTGGTGCTCCTCGTGGTGACGGGGCTACCCGGATTAAGGTAAGCTCCATTTCCGCGTGTGCCGCCCCGTTTCCCCACGTTTCACACACACACACACACACACACACACACACACACCGGTGTGGAAAGGGCCATAGTCTTGTAAAATTCTCTTCGATCTTTCTGTTAAAATCATTAGAAGAATCCTGCAATCATCATACAATAATGAAATAGGCCTATAATTCTTTGTTATTGTCAAGTTCTGTCAAGAATTAAAACTATTGTAGTTTCCTTCCACGTCTCAGGTATCTTCCTTGCCCATAAAACTGAGTTTAATATTTTTATGAACAACAACAACAAAAAAAACCTGTCAAAATAATCCAATAGTTCTCAACATTTTTTTCCCCTTCAGTTGTTTCAGACCTCAGTTTCTAGATTTCCTGAACATTGACAACGATAGCATGTCTTTCTAGGAGTTGAGGTTCAAAATAGCCAGAAAACCAAAATTTGAAAATCACAGAAACAGTAAACAGTGGGTCAAATAGAGACATAATCTGTTCTACTATACGACAGCATTTTATACTTTCCACTAAAAATTGAGGTGGAAAGAAAGCTGCTTTTAGGTTTCTGGCTAAGTTGCAGTGCACTCAAATTTGAGAAATGTTAAAGCAAGGTTCAATTGCCAGCATCTTGTTAATACATTATACCAATACACTACACCAGTACTGGAGTGCACTTTTTTTAGAGTTGTGCAGTGGTATTGGGAGAAGACAGAGAGAGTCATGTGTTTTTGCCTGTGCAAAGACAAAGTGGTGAACTACTGGAAAGCCTATTTATGCACTGCATGGCTTCCAATGGATCCTCTAAACTAAAGACAATCTGCAAAGGGCTCTTTGAAAATCATCTCTCTTCCACAGGCAGGCATTACAGAAAGAGGGTGCTTGGATCCCAGGAATGTACTATTCATACAAGCAAGATATATGACTTTTTTTTTTGCCATTCACTCTTGCTGTGCTTATGATCTTTGGCCTTTCTTACTCCTGCCACCACCATTGTTTTGCCACCAATGATGCCCACATATTTATAGTACCAACAGGATCTCAGCTGTTAGCTTTCTGGTCATGGTATTAGTCTGGTCAAAGAAAGTAGCTGGTATAAAAAGGGTTACTCATTAAGTTTTGCGGAGTCTAGGGCAGGTTGCCAACACTTTCAGAAATTTTAATTTTTTCTGATCATAGCTGTTTTTCCCCCATGCTCAGAAAGGCTACTACTTTTTTTGAGCTTGAAAACTCAAAAGAAGAATAGCCACAATGGACAACTAATATTTTAACAAGTAGCTACTAGCTGCTCTCCCCCCCCATTCCTTGTGTCACAAACTAATCATTAACCTTTGAAAAATAAATGGCTTCCCCTCTCCAATATCTTTTACTTAGGGTTGAAGGAACAGCACTGAGTGTTGCTATAATATGTCAAGACAAATGTATGCTAGAGACGCCCTGTATTCGTTGTCTAAAAAAACTAAAGTTGTGTCTGTGAGCATGCAGGTTATAGAACCTGTTCATGTAAGCAGAGAACAGCACTGAATACATTATGGGATTTCCAGGGCATTTGTAGGTGTCTGTGGTTTCTGGCTGTCTCACTCATTCTAAAATACTGTTAGGGATGACTAATCTGACAGGAACGATTCTGCAGTGTCAAGGAAAAAGCTAAACCCATCACAAGTAGGAAACACATCCTAACCTTCTGGCGCTGCGGTCTTAACAAGGTGTTCCCAGGAGCCTCCTTCCAGCATCTCACAGATCTGAATGGGTACATCAAATCTGCCACATTGGGTTTGTTTTTAGATTGTATTTTTAACTCTTGCTTCAGTTTTGGCTAGAAAACATGCACACGCACACACACAAGATATGCACATGTGCACATATATACATACCTTTAAACAAACTCCTGTTCAGATTATTTGTCAGCCAACAGTTTAGGTTGCTTATTGGGCATCTGACATAGCCAGATCTAGGAAATCACACACTAAAAATGAATTTGCTACCTTATTTCACTTATGTTTACAACAATGGCCAAGATCCTAGATCGGAAGATGTTTTACACATGCATAACTATACTTCTCATCTATCCTCCCAACCTATCTATTGGTGGAGCTTAGATGAAACTGGATGTAACTCCCCCAATACAGCCATTTCCTGGCTGGTGAACAATCAGCAGATAAGTTTGCAGCTCTTTTCCTATAGATGTATACACAACAATAATACCATCCTTAGGGACCTCTGGAGGACTGCTGCTGTGCATCCAGTACTCAAAAAGTAACTGAGCACATTTCTACTGCTCTCTTTGCTTTCTACTGGCCAGGAATGGCTGGTTCAGAGAGGGATGAAGCTGAAAAATTATGGAATTGGGGTGGGGGATTTTAGCTGTTTTGGCTGTTGCATAGTTGGTACTCGATTCCAACCCCTGCAACAACCAGAAAAGTGAGCTATAATGGCACACATTGGACATAAGCCAACATAATTCACTAACAGAATGCCAGCCAGTAATTTTCCTTTTTTAAAAAATCATTGTTTTAATTCTTAATTGCATAGAAAATTATTTTTAATATCATCTTTATTAATTTGGTAATTAAAAAACCAACACACAATAAAACAAAAAAATCACAAAAACATTTGAAGAACTCTCTCTCTATATATATATACACACACAGACAGACAGACACACAAAGTAACAACAAAATACATACATTCAACATATAATATAAACAATAATAAACACCACCAAATAGATGAAGAGGTTACAAAGATATAAGGAAAAATAAATATTACTAATCCGCCCCTCCCCCACCTATTATGCCAACCTATAAATATGGATAAATAATAATACAGATATTTTAAATTGCTTCCTGTTCTTTTGCTGTAAGTTCCAAAACTAATTGTATTCCATTATCTCCTTCCAAATATCCTACATTTTATTCTGTTCTCTACCCATAATAAACCTATCCTATTTTACATATTGAATCCTATAATTGCTAAGTCTCCATTTTTATGCCTTATGTGATCTGTAAAAGGTTTCCAAGTTTTCAAATATAAGTCTATTGCTTTCCTTTTCAATAACGTTGTAAGCTTATCTATCTCTACCATCCATCTATAAGTATATTAATCCATTCACTTAGTTTCAGTATCTTATTATCCTTCTAATATTTTGCATATGTAATTCTTGTTATTATGTATCTTAGCAAATTCTTCTGCTTTCTTTCCCCTCTTTTATACTTATTTATGATATTTAATAGACAATTCTGGTCTTAATGTTATTTTAACTTTCAATATCTTTTGCATAGACTCTCCTAACATTGACCAATATTTTGGTTTCTCTTCAGATTGTATAAATCTTTCACCCATAGAAAGTTATTTTTGAGTAACAAGTAGCGTTCAAATTATTCTGATTTCTTAATATTCTTTTGGTACTTTCTGTGAAAATGGACATTTTGGAGAATTGTCATTTTTTGTTTATTCGTTTTTTTAAAAAATAAGAGTTTAACCAACGAATAAAGAAATTAATTTCATAAATTGCTATTGAATTAATTTTCTTTTAATGATTTAATATCATTGTATTAGTATAGACACAAATATTTCCAAGTCAAGGTAAATGTTGCAGTGTTGGAACTCATCAAGATGGTCCCCATAGCTGCAATTTGTTGATCTGAATAAAAAACATATGATTTTCAGCAGGAACATATTTTTTTTAAAAAAAATAAAACTGAATAGGCCATTTAAGACTAAGGTATCCCAAAATATGTTGCAGTAAAACAGGAACAGCTGTCAACAATACATCATTGTTGAAAAACTCATAAATGCACCAACTGTGAGGATGGTAGCTAAGCTTACAGATAACCAGAAGCCTGGGGATGGGGGGGGGTGAGGTGGGCATATTTTTCATTATGCCTTTCATGCAAAGCACTCTGGCATTTTCCCCCAGCAAGCCCTGCTTTCACTATAGTAATAGAATAAACTTCATGAATTTAAAAAGGTCTTGATTCATCCAGAGAGGGCTAGCCTTTAAGCTTACAGAGATCAGACTGCTACACTGACACTGACAGGAAGTATCTTATAAATGAAGGTTGACAAGCATCCAGAACACTCAGAAGCCACCTTAAAATACTGCATAAATGCTGCATAAAATGCTGCATTTCATTAAAAAGCAGACCCCCTTTTCAGGCCACTACATATGAGTTCAGCCTTTACTTTTAAAAAATAGTTTATGATGTGGCACTGGGAGCTGGGTCTCAAGAAACACAACACCAGATCTTGACAGAACAGTGAACTATCTTTGTGGCACTTTCACTTCTAATCAGTGGTCTCTCTTAGATTAGTAATAATGTTGAATTCCATGCTGTTTTGGATTTCATTGGTAATATTTGTATTTGTTTCAGAATCATATGTTTGCCTGGAATGTCTAGTGTGAATCATCTAACAAAAATGAGCCTTTAAAAATTGTGTTCATGCGCCACTAGTCTCCCTGCTTTCATTACTAGATGTGCAGTGGTCCCTCCACTTTCATGAGGGGTTTTGGGCGCAGAACTGTCATGAAAGTGGAAAAACCACAAACAACCCTCTTGCACTTCCCCTCCCATTTCCTTCCAGGGATCTCCTCTTCCATTTCCTGGCCTTTTGTCCTAATATGTTTGCCTTCCCTCCCTTGGCCTGGCAAAAGGCAAGGAAATGAAGGGGGAGGTACAGGCTTGCTTTCTGCTCCAGTGTGTCTTCTCTATGTCCAGGCCATAGGCAAGGGAGGGGTAGGAGGAGAATGGGAAGGAGGCACATATGCACTTCAGAAATAAACAAATTTTCAAATGTCACACCCACAAATGTGGGGGAGGATTGTACTTTTGGATATTGCCAGAGCATTTTGGAACTCAGCTTGGTTTTTATTCTCAGCTCAGGGACACCCTGTTGATACCTTAGTCTGGGTGTACCCACTAAAAACTTGAAAACCAGGCTTGTACAGCTTATAACCTCTCATGGAAAAAAAATATCCTTTTGCTAAGTTTGCAAGAGTTACTCTCTTGGACTATAGCTCCCCAAATCCCACTCCATTTTTGCTGAATATTGCTCAAAGGTAAAGAGCTTTCCAATCTTTGCCTATTAGCCATAGAATAGAAGCTTTTCAGGAGAGTTTTGCTCCCTGCTAGCACCCTGAAGAAACAACATCTGGGGTGTCAGCACCATGTCAGGCCATAATGTATGGCTAGTGGGCTCTTTCTGGCATGATTCTGGAAGCCTGGAACTATTAAGAATTGTTTTATATCATTCTAATGCCAATAGCAACATCACTTGTCATTTGTTATGATATGGTTCTAACAGAGGACTGGTCCATGTGCACACCCACACATGAGCTATAGATCATGTCTGATTTTCCAGCTACTGCCCTGATAATAAAATTTCTAAACCAAAGAGTTATGGTGTGGTTCTTCCACAACAGGGTTAACAAGGAGCTAGCTTTAATCAAATTATCCCTCTGTCAGATGTATGGTAGGAAGCTCAGAACCAGATGAGCACTTGGCTGATGTGATAGCTGTAAGGCATTCATGTACTCCTCACTCTCCAGCCCTGTCATTAAAATGCCCTCATTTCTGCATTCACTGATCATCCTTACAGAACATTTCCTGGTGTCCTAAATGGAATGAAAGTGTCCGCTCTCAGTCAGATTCTAATTTCAAGTCAGCAATCCCTGCTGTTATTAGCATTCACTGGCATATCGGTTTCACTTCATCTGCAAGAACTCTTATTGCTGATGGGAACAATGGATTCATTCCTTTACTATCATTTCACTGAAAGAATACCTCAGCCTATTACTAGCACAGAATGTGAAGGCCATAGTAAATAGCATACAAGAGAGCACAATGTTATAGTGTCTAAAAAGAGATTGAGAACAAGATTCTGTATCAGGAACTAGGATTTTTTTTTTTTGAGTCTCCTCTCCACGGGAAACCTCTGGAAACAACATCTTTATTGTGGAAGGGGGTCAAAAGGATCCTTAATAGCATAGGGATATACTCACACCACCTTCTCTCCTTTTTGCTTTCTCTTCTTTATTCTCCATGTTTTCCTTCTTGTCACTGTCTCCCCCTCTAAATCATTGGCCTCTCCCATTGCTAGAAATTGACCCAACAACCTCTCTGAAATTAAATTGAGAACCTGGGTTGAAAGCAGTTTCCACCTCTTGCTTAAATTCACGTTATCTTCAATATTTTTTAAATATAATTTTATTAAGTTTCACAAATTAAAAAAAAAGAACATTCTCTGACCTGTAATTTTACATGAAATATTTCTGATCTTCCACTCTGATTTAGTCTTCATTTCTCGAAATTCATTCCACTTATTACATTTATGTATCACAATACAATGTTTATCTCAAATGTTTGATCATGCATTTCCCTCTCCCATTCCATGTTATATTGCTGTTATCCCACTGTCATTTCCACAATCATGATACAGTCATTTTCACTTGACAGTTCCCAGCTATCACCCATTTCAATTGGCCATTCTGCTTTTCACTAATCATCTGATTTCAGTCTGTTCTGATTTCTTTTCTTGCCTCTTTTAGATCTTCTGGTATCTTCTCTTATACTTTTTAAGTCCCCCATCATTTACAACATAAACTCTTAAAATTTCTAGAGTACTGTTAATGTGCATCTGTCAGTCTGAGCAGTTATTACTGCAACAGTCACTCATCTTCTTGACCTGGGTTCCTTTCTGTTAAAAATGTCTTGTTTCCCACTTCTATACTTATGTCCTATTCAACCCCCACAAACCCTTTAACAATATCAAAATGCTTATATTAACGACAATATATCAATCAAATACATAAGCTTAATTGTTTAAATTTATTCTAATATTGTTCAAGTACAAAACCACTTTGTCTAATTCAGAGCCCTGTGCCTTAATCCAACTTACATTCCCCCTCCCGTCTGAAACTTTGCTGTTTGAAGATTCTTCTGTATTCTCAACAGCCGCTTAAAGTCCATGGGAGTGAGGATGTTTGCTTAAGTGACCTTCCAGCACAGGCTCACCAGTCTCAACAATCCAGACTCAAAAAAAGATAGGAAACAAGTCTCAAACAGCAGGAGCTAAGAAAAAAAAAAACACTGCTCAATAACTGTTGCCTCCCAAAGTAGTCTCCTAAAATCAGAAATCCAGAGTCAAAAAGCCAAAGTACCAGTCCTCTCAGGTCGACCAGAATAGTAAAATGTGGAAATAAAGAAAGTTCAATGTCCAAATGGAGTTTATTAGATCTTTTAAAATCCAATCTTAATCCTTAGTCCAGTTCCATCCATTTAATTATTTAGCATTATCAAACTGTAAATCTATGTCTCAAATTGCAAGTCAGAAATCATTTATCCATTAAAGACTTCAATCCTCAGTAGAAAAGCAGAAAAGCCACTTAACAGTCTCTTTAAAAATCAGCTGCCCCTTTAAGACAAACTCTCAGCCATAACGCACTCACATCTCCTCTGGGTCCTTCCATTCCTCCACTCCTGTGCACCGTTGCAAGTCAATTTTGGGTGTGATATTGTCGAAATCGAAAACCAGATCAGGTTACATGTTTTCTTACTTTCTTTTTAAGAAGTTTCTTGTTTAAGAGTTGGCGGCAGTGCTTGTGCCACTCTTGCTACGATCCTGCTGATTCCGTTGTGGTCCTTTGTGCTTTCCGCTCCCTCAGACGGGTAGAGCCAGACACCACTTTCGGGGTTCCCATCGGACCTCTTCCACACCCCTTTTACTCGAGGGGTGTCTAGCCACTTCTGGTGTTAAAAAAAAGTGGTTGGAATCCAGCGGGTGGCAGCTCGGGGCCATGCCATTGCGCAGCTTCGCTCCGAGCTGCCGCTCGTGCGCGCCATGCATTCAGAAGGGTTATCTTCAATATTTTGAAAATATTCCCCTGGTATTTCCTCATGTATTCTAAACCATATCTTCCAGTATTTGCTTATGGATACTGACCACATGAGAAATCTAGTATTAGATGCAATTTGATTTGATTTTAAATTTTTTAACACATCCATCCACATATGTTTGGCTGGATCAGGCATGCAAAAATAAATAAATAAATAAATAAATAAATAAATAAATAAAAATCACTCTTGAAAAGTTTTTAAAAGGGTTAAGAGGTAATATTGGAGCCCAAATGTCTTTGATTGCACTGTTCTTCCATGTTTCTTGACTCTGTGAGCAATGTAAGCAATTTGTTACAGCACTTCAGAGTCTTGGGATTATTTCTCAAATTGAAATAAATACTTCCTTTCCTCTTCTTCTATCAGATATTTGAACAGCACTTTATCTGAATGAGCTCTTGCTTTGCTATTTCTACCACTGGACAGTTTAACATTTCAGGAATCAGAGCAGCAATTAAACTGAAGTGCTGGCTGAAAACACTAACAACCTTTTTTCAACGCTGTAGCATTCACTGGTATAGGCTGATCTACAGCATGCCTTTTAATGAGGTAACTAATCCAGTTCATTTACTTTTTTTCTATACTAATTCCAGGCAAAGTTCCTGTACTATGTCTCACTGCTTGCTATCTGGCTTTTTTTTCTTTTTCTTTTTTTGAGACAGTTATCTGCTATAGAATCGTTATTTCTTTTTTGACATTTCCATATGACAGTTTGACTTTGATTGTGAATATGTTTTCTGTAGTACCAATGTTTCATGATGTTTTAGATGTGCAAGTCTTTCTCCTGGGTTTCAGCCTCAGCATCTTTTAGAAATATAAAACTTTTCTGTTTCAGCTGCTTGCCTTTCAGCCAGGAGAAAACCACGAGGATCTGTTATGGGGTGGAAAGTTATTCCATGACATTCTATTCTATATTAAGAAGAAGAAAAAAGCTTACATAACTTCTAATCCTTGAAACCAAATATCACCTACCAGGCACAGAGACTCACCAGGGGCTTGATAAATTTCCTGTTTGTGCTGCCTGGAAAAGAAAAGAGAATGAAAGAATAGATTAAGGTAATGGTGAAAACATCTCACATAAATCTAGTGTGGCTTTCCTCAGTTTCCTAGTTATTGTTCACAGTTGTGAAGGCCTTATTTAACAACAAATGATTTGCCTTTTGAATTTAGAATGTTTTACATTCATGATCTTCTGGCAGTCCTTACAACACCACCGTAGAAGGAGTAGATATTACTGCAGATAGGAGGGTAGTTAACTGGGAGATTTAAGGTTGAGAAACAATGAGTTGTCTAATTAGTTCATACCAAACATGAGACCTGACTTGGGCATTTGCTGGCTTTTAGCAGTGCCTCATAGGTGTTGCACTGTAAACCAATCTCTTAGCTATTACAGAAAGTTTTCTGGCAAGGAAAGACATTGACCCTCTTGACTGGAGAATTCTGAAAAATGTAATTTTTTTTAAAAAAAAAAATGCAGACCTTGATACACACATGTGTGTGTGTGTGTGGTGAACCACTGCCATGGAATTGATTATAAATTTATGCAAAGTGGCACCCTCTAGATGCACTGGACCACAGGTTTCACCATACAGTATTTCATCTCTATTGGACTACAATCATTGTTGTCTTGAGGTAGCATGGCCAATGAGAAGTGGTAGATCAAAACAGATGGATGATGCTTAGTTAGGGAAAGGTTATCTATACAAATCACAAAGCAACCTAACCTATGGAAAACTCATTGTCTTAAATTGCATGGAGTCTCTTCAGCTTATCATTCAAAGCAAAATGATTTACGATAAGCATGATTGGCTTGCTCCATTTCTTTAAGATGAGCTAACTCATAACTAAAGTTCCTTATTCTCCTCTGCTTAGCTGTCATTAATAAACTTGATGGTTGCAAATTCTAGTACAAATCAAACTGATCTACTCTGCTTGGACTAACATGGGCACTGGATCTAAGTTATCCATTAGATTTCACATACCTTAAGTGCATATTAGCATTTTAAAAAATCACAAACATAAAATACATTTATATTGCCTATTTTGAAAATGTCTAGTCAAAGACTTTTTTCAAAAAAACAGATGTATTTTAAAATTCATTTAGATGCTAATTACCATCTTTTTAAATAAGTAATCAGAGTAATGTGGAAATTGAACAGAATGTTATTATGTATAAACATATGCAAAAGTGATAAAGGCTTGAAATACGCTGGTTTATCTCACACTTTTTTCTTCTATGTTTCTTCCTGGCTATGGGGACTCTGTATAGCCAAAAACGTTTGTTGGAATAGAAATCATACCAAGAATACAAAGTTGAATCTCTGGAATGTATGCTTTAGAATCCTGAACAACTTTTTACTTGATCTAGAGTGTGTTGTGATAGCCTGAAACAACATATTGCCTATCAGACAACAGAGCACCTTAAAGTGGATCAATATTTGCTCATTTCTATTAAATAGATTAGATTAGTGAATTATTTAGCACAATCCACAAGCTCATGTTGTATTCAGATCTTGTCGCTATACAATGTGCTCTGTCTGTGAATAAAAGATGCACCATGTCATTAAAAAAGATCTACCACATAGGAGGCATTAAAAATTATTTCAGGTTTTGCATTCTAGACAGTATTAACTAACAACACCTTAAAATGCTGAGTTTAAACCATGATGGATGCAGGGTGGGGGAAGAGGAAGAAAATATTTTGATGTACAATTTAAAGGCTGTCTACCTTTAGGAACATGGAAGAGTGGTAGGTAGTGACAGTAGTAGTAGCAGTAGTAGTAGTAGAGGTTAATAGTAACTGGAATCATAATAATAGTAATAGTAATAATGATGATGATGATGATGATGTCACTTAACTAATTAATAGATGATTTGATATAATCCAAAACAACAGTCAGTAACACCTGGTAGAATGTGAACCCATGTAACAGACACAATGGTTGAAACTGACTAGTCTATTTATTGGAACTAGTGTGATTTAAAAAAAAAGAAAAAGAAAAAGAAAATGTCAAGACTATTCAACACTTTTCATTATAAGTATGCTGATAGATTTTTATAGAAACATATGGCTACCCCCCTCCACAAACAAATGTCCAACATGTGGCTAATTTTGCTATGTGTCAGATATTAAGGATCCATTATTATGTTGCCTTGGATTCTGAAGGTTTGGCATGACATACATGTATACATGTTTGTATGTCTCTTTTCTTTCTTTCTTTTTCTTTTTTTGATGGACTACAGGAGCTTTTTCTTTGAGCTCCCACTCCGATCAGTTGTCAGGTGTTGAGAGGGGATACAGTTGCTGATGTTTAGTGGTGGTAAAGGGAGGAGAAGGAGGAAACAATTCAGACAATGAAGATGCAGATGATCTAGGCTCCAATGAGGAGGAAAAGGAGGATGAGCTCCATGTGTGAGTACATCCTTGTTTCCTGCACTTTTTGTGCTGCGTACAGGTATTTCTTCCTCGCCTTAAGTGCTTCCCCTCATTCCTCCACCAGTAAGCCATAGCTGGCAGTTACTGGGCTTGAAATCTACGCACCTCCTTCTTGTAGAACCTTAACCACTGAGTGACAAGGAAGATTGTTACAGACCTTTGCCCAAAGTATGATCAGAGACAAATTTGGAAATTTCTGCTCAAGCAAAGACTTTCAGAGGAAATTAGAAGATCCTTGATAAAGGTAACAACATTTTGTAGTGCTGTTTCACATGTTGATATTTATCTAAGGTACAATTTGTGGGATATCTCCAATTCTTACCTGACAACAAACTGGAGAATTCCAATGAAAGTTTTTTTTTTTTTAAAAAAAAAATCTGGCTACAATATAATCTTTGTCAGTATGCTGAACTTCAGGAGTTGTACATTGGGCTTATCAAAATGACCATTTGCTCTCAATCTGCTGCATATGGGATAAATAGGATCTTGTTCATAGGTCTAAGAGTCCATTGCTCCATAAATTCTCACTGTATCCACAATGTTACTTTGTCCAATCATTAATTTCATTTTTTTCCTAAATTTTGAAAACGCAAAGTAGTGTGCAATAAAACAATAGAATACATATGATATCAGAGAAATAAATCAAGAATAACATTCAGGACCATCTCAAAGAGCTTTGTTATTTGAGACAAAGGATTGGATGGCCCCATTCCTCAGGTACAGAACTAATCCAAGTCATAGCTGAATTTTCATACAACATAGATCAGTAGACAGCCTCTTTCACAACAGCTGAAGGCATCAGGCTATGTTAAAGAATGTGGAGCATGCTGTGTGAACAGCCTCTAATAAGTTGCTCTTGCTACCTAGTATCTGACATGTGAGGCAGTTGCCTTACATTTCCTAATGGTGAGTCTTGTCCTGATAACTTCCCAGCTGATCACAAACTAGACATAACAGTATTTTACTATTACTACAAGTCATAGGGATGAACACTACTAGTTTGTTTAGTTTTACAGGAGGAGTTAGACAAATTGATGGAGAGAAAAATGTAACTATCATATATTTGTGAAAATAATCTTAACTTTATTTTCAGCCCAAACAACCCATTGTCAGGATGGTGTGGAAAATCTATAACTCTCTCTCTCTCTCTTTATATATAAAATAAACTAAAGCAGAAAATCAACCTAACAGCAAAAGTATCATTACACTCTAACAGAGCATCACCAACCTCATATTAAAAAAATAAAATAAAATTAGTTCACACACAACATGGAAGGGGAAATTTTGCTACACTCCATCTTTGCTTGTAGCTATTTTAGACCCAAAAGAGGCCTTTACTTACCAAGGAAGTGAATAAGTAGCCAACTTTCCTTTTTCATTGCTCATGAAAGGCCACTCCTTGGCCTAAAACAACCTGAAGCAGATATGAGGATCATAGTTAAGTTGAGGCAAAAGATGTGGAGAAGTTTTAAATGAATAGTTTAAAATATCATTTTTAAAATATCATTTTTAAAATCCTGTTTGTGAGTGTGGCAGGCACAGGGTTAGAAGGGATGGAAAGGAATATCCATGGTAAGGTAGCCTGCAAAATTTATTTAAGTCTGGTAATACCATTAGGATTTCAAAGTCTTACGACACTGTTTGAATTTTGAAGGCCTTGCTATGCTTCCTGGGGTCTTCAGGTGATGAGATGAATCACAGGGTCAGTGACAATGGAAGAAGAGGAGCACTATTTTTTGTATACAGTGTGGCCTTAATGCCTAGGAACACATCCCACTCAAAGAGCAAGGGGAGGGGACTACAGAGAGATATGGCAGATACGTGCACTTGGGCCCCTTGTACCATCTGGAGCAAGGCAGGAAGTGGAGCACCATTGTTGCAGCTTGGGAACTTTTTTTTTTTTCTGTACAAGCCCCGGATGCAATAGCACAGGACCTAGAAAAAAAAATACTCTTCATGTGTTGGTAGTGAACCTTCCTTAACTCTCAGCACCAGAACTGCTCTAGCTACTGAACACATTTTCTTACCTAATCACTGAAAAAAGGCTTTTCCCCAAATTTCAGTTGCCATATTACTTTCTTTCACTCAAACATGGAAATCCTTTACTCATATCACTATGTTTCTCAATCAGGTGATCCTGAAACACTTCTGGTCTTCCTTCCAAACCTTGTCCTAGACCTTGAAATCTCAGGAATTAGGAGGTGCCTATCCTGGAAACCCTAAATGTGATCTTAAAAAGCATACCACAAAGTAATCTCATTGAACAGGTTTATACCACTTGATATTTCTGAACAGTCTTCAAAAGCAACCCCACACAGATTGCATTGCACTGATTGAAATGAGAAGTGAACATGGTATAGATCTATGCCTTCTATAGGTGCTATGGATCATACTGCCTTTTCCAGGAAGGTGCATAACTGGCACATTGGTTGTAGATGGGCAAAGGGAGTACTAGCTTCTAGTTCATGATTTCATTATGCATCATCACATTTTCTCAGGCAGTGTGCCTCTAAATACCCATTGATGTGGAGCATTCGGGGCAAAATGTCACTATTTGTTTCCTGTTGGAATGCTTCCTTGTTGGGAGTTGACCACTGTGAAGCAGGATACTGGAGTAGATGAACTTTTGGTCTGTTTTAGAAGATCTCTTCTTAGTAATAAAACAAAATAGAAATGGTGATCCTACTCAGACCTAGGCACACAGGATGAAATCTAGATTCACTGCACCCTTTGCAGACTCCCTATATAAATCACATAAGAAAAATATAAATTATGGATATGGCTACCCATTTTTCTAAGGTCTAAGTTTTTGTAAAAGAATGTGGGAACATCTCAAAATAGATGGTGGGGAGAAGGAATGGAGGGAAGTGAAAGAAAGAGAAAATGGCTGAAATAGCAAAAGGGAGATTATTAAACTGCTGTAAAAGAACACTGTACTGTTTCTTCTTCATTTTATTGGCCTTTCAGACACTTAACTTACTTTCTAAATTGGATACCGTTCAATAGTCTACATTATTTATTACAAAAGAAATAGAAAGTGGCTGTTAGGCCAAAATTGGTTACTGTTGAATGGGAAGCAGACCCAATCTCTCAGAAGAGGCAGTGGGGGAAAATCCCATCAGAATCAGTGGGAGAGCCTGACACAAGTGAGGTGTATTAATAGCTTCACTGGCACTGGAAGCGAGATGGGGTGTGCTCAGCAAGCCTCCATTTTATTCAGCATTTCAAAGTAGGATACAAAGAGAGAATCAAAGCCGTATTTTCAATTGTACTAAAATGATTTCCAAATCATTTGAAAACCATTTTGGTATAGGTTGTGCATGTATATGCATGCACACACATGTGTTAACATGCACATATGCAACCCAGAGTATGGTATCACAAGAAATAATGCCATGTGGAAGTATGGAGATGCATAATGTTCCTTTTACAGTCACATGCCAGCTGGTAGCACATAACTTTTTCCTGTGTGGTAAATTGCACATAATAATCCTGCCCCCTCAATTGTAAGGCATGAACTTTTATTTTCCTAAATAGTAGCATACCTTCCAGCATTTCACAGATGAAAACCAGAACATATGTGGCCAAGAAACATCACAAGGTGGGAAAAGTCATCAGTTAAGAAAAATACACAAGATAGGAGAGGCTGCAGCACTTTGCTTTTTCCTGAACCTACTGGAAAGGTCAAGCTAGAGAACTAGTGAGGATTGTCCCTGCCAAATTGGGACACTGGAAGATATGTAGTAAGGGAGACATTTTGAGGTGATTTCCTCTTCAAATTTTAGGTCATTTAATAACTTTTTAAAAGATCTATCTTCAAAAAAAGAAGGAGGGATAATGACACAAAGTAATAAGTAACATAACTTTTAAAGAAAAATAATAGAAAAAAATGGGATAATGGTAACATACAATGCTAAGACTGCCTAAGGACTAAAAATGACCTTTCCAAGCCTGAATATGCTGATTCCTGAGTGGAATATGCTGCCTCGGAGTGTAGTGGAGTCTCCTTCTTTGGAGGTTTTTAAGCAGAGGCTGGATGGCCATCTGTTGGGAATGCTTTGATGGGTGTTCCTGCATAGCAGGGGGTTGGACTGATGGGCCCCTGTGGCCTCTTCCAGCTCTATGATTCTATGATTCTATGATTCCCAGTCCCTGATTGAAATGTGGAAACCTTTGAAGCCAGTGCCTTTTCTTGGAATATGGAGAGGAAACTATAGAAGGTTGAGGGGTCAATTTTCTGCCCTGGGATCTTGCAGGAGCTTCACAGACTGATTAGTTTGTTTTGATAAAACAGGTAATTCTGGTGTTAGTAGATGGAGTCCCTGCAAAGTATTTAGTAGGTGAATTCTCACTGCTGGAGGCTCCCATTCAAGTCAATTCACCAGAAAAAGTCTAGGGAGATGGACATCCACAAAATAGCCTTAGAGAGCCATGCTTTATATATCTCTGTCCTTAAGCAAGATCCTAAATAAGAGGAGTGTCTTATAAACACTCCATACACTTATGTAACCACCATATATTCCATTCCATATACACACAAACAGAGTTTCACTCCACATGGACCCTTTGTACCTTTCATCAACATACTTGGTGATGCATAAGCAATTAAATGAATGCACATCTCTTTCCTTAAAATATATTGATTGGCAAATTCCCTATAATTATCGACAAGAGTAAATGTATCTTACAATATATGCCTACATCATTCAATGAAATCATGAATATATTTACACTTAAAAGTCTGGACTCTTGTTGTGAATGTTTCTGGGAATACTATCATCTCTCTGCCCATCTAAAGTACTACTTTCCCCTTGCAATTCCTCCCAACACAGAGACAGTAGAATGACCTTGTTTGTTGGGATGGCCACATTACTAGGTAGTGCATTTGGGGTTTGGAAAGCATCACCCATTCACCCCCTGCTGTTGGTGAGAATGTGAGAGCCAGGCTAGGCAAAGAGAAAAAACAAAACAAAAACGTGATCTTTTCCATGAGGCACTCCTTTTCCATATATATATATATATGGAGAAGAGAGAGAGAGAGAGAGAGAGAATCGCTGTACAAAATGGGCTATCTGTAGGTCATGCTAGCTGCAAATTTAGTACTAACACTAGGAATTCAATGTTTGTTTTTTTCTGTTTCTTAAGGAAAACATATGTTGAGGAAAAAGATAAACTAAGGACTATAAATGAACACAAGAGTTTATATTATAATGACCTTACAAAACTATAGTGATACTTGTTTCTGACTCTGCCCCTGCCCCCATATTGCCTTTTAGTCTTGTACAATTATAACATTTTTTAAAGGGAATCAGGTTTAGATTCACAGTGACAACAAATTAGGATACAAGAAGATACAAGAGGGGACTCATTCAGCCTTCCAGATGTTGTACTTCAAGTCCCAGCAGCCCTAGCCAGTATAGTAAATGGAGAAGAATTCTCTGGATGGCAGTTCAGTAACATCTGGAGAGCCACATGATTCGTACTGCTTATTTAATGAGGGGGTAATGAGAACAATGGGCTATTTTTAGAAATGTCAATGAGAGTCATTAACTTTAGAAAATATTTGTTGAATAATAGACTTCCTTTTGTAAACACACTGAAAGGGGGCATAAACATGGAATAAAACTTTTGAAGTGGAGCATTCACTATATGCTTTTCCAGGAAAAGCAAGAGAGAGGGAGAGAGATGGATCACATCTAAAAATCATGCTTTAGCATAGTTGTCCCTTTGTTGCTGTTTTCTAAAATTACTCTAAAAGTGCATCAAAATTAAGTCTAATTATCCTTTTTTCAAATGCAAGAAAATCTAATTTGTGAGATGTTTGTGAATCACTGAAATCTCTGCAGCTGATTGAGCCAAAAATGTTGATTCATAGATGACTGTGCTATAGGCAAAAGTCTTTACAACATCAAGTAATGAATTTGAAAAGATTATACTTCACTAAGAGTGTACTTCCTTGCTAATATTGTTCTCAAAGGAAGCAAGAAGTTATTTTAGCAGTCCACACTGCAAGGAAATCTTTGAAAACTGTGTTTGCAGTTTGGGATTTATGGTGCATAAAATCTACACCTTTTTTTCCTCACAGAAAACATAATTTTTGATGTAAGACACAACATCTTCTGTGGAGAAATAGTATTTCTGTGCAGGAATTTTACTTTCCGTACAGAAAATGCTGTAGTTGGGACTTATTCGACGCAAAATCTGTGCATAAGTTTTTACACATAAAGTATCTTTTTCTTTACAGGAAAAGATAATCTTCTTTAGAATAATACACATATTTCTCTGTTGAAATATTGTTTTCAGCTCAGAAATTACTCTTTACTGCATAGAAAAGGATTTTTTTTTTTTTAAAAAAAAGAATATTAGGGAAAATATGAAGAATTTTTACACAGAATAAATTCTGAACTGTAAAGATTCTCATAAATTCAGGTGTTCTCTTGTCATGGTTTCCTATCACTTGAGAAACATTTTTCCAAGCATTTTTTTTTAAAAAAAATTGGGTACTCACTCTGTCCCTATTCTTTGCCGGCAAGTTTCTTCAAATACATTTGGGTTGCCCTGTTCTTCTAAGGCAGAGCTTTCCAAACTTGTCATGTTGGTGACACACTTTTTTAGATATTCACCATTTCACGACATGGTAATTCAGTAAGTAATTCAGTAAGTGAGGCAGCCCCTCCATCCAAACCTGGTCAGCCACGCCCTTGCCCAAGTCTTGCTTGGCCCAGGGCAGTGGCAGCGGTGGGAGAGGAAGGCCCTCCACCTGGATCTTGTCCCCTGCTGCCGTCACCACCCTCACTTGGGTCTTCCTTGGCCTGGGGCAGCCGTGGCAGTGTCAGGAGAGGCAGCCTCTCCACCCCAAGCCTGGCCCACTGTCCTCGCTGGGGTCTTCCTCAGCCCAGGGCAGCTGCGGTAGTGGTGCAAGAGGCATCCCCCCACCTAAACCTAGCCCACTTCCATTGCCCTCCCTGGGGTCTTCCTCAGCCCAGGGCAGCAGCAAAGGCAGCCCATTCACCTGGACCAGGCCCATGGCAATGATGGAAGAGGTAGCCCCTTCACCTGTTTGCACTTTGGCACGACACACCTACACACTGCAGGCAACACACTAACATGTTGCAACACACAGTTTGGAAAGCTCTGTTTTAAGGCATTTTAGTTCTTAGAAAACACTACTTTGTTGGGATTGTGACTACTGAGCTTAATGGATTTTCTCACTCATATTTCAAGTCGTCAACCGTAGCTGCTATAATGCTTATTTTGTCAATATCCAAAATTCTCTTCTTCCTTGCAGTAAGAACTGTATCAATGACTGCAAAATGTATTCATTCTACTTATTTACATTTTGTTTCTCCTATTCGCCAGTCTTTCTTGTCATTATCTGAAAACTTTCCATATATATTTATTTGTTGTAAAAGTCCCACAATGTTTATCTGCAGAGTCTAGAACATAAAGACCATTCTTTTCTTCATGATCCTTGAACAAAACCAAATTCAAATGTTTTCATGACAGCAAGTAGCTCTTCACTTTTGGCCACAATCAATACAATTGCAGTAATTAGTTTCCACCTTTTTAAAAACACCTCTGTTTTTATAATTAGAATAGGTAATTCTGGCAGCTTTCAACTGACATGAGCACTGATGTTCCAAAAGGTCAGACAAATTTTCACACAAACTTGCAGCTCTTCCCTGCTTGAAAAAGATGTGAAGTATAACACGGATAAAGTATTGCTTAATGTGTTTTAGATTGTCCACAGCTTTTAAAATAATCCGGTAGAGATTATGATTGCTTCAATTGTTATGTAGGATTTTGAATTTGTTGGAACTGTTTGTCTCTTGATTGATTGATTGTTTAGGGGTTGTCTTTACATCCTCTCATAACATTCGCTCCATAAGAACACTAATTTAACAACTTGCATGTAAGTACCGAGACTGTTTTCTTCATGCGTCTTCAATGTCACTGAGGTAAAGGATGTAGCCACTTAAGTAGTCACTATGCATAATGTGAATTCGTAGATCTTGCCATTTTTCAAATACAGAATTCCTAAAGCAATATTTTTCTGATTGTCTTCCAGGCACATATGTCATGGCGGCATCTATAATATTTATATTTAGTACTACATCTTTTCAAATGGCTCATGCCATGATGTCTACAATTTCATTCTGCATTTCTGGAGACTGATAACTTTTGTTCCTTGGAGGGTATATACTAATTTCTGATAGTAAGTCATCTTTTCTTAGACAAATTTTATAAGTGAATTGTGCTTTCTTTCTCTTCCTTGTAATAGCTTCTCAGAATAGCTAGTTCCTGAACCACTGATAATGTCAATGATTTGGAATATCAACTGCCTTTTAAAACTGTTGTTGTTATGTACATTCAAGTCAACACTAGATTAGGGCAAACAAATCATAGGATTTCCTGGAAATTTTCTTCAGAGGGAGTTTTTAATTGCCTTCCTGCGAGGCTGAGAGAGTGTCACTTGTCCAGGGACATCCAGTGCTTCTGTGTCTGAGTGGGGATTCAAACACTTGCTTCCCAGAGTACTATTCCAACACTGAAACTAATACTAAAGTTGCCTTTTCCTGTGTGCCATATAGGGATTGATGAAACATGAACTGTAGTTGCAATATGCTTGTGATACCCACTTGATTTTCAACTGCTTTTGTCCAGTCCTTGAAACTTCTTAAAAATTTCTTGTTTTGATAGATTTAGTTCAAAATGTTGACACACATAACAGAAAGTTCCATCAACTACTGGAAAGTTCCATCAACTACTACTACCATTCATATTTCTGAACCAAGCTTGTCATAATTTCGGTAAGAGTGAAAATTAATAAGTTGAATAGCCCTGTTTTTTCTCCCAGTGATCCCTAGGAATACAAGGATCAAAAGCTTGACATTCCCTGTATCTTTCCCCTGTGTTCTGTCTCTGTATTCTGATTCTTTACAACATCAACCATCTGGCAATCACAATGAACTCCTAAGCTTTACTTTGATGTTGAATTAGATATTTCAGTTTTGGATTCCATCTGAGGGGGGAAAAAGACTTAATCATGCTACATATTTAAGAAAGAGGTGAGAGAAGCTCAGTACTTTATTAACTGTTCTTTCATGGTCTCCTCTTCTACCATTATTTCTGGCCTTTAGAATTCTTTCATCTTGGATAATCATTGCCAAATCATCCTTTCTAATGTTTAGGTGGAATCACAACTCTTGCAGTTTGGAAGTTTCCTACATTAGGTAGCTATACGAACGTATTGTTGGTCCAAAATGTTTTTTTTTTCTTTTGTGTTCTAATTAATATCTTTATATCAGGACAAGCTTGCAGCATTGACAAAACAAGTAAGAAAATTCATGATGGGTTTTGGTACTGAATCTGAAGAGCGTGCATCATACTGTGCAATTAATGTGTATCCCATGCAAATGTATGAATGTGCATATGATTCACTTAATATGTCAGTTATGTGTACATTCAAACCTGTATTTCTAAAGTTAGTTCCATGGTTGTATAATAAAGGCACATGCTCTTCATGCTCAGCATCCTATTTTACCACCTATAGGCTTCACTTGAGCCAACAATGTATTATCCTTATTCTTGCTAATATTAGTTGTCTCCTAGTTGTGGGGGAAACACATTTATTGTTCTTTTAAACTTTCTGTCTGCGTTACATTTGTTATTGTGTTAATGAAATAACAATAGTTCACACCAAGCTGATTATTTTCACAATGTAGTCAAACATTCTTTATCCTACATGCAGGAACTGAACAGCTTTTAAGATTTACAATATAAATAAAACACACTTTGGAGGTGATCATCATTTACCAGAGCAATCACTGGTTCCAAGTGCAAATTAGTGTTAGATCTATAAAGAAAAGAAATAGCTTATTTAGACCTTTTGTTCTGCCTTCAGGTTTGTATCTTCAGTTAATTTAATTGCATTTTAACACAATTGTTGTGTTAACTAATTTTGTATAACAACTTGAATTTGTTAATAAGGGCTGATTTATAAATATTTTAAATAAACAGCCAAACAAATATATCTGTTGCAGTTTCTAAATTACTAGTCAAATTCTTTCTGTTTAAGGTTACCAAAGTTGGATTCTTTGGAGATGGAACAGTGAATCATACAATGCATCTTTGTCTTTTCAGATTATTGTTTAATTTATACCTTCTCACATAGTTTTGTGTTTTGCTTTGCATTTACCCAGAAATATCTTCTACCTCCTCTCTTTCCATCTGCCCTTTTCTTCTTCTTTATCAAAAATGATAGTTGATGACCGGTCATGAAATAACAAGACCAGACACACAAAATTGGGTTCAATAAAGGCCTCTATGGTCACCCCTATGTGTTGTGCTATGCATGTCACTCTAATTAGACTCACGTGTCCGTCATTGTAGTTCCCTCAGACTTGACAATGCCAGTGGTTGATCACCACACGCCACCGTCTCAGAAGTGTCACCAACTGTCATCATCCTCCCCAGTGTTGTTCAGCATTGATGCTCCTTTCCACCACTATGGATGACACTTGGTCACTTTCCACTGGCAACATTTCTCACAACACCTCTTCATCCTCATTAAAATGTTTCTTCATGACTGCTGCTGAATGTCAGTGCTTCTATCTGTAGGTGTGAATGTGCTCTGGTTGCTCGTCCAGGGCCTCTGGGTGAGAGAGAAACATAGTGTTAAAACAATCCTTATGACCTTCTTAGAACACTTCTTAGAAGCCATCCTCTGCTCCAACTTTTCCAGCATAGCCAAGATACCAGTTCTTTTCCACATCTCATTCTCATCATCTGAGAAGTGGATACATTGGGGGAGGGCACTTTGCAGGTTGCTCCTTGGCTGCAAGAACCCTTCCTGCATGCCATCCTGGGAATCAACTTGCATGCTGAAGAAATGTGACAAGCCTACCTCCCAATTAGCTCTAGTAACAATAAGGAAACTAGACCAAGAAACAGCTGAATAAGCAAAACATTAAGGTGCAATTCAATGGTGTCTTACCCCACCCATCATGTGTTGTGATCTGGTGCCAAGTGCCAATCACAATTCATACTCTGTTCTCTGTCATGGAGACTAACAAATAGTTATCTTACCCTGCACATCGTTCACGGCACAGGTCCAGGTAAGCAAAGTTAAAAGTTAAATGTTGCTAAAAATATATTTTAAAACCAGGGATCCATTTCCACTACGTAATTATGTTGCTATTACTGTATTCCACTTTAATTGTCATGCCTGCATCCTATTGAATACTGGGATGTGCAGTTTGATGAGGCACTGGAGGACCTCTCAGCTTGAGAATTCTAAATGCCCTCCTTCAAATGCCAGTCCCAGGATTCCATAGGATGGAACCATGACATTTAAGGCAGAACAATTACATTATAACTGTGTAGTGTGAATGGGCCCTGAAGACTATTTTTTTTAAAAAATATATATTATTGCAATGCTACATAACATAACACAATCCATTATAACATTAGAAAACTACATGTCTGAGCAACTACCCCTACCCAACCACTACCTCCATAACAACAACAAAGAAAAGAAAAGAAAAGAAAAGAAAAGAAAAGAAAAGAAAAGAAAATGCAGTCATGACATAGACAAAAAAAAAAACACAATCTCTGTAAAATGGCTTTTCAACCCACTCAATGTAGACTATATATCATAATAATAAATCAACTTCTTTTAATCAAATATCTTCTAAAAGTAACCTTCAATTATCATTTTGCAATATATGAATATTCAAAATCAAGACTTGATATATTATTCTCTTTTCTTTCAAAAATACATTAGCACATCCCGATCTTTCACAAATGTCATGAATGTTTGTTTTTTTTCTCTCAGCAGAATTGCTAATTTATGAATCTCTGCTAAGTCTACCAACTTAAACAGCCAGTCTTCTGTAGCTGGAATCTCATTGCTCTTCCATTAGTGTATATAAATTATTTTTTGCCACTATCATTACATATCAAAGAGTTCTGCCAATTTTCTTGTCCAATGATAGGTTGATCAATCCTAAAAAACAAGAGGTCTGGGTCTTTCTGAAAGCTACATTTTAAAATATTCTTCATCAATAGTTGGACTTAGTTCCAGAACTTCTTGGCCTTATCATATTTCACCACTTATGATAAAATAAATTCTCACATGCTGTTCACATTTCCGAGATACCTGCTTGTGATTGCCATGAATATTTATTTTAAGAAAATCACAAAATCACAGAATAATAGAATTGGAAGAGACCACAGGGGCCACCCAGTTCATTCCCCTGCCATGCAGAAACACACATCAAAGCACTATCAACAGATGGTTATCCAGCCTCTGTTTAAAAACCTCCAAAGAAAGAGACTCCACCACACTCCGTGGCAGCATATTCCACTTCTGAATAGCTCTGACTGTCAAGAAGTTCTTCCCGAGGTTTAGGTAGAATCATTTTTCCTGTAGTTTGAATCCATTGCTCTGTGTCCTAGGCCATTTCTATCCTACACTGTTATAGTGCTATTATTCCACTTTCACCATCCTATGGAATCCTGGGGTTTGCAGTTTAGGGAGAGGCATTTAGAATTCTGAGTCAGAGAGCTCTTTGGTCTCAGTAAACTACAAATTCCAGAATTCCACAGGATGTTGAAAGTGGAATAATAGCACTATAAGAATATAGTGCAGAAATGGCCTCAGTCACTGGAGCAGTGGAAAATAAGCCTGATCCCTCTTTGATTTGACATCCTTTCAAATATTTAAACATGGCTATTATGTCGTCTCTTAACCTGCTTTTCTGCAAACTAAATCTACCCAGCTCCCTAAGCCATTCCTCATAGGGCATGGCTTCCAGACCCTTTACCCTCCTCTAGAATTTAAGAAGGTATCTAATTTGTAGTAGATAGCCAATGTGGGGTATTAAAATGTGTCTTTAAAAAAATCAGATTCAAGAAAATGGCCTAAATTTATTTGCTACTACTAACTGAACTAAATTAATTGTGTCATTTGGATTTACACAACTGTTGACTTACATTCAGCTAATGATTCAATTGGTCCACTCTAACAATTGAATTTAGGCCAAAACTGGTTAAATATTTGAAAATATTCAACATTTTAGGCTATAAAATAATGTGAGGTATACAATGCTTTCCTGAAAGTACAATTTTAACACTATCAAGAAAATAAATATAATATTAAAGTTTGTTGTTGTTGTTATGAGTTATCTCAGCTTTGACTGATGATGACCCTATGAATATGAAACTTCCAAGACTCCTTATTGAGGTCCTGCCTTCATAAGATCATGGCTTCGTTGACTATTGCCCTGAAAGGCGTTCTTCCTCTTTTCCCACTGCTTCTGACTTTACCAAGCATTGTTATCTTTTCTAATGAGTCATGTCATCTCATGGTATGCGTGAAATATGAAAGATTTTGTTTAGTCATTTTGGCTTGTAGAGAGGATCTGGGCTTGATTTTCTCACAGACCCATTTATTTATTTTTTTCAGTAGTCCACAGTAGTCCTCATCCAGCACCCTATTTCAAATGAGTTGACTTTTTTCCTCTCCTTTACTAACAGTGTTCTTAATTTTCCCACTGCTGATTTTATTTTGTAACTTCATGATTGTTCTGTAACCAAAGCCAACTTCACCCATAATTGGCTCCTACTCAAAAAGAGATTTCAGTTGTGTTATGTCAATTGATTTAAAGACATGCATATGCTTCAAAGTGGCCTTCAGCAGTGAGTTTATACCACTGGTGATACATGGATTAGTGGGTCAAATATGAAATTGCATGGCAGTGAATAACATTTATTTTACAAAGAAAATGGAAAAGTGTTTATTGAAACTGTATTTATGATCTTGACCTGCTCTCTAGCCCTCAGGACGAAAAACAGACTATATATTTTGTATTCAAGTTCAATTTTGCATACAGGATCATTTCTGATTAAGCTATTTATCTTGTTGTGCAACATGTGTACTGTAAAAAAAGTAGAAACTTCTCTCTTCACAGAGTCTCCTTGGGCTCTGGGGGGAAAAAAAGTGATTGCATGATTTCCCCAGTGTCAAATTTCATTGATGCAGGAGTCTTTTCAGGATCTTCTATGAATCAATAAAGGGTGAGGCATATCAGCCCCAACACAGACCATACATGTGCAATTTGTTGCCATTCAACAAGCCCTTCACTGTGGATACTTTCTAGAACTTAATCCCACTGAAGCTTCAAAGTTTTAAGCATATCATGTCACCAGCTGGCTCAAAAAGATAGCTCCAATAAGGAGCCAGTTTTGGAAGCCCCATTTCACTATAAATGTGTTTTATGAGTGCTCATCAAGAATGCATTCCAATTTCTTTTGTACCCTTTCCACATGACCATCTATTTAATGCACATCCCATGGCCTAAGTACAATTGTGAGTTTCTGTATGAGTAGAAAGGCAGGATATTACATTAAATAAATGAATACATAAATAAAATATCCCCAAGTTGGGCTAAACCATTGAATCTATTGCTGGAAAACAAGTATTTTTGCAAGCCCAATTAATTAAATGATCCCACTGTAGGTGGAACTAATAAATAGACTTATGTCCATACGCCATGCAAGTCCTGAAGTGCATGGTAGACCAAAGAGAGAGGCAAAAGAGAAAGAAAGTCTAACCACCTTTTCTTCAATTTGCCAGTATTCTAAGGCTGAAAATTTATTCTCAGTCCCAAAGATACAAGCTGGATTCTGAAGCTATCTGCTTCGAACTGATGGAGGGAGGGAGTTTGTCACCTCTTTTTCAATATACTGTTAGTAGCTGTACACCCCCAAACTTTGATATTGATTAATTGGCAAAATATGTTTTAATTGGCAAGATATATTAATTGGCTTTGATATTAAATGTATCCTGATGTGAGTGGAAGACCAAGCTGGACAAGTGGAAGAAGAAAAAAAGGTGGCTGAACATGTGCACTGGAAAAGTAGGTCAGAGATCTCCTCCAGGCATAGCCAGGTCATAGTTAGGAAATCACCAGGTAGCTGCAGAGGTGATAGGCTTAAGCTAAGATGTAATAGCTGTGCTATCAGGAAATAGTGATTGATGGTTTCAACCTTCTTCCCACTGACCTGGAAATTTTCCTCATTGTGTTCAAGTCTGCCCACTATTATAGAACTTTCATGACATCTATTAAGACTCTAACACCTAGAAGTAAGACCATCAACCCATTCCAGATCCCTTTGTGTCTGTTGAAAACTCCTTTGTTCACTCAGCCAGAGAGCCATTTACACTCATGTTCTCCAGGCAGATTTTGGGTATAAAAATCCTTCATTTTGACAAGTTTGTTGCAGTACATCAGATGTTGAATGTCACTCTGTCACTTTGAATCCCGACTTAGATGCAAGTCTAACTCATATTATTGTTTCTTCACTACTTTCCTGGATTGGTAATTATCTCCCAAACCCTGAAACCTCACTATCATTCCTTCTTTTTTTTCCTTCAGCTAGCTTTTGTCTGAGTGTACGACTGTTTGACTCTTCTGTGCATGTATGAATGAATTCCCCTCAATAAACATATTTTAATTTACTTTTGAGTCTCTGGATGTTTTTTTCCTGCAAGGACCCTGTAAACATTGATGGGAAGATATTGCTGAGTTACCCCACCTCTTGCTGCCCTCCAAATTAGAACTAATTAATTCTACATTTTTGCATGGAGTTGTGGGTACTACTGGAGGACCTCTAGGGTCTCCCACCTTTTGGGGTAACAATACCTATTCATTTCAATGCAAATGTTGTTGGTACCATTGCACAGTTTTGCAAAGTTATTTTGCTACTCTAGGATTTAAGGTTTGCAGGTAAGTTTTATCCAAAATCTGCACCCTCAGTTATCCTACCCTGAAAAATCTCTATCCAGAAACTACACAAGAAGTATGGAATTGAAAATTTCAGCTCATTATCTAGTTTGAGACACTTCAAAGTTTGGCCACAAAACCATTTGTTATTCCACTTCAGTGCTTGGTTGGATATTCTTCCAGTCCTGGGAAGGAAGTATATCGTGGTTACCAAGAGAAAATATGTGCCAGAAATGATACAACCCTCTTTTTTTGCAGCACAGTACATTTAATTATAGAGAAAATAAGTCCTCCCCCACCACAACTTTTCTAAAGACATATACAGTTGCCTAGGAACAATGGAGGGACAAATCTGTTCATTTTATTTTCTCACACATTCAAATTTTAATAATCCCAAAAAACTTAATAATTTCAAAATGAATGGAAATGATGTTCTTACTCATCCACAAGGATAGACAAGTCTATCATTTTTTTTTACCTCCTTCAACCTTTGAATTTTTTTGAAAGTTGGTAAATTCCTTAAGAAAATGAAATGAAACAAGTCACTGATCGCTACCCAGAACTCAATGAAACTAATACATTATACACAATTCAGTAGAATAAACAAACATATTCCTCCTGGTAGTATGGGACCTTCTGCATATTTTAGCCCTGTTTCACTCTTTCTCATTCTAAGGTGATCCATTAAGTGAGCTACTCTTCTCTTCAAGAATAGCATGCATTTAAAGACATATACAAATAAATTCCATTGTAAAATAAATCACATTCATTATTGTGTCTTCCAGGTTCCCCTTCTCTCTTTGGCACAGTCCACTCTTTACTTCATCACTGTGACAGTGCAGTGCTGATCTGTTGCATGGCTGGCTAGAAGTGAGCAGAGACCTGTCAGTCTAATGAACTAGTAACAAGTTTGGGGCTCCCAAAGGAAACAAGCTTGAGCTTAGCAGCAAAGAACATTAGACATAAACTATGTTTTCCGGAAAGCTGTTGATGTAATTCCAGACACAGCATCAAGGGGTAAAATATAAGTGTCTGTTCAGCTGGGATCTCTTTATCAATTTACTTACCTGGGTTGTATATCAAGGTGGCACATAGTAGTCCCAAAACATGTCAGAAGCAAATAAGCTACCAGTTCTGCAAAATGTTGCCCAAGAGTCAATCACACTGACCTAAATCGAATGTAACATTAGTGGCAAAAACAGTGTGTTAGTAGGCTTCCATTGCCCCCTTTCAATCCCGGTTGTGCAAATAGTTGCACATTTCTGTAGTCCCTAAGCTTGTGATTGTATTACTGTTTCCACAACCAGTTGCAAAGTGGGAAAGTGCATTGGTTTCCCCTGCTGTTCATAGTCCAGAAGTAGGTGTTATTGAGTGGACTACCATTGCAATCCACCAGATTTGCTAATAAATATGTGCATAAGTTTCAGGGATATACTGTGTTTGTACTATTTGTACTGTTTGTACTATAACTGTAAGTTTGTACTGTAACTGCAATCCTATGGATGCTATTTAAAAAAGAGGTGATCTGTTTAGATGAGAGGTGGGCGAATGGTTTTGGGATCATTTCCTCATCTCCCCCATGGACCACAGTGTTGTTTCCAATCAACTGTAATTGACATAATATTACTTGCAGTCTTGATTTTGGCAGAAACAAAAGGCAAGTTATGTCTATTTTTCAGGATTTGAAAAGAGTTGTTTGTTATTGGGGTGTAAAATCAGTTTTAATGGTCTGGAGCCATATTTTGTCTTAAAAAGTAGTCAACCCCTCTGGGGTATAAGTGGCTTTGGGGATCTTTTGGGGGCTTGGAGGATGCAAAATGGACTCCTTATCTCTATCCTGACTTAGGTCCTTTCCTCACATTGCCCCCAGCCAACAATGGCCACGGGATCATGATGGGATCATGACAATGTTTCTGCATGATGTCATCATCATCCCATCGCAAACTTGTGGTCAACTGTCATGGTCGCAGATTAAATAATTGATGAGTTTCTCCCATTAATGACATGCAATTGTGCAGTCCTCCTTCCTCTCTCCCACATTTACCTGTCATGCAGAATAGCAGGAAGAGCAATGGTTGCACTTCTTCCCCAGCGCAGCCTGGGAAACTGCTATGCTGTGCTGTGGAAGGGAGGGGCAAAGGCATCACTCTTCCCCCATTCAGTAGGCAGCCAGTGTAGAGGCTTTCCCTGGATTCCTACTCAATGGCTTTGAAAAGAGGTAAAGTGTGGATAGGACTTTAGACAGAAATCCACTGAAACCTACATTACCTTAAAGTTTGGAGTAACTTCAAATGGTGACCTTTAGTAACAAATAACATATAGTCTGTTCCCATAAGTCACTATATTAGCATATTAAGGGCATCATGTGTTCAGCAGAAAGCGAGAAGAAATTTCTTCTTCTTTCTAGACCTTTCTTCTTAATACAAAAAGGATAGGGATGCAGGGGATGGGAAATGTGGACATGGGGTTTATTCCCTGCAAAATGTCTCCATGGGATTTCTGTGTACAAAAGGTAAAATCCCTAATCATGCATTCAGTTATCATAGAATCATAGAAATGTAGAGTTGGAAGAGACCACAAGGGCCATCCAGTCCAACCCCCTGCCATGCAGGAAAACCCTCAAAGCACTCCCGACAAGTGGCCATCCAGCCTCCGCTTAAAAACCTCCAAAGAAGGAGACTCCACCACACTCTGTGGCAGCACATTCCACTGCCGGACAGCCCTGACTGTCAGGAAATTCCTCCTGAGGTTCAGGCGGAATCTCCCCTCCTGCAGCTTGCATCCATTGCTCCTTGTCCTGGTCTCAAGAGCAGGAGAAAACAAGCCCACTCCCTCCTCGACATGACATCCCTTCAAATATTTAAACATGGCTATCATGTCCCCTCTCAACCTTCTCTTCTGCAGACTAAACATACCCAGCTCTCTAAGTCTGTCCTCATAGGGCATGGCTTCCAGGCCCCTCACCATTTCGGTTGCCCTCCTCTGGACATGCTCCAGCTTATCCATATCCTTCTTGAATTGGGGTGCCCAGAACTGGACACAGTATTCAAGATGAGGTCGAACCAATGCAGAATAGAGTGGTACCAATACCTCCCTCGATCTAGACACCATACTCCTATTGATGCAACCAAGAATTGTGTTGGCCTTCTTGGCTGCCGCATCACACTGCTGACTCATGTTCAGCTTGTGGTCAATGAAGACTCCTAGATCCCTTTCACACGTACTGTTAGCCAGCCACGTGTCCCCCATCCTATATTTCTGCATACCATTTTTTCTGCCTAAGTGTAGGACCTTACATTTCTCTCTGTTGAAGTTCATTTTGTTAGCCTTGGCCCAGCTCTCCAATCTGTCCAGGTCCTTTTGAATTTTGATCCTTTCATCAGGCGTATTAGCAACCCCTCCCAATTTGGTGTCATCTGCAAATTTGATCAGTGTGCTCTCTATTCCTTCATCCAAGTCATTAATGAAGATATTGAACAGCACCGGGCCCAGGACAGAACCCTGTGGCACCCCACTAGTCACTTCTCTCCAGGATGAGAATCTGCCATTGGTGACCACCCTTTGGGTACGGTCAGTCAACCAGTTACAAATCCACCTGACAGTAGCCCTGTCCAGCCCACATCTTACTAGCTTCTTTGCAAGAATGTCATGGGGAACTTTGTCAAAGGCCTTACTGAAATCAAGATATACTATGTCCACAGCATTCCCTTCATCTATCAAGCATGTAACTCTATCATAAAAAGAGATAAGATTAGTCTGGCATGACCTATTTTTGAGAAATCCATGTTGACTTTTCGTAATTACGGCATTGTTTTCTAAGTAATTAGAAACTGACTGTTTGATGATCCGCTCCAGGATCTTTCCAGGTACTGATGTCAGGTTGACTGGGCGATAATTATTTGGGTCCTCTTTTTTTCCCTTCTTGAAGATGGGGACAACATTTGCCCTCCTCCAGTCTGCCGGAACTTCTCCGGTCCGCCAAGAGTTTTCAAAGATTATAGGAAGAGGTTCTGCAATGACCTCTGCTAGTTCTTTTAAAATCCTAGGATGCAATTCATCTGGCCCTGGAGACTTGAATTCATCCAGTGTGGCCAGGTATTCCTGTACTACCTCTCTATCTATTCCAGTGGTTCTCAACCTGTGGGTCCCCAGATGTTTGTGAACTTCAGCTCCCAGAAGCCCTGAGCATTGACCATAGTGGCTGGGGCTTCTGGGAGCTGAAGTCCACGAACATCTGGGGACCCACAGGTTGAGAACCACTGATCTATTCTGTGCTGCATTTCCCCCACTTCCTCACCTGCTCCCCAACTGCCAGGTTGCGTGTTTTTATCCTTTTGGGAAAAAACTAAAATCATGGAGCCATGGAATCACACACAACAAGGAACAGTTGATCCAATGGCCTGCTATACAGTAGGGCTAGGAAGAATATTCAAAAAATATTTGGAAAACAATTAAAAAACATATTTTTGATCATTGAGAAAATGAGATAAGAATCTTGGAATGATAAGAAACTTTGCCTGTCAGGACTTCTTTTGCACAGAAAACAGAATTTTTGCACAGGAAACAGCATTTTCTGCACGATAAATGGTATTTCAACCCATAAATATTAATTCCTGGTCAGAAAATGCTGCTTTCAGTGAAGAAAATGCTACAACTGGGAAGTTGTTCTGCATAGGAAACAACATTTTCTTCGTAGGAATTAATATTTCTGCACTAAAATATTATTTTTCCACATAGAAAATGTTGTTTTCTGTGTAAAACACCCACGGGTGAATTCTGCACAGAATGCGTCCTAAATTGAGAATAGCTGTCAAAAATTGTGTGTTTTTTAAAGACTTTGGGCCTTTCCAAACTACAGTGTTATAGTGCTATTATACCACTTTCAACATCCTATGGAATTCTGGGGTATGTAGTTCGCTGAAGCCAAAAAGCTCTCTGACTGAAAATTCTAAATGCCCCTCCCTAAACTGCAAACCCCAGGATCCAGTAGGATGTTGAATGTGGAATAATAGCACTATAACAGTGTAATGTGGAAAGGTCCTTTATCACAATGGGAAGAAAATTGCTGCTGTCATTTGCTACTACCTTAGTAAAGAATTACATCCCTGCTATGCAGCAAGCTTATTTTCTGCAAATATCTAAATACACACCTAAACACTCCTGAGTGATTGATATTGCTTAACTTCTGTTCAAAGACCTCCAAAGAGGCAGAGTCCACCACTTGGGCTGTCCTTCCCAAGATCTTACACCAAAGTTCTTCCTAATGTTTAGATGAAATTTCTTTTCTTGTAATTTGAATCCGTTAATTAATTTGTGCTCAAGACTCTGGAACAGAAAAACAAAACAAAAACTTTTCCATTCTCTACATGACATTTCTTAAGATAGTTAAAGATGGCTATCATATCACATCCCAGGTTAAATATACCCAACTCAAGTCATTTCTCACATTGACTTTTGATCAATTTGGTTGTCCTTCTCTGAACATGTTAAAAACTTTCAATATCTTTCTTAAAGTGTGGTGCCTAAAACTAGTCATAGTATTCCAGGTGAGCGTGACCCAAGCAGAGTAGATAGGTACTGCTACTTTTGGACACCAAAGTTTTATTGAAGCAACCTATAATTGCATTGGCTCTTTTGGCTGCCACATCACACTGTTGACTTGTGTTTAGCTGATGATCTAGTAGGATCCCTAGATCCTTTTCACATATACTGCAATTATATTTGTGCATTTCATTATTTTTCTGCCTAAAGATGATACCTTACATTTCTCCCTCTTGTCATTCGTTTTGTTTGGTATGGCCCAAACCTACAATCTGTCAAGATCATTTTGAATTCTGATCCTGTATTTTGGGGCTTTGGTCACATCTCTTAATTTGAAGTCATCTTCAGATTCGCTAAGCATTCCTTCTCTTTTGAAGAGAAGCTCCCATTGACACATAGGCTGTTAATGTAAGGAAGAAATCTGGAAATATCAGGGTTCTATTTTGAGGAATGCATGGCAAGTAAATCTTGAATAGAGCTTATGAATGATGGTTGGCTGTACCTGCACAGGGTGTGTTTATAGCTACAGGTGAAGTGATGAGGACTGAAAAAGAAGACAGAAGACACAATCCAAGTATCCCTCACATTGCTTTCACTAGTTAATGTAAAAGATCTTTCATTCTACCTCACTGGTATAATGAATGTCTGGACTTGTAATAATTTGCTAGCAAAATATGGCAACTTCCAGCATCTGAGCAAGTTTTATATACAGACTCCTACTGGGTAGCACTACAGCTTAAAAATGATAGAATATTTTTAAGCTGTGTTACAAACAGTCCTGTGGCGCATTCCCCCTTCTCCTACATCTTTACAACACTTGGCAACTTTCCCGGTGGAGAAAGGAAAACCCACACTCCAGGTCTTTTCAAAGAAACACTGATGAGCTCATGGGGCTCTGTTTACATTAACCATGCAAATGTGAATCTCCAAGCTATCTCCTAGTGTTTAATCTTGCAACTCAATTTGTTTCCGAGACCTGGGTGTTTAGCAACTCTGCAGCATTTCATCACAGTTTACCAATCACAGGAAAACCTGGGTCACCCCCTCCCTTTCTCTCTCTCTTCCCCCACCCTCAAAGTTTTAATGATAACCACAGAAGAATAAACAATTTAAAAAGCTTAGATCATCCAAAGCACATCAAGTATCTGAAGGAGACAATTAGCTACCTTGAAGAGTCACAGACAGCCTACTTCCAATTATAAATGAGAAGATAAAATTTGCATGTCATCATCCATTCCATTCCATTCCATTCCATTCCATTCCATTCCATTCCATTCCATTCCATTCCATTCCTTTCTCTTTCTCTTTCTCTCTCCCCCCTGGACCATGTCACATAGCAAAGCTTCTTGAGAAGTTGTTAATATATGTTTTATAAGTAAGTTTCTTCTACCCCTTCCCTCCTTATAGCACTCATGAACACTGACATTGACTGTTTTTTTTCAGTTTTTTTAAAAAATTATTTTGGCTTTTTATTTTGAAACATCTGTTTCTGGAAATTTTTAAAAGACAACAGAGGAGAGGAAATAGGAAGGGAGGAGTGGATGTGTGAGACAAAATATGACTGCTCCAGTTGGATAAAAGTAAATCTGCTGGTTTCAGCAGGACTGCGTTTGGCAGGTTTTACCCATATAGCATCTAAAAGTTTTTTTCCAGATGAAACACTACAGGGGTTTCTTGAGAAATCTGATGTTCCCTGCTTAAGAAAGGGATAGGTAGCCTTTCCTAGGACAGAAGTAGCCTGGAACTCAAGGGATGTTATTTTTGTTTGTTCTTGCTAACGGAGTTGAAATTTGACTGTCTGGGTTTTATGAGTCCTTGTCTCCCACTGTCAACCTGGCCAAGGAGGACAGATGCCTCTGCATTTGATATCCCTTCAGACCATCTGAACTGAGAACAACAAAAACATCATCTTGACAAACTGTAGCTCTGTTATTCTAATGTTAGCTTTTCTTTTTTCCTTCTCCTGTATGATTTTTAACACCATTGCATGATGAAGAAGCCAGTGGACCTGTGAAAGCTTGCATGATATGTCTTTATATTTTTGGTTGGCCCAATAAAGATATCATTTTTGGGGCAGGGGAGGATGGGATTTCAGATGTTGTTGTATTTTAATGTATACTTTGGTGTCTCTAAAGGTTTTCTGAGCCCCATCTTCTAAATGCACATGTTGGAACTCTTATTGGTTCTCTGACAGTTTTTTGCAGTCAATGGAAATTAAGACTTCACACAGAAGATTGTTAAAGAGGGTGATCTCCTACACTCAAGTTTGGAGCTGCTCCAGCATTGCTGTCACAGTACAACAGCATACACTTCGCTTTTATATATATATTGCATATAAGGATGGGAGGCAAGTCTCTCTTCATACACACAAGTGCGTATCTTTTCATGCCAAGTGTCCATTTTCATTTAACTGGAGAACATATTAATTAACACTATCGCTCTTATCTAGACTGGAAAAAAAAACAACCCTTAGAAGGAGGAAGTCATTTGAACTTTTTTTTTTAAAGAAATAAAAGTGGAAAGCAAAAAATTCACCTAATCCTATTAACTTCAATAGAAACAGCCTTTCTTTCCAAGTTTTACAAAAAGAAAGAAAAATGACCCTGTTATAATTTAAAGTCTATCGTTATTTTCTTTCTTTTTCTTTGACATTGGTCCTTCTAATGTCATATTTGCAGCCAACTGTATGATACTGCAAGGACTAGGGAGAGGATAAGGACAATCACAGATTGAATCAAGGTTCATAAAAGTAGGAGTCTTCAATAACCCTTATATGGCAAGATTTCCATTAGATCACTTTAGTCACTGACAGTTTCCTGGCTAGTTGATTATCCTCTTGACTACTGGTGTGTTGGTTTGTGGGGATGGAGTGGTTATCTGCAATGGTTTTCTTTTGGATGTGACTCTGTTTCTGCATTCCAGTAATAGGTTCTCCTATGGCAAGGAGTCATAAATGATAAAGCTATCAGTGTCTACATTAGGAATGATAACTGTCCATGTTTAAATGTAGTATACCTCTGCATATTAGATGCCTGAAGACAAATAGTAAAACTGCTGACTTACTGCCCAACTTGTCACCATCTCAACATACCTATTTGTGGTACTGTTCAAAACAATATTTTGAGAAAGATGAATGATTATTCTGTTTCAGCAGAGCTTGCAATATACTTTCAATGGGACTTTTTTTCAGAGACTCAGTAACCGATGTTAGAGATGGGGCCAGTGTGTGGGGTTCCATCCTTGCTTCCATGTTTAACCATCAAATATTCTTCATAATGCCACAATAAAGCTTACACAATAGTCACAAGGGCGGAATTAAGATGATAAAACTTAGGGGACAATTATTAATCATCTCTTACACAGAGACTTCTACAAACATTAACAGATATAGACCTAGACAAATATGATAGAAACGTAGATGCTATAAATACAAATATCTGTTCTGCATGAAAAACAGCAAAGAATACAGCCTTGTACAAAATACTCCATAGGGTGAATTATTCATGTCATTTCCAAAATTACAATCTGCTTTGCAGAGTGGTTGTTCCTATGTATTTATATGTAAAGCTAAAGTTCACTCTGATATAGAACTTGTTCTCCCATCTAAGCTAAATGAAATTTTACAAGCAAGCATAAATCAATAACATCAAGAAATGAAGAGAAATGGCCTGCTCAGTTACATTTAATTTCAAGTGAATAATTGAAAGTGCATTACAGAAAATATTTAGGCAGCAAATTAGAACAGGAAATGATTTGGCAGGCAACTGTCTTCCCTTTTACATTTTGCAGGTCCTTTAAAAATAAATAGATCAGTTAATAGTGGGTCAAAGGAAAACTTGGCTTAAACAACTCAAAAGTGCATGGAATGGAGCCCAGCTGGTGAAAGGATAAATATCCATACTCATATGAGGTACCATTTGTCCTCTCTTTTGAAAAAGGCAAGAGCAAGAGATGGTTCACCTTAGTTTCGATAAGGTAGTTGAGTTTCTCTTTCCTTCACATAAAAAGGACTTGCAACATCATCAAGGCTGTCCATGGAACTGAAATCACATTTCCTTGAAGAGAATATCTGTGGGAATTAGTCCACCTTATATTTGAGACTGTCTCCCAGAATACCCCTGTGATAATACTTCTGTCTTTACCTTCAGAACATTCCCTAAATCTACATTCTACATTATGAAGGCTTTGGGACATCCTCCATATTTGCTATTCTCATATGTAAGTCGGCCTATAACAATCTCTGAACACATATATCTGCAGGATATACATGCAGTCATAAATTGTGCTATGCATAGCTAGAATCACTTTTTTTTTTTTTTTTTGGAAATGCAGAATAGACATATTCAGCTGATGGCAGGAACAAAATTCTACATGTTGAACTGTTGCAGATGCACAATAGTGTGGCTAGAGCAGTGTGTCAGTGTGCATTGCATACTACCTCTATGGATTGTGCAATGAGATGACAGTATGAATGTCCACTGTTTCTCATATGTTATGCCATGGGATAACATTCAGTATAGAGATATGTACACTACACTAAGATGATGTAGGATCTTGGCTACTGATTTGCCATTTATCAGGCCTTTGTTGCCTTGCCTTCATTTCCATCCATTCCATTGAAGAGTCCATTGTGCACATTTTAGACTCTAGAACCTTGGGATGAGGAGTAGATATCTTGCATTTCTGTCAAGTACTATGTATTTCAGGGCCTGCAGGACAAATGCACCCTGGAGGAACTTTGGTGTGGCCTCACCAACCATACACCTGATGCTCTCCAGATGTGTATACACACACACACACACACACATACACTCATACACACATACACACACATATATACACATATGTGTGTGTGTGTGTGTGTGTGTGTGTGTATAAATAATAGTCAGAAGGGAAAAATCATGCTTCCAGAGGATTCTGAGAAGTGCAATTGCTCCTCCTTTTAGTGTAACAGACCATAGCCCCCCATTTTGAAAGACAAATATAAAAAATGTGAAAAATACCCAGGCCCATTTTGGCTGGAGTACATCCAGCAACAATCTAGAAGACTCAGGAATAGTCATGTTAGTCAGTTGATAATCACTTAGAAAGCAGGCTGTAATCATGAGAAGTCAACATGGATTTCTCAAAAATAAGTCATGCCCGACTAATCTTATCTCTTTTTATGATAGAGTTACTAGCTTGATACATGAAGGGAATGCTGTGGATGTAGCATATCTCGATTTCAGTAAGGCCTTTGACAAAGTTCCCCATGACATTCTTGCAAAGAAACTAGTAAAATGAGGGCTGGACAGGGCTACTGTCAGGTGGATTTGTAATTGGTTGACCGACCGAACCCAAAGGATGATCACAAATGGCTGCTTCTCATCCTGAAGAGAAGTGACTAGTGCGGTGCCACAGGGTTCTGTCCTGGGCCCATATTTTTATCAAATATTGGATGAAGGAATAGAGGGCATGCTCATCAAATTTGCAGAGGACACCAAATTGGGAGGGGTTGCTAATACACCAAATTGGGAGGGGTTGCTAATACACCAGAGGACAGGATCAAAATTCAAAATGACCTGGATAGATTGGAGAGCTGGGCCAAGGCTAACAAAATGAAATTCAGCAGAGAGAAGTGTAAGGTCCTACACTTAGGTAGAAAAAATGGAATACAGAAATATAGGATGAGGGACACGTGGCTGGATAGCAGTACATGTGAAAGGAATCTAGGAGTCTTCATAGACCACAAGCTGAACATGAGTCAGCAGTGTGATGTGGCAGCCAAGAAAGCCAATGCAATTCTTGGCTGCATCAATAGGAGTATGGTGTCTAGACTGAGGGAGGTACTGGTACCAGTCTACTCTGCTTTGGTTAGACCTCATCTTGAATACTGTGTCCAGTTCTGGGCTCCCCGAATCAAGAAGGACATGGTCAAGCTGGAGCAAGTCTAGAGGAGGGCGACCAAAATGGTGAGTGGCCTGGAAGCCATGCCCTATGAGGATAGATTTAGAGAGCTGGGGATGTTTAATCTGCAGAAGAGAAGGTTAAGAGGGGACATGATAGCCATGTTTAAATATTTGAAGGGATGCCAAGTAGAGGAAGGAGAGGGCTTGTTTTCTGCTGCTCCAGAGACCAGGACAAGGAGCAATGGATTCAAGCTGCAGGAAAGGAGATTCCACCTGAACCTCAGGAAGAACTTCCTGCCAGTCAGGGCTGTCTGGCAGTGGAATATGCTGCCTTGGGGTGTAGTGGAGTCTCCTTCCTTGGAGGTTTTTAAGCAGAGGCTAGATGGCCATCTGTCAGGAGTGCTTTGAGGATGTTCCTGCATAGCAGTGGGTTGCACTGGATGGCCCGTGTGGTCTCTTCCAACTCTACATTTCTATGATTCTATGATTCTATGGTTCAGCCATTGCACTGTACCATCCATTCATTATTTATATCCTACTTTCTCCCACACTGGGACTCAGAGTGCCTTACAAAAAGCATAAAATTACAATAAAGGCACATAAAAATGTTGCAATCAAAACAATATTAAACTAACAGAAGAATTAAAATCATTTAAAGTATTAATTTAAAACAAGAGTAAAAAATGTAGGGTACCATAAAATGTCTCCTCTTGCTGATAATAAATCCCTAAAGGGTTTCTGGGATTGAAAAAAATATCTTGACTTGACACTGAAAAGACAACAATGAATGAACCATCCTAACTTTTCTAGGGGAGCAGTTCCAGAGAAATCTTTTTCCTCACATTCTCAGCATACTTGCCTCTTAAGGCTGGGGGACAGAGAGAAGTGTCTCGCCAGGGATCTGAGGCAAGCTCATATAGGAAACCATGGTCTTTCATAAAGCATGGATTTGAACCATTTAGGACTTTACCAGTCGTAACCAGCACATTGAATTGTGTCTGGGAACAGACAGAACTACAATAATGATGATGCTGATGGATAGAATGTATCATCCACACACCCCATGACCTGTATTCTTTTAAAGGTTGTGTTCCAATGTCCAAAACTGCAGTGTACAACAATGGTGCAATGATAAATAATAATAGTGCTGTATACTAAAAGATCTGAAAGAAGATGCATTCATGGACTCCTTTGTATACTTCTCACAGAGACACAGGTTCCACTTACTTATGGCTTTGTCCAACATATAATAGTAGAATCACTGAATCATAGAATCATAGAGTTGGAAGAAACCACAGGAGCCATCCAAGCCAACCCCCTGCCATACAGGAACACACATCAGAGCATTCCCAACAGATGCCCATCCAGCCTCTGCTTAAAAACCTCCAAAGAAGAAGACTCCACCACACTCTGAGACAGCATATTCTTCCTGAGGTTTAGGTGGAATCTCTTCTCCTGTAATTTGAATCCAGTGGTCCTTGTCTTAGTCTCTGAAGCAGCATAAAACAATTCCATTTCCCCTTCCACACGACATCCCTGGCTATCGTGTCCCCTCTTAACCTTCTCTTCTGCAAACTAAACATACCCAGTTCCATAAGCCACTTCTCATAAGGCATGACTTCCAGACCCTTCACTATTTTTGGTGAATACATGAAAGCAAGAGACCACACAGGTGGACCAATAATAGAAATAAATTGTACCCGAAAATCACCCACTTGTCTTTCAAGCATTACTCAGGATCAGGGATAAGCCATGCAAGGACCCTCCGTCTGGAGTTTGTGAACTGAAACTCAGATTACTTAACCTATCAACCATTGCAAATCACAGGGAGAAACTGAAGCCATTATAGTTTTCCACTGATCCATTCACCTAACCACATTCACCATCTATTCCTCATTATTTTTAGGGTGTAAACACTGCCAACCCCCTTGGGCCAGGACATAGGAAGGGCTGGGAATAGGATCATTGCATTCCAATTTATTTGGGAACAGTGAGCTAGGTTGCTTCTGTATAAAAATAAGATACAATATAATGGTCTCCCTGGTCTTTAGTTATAATTTTTTCTTCCCTTCCTTGGGACCAGGTATAACAAAACTTACAGCTGCACAATATTCATATTCTTCATCCCTTCCTTCCTATGTTCCACATAAAATGAGGGAAAAAAAGAAGGAGAGAGAGAGAGGGAGAGAGACAGCAATTTTAGTAATGCTATCTTTATGTATGCTAGGAAAACTTTTGGTAGCTACATATCTGCCTATCAGGCAGCAGTGGGAGTCTCAGGAGTCTTGCCAGGCAAGTATGTCTGCCATGCGGCTCTCCAAGGTAGGGGAGCCTTTCCAGATGGCATCCTTTTTTCTTTTTTCTTTCTTTCTGACACCTCACACATAGTCTCTCTGGAATATAAAGAAGGGTCTTTTATTCTTCTTCTGCAGTGTCTAATGGGATTTTTTTTTAAAGTGTGCCTATTAGAGTTCTCTTGTATACACATAGTACAACATATGCTAAATGTGGCAGCACATTTCATCTCTCTCAGTCTGAAAACTGTTGAAACTCTGAATGCATGAAGCATTTCAGAATATTACATACATTTCTAGTAGACTTTCCTTAACCTCTGTAGATGATACTATATTGTCTATAACACTGTCTGTTTATTTCTTCATTGTTTTATGCAATTCTATTGGCACAGATGTTCAGTAAAAGTGAACATGGCCTAGTAACCTTGTCTAGTATAGCCAAGCATAAGCAAATTTGCCATGACAACTTCACTAATCCTGAGCCTTGGAAATAAATTATGTTATTATTGTTTCTAAAATACTCTTTGCCTTTTACATGGAAACCAGAAAAGGCTGATGAGAAACTGTGGACAGATTTCCAATTTCCAAGTCATGTGGAGTGCTAGTAAACATACCATATACTGAAAAGGAAATTTTCTGTTTTCTGAGGTTGAGCTGAATTTGCACTATTATTTTTCATGACTCTTAAAAACAGGGGTGGCTTTTAAAAACAAACAAACAAAAACTCTTTTTTTCTATTTGATAATATTCAGAATTTAATATCCTTGGCATCATTTCAATAAACCTTGTGAACAAGACAGACTAAATAGCTATGTGAAGTAGATTTTTTCATGTAGATTTCTGACATTGTGTCAATGGAGTGGTGGCACCTGTCTCAGCAATGGATTGTTTTGCAGCTTCTGAGCCCGTCTTTCCTGCATCCCAATTTCCCTCTCAGTTGTTGGAGAAGGGCAAGACAAGGACACTTCCATAGAAACAAGAGATGGGATTATAGGTTTGCTATCTTGTTCTAAGGCTAAATTGCATTCAGAGGGGAAAACGTGATCTATCCATGGTCCCTGGGACAACATCCAAGTGGCTAGAACATTAGTATTATAATATGAATGATTTCATTTTTCGATTTATTTTCTGAAATTTCTACAGCTTTATCTATTGATGAAGGGTACAAAAGATTCTTTGTAATTTCTTGATATGCAGTAAAACAATTTTATAAGTGAAACTTGCAGCTGGGGCCATAGCTATCAAAGTTTAGTAAACTAAAGCTGAGTTACCAAAAATTTCAATAGCTATGATGAGAAATGATAGATATTGTGAAACCTAGTTTTGTGATGTCACCAGAAAGCAACGGCAGTTGGTGGCTTCCATGTCATTGTTGTAGGAAATTTATTCTGGATTTTAGTTCAAACATTAAAGAATCTATTGAGGTGATTGGATAATTCCATCAAAAATGGATTCACAGCCACAATGACATCAAAACTACCAGCCACCACTACAAGAAATTGTAACTGGGTTTGCCAAGGGCTTTGGTAAAACTGTGGGATGTTTTTGACCTCTTATAGGACTTATGGGGGACACAAAAGAGCAATTTGCCTATTATTTAGGAAAGAGAGAGAGGGAGACCGAGAGCATATTCAGCAGCTGAGTAACACAAATAGGCAGCAGAACAAGTATGTCAGAATTATGCTTTGACAGAGCCTCCCTGGATCACATCATCACGCAAAAAGAAACAATGTCACATCTTAACAATGATCATGCTACTTCTACAACCCAGGCTAGGATACCAATCTTGCAAAAGCTCCTAGAAAGTGCAAACACTTGCACAATGGTAGTTGCACTAGCATAAGTCATTGTGTAAGTAAAAAAGGTTCTGAGCAACATTTGTTGTTGTTTTCCCACCTTCTATACTGCTTTCTCATACAAAATACCTTCCGAGCTAAGGACCACTTGCCATGAAAAGCACTGAACAGCTTTGAAGATAATTTGGTGGGGACAGTTTAGTCACTTATTTAGTCATTCTGTGGATTTGTATCCCATCTTTTCCAAAAAACTGAGACTCAAAGCAACTCAGCAAGACTGACAAAGTTTAAAGAAAGGTACAGAAAACAGCAGTAAAGTTATACTACTGAAACACAATTAAACAGATTAAAACAAAATTGAATTGAAAGGTTTAAAAAGTCACCTGAATTGGGTGGGGGGAATGTGTTTTGGTAGAAGAACAGCAATCCTTTATACATGATTTTTCAGTTATCCCAGTTATTTCGCTGTGGTAAAATTCATCCCTAAAGCCATAACATTCATTACTAAAAACACTAAACTAAGTGTGGTCCTGAAATATCACAGAGGAATTTTACCTGTCATAATGATGGAGCACTACCTGAAAAAAGACTGATGCAAATATTTTGTTCGGTTGTTTGTCTCAGTCCTGTTAGTATGCATTTCACTACATAGACTGATACAGACATAAATGTCAGAAGTTAATTTAGAGATTCCACAATATTATTGAAAGCACATTGCTCTAATGTTAACTGATGAACCGTTATTTTATTCTTCTACCAAAAATATTTAGACTTCCTTTTCCTGAAATCTGTAATTTGTGTCATGACTAGAAGATAGGACATAGACAGTACAAGATGGACTTTTCAGAGGTGAATTTAGTTGATTTCAGATCAGCCAACCAAGGCTTACAGCTGTCTAATTACAGGTTGTTATCAGTAACCAGTGAGCAGAGCTTGTCTTAGTTTGCTAGAAAATACCAGTCATCATTTTGCAGTCCAAGTTCACAGTAAATCCAGAGTGAAGTCTGGATGCAAAATCCATAGTTGAGGCAAATCCATAGATGAGGCAAAGGTCAAGGGTCCTAGGAGTGGAACTATGTAATCAGAATGTATACTGAGCTGCTTCCACTGACAGGAATGGTTGGCTGCAGTAGCTTCCTCCTCTTCTGGTCCCTTTTTATATAAGTTCAGAGCGTTCCACAGCTGTTGGCCTAATTAATGAGGCCTTACAAAATAAACACTCTAAGGCCCTTTCCTCATGGCATTTGCCATGCGAAAGGGTGTCTGGAGCGTTGCACGACTGTGAGGAGTGATCTGCATGACACACTCACAATCGTACGATGCTTCAGGGTCTGGCAGGTGCGGATCGTGCACTTTTTCATTTTTGGCTTTCAGCTGAAAATGGTGCGTGATCACATATTGCTCCCAGGCCACACACACACTTACCTGGTGTGTGGAGCCTCCAGAGCCTTACCAGTCACGCTTTCTGCCCCAGCACAGCCTGGGAAACTCCCAGGTTGTGCTGTGGAAGGAAGAGGAGGGGCTCTTGCGCAAGCAGGCAGCTCATGTAGAGCTGAAGCAGAAGGGATGAGAGAGCCTCTTGCCAGAGGCCGCTTGTGCAACCCCCGCACCCCAGCGCCAGAAGAAGGTATGGTGTGGAAAGGGCCTGAGACTCCTGGGCTCTCCCTTTTCCACCTACAGTGGCTGCCTTGTTGCATTGTATGTATTGTCCCTGTCATGCCTCTGTGTTGGAAAGGGTCCTCTCTGGGACAGGGACATGACAAGTACAATCTGCAGAGACATAATGCTCAGCTACCCCAAGCATTGATGCCAAGAGCCCATTCTGGAAAAAGAGACCTCCAGACCAAGATTTCTAAATATCATTCTTCCTGGGTCTCATGCCACAGAGGAATTGAACACCACTATGTCCCTTTCTGCACCTTACCTTCTTCCAGTGCTGGGGTGTGGGGATCGCATGAGCAGCCTGTGGCGAGAGGCTCTCGCATCCGGGATCTTTTGACTCTGCACGAGCTGCCTGCTCGCATGAGAGACCCGCCTCTTCCTTCTTCAGTGCAGCCTGGGAACTTCCCAGGCTGCGCTGGGGCAGGAAGAGTGACCAGTGCAGCTCTGGAGGCTCTGCACGCCAGGTAAGTGTGCGCGGGGCCCAGGAGCAATGTGCAATCATGCACCATTTTCGACTTTTAGCCAAAAATGAAAAGAAGTGTGATCGGTGCCTGCTGGCCCCTGGAGCATCGCACAATTGTGAATGCATTGTGTGGATCGCTCCTCACAATCATGCGATGCTCCAGGCACCCTTTCGCATGGAAAATGTTGTGCAGAAAGGGCATATGTCACTCACCTGTCTCTCCACAGTGCCCATTTTAGGCCCTTTTCGCATGCAGTTTCTTTTGCGAGAGGGCCCCTTGAGTGTCGTGTAAATGGGAGTGCCAGTCCTAATAAGTCTAACATGAACCATGCATGCATTTTTTTATTTTTGGCTTCAAGCCGAAAATGCTGCACGGTTGCGCAAAGCTCCCGGGCCCTCGCACATTTACCTGCCCTGCGGTGCATTGGATGAATGGGGCGGTCACACTTCTTCCCTCAGTACTAGCCTGCAATTCCCAGGCCATACTGTGGTAGGAAGGGGCGGGGCATTCGCGCGGCACTCGCGTGACTGGCAAGCCAGCTGTGGGATGAGGGAGCCCCAAAGAGAGCGCCTCACACAAGAGGCTGCTTGCGTGAACACCAGCCCCCACCTCCGCGAAAAATACAGATGCAGAAAGGATCTCAGTCAGAGAAATTCACCAAGATACAAAATCACAAAAGATCAGTAAGGTGCTTAGGGACTGGCTATTGTTTTAATGATTTCCAGTCCTTTACTAACCTGAAAGTTGTAACCAGAACTTCAATTATAGCTGAGGTCCTGTTATTAAAGGTTGTGCCCATTCCAGTGATATGTAAGCATAATTTTAGAAAGCCCAATGATGTCATGCAATGAGGACTCACTTCTTACTCTTTGTCCAAAGGGTCAAAAAAAATCTACAAAAGAAGTTCATTATGGGTAATACTTATGAACCACATTTCTCTCCCATAATGGTCCAGCAGTGACATGGAGACTGAAAATATAATCAATGTATAATCAGGAAGGATGACATAATCCTACAAAAAGAAGTAACACCAGGTTGTGGTGAAGAAGCGAAGAAGTTATGTATTCAACAAATATATACACAAGAAAGGGGGGATAGTTCAAAGAGAACTGCAGCTTCTGACACCTTTATATGTGTGTGTGTGTGTGTGTGTGTGTGTGTGTAGCATGTGCACACACAACATGTTCTATTCTCATGTGTATAAACTGATAAAAATATAATGCTGTTGACAGAAGGCAAGAGTAATGCAAACTTCTTTTAAGAAAATGTCAGTAAAATATATGCTTTTGATCAATTACAGGAAAATGTGTGTGCTATATGCTTGAGTGCCAATCTATATTTTAGCCTAGTGCTTAAACAGGTTGGACTTATCAGTAAAATGTCATGAACTCGGCTTGGGAGAAATTGAAAAAGTGGGTTACACGAAGAAGTGCTAGCTTTTATGTAATTGTTGAAAGCTGTTCCTTAAAGTACTTATTTCTGGAACAGATAGTTCATAAAAGCAATTCATTGCAGAAGCTATTACATCACTCAGAAAATAATTGTTCAGAATGGTTCAAAGCTTTATAAGCTGTGTGAAAGAGTTGTACAGATGACAACCTAGAAATAAAAAGGGGGGGGGAGTGCAACTGTGACAACTGATAACAGATGTGAAACATCAATCTGCCATGACTTTAGTTTGGAATGTTACCTGTGATTTCTGGTGCTTTTTAAAAAGGAGCAAAGATGAGGTCATTCAAGGTTACAGTCCTAACAATCTAACTTTGAAGTTTTTTTTTAATGGATTTTTCTTCCATATTATGTTTTAAAGTCCAAAATCTAAAAATACATGGTTAGTAAAATTCTTACAATAATTACTTGCATTACAATTTCCCATAAAATTGGACAACTATTCACCTATATGGAAAAAAATGCTTACTTGTAGACTCTAGTGGGATGGGTCTAATCTTCCTTTCAGAAATCACAGCCAATTCAGGAACGAAGAATCAAGATGGCTCCTATCTGCTTTGTTCTCTCCTTGGTTCTGTGACAAAACCTTAGATTTTGGCTTTTGTATGGCACACGTGTCCTGGAATAAAAAGCTGTAACTTATTCTCTCCTTCCAAAAGGAACATGGTTGCACAGGGTTCTAGCTGTCTCAGTCTTCCTACAGGATATCATAAGTGGCAAAGGAAACTGCTTTTCAATATTCCCTTGAGCATGCCTGTTCCTCACAACCCACCCTCTCCCTCTCTCTTTGGCCCCTTCCACATGATGTCAGTGTCTCGTTTCTGCCACAGGATGGCAGCAGTCAGCAAGTTGCACTTCTATATGATGTCATCGCCATCCCGCTGCCATCCTGTTGTGGAGTGTCACGCTTGTGCAGTTTTTGCAAAATGGAAAAAATCTGTCTCGCGTCTGCAAGTGCGCAGTGCCCCTGTCACTTCTGGAAATGCAGAAGCTGTGGAAGTGCATATGTGATGCTTTCTTCCATTGCTCAGCAAAAAAGCCTGGCTGTGCTGCAGAGGGAAGACGTGGCACCATTGCGTTCTCTTTACACGGACTGAGTGGGCACAGAGGGGAGCACTGCTGATGTGCTCCCTTCTGGAACCGGGACTGCAGTGAGACAATGCAGAAGAGTGTCATCATGTGGAAATGGCCTCTCTCTCTCATTTTTCAGTGGACACTTTTTGGTTTCATTTCAGGCAGTATGCTACTCCTGCCAATTCTCCTCTTTCTTCTCCTCTTCCATTATCAGAATGAGTGACAAGTCTATTTTTAGTCTTAGTTTTGGTGTGTGTGGGGAGGTACTTATCATTTAATGAGGAAATGAAGTTCCTTAAAATTATTTGGAATGACACCTCTGTTTACTGCATTATATGATGTTTTGTTGTTATAGCAGCGATAGTATAGCTCATTATGTCCTTTTCATTTTCTCCAAGATAATGTCATTCCTGTCCCCTGGAATCTTCTATGGTGGGAGACTAGGCAGAGCTGTTTTGAGTTGCCAGGCGACTTTTACATGCTCCCCCACAAGAGCAACAAATAAACCACCCAACTGCCCATTGTGATAGCATATGGACTTAAAATGATTGCCAGATATCAGTCTGCTCAAAAATTGTTAACAGCATGTGGTTTTCTCATTTCAAATAATTTTGAAAATTAAAAACACAACAGAAATGATTTATACATGAAACTGTTCTCTGTGTCAACATGTTGACAGAAACTTAAAAGATGTGGTATCTTTGGAAAAACTGAAATGTTAATTTTAATGAGTGAATCCATGACAAGCAATACAGCTTCTTGACTAAAATCTCTTTCATCAATTGACAGCCCTTACATGTAATGGGAGAATTATGAATGTACTATATGACTCTGGAACTTATGTTGCTTTAAGGTATATACTCGTGAGGGTTTTATCTGCCTGCCAAGTTAGATGTGAGCAAATAATTTTGTTCTGTATTTCAGGTTGGCTTGGACATATTGGCCTCAGTAAACACTTTTTTTCTTGCCCTCTTCACAGTAATGTTCCCCACACCAGAGGAAATCACTATCTAGAAAATGGGAATCTATTAAGCAACATTTTATCTCTGATATTATGAAACACAGTATTCCATGCAATTTTCACACCAATTAATTGTTCAAAAGCTATTCCCACATGGGAAATATAGGCAAAATAATGACACTGGTTTACAACACACAAATATCAAACACTGCTTTTCTACCTACCTACCTACCTACCTACCTACCTACCTACCTACCTATCTATCTTGTAAGTGATAAACAAGCTTCAGACATATGACACATGCATACACATCATTGAAGAACTCACACAGATATTCAGGTTTTATGGCACTTTTTATGTGTTTTTTAAAAACCTGAAATTCATTGGGAGGAGAAAAAAAAAAACCTTGAGATTTCCCTCAAAATGTCCCTTTAGACCAGTGGTTCTCAACCTGTGGGTCCCCAGATGTTCATGGACTTCAGCTCCCAGAAGCCCTGAGCATTGACCATAGTGACTGGGGCTTCTGGGAGCTGAAGTCCATGAACATCTGGGGACCCACAGGTTGAGAACCACTGCTTTAGACTGAACTCAAAGGTGTGTGTAAATTTCTACTGCAAATCTTTGGCCCTTAAACAATTTCATCTGAACCAGGGATCTCTAAACCTTAATAATTAAAGGTGGGTTTTTTTGCTAATTCTCTGAGGATGTTTTTGTAAAAATAAATAAATGAATGAATGAATAATCCAACTTTTCACAACTCTTGTTGAAGTTTCTCAAAAACTTTTAGTTTGAAAGTTAATCTCTGCCTGTACTACATACATGCAGTGAGTCTCTCAGGGTAGGCTCACTCAGGCATACACAATATGTCTCTAACCTTAACTTTACCTTACTGAACAGTGTTGTTTCATCTATTTGTAGAAGATGCATTAGTACAGTGTTAAACTTTTGTCCCTTTGCCATAGAAAGCTTCAGAATGGAAAAGAAATTGGTTTGGCTCACTTTTTTTCCCTCTCTACACAGAAAAAAAAACATTTCTTACCTTCTGAGAATAGTAACAGAAGAGAACATATGTTGCTTCAAAAAAGTCATGCCTTCAAGTTAGTCAGTGCATATCGGAGGGAAAAAATATACACAAAATCGAATGTATACTTCAACAATGTGAATCATCTAAAATTGTGTTCATCTGAAATAGGTGCACCAGACACATTTAGTTGATGGGAAATAATATCATACAAAAATGTGTAAATTACAAAAAACAATATAATGAGGTGGGTTTTGTTTTTCTAATGAACATAAATAAATTGCATTAATCTCCATGCAGAGACAAAAAAAAGAGTCTCACAATATGGCACGGAACCAGAATATAACAAGAACGTTTTACAGTTTCTTATGCTGAATTAAAAAATCACTGTATTAGAAGGGTTTTTTTTTTATAACTTTGGTATAAATATAAGAAGAGACTTTTTCCTGAGATGATATTAGCCAACTCACCACAGGAAGCCTTTTTTTTAGGGATAAAAATGGAGATAGTTGTTCAAAATTGGAGATGGTTGATTATCTTTTGTCTTTTGACCAAGACAGCCTGGAGTTTGAATTAAGTGAGATGCTTCTTATGGAAGGAAAAGATCTCAATATGTTTGCTCACATGCAACTTAAGGATAGATTTACTCAGGATAAGAGAGATTTAGCTATAGAGCTTTTAGAAAATGAGTTTTATATAGAGCGCCGTGTAACGACAACAAACATTTAATTTAAAAATGTATAAATTGCTTTTAAAACTAGATACATAGAATGAACCTGTAAAAAAGTTTATGACAACACGGGCTCAAAATTTTGTGAACAATGTTTAAAAGGATGTATAGAAAAAAATATAGTCTAAAGATACTGGCCTAAGATGTACATCTTAACCCAAAAAATTCTTAATATACTGAAGTGCCAAGTATGGAAGAATGAATTGTTAAGTTTGCCGAGCAAGCCCAAATTAATAACATAACATGGGTTTTAAAGGATAAGCCAAATGAAGATTTTGAATGGTTGGAAACTGTTTATAGATTTTTTGAATAATAAGAAGTCTAACAGTTCAATAATCCATGGCTATGCTTATTAATAATTCTAGTGGATTTGTAACAGCAGAATTTTTTTTTTTTCATTACAATTTGGTGAGGCAGGACCAGATCAACTTTGTGTTTTAGTATGTTAGTGTCTAGTGGATTAGTTACTTAGTGATTAGTCTGGTGTTTTAGTATTGTGTTTTAGTTTTAGTTTAATTTTAGTTCTCATTTGTAAATAAAATTAATAAATAAACAATTTTTTAAAAAAGAATGCTTGAGAGATTCTGAGGCCATTTCTGTCCTACACTTTTATGGTGCCATTATTCTACTTTCAATATCTCATGTAATGCTGGGGTTTCCAGTTTAGGGAGGAGCATTTAGAATTCTCAGCTAGAGAGCTCTTTGGCCTCCGCAAACTACAAATCCCAGAATCCCACAGGATGTGGAAAGTGGAATAATAGCACTATAACAGTGTTGTGTGGAAATGGCCCAAGAGTGACAGATTTTCTGTTCTTAAGCATGCTTGCTGCTGTTCTGCTTGTTTCTGCATAGATAGCCATCTTTAAACTGGAAAAACCCCAGTCATTTACATAGCATTTTTATCCTCTGAAGTATCAATTGCCATTTTTATGTAGTTTCTGTCTTGAGCAGTTGTGCCTCACCATATAGAGCAGGGGAAACGGCTCTTGTTCTGATTAGCTAAACTGTCAGTGAAACTACTACCAAGCTAGGCACACACCATCTTTTGAAAATACTCTATTGACAACTGAAACATTAAAATATTGCTACAAACATTTTAAGTGCATACATAATTACATCCAGGTACCACAAACTTCTGTAATAGATATTGGTTGTGGGAGGGAAAAGGGGTTTATATGCAAAGGACAATGTAGTGTCATGACTGAATATCTTTTCTACACAGAAACCATCTTGTAGTGTTTTAGTGGAGTCCTAAGGTGGTAGAATGCAATTGCAATTATTTCTAGCTGACGTTCAGTTGTGTGTTCATAACACAACTCTCAATATCCACTTGTAGTGTGAGAGTTTTTTCAAAGTTTTCCCTTCTCTGCAATCCAAAAACTAGGATAAAACTACAACAAAACGTTTTTAAAAAAATCATGAGTTTTTTCATCAACAGAGATTATTTAAATACTTATATTAAATAAATTTAAGTAAATAGAATAGCTAACTATGGGAGGGGAATTTAAAAAGATTTTGCCTGTACATTATTATTCTTTTTTCCCACTTTAGATTTTATTGGATTATAAAACATACTATTAAAAGACTGGGTACAGAGATACTGTGAGATCCATTTAAGGAGCAAGGGAATGGCTTAGAAGAAGTAATAAAAAGATTAAACTTTGTTATAGGAATACCATCTAAGAATAGGCCAGCTTGATTATTAATCTAGCTGCATATTGGGAGAGAAATGAAAGAGAACTAGCAGTGGAAGGAAGCCATTCATAAGAGTATCTGTTTACAATTACATCATAGATGGGATAGGAGAGATAGGCAAGAATGAGAAGACAAAGACCTGAGACCGAGGTCAGGTTTGAAGTGCTGAAAGAAGCTGTGAGACAAGTTTGAATCAGGGTAACATTGGGGATAAGCAATGAGGCAGCACTGATTGTGAGGCTGGATGTATCCCAAGGATAGCCTTCATGAAAGGAGTGCCAATCAGCAACCTCTGGAAGGCCAGATATCTAAACTCTGGTCTAATCTTAAGAGTCTAGCTAAAGAAGGATGGATCAAGGACAGAGGTAAGCAGAAAACAGCAAGAATACTTGACTGAAGATACTGTCAAGCTAGGAGAAAATAGGTAAAGGGTTGTGAGGACATGTGTTCAGATCTACCTATAGGCAAATGAAGGAGTCTCACAAACCTGTCCAGACTGTATAGCTGTTGACAAAGAGAGTTTCTTGACTTATCTGGAAGAATTTTGGTTGGGGGAGGCCAATAGGACCCAATGAACTACATAAGGGTGGAGCATGATGAAACTTGTAAAAAGAGTGGTGTCATTTCCTTTTACTGTTCTATCCCAGAGTTTAAAACAAGGAGCACCAGTTCATGGACTAAGAGGCTTCTTGTTGGAAGCTTGGTACACACATGCGCACACACAGAAACTTTGTCATACCTTCTTCTTAGCTAGATCTGTCAAGTCCACATGACTTGCAAATGTGGTAACTGCTGCATTAAATTTAAAAGGGTGACATATTGTCCCCAGTATGGCCACAGTTAATTTATTCTGAGAGTGATCGATTTCAGTGGGGAATAACTTTCCCATGAACTTATTAGGTGTTGTTAAGTCAGCTGATGTATTTCAGATTTCCTGTAAAAAACAACCTGACATATATCAGAACAGTCATGTGAGCTCTGTCTTATACAGCAGCTGCAAAGTTAAGTGATATCTTATATGAGCATATATAAAAAACAATCAATCATTATTTCCAAGTATGCACTTAGGATGTGCTTAATTGACAGGTATGAATTAAATATATTGGTAGAATTTTGCTAAGTATGTGCTTGGAAATAGCTGATTTGCCTTCCTACTAATCTTAAATGTTCCTCTGTGTTGTGACAGCCAATATATACCACCTCAGCCCACAACACTAGGGAATATTGTTTGCTTTGGCATGACAAATGTCTGCTATCGTGATCTGGGAGTGCTTTCAAAGAAAAAATATTTCCCATGTAGCTGTGGCACAGATATGGTAAAGACTTTATATAGTGACTATCTTGTTTAGAGGATATGTAAGTTAGATCCTAGTGTTATAAATGTAGTGTATGTTCTAGTGACTTATTTTGATGCTGCTGGTCAGTATGTGCCTATACAATAAATACCAGGAGAAGTTTAATATTAATCAGGAGCAGGGAGTAGGCAATTCTCCAAATGTTGGACTGCAGTTCTGCCCAATACAGCTAGTCCAGCAGTAGCCTGTACAGGTAATGGTGAAGGCAGAGGATTGGACTGTATTTGCACCCCATCAACATCTGGAAGGTCTTGCACTCCTCAGCACTGCATTATAACCTAATTAATTTCAAAGATAGTCAGGGAAGGGGAAAGAAAAAGATGCATTGTGTAGGGATGGATATAATATTTCAAAATACTTGAAAAACAGTCAAAAGTTTCCTGATTTCATGATCAGGCATGACTTCTGTTGAAAGAAAGATCAGAACACATGATTGGCTGCAGATACAAATAAGGTGATGTATGTGTGGGTATGGATCCCAGCATCATTCAACCCACCTGTTAACCAACAAGCTCAAGCCTCTGACCAAGAGTTGGGAAACTGAAGAATGGTGGAGGGGGGCATTAGGGGGAGCATGATGCATGCCCTCTGAAGCAGGGCACACACACCATTAGTATACACCCTCTGAATCCCAGTTGTGACCCTATCTGACCAGCGCCAAGTGGCCCATGGTACTCACTGCCCTGGATCTTCTTCTTCAATGATATTCCATTGTAGCTCTTCTCTTCACAGCCCAAGTCAAGGTCCTTTCCTTCAACTCATCCCAGTCACTATCATGTCTATTTCAGCAACTGTTCTCTTTCATTTCTGCTGACATTGGTTGCCTTTTCTGCCATCTGAGTGACGCTCCCCTCCAGCAGTACCACAGGCCCTGTCTATCTGAAATGAGAATCATGTCACTACCTTTTCAGCTCTGAGCCTAGCCTCACATACCCTGAATACGCCTTTGACTTCCATCTCCCGATTTTTTTAAATGTCTGCTTCAGAGAGACCACAGATTGCTTTCTCTGTTGCCACCCCTAAGCAGAAGGAGTGGTCCTCAAACTCTGCCACTGGTAGCCCCAGCTGTGACAAAGCAGTCCATAAAATGGCTATGAATTGAAATCTAGACAGACCAGTGTGGTCCATGTGAATTAGCATGGGTTCAGGTCTCCACAGGAGCTTCCTCATGAACCTCCACAGTACCCTTACCAGACACAGCTCCTCCCTCTGTAGAGCATGGAGCCAAATGACAGTTCTCTTGCCCAACTGGTTACATTTATATAACCTGACATGAATGGCTACTGACATTCCCTTGAAGAAGGGAACTTGCCTAACTTGCAATACCCTGCTCAACCCATCCCTTCTCAATTCTGCTACCAGCAACTCCACATGGTGGGCCCCCAAAGGAAACAATGAATGCCATTTTGAACATGGCCATCTCAAAAATGGAATGGCAGTGGGCTGGTAGCTTCCATACCAAGCTACCTAGAAGCCGGAAAGTGATGGGCCTTCTTCTGTCCTTACCTGGAGGCTGAAAACTTTTCCATCTCTCTACTGTCTTTCTAACCAAAAAAAGTGGCACATGGATCTGGAAAACCTTTAATCTTGCTAAAGAAAATCCCTGCTATGTGGACTGACATGGACCATGGAACCAAACCTAGTTCCCTCAGATGGACCAGAAAATGCAGAACATGTCTCTCTCAAACCAGCCATCTGCCAGAATACCTTTCCTGTTGGCAGAAACTCTGAAACCTGACCACTACGATCTGTATGCCCAGAAAGTTCCTAGGACAACTGAGTGGAATACACTGTGCATTATGGCATGCTCCCACGTTACCAAAGTGATTCTGGGAATGGCAGAGACTGGGCATAGGCTTCTGGTGCCAGGGGTCGAAATCTGTCCTTCTGGAATTTAGATAAAGAGTCTGCAATTCCATTGTCCAAGCCTGGAACATAACAAGGTGAGAAGGTTATATTAGTGGACAGGCATATCAGAACCAACCTACACACTAGCCTCATGACTCTACTAGATTTGGAGGACTGCCTGTTGATGACGACTACCACTGCCTGGTTTTCACACCAGAACCGCACCCTCTTGTAACTGAAATTGTGAAATCCATATGGATACTGCCACCACAATAAGAAACAAGTCTAAAAGTGGTAAGTCCCGAACTACATCACTTCCCAACCATTGCTCTCATCACCTCTTAGTGCACCAGTGGTCATAGAAATATAGCCCAAATCCTATGCTCCCATCTGCATCTGAATGAACCTATAGGTCTGTACCTGGCTCCCACACATCTTATAATAGAGAAACCCTGTTACAATGATCCAGGAATATAGGCCATATTTCCAGATCCTCCTTAACCCTTTTAGTAAGACAGATGTGGTGATGAGGGGTTTTAACACCTACCATGCTACTGAATAAGTGAGCATAAGAGGCATTCCCTGGTGACACTAACTTGCATGTGAAATTAAGGTGGCCCAGTAGGATCTGAACTTCTCTAAGTGTAGCTTTTTGCACCCCAGCATCCACCTGAAATATTCCTTAAGTGAAGCCAGCTTGTCTGAAGGTAGGAAAGATATCCCCTCTACTGAATCCAACAGAATGCCCAAATATCTAAGGAAGTGGCCAGCCCTTCTGTCTTTTCCTGCACTAAGGGTATGCCAGACTCCCCTGCCAGTGCTTGGAAACATCCCAGCATAGAGGCACACTTGGCCCTGCCCACCCTTCCAATCATGAGGAATTCACCCAGGTAATGCATGAAATAACAAGCCCCAGCCCTGACCTTCACCACCCACTCCAGAAACACGCTATATGCCTCAAACTCTGGACAGCTAATTTCACATCCCATAGGCATGGCCTAGTACCAAAGGCCACCAGTTCTGAAACCCAATAAACAGTGATCATCAGGATGGACAGAGAGCAGCCACAATACTGACTGGATGTCACATTTAGCCATGAGTGCCCCTTGTCTGCATCCCTGAACCAACCTGATGGCCTGATCAAAGAAGGCATAATGAACAGAGCAAAAATCCAGGAGTATGACATCATTAACCAAGGTTCCTTTAGGGTAAGAAAGGTGGTGTATGGACCTTTATTCCCCAAAAGTTTTCATGGGGACAACCCCTAATGGGGGATACCCTGATGTAAGGCCCTGCTTTGGGGGTCCCCAATGTCAGTATGGTTTGGATGGACACCATACCTAATTGGCAACACATTTTATTGGCTCTGATATCAAATTCAAGCCTGAGAGGTGACAGAGAGGTCAAACTGAGTGAGGGAAAGAATTTGACTGTAAATGTGAGAAGTAGAGGACAACTCCAAAATTCCTCCAAGTAAGACTGAGTCACTTGTCAGGGAAATACACATCATTTCTGTGGATAATAGGCTTAAATAGAAGCTGGAATTTTCCAGGGAATCCAACTGTGAGGAGCCCACCAGGACACTGATTGACAGATATTCATCCCTTGTACACCTGGATTCTTTCGTCTGTCCTCACAGCACCCACAATAGACAGATATTACAACATTCATCAAGTCTTTGTCAATCAAAGCACTAAGCCCATCAACCGGCGAAAGACTCATTGTCCACAACAGGTTCCCTTTGTCTTGCATCTGGAACCTTCTCAACCACAAGCCATTTTCAGGGTACAAATAGCCCTGATTTGAGGACACCCAGTGCAGTCTCTTGAAGGTCTACCCATCACTCTGTCCGTCTGGATTCTGAATGAGAACTGCCCTTAGGTCCTACCTAAGCCAAAATACATTTCTGCTCTTCACTACTCTGCTGGACTGGTAATTATAAATCCCCTCAAATCCCTCAGCCTCTTTATAATTTTTCCTCCCTTTCTCTTTCAGCTAGTTTTTGTGTGAATGTGTGATTGTGTGTATTTTGTATGCATACATGAGTGAATTCTCCTCAATAAAATCATTTATTAGACAATTCTACTTGGTTTTTGGCTTGGCCTGACCCAGTAAATATTGAGTAAAAAGATCTCGCTAGGTTACCCTGCCTCTTGCATTGCTATTGCTTGTGCTCTGGCTAGTATTCATTCTCCATTTATTGGAGCTCTGGTTAGTATTCATTCCCCATTAATTGGAGCACGTTGAGGTGTCCCCCAAAGGACCCCAGAAATCAGGGTAACACTGAGGTTGGAAGGGGGGGAGGGGCTCTCAACCCTCCCTGTCTTACATTCCTAGGCTAATGTGAAATTGTCAACTCATAGGCCAGGAATCCTGAATCCCACTGAAAAACCCTCTCTAATGAACCCAGCCACCTTTTGGTCAGGATATGCAGCCAACAGTAGAAGCATCACAGCCAGCTGGACCAGTGTATCGGCTAACAAGTATTACTGTTTGGGCACCCCTGAACTATTGCTGGATCTGAAAGTGGTTCCTCTATCTTTCCTATCACCAGCCAAGAAGTAGCTCAGCCAGTATAGACACCAGATTGGCCACTTCCTTGATGGGGGGCAGGCAACCTAGGGAGAGGCCCACGGCAGTGCATACATTTGTGCTGAAATTCACACAAAATTCTTTGGCACCTGCCCTGGTTGAATTTCCAGCAGACCAACCTCCTGCCACCCTTTTTCTCTGATCAACAAAAAAGGTGGGGGCCCTTTGATTTTCCCTTGATATGACTACCTACCAAGATAAGCTAAAGCTCCTTGTTGATGTTATCCCACTGCACAAATTTACTTTGATATGCCCGCTTTCATATATACATACATACATACATATATATATATATTCAACCATAAAAAGAAAAGATATATCAACAGATGACTACACAGTCAACTAAAATCAAATACAACAATAAAATACAAATAACAGAACAATAACATACAGAATGAAAAAAAGAATTAATATATTTATGTAATAATATTCCCTTATTCACTCTTCTTAGATTGTAGTCAATTATTTCATATATAGCATTTACCAACAAAATATACCTCTATTGGGCTTATTACAGCAAGAGGAAGAAAAAGAGATATTATAACTCAAAGTTATCAAATCAGGTTTCTAATATTCTTGCCATGAATGGTCCTCAGTTATAAAGTCTATTCACTTTATCTTAGTCTTTCTTTTACAACCTGTGATCTTTACTTTACTTCCATATCTCTTATCTCCTTTACATCCATTGAAACCGATAACTACACCTTATGTAAAAGGAGCTTTTAGACATTTACTTTTAACATTTATTCCCATAGTAGCAACTTTCCCCCATCTGGATTCCCAAAGGGGAGAAATTAGATACCAGTCATCTTTAAACTGTCTTATAGACTTATCTGCTAATATAGTTGTCAATTTGTCTAATTCGACCATGTCATATAACTTCAACAACCACTCTTCAATATTTGGAATTTCTTTTTGTCTCCATCTCTGTGCAAATACTAGTCTGGCAGCCATAACCATATAAATTATTTTTTATTGTTGTGATCTTTTCTTAAATTGCTGAACATCATCATTTGAAGACTATGTCATAATCTATGGTCATTGCTTTCCCTTCAAGGGCCCGCACCTTGAGAACATTCCCCATGTGGTTAGAAAGATGCCAGCTCCTCTAAGGATAAGCAACTGGCATTACTCCCATATAGACTATGTACCCAGTCAGCCAATGGACACTCCACCTTTTTTCCCTTCTATCCCTCTTCGCTGACTTGGGGATGCACCCTTCTTCAACTTTAGGTTTCAAGAGTGTAAAAGCATTTATTTATTATATTTGTATGCCCTCTTTCTCCCGGTATGTTACCCTTCTTATGATCCTTAGCTGAGGCTATCTCCATCCATACCTTCCAGGACTTACAAGCCTGGGCTCTGCACCTGGGCAGTGAGAACTGTAATGTCCTCTGAGACTTTTTAGAAGGCATAGTCCTAGGAGATACTAAATGAACCAAATTAGTACCTAGTGGTGAAAACTGTCATGTGACTCTGTCCATCCCAAAGCTAGGGCACCTAAGAAAGAGAGCTGCAAAGGAAGTGCTGTGAAGTGGAGGTAAAATTTGATTGATTATAATCCCTTGCTCTGAAAAACCAGGAAAGCAAAGGAGAAAGGCTGGGAGACTGAAGGGGGAGAACTAAACTCACTTCCACACAGTGCCCAGGAAAAAAAAAAGGGTAGCAAATGGCTATGCCACAAGTGGATCCAGTCAAGTTATGAGGTACCAAAGAATAGCAAGGGAAGGCTATCTGGCCTCAAAGAAGAGAAGGATGCTCCACAAGTTTCACTTAATGTCAGCCCTGTGGAGACTTGTCCTGTAAAGTGACCAAGCCTAAAGTGGGGACCCTTGGCAGGTTATGAAGTCCAAATGAGGCCACGTGGCATTAACATCAGAGATTCGAGCTGGCTCTGATAAGGGCTCTTATGTGGTCTTGATATCTTTTCCATCTTTGTCTTCTTTCTTTGCTTGCTGCTCTGCTCCCTTTGTTCCCCACTCTTTTTCTGGTCCTTCTTCAATGCTTCTGTGAAATGACTGATGGTGACCTCTCTCTTAACTACCTTAAACACTCCAGCACTGGCCCTGTAATCTTCACTCAAACTCAGCTCGGCAGCCAATGAATTCAAAATGGCAGCTTTGTTTCTATTGGCTACCACTCCAGGACCACATGTGGTTGTGTGGCACCAGAAACAGCCTCTTCTATCAGGCAAGCTGGAAAACATCATGCCATCAGCTCTCCAACCTGCAATGGAGCTGACTGGAAAGCCACGCAGCACCCACATTAAGGAACCTTGATCTGCATAATCTGAGATGGGCTAGAATCTTTGCAGTACAAGAATTAATCTGCATGAAAAATACACATTTGTTTATCATAGAAAATGCTATTTTCTGCACAGAAAATGCTGTCTTCTGTGCAGAATACTCTGTGCAAAAAAACTTGTCTTCTGTGCAGAAATATTGTTTTCCATACAGAAAATTATATTTTACGAACAAAAGAAAGTATGTGCAGATCCTCAACTGTGAATAGTTTCTGAAAATCATGCATTTTTTTTATTATTTTCTTATAGAAAGGGGAAAAATTGTAATATCATTTGTTCTTGCCTGCAAGAAAGAAAAAAAATGCAAACATTTATATTTGCGTTAGGGCAAGCTTTAACAGCAATTGTTTTATGTTGTTATGGGTTATAGTCTACTTCCCAAGACACACTGGTGGGGTACAATATACTCTATTAGTACATCAATAGAACAAAGATTATGCCAAAATAAATCAGTTTTAATCAGTGCTACTTTCCCCTCCGCTATTCTTTCCCTGCTTTATTATTACAAGCAGAGAAATTCTCTAACCCAGCAATGCATTGACATGAGTTATAAGGCTCCACCACTCTCTCTTCTTGGCCATTTTTGCACTGCACTATTATAGTGCTATTATTCCACTTTCAACACCCTCTGGAATCCTGGGGCTTGCAGTTTATGGAGCGACATTTATAATTCTCAGTCAGAGAGCTCTTTGGCTTCAGTAAACTACAAACCACAGGATTCCACACTATGTTGAAAGTGGCATAATAGCATTGTAACAGTGTAACGAGGAAATGGCCCTTGTTCATAGCCTGTGTGTTTACATAGATGGCTCCACTTAGAGAGTCCTTTTGATTTTTTTTTTGATTTTTTTATTTTTTAAAAAGAGGAGAAATGTTTGTCCCTCCAAAGGCTGCTGGAATAACACCATACCTCAATAATGGCTATAATGTGCAGTCCAATAATGCTTAAGAGTTCTGCACATACCTCATCCCCATAATATATAGCAATAAATGAACTATTCTTGTCTCAATCTAATATTAGTTTGGTGTTTATAAGCATTCTTAACCAATATGCATAAAAGATTTTCTTGAAAAAAATTCCTGTTCATCCATACATAATACCAGTGATGAGTCCACAGATGCTATCACCTCTTGGCCAAGATACTCTTGGGGACATATGCTATCTATCTATGCTGCCATTTGTACTCTGAATGACATTGTGAAAAGAGGTATCCTGTACCTTCTCATACAACGTTTCTGAGAATGGCCATGGCAGTTCCAGTGATGACTATACTGAATTCCTCCAGCCATGAACGGATATCGGGCTGTGCCCAGGAATGTTACAGCTGCCCTGAAGCACAAGCAGATAAGAAATAGACTTACACTGGAGTAAAGCTGTTTCTTCTCTGCTGTGTTTGAAAGAGCAGCTGGCATATGTCAGGTTACAGCTTTGCTCCTGATCAGGGGCCAGGAGAATGAAGCTGTGTCTGGAAGCCCCTCTTGTTTGCTCTCATTTATTAGGAAGGAAGGAAAATAAATGAGCTACCTCCACCCCTCCAACATATTTGCTGGATCTAGGTTTTCTGTTCAGACATGTGACTTTGCTTCATCCATCCTGTTTCCAGCCTCTAACAGTCCATCCAGAACAAACACATCCAAAAATGAGAAAGTCTCAGAACTTTTCCAAAATACCTGCTTTTTGTGCCTACCATGCTTAACACACAAAAATGTTTTCCATGTTCCAAACCTGAAAAAAACTTATTCAGAAAATGGAGCTGGATTTGTAGTATATCAGAACAGTATGAGCTGCATACATTCATATACAAATGTTGACACCACCACTAATAAGAAATTATCACTTTAATCATTCAGAAGCACACTCACTGGAGTGAAAATGGCTAATATAAAAATATAACTCTTCAGTGACTTTTACTGTATTCAATACAAATATGAAAAGCAGATCTTAGGAACTACTCCAACCCATCCTCTGCTCCCATTCACAGTCCTTTCTCTAATGCCCAATGAAATTTCATAAAATTGGCATCTTTCAAGTGCGCTATCTTTTGCCTGTGGGATACCTCAGGTAAAAATATCCCTTTCAAACAGTGAATGCCATTTGGGAGAAAAAACAACAACAACAACAATTATTCCATTTCCCCCTTGTAGTAAATGTAGTGTAGCTTCTTTGGCAGCATTTCTTTTACAGTGTGATTTTTCTAAATTATGGCTGCAGTCCTGCAGATAGTTTGGCTGCTTCGATTCTGTTAAACACAATGGAATGTAAACACTATGTGCAAGATTTCAGCTTATGTGCTTAATTAACCAAGATAAGAATAAATGTTGGAAACTTACAGAAGAGAGCAAAACCATGGTAATTTGAGAAACAGTAATTTGCACTAACTTCCCCTTTTTACTGTTCAGTTTCCCCCTTCCATTCTCCTTACTGCAGTTAATTATAGGTATTAACATAAAGTGGTAGCTAGAATAGAGAATGCAAACACACACACACAGAGAGAGAAAGAGAGAGACTTTTTAGATTTTCTTGTCACCAACCTCCTGGTTAGAGTCACAGCTTGAGAAGCTTCAGCTCAGTGAGAAGGCGCAATTTCTGTCCATTGATGTATTTAGGTTACAACTCCTGTAGAGAGCTAGTAAGTATCTCTCTGAATTACATGAAAGCCAGTAAAATAATTACAGCTATATTTTTCATGGAAATCATCCTAGAATGTAACTTAAACTGCTGAGTGTGAGATCTTCTCTTTTCTTTCTTCCCTTGGTCATTTGGCTTTCTTGTTTAAAGTGCTATCAGGGACCTGGTGTTTGAAGATAGCACCTGCTAAGGGCCATTTTCCATTAGGAGGCTCAGTGTTGATATCTGGAGATAAAGAAAACAAAATACACTCATTTTTTATTTCTTTTCTTGCAACACTTACCTAGAGAAAAGGAATAGTTCAGTCCAAGGTATTTTTTAAATGCTATCCAAGCCATGTGAGAGCTTCTCCCACTGTTAGAATTAGCAATATTTGTATGTCTATTCACAGCAACTGTGACTTTGCATGTTTTCAGACTTCCCTTTTGTTTGCTTTTCCACACCCACTTTTCATCCAGTCTCTTCTCTAACCTGCAGTCTTTTTTTCTTTCATTCTTCAGTCTCTCTTTCATTATGACTGTGCAAGATTTTGGCAAGAAAAGCTACTTTTATCACTTTCTGCAAAAACTAAATTTGTTTATTTCACTGCTAAAATATGTACTTTGGTGGGTGGGTGTGGGACTGGTTCTGGTTCAGCTTTTGCCTTGATATTTTGATTGATGAGCTACTCTCACATTTCATAAGATCTCCCCATAGATCCCACATGCCCAGTCATGACATGCCCAGCTGTACCAGTAGACTACTGGATTCTCCAAGTTTAGTGGGCGTGTGGGCCCTGCTCAAATGGTTGGGTCTTTAAACACTGCTCAGCAGTGTGAGACAAACTTATAGCAAATGCTGTAGTTAATTTTACCAGCCCCAAATCCAGCCCAATTGCTGTTCAGAGTTGGGGAGGGGGCATAATTACTATTCCATCTTGTAAAATGGTTTGTTTAGCAATTTCTGTTTTCTGTCAAGAAAAACAAAGTGGTGGTCTGATGTTCTGAATAATTACAATGAAACATATGTAGGGGCCTAGTGGTGACACATTATATCAGCATTTATTAACTGAGAACAAAAGCCCTTTCTGCAACTTACCTCTGTCCCAGTGGTGTCTGGTGATGACGATGGCAGCAGCTTTTCCAGGAGGGAAGGGTGATGGAGTGCTCTCTTCTGCACCAGCTGCCTGTAAGATCCAGGAAGTGTGATGGCCCTGCCTTAGCACAGCCAGGTACTGTCTCATCTTGTGCTGGGGTAGGAAGCACAGTCATTGTGCTTCTAGGACCTCCACAAGCAATGTAAGTGCAGTTGTGCAGCAGGAAGGCAGTGTGATTGCCAGTCATTGATGGGAAAAACCCATCAATGATTTGTAGTGTAATTGCACTGCCTGGGAACAGGAGAAGGATAGGTCTGGGATGACATCATGCATACATATCATCCTGGCCCGGTCCTTCTCCCTGCCCCATCCTTCTCCCAGTCTCATTGAAGGTAGAGTGCATCGTGAGGAAAGGGCCAAAGATTGAAAACAAGGAACTTGTATATTGATGAGAAACTTGACTACATGAGAATATCTATTGTTACTTTTTTTTCCAAAAACAATGAAAAGGAGCCATCAAATTGCAAATGAAGAACTACACATTTGGTAGACTTCACATAGAGAAAGCACCTTGGTCTAGATTCCCTTTATAAAGTTTCTCCCCTTCTTTTTTTGAAAATCAGATTCCAATTTTGTAGTTGGTTTTTAGATATAGAACAGGAATGGATAACTTGTAACCTTCCAGGGTGGACAACTTGTCAACTACAACTTCCAGCCTCATTTATCAATACCTTAGCTGGCTAAGGCTGATGGACACTAAAGGGCATAAATATTTGAATGACCACATGTTGTCAACTGTAGGGTTTGCTTAATCAGAAAATCTGATTGTGGGCACCTAGTATCTAAGCAGAAGAGCTCAGAGCAAATGGCTGTCACACACATGGTTACTTTGGTAGCAGTCTGACACAAATAAAAAGCTGTGTAGCAAGCTTCATATTGAAAGCCAGCTCCCATACATGCTCCAATATGTGCATGAGTTATTATTATTAAAATATTTAGAAAATTTTCAAAGAAGTAGTCATGTTAGTCTCTTGCAGTATAAAAAGGATGAAGGGAGGGGAAGAAATGTGGCAGACCCTTTCAGACTAACTGGTTTTTATTTTAGCATGAGCTTTCATGAATATAAACCCACTACTTCAGATGCAGTATCACTCAGGACCACACTTTATCTGAAGAACTGGATTTATATCGATAAAAGCCCATGCTAAAATAAAACCAGTTAGTCTTAACATTGCTGCCACATTTCTTTTTCTTCCTACCTCTTCCTACTTTTTATATTTAGAAAGGTTAGCTTAGTAACACTCTATTTTTATGAAAAATACCAGCCCTAATTCCATACATTCTCAATGATCAGGACCCTGATAATCTTGCTTTTTAAATTGCTACTGTTAATGCTTGTGTTATAGCTTTCTCTTTGAAATCTGCTGCATGGAAAATTTTTGGCACTCATTAGTTTCCCAGAAGTATTTTGTTTCAAAGTGACAGTATTATTATTGCTTCCATGATCTACTGGTACCTTCAGTAGGCTTGCTATTACAATGACCCATCATTGTCACTTGCATTCCATTCCCTGCTGGGTGCAACCTGCTGTGATTCTTTTAAAAACACACACACACAGGTTCTCATCTTTTTTTTTTCATTTTCTTCTATACTATCCAAGCATATATTACTGGCATAGTCAAACAGGATTTAAACATTTTAAGTATATAGTTATCTGTATGATGTTAATGTTTGTCTACAATATAAAGAGCACATCTGAAGAAAAAGGGTTTCTTTGAAGTAAGCTTGCTTTTTTTCCCAGCTTTCCTGCATATATATGCATCTGTCCATATGCCTATCTTTCTGTCTATCTGTACTCATCTACACTACTTTCAGAGACAAGAAGTTATGTTTGCTCACTGGAGCTGATTTCTGATATAGCATCTTTTAAAAAAGCTGATTTTTTGATTTAGCACCTTAAAAAAAATCGAGGGAATCACCACTCTTCCTATTATGTGTATGCCAGATGAAGGGGGTGATGATAGCTCCAAATAATGTTGGACTCACAAAAGCAGAAGTTCCAAGTACATGGCAGTAGTCTTTATTTATAAGGGCAAAGGTCAAAAGCTATGCAGGTCCACTATGATAGACTAGGGTTGTCTGTCTTTAAATAAATACTTCCCTAAGAGAGACCAAATAATTTAATCAGTTGAGCAGTTTTCAAGGACATTCATAAAAATAAATTGGTCCTGGAGTATGATATCATCCTGTGCGCCAGCTATCGGAACACAGCGAGAAATGGTCCACAGCTTCCCTTTGCTCTCCCCTGACCACAAATTGGCTGTGTTAGGGAGCTGAGGGAAAAAGGTAATTCTTGGCTAGGAGGGCCAGGAGAAGGATCTGGGTCTATTTCAAGGACTTAGAGACAATTTTCCTCATTGGGGTTTCCTTCTATTTGAGAATCCCCATTGTTATCCTTCACACTGTCCTGGGTATTTAAATATGCTTTCCATGCCTGTCATGGACAACAAATGTTCAATAAGGCTATTCTTTTTTCTTAGCATTATCCCTGGCACTCTAAACTGGCATTTATAGAAGGACTGCTAATGTTTGATCTGAGCTTTCTCACCAAAATTATCCACATTCTGTTTCATATAGTAGGTGATACCCTGAGAGGTATTGTCTATCCTGCTGTTTGTTATAGAGGGATAAGGACCAAAGGCTATGATCCTCCCATCACTTTTGATAAAGCATTAACAAGAAGTGTAAGTAGTTAACTACTATGCAGTTTATTCAGCAATCATTTGCCATTTAGTTGTTGATCAGCTTATCTATTGTCTACAAACCCATATACTCACGCTGAACCTAAACACACACACACACATACACACACAGCCCTTGGTTGTTTTTCAATATAGATAAGATATAACATCATCACTTATTTTTATAATGATGAATCAGTCTTACAAAATGGTTTACTCACTTGTCTGTTATTGCTCTTGTTACAAACTGTATACCGTTTTGCTGTTATAAACTGTATACCACCAAGAATTTTTCAAGCAGTCATAAGAAAGAGGCACCCGCTGAGCATGTGCCATGTCAATTTCATTTCACACACACTAACAATAGCAGGGTTATATGAGTGAAGGGCAAGGGTTACAGATTCATTTTATGGTTTGCCAGATTCTCCTAGTTACCACAGAAATGGCATTACCTGGTCAAGGGTTATTAGTAAAGAGACCAAACAAACAAACAAAACAAAATAAAAAACATTCAATTCATTCATTCAGAAATGCATACTTTACACCAATGTACACTGGATCCCACATTTGCCCACCTAATTATGCAATGGGTGCTGCAGTCTTGAGTCTCAACTATTACACAATAGTTGTTCAGATCCTCATTTACCAAATTAAAGAGTGTTAGGAAGGGCTGTGTGTATGTTTGCAGCAGTAAGGGCCACATATATACAACCTGAAGAATGGGATCCAAAAATAGGAACGGTTGTAACAAACAGATTAAAGCCTTCTTTGTAATCCTGTGAATGACTGTTTTAATGAAAGTAAATTAAGGATATGAAGAATGGCTCTGAACATATGCAACTTCATTTTTTTTAAAGGGAGGTATCCTAATGTTGAAGAAATGAAACCAGCCATATGATTCTTCTCACTTTTGAATTTTATGGGGGAAATTTGTTTGTTAAAAAGAAGTTTTGATTAGGATAAAACATTTTTTGGGGAAAGGGGACAAACATATATATTTTGTCCAAAGTACATTAATTCCTGCATGATTTTTTTCCCCTCAACACCACACCGAGGAAATAACACATGGTTTTTCTGCACAGAAATCTCGGTGTTTATGCAAAATGCTTAAGTTGTAAGCAACTTATGCAAAAACATGCAAATTTAGTAAAACACTTAGATTGCTGCTCCCTTACAAAATACTATTCCTGCCTTCATAAAGCCCAGTACTTTTATACAGGAATCAATGTCATTGCCATAAAATACAAATTTTCTGCCCAAAAATTCTGTGTAGGAAAACCATGTGGAGTTTTGAACAAGTGGATTTTCTCCAATAAAATCCAGTTGCTGCTGCTGCTGTTGTAATGCACCTTCAAGTTGTTTCCAATGTTGTTTATGGCTTCCTACCTTGTACATGCAGCCACCAACACAATGAACAATCAACCATTCATGGGAATAAGCATCACCCTTCCTCTCTTCTAATGCACCTGGAAACTACATAAGCATATCTACATTTGTGTGTGTACACTGAAGTCATTTCTGACTTATGGCAATTCTCAGGAAAACCCACAGCATGGATTTCTTGGCATAATTTCTTCAGAAGGGGTGTGCCTTTGCCTTCCTTTGAGAATAAGACAATTTGCCACCCGTGTATTCCTCCTCTGTTCAAGAGCATAAGAGCTGTGTGTAAGGTTTTTCTTGTTTTATTTGTTTAGGCTTTACTGTGCCCTTCTTCCAAACAGTTCAGGACAACATGAGCCAACTCATTAATTCTTGCAACAGTCCTGCAAACATAGTGTTAAGAGATAGTGTCTGGGTAGGCTCAAGATTTTTTGTTGGTTGATGTCACATCCCAGATATTTCTATTTCTTCAAGTTATGGTCTATAGTACCCCAAACTAGCCATGTTATTTTGGCATGTGAAACAGAAAATCCAACCTCTTTCCACTGCCTTGCATTAAAAAATATAAGTAACAAATTAAATAATACTTTTTGTTCTTTTGTAGTATCCAAAATCCTCCTCCTGATACCTCTTGGCCTAGTGGTGGGTCTCATTGTAAGTAACACAAGAATAGCCTGTGGGGTCCCAAGGTGATTCAGGATTTCATCCCAGCACTTTGTGGTCTAGTGCTATTCTTTACTTTGCACTCGTTATCCACAATGACCCTCTCTTCACTGAGCTAGGAAGCACTGTCATGGTTGCCAAGATTTGAACCCTTACCACACTATGCTGTGATCCCGCATTGTCCCATCATGATTGCTGGGATCAGATTGTGACCAGAACGCTCCTCACAGGACCAGTCAGCTGCTGGTGGATGAGTAGTGTTCAGGACATGCTCCTTCCTTCCTTCTACAGTACAGCCACCTCTTCCTGCACTGTAGTGAGGAAGGAAGTGCTGCCTTTCCCACACACTCACAGTCAAAGGGATCATTGCTCAAAGGGGGGAATTAACAGATTTTTTTTCTGGTAATAGTATACAATGCAATCGTTATGGCTGGGGATGTGACATCAGCAGGACCACAATGATGTTGTACAATAGCATGCATTGCAGACTGGCAGCAACCATCCCCATGCTGGGATGGCACCATTGTGTGATAAGGGCCTTGGTGATTTCCTGTATAGACCTTACTTGATTAACAGTTACTGCACATTTGCTGAATAATTTTTGGAATACCTGCAATTTAGTAACAGAAAGGAAGTGACAAGTGTTTGGCAGGTCTAAAGGAAAATTAATACATCCCATATATATGGATGTCCTCCAAAAAACGGTATTACTTACTTTCTGCTGAAAGTACTAAAGGATCTAATATTGTCATGTTCTGACTTAATTCTCAGCTAAACCACTCAATCTTATTAGAAGATTGACTTTTATTGGTTGTTTTTTCCCCCTCCTTTTGGGATAAACCTTTTTTAAGAGTTCAGTTTTGATAGACTTTACATACTGTACAAAAATTGATGTGCAATTTATTAGTCAATATAATTCTTTGTGACCTAATTAATCAGATGAATGATGTTCATCCATAAAGCATAACTTTCAGAGGTCAGGAATTAGAAAAGGGAACTGCTGTCAAGAACTTTTTGTTCCTGTTTTTTTTTTTTTTGAGTCTATGACTGTATTAAAATATTTTCTTTGTCTTTTACATAGTCTATGCAATTTAAATGAAAAACCACCACAATTTGGGTCAGATGAAAAGTGTTCCATTGTTCTGGTTGCAAACTAGATAGATATTTGATTTGCATTGCTTTTTTTGCCCTCATATCTGTATTTCCATTTGTATCCAGAGTTAAATGCATTTCTGTATTTTTCCCCTAATGAGCTATAGAGGTTTAGTGGTTTGAGCATTAGAAAATGACCCTAGAGAATGTTATCATATCTAGTATACTTCCTACGAGATATGCAATTTTCTTAAATTGGATTTATTAATGACCAGAGAACATGAGAAGGGTCACACTGGCCACTGTTCAGGGTTATGCTGGCTGGAGATGTGTGGGGCATTATGAGAGTTCAGATAAGATTACACAGAAAACCCGATGCTGATGGGTTTGTGCTAATCCCTTCACTGTCTCAGATTCTTGACATCTTTGATTACAATGAAAGATAAATTTTCCAGATTGGTGAGCAATCAGAGACCATCCCTCAATCTTACTCTATGGAGATCTTCCCTATACACCTTTCTTGACCAAACATTAAGAGATCGTCATGAGTCCCATCAATGTTTTAACACTTTGGAGTTAAGCAGTCATCCCATTACAGACCCCACTGTCAGTGCTGTGATAAAATCATCATGGCTTTGTCAACACCCACCCACCCCCCACCCACCCCGCTTTCAGGGCATGAAGTAGAATATAAAAACCCTAGCTTTGATGCCAGTCAACTGTAGTACATACTAGGTAGTAACCCTACTATCTTGCACTGACCAGTCCTGTGGAAAGGCAGAAAGCTTGATGATGGTGCTTCCTCTCCCAGTGCAGCCTGGGAAAGTACCTGGCTGTGCTGCTGAAGAAAGTACCTCACTGTGCTGCAGAAGGAAGTGGCAAGTCCATCTCACTCCCTTTCACAGGGAGCTGGTCCTGTGTGGAGTGGAGTGCTCCTATTATTCTCCCTTCCTGGCAGAGCTGCTGCCAAGATCACCACCAGACACTGCCCCGAGAAGGTGACCTGCTGAAAGGGCTTTAGTCATTCTACTGTGACACCTTCCTCATTGTAAACCATCATCCTTTTCATCCAATCTCTCCCTATCTAACTTTTCTTGCCTCACTTTCCAATAGCCTTATATGGTTCTTGAGAGAGTCTGATTTCTCGTATGCTTGTCAATTCAAATAAAATACTTTGTTTCATTTTAACTAGAGTCCTCTGTACTGTTAGTACTGGTATACATTGCTGAAAAGATCCTGTCATTACCCTCTTTTGAACTCTAATTCCCTCAAATTCTAAGGAGATGCTTGCATTGTAGGTGGATCCCAATGTACCCCAACTATTAGGGTAACAAGACCAGGCCTTGATTTCCTGCTTGGCCATGAAAACCTGCTGGAAGTCTTTGGGTGCATTACATATTCTCAGCCCTGAAAACCACATGAAAAGTTCACCTTGGGGATGCCATAATTCAGAAACAACTTGAAGGTACAAAACAAGAATAATAATTCTTCCCCTGAATAAACTTTGGTAACAGATTCCATGTCAGTGGAGTAGTTAATTCATTATGGGATTTATTATGGTGGTGGGTGTGGGCAGGTAGTGGCAGAAATGGGGGTGGCTGCAGTGGCAGGGGGCAGCAGCTGCTGTTACCTCCACAATGGGCCAGGAAGAACCCCAGTGGAGGTGAGAGTCAACCCAGGCCCAGGTGGAAGGGTAGGGTGGGGTTCAGCTTTTTTGCACTCTCCTGGCATTGGTGCCCAGGGCATGCACCCCAGTTGCCCCAACCAAGATTATACTTACTTGAGAGGTCATAGTGATAGCCTGCTAGATATGCCACCTAAATTCCCAGTTTGTGCCATTTGGTGGAAGACTGATGAATGTAAACCACAAAACCTGTCTGCAGTCTTGGCTGACTGGTATGCCTTCAAAATTTAACAGCAAAGCCACAACAGGGGCTTATAGTAAAGTATTACATGAGAAGGGCAAAGGAAATGCCATTGTGTGACATATTGCCAAAGTGCTACCTGCCAAAGATGAGGAACTCAGAAAATTCTTGCATTTCAGAAACATGGAGAAGACAAAGACAATGAGATAAGGTAAAGACTTCCTCCCTCCTATTGTGTGGGCTTCATCTCTTTTCTCAGTGCCAAGAAACCACTTTCTGCTTCAGGGAAAACCAACACAAGATGTATTGGCAGTTTCCTGATGACCACCTAGTTGAAACTGATTTCATTTTCCCTGATGCACATGGATTCAGTTCATTTGGAGACTTTTCCATTTGGAGCAGGTATGGCAAACACCATTACTGTTTTTAGGATACAAAAAGAAGAAGGAGAAGATTCAAGAGTGAATAACGATTTTAAGCAGGTTTTGTTGTAAGATCCCATTGGCCAGATTTCAGTGTGTTGCTTCACATATGCCTTGAGCAAATTCTAACTGTCAATGTCAAAAACATGAATGACAAATTTTTATTTAGTTAGTATATTTTCTGTTTTGCTACAGGTGAGACTGTCCTTGGAATACAAGAAAATTTTTATTTTATTTTGGCCCTTCCTAATTAATCTAAAATGAAAAACACACACACACACACACACACACAGAGTAGGATTCAGGCTGGGAACCAGATTATATAAAGCGCTGTCCTCACCTGCAGTTTGGGCTGTTTAGGCTCTCATTCAGCTCTGTCCATGGCATGCATGTTATTTTTACTCCAAGTCAAAAATGGGGTTGAGAACTACAGAGCTAATTCGGGGGAGCATGCGAGTGTCACCCATCTGGGGTTTGCTAACTGATTCATGCTTTATATGTGTTTCCCTCTATATTCTCATGTGTTCCTTCATGTCAATGCCGCCCCTCATCAATTCCACCCTCACTGTTATTCTCCCAGCCACAAAGACATTGCCATTAGTTTATCTGATTTGGTGCCCAACTTCCTTCCATCCAGCTTGACAGAGGATGTGGATTTTTGCATTCTCATTGACATAGCAGCATGTTGCAATACCACCTTCAGTCCCAGTCTCTCTGTGTTCTGCAATGTATGGTCTGAACAGGGTGGATGGGTGAGTGGGATAGGTGTGTCTTTCTTCAGTGAGGGGATTTGACCAGGATGGCCATGAAACAGACCTCCTAGTGGTGGGTTGTCCATTGCAACCATTAAGGTTTTCCTGGAAGTAAGCCCCACTCTACCCAATTGGACTTACATCTGAGTGAACAGTTACAGGACTGCACTCTTAGAGTCTTATCACACTATGCTACTATAGCACTATTATGCTACTTTTAACTGTCATGGAAACATTCTATGAAATCCTGAGATTTGCGGTTAAAGAAGAAGCATTAGAATTGTCAGCAAGATTGCTCTTGGGCTTCACTAAACTACAAACCACTGAATTCCACAGGACATTGGCATGACAGTTTAAGTGGAATATCCCACTATAACCATGCAGTGTGATAAGGACCTTAAGCTTTCTTGTCTAATTAGGCTGCAGTCCTCTAACACACGTGCTTAGGGACAAGCACATTGAAAACAGTGAAATTTATTTCAGTAGACTTAAAAGAAGGATGATTTATTTAACTTGGGCCTCTTCTTTCCTCCAAGGTGCTGTATACCTATCATTTTATCTTCAGAAGAGACCTGCAGTCTCTCCTTGTCAGCAATACTTCTCTGTCCCCCTGCTCCAGATTCTGACCTGCCACTCCCTGTTTTGAAATCAAGTTGTTCTAAACACCACATTTGAACATGGTTCTCTACGTTTTGATATTTACTCTGGAGTCAGTGGGTGTAGAATGCAGGGAAACTGAACAGCAAATGTACACCCATTTGCTTCCCAATGTCAGAGTGTGATGAGCTGAATTTATGGGTGGAGAAATGTTCACCTTGGTCTGGCACTGATCCCCTAGTTTGTGCCAAAGAATAAATTGTCAGCTGTGACTTTAAACTTTTTTCTCTTTGTCTCTCTGTGTGTTTATGCATGTGTGTGTGTTTACATGCATTGTTCGAACATATATTTCATTCATTGCAGGTCAACCAAATATAGGAAATGATATTACTATATCTGTGTGCACCATTTTTCTTTGACTAAATCCTACATATTCCCTGCCTAGAGTATGAGAAGAGACATATGGCTAGAGAAACAGTTTAGGAATTATACTAGCAGGATCTGGGAGATTTAGGACAAATTGCTCAGTTTACCTCATTCTAAAATGCTAACTTCCTTCCTGAATTACATTTCATTTGTTCTACTTTGGATACCACTAATGATAGAAATAGCTCATTTAATCATTATTTTAATCATTAGCATTATTACAGCTATAATTCTATTCAAAATGATGAACATATTTTCATCTTTTCTTTATTATATAATTAAATATTAATTAATGGTTGATTAAACAACATTATTACCATCATATTAGTCTATATTAAGTGTTATTTAAAACTGATGTGCATTATTTGAATAACAACTCATTATTTGTTCAGTAATGCATGGCAGTACTAAGGAAATTGTAAATCTTGCAGACCTTCTTCTTCTTGATCAGAAAAGAAGGACTGTAGGCAGAGATTTCAGAGTGATTCAATCTCTGCAACCTTTACAGTCTTCCTAGTGTTCTGCTAAAGACCATGGCAGAACATGTCAGAAAGTGCAAAGGGTCTGTAGGATTTCTAATCATCTTTCTTCTGGAAATACTTCTCTCTTGGAACACTTAAGTGTAACAACTGTAATGCTGTTGTTGTTGATTCTTCCTACTTACCCCAATCAGGAGGTATTTCCTATTTCCGCATTTCCACAATAGTGATAGTAAAAAGGCAGAATTCTAGATTTGCTGACATATTTACTACCAAAGTAATCCTCTCATGCTCTATTATGATTGTTCACTATCTATTTTGACCACAGCAAAAAGGCAGAATTGGAATATTTACCACTTAATTCATCTTTTCTGGTTTTATCATTTTTACTTTGTATAAAGCTTCAGTTTCTATGTTACCCTGTAAATTGGGGGTCCTGGGAGGGGTGCCCAAATAAGCAAAACAAACCTAGCAAGATGGGGAAAACTGGCCGGAGCACTCTCTTGGCTAACGAGAGGCAGGGCAACGCAGCAGGATCTTTTACCCTATGTATACAGCGTCGGGTCAGTGAGGAGGCAAATGGTTCAAACAATATTTAAAATTTATTAAACAGTTATTAAAGAAAAGCATAAACACACTCCTAACTAGAAAGGAAAATAGAATTTGAGGGGAATGGGTGATACGCCACCTGTCCTGCAGTCCTGAAGAAGCCTGATTGAAGAAGTGGAAACCTGGCGTGGCAGCCGAGGGGAATCTGCTGAACCGAGTGGAAGCAAGGCAGAGTGAAGTTCGGACAATCCAGCAAGAGTTCTGGAGAAGTTCCAGCGAGAGTTCCAAAGAGCAATCTGAGTGGGGGATTTTTATAGGGGAAAGAACGACCGCAGGCTAGTCTGGTCTTGGGCAAAAACAATAGGTTTTGGGTTGGACACAAAGCCTCCGAAAGATCAGAATTTGCATGATTAAGTTAAAGTCCGAATTGACAATAGTATAGCCGGTATGTAGATGCGGCTAGCTCGGCAGTTAAGTACCTAGCTCGCCAGGATGTCCTCTCAGGGCAGAAGATCCCTTTGTGGTAGCATGCATATGTAATGAAGGTGTTTGTTTTGGGAGGTCCCCTAAAGCAGAACTGGCAGTATCTGGCTTGTTTTGGTGAGAGCAGCAAGCAATAGCCATGCCTAGCTTCGCGCTTGTTCGGCGGGCCTCACAAACACTTGGCTGGTGGCAGAGTAGGGCTGAATTATGATATCAAAATTATATCTTTGGTTCACCAAAGGCCAGGCCAATACGTGGTGGTAACATCCACTATATATATCCTTTACTACACACTAATCAAACACATTTGTTTTTGTTTTTTTCTTTTCTTGATAGCATTATCATTGTAAATCAAGAGACTTGTCAAATTTGTTAATCAGCTCTTGGTTGTGACTAACAGTGTTATCTTATGCATACCCCCCCCATATTAAGCCCCATTATGTTTAATGGAGCTTCGTCCTCGTTACTTCTAAGTAATGTGCCTTGTATGACACTGTCAGACCCATTAAATACTGCCAGCTTTTTTACTTGTGAAAAAAGACAGAAATTGGTATTTTGGAACTTTTTTCACAACTTAAAATTGTAACTTAGTTCATTCCCTTGCCCAAACTTGGAAATCAAGAGACAAGATACAGATTATGGTAAAATTTAGAGACATATTTATTTCTTATAGTTTAGGTTCTAGAGAGCCAGTGTGATGTTGTGGTTTGAACATTGGACTATGACTCTGGAGACCAGAGACTGATTCCCTGCTTGGCCACAGAAACCGACTAGGTGATCTTGGGCACATCACGTACTCTCAGCCTCAGAAAACCCCATGATAGGTTTGCCTTATGGTTTCCATAAGTTGAAAATGACTTGAACTCATTTGTCTTTTGAACAGTCTTTGATTGAGTCTATCCATCAGTAATGTGGTCTTCCTCTTTTTCTACTGCTTTCTACCTTATCAAGCATTATTGTCTTTTCTAGTGAGTCATGCCTTCTTGAGACATGCTCAAAGTATGATAGTTTCAGTTTAGTCATCTTGGCTTCTACGGAGAGTTCAGGCTTGACTTGCTGTAGGAACAATTCATTTAGCTTTTGAGCAGTACACAGCAGTATCCATAGAATTCTTTTCCAGTACCACATTTCAAATGAGTTAATTTTCTTTCTTCGGCTTTCTTCACTGTCCAGCTTTCACAACCACACAGGGAAAATGGAAATAGTATGCCTAACTTCAAGATCCAATAATATATCTTGACACTTCAGTTCCTTCCTAGCTGCCCTTCCAAGTCCTAGACTTCTTCTGATTTCTTCACTGCAGTCTCCGTTCTGATTAATCACTCAGCCAAGGTATGGAACAGCTTGAACTATGTCAATATCTTAATGGTCTGCTTTAAAGTTATACATATCATCTACTTTCTGTTTGTTTGTTTGTTTGTTTGTTTCTTAAAGTTCAAGTATAAAGCTGTATTTGCATTTTCTGTCTTGATTTTCTTCAGTAATTGTTGCAAGTTTTGCTAATTTCTGCTAGTAGTTTGGTGTTATCTGCATATCTTAAATTGTTGATGTTCCTCCAATTTTCATGCCACTTTCCCCCAAGTCTAATCCTGCTTATTTATGCTATGTTCAGCATACAAGTTAAAGAAATAGAGTGTTAAAATGCAGCCTTGATTGACCCCCTTGACAATTGGTAACCATTTCATTTGTCTGTATTATTTCCTGATGGTAGCCCCTGTCCTGTGTCCAGGTTATGTTTCAGGATAATCAAATGTTGTGGCACACCCATTTCTTAAAAGTAATGTATTACTTTTGCAAGATCCACACAATCTAAAGTTTGTAAGCTTATGTGCTTATAGAAGTCATATGGTCTATATAACACACTCTGATTTTTCTTTCCCTTGAAATTATTTGGTCCACTCTATTGTCCAACATGTGTTTGCAATATAATCTCTAGTGCCTTTTCCTTTCCTGAACCCAACTTAGGCAGCTGGCATTTCTCACTCCACATACATAAAAATATTTGTTGTTGAATTTTGAGGATCACTTTGCTTGGGAAATTAATTCAGTGATCTTGTGCAATCTCTGGTGTCCTCTTTCTTGGGAGTTGGAATGTATAATATTTCCAATTTAAGAACCATTGTTATGTTTTCCATGTTGTTTGAGTGTTTTAGTTAGAACTAGAGTAGATTCTGTCTCTGTAGCTTGATGCAGCCCTATTGATATGCCATCTGTTCCTGGTGATTTATTTCTCCCAAGCACTCTAAGTACAGCTTCCTCTTTACTTTCTGAAGTCCTAGAAGTTTGTTCTTATTTGAATGAATCTGTCTTTCTTGCATCACTTTTACATAGTTCTTCAGTGCACTTTTTCTATCAATCTTTCATTTCTGCTTGGTTATGCAATGTGTTCCCCTTCTGTATTTCTTTGCATATATTATTACAGTAATTGTCTTCATCCCTGCACACAGGTGAGTGAACAGTTGCACTCAGGATTCTGACTCCATTTCTGTTACCTTTTACTTCTGCTTCTCATCTGTCCATAACTGCTTGTAGAGTTTTATCTGTCATCCACTGAGGCTTCTTTTCTCTTTTTGGTTGCAGATAATGTATTTTGCATTCCATTGATGCAAATTGATGAAGGTATTTGTCCTTTAAGCCCCAAACAAAGAAAAGACAATATAGACATTTAAAATTATCCATGTTTATTAAAATAGGATGATGGTATCTGTTTACTGTTCCTACTAAAGGATGGTCCCTACATCAGCTGCATTTTAACTGATCCTGCAAACAACTGTGGCCAAGATGAAGGCAGTGCAGACAAAAAATTAATCAAAGCCAAACTGGGAATAGGCAGGAAACGTTTATTTTTGGGTTTAGGACAGACAATCAACTAAGCTTGCACTGTCAGGTTAAACAGTGCTGCTGTACTCCTTTACCTAGGACTGACAAGGATCCAACAGAAAAATAGCTTAAATAATCACACGTAAATGATTAATAGGAGATTATATATATATATATATATATATATATATATATGGTATAAAGAGATCCTTAGGGAAAGCATTCTCACAAAACACTTATAGTTTCCTCCACTCATAGGCCCTTTCCACAGGACAAAACACTCCCAGCAGGAGAATGTGAGAGGAGTGGGACCATGACAATACTTCTGCGTGACATCATCATTTCCCACTGTTCTCACATCCCTAGTTGGCATGATTGTGAGGTATATCATCAACAGAAAAGTTCCTTCAATGGCCCCTGATTGCGCAAGGCTTCCATCGCTGCTGGCCATGCAGAAGGGCCAGAAGCATGATCGCATGCTTCCTTCTCCATTGCAGCATGGGGAGAAGGCAAGCTACAGTGCAGAAAGAAAGAGTGTATCCCTCTTGCTCCCTTTCACGGGCAGCTGTTTGGGTGTGGAGGGGAACAATGGGGGCACACTCCCATCCCTGCAAAGGCACAGGCAGGATTGTGAGGGGACAACATGGGAGAGCGTTGTCATGTGGGAATGGCCACAGCTGAGGAAAATAGCAAGTTTTCCCCTTGCTCCTTCACCCCAGTGAGTATATATATATATATATATATATATATATATAAAACTCCACTCATAAGTTCCTTTATAATTTTATTACTGTTATTATTATTAATTAATTAATTAATTATTAATTAATAATAAGCTATGAAAGCGCCAGAGATTAGACTTGGAACTTCCATACGAAAATGTGTGTTCTTCCAGAAAGCTTTTACCCACATTTCTGCTATACATCATGCTTCTAAATCACCAACCTATCATAGAGAAGCATTTTAATTAATTTGTGGCTCACATCCTACAGTTATAGCTTAGTCATATTTTAGGTGTAAAGTGTGCTAACATGTTGTACTATTTATATTCTTCCATTTAAGAGGTTTATGCTTCAAGCACTGAAGAAATTTCATTCTGCAGTTAAATCAGCTTCTTTGAAGGAATGCTAATTTGATCTGCTGCATTATTAAAGAAAAAGGAGGGAAACAGGTGGTGGAAGCTTTTGTAAGGCAAATCAACTTGCAGATAAACTGAAAGGATAAATGGCTACCTTAAAATAATAGTAATTAGGATAAGACTAATTCACTGAAGAATTGGTTACAACAAATTTGACTGGTAGTAAATTGAAGAGGAATCATATGCACTCTTGGGGGAGAAGAAATGAGAACTGTATATTTCTTTTATTAAAGTGTTAAGCCTGTGCTTTCTAAGAAGTTTTATTATACTCAGTATTTTTTTTCACAAGAGTTAGGTTAAGTAAGGCACTTTTTTCATGGATTAGTCTGTCCTAAATCTGTCAGATCTTGCTCATATCATTCTCAAACTATTTGAGTCACATATCCATAGGAGGACCCAGGGTCAACATTCTTTGCTCAGAAGAACTGACACCTAAAAACAGTTTTTAATTTTTCATTGACATTGAAAATGATAGCAAGCTCAATGAAGAATTCAATTTCTGATCAACTACATGTCAGATATTAATCAAATATGTAATGTCTGTCTTGCCATCCAAATGTATTTTAAATTTGATAACTGATGGGTTTAACAGTATGTCATATTTGACAGCCAATGACATTCACTGACTGTTTGACTTACAATATTTAATATTTAGTGTCTTATAACCAATAGAATATTATATTCCAGATATCAGATATGTAAGTGATTTTTTGGATGGAGGTGGACTTTATTTGTCCTATATTTCCCAGTCCTTCTGCTAAGGTGTTATACAATCTATGCTCTAGAATTCCTATGTTGGCAGATGGCTACAAAAATGCCCCCATTATGCACATTTGAGAAGTGTGCATAAAAAACATCCACGCATTTTTAACTGCATGCAAAACATTGTTTATAACATGCTTAATCAATAAGGGAGGTACGTCTATACAGTGCATTAAATCATGCCCATTAACAAGCATAGCCCCTCCACTGCAAAAAAATATCAGATTATGGAGGATTTTATATGTATCCCTACTGCATGTGCATATCCTTGATATCATCCAACATAATTTTGTATTCTCTATATAATCCAAAATGGATATTTTATTTTAGACTAATACTCTTTTGAATGTTAATTTGTACTCTTCTCACATTGTAACTCACTCTTTCAATCAATATGTAGAGGACCTCTATATGCCATTTGTTGGAAGGAATGTTTGAGACTCTTCATGTATTATATAAAATCTTTCTACAGGGTGAACATCATTGTAGGTCTATATACAGGCATGGGAATTCAACTATAAAAGAGGTCATTCATCCACTGTTTTCCAGAATGATATCCTACTTTTCAAAAGACATCCCTTCACTTCATTATATTGGCACATATAGTTATGTGGCAGTATTCAAGATGTATTCAGTATTCAGACAGTATTCTTGAGTATAAATAAAGATTTTTTGGGTCAGAGTAAACACTGCTGTTGCCTTCACGGAAAGAGATCATGGTGCTTTCAAAGAAGTTTTCAGGTCATTGCACTCGCTAGAGAAGTTACTGGTTTGACCTAAGTCTTTATAAAGACAGATCCCCAACTTTATTTAGGGATGTAATTCCTTGCTGACTTCCTGAAGGATGAAACAAATAATTTTAGCAATTTTCTTCTTTCTGGGAAAAAGTCTTTGAAATCTGCACTATTCATAATTTGAATGTATGTGTGCAGGAAGTGTGTATGGAACGCATGCATTTTCCCCCACAGAGAACAGGTTGCACTCTACACAGAATAAAATTTATAGAAAATAGACAGTTTTCTGTACAGAATATATTTTTGTGTAAAAATATTATTTTCTGCACTGATTTTTTTTTCATGTGCAAAACACATGAGCTGCAAATATTCTTGTCAGTTCAGGACAATCTTTCTTGCACAGACAATGCTGTTTCCTATTGAAAGCAGCCACAAGCAAATTATTCACAGAGTAAGCCTCAGATTTTGAATATGCTTCAAAAACTATGTGGTTTTGAATTACTTCCTCACAGTGAGAAGAAAAGTGACAAAATTACCCAGTGCTTGCCCCAGAAAACCCCATGATATATTTGCCTTAGACACACAATACCAACAATTCTTCAAGAAGAAATTTGATGAAGAATTGCATCCCTAGTTAACAGGCAGTAAGCCAGAAAGTCTATAGAGCCTTAAGGATACAGGGAGGAGTCATGGGGGAAGAACCTAATTCCCAGGAATACTTGGGAAACAGGAAGAGATTTGGCCAGGTCCAACAGGAAATGATGAGCTAAAGAGGACTTCTAAGTAGGTGAAGTAACAATCTGAATAGAATTGTATAATTCATCTATACTGTGCATCCAAGCCCTAAGGAGTGGGTGAAATCTACAGAAGTGTGAATACCGTAGAATCTGTAGCTAAATGTAATTGTTTTCTTTTTCCTGTCTGTAAACATTGTGCAGTCACCTGTATTTATTGTTTTACTATAACTCTGAAGTACTTCCTTGGTTTGTGTTTTTGGAATTTTCCCAATTAAAGTTGCTTATAACTCCTGGCTAGCCAATAATATTACAGCAAAGATATCCCCCCACCAATTCCCAAATTTTAAAATATACACAGAAACAGCATGGTTTGTGGACTCTATGAAGCCCCAGTAAACACTCTAGCTTTTATAAAGCATCTGCCTCTCAATTTGCACACCCCTCAAGTCTATTGCTGCCCATGGAGCCTCCAGAAATTGTAAATTTGTTTAAATCCTCAAAGCCCTGAAAATACCATTTTGCCCTTTAAATGAAACAAAACAAATTGGGACTTCAAGACAGAAGTGTCCTTGTTTGTGATTCCTAGCTGTTTTGTGTGAAACTATGATGGTGTGTCCTGTCATAAGCAAACTCGACCACACACTAATTGCCTGCTTTAAGAGATAAATTTGTAGAAGTTGTAATGATAGCTGTATCCAGAAAGGGGAGGACCTGTAAGCATGTGCTCATCTGTGATGCTATCTATTAAGTGAGCACAAATTTTGCGACTCCCAAAATGTGCTCTACTATAGATGGGGAAAATTAGCTCAGAGCACTGCTTTAGCATTACGGGAGGCAAGGTAACTTAGCAGGATCTTGTCACCCAGTGTTTACAGGGTCAGACCAAGTCAAGGAGCAGACCAGTTTGAAAGCAACGAATGATCTTTATTAAATACAGGCACATAATGTAAGCAACACACACACACAGATAACTAAGGAAAATAAAGTGAGTAAGATAGAGGGATTTTCAGAGGGATAGTCAATTCGGGTGATAAGAAACCTGTTCCTGAAGCCCGGAAGAAGATAGAGAGCAATGCTGGAGTTCGGTATGGCTCAGCACATGGAGCTGAGGGGAAGCTCGCCAAGCAATGCGGCAGCAAGGTGGTCTGGAACTTGGGAGCGATCCAAGGAAGGTCTCGGAATCAGGGGTTTTTATAGGGAGAAATGTGACTGCAGGCTATGCCTTACTCAGGGACAACAATGAGTTTTGGATGTGGGACAATGTCTCCGAAAGGTCACAATTTAGCATGATGGAATCAGAGCCAAATTAACAATGGTGTAGCCAGTCTGTAAATGTGCAACACTTGACAGTGGAGGGTTCAGCCTTTGTCAAGTTGTCTGCTTGGGGCAGGGAGCCTTTTGTAGGTGGCATGCATACATAATGTGGTGTTTGCCAGGGAGGTCCCTGAAGCTGCGATCTGAGTATTTCTGGCTTGCCTGTATTGTTTGAGAATATTTCAGCAGTTAAGTGCTGAACCTATTTTCGTGCTTGTCTGGGGGCCTCACAAACACGTGGAGAGGGGTGGTATGGTGAGGCCGAATTATGATATCAAAGTGATATCTGGTGCTATCGCCAAATAGGCCTAAACTGCAGTAACATTCTCCTAAAATGACTAGAAGTCATTTCATAACTAGAAGTTATTTCATATCTGTTTCCAAGAATAAGACAAAATACATCTGATTTATGATTTTAATGGGATGGGTGGGAATTGATGATTGAAAGCTCTATTTTCCCTGTGTGCTTCACTTTGGAGCCAGCTCCTAAAAGGGTTGGAGATTTCCCCATACAGGCTGGTACATGCTACACTCAGAGCGGAGACTGGGGAATTGGCTATCCTAGCTGCCTACCAGAAATAGTTGCTGCAATGTGTCTTCAAGTTTATCCCAAATTACAGAATTTATTTAAAGAAGGTTTTCCATTGCCTTTCTCTTAGATTGGGAGAACTAGGTTACCCAGTGAGTCTTCTTGGGTGTGCAGGAATTTGAGTCCTAGCTCAGAACTCAATCAACTCCATCATGCTAGATCACACCAAAATAATCCTAGGGAACTTTCAAAACTGAATAAAGTGTTAATGATAAAAATGAATCAATGTTTTCTGGCAAGGAGGGGAAAAAGAAAAACGTGAAAAGATGGTAAATGATGATTAATTATGGAACTCATCTAATACCAACTTACGCATTTCAAAATGAAAATGTATGCAGATGGGCACCAAAAATCAACTTTACAGTGTTCAGAGTGAAAAACACATATATGATTTTTGTTGTTGTTGCTTTTGGTTTTTTGGAGGTGTTATAATTTGGTAAAGTCTTCAATAGCTTGTATTCAAAATTCTGTGTCTTTGCATCTATTTCCTCTTCAAGTAGTGATGAGGTTTGATGAGCTTCTGGGATCAAGTTATTGCAGATGAAAATGAGTTCTAAAATTATAGAGGAAGGAATAGAACTATAATCACAGTGGATTTTTCTTCAGTTAGAGGTTGCTTTCAGTAGAATGTTTACCAGAATGAAAAGGACTTAGCTTGCAAACTTCCCACAAAAATGCACTGTATTTTGATTAATGGGAAATTCTAGCCCCAGTCCTGTGGAATGTGCACACTTGCCCATAAGAATGGATGCTAGACAAGAAAGTATCACCAATGATGCTGTGGCACTGAAGGAGAGGGATGAGCCAGAGGGCTTTCAAGTCCTAGCCAGCCTAAAACCTCCATCTTTGATCCATTCAATTGGAGAAGTTAAGATTGATTGTGGAAGGAGAGAGTCTGGGCAATGATTCGCCACTGCCCCTGGGTTTAAATCGTTTAGTGATTGCAGCTTGCAGCTACTTTGGACTTTTATGGGGGTGAAGGCACCAGGAAGCTGCAGGGAAGCAGGTGGCTAAATATAACACCAGGAATAATATGTGACCTCTTTTGGAGATGCATTTGGATGAGTTTCTTAACTGGAGGAGAAAAACCACAGTCTGAAGACTTTCAGATGCCTGCTGCCCAGTCTGGGGATAGGGGAATTATTTGGAGACTGGGAGGCTGTGTAGGCCCTATGATTACCATGTACTTGGATAGGCCCATGACTAGCCTGGGGAAATGGCAAGAATAATGTAACTCCAACAGGCCCAGAATAAATAAGTAGACCCCTGCAAGGCCAGAACAGTCCCTTTAGGCACAGAGTAGATGGATTAGGCCTCAGGAGATACCTCAGGGGTCTAGATAGGCTTGTAGCCTAGCAGAATAGGAGATAGGATTACCATAATACCAGCCCTAATAGGGCCAGCAAGGGCTACCTGGGTCTCAATTTAAGTACTAACCAGCACAGAGTTCATTAAGGATAAGTGGCTGAGGATTACATTTGTATGGTCAGCCATCTTGCCTTGAGAAATGCCTTGACAGAGCAAGGTGTAAGGTTGACAGGGAAGTTAGGAAAGCTCTGAGGAAAGGTTTTAACCAGTTTTTAGCTCAGCTAGACACTATTTATGAGAAGCAACATCTCTACTGAACATTTAACTGTGAATGGCGATGAGATTTTTTTTAGTTGAACTACAATGGGGTATGCAGTTCATTCTGATTGACCTGGTGGGTAAAGGTGATAAGCAGATGTTTGCCCCTGGTCCATGGAAGGTAGTGGCAGAAGAAAGCATAAGCAGTCTAGTAACTAATAGCTGGAACCATTTGGCAAATAGGGAAAGTCTCCTGATTTACCCCTTAGATTATGGGGTAACCATAACCATGGGGAGGTGGGTGAAAGAGGTTACCCCTGGACATATTCATGCTTTATATCATGTAATTTTGATGAGTGGAGGGTATTCCAGGGAGGGCCTTCCAAACAGAGAGGCTGACTGGGTAGCAACCTAAGCAATTGGTATGCTCCAGGGACCTCTGGTGCATTTCCCAATAATGTCTGAGGAGTGGGTTTCTGCTAGGATACCAGCCTCAGCTTGACTCACACTATGTTGCTTCCCAAGGTTGCAGTTCAGAAGGCCTTGCTAAACAGTTAAAATAAGGTGACCGTACTGACCCAGCTCTTGTGTCTGGGCTCATTATTTTTGAGTGAGCAAACATTTCTGTGTGGTTCTGCTGTGTCAAAAAACAGCCCCTTGTAGAATCATAAAAAATGACAAATTTATTATAAATAATTTTTTTCTGAGCTACAATGTATATATGAGTATCCATGAAGTTTTATCCTAACTAACTAGAAATAGAATGGCTGGTGTTATTGTTAATCCATTTATTGGTCTCTTGCCTTTCTGCTAGGATTAAGACTCTAGGTGGCCCAAAATATGATTAAAAAGAAACAAATATAATTAAGATATAGTAAATCATTACATTAAAACATGAAGGGATGGATGCTTTACTAAATTAATCCAATTAAAAGCCATGTACAAGCACATGGGGGTGTAGTTTTAAAAAAGTACCAACCCTCCTATTGAAAGTCTCTTTTACAGGGCCAATGAGTTGCCAAAAGGCCACATGAATAAAAAAATCGTTGTTTCCTGGCAAACCACAGCAACAGGGAACGCCACAACCTGATAGCAGCAACTGAAAAGGCCCTCTTTTGAGTCTTTACCAGACATGCCTATCAGGACTGAGAGATCTTTTCTGATGTTATCCTGAAGAGGATCAGGGAAGAAGGTAGTTCTTCAGATCGCATCAACCCAAGCAGCTTTTCACCTTACAATGGCTGTGGAATCTGTAACAAATAGTATTATGTAGTATGCTCCGGTTTCAGTCAGCCAGTGATGCCCTTTTTCGAAATGCTCCATTCCATTTCCCCTTCATTTTTCTCTCTTCTCATCACCCCCAATTTAACAGAATGCTATGTTTTCCCTGGATTTTGAGGTGGTATGTTTCCAATGTTTCCCCTCCAAAGGATAATGAAGTATTAAAAATATGTAAAAGATACACTATGTGAACCTATTACTACACCATTTAATCATTATTTTCATATCTACTGTTCTCTGTCAAGGCTGCAAGTTGATCTAGAAAGGTCCTATGGGAAGGGAAAAAATAACTATCAGAAATCAGAAATGGAGTTTTCATTCTCTCTCCTGTAACTGAATAATAGTCATCTTCCATCACACACTAGAGCTGGGAAACATTTTTCTCAGGAAGGCAGAGCTTTTCTTCTTGGATCTAGAGGTTTGAATAATTGGCAGAAAACATAACACATGGAGGCATACTTTCTATTTAAGTGTATTATATGGTTTGTTACGCACTCATTTCTATTTTAAAAGTCATAGACATCAACAGAATCCACAGTAGCTTAAGACAGAAGATTGGTCAGTGTGAAAAATATTTTTTCAGACACTGTACACATCTGAAGTGTGAGTGCAGTGATGAAAAAGTTATTTCATCTGAGCAGCAGAAACTGTATGTTACCACATCCCAATGTTTCTGCATGTTATGTACACTGGTATGGTTGACAAGAGTCATGGAGTTGCAACTGAAAGCTTTGCATATCAAGTGTGAATTCCTCGTACCTTTGGTGTTGCTAGCCTAAAATGCAATTGCAAGCAATTTCTGTTGAAATACTGAAGAATTTGCAGAATATTGAAGAAGTACAAATCCTATTTGTCCTAGGAATAAGCTGATACAAGAGAGCCAATCACATGTTCCTGACTCATGTAAAGCTCTGTGATTTGTTAACTAGAGGAAACTGTTAGGTAGTGGCAGCTGGAGACTTAAGCCTTTTTTGCACTTTGGGAAGAAAACGGGGCATTCTGTTACTCACCGGACTGGCGTGCTCCCTCCAATGATCCACGCTGATCTGGAGCAGTGCGTGGCTGCTTTGGGGACGAAAATGCTGGCTTACGGTTGGTGGAGGCTCTCCACCAACCGGAGAACCTCGCCAGCCAGAAGCCTGCCCCTGGAAGATCTACAGCATCGTGCTGGTGCAAGCCTGCCGGTCAACACAGGGGCGCAGCAATGGAGTAGGGTGCGCCAGGCTATTGAAAGACCTGTTTTAAGTGGTCTTTCAATAGCACGGCGAACCACCAGTTCTGGTCATTCTGGAGCGGGCTGAAGTCCGAAACTACAGAAATAGTCTGGACCCAGTCCGCTCCCAAGTGCAAATGTCCTCGCTGGGGGACGCGCTGCCCCGTTGTAAAAACAAAATGCAGAAAAGGCCTTAATGTCAGTGTGATAGTGACTTTGTCCTGGACTGCAACTGCCATTAGGCTTACAGTAGAGTGTACATGGAACATCCTAATGCAGTGGTTCTCAACCTGTGGGTCCCCAGATGTTTTTGGACTTCAGCTCCCAGAAGCCCTGAGCATTGACCATAGTGGCTGGGGCTTCTGGGAGCTGAAGTTTACAAACATCTGGGGACCCACAGGTTGAGAACCACTGTCCTAATGACTAGCTGTTAGCCATCACTAAATCCTGACAAGCTCCTTAATTCTTACCCACCATTGGAAGGGCTTATGCCCTCCTCCACCTGCTCAATTTTGAAAGCATGATGGGAAAGAGACATTCAGAGATGGGGCCTATGCAGTCTCACTTGGACCAATTTTTTTCCCCCTCAGTCAAAACAGTTTCTTGAAATTACAGATTGCTTGTATGCCATTCGTCTCTGCAGAAACTGTACTTACTTGACTATCAACTTTAGGAAGAAAATGTCAAAAAAGAAGAAGGGAATCATGATGGGGAAAAACATACTGTTCTTTGTGATTTTCTGAAGAAAGAAACAACATAAATGTGGATAAAATCTTGACAATAAAAAACAGATTTGAATCTCCTCATCTGAGGATGTGAGCCAGAGAAACCTTGCAAAGTGATAGTAAATGAATTATCACTCAAATTTTAACAAATGCCATTTCTAAAAACTTTGTAAAGGTTAATGTACCATACTGCACCATTTTTCCAATGGATTCTTTTTATGGACACCTATAAAGAAATGAAGCAGCATGATTTTCTGTTGATAAAGGGAAAATAACTATGAATGGAAACTTTTTTCTCTCAGAAAAAAATCATGGTGGAAGTTGTGTTGTTTTGCTTGAAGAATGGGAACTTTTTGTTTGTTTCTTCTCTAAAGTCAAAATACAGCTTTGACTGCTCAGAAGATAGAAATCCATTTGTTCTGCAAGGCCATGTTAGTATTTCTAAGCATATCTTCTGTGAGAACAATCACCTTTACGCCTCTTTATATTTTAAAAGAAGATGTTAGTGATTGACCTTGATTCTGCTGTTTTTAAAATCTTCTTCTTATTCTCAAAAAACAAACAAACAAAAACACACACACAACCATAAAACAGGCTTTTAGTGACAAAGTGCCAGCATTCTTTAGAACTTGCTGACAACCATTTAGTGAAAAAGAATGATGGATGGAAGGAGGCTTCTGATATAGGCATACATCTCAAGGTGCACCTATATTTGCATAGTAATGTTCATCCAGGTCCCACTGATCGCTCTAGAAGACTCTTAGTCTCTTCCTTTGTTGGTAGATCACCATGGCAAAAACTGGCCAATTCCATATTGGTGGGGTGGTGATTTTACTCTGGCTTTTAGTTCAAAATTTAACAGAGCTATTCAAGATGCTGAACCTTTTGGGACAATAGGGTTCAGTACCATAGATTAAAACCTTGAGCAGATTCATTCCCGGACTTTAAAAGAAAAAGTGCTGAACCTATCTGGGAAATAGAGTTCAGCATCTTGGATAGTGTGATAACTGAAGCCCCTGTCAGAGCTGCTGCTGACGAGCAGCAGCTGTTGGTCCCTGTGGCTCTGGCTGGAGATGAGTCCTGCAGCTCAAGAGCTCCCCCTGCTGCCATGGACCAAGCAGGCACGGACATCCCTCTGCCTGCTCCTTAGAGCAACAGGGATCCGATTCTGAAGAGGCTCTGGAACCTAGTTCAACAAGCCCCCAATCAAGGCAGAGACTCAAGAGGGCTGTGCAAAGGAAGGCTTCCTTGGCTAAGTTTAAGAAGTGGTGACCGGACACACCTGTGTCTGGGACTATATAACTGCCTGCCTGGAAGCTTCCCTTTGCTTGTGGCAAACTTCTTACAAGTCCTCTTGATGCCTGTACCTTGCTCCCATCACCTGGTTCCTGATACCTTGAATTGATCTCTGGATCCTTGATCTTGGCTTTGGAACTCTGACTATGGCTTCACTTGGCACTCTGGTAAATTAACTTCCTTGAGTAAGTGCTTGCTTGTCTCCTCCTGGCTGGACTTTGCTGGCTCTCCCTCTCTCTTCTCCGGGCTGGCTCGCCACCCAGGTCTCTGACCTTAACAGATAGCTCTGAAATAAAAGCTGAAGCAGATTGCCTGCCTCACTAATTGGATAAATTGGTTTTGGAATTGGCTTTAATTGGATGAACAATTTCAAGCATAGTGTATATAAAGATTTGAATAAAATCTGTTGTTGTGTACCTTCAATTTGTTTTCACCTTTATGATTACCCAACAGTGAATCTATCGTGGGGTTTTCTTGGCAAGATTTGTTCAGAAAGGGTTTACATTTGCCTTTCTCTGAGAATGAGAGAGAGTATGACTTGTTGAAGGTTACCCAGTGGGTTTCCATGGCTGAATGGGGATTAGAATCCTGGTCTCCAGAGGCATAGTCCAGTATGACACACTGGCTCAAAAAAATCTATCAAAGACTTTAAATCCATATATTTACTTGACAATGGAATGACATCAGTATTGGTGTCAATCAGGCCACTCATCAGAAGGGTAAAGTACAGCAGGGCTCTGGAGAAGGTCTTCTTCAGTGAGCTTCTGTAATATATTGCTGTCACAGGTAGGACACATAAGAGGACCTTTCTAGCAAATCTTATTCCCTAAGAAACCAAATATGGGTGGGGCTGCAATATTCTAGTTCCTCAAATATGGTAAACTAATTTCCATACTGCCTAGATTATTATAATTATATGTCTTGTTAATTTGAATTCTAATTATATGCAATTTTTCAGCCCTGCTGCATCATTCTGGTGTTTCTTTATTTATTTGTTTTTTTCTGGTAAATTTGGTAACCATGGCTACTTGGAAAGCTGGTATGCTAAACTATCTTCTGGTTGGAATAGGTAGTAAAAATAATTGTTATAAAACTTGAGACTTGTGCATAATTCCTGTTTAAGTGAGAAGGAATCCCTGAAAAGTTGAAGTTCAATGATATTTTCTGGGTTCTACATGTTTTGCCAAGAATGGGTGTGAGAAGATCGAACTGTGGCTTGTTGCTTCACTCTAATCTAGTCCTGTGCAGCCAGTGAATTTAGTGGGTATTAGTACTGGGAACTCAAGAGTTAGTGATACTGTCCATTTTGTTTTGTTTCGCTTGATTTCTGGACATTAAAGGGGATAATTAAAACATAACATTTATAATGTTTCAGTTCTAAAATATTATTCTCAAGAATGTCCAGAATATCCAAATGTTTTTGCCATAAACCACTCTCTGATATGTCCTTTTCTGGCTGATACAGTTCAGACCTTTACCCATAGACTAACAAAGAACCTTAACTCTCCCTCACGAAATAGAATTTGATTATTTTTTTCACCTGAATATCTAATACAATACATAATATTGCATCAGACAAGTCATGAAAACCAACAGATTCCTAGGAATTTTAAATACTAGTAGTTGTGTTCTAATAATTCCATTGTTTACTGTGTAGTATTTGAAAAAAGGTCTGCAGAACTGTCTTCAGCTAGTCTTTTTTTTAAAAAAAAAGCTAGATTTTTCCTGCAGAATTCTAACAATTATGCAAAACAAACAAAAACAATCAAGGCTCATATTGAGATCTTGCATCAGAGAATGTATCATTAAGTTCTGCACAGGTAGAGCTATATGACACGTCTCCTACTAATCCCATTTTATGCTCTGCAGCCCCCACTATGTGCCTATTTACTGGCCAGTGGAGAATAAGGGCAATAGCAATTCTATTGATGGCTGTCGGCAATCAGATTTTAAGAATAAGAATAAGAATGGCAACAGCAACAAAGAGAGGTGAAGGAGGTGAATCAAGCCTCTAAAAAGCAGGGCGGGGAATACAAGTAGGGAAAAATGTAAGAAGACAGTATGGCACTGACAGAAGACTACAACAAGTTATCTAAACAAAAGTAATATTGAAAAGTAACACAAGAAGGTTCAACAAGAAGAAAAATACAGATTTAAAAGTGAGTGGAAACACAAATTCTGCAGGGATTGAATTGCAGATGAAAACAATCTAACAAGGAAAGAAAAGTGGTCGAATGACTTAATGAAGTTATGTTATGGGCTCAGGCCCAAACATTATATGAGGAAAAAAATCCCAGTTTTATCTACAGTTACAAGATTTTCAGTAGGAATTTAAACATTTACCATGATAAACTGTCCTGAGGTGGGGGCAAATAACAAAAATACAAACTTGGCATAAATATACCATCAGAAAAAGAAAAAGTACGTTTTGCTCCAAAGAAGGTAACATACAGGAAAGGCACTCTTAAGCAAATAAGGAATAAAGCTACTCAGTTTAAGTCATCAATATTAAGTAATGACCTGAGTGATGTTTTAAACATAATAAAATAAAGGAAAATACAAGAAGCAAAAATAAAACAACTGTAGAGTATGCAAACCATAACAGCCTGGGTATTAAATTTTCACTTACTTCCATTGTGGAGATTCACTGGCAGCAAATTCAAACAAGAAGACTTATTGCAGACCCCTTGTAACAGAAACTTTCAACAATAAAGAATTATACTGGCAATATATATTTCAGTGGCATGACTGCATTTTAATGTCTTTATTATGTCACTTATTTTTAGTATTACATTGTTGGAAGCCTTGAGGGATTAATATTTTTCTCAAGTGGTTCCATTTTTATGTTGCTGTGAGGACTTCCTTTAATCAAACCACAGAAATACTTCTTTCCCACACAAGCTTCATTTTCCCAGTATGATATGACCCTCTCAGCTTTTGGCCCAAAGAAGTAATTTATCTGTCATTTCTAAATACTTTTCTCTATTCTCACTAAACAGTTCTGAGACTTCTCAGGGAACAGTGATCAGAAAACAAGATGGGTGAACACCAAGCAAAAGCCTGTACCATCTCAAGGCTTTAAATATTCTATGAAAACAGTACTCTTAATTGATAGTTTTACTGAAGAAAACCTTAAAGCACAAGAAGGCCAACACTTCACTGGCCAAACTGTATCTATATATCTATCTGTGGATAGATCAGTTAATGAATTCTACCCTGTCTTAGTCCTCATGCTACTTTTGCACTACATAAGAACAATGAAAAAGAAATACATTCAACAGGCTGTTCTTTAAGGGCCTAGATTTAGGAATGTTTAGGTAACTCCAATGGACTGGTTTGCCAGGATGAGCAAGATGACCCCCCCCCATCTAAACACAGTTCACAAAGTCTACTGTGGCTACCCTTGGGTCCCTTTCAGACTCAAAATTTTCTCCGTGCAAAATAGGAAAATAGAGAGAGAAAAAGGCAATTTCCTATAGTTAGGGTAATTTTGCAAGACTTCCCTTTAAGAATGCATCATCCCTCAAACAAAAGTAATTCATGAGGTGAAATGCTTCTATTATTACCAGTAGTAGTAGTTGCTGTTTTTGTTTTTTGTTTGTTTCATTTAATAAAACTAGAAATTGAAATTGGTTACCTTTAACTCCCTCGCCTTCACTGGAGCAGCCTATTTTAGGTCCTAGGGAAGAAAAATTGATGAGGCCCATTTAAATTAATGTGATGCCAGATACAGGCCCATGAAAATTAATGACATTAGATACTTGTGACTAATATAAGTCTCATTGGTACCAGTAGGTCTACCGTAAGTATGACTGAGTTTGGATAAAACTCAATATCCAGAGAGTAAAGGGTGAAAATGTCATTTATAAATCATGTAGTGATAATTGATGCAAATCTGTTAATTGCAATAAGAGAGTCTGAACTAGGAATCTCTCAGCCTGCCCCTAGGTGTTAAGGTCAGAGACCTGGGTGGCAAGCCGGCCCGGAAAGACAGCAAAGTCCAGCGGGGAGGAGACAAGCAAGCACTTACTTAAGGAAGTTCATTACCCAGAGTGCCAAGCAAAGCCATAGTCAGAGTTCCAAAGCCAAGGGTCAAGAGTCCAGAGATAAATTCAAGGTATCAGGAACCGGGTGCTGGGAGCAAGGTACATGCAAGAGGAGGGCTTGTAAGAAGTTTGCCACAAGCAAAGGAAAACTTCCAGGCAGGTGACCAGACACATCCCCAGGCACAGGTGTGTCTGGTCACCACTTCTTAAACTTAGCCAAGGAACCCTCCCTTTGCACAGCCCTCTTGAGTCTCTGCCTTGATTGGGGGCTTATTGAACCAGGCTCCAGAGCCTCTTCAGAATCGGATCCCTGTTGCTCTAGAGGAGCCGGCAGAGGGACGTCCGCACCTGCTTGGTCCATGGCAGCAGGTGGAGCTCTTGAGCTGCAGGACTCATCTCCAGCCACAGGGACCAACAGCTGCTGCTTGTCATCTCCACCTTGAGCAACCGGGACCAACAGCTGCTGCTTGTCATCAGCAGCTCTGACAGGGGCTTCAGTTATCACACTAGAGACTAGTCTACTAGGCTATCTGAAAATGCACATGTTCAGGCCTTAGAGACTTCTTCAGGCACAGAAGAGAACAAGGCTATACAACACCAGCCCCTTGTAGTTTGCAGGTTTTAACATGACCTGACCAATCTTGTCACATGTGGTTCCAACCTTACAAATTAGGGAAATATTAAGTACTGGTTGTTGTTTTGGCATAATGTCAGAGACATAGCATTGTTATGGGATATAACCTGAGAACACGATAACCACTGCCAGGTATTTTCTTTTCCAAAATGCTCCAGAACTATGATCATTCTGGAGAATTGAGAAGTGGTAACAACCTCAAATCCCTACATTGTTTTTATTTAATTCATTTTGCTAATCAGTAGAGATTGCCACCCCCTCTAAAAAAATAATTACTGTTAATGTTAGTAGTGAAAATATTTAGTTTGTTTCATTGAGGTATCAATCATTGAAATTACTAGGTGTCTGCAGGTAACATTTTATGTTCACACAAAACTTTCCCAGTTCTCACACCTGAGCTTCTGTTCAATTAAAAACCTTCAAAGCTGCAGACTAGTGCTCATTTCAATACAAAACATTAACAGACTCTATGTAGGGCTCTTATTCTCAAATCTTAATCAAAGATAAGAGTGCAAGCATAATGAAATAGTAAATCATTACTATTTCTTTGTTATGCCAAAAATAAATAATATAGGTCCTAAGATAAAAGTAAGCAGTGAAGTTGTTCATATTTATTAGCTTATTTAAAACAAACCTTTTTAACCTCAGGGCTTTGATCTTGTTGGTAGTCCTAACTGGGGTAGACTTATTGACTTAATTGATAAATTTTGTTTGCATTTATTTCATTTTTACCCTACCTTTCTCCCAACATGGGATCCAAGGTGCCATACAAATTGTAAGTCATTGTGCATGTTAATTCCATTAATTGTCTGGATCTACTCCCCTTGAGTCTAGCAATAGGATTTTTTTTTTAAAAGGAGTTATTTCTAACTTATAGTTCCATCCTTGAAGATTGGCAGGTACAGTGATTCTGAGAGGTTGCACAGATGGAAATGAAATAGTAAGCCAGATCATCTCACCTGCTGAAAGATGATCTCCCTGAATACTCCTTTCTCAACTGTCACCAGCAGACAAGAACTGAGAAGACTAATTTGAGAAGCAGAGCCATTCCTTCCATTCTGAAGAAAGAATATTTTTCTTTTTTCTCTCCTTCATCTTATTCTTTTTTCTTATTGTGAAATGCATTTTTAGAGTGTTAGTCTGTAGTCAGAGACTGTCTTAATTTGATTGATCACTAGTATATATACCCCGCCTTGCCAGAGATTTTATTTTCTCAAAGGTAATACTTGTTAGAAAGATTTGAGATCCTGTGTCTCTAATTTTCCAAACTGTCTTGTTCAGTGCCTGTGATTTTCCCCATATTTCCCAATCCAATTGGAATTATTTACAGAGGTTGTGTTATTACCGTGAACTGGCCTAGCCTTTGGTAACCTCTAGATATCATTATATCATAATTTGGCCCTGCTCTGCCACCAGCCAAGTGTTTGTGAGGCCACCGACAAGCGCAAAGCTAGGTGTGGCTATTAACTGCTGAGTCATATTTGTTTACACCAAGGCAAGCCAGAAACTGCCAGATCTGCTTTAGGGGACCTCCCAAAACAAACACCTTCATTACAAATGCGTGTTAAAACAAAGAGACCCTCTGCCCCGAGAGGGCACTCTGGCGAGCTGAGTACTTAAAACTGCCAAGCTAGCCACATCTACATACTGGCCATACTATTGTCAATTTGGACCATAACTCAATCATGTAAATTCTGACCTTTCGGAGACATTGTCTCCATCCCAAAACTCATTGTTTTCACCCAAGACCAGGCTAGCCTACGGTCATTCTTTCCCTGATAAAAACCCCCAGTCCCGAGAGCTCTTCAGAATGCTCAGATCTCTCACTGGACTTTCATCCCACCCTGCTGCCGCTTCTGCGAGCAACCCTCAGCAGTCACGCCAAGTTTTCTTCTCTCCAATTGGCTTCTACAGGACTGTGAGAAAGGTGACATGTCACCCATTTTCCCCAAAACGCTCTTTTCCATTTCTTAGTTAGTAGTGAGGTTGTGTTTTCTTATTAATTTGCCTGCTTGCTAATAAATATTATTGTTGTTATTCCAACTGTCTGACTGCTCACTGACCTGACGCTGTATACATTGGGTAAAAGATCCCCGCTAAGTTACCTTGCCTCTCGTTAGCCAAGAGAGTGCTCCAGCTAATTTCCCCATCTTACTTGTGTTTGTTTGGTTATTTGGGTGCCCCACACGGGACCCCCAAAGTCACAGGGTAAGAGTTGGGTTCTTGAGGGAATACATTCCCTTTCCTCCTTCTTGCTGCTAGGCCTCATCTCCATAGCAACCGGCCAGGCCCAAGAGCTCTCTAACTAAGAATTCTAAAGGTCCCTCCCTAAAATGCAAACTCCAGGATTACATAGAAGCTTCTTAGGCAAGCAATCATATGAGGCCTTCACCTGACACAGCCAATCAGATGAGCTCAAGTCTTTGCCCAACACAGACAAACTCACAAACTTTGACTTTTATGCATTAGATTAGCTGGGAGGGGGTAGTGGTTAGCATTTTGGACAGTAATATGGAAGATCCAAGTTCTAGTCCTCCACAAAAACTTACTAGGTGACTAGTGACTAGTCACTTTTTCTGGTTCTGGCCTACATTGTTGAGATTTTGTGATGATAAAGTAGGGAGGCAGAAAGCCACATACCTCATGCTCAGTGGAAAAAAAATAGAGAGGAATGGGATAAGTAAATAACTCTATTTTCTTCTGCATTATGAATAGCCTACACAGCTCTATCGTTCAGTATGGACTGGTTCTTACACCTGACTTTATCATTTCACATAAGATTAAACCATTCAGAAATTATATTCCAGACCTGTTTCAACCAATCTCCTCTTGTCTGAATGCTTTCTATCCAGAGAATATTAAAATGTTGTTGTGGTGCCTCAGTAGACATTACACTTTGTTCTCCTCAGATTAAATTTCCTGGCTGAAAAGTGCCATTTCAGTGGGGTAGCAATTGTCCCACCTTCTTAAAAAAAAAAAAAAAAAAAAAAAATTCTGAAAATATTCACTTAAAAAAAAATCCTGTTTAATGTTTGTGAAGTTAGAAGTTGGGCAAGACCAGGCTGAGCCAGCCAATCACAGCTCACTAAATGCTGCAAGAGTGGGGTAGCTATTAGGGAAAAGATGCAATCTAGAGACTTATATGTATAAAAGCAAGTTCAGGCAGATGGAAATAGGTTGAAAACTAGTTAAAAAGAAAAAAAAACTGAGAAGATCTGAATAGAATTTTACAGGTTGGGAAATGTGGATGAGTTCATGTTTAACTTCTTTGTTACATAATAAATCTTCACTGTTATTATTTTCTACAACTATGTCTAACTGTTTACATTTAAGAATTGAGAGGAAAACTGCTTGCACTTTAGCACATTGAATGCGTTAATAAGCACAGCCACTTATCTAGCTTAGTGGTTCCTGCTAATCCCACCACTGCTATTGAAAGTGACACCTCTGCCAACAATGTGAGGACCTCCTCCTGTCCCACCACTATGGCATTAAAGGTAGTTTCTGTGAGAGACTTTATTTACCTAATTTTCCCCTTGGACACCTCCATTCTTGAACAACTGCTGCCACCGTGGATACAATGGCCCTTTCCACACGTGGGAAAGGAACCATGAAAAAACGCTACTCACCAGACTTCTTCAGCATCCGGGCAAGTCCATCAGGATGAGGAGCAGTGCGAGCTCTGCACTGATCCGGTGTCCAAAATGGCACCAACTCGAGAAGCTGGCCAGCCTAAAGCCCGCCCCTGGCAGATCTGCAGGCACGCACTTGTGCGCGCCTGCAAATCTGCACCGGAGCGCTGGGACGGAGTGACACAGAGTTGAGCGCTCCGTGCTTTTTAAAAACCTCTAAAAAAAGGTTTTTAAAAAGCATGCTGCGTGACCAGTTCCGGTCGCTCTCAACCGGACTGAGGTACGGAACTACACAAAGTAGTCCGCCCCAGTCCACTCTACAGTGCAGAAGACCTCCGTCAGAGGTCGCTCTGCACCATTTTAATAGCCCAGTGTGGAAAGGGCCAATGTGTCTTTACTCCAATATCTCTTATGTAGTATTCTCTGAGGCACATCTGTAACATGACCGAAACTAATGATATCCTACCTACTGAGTTTAACTAATCTTTTTCTCTAACTCTAATTTTCCTAATATCTCTGATTCAGTTGAACTCTAACTGACCCCCACACTAGCCTTTTAAAACCCCATCAACCTTCATCCAATCACCAGCCACTACTAACAGTCCATACTCTCACCCCGTCCTGGTAATCACTTACCTTGTTACATTTACTATATGTTTCTACATAGGCATACCTATGCCTATATGGCATAGGGACACATAGCCATATACAACAACATTTTTTACTCCCCTGAGTGGTCACCTGGAATCCTGAGTGCCAGATTGATGGAGGGAAGCAGAGGATAAATAGGCTACGAAATTGGCAGGAAACCTACAGTTGGAACCACAAGACCAACCTGGAGAAAGAGTCTGTCACAGTGTTACTTTTTTGGGGTAGGGGGGCTTCTTCACTACTGTTTTCCTCCTCTGGTGTATCTTAATCTTCCATGAATTTGTGACATAGTTAATATCCACCAATCGAGGCCATGTAACAATTAAGATCATGTCATGGTTATATGCAGGCAATTTGATTTCACTATACAATTACATAATAAAAGGCACAGGAGAACAATGCAAATGAGAGCATTATTTCTGGATTAGTCACATGGCTGAATCCACCTCAGTCAGTCAGACTGAGGTCAATACTAGTGTTGCTTCAGCTCTTGAAAACACTATACAATTAAAATACTGAGGAGGGGAGAGTTTTCTACTTGTCATGTACTATGATGGGGGAAAAGAACCCTAATCATTAATCTAAAGTTCCAAGATTTCCCCAGCCAGCACGGTGAGTAGTATCATTTTGTTTTAATTTTTAAAGAACTACCCATGCTAGTTTCTTTCAGTATCAAAGGGGGAAGCAGAGTCTTGTGGTGCCTTTAATACTAACAGATTTATTTCAGTAGTATTCAAAAACATAGCTATGTTAGTGAGTTTCAGCATAAAATAAAGATACAAAGGAATCCTGTAGCACCTTTGAGAATGAAAAAATGAGATTTCTAGCACAAGCTTTTGGGGTGGACTGGAGATCTTGAAAGTCTTGGTTTCAAACAGTTGAGGTTTCGATTTTAAACAAACCAATGCTTCTTCCAAACATCCCAATTCAGATCATGTCTATTCTGTTCCTCATTACTGGCCCTCACTCTATTTCTGACTGCCCTAATTCTTGTACAAACAACCTCTAGATATTACCCTTTTATCCACAGTGCCACACCACTACCACCACAGCATTCCATGAACTGTGACTCGTTGGCATCTATTCAGGTTTGCCCCGCTTCTTGCTTCACAGAGGTGTAATTCCATTTGTAGTGCAACTGTTTCTATACATTGGAAGGGGAAAGGAGGAACTGATGGAATTTACTGCAAACACCCCCTTCCCCCTCCCCAAGATGTGGTATTCATTCTTTCCTTCATGACCAAGTTTGGAGATGAAAGCATCCTTATTTTTTATTATAGCTGTATAAAAGCTGATTCCGAACAAACCCTACTCTCCAACATTTATGATATCTTCACATAAAGCATACAGTTTATCTACTAGGCTGAATCACTTGCTGTGCCTTTATACATTTTAAATTTGTGTTGTGCTCCTTCCTATGGTGTTCAGTGTGCTTTGTTTATTTCTTTATTTCCAGGGAAAAGTAACAGGAGGAGATATTTGCACAAAGGAGTTTATTTAATGAGACCGACTGAAGTCAGAGCATAATTTCATTCTGCATCATTTTTTTCCCTCTTGAAAACCCTCCTATAGTCTTTCTCAGTGATAATTCTTAAAATGTAATCATCAATGCAGTCAGTTATAATCCTCTACCTTCATAATCCCACAAAGAAGTGAATAGACACTTTTCATTTTTGGATGTCTTTTCCACTACTGGACTTTTCTTCATCTAAGGTATCTTAGATGAACAGGACGTCTCTCTCATCCTGATATAATTTGCAACTAGTTCAGAGAAGGGGGGGGGGTTATTTAGCGCTTTTAGATGATGATCATGAGGATCACGATGGATACTATGAATGTAACCTAGTGGCAACATTAGATTGACATGCGCCATTTCAGCCACACAGATGTTTGTTGAATAGACAGAAGTTGCCATTTGGAGCTTGTTAGGGTGGAGAAACCTGGTCTCTGGAAGAAGCAGAGATTTCATTTCCCCCACCCCTCAGTTTCTAAAAGCTTAACAATGCACAGTGCAAACACATGACAATCATTACAGGCCTTCCAGAAGACTCTCAGTTCTATTTTATTTTCCCCAGCCTTCTTGGGAGCTGAACTGGATGCTCCCATGTAGAAAGGAGATAGATACATAGATAGATAGACAGACAGAACCTCATTGAGAAAAGACAGATGTTTACTGTGGGTCCAAAAAAACTCTAGAACCTAGAGTCTTTACTGTGGCTCAATAAAAGAGAATTTTCACTGTCTGCATTTCCTGCCACTATTATTATTTGTTTCATATCATGATGATTACTGAAAATAGTATCACTGTAGAGGTGATCCACAGTGGGTATCAAATATACTAGCTATGTCACTCAGCCACATATTTATGTATTATGAGGGTTGGCTTTCCCCATTGCTAAGACAGCATACTAGGCTTTCAGAGCAGTCTGCAGATACCAAAATGTACAGAGCTTGTAAGTTAACAGCTATAAACTGTAATTGCTTTATCTCTAAAAGCAAAGGTATAACTACATTACCTTATGATTTGTAACTTTAGAGGGGATGGCTTCATCCTTTCTGTGATGGAATTGTAACTTTCAACACTTTTCTAGTTAAAGGATATGCCTTTACTGTACAGTGGATGAGAGATATTACTGGATTTAAGTGCTGGCTTGTGCTGTATCTCGATTGCTGCCTGATGCTATCCTATGGTTGTTAAAGCAACATTGAACTGGACTAAACAAAATTAATATTCAGATTTTTACAGTAACTAAAAGTATTTGTTTTAATTATTATAGGTACTTTTAAAACAAGTAACTCTAATGCTAACTAATGATACCATTGCAACTTTTGTTGTTGTTGCCTCTAAGACAAACCTATCATGGGATTTTCTTGGCGTATTTGTTCAAAAGGGGCTCAAAGGCTGAGAGAGTCTGGTCACCCAGTGAGTTTCCATGACTGAGCAAAGATCTGAATACTGATCTCCCAGTGTCTACTGCCCAAATCCAACACTCAAACCTCTACACCAGTATTTATTCTTTCAAAAGTAACTTTCCAAATTCTTTCTCTCTTTTTATGTCTATAAAGAAGAAAGCAACAGCAAATCCAAAGTTACAAACTGTTTCTTGTTGGTGTTTGTCTTCTATAATGGACACGGAGAACCTTTTGCAATCCACTGACCAAACTGCTTAGGCTGGGAATGGCACGAAGTTCCACAACATCTCGAGAGCCAAAGGTTCTCTAAACTTGTTTTAAAGCCATATATTTAAAACCAGAAAGCTAAAACTATTTCTCACAGAAAGACAAGAGCTTAAAATCTTACTGTGTGGATCTTGGATAATCAGTTTACGTCATCTTTACAGAGTTCTTTTTTAAATGAAAGGTGAGCAATGGGAAGGAAACAACTTTCATCAGTGGATTTAAAGATGGATAGTACTCATCACCAGTGGTAAATGTAGTACCTAATTAGAATCATTTTTAAAAGTATATTCTTTTCGATTGCCAAGACTGACTGAAGAGGTAACAATGGGTTTGCTGAAGATCTTTAGTGCAGAGAATAAGAAATTAGGCAGAGGGAATAGGAGACAAGCAACATCAAAGCAGCTTAGATAATTGACCCAGAAGCAAGTGAAGAAAAGCTATACAGATGCCTGTAGAGCTCTCCATGAAGCCAGATGCTTTCGCTCAAATATCCTCTAGGGGCTGACGAGCAAATCCTGTGACGGCTAAGTGAAAAGAAGTAGACAAGGTGAAAGAAAAAGGAAGAAGCAAATGTTTCCAGTGCTTATTTTTAAACCGATTATAGCAGCAATGTCCGTCCTATGGCTCAGGGGTCACTTGTGTTCCCTTGAGATGGATTGGGAAGCATATTTTGTATGTGTGCTTCTTTCACAGTGGAATATCTGCTGCCTTCCATTTTAAGGTGATGATATTTCAATCACTCCTGTTTCTATCAGCCCAACACATCCACTTTTCTTCTTCCTGGTTCCCCTGTGATTCCCTGGGCAGATTTTAATGCAGAGAAGAAATAGTCAAGATCTGAGGGTCATATGAATTGCATCAGTTTAGCAACTTGTCTGCTGACACATCCTCTGCCTAATGTATTGTAAGTGAAGGGTACTGGGGTTGTGCATATAGTGACTTTTTGAGGTAGTCAGCATGCCTAAGAATTAGACTGAGTCAGCAGCAGTATTGCTCTCATTCTTCAGCATTGAAGCTGGTTTTAAGCACTTCTAATCTCCAGGTTCCTTTCTTGTTTTTTAATGAACCATCTTGTTCAATGGCTGAGACACAAAAATAACATTGGTTCAAATAGATTTTTATTCTAGATTTAGTAAACTAGGTTTTCTGGAAATACTGATCTTGTTTTTAGAGATGTCTAAAATGTCTGGAAGGCTTACTAGATATGCTTTGGATAAGCAGGATGTACTCAGCAAGAAGGGAATGGTTCAAGCTTGATTGTGCTTAAACATAGAAAGGCACTTTTGTCCTAGCATGTTCCTCACACCATGGTAAAATGTTTACCCTCTATAACAGAATGCATCCTTCATATATGGCAAGACCTCATTTGCCTTGGCCTTTTATTGAAGACATACCTCTGTTCCTCTAGTGAAGATTGGCTTCCATATTTGTAGGATAGTAAATCAGTTCTGGATTTTAGTCTGAACTTTAAAGGAACCACCTAAGATACTGAATTCTATTTGTCATATTGGTCCAGAATATTGGAAAAGTCAGTTGTTGTTCTGACATTCCCAAAATGGATTCATTGCCCCCATACCATGGAAATCGTTGTTGTTATTCTTGTTCTTGTATACTTTCAAGTCACTTCCAACTTATGACAACCTGAAGATGAACCTATCACAGGTTTGTTTTTGACAAGATTTATTCAGAGTGGGTTTGCCTTTGCTTTCATGTGAAGCTGAATGGGTTTCCATGGCCAAGCAAGGATTTGACCTCTGATCTCCAGAGTCATAGTCCAGTGTTCAAACCACTATACCATGCTGCATGCTGATCTACTCCCAACTAAATGTATCACTAATGTTTACAGTTCATATACAAGCACTGTTTCCATGAGCAAAAGGGTGAAGAGCATCCTCCATATACAGCTCCCAAAGTATTTGCATTGTAGCCTTCCCAACAAAAACCAAGTGAGTGGAGGCCTGATCCTTTTCTACTTACCCTTGAGTGTAAATTACATTTTTGTATTCATTTTACTGCATACACACTTGAGTGGGTCCCATGTAGTCTGCCAGATGTTGTACAGTAAGTCCCGATAGCCCTAGCCAACTTAGTCTGTATTGGTTAGAAACTTAATCAAATGAAATGTGGAGAACTCCATGACTCCCACTCTTGATATGCATGTTTCTTTTCTTAGGAATCAGCTGAAAATAAAAATGGACATAGTAGACAGCCCTTCAACTAAGAATTCATTGAAGCCAACCTCTGTATCAGAAGAAGGATTAGACACCAAAAGTTGTACTTATACTTTAGTTGAAAGTTCTCAGAGGAGACAATGAGCTTGAATTCCACTGTAGGAGAAGGTGACAAGGTGTCCATGCTCCTCAGACAATTTTCAGAAGTAAGAAGAGTGTTTCCTAGTGAGTAAATTCACCACTGAAACAAGGGTTCCTTTCAATGTACCCAGATTCCTAGACGTGATGCTACATGACATCATAGCACTGCACTGATATGGACTGTTGAAGAGGGGAAAAATGGAAGTTCTCAATTCCCCCATCCCTTAATTTTCCATTAGGGAAGCATTTCATCATCAGCATGACTCAGTCTCCAGAGTTATTGGAGGGAAGAAAAATGGTACCCCACTCACCAGATTTCCCAATCAGAACCCATCTCACATCTGTAAGAGAACAAATCATCACTCTCTCAGGGGCTTTGAGAGAGACAGAAAAAATGTGACTCTGAGTAACTGTCATGTTAACCCCAGAATCCCAAACTAGAAGAAAGATGCACTGTAATGCTACAGTACATGTTGCTGATCTTAGGGACTTTAAGAAAGAGGGGAAAATGTGTTTGTAGGATTGCGTTGGTCTATAGAAAATGCTCTAGCTCCTTGAATTTCACCTCTCCCTGGGAAAAAAAAAAAGAAGAAGCTCGAAATGGGTTGTATAATAAGGAAGACATTTTAACTTAACATTGGTATATACATCATTGGTATATATGAACAGCAGAATCAATTACTAAAAGCATCACTTCAGGTTCCAAACTAAGGGTTTCATACTTCCTCAACTCTCCAGCACTTTGAAATATCATGCCAGAGTGAAACCAAGGCTGAATCATCCTTCATGACACACCAGTTTTGCGTTTGCATGCATTTAAGAAAAATGAGAAATTTTATTTTATTTATTGTGCTCTATTGCCTTGCATTACACTGCATATAGTAACATATGCCTATGTTACTATATTATATTCCACTATTCTTTCAGTATGAGACTTAGGATGGCTTGCAAATGATGCTAAACCAAGGGGGACTAGTTAGACCAATAATCCCCACCAGTAGCCTGAAACAGTGTACTCCAGTTGCCAGTTTCTTTCATTGACTATATTAACTAATCATAATTTGTGGCTGTGCACTAGATAAATGTTGCCTCAAGCTCTTTCTTAATAACTTACATACTGTCTAATGCATCTCCTATATTAAAGTAAAGGCTCAGAATGATAAATTGCATATTTATATTATATTATATTACGAGAGAGAGAGAGAGAGAGAGAAAGTTTAGTATAATTGGGTGAATACTGTGAACTTATTTTTATAAAATTCCTCTGTTTTATTACATTGCCAGATAAGTTTGTATTGTATTTATGTAAGATAAATCATGAACCAATCATCTCTCTCTCTCTCTCTTTCTCATATCCTCTCTTTGTGTGTGTGTGTGTGTGTGTGTGTGTGTGTGTGTGTGAAAGGAACATACACATATAAGCATGATGTCTGTGTTATCAAAAATCCATCACTGGGTGAAATATTAGAATTATCTGACATATGATTTTCTTTTATTTAGTCAAGCAAGATTTTTTTTTTAAAAAAAAAATAACAAATGAGATACAAAATTGTATGTACTGAGGTGTCCTGTTGAGGGCAGCAAAACATTCAACATATATAATCAAATGGACGTAGTTCATTGTTAACTTGTATATTTTCTTCCAAACAACTTGTGATTAGTTTGTTGTCCAAAGCACTCTTACAGAGAAATAAATTCCTAGCAATCATATGGATTTCACATCCCAAATAAATGTGGTTTTAGGATCAGAGTTGTTAGTGTAGTAAAGGTGTCACAAAGTTGCAATTTGAACTCATTATCAGTTCAAACTGCAAGTCAGACAATGCTGTTTGCTGTCGTTTTTCAGGAAATTACTAGAAGCCTTAAAACTATTAGTGAAAATGTAGACAATTTGACCAAAGGTGCCTCTGTTAAAAGGAAAAGAGGAAAAATATATATAAAGCATATAATACAAAAGATTCATAAGGCACTAAATCCTGTTGCTAATGCCAGCTGGAATAGATATATTGAATCAGTGAATTCTCGTAACTGATGACTCACGATTCAATAATTGATTCAATGGCTTTATCTCTAGGTAGGACTAGAAATATATGTATGACCTAGGAATCTACACATGGCATTCTCCCCCACCCCCACAAAGACCTTTCTTCTCCCATGCCTTGGGGATCTTGTGCTGTGTTTTGCAAGCAGACTGATTTCTAAGATACTGTTTCTAATAGAGAGCTAATCAAGTTTGTCCCAAAGACTGAACATGTACAGTCAATGGTTTCATTGGTGGTATGAAGTAAATAAAGGTCTTAATCTCTTGAACTTGTAGATGTTTTGGCTGCAGGGTCGAATGCTATGTGGGATGAAGTTTGCAATATTAATGGAAATTTTATCTGAGTAGCTTGAATGATACAAGTGCATGATTTTTCCTTTATTTGAAGGGGTATGCTCTTTTACATGTGGATGAGCTGAGTTATTTCAAGTAGAAATATAATCTCTCTACCAAACACAAGCCTCTCACAAAACTGCAGCTTATTGAGTAAGGATGATTTGCTTAGCTTGCTTCTTTGTGAATTACTGGATGATGGTTAACTTTCACCTTCACTTGAAGATACATGGAATTCAAAAGTGATAAGAGCAGCTCTCTTCAGGTCTTTAAAAGTGAATTGAATTAAACACAAGCAGAGGGCGCAAGTATCCATGATCATTCTCTCTGTGTGGATATCAACAGCCCATAGAAGAGAGTCTAAACTACACAAGGAGGCTCTCCCAATGACCTAAAGCCCTGTTAAATTCAGGCTCTCTGATTCCACTGATAGGCTCCATGTAACACACAGACTCTCCTTTTCAGACTATGGCTTTTCACTTGAAGTGAATGACAACAAGAGAGATGTCATGGAACTAACCAGCTTCCTTTGCTCATGTATTTATTTACCCTATTTTGAATGCTTGAATGGGAGTAGAATTTTGTGTAGAAATTGGTTGAATAGCATAGACAGGGCCAGCTGTGCTGCCTGAGGCAAAAGACAGAATGCCATGGGAAAAATGGCATATTCCTCATTTCCCATCACCCTGGCCCACATTTCTACATTGAGAAACTGATAGGACTCGCACTTGGATTGTACTTCAACACCAATAATAGGGAAGCATCTTCTGTACCTGGGGGCAGCTGGTTGAGTGGCTGAGGCAGTAAAGAGCAAGCTGTGTGGCACATGTAACTCTGTCTTCTCAAAATTCTCTTCTCCCTAGTATCTGCTGCTCAAGGCCTCATTCTGCCTGATCATAGTGCCAATTCTGACAATAGAAGGATGGTCATGGGGATTAATGAACACATTACACAGTGGCAAATCTGTGCCAGTCATCAAGCATACTCTCCACAGGAAACTGCAACCAGCCCTGGCTCCTTGACAAATGAACCTAATGATATAGCAAATAACATTTTGTTTCATCGATTACTTGAACGATGTTCATGTAATTTAAAAGTGCCTTGGATGTACACCTTAAAATGTCCTGTGTGAAGCAGCATATTCATTCTCATTCTTCATAATTCTGCTACAATTTTTGCTTGCAACGTTAATGCATCAGTACCAATATGTCATCATTTGTCATTTTACACAGGCAAAGTGGCTCAGCATCTCCATGTAGGAATGCTTCCAAAAAGTATCTTCATCTAAACTTTTACCTAGATCTTGGATTTCTGGGTTACTCTGTCTGGCAAAAGAGCAAAAGCTCTGGTGCAATGAATGCACGTTGAAAAGGCAACAAGGAAATCCAAATAAAATAAAAATAAATATATGCAAGCAAGACAAAACCCTTTTCAGATTCAGGAAAACACTAAGAGATATAGTTAGACTGTTTAGTCAACAAGGTTGTGAAAAGATTTGTACTGATCTGGAATGTCTTAGTTTACTACCCAGTTTTTAAGTCATGAGCAATTTTGGTTTGTTGAGAGAAAATCAGGATGATCTTAACCATGGCTACATGTTATGTTTTTCCAAATATGCAAAGATTCACATTGTGGTGAATGCTGAAACTCTTTCTAGCATGTAGACTCCATGCTGGCTCCTTTATAGTGTCCCCCTCCCTTACTCCTCCTGTGGTGCCATCAAAATCACATAGTATGAAAGGGGTGTTATCCTGCTTTGGAAGCTGCAGCAAGCTGAGTCTTACATGGAAATCTGCAACAATTATGTAAATAGGAATTATATTTCTGTACCATTCTTTATTCCAAGCAATTCAGGATAGAGCAGGCTATAGCCTCTGATGCAAGTCTAGTTGGCTTTTAGTCTGAATTTTAAAGGAAGTAACTGAGGTGTCAACCCTATTTTGAGGCAGATTCATTGACTTGCTGATGTCAGAGCTTTAAGGTGGTAAGTAGAGTGACTTAGGGTGGTAGATATATCCACAGGTCTGTTGGTAATGTGTGCACATTCATCATCATCACCATCATCATCATCATCCATATTATTATTACTGCTACTACTACATTATTATTTTGCTGTAGTATAAGAGTCATAGTCAGGTCACAGATACTCAAAACAAAAATTTGTAAGTGTAACTATTGAAGAAGCAGTTGCTTATTTTTGCCTAGCAGGTTTTTTGGTTAATACAATGGTTCCTAAGTGGGTTAGGGGGACAGCCCAATCAGTGTCTTCATCACCATTTTCTTTCCATTATGCCTTTATTGTTGTGCAGTGGAAGCATCCATGTTGTTACAGATATAGCCAACTGGACAACAGTAGCATCCACTATAGCCGGGGTCATACAGTAACTATGGCCAAACTCCAATAAATTCCCATATGAGCTTCACAAACCCAATGCCACATCTCAAACATATTCTCTCTATGCATTTTATCCTCATTACAATCCTATATGTTATATAAACAGCTAAAGTTACAATTATGTAGTTTAGAAAGGAAGTAACTGGCAGTGTGTCAGATGTTACAAGACTCTGCAGTGGCTAGTTAGGTATCTGAATCATGCCGCTTCTCTGACTGGATGCACAAATTGGCCATGAAACTCCAGTGTGAGGCTGAAATTCAACAGCATCTAGCACGTAATTATTGAGAACAATGGAAGAGACAGATTGCCATAAACAAGATGATGTGCTGTGTGTTCCATGTCCCTCTCTGAAAAAGAGAATGCAGAAGCCTGTTAATGCAGAAGATCTTCTGAGGTACTTGAACCTAAATAGAGTTCTAGATTTGAGGACAATTGCCTATATGTGGCCGATTCAATCAGATAGTAAACAAGTGCTTGAGTTGTCCCACTTCAGATTTAATGACTTACAGTTTTTCCATACCAATAAATAAACAAATCATAGCAATTGAAAATCCTACTTCATAGAAAAATAGAATTAAAGGACCTAGAGTGTTATTTTTCATAACAAGCCAGATTTATATACAGAACTTTTATTTTTTCATATAAAGCTGAAGTTCTTTCAGTTAAACAAGTTCTTCACCTGCAGTATGAAATGCTGCTGCCCAGACATAGGTTTATTACCTCAGGGAGAACAACTATACCAATGTCTTTTATTGTAAGATGAAAACAGACCCAGAGATAATCAAGACCTAACACTGAAGAGCTTTAAACACAGAGATGAGTATAAGACTAACCTCATCCATAAAACAAAGAATGTTTGATAGATGTAATATACCTTCACATTGTGATTATTTATATCTTCCCATTTCCTGATTTTTCTCTGTAGTGGCAGTGACTGAAATCCAGCTGATGAAAGTGTTGTTTATTTTAATTTCTTTTCTTTTCAAGTGTCAAAATAATGCTACGTTTCATGCTGTTCCAGAACAGGAGAGGCTTGTCTGATGGCACGTAAACTGTAATTATTGTTGTATGCATATGCAGTATGATGCTGGTGAATGACTTTGGAGTTTAAGTTTAAAGCTGACCTTCACTGTGACTCAGATTACAGTCTCTGCTCTCCATTGGCACTCTATGCTTCCCACTCCAGCATTCAACTTTTTTTTTTTTTTTTAATGGCATGGTCTACATAGGACAAAAAAATCCCTGGTTTTTGTTAGCAAGTGGAAGCCTTTGCAAAAGGAATCCGGCTTCTGTGATAAGTTATGTGCAAAGTTTCGCCAATGCACATTCCATTATTGTGACCTTCTATATTATTAAATGCAAGTGGTTTATATGATTCTAATTTTGAGGGATAGCTCTTATATTTTTTCATTCCTTTCTAAAGCTCCATTTCTTGGTACCATTAAATGTGTGGTTACCGAGAAACCTGACTTTTTTTTAAAAAAAAAGCTCACCAATGTGCATTTCAGGTGTAGAGCAATTTATGGCTCTTCAGATTCTTTCAGGCCTCAACTACCACCACCCCCCACCATTGGTCATGCTGGCTAGGACTCGTGAAAATTGCAGTCCAAAAAATCTGGAGGCCCACATGCTGTGTACCCCAGTGTATTCAAAATCTCAGTTTTAAAGGGTTTAACTCATTTTCCCCATGATATTTTAATAATAATAATAATAATAATAATAATAATAATACCCTTGGGGCAAAACTAGGGTGAAAAGCTTCAGAAAGTAAATTTCCATTGTACTTTGTTGTATGTAGATATGGATTTAACAATGTTGGGGGGTGCTAATTTTTTAAAAAATGGCAGGTGATCCAGTCAAAAATCTGCTAAGTCACATCTAGTTGTACTTTATGTCCCAGAATCCCCTTTCTCAACTATCTAAGTTGTCATGGATGCCGTCTTCTCTTCTAATCCAGGACTTTTGTGAGCCACTTCTCTTCTAATCCAGGACTTTTGTGAGCACATCTTCGTGCTGCATCTCCAACATCTACCTCCTTCATGTTCCAGCTCCAATTTAGTAGTCATGACAACATCCTACGGAATCCTGGGATTTACAGTTGAAGGAGGGGTTTTCATCTGCAGAGCTCTACTAATGGTTCACCAAGCTACAAACCCAAGGTTTCCTCAGAATGTGGTCATGACAGTTAAAGTGGAATCACACTGCTATCACTGTGTACCATGAAAGGCCCCTGCATAACTTGTGCTTCACCTAGAGATGGAAAGAATATGCAGAAATATGCAGAAAGTGGCCAAAAACATGTTTTTCAAACCCTGCTGATAATAATCCTAGATGAATGAGAGTCTTCGTAGCTTGAGGCTTGTTCTGTGCAAAATTTGCATGTGATTGTTCTCCACAGAAAATAGCATTATCTGTGGAGGAAACAGCATTTTCTGCATGGAAAATAATATTTTGATGTTTTTTAAACTGCTGCTGTCTGCACAGAAAATTCTGTAACTGGGAATTTATTCTGCATAAACTTTGTCTGTGGTTGGTTTGCACAAGAAACAGCATTTGCTGCACAGAAATTAATATTTCTGCCTTGAAATATTATTTTTCACACAGAGAATGCTGTTTTTTTGTGCACAATCACCCGTGAATTTTATGCAGAAGAAGTCCAGAGTTGCTCATATTCTTCATGAACTGTATAGTTTCTGCAGACTTTCTCACAGAAGGAAGGAAATTGCTGAAACTGCTCATTGATAATTTTGAGACATGCCTGAACTACCCTAAGTTCCCACAGTCTTAAGTTTCAGCTGACAATATCATCTACCAAAACAAGTGCCTACTGTTTAGTGAGGTCTACATCCTACAACTGCCCTCAGAACAGTTTTCCCCCAGGACTTGCAATAGGAGGGATTTTTTACTATTATTAATAGATGAAAGAGCCCTGCAAAAAACTAGAAATCAACTCCATCAATAATTCTGTCTGCCAGCAAGAACCAAGCAGGAGCCAGAGCCTCCAATGTTGGAGAGTTCCTTCCACCACCACTCTTATAGGGCTGCAGCCTCAATCAAATAATATACATCTATATTTAGGTATTCATCAGTGTCCACTGACATCTGAGTACTCCTGACTCATTTGATTAAATTCTGTTTGTTTTCTTCATTCTGATTTTTAATCAAAGTTCCCCAGCTTAACTTTGATGAGATTGTATGCTTTACAGTTCAGTACCTGACTATTAATAAGAAATGAGGGGTATTTTACCCAAATTTTTGCTTCAGTGAATGACTGTACTCCTTTAGTGTTAACACACTATGATGTACTAAAAACTGAATTAGTGGCATCTTGATCCATTCAGAATTATTAACAAAACCTTTCATATTAACACAATAGCACAATGCTGTTCATGTTTTTGTGACTATAACAGAAGTATATTATTAAAAAAAAAGGTGAGCACTATTCAGAAGTACAGAAGTTCTTTCCAGAACTGTATAAAATAGCCTTTTGTCTCAATATTATTAAAACTTTTCATCTATATTTTCCATGGTTCTACAACTGAAGAAGAAAAGACGCAAGTATTAGTACAATACCATGCAGAGAGTACGTTATGGTGGCTGTCCTGGCAGAATAGTGAATGTAGATGTAAGCTTTGCTAGTAACAATGGTCCTGACTATGTACCATTTATATTACTCAACATGTACTACTACTACTACAACCACACACACAGCAACACTGAACAAAATAAAAATTCCATTTCTGTGGGTGCAAAAAAGCTTTTAGAAGTCTATTCTTGCTTTATATTCTAATGTTTCTGGTCCTTTATCAGGAAGGCCGCAAGAAATATGTGGAAAGACTGATTCTTGGCCAGTGTTAAAATGCTGTTATTGATGGCAGTAAACCATAATGTTAGCATTTTCATTGAGCAGAAGAGAATTTGAACAACCTGGGTTCCAGGAATTATTTAGGTTGCTGTCCTCTTTTCTATTCTCCCATTTTACTTCAAACCCCACCATTCGGAATGGCTGATCAACTCTCAAGAGTCACTTTGGGAAGAAACATGGGACCTTCAGAAGGGAGATGTAAAGGAGAAATTCTTATATTTTACTTTCTTGCACTCATTCATCACAATTTTACTTTACACAATACTTACTTTTCTTTCCTTTTTTTCATATTACTTTATCCTTTTATATAGCGTACTGTGAGGTTGGGGATGAATGAAGAATGGCTATAAGAGATTCATTATGGTATATTAGGGAACCCCTTAAACTGTAATTTCTTTTGTAAATTCATTTTCTATTTTTTTTTTGCATTCTTTCTTTTCTCTTTCTTTTTTCCTTTTTGTCCCCTCCCTCCCTTTTTTTCTTTCCTTTTTCCTTCTTTTTCTTTTTTCTTTATTCTTCCTTAATGTTTACTTTTGATGGTAACAAATATATTACATTACTTTTATGTTACTCTTTTAGTTGAAAATTAATAAAGATTATTATCATGCCCTTTTTCCAGAGCATGGACTCTGACTCAGAGTCTGAAGCAGAGGGCATGCCAGAAGCTGAACCAGAAGGCATGCCAGGGCCTGCTGTATAGAGAAAGATTGCAGTACTGGAAACAGAACAGGGGATGGTGCTAGCTCCAACAGAGAGTCCTGCCTCTTCAGATACAGAAGAACACTTACCTAGACCCAGCTTCGCACAGCACAGACAGCAAAGAGAGACCCAGAGTTGCTCTCTCAGAATTTATAACTGGCAACAATCAATCAAGGCACAGCTGCACTAGGCTTTGGGTGTATTTAGCTGGCGTCCTTCCCCTCCAGGAGTTGTCAGAGTTTATCTGAGCTGCTGCCTTGCTGCATGCCTTGTCAGGTGCTCGGATTGACCTTGGATACTCCCTTGCCATGAAACCCTGCCAGACTTTGCTTATGTTGGACTTTATTTATTACTCATTGTTTACTGCCTGGAAGTAAGTAACAAGCTCAAAGATATACAGTTTGTTTGATTTATCAGCTGCGCCAGGACTGGGATAGAACAAATATATTAAAAATAAATGCAAAATACAAGTAAAACAAGATGATGGAAACAGTATGGAATAACTATAAGAGAAGAAAGGTTGACTGATTCATTCAAGGAAGAACCACACAAAGATGAACTACCAGCTTTCACTTCACTTTAGAAAGTGAAAGCTGCTTTTAGAGCACTTGGAAGAAAAAAATCATCATGAACCAATGGCTTACCAACAGAACTGCTTCAGGCTACAGAGGCAGAATCTACTCTATCTAAAATCTGTCAACAAATACGGAAAACAAAACAATGACCCACAGCCCACAAGAAATGGGACACCAAGGATCGCAGTAATCATAGGACTATTATATATTCAAGCAGAGTTATACACAAAATTCTACAGCAAAGACTTTTACCATACATGAAGTGATAAATGCAAAATGTCCAAGCTTGTTCAGGAAATGAAGAGGCACTTTGGATCATATTGCAAACGTATATTGAATAATGGAGCACACCAAAGAACTTCAGAAGAAAATCAGCCAGTGCATTATAGATTACAGGAAAGGCTGTGTATATCAGTGGTGCCCAAACTTTGGTCCAGGTATTTTTGGACTTCTGATCCAAAAAGCTCCAGGCAACTTACCAACAGTCAAACATTCTGGGAGCAGAAGGCCAAAACAAAGGAGGACCAAAGTTTGGGAAGTACTAGTACAATCATGAAAAACTATGAATTACTCTTAAAGAAATTGATGTGCCACAACATTTGATAGTCCTGATTCATAATCTGTACTCAGGACAAGAGGTTACCATCAGAACGAAATGCGGAGAAATGGAATATTTGAACATTCATAAAGAAGGATTAGACTCAAAGCCAATTATAAGGACATTGAAGTAGTTCAAGCTGTTCCACATCTTGACTCACTCATTAATCAGAATGGAGACCTCAGTCAAGAAATGAGATCAAGCCTAGGACTTGGAAGGGCAGCTGTGAAATAACTAGACAAGATCCTGAAGTGTCAAGATACAACTTTGGATACTAACGTTAGGGTTGTCCATGCCCTTGTATTTCCAATTTCTATGCATGTTTGTGAAAGCTGGGCAGTGAAGAAAGCTGACAGGAAGAAAATCAACTCATTTGAAATGTGATGGTAGTGAAGAGTTTCATGGATACTGTGGACTGCTCAAACAACAAATGAATAGTTCCTAGAGCGAATCAAGCCTGAATTCTTCCTAGAAGCCAAGATGACTAAACTGAGAAACTTAGAAGGGAAATTTTGTATGGAATCCTGGGATTTGCAATTTAGGGAGAGGTCTTTGAGGTCCCTCCCTAAACTGCAAACCCCAGGATTCCATAGAATGTTGAAAGTGGAATAATAGCACTATAACAGTCTAGTGCAGAAATGGCCAAGGACTGCTCAAAAGACAAATGAACAGGTCATAGAGTAAATCAAGCCTGAACTCTCCCTAGAAAGCAAGATGACTAAACTGAGACTGTCATATATTGAACATATCACAAGAAGACTTGACTCACTATAAGAGGCAATAATGCTTGGCAGGGTAGAAGGCTGCAAAAAAATAGAAAGACTGTATTACAGATGGAGAGACTCATTCAAGGAAACCATATATGTGAACCTATAAGATGACCATGACTGCTGATAGCATGACTTGGAGATTTCTCATTCACAGAGTCACCATAAATCAAAGTTGACTTGATGGAAGTTAACAACAAAACTTTGTCTCTCTCTCTCTCTCTCTGTTTTTTTTCTTAACCTTACTTGATCAAGAACATATCAAAGAGCTATATCTGAATATTTTACAAAGACAATCTTAAACAAGTCTCCTAACCCTTTTTAAGTAATTGTTACCAAAAATGTGTTATCACTGAAGCTGCCAACCAAGTATGCTTATAATCTGCTTGTTGAGATTAACACCTCCAACACTTTTGAGATCAGTCTAACATCATTGTGATTGTAGTGGCATAACTACATCATTCTAATTTTTAAGTAAATGCTTCTCTCATTTTGACCAAGAAGACTTCTTAAATTAACATGACTCACAACTGAATCAAGGATAAGACATCTGCCTAATCCCAGGTATTCCCAGAAACCTTGTTTCTTGCTAAAAATTATAGACTAGACACTAATTTGGTATCTTCCACTACAATGCATTTGAAACAGGAGGCTTAGAAAGTTACAAACATGATGATAAGTTGTTGCTGTTGTTATGTGCCTTCAAGTCAACTTTAATTTATGGAGACCCCATCTTAGGGTTTCCTTGGCAGAAATTGTTCAGAGGAAGTTTGCTATTGCCTTCTTGCAAATGCCTGCTTCTATTTAGGCTGACAGAATGTGACGTGCCCAAGATCACCCAATGGGTTTCCATGGCTGAGAATATCAGTCAGAAAATGAAGTTCCTGAAATATTCTCTTGTCTTCTGTCTTGCTTCTATACAACTTCTTCCAGCTTCACTTAATGTTCTTTACCACTGGTTTTGCCACAACTTCAGAGCAGTGGTTGTTTGAAAAGTAGACAGGTACACAAAACGATATGCATTTTTATTCAAGTTTTCCTGTAAAGGGCTTGAAAGGACTTTCAGTGATTATTCAAGAAAATTTGAAAAATCCATATGTTTTGTAACAATTCTATAGAGTAATAGTATGCCTTTCCAACCAGGATTGGGACAAAATACTGAATGCATATTGGTGGTAGCAACTTCTGTGGCAATCATGATGGACAATGGTGTAACTTTAATTGAAATGCAATAGTTCTGGAAACTTATTTTAGCTTTATTGAACTCTTCATAGAGTCTAAACATAAAAAAAAAATACTGTTATTTAGCTAGAGCTGTGGATGGGAAATGATCAAACTCATGGTTTGAAGTGACTTCAGATTACAATATTTTGTTTGGAAAGGCATGTTTGTTACAAGAGGTTCTTGCCAGATTTTTTTTTTTAAATATTGTCTCTTTCACACTATGTGCTGTGCTCTTGACTCTTCAGCTTATCCAGTGTCAGAGTGACATTTCAAGCACAGCAATCCAATCCAGCTGATCGTAAAACAGCAAATACCTTTTTTGCTGTCTCTAACCATAGTATAGTCTAAACCAGGATTGAAATTTGCCAATCATGTGGTGCTTTTGGGAGTTGGAAGAAATATGTATAATATTCTTTGAAATTTCAAATGTTGTCAACTGGTGTTTATAACCCTTTGTTCACATTTTTGTCAAATATATGTGTGTGTGTGTGTGTGTGTGTGTGTGTACATATACATATATTGTTTTTATAATTGTCTTATAAAAGAAGATTTATGAATTTGGAGATTTAGGGTAGGGGGTTGGGATTATTCAGATCTGAGTAATGAGTATTTCATGAAAAATCACCAAGGTCAGTTCATGTACTCCCTGCAACTCTTATCCATCTTTTGGTGAGGTTATTGCAACATCATGAATTGAAAAGAGATAAGGTAACTCACCCTGCTTCTGTTTGGAAAACTGTATTTCGACTGTGAAATCTGAGGAATACACTTTGCAACAAGCTCTGTTATGATTGTATCTTTTACTTGGGAAGGAAAGTTGACTTTCCATGGAGAGTGGACAAATAGAAAGAGTGGGTGAATAGAAAGAGGGAGGGAGGAAGATTGGAATCAGTCTATGAATCCTACGTAGTGCCAGTAGGGACCTGAAAGATGAAACAGAGAACCATGTCAACAATTCGGATAGCATTGTTGCTATCACTGGCACTGGAGCAAAATTGCAGGAAAAAAGTAGGGCAATATGTGATGCAAAGATGTATTGAGTTCATTTTTATTGCATTTCTAAGAATTCCACCAGCATTCTCACCCCAGCCAAGTTTCATATTGTGCTGGGAAGCAACAACAACAACAACTTCCCCTCCTCCTCCTGCATGGAAATGTGTGAATGTAATGATACTATAGTTCTCTAAACTATGCATTTTTCAATAAATACACATTTCTTTGCACATTTTTTCAATGAGGGGAAAAAACCCATATTTCTTCTTATTTTCCAAATATATGCACTTTAAATTGCACCAAGTTAAGTTCCATGGCATGAGAGTTGGGAGGAGGGATCTGATACTTTGCAGTTTATTCCCAGTGATAGGAAAGCAACAATTTCATATGTGGTTTGATTGATACTGTCAAGAACAATGAACTGCAATGTGATGCAAACTTATTTCCCATCTCTGGGTCTAGCACACTTTGAAGCTCTGTAGCTATACAGTTGGGAGTGCAAATACAGAAGCCTAAATTATCATCTTTTGAAATCAGTTATTTTGTGCCACCCACTAGGTAGTGGCAAGGTTCCTTGCTTACAGAGCCTGTTAATTTATTAGTTATTTCTTAGCTACATGTGCCGCTTATTAATTTGCCCTTACCCAATATAATAGCATTTTTTCATGTTAAGAATCTAAAGAGCATTCACTGAAACTTAATCAAGTTTTCATAATGTTTACATTTCAGTGTGATTGTAATACATTTCACATACTACATATGACATCATTTCTGGGTTTTGTTGAAATTTGTGAACAGGTGAAAATGAATTAGTTCCCAATATACTTTTCCTCCAGTTGAAGGAATTTTCATCCAATGGATGAATCTATAGAAGGAAAAGAACCTTTGGCTCGCCTCCAACACAGAGCATGTATGTGTAGGTGTGTGTATGTGTGTGTTTTTCAACAGAACTGACATTTACCATACTGGAGCATGGCAGATGGTATAGGTGGGTTGTACTTGAATTCAAGTATTGAGATAGGAAAATGTAAGAGTTTCCCGCAAAACACTCCATTCCAAAGAGGAAGAATTTGTGAATTTTGGTAAATTGTTCATAAATGAACTAAACTAAAATTTCCTACACTAGGACCAGCCAAATTTTATACGTACAGTTACTCTCAGTATGTGGAGAACAATATTGTACCTGCCTGTCAACTACAAATTAAAGATTAGAAGGTGTTTGGTAACAAAAAGAAGTAGCTATGCTACTTATAATCAGCAACACAGCTAAATACAGAGAAATCCAAAACCAAACTTTTAAGAGCTAACACCTCTGACTCTGGGCTAGGAGATAAAAAAATCTGTTTTATTTTGTTGTTGTTAATTGTCATCAAGCCTGCTTTTATTTCTGGTGATCCTATGATAAACAGCCTACCTATTAACAGGTCTGTTAAGATCTTACATACTCAGGGATGTGGTTTCCTTGATTGATTTTATCCATTTGTAATGTTATCCTCCTCAATTTTTGGCTTCTAGGGAGAATTCAGGCTTGATGTGATCTAAGATCCATTTATTTGTGCTTTTGGCAGTCCATGGCAACTCTTGTTTAGAACCACATTTCAGAGGAGTTGATTTTCTTATTGACAGCTTTCTTTTCTATCCAGCTTCCAAAATCATACATAGAAAATGGAAAAAGGATGACATATCTTTACACTAGACTATCTTACCTATTTCCTTCCAAATCCTAGTCTTCTTCTGATTTCTTGACTATAGACTCCATTTTGATTAGTGGCTTTAAAAAGGTATAGAAAATCCTTAATTATTTTGAAATCTTCACCATTGATGATGTCTTCTGCTGTCCATTGATTTTTTTAAAAAAGGCATTCACCATCAATGAAAGGTTTGCTTTTTCCTCTTTTTTTTCCCCCCAATATCAAATTCTCTCTATTCTGAGTATGACTAAATTTGTGGATTTTGGTAAATTCTAATCAAAATGATCTTTAAAAATCCTCACCAATGCCTAATTCAGTGGCAATGCAGAAGGGAATGATGTAAAGCCATTGCCTTGTGTATGGGTGAGAATTTGATGAGTGTTGCACAAGTATACCACATTACAATCTTTCTCTGCTGGCCTGACTTGGGCCTCTGATATTTCTTGTCATTTGGTGACAGAAGCTCACAGGAAAGCCTTAATCCTTTAGTGCACTGCAACTAAAACATAATTTGCTTAATGAAAGTTAGATTTTTATTTAGAACAACAAAGCAAAGGCCTGGCCAGCGTATAGCTCTTAAGCTGGATGTAAGCCCTAAGGCTTGTTTATACAGCATGTAGTTTTTCTTGGAAACCTATGAGTATCTGCTGAATATCCAGTAATGACAAAGATAATCTGAGATATATTACATGCAAAATGGAACAGGGTCTTAAAAGAAGAAAGTGACTGATTTCCTTCACATTTTTTCAGGTTACTCTGTTCTCCAAAATTAACTTGCAGATTGATATCTATTTACTAAATTATATCCTGCCTGTCTGCCAAAATTGACATTCAAGACAGCTAACAATGATGGAATTCAAATAAAGCCAGAAATTCCATTAAAAAAACAGTCATACCACAATGGTAAAAATTTAATAGCAGCAACCAATCACTTAAACCCCTTCAAGAACAACCTAGTTTAACAGTGGACAGCCAAAGGAATGTCTGGCAAAAAGGAGGAGGAGGAGGGGGGGAGGGGAATATCTTTGCCAGCTAGTAGAAGGCCAACAGCACTTCAGCACTTCAGTCCACTCCCTGTTTATCAGGGAGTTTGACAACTTGGGAGTAGCCTCTGAGAAGGCCCTCTTGTACATTCCACCAAATTTGACTTAGACAGTAGCAGAAGGGCCTCCACCAAAGAACAGGAAACCTGGGCATGCTCTTATGAGAGAATACAGGCTTTTAAGCTTTATAGAGATGGGTTATAGCCAACAATAAATCAATAATTTGATCTATGCCCAGAAATGGGCAGGTAATTAATGAAGGAGAAAGCCCCATGGTCTTAGTCAACAGCCTTGCTGAGCAGTCTAAACCAGCTGAAGTTGATTTCTGAATACTTTTTAAAGGCAGCCTCATGCAGAATATGATATAAACATAACTTCCTTCTAGAAGGGCACAGTTAGTTAACCAGCTGTAACTATAGGTTTAAGCAGACAAACAAACTATACAGAAGCAGTCTGGCTATCACTGAAATGTTTCTTGTTTCAGAGCAAATCCAAGAGCACACCAAAACTGTGCACCTGAGCCTTTAAAAGATCTGTAACCCCATCTGATACAGGATGAATCTGCATTCATAAATTTGTCTTGTGATGACCAGGTTGATCATTATCCAACATATGTGTATTTTTAAACTAGCAGTAATAGTCCATCTTTTAATCAGGAGTGCAATTATGTTTTGAGGGTTTTTTCCCTCTTCTCAATAGCAAGTTTAGCATGGTTCAACTATAGATTGATATGGCAGCTGTTTATATTAGTATGCTCTGTATTTTTACTTGTGTATGCTGCTTTCATTTATGTCATTTAAAATATTTATGTGCAGTCTTGATTTGTGTGTCAACAGGAGTACCATAAGCTGTTGCCTTTGGTGCCTTCACTTACTTCATAATGCCTCCATCTATCATCTGTCTGTCTGTCTCTCTCTATCTATCTAGTCTATATTTGCTGTTTCCTCATCACTTTCCTCTGATACAAATATGTCAGTGGGTGTTTCTTAAATAGTAATCTTTCTTTCAAAAATTGTTATTTAAAATCAAATTGCATCTCAGCAGCACCTTTCTGATGTTTTTTGTTGTTTCAGTCAAGCCAAAACTGGTCAGACATCTTTGAGCCAGCTGAAAAGCAATGATTGTGTACTGTAAAGCCAGCTTGCGGTCTGTAAATGAGAGAAGGAAGATAACTCAGATTGAAACTGACGATCAAATTCTCTAAAGATATTACTCTGAAGGAAATCCCATGGAATTCAATGCATCTCATCCCCCCTCTCTCTGTGTCTCTCACCTCAGGCACTAAATTTCTTTTCCTGCTTTTCTGTGCTATTCTACCCATCCCCTGCCATCCCATTCTTCTTGGTCCTTCTGTGCCACAACATTCCCCTTTCTTGATGTCATAACTTTGCTTATCACTCTTTTTCTCTGTGCCCTACAAATTATTTTTCCCCATCTGAGCAGCCATGCCTCCCCATCTCTCTTTCCTTTTCTCCTATCCAATTTCTCCCTTTTTATGTACCACCCACCCATCATTTTTTTCCTCTATCAGCCAGGATTTCTGTGGATTTCATACCCTCCCACACACATACACATGCCCTTCTCTCTCTATCCTTTTGATACTTCCACCTCCTGTACAACCTGATTTCAGGCTAATCAATCCTCTTTTCCAGATTTGAGAAAGAGATCTGTCCTGTATATAAGCCAGGCCTGAACTGGACTTTTTTTTTTTTTTTTTTGCAGAGGGGGCAGGAACCTCTGGTACTTGCCAGCCCAACTTTGAATCTATTTTCATCATGATAGTAATGCTGAATTGCTGTTATCATGTCTTTTTTCCCCTCTAACATACTTCGCATTTGGTTTGTTCAGGTGGTTGAAGATTATATTTGGTTAATTTTCCATAACTGATTTTAACAATCAGATTTCTTCATACCTTTGACAGGGGCAGGAAAAAAAAAAACCTTTGGCTATGATTCTCAGTTACCTACTTAGCTACATAAACTGTGTTAGTTACACACCATAGTATGTAACTAACACAGTTATCCACCCTCTTCTGGACTTAGCAGCAGCTCCTGTAAGGCACAAGTGCCTGTTCTGTTGATGATGACTATGCAACTAATTGATGTTTCCACCACTGTTCTGTGACTGATCTCTGGTGTGACAGGCAGAAGCAGGATCCCTGTTTTAATTCCTCCTCCCACTGGAGAAGACACCCCTGTTGTTCACAGTGGCTGCTGCCTGGTATCTCCAGACTGGGGGAGTTTCATGATTCCCATTCCTACACTCTTGAATATATAAGGATTATGAATATGAACTAGTCATGAATGTATAATTCTAGGTTACACATTTGTATCTAGAACTGTGAATTCCAATCTGTCTGTCTTTCTGTCTACCTATCTACCTACCTACCTATCTGATATATGAATGTGGTATAAAAACAAAGTTGATAAGATATGTCAGCACAAACATTGGTCAGCCAAAAGAAAAAGAAAAGAAATAAATTATCCTCTGAAACTGCATAGCATTAGAATCTTTTCCTGTATGCTATATTTCAGAGGAAGGAACTGGCAAAACCACCTCTGAATATTCCTTGCCTAAGAAGACCCTATGAAATGCATTGGGTTGCCATAAGTTGGCAGGTGACTTGAAAGCACATACACACACTTTAGCCATGCTGGCTAGCAGCTCCCTAGTGACAGCCAGGTCAAGGAAACCATATATTTCTGCAGACTCAGGTTTCACAGTTCTGAAGGACATGCCCCTTCTCACTCATAGAAGTGTTTCATGACATCGTTTTTGTCATTCTGCTTGCAGGAGAGCAGTTTAATAGCCTTAATTCACAGTTCAGTTTCTCACATGGACAATAGGCGTTCATATCAAATTAATTTCTTACAAAAAGGAATTGATTTCTATAACCTCAATTAGAGAGATAATAAAATCTAAATTGCACATTTCAATGCAAATCAGGTTACACAAGAAGAAAACTCTTCCATTTTGAAAACTTTGCAAGAGTTACAGTTGGTAAACAAAGTCTTTCTCAGGCATGAAGAACTGTTTGAAGACCATTAAAGACAATTTCTATTTATCTTCTATTTACCTTTAAATGTACAAGTGATTGAAATAAGTAACATTCCTCATTCATCTCCCATACTTTTAGGAAGATCTTCCATTTCCCTTCTCAGAACCTATTTTGAGTTGCTGACCCTCTGTTATTCTGCTGTTGTTGTTAGTGGACCATGCACCTTTTTGTGTGTGTTTTTAAAATGTATGTGATTTTGTGTATATGTTTCAAAATTATACACATTGTACAATGGTGCACATCTGCCACATGACTGAAGTGTTCTAGTATGTCTTTTTGAAATGTATGCAGTTTTCCAAACATATTTCTCCATTTTCTAATGAGCATATTTTTCCAAGTCCTGAAATATGCAGATTTCTGAAAGGAGAGTATACAGTTGTAAGCTGATGGCTCCCATGTCAATCAAGTACTAGATCAAATCTAGGCTTTAATTTGAACTTTAAAGAAGCTATCCAAAAGGCTAAATGTACTTTGGTGATAGGTTTCAAGATCATAGGTAGCTCCTTTGGAGCTCAGAGTAAAATCTGGAATTGATCCATTGTCCTCCTGTCATGGAAGCCATTAAAGACCTCTGAAGCGTTTCTGACTATAAGTGTTTCTGGAAGGTGCGCACTGGAAAGTCATCAACAACAAGAATTCAATGTGGTTACTTGACACATCCATGTTATTATTTTAAAAACCCATATTTCATAGGTAAAACATCATCACATTTCTGTAATTTATTTTTCTTCTCTTTCACGGGCTTTCTTTCAATATTTTCACTATCACAGGCATGTGTGCTGAGGATGCATGAGAAGACTTTCTCAGTATCTGTTTCTAGAACTCATTCCAACAGGAGCCTAGCCTAGCTCCACTTCTCATCTCATATGTGTATCAGACAAAGTTGTTATTGTTGTTGTTGTTGAGGCGGCAAGATTTGGGAGTATTAACTTGTTACCATGAATTGAGGGTATGCTAATTTCAACCACATTGTTATATTCTAAATGCTTTAAAATGTTAGAAATTACTACTAGTTTTAAACAGGATGGTTAATTTAACAGTGTTAACATTTATTTTTACTGTCATACTTGGTTTTAGCTATATTTTGCTTTAATCATTATTGTGAACTGCTTTCCATTCTATATCAGAGAAGAAATTGGGATATGCAATAAATCAATAGGTCCTGGGTAGGGGGTGGGATATTTCATGCATTTCTTTCTTGCCATCAATACATTTCCATTTTACTTTACTTTATTGTAATTTAGCCATTTTTTTAGGTGGATGAATGGAATACAGGGAATTTAAGCTGGACTCATTTGCATCTTTTACCTATTAGTTAATTGCATATCCGATAATACCCATTAAAGCCTGAATTCCAAAGAAGGCAAAAGATCTGTGGGCCCGATAGTACATCACAATGAGGAATCCCTGATGTACTAGGTGCTGATGAACTGCAGCTCCCAATATCCTTCATGGGGAGGTGGTGGGGATGATAAGAACTGGGTATAATGACACTGGCAGGGTACACATTGTCAGTGTGGCCATACAAAGAATTAGGAGAGGACTTTGTTTTCTGCTGCTCCAGAGACCAGGACAAGGAGCAATGGATTCAAGCTGCAGGAAAGGAGATTCCACCTGAGCCTCAGGAAGAACTTCCTGACGGTCAGAGCTGTCCAGCAGTGGAATATGCTGCCTCAGAGTGTAGTGGAGTCTCCTTCCTTGGAGGTTTTTAAGCAGAAGCTAGATGGCCGTCTGTCAGGAATGCTTTGAGGGTGTTCCTGCATAGCAGGGGGTTGGACTGGATGGCCCGTGTGGTCTCTTCCAACTCTACATTTCTATGATTCTATGATTTCAATTTGATAATGGAAGATGTGGGTGCAGATGTTTCTCCCACTACATCTTAAACATATTGTGTAAGTTAGAAACTCTAAGTAACTCTTGCCCTGAACCTTGCTTTAACTTTGCTAACACACTGAAACCTCTCAGAGGGCCCACAATATGTCTAAAGGCATTTATTTGATTCTCACCACTGGAAAAAAATGTGCCCCTCATGCAGACTTCTGTTTTTTTTATTATATACAAGGAATCATAAACTTTGCCTAAATCCATGTTTTGTGCCAGATATGATCCCACTTCCCTCCTAATGAACTGTAAGTAATGCAAGGTCCCTGGTACTCCTTATCTGTGCCATGATAATGCTGACATCTCTGTGGTTGGTCCCTTGTCACTCTGAGTCTGTGTGCTCACACTATTCTTCCTCACGAGATGTTTTCATTGAAACTGACTAAGTTATGCAGTTATGTGGAACTTTTCCACATAATATCAGTGCAAGTGAAACAAGACTTAGGCACCACAGATCCTCTTTATTAGAAACAGCACTTTTCTATATTGAACACATTTTATAGGGATTACTGGGGAATCAATGCATGAGTCACCTCTCCAGCTGATCATGAGGGTGGATTGAGAAAAATATTTCCTTCTCAATCTTACTGTGACTTTGGGAGGTAGGTCCATATGACACACACACACACACACACACACACACACACACTTTATGAAAAACATTGTGAAACTGAGATGGATTATGTACTAGAAACATCTGGAGAACCAACTTGACAAAGGAGCTACAAAGATCCTATCCTGATGTGAGAAAAGCATAATAATCTGAATATATCTGAGTAGCAATAAGTTAAAGAGAATTCCTGAAACCACAATAGTGATTAATGAGAAGGTATACCTGCTTGATTAGTAAAACTGTAAACTAGGACATTAATTTCCCCATTCCTTTCATTCCTCTGTCTGCAGTCTGAACTAATTAAAATTAAGGTCACCAACTCAATCCAATCCAAGCAAACATGGAACACTTACCATAGTATCTCTTATACCTGGATATCTTGTTCAATGTCTGATCTAATCCAGATTGAGAGTATCTGCCACAGAATACATATATTTATTAATGAAAACATTTTTAGCCCTGTCCTTCTGCCATATTTTAGAGCATTCATGAAGCTCATAGCTCATAATATGACAAGCTGGAAATAAAACAAAATAAAAAGCTGCTTTTCATAGAGAAAAAAATAACTAATTCTCAAAAGTCAGTGTAGACATTTTTTTGGGAAATAGGTAAAAAAGGATAATAGTTTTCTAGAATGGTGAGTTGTACAGCCTGGAGTGTCTTCATTGAGATATTCCTATCCTGTGCACTGACTGCCTTACCTCATATGATGGAAGGAGCCAAGGCAAAATCTTGCCAGAAGATGAAAGATACCTGCAAGTTCATGGGAGGTGGGAGGGCAGCAGTGCTTAAGATTCACAAACTGTTTTGGGACAGGAAATGTGAATCAGCACATTGAATTGATCCTGGCAATGAACTGGGAAGTTAAGTTCTGTTTTTGCCATTTTTGTGTCTGATCTGTGATTGTAACAATGCTGACTGATAGCATTTGGGAGGCAATGAAGTTGCACAGTGTTACATAGTCCAAAGATCTCACACACAAGCATTCTATTCTAACCATTCTTTTTTTCAACTAATCTAAATTAACTGGTGCTTTTACATGGGATCCCCATGGGATGAACATTTCAGTGGCCTAATCTGGATGTAATCTTTGCATTCATAACTGTGACCTTCTCTTGAAAAGACCACAGATAGCTTGCAAGTTACAACTCTGTGCAAGTGCTCTTCCTCAACAGCTGCCACCAAACTGTCCAGGTTCAAGATACCTCACGTTGCATCCCCAAAACCTGAATCTGTTTCTTAAGAGGGAGTGCAACTCCACCCAGAACAGGCTGAAAAGGGTCTCTTTCAAATTTGACCTTTCTTCCTCGCAACAGAATTTCCATGTTGTCTGAATGAATCTTCAAGAAGTTCTTATATTGAGTTGAGGAACTTGAGGAAATTTTAGGTAAGGATGTTTGAAGAATCCACACTGATGGAGAGGGGACCTTGCCTGGTCCACAGTTTCCAAACTGTTTGTGGGATGTACACAATTAGCATTCCGCAATCTGTGCAATGGCAGATGGCTGCAGCCACATGCAAATGATTGTGAACAAAAATATTATAAGTTATCTGTAGAAAATGTGTACATTTTAAATGTGCCCAAAAATTTGCTTCAGCATACCTATCCTGTATATTATATTATTTAGTTTTAAAAATTCATGCAAAAATGAATGTACGACCAAAATATACTCCCCACAAAATGGCGGATTTCATCTTGAAAAACAAACAGCTCCAATGGATCACTGCACAGACTGGTCATGAAGGTGAGAAGGGGAAGAAATCCATAAATAGCTGTACCCTTTATTCTAAGTGTTACACGATACTGCATCATCTAAATTATGATAACATTAATTTGTATCCATTAATAGACTTTTCACTAGGTGGCATATGACAAACCAAAATATATTCAAGAAAAAAAGTGAATGACAGGAAAGATGTTGCTTGAGCAATGAGCTCATTCATCTTTACTTAAGCAAGGTACTTCATCTGCTTATTCAATATCATGATACACAACAAGCTGTTTGATGGCGAAGAACGTGAATAAGGTTTTAAATCTTTCTTTGAATGCAAAGATCCAAAAGCAAGTGTCAAGCTACCTTAAGTACCTGCTTCAGTCAGAAAGTGGTAGTATGTGGAATCTCAAAACTGGAACCCTTGTAATCAGAATGTGACATCTTACTCTGCACCTCTGTGACAGTTTGTCAGAGGAGGGAACTGAGTCTTTTCCAACTAGGGCTCTTATGTACCACTGCTTCAGTTATCCAGAAAGCAGTACTACAGGTTCTAATTAACTAGTTCTCAGGTGACCTAAGTGACCAATAGGTTTCCATCTTTCTCTATAAAGCCTGAGATGATGAGGTACCTCAAGGATGGGCATCTGTGTTCCTTTAGTTGTTTTTGGACTGCAACTTCCATCAGCTCCAGCCAATATATACAATATGAACAATTCTGGGAGTTCCAGTCCACCACCATCTGGAGGATTTCATCATCTCTGGGTTATGTTCTCAAGACAAACTGTATTGCATGAGTTATGACCAAATTCTTCTCAGATGTTCTTAAGTACTTACTTTGTCCTCTGATCATTAGCCTTAAGATGAAATATGTTTTGTAGAGTCTTAAAAAGAAATTTAAGTGCTACATTTCCTTCTTAATGATACTTTATGAAAAAAAGTATCTCATCTGTTTCTGTATACAGTTTTGTCACATTACTGTGACTTTTAAATAAGAAGAAAGGAAAAAATCTTTCTTATTACATTATTACTTATGTGAGAAAAGGGCAGCATACATTTTAACCAGCCATGTTCCAAGTAAAGCCATTGTGCTGAAAGTGCTCTGATCAATTTAATATTCTCTTCTAAAACTTGTTGGCTGCTTCATTGCCCTTCTGGTTTGCAGCCTTGAATGTGTCAAGATGGAGAGTGGAATTTAAATGGCAAAAAGGTCAAATTAGTAAAAGTGAAGAGTTATATTGTATATTGATCACAACACCTACTTTTCCATAGTCTACAAATGTTATAACAAGGAGCCCCTGAAAATGTGTTCTAGCAGCATAATTATACTGAGAGAGGGAGGAAAACACAGCAGGGAAACTTCTAGATCAAATCTGAACGCTGTCTTATAGTAGCTATTTTGAGCATATTTTTTTTTCTTATTTTGAGCATATCAGTCCTATATTTATGCATGGTATAAGAAGGCAACTATGCAAGCAAACAGGGCCTAAAATTTTTATATTGCCATATCCAGTGTCCTACGGCTACATGCAGAGAAAAATATATTTTGGACTACATTATACAGCAAGTGATGGCATGGCACTAAGTCTTAGGGATCCTACTCAGCCTAGATCTGCCAATCTTGTAGGAATGGATGGAAAGCTTTGCAACTGAAGGTCACTCTCAGAACATATTGCTGACACAGATGCCTAGGAGGCTGCAGCAAGAGTGGTCGTGTGTGATAGTGTGTGAAATAGCCCAGTCAGGCAAATAAACATAGTCTATTCTGTTCTCTTTCCTCTTAAACTTCAGGAATCCTATACATAAGTTGGATGTCCTGACAGATATTTTAAGAGCACTCTCTGAAGCTTTTGGGGTGCGTGTCTCTACATGCTCTATCTGGCTCCTGCATATCGAGTTTTGACTCCAGATTAAGTCAATCAAACTTAGTGATGAAATCAGCTTGACTTATTCGTCCCATAGATTAGAACAGGACTCACCTTCAACTAATTTAGTCCAACCCATGGACTGATCCAGAGAGGAATCTTTAGCCTTCTTAAAGTTTTGAACTAGCACTCCCATCATCCATTACCACTGACCATGTCAAACAGAGCTGAAAGGAGTTCTAGCCCTAAACATCTGGAGGGCCAAGACCCTATCCTTGATCAGAGTCTTCATTCCCTGTTCATCTGGAAACAAAACAACAAGATTTTGGTAGAGTAGGCAGTCCTCATTTTTCCATCAGTCACCAACTAGACATCTCTGTGAGCTTATAAAAATGATAGAAAATGAATGACTGTATCGCTTTTGCCTACTTACATAGCCCTATACACATATGTATAAGTAAAAAGAAATTATTTTGGGCTGTACAGTCATAAGCCTGTCTTCCATGAATTTGTTATGTTATTTTTAAACCCACTTAAGCTTGAGGCCATCACTTCTTTACAAAATAAGAAATTGTTTTCCAGTGTTAAGAGATTCTGTCCTCATTTGTCTACGACATCATTCTCCCTCTCACTGTGCTTGGACTGACTTTGAAGCTAGACTCCAGGAACTGAGATACCAATTGTGTGAGGGCCTGCATGGGATTCAGTGACTATATCAGGATATTCTAGATACTGGAAAACCTTATTGGGTGACAGCTTCAAATAAAGACTGTTTTGTTTCACTTTCACATAGCTGATTTGAAAGGAGAGAAAAAGTGAAAAAAATGTTAATTGAATGCATTGAATGCATAGGCATAACAGAGTGGTGGAAACAATTTGCTGACCAACCCATGAATAATGAGACCACACAACAAAACTTGAGTTAAAATGTGGAGACTTTATTTAAACTGACACATATTTAAGTTTATCTTTTGAGCTGTGCAAGAGGGGAAAGACCTAGTGCAGGAGCAGATGAAACAGGGGTTTTCCTAGACCATTCCCCAGATTTCCCTTGGTGAGATACCTGAGCCGCCAGGAGAATCCAGAAGTTTCACTACTCCTAGCTGGCAACTACTGGAAGATCAACCTGAGATTACAACCCTCATGTCAACTGACTGAAAGTGAGCAAAACCCTCAGGCCAACCCTAAGAACACTCTCTTTCCTCACTCCTCTCAACATGTAGGGGCAGAACCAGAGTCATCTTCTTCACTAAATGGATGTCATAGAAGTTTGCCAGACACCTAATTTCTCCCCACCCCACCAAGTGATGGCCTATTTATGACACCAACCACATCCAATTGCTCAAGTCCCCAATCAACAATATAGGATAGGCCAAAGAAGAGAAAAATCTTAACTGACCCTGAAGTGACCAGCTAGTATACACTGTGTCAAGATCAGAGACCTGGGAGGCAAGCCAGCCTGGAGAAGAGAGTGGGAGAGCCAGCAAAATCCAGCGGGGAGAAGACAAGCAAGCACTTACTCAAGGAAGTTCATTACCCAGAGCACCAAGTGAAGCTATAGTCAGAGTTCCAAAGCCAAGGGTAAAGAGTCCAGAGATCAATTCAAGGTATCAGGAACCAGGTAATGGAAGCAAGGTGCCTCTGCAAGAGGAGGGCTTGTAAGAAGTTTGCCACAAGCAAAGGGAAGCTTCCAGGCAGGCAGTTATATAGCCCCAGGCACAGGTGCGTCTGGTCACTGCTTCTTAAACTTAGCCAAGGAAGCCTCCCTCTGCACAGCCTTCTTGAGTCTCTGCTTTGACAGGGGGCTTATCGAACCAGGCTCCAGAGCCTCTTCAGAATTGGATCCCTGTTGCTCTAAAGGAGCAGGCAGAGGGATGTCCGCGCCTGCTTGGTCCATGGCAGCAGGTGGAGCTCTTGAGCTGCAGGACTCATATCCAGTCAGAGCCACAGGGACCAACAGCTGCTGCTCATCAGCAGCAGCTCTGACAGGGGCTTCAGTTGTCACACACTGTGAAAGGGCAGATCAAAACAAAAGGCAAAAGAGAGGCAGAGTGTGGGTGGTATGAACTTATATAAATATACCTCCCCCATGCTGTGTCCCTGCAGTTAATGTCAGGATATAAATTTACTTGCATCACCTCATGAAAGGCCAAGCAAATGTGCATCCCCAGCAACAATGTGCAGCATGAAGGGGAGGATTAGAATTCTACTCTGGCTCAATACTGTATAGAGCACAAATGCAGGTAAATATTTGGAAGGGCCTGGGCCTTGCTCTCACAAAAGATCTCACAAAGGCCCAGGCATGGGATCAGTAACTAACTAACAGTTTGTATCTGGGATGTGAATTTCTCAGTTGTGTGAGATCTAATCTGATAATATAAATCTTCCAGACGATTTCCCTCAATGACCATCTATATCTATAATTGAAGATACAGGTTAGGTTCCATCTTTTTAGAGAGACAAGGCAATCATAGTGGACATAGTCCTCTGGTAAAATCTTAATCTTTGATCCTGATTGGAGAGGTCTGATTTGAGCTATGAGTTCACCCTCTGGGTGAATCCTTCCCATGGGGTGGTCATCTAATATAGTTGTGATAGTCTTCTGAATCTGCCACCATCTGATGTCCAGCCATCCACTGGCCAGAATCCAGTTTCTGGAGAGTCTAGAGGAAGTCTCTCACCTCCCCAAGCCCATCTACCTTTAGAATTTGCCTCTCATCTCTTTGTCCACCATCCACTGATAAAACAAGTTGTGGGATCCCTATGTTATTTACAATCACTAAAAGAACATACTTATTTTATTAGTGAATTTATTACTTTTTATTTGTTAACATTATAGTAGTGTCAGTATACCTGCTACATCCATGGTTTGTTATATTTCTAAAATGGTTCAAAAGTAAATTGGGTTTTATTTTATGTAGGTAAAATCCATTGATTCAATTATCTACTCTTGTCAGAATTAACAACAGGATTCAGGCCTTTGCTTGGAACATCATCGGTGACAGTTTGTCTTATTGTTTTTTTCTTTGTATTTTATAACAGAAAAAAAAAATATATTTAAAGTAGCAGCCATGGCTCTTACATGAGGTCAGAATTAACAACAGGATTCAGCCTTTGCTGGGAACAGCAGCCCTGCCATCATTGGTGATAATTTGTCTCAGTTTTTTTTCCCTTCATATTTTACAACAGAAAAAAAATGTAGTGGTCATGGTTATTACACGAGGAAGAAAGCATTCATCATACGACTAGAGCTGTTCAGCATATTATTCAGTCTACATATTCTTCTCTGTGAGTTTTAAATAGATCCTATCTGGGCCGGATCCAGACCCTGTGTTGGACTAGTCTGTTTAATATAGATTCTTAAATTCCAAGTCTAGTGCCTATTCACATTAGAAGGCTATAGCACTATGCTTTCATTTTAACTGCCACAGCAGCAGCAGCATATGGAATGTTGGGAACTGTAGTTTGGGGACGCATTGGAGGACTTCTGTATCTGAGAATTCTAGGTATGTGAAACTGTAAATTCCATGATTGCCTTGGATGTTGACATGGCAGTTCAAGTCCAGTTCTTCAAATAATTTCTGATTTATGGAGACCCTAAGGTGAGCCTATCATGGAATTTTCCTGACAAGATTTATTCAGACGGGGCTTGCCCTTGCCTTCAACTGAGGCTGAAAGAATGTGACTTGTCCAGTGTCACCCAGTGGGTTTCTATGATTAAATGGGGATTTGAACCTTGGTCTCCAGAGTCCTAGCCCAACACCCAAACCACTAGGCCATGTTGGCAAAATATAGCACTACAATTGTGCTGTGTAGAAGGGCCTCTGGGTTTGACAGACGTCAAACCCTCATTCCAATTAAGCCCTGTTCAGTGAAATGTCTCTTTGATTTTATATATATATGATAAATAAAAGTGAATGAAATATCTCTGGTTCTAATATTTATATATTTTTAAAAAGTATGTGTAGGAATGAATAGACATCATAATAAGAAATATTAATAATGATATTTTAGAAATTGGATTTTGGGGATTTTGGTCATCATAGTGAGGAAGAAGATGCTAGGAAGCTGAATGAATCCACTGTGAATTAGAAGCACCAATACACTGTTTGTGCCTCTGTTGACTGGGTGTTTTTAATCCAAATTTGCTTGAAACAGCAAACGAAGAAATACATATGCATCTTCCATTTATTTTATCTGCAGACCTATACCAAGAGAGAACAGGGTTGTTGGAAGATAATTTGCTTCGTAAAGGGAAGCACCAAATTGTGCCCGCTCCCCAAGACAAAGTATATATTTTGGCTGGCTATATTACAACATATTACTTTTTCATTAAGAAAGAAATGGTACTTGTAGGAACACAATTATTTCACATTATATCCATGCAAAGTAGAATTTAACTAATGGTCAATGTGGTTGACTCCTGTGTGCTTTTACTGTTGCAAAAAGACTTGTACTCCAAGGCTAGGAAGATAAATATTCACCATCCATCGTTCAATGGTCAGGAGATCTCACTGTTTAGCTACTAATTAAAGTGTATTTTATAAATGTCAGCATGAAGAAAATGTTTTTGGAAATACAGAAATATTGGAAACATGGTCAGCTGACCCACATTTATATTTAATATGCTTCCTTTCCCCCTCTTTCCTTTCCTCATGTTCACCCTTTCTTTGTAATAATACTTTTAAAAATACAATCATTTCTTTAAAAAAAAAAAGAGTTAAGGTCCATATTATGCTGGGCTAAAGGTATTACTTTATTCCATGAGTCAGAAAGTCCCCAAAGTTCCTCCCCACTTCTCTGGGAGTAAACATATAAATAGAAGCAGCCCAGGTTCTCATGCTACCTGAGGTAGAAAGTAAAGGACCATCTGCAAAACATCACAAAATTTTATATACCAGCAAAGTGCAGAAAAGATATCTACTCTCTTATATGAAAAAGAGACAAGCAGATACTAGTGTGTGTGTGTGTGTGTGTGTGTGGAGAGAGAGAGAGAGAGAGAGAGAGAGAGAGAGAGAGAGAGATTCACTTTGAAATGCCTAACAATGAGGACATTCTCACTTTAGGGAGGACGCTGTGATCTGCTGCCCCGTGAGATAGGAGGAAAACCCCACTCTTCTTTCCGACTTCACCCCATTTTGCTTCTCTACTTCAAGCCAGCTTTCTCATTAGTCAGAATAAGGTATCTGCCTTGAGGTGGTGGAGCATTCCCACTCTCTTGGAAGATCTCTGCTGCCGCCACTGCAGCTATTGTTGCCCTGCCTCCCTTCCTCCTTGCTCTCTTCCCATGCTGCCACCACCTTGCCCTTTTCCCCTTGTTTCTTCCACCAATCTTGCTTGACCTCATCCTGCCACTTCTCTTTCTCTCACACCTGGTGTCCCAGCATCATGCTTCCCACTTTTTCTCCTTTCTTCCACCCTTTCACCCACTTGGCTTACCTCACACAACTTCCTGCTTACCATCTCCAAAGCAGCACTGGCTGCACAAGGCAGTCCCGGCTACTTTAAGCAGAGGGCAGCTAGGCAAGCACCATCCACCACTTCTGCGTGGTGAAGGAGACAAATCAAGGTAAGCTGCAGAGCAAAAGAGTGAGGTGTGGTGGTGACGGAAGGTGCAAGAAGGAAGGGGGGAAGGATGTTAGGAGAGGCACAAGCAGTGAGGGAAAAGGAAGGGAGGGAGACAAGGCAACAGTGGAGGAAGCTTCCACTCTTCAGCCTAAGATGGTCACCACACTGCTTAATGGACCAGCTGGCTCTTTACATATCCACTGTAGTTAGAAATCAACTAAAAATAAGCCCAAATCAGTCCTTATGAGGTTTGGGATATCCTGCCACCTGAGGCACGAAAAAGAGCTGCTGGTACTCTAGCCTCTCTCATTCCTAGTTTTGCCTTCTTCCCAGAGTGAGGCAGAATGCCAAAATCTATTGCTCCCTCCCTCAAACCACTGCCTCTATTTCCCTTTGGTTCACTCCTTCCTTCCCTTATGTTGTACCTTGTGTCACTGGGGCTGCCTCCCACCTTCTCCTCCTTCCTTCTGCCCCCTTGCCTCACCTCATATCTTTGCCCGCATACCCTCTATGAAGCATTCCCCCCCCCGCCAGTCCATGTTTGGCCCTCTGCCACCTGAGGCTGACACTTAACTCTGCCTAATGGACAGGCAGATATTACCCAGAGAGGTTGGTGAGTTTCTGAGCTGAAGATCTGCAGAAAGGCTTGGCTTAAAAAAAAAAATGGAGGGGGAGAAATGGAGGGAAGGGAAAAAGAGTTTTAAGATGTTTTTCTGACTTTCCCTGTTAAAACACTCTGTATCTTTTCATGCCACCCTTTGGATTCTGCTCTTTTCCTCCCCCTCCCCCACACCAGTTGGATGCAAAGTTCACCACTGGAGCCAATGCAATTAGAAGAGGGCAGATGCGCAAACCGGGAGAGAATCCAACCCGGGAATGGGAAAGCATGTAACACAGGAGGAGCTCTGGGGTCTCCTTTAGCGCAGAAGAATCGAAGAAGAACGCCGGGGGAGATAACCTCTGCATCAGCCGAGATGCAACTGGTTATCCTCGGCTTGGAGCCATTTCGCCAAGCCCCCCAGAGGAGGCAAAAAATCCCCGGTGGTTCGAAAACCCGAAAAGACACTTGGAAAGTCTGATCTTCCGCTTCAGCCAGCCCCTGCCGCCGTTTCACATCTAATCCCAGCCGCCACTTTGACAGAAATCTTACTTTAAAAAAGGAAAGAAAAAAAGAAAGAAAAGGTAAGGAAATGTTCTCTCTCTCTTCTCTCTCCCCCCTCCCAAGTGTAAAGGGGGAGGGCAGGAAGCTCTATCGCAGTTTCGTTGAAATCTTTTTCTTTTCCCACGTCCCCCTTCTAGAGCAGATGGAGAAGAGAAGCAAGGCTCTCCTCTCGGGCAGGAAGGGAACTCCTCCGCCTCAGCTGAATCGATGTAAATGAAGCCTCGCTCTCGCCCGCTCGGCACCGCCGCAGCAGGAGAAGGGAAGAAAAAGAAGGCAAGAAAGACGCCACAGGAGGAGGGAGGGCGAACAAAATTTAAAAAAACAAGAAAATACGCCAAATGCAGTGTGACAACCCTCTCTCTACCGCAGGGAGAGGAAGGAAGGGAGGCATGGGAGAGAGGGGGAAAATGGCGCGCCGTACAATTACCTCCGATCGATAGGCGCTTGACACCCTGACACTAATGCGAGTCCAACCCTACCCGGGGTAGCGGTGCGGAAGGCTCTCCATCTCTCTCTGTTCCTACCGATGAACCGAATTCTGTTCCAGGTTTGACGACTCGGAGAGCCAGCGAACGAGAGGTGTGCAACTTTCCATTCTTAAAAGGCAGACGTCAAAGGAGCCATTTAAGGAAGAGAGCCCTTCAGTGAATGGACAGCCCGAGCGCCGATCTGTCCTTTCCCTCTGGCCCTGAACCTCGACTGACTTCTTTCACCTTTGGCTCCCGTGCTTTCCAAAGCTCGCCCTCACCATCTCTCCTCCCGCCTCCCAGCTCCGCCGCCGCCGCGGCCACCAGCACCAGCACCACCACCCGCCGCTGCCGCTGCCGCTCGAGCAGCCGAGCGCTTTCGCCAGCCTTCCCTCCCCCGATGGATTTTGGCCATTGCGGCTCAGCAGAGGGTGTCCAACCGCTCGGAGCGCGCCGGGCTGGGAAAAGCGAGGACCTCTGAGCAACTCCGGCTGCCTCCGGTGCGTGGACAAGGGAGGAAGTGGGGAGCTCGGAAGACGAGAGAGACAGAGAGAGAGAGAGAGAGAGAGAAAGGGAGGAAGGAGGAGGAGACGGAGAGCCAAAGACCTAGCCAGCGAGGAGGAAAGAAAGGCAGGAGCGAAACGGAAGGGGGGAGAGGGAGAAACGGAGTGAGAGCGCGCAAGGGAACGCGGCAAGGGAGAGCAATGGACAGATAAAAAAACGCAGCGATTGCAGATTTTTTTGCCGCGCCATTGGTTCGGCAGCCGCTCGTTCGGCTGGGGCGTGATTTCAGCACCGAGGGGGACTGGACAGCACCCAAAGGGGGTCTCCAGGACGGCGGCAGGAGCGGCACGGGAAGCAGGCATCCCGCAGGCCGGCTTTGTGCGAAGAGAGCAAGGTCAGTCCGGAGCCAAAGCCATGCACGCGGGAACCTCGCCTCTCCTCTTCCTCCTCCTCCTCCTCCTCGTCCTCCTCCCACCGCTGAGCCCCCAGCCCTGCCGCTCTCCTCCCGCCTTTGCAGCGGCTGCTCCTGCCGATTCCTAGCGAGGTCGTCGCTCCGTAAAGCCGAGGAAGCGAGCCAGAGAGACACTTCGCTTTTTGGTGGGGAGAAAGGGAGCGGGGAGTCTCTCTCTGTGTGAATGTGTGATCCGGGGGGCTGGAGGTTGTGAAGGGCGGTCTTCAACTTTTATCCTTCCTGTGCCTCGCAGTACGTGCCTGGAGAGTTTGTGGATATGATCGCTGACTGGAGTCCGGGCTGTTGCAGTGCTTGGAGGGGGAAAGAGGGCTGAAAAGAGACCAGACAGTGCCCCCACCTTCCGATTTCCCCCCATGTCACCTATTCCTCCCTAGCCAACGCCACTGTTGCTCTTTTTTTCTTGCCCCCATCTCACCACTCCGTCCTCCTTTTCCTTTTTTTTTTTTTTTTTTGCTTCTGCCCTAAGTCCCGCCACCCCCCACGCCTGGAGATGCTTCAGACATTCCATGCCTGGAAGGAACTTGACTGGGCTCCGGCTTGAGAGAGCGATCGCTGTGGTGGGTGTTTTCTCTTTTTGCCTTACCGTTTACTCGGTGTGTGTGTGTGAGCGCTCCAGCTCGGGGATGACTCGCTCGGTTTAAAAATGCTGCTTTGGATTCTCTTGCTGGAGACGTCTCTTTGTTTGGCTGCCGGGAATGTGACAGGGGACGTTTGCAAAGAGAAGATCTGCTCGTGCACTGAGATCGAGGGCGACTTGCACGTCGACTGCGAGAAGAAAGGCTTCACAAGCCTCCAACGATTCTCGGCCCCCACGTCCCAGTTTTACCATTTGTTTCTCCACGGCAATTCCCTCACTCGCCTTTTCCCCAATGAGTTCGCTAACTTTTACAATGCCGTCAGCTTGCACATGGAAAACAACGGCTTGCACGAAATCGTGCCAGGGGCTTTCCTGGGGCTGCAGCTGGTGAAGCGGCTGCACATCAACAACAACAAGATAAAGTCTTTTCGCAAGCAAACCTTCCTCGGGCTGGACGATCTGGAATATCTCCAGGCTGATTTTAATTTATTAAGGGATATTGACCCCGGGGCCTTTAGGGACTTAAATAAACTGGAGGTGCTGATTTTGAATGACAACCTCATCAGTGTCTTGCCTGCCAATGTGTTCCAGTATGTGCCCATCACTCACCTGGACCTGCGGGGCAACCGCCTGAAAACCTTGCCTTATGAGGATGTTCTGGAGCAGATCCCAGGGATTGCTGAGATCCTGCTAGAAGATAACCCTTGGGACTGTACCTGTGACCTGCTCTCTTTGAAAGAATGGCTGGAGAACATCCCCAAGAATGCTCTGATCGGCCGGGTGATTTGTGAAGCCCCCACTAGATTGCAGGGCAAGGATTTAAATGAGACTACAGAGCAAGAACTGTGCAGAAAGAACCGTGTGGATTCCAGCTTGGCTGCTCCCCCAGCAGAAGAAGAAACATGTGATCCGGGGCCCATTCCAACTCCTTTTAAGATCCACAGCAAGGAAGATCCTGCCACTCCTGGATCTGCTCCTCATGGGGGTACAAAAATCCCAGTTAACTGGCAGATCAAGACCAAACCTACTGTTGCTGGCTCAGCATTCAACGTGAAAGGCAAGTCCTCCACCAGTACACCTTGTCCTACCACCTGCACCTGTCAACAGATCCCTGGAGGATTCAAGGTGAACTGCAATGAAGGCAACATTAGCAGTCTGGTGGATCTGAAGCCCAAGCCATCTAATGTGAATGAGCTGTTCTTAAGGGGCAACAAGATTCACACTATTCGAAAGTCACATTTTGTGGATTATCGAAAACTAAACCTATTGGACTTGGGCAACAATAATATTGCCACTATGGAGAACAACACATTCAAGAACCTTCTGGAGCTAGTGTGGCTATACATGGACAATAACTATTTGGACATTCTGTCACGAGAGAAATTCAATGGCCTGCAAAACCTCGAATACTTAAACATGGAATTTAATGTTATCCAGTTGATCATGCCAGGGACATTTAATGCCATGCCCAAACTGAGGGTCCTCATCTTGAATAACAACCTTCTGAGGTCCCTCCCTGTTGATGTTTTTGCTGGGGTGTCTCTGTCCAAACTTAGCATCCACAACAATTATTTCCTGTACCTGCCAGTGGCAGGTGTACTGGACCAGCTCACCTCCATCACCCAAATAGATCTGCATGACAACCCATGGGACTGTAAATGCCCCATTGTTCCTTTCAAACAGTGGGTGGAGATGTTGAGGCCCAAGGTAATGATGAGTGACCTGCGATGTGAGACACCAGAAGAATTCTTCAAAGAGGATTTTGAATCCATCTCCAATGAGGCCATTTGCCCTCAGCTCAAAGTCCTGCCCACGTTGACTTCCACCCATAAGAACAGCACTGGCTTGGCTGAGACTGGGACTCATTCCAACTCCTACCTGGAGACCAGCAGAGTCTCTATCTCAGTACTGGTGCCTGGCCTTTTGTTAGTTTTTGTCACCTCTGCCTTCACAGTGGTTGGCATGTTGGTCTTCATCTTGAGGAACCGAAAACGTTCCAAGAGGAGGGATGCCAACTCCTCTGCCTCTGAGATCAATTCCTTACAGACAGTCTGTGATTCATCCTACTGGCACAATGGACCATACAGTACAGATGGAGCCCATAGAGTGTATGACTGTGGCTCTCACTCTCTATCAGACTGAGACACAAGAGTGGGGAAATACAAAAATAAAAATATTCAAATCATGTATGGGCAATCAGTCCAACTTCAGCAGCTAGCAACCTCAGTTTCCCTTCAGTGGTTCAAGAGCTCCTTTCCTGTGATCTGTGCATTGCTGTCTCGTCCATTGGTGTGAATGGACCACAACAAGGGATAAGGCTCAGCCTGCCTAAAGCTACCTTCTGGTGAAAAATACCCAACCCACTCACCAAACAGAAGACAAAGTTTTGAGTGGAGGCTTGCCCCCCTTTTTTTTCTCCCCACTGCCTTTTCTGCCTAGTCCCAACTTGAGGCTTTGCTTGGTGTAACTGTGCGTAGATAATGGGAAAGAAAGAAGGATTTACTGAAGGAGCCAAAGACAGCTCAACATGGAGGCAAGACACACAGAGAGAATACACTCTCTTGTGGATGATCTATGATGACCAAGTGGATTTAGTAGCTCTGTGTGTGATGGGGAGAGAAAGACTCTTCTTAGTGCCCTCCCCATTGTGAACAAAGCAGGAGTGTCCAGTTGCACGAAGGCATGAATGTATTGTAAATAAGTAACTCTGATCTAGAAAAAAACCAACCGACCCAAGTTGCTGCATGGTTCGCATGGATACAAACCACCCAGGGACGCTTCAGCCCCAAATGGAAACAGCGTCCAGTTCACCTCGTCCTCCCGCTTACCTGATAAGTTCCATCGTATCAAACTTTCTATATACAAAATACAGTATAATAAGAATAAAAAAGTGCCATTTTGCCATTATTTTTGTGTGATTGCTAGGCAGTAGAGATCGTCCTTTTACTGTGAAACAAACAAGGAAAAAAATGTAAAGATTTTATTTAAGACATGTTTGCATGGCTATACTCTCATGGGTTCAGGTTTTGTGTTTGGGGTGGGGGAAGATTACTTTGGGAGCAATTTTTCTCTCTGTTGGGGGAGGGAGAAGGGGTCCAGTTTGCTTATGGTTATTTTTGAAATTCCTTTGGGAAAACTGACATCTCAAATAACATCTTTCCATCCGAATGTACAACAAACAAATAAGGAAAGTATCCCACAGCTGATGATTAAAAAAAAAATGTTAAAACATTGGGATTAAAAAAAAAAGAAAGGAAAAGAAGAATGTGAAAATCTGAAGCAGTTAAGCATGATCACTTAGTGCTAACCAAGTGCTTAAGCTGTAGAGTTGAACGGCAAAAGATTTTTGTGCTCTTCTAAAACATTCTTTAAAGAAAAACAGGAGAAATATCTGAGCTGAGGGAAACAAAAAGCAAGTGAGACTTACTCATTCTATTTGAGGATTTTATAATGGCATATTTTTTCAGTATTAAAGTGAAAATGTTTTCAAAGCTTGGGTCACTCCTATTTTTTTAATTGCCCCTCCACCCTGTGTCACTTTATTATTTCAAGTTGGATTTTCACTGTATTGTATTGTATTTTTAGTGGTGTCAGAATGAGAGGGGGGAGCCCCTTGCTTTTCTTCAGACGTGAGTCCTGCAGTGTGCTGCTTCTCTCTGGTTCTAAACCATGTAAATTTCACTCAGCAGTGGTTCTCCCCCTTCCCCTCCCGTCCCTTCTCTTCCCTTGAATGCAGCACTGAAATCCTTTATTAATACTGGGTATGCTATTGGTGGTGCCAGTGCTGCTGCTGCTGCTGCACACTGCAGATAGACTAGGGAGGTGGGTGGGAATTTGATTTAATTGACTCTGCCTTAGATCACTCTCATTAATACAAGACCAGACTTCGTTGGGCAGCAATTCTTTCAACGTGATGATTGACAGGCTAGGGTGCTGGTGGCAATTGGACTTAAGTATCTGTTAGAGATGGGGCAAGAAAAAGAAGAGTGAGAGAGAGAGAGAGAGAGAGAGAGGAGGCAAAGTAATTAGTGGTGGAATTTCCTATCCCCCTTCCCCCACTTCTGAATCTGGCCACCTAGAAATAAGTCCTTCTTGTTCCTTCTGTTGGACTCCAAGCCCATCTCTTTTGATTTCCCATGCACAGTAGGTTGGCCTTTAACTAGATAATACATGCCAAAGCAGAAAGTCCCCCCTTGCAAATCAATTGCAGCTTCCTTGCTGAAAATCCCAGTAGAGAAATGAAAGATTTCAGTCACGTTGCTTCTGGCTTTCTGCAGGCAGAGAATCCTTTTAAAAAGGAGAAACACTGGAAGGGATGAAGCGCAACTTCAGAAAGAACAGATGGGAATGTTGTGCAAAATATACATATATAGCTCCCACTTTGTGCATATAGGTGGTGAAAGGAAAATAAAAGCACGGGAAAATGACAGAGGGAAATGAGGCCCTCTAAAATCAGTTTGCAAAGAGCTGAAAGTGAAGTGTAACTGGGAGCACGGTAGAGATGGGAACTTAATGATATGCCAAGAACATATGGGAACTTCCTAAATCTTGTCTTGCTATTTCATATTGTTTGTATAACTTTTTGGTAATAAAACAAAAACCCTGTTGCTTTGTACAAACTATGGCTACTTATAAACAAAGTTCCTTTACTATTTAATTTCCTTACTTGGGAGATCTGAATAAGTATATTCTGTGGCTAAAGGTGGTAGTGGGGAGGGGGGTATCAATTGGCTTAAATAGTGTGTATATCTTTTTTAAAAAATCCATGAAAATCTGCTTAAGATACCATTAATTTACTAGGGATACCTAGCAACAAACAACTTACAGTCTGAGCCACAGTACTGGTTATGAATATATCATCAGTAGCATGAATACTTTAAGGACTGACAGTGGAGGTAAAAATGCAGCTAGAAGAAACAGTGCTGGTTAGACATAATTCATACTGATTTATGAAAGTATTACTGTTACAGAACTTAACAGGATCCCATTTGCTCTGCCATTTTTCATTACAAAACTTTGCATTATATTGTTTTTGAAATCTTAAATGAAATGAAACTTTATAAGAATTTTATGTTAATTGATTTTATGTAAAACTCTTAAAGTTTATTTTTTCATCTTCCTAGACTAATTTAAATGAAAGTATGTGTTACATCAATTATTATATATAGGCTATCAATCTACACTCAACCTCCCCGTATCCCAAAACAATAAAATCACCTATCAGTTAATGGCATTCACCTGTGATTCAGGAAATCACCTCAATCTGTAATTGTCTTTGGGGTTTCTTACACTTTGTTTTAAAAGATGAACCATTAGGATTTGATTTAAGAACCAGAATTAATGAATGAGTGACACATGAAGCAATACATATTTTGGATTTTCTCATGCAGATAATTTTTGCATATACACTCAACATATCCATGGATGATGTTTTATAAAAGTATAAAAGTAGACATTTGCACACATAGAATAATAGCAGCAAATGAGTAATGTAAGGGGATATTGCAATATGTCTCCCTTGCATCTATTATTAAATCCTATTAAATGTTTTATTCATCCTGTAAAGTATAACTGCTGCCATAATATTTATGCAACTGGAAGCATATATGATATCACTGCTATCACCCTATTAGTCATTTATGTATGTCTATATGTTACACAGTCTTCTGTGTTTCAAGTGCTAAGAACCACCATGGAGCTATAAATATTGTGTGTGCTATATGAAGGATGTTGCTTCCAGTTGAATCAGTCTTCAATTCATCAAACATAAAAGAGATTTCAGTAATACCAGATATGAAACCACGAACAGGAAGGAGATTGCTTATTTACTTCTATCGTTTGAGATGGACTATTTTTTTGTGATGCCATGAAGCTAAGAATAGGCTATAACTTGAACTGTTGCTATAGGAATGTATGCTTGAATGTATATGGGCATCTTACATCCTTATTTATTTAGAAAGTTGAATGGGATTTATCGTTCACTGTGTAATAGGCTGAATTGGATATGAAATGAATTAGATCCTGCCTTTTGAGAAGATCTCTGCTTTTCCAAGTTGTGTTGATGTGTGTTCAACATTCACTTCTTCTTCTTTTTTTTAGAGCATTCTGTTTCGCTTATAGCAGCAATATGATTATTTGGTTCTGCACAGTTGGCTGTGGAATGAAACAATAGTGGGCAACAATCAGATCAGAGATGAAGCTCTTGGACATGGGTAATGGTAGAATGTGGGGGCTGACCTTGCCATTAGGCAGAATGAAGCAGCCACTCCAGGCAACTTCAGGTGTTGAGGATCATGAAAGAGTACCAAATTGATAGATGTTTTCTTCTCTTAAATTTGTTGTGGTTTTATTTCTACTTCCATGAAGATTTGTGAGATTTTGTGCTTGGCTGTCAAAATAGTTTGACTAGCCTAGGATATTATGAACCTTGACATTGCCCTGCCTAAAGTAACAAAATGTCTTAGATTCTCCGTAGTTGGAGTTTAGTGGTAAATTGATAAATAAAGATAGTTACCATATACTAAAATAGCATGAATGATCTATATTCTATTTTAAGTATTTGAACAAATATTTACTTGATTGGATCTAGATTTGGGTGCATTCAACTACTCTGGTGGTTGTCCTTCCTCCTCCACAGGGTAACCCCTCTGGTTTCCTTAAAAAAATCCTACATAGATATTCTGGGGACTTGCTGAATGGAACTCTCTCTCTCTCTTTCTGTGAAAGTCAGTTCCCAGATATTGGGCAGAGACACCTTCATTGAACAAAGCCCTCCCAGTTGTAGAGGAGATATTTTGGATCCAAATCATTAAGTTTTCTTCACAGCCCTCTTTAAGTATATATAAAGTCTGAAATGGGACATATGTATGAGGTTGCACATACTGTGTTCATCCCCCATGTGGAGCAGCAAGGTTTTGAAGTCAGGTTCTATTACCATTCAACTGAATATCAGTAGAATGCTCCACACAGCTGGGGAGCCTTGGTTAAGTGATGCTTTCTGCTTATGGTCAGTCACATAGTGATGTCAGAGAATAGAGGACACATCAATTCATCCATCTACCTATCTGAACTCTTCTCTCAAATTTTTTTTAAAAAAAGTCATGAATAATCTTGTCTACTTTAAAACTGAGACCTGATAGATACCGTTCAGTCTTTTGAGTTAACATAAATATCATCCCAGTTAAATTGTTGCACTGGACTCTTGTATACTCTTACAATCTTACCAGTTGGGTATATCTCCTTGTGGTTAGTTGTTTGGATGACTTAAGAAGCCGCTTTGCAATACAAGGCTCATTGTAATGATGTCCAATTAAGGCATTCTTAATTTCCAAAGGGCTACTTAAGTTTTTTTTTTCCCCTGAGCCTAAATGATACAGCCACTTATTTACAGTAAGCAGTAAACTGTGTGTGTTAGGTTCTTCTTCAGTCACACATGGTTTTGGACTATACAGATAACTTTGAAGCTGGCCTGATTCATAAACCTTAGAGAAGGCTTGGCTGAATTCTTGAATGCCCTTGGGTATCACTTATTCCCAAAGTTTTTAGGTGTCTCAGCTTGTGAATTTATGTTTAAGTCATTGAACACTTAGGCCATTTCTGCACTACACTGTTATAGTGCTATTATTCCACTTTCAACATTCTGTGGAATTCTGGGGTTTGTAGTTTGGAGAGACCCAAGAGCTCTCTGGCTGAGAATTCTAAAGGGCCCTCTCCAAACTGCAAACCACAGGATTCCATAGGATGTTGAAAGTGGAATAATAGCACTATAGCAGTGTATTGCAGAAATGGCCTTAGTCTCTGTTCATGAAAAACAGTAATTAGTAAAGCGTCTTCAAGTCTGCTTTAATACTTGAGGAGGAGGTGACTCTTCTATCAGGCAGAATGAGCCAGCAAGTGTTGGAAGTAGGAAGAGATAATTCTAAGTGTTTCACTTTCTCCACATTCCAATTTTGTGACATAATTTTTTAAAAAATAAATTCTGATAAAAATTCTTCTGGAATTAAACTCTCACTCATCAGTAGATGATAAGGAGAGCTGCATGCCATTCCATCTCACTTCAGGATTCTATGGACATTTCCCCCCTTACTCTCATGAAAGAATGGGCTTTCTGTCTGTGGCATGGTATTGGGTTTGCTGATCTATTAATATGACTGATAAAGGTGTCCCTTGTTTAAGTGATGGGGAACAGGAGTTACTCCAGATTTTGTTTGACTGCAGTGGTCATAATCCCTCATTACTTATCTGATTAGGGCTGATGTCTAGGATTAGGAAGCTGCAATCCATCATCTGAAGATCCATGTTTTCCCCAGCTCTTCTGCATTCTTTTCTCTCTCAGCATACAGGCTAGATTAGACAGACATTGGAAAAAAAGTGAAGTTCTGTGCTGAGAAAAGTTTGAAGAACTCAGATTGGCATTTGATGAGGTTATTATGCTGGATCTTTAGAAGAAAAATGCTATCTTTTTAAAAATCAAGACTCAATTAGATGTTGATCCTCAAGTTCTGGAATGCCCTCTCCCCACAATTTTACTTATTTGAACTTTTGCCACAATATGTCACTAATTTCTCAAGGGTTTAGATCACACCTTATGAAGCATCTCTGGGCATTGGAAACTAACTTTCTTTCATTCTTCCTTCCTTCCTTTCTTTTTCATCTCTCTTCCTCTCCTCACTTTCCCTCCTTCTCATTTTTTTTTGAAGTACAAGCTTCCACAATCACCCTGCCTGCATGGAAATTCTGAGATATGCCATCCTCGCAAAGTATATTTTCCAAGTTTTACTTTACCTTTACTACATATTTTCCACAGTTCAGCCTTTGGTTGGTTATGAATTCATATTTTTGAAGCTGAGCACCAGCATAACTAAGCTCATTTAAGTTCTCAAAATGACAGTTGCTCAGTAAATCTCCAGAAGCTGATCCAGAAAATGCCCGATACTGATGGAGACATGCTTTAAGAAACTGATGTTTATGAAAAACAGTATCAGACCTGATGTCAAAGAAATATTTTGTACCTGTTAATAACTGTAGTACAAATTATGGACTGTTCATTTGCACCACTGGCTTTGCTCATTATGTCTTCTTATAAACTAATAAATGGGCAAAAGCTGCTGAGAAGAAATAATTCTACACTCTTCCTGCTTCTTCTTTTCATAAAGGAGATAATAGGAAGAAGAAATATATGAATGTCAATCAGAAAAAGTGTTCTTTTAGTTTTAGTTGGTAGTGGCATGAAATGCTTTAAATTGCTTTTGGTTTGATACTTTGGTTGCTGGGATTTATATCACAGTGTCCCTAATCTGGGATGGAGGTTGTGTTGTTATTGTCTTGTTTTTGAATGGTTCCATGCTCAACATGCTCAAAATGCTGGGTGAGATCAGTTGGCCAACAGAGGAGCATATCTGTGATATGTTTTCTGTACTATGTTTCTGTACTTATGTTTCTGTACTGATGAAACTGCAGTGTGAAACTGCAGTGTTGTGCTGTCTGGATAAGGCCTGTGGTCTGTGATCAACTGTGATACTTAGCGTGAAAAGACTCTGACTTAAATCCAATTACTAGTCTCAGCTATAATAGACTCATTTAATGAATGGAGCTTTCCAAAATGTTGACTCCCCATTTATCAATTGTTTTAGTAGGTTTACCTGAGCTGGGACTCGAAATTGACTTTAGGCCTCAGAGTTCAAATTCAAGTTCACTCTTCAAGCTTGCTTAGTTCAGTCTCTTTCTCTGAGCTGAACTTTCCACATAGTGTGAAAATATAGGACACAATTAAGGTTAACAAAATATCCATGTAAATGTATAATAGAAAGCATATGAGGGAAGCTGTGGGCAGAGTCATTCTCTCCCCTCTCTCTCCCTCTGCTATCAATGTACGGATGAGGAAACTGTGGAAGATAAATGAATACTTTCTGCTCTAAATTTTCCATTCCTAGAGTGATTTTCTTTCTTTCTTTCTTTCTTTCTTTCTAGAAAGCTCTTCAGAAAAATTTACATGAAATACTGTTATATTAGCACAATAATGTAACAAACAAGATGCTTTTAAATGCAAGATTTATTTATTTTTTAAAAAATCATACAGGTACTTTTGTCAGAGAGTTGAGTTTAGTTGTGACACCCAGATGTGTATAGACAACATGAAAACAAATCAGGGTCTGTTTCAGTGTAATGTTGGAAATGTCCAGATAAAGCTGTTCCGGAGCCTCTTTTCATAAGTAATACAAAAATTGTCTTTGATATAGGATATATCATTTGTGAATGACCTTAATGCCGATGATCAAACAGAAAGGTGTTTCCTGAAATCCAAAATGTTTAATCCAATCACTGCAAATAGTTGCTAAAAGTCCAATAGCCAGTTCTCCCCAGACAAAGGGGAGACACATGGCCTTACTATTAGACAGCTTCCTCAGGCAAGTGTCACAAAATGGCAGAAAAAAAAAGTCCAATTATTTTTAACAAGATAGATACAGAGGCTTTAGTAATTTCTGCCTGAGGGACTAGAGAACTGAAGTCAGCAACATATGTAAATAATAACTAGCCTGAGTGACCATTGGCCATGCTGTCTAAGAGATTCTGGGAGTTTAGTCCCAGAAAATCAAGCTCTGCATTGAACTCGGTCTCACACCATTGATGCACCTAATCTTGCGGCCAGATTTGCTAGGGGATGCAGGGAGTTGTAGTCCAAAAGAGTAACTCTGAGTGTAATGTAAGGCAGTTTCAAATGCTCAAGCATGTACAATGATTCCTTGATACATTATCAACCACTTAAAGTTCTAGAATACAGATTTTGTTTTCATCTTCTGGGATGATTATAATTATTCAATTTGATTTCTTGGATTCAGCTCTTGATTGAGGCACCATGTATCTATTTTTTTTCTCCCTATTGAGTAAATATTTTAATCACTGAAGTATAAAATTCAGAACCTTTCTCATGCATTAAACAATTCATATCTGAAAGCTTGAACTCGACAGGCACATAATTTTGCTGCTTTCAGTAAGGATTTCAGTAAGGACACATGTCAAGAGCAAGGAATTTGTGCTGATAGCTGATAATGAAAATGGCTCTGTTTATATTTCACTTGTATTAATGTTGCAGTGCCTTGTCATTATTATAGAATAGACCTCCTATTACACAATGTCCAACTATGTAGAGAAAAAGAGATAGCATGACAACATCTCTAACAAGAACAATCAGTCTTTGAAGATGTGAAAAAGTTAGTGGGAATTTTGAGGACTTAAAACAGATACTGTTTTCTTAAAGCAATCCAGTATGGCACCCTCATCATTCTTCACAAGACTTCAGGGGTCCAGCAGAACAGACCCAAGCCATAGCTGGCTGGAAAATGCTGGGAATTGTAGGCCAAAACAGTAACTTCTCCAAACACTGGTTCCATCTAGCTTAGCAGCTTGTCAGTATCTAGACAGTGTCTGTCAATATCTAGACCAGACCTTTCCAAACTTTTCATGTTGGTGATACACGTTTTAGATATGCATTGTTTCATGACACAGTAATTCAGTAAGTAATTCAGTAAGTGGAGGCAGCCCCTCCACCTCAGCCTGGCCCACCATTGCCACCACCCTTGCCAGGGTCTTCCTCAGCTTGGAGCGGTGGTGGCTGGAGAGACAGACCTCCACCTGGACCTGGCCACTGTGGAAGCAGGAGAGGCAGCCCCTCTACCTGTTACATTTGTGCAACACACCTACACACTGCAGCAGATACACTAGCGTGTCATGACACACAGTTTGGAAAGCTCTGATCCAGGCAAATCAGTGGTACAGGCTGAATAACTGGACCTTAGTTAGCAGAATAAGTAGCAGGGCTCCCAAACTGGGAATGTAATTATTCACACCTTTCTTCTTAAAGGAAGCAACAAGTAGTTTTAACAATTTTCTTCCTGTTACAAGAAGCCTTCAAAAACCATCCTGTTTTCAAACACTATTTGCAATTCAGTACTTTTTCTGTATAATATTCACGTGTGGTTGTTTTGCATAGGATAGAGCATTTTCTGCACAGGAAATATCATTTTGTCTGAAGAAAATAGAATTTCTATGTAGAAATATTATTTCCCATACAGAAAATGTTGGTCTTTGTGCAGATCAATCATGTATGAATTTTGTATGGAATATCCTCAATTATGACATTTTCTGTGCAGAAAATAGTCTGTACAGGAAGTAATATTTCTACATAGCAATATTACTTTCAGTACTGAAACTGCTATTCTCTGCACAGAAGATACTGTTTTCTGTAGAAAAAACACCATGTGTGAATATTGTGCAGAATAAGTCCTGAAGTGTGACTTTAGAGTTTCTCTATACTCGAAAAATATGTTCTTTTTTACACATTTTTTTTCAAATATTTTTCAACTCCCCCTTCCCTATCTCAAATTTGGCAGGACAACATTAAAGTGAGTGAAGTAACGCACATAAATATCCAGAGTGTGAAGCATTAGACCATCCAATACTATTTCACAAATTAAAATGTTAAAGAAATCTCTGGTCCCCGAATTTGGCAAAATATGCACACATGCGACATGCACTGTCTTGGCTCTATTGAAAGCTAATTAATAGATGACATTATTAATAAGCAGTAGCAATCATAATGAATATAATTAATAACAAGCAACTTGCTAAGACATTGCATTATTAATTTCACAGAATAAAGAACACTATGCATGAGACACAGAGAAAAACTTCACTAGAATTGCAGACTCAAGAGGGAAGTTGCTCTCCCCTTCATTAAGTAAAGGTAGTGTTTTTAGTCAACCAACCAAGTGATTCCTGCTTTGCATGGAGAGAAGAAGCTATTGATCAGCATGGGCCAACACCTGGCAAATGAGTTTCCAGAGCTTCTTTTGTCCTTGCTGAGAATTGTAAACAGCGGTGAACAGGATTTTTTTTATCTTCCTTACCATTCTGAAATTACTAAGATAGAGATTCATCTAGACTGCTGCATTGCCGATTGCATATATTTCATTTAAGTCAATCACTAGGACTTACCTGAATGTAACTAGAATTACTTTTAGGCCTTTCATATGATTCATACCAATAGAGAATTTCATTTTTCATTTTTCATTACCTTATATGCAGGATGTTGATTTACAACTAACAAAAAAAGAAAATCACATTTCCATTCCTAATGGATCTCACTCCTTTGCAAATGGTGAGTTTTAATTACTTTCCATGGTTTTTATTACAGTGTGAGTCAGCCACTCTGTGTGAATATCATTTTCGTCATCATGCAGTCCTGCTTGCAAGTTTCTGTACATTTATTAAAATTCTTATGGAGTTATTCTCTTGAATGGTAAAACAGTCTCAGTTCATTAACTTCTCTCCGAGTTTGCCAACTTGCAGCAAGCACAATCTGCAAGCTTGAATTGTGTTGTATAATTTGTGAAACAAGCCATTTGTCAATGATTGCATAGAAAAAATGGAAAAAATGCTCTGAACTATTGTAGTATATTTTTAGTAGGTTTTCTTAATTGTTAAATAGACATACTGAAAAGAAATGTCAATATATAGAAATTCTTTACAAAATATTATGTTCAGATTTTGTCTATGTCTGCATTGGACAGAGCTCAAACAGAGGTGCATGTTATAGTGTGAGGCCTCACAGATGCCTTTAAGTATTTTAGAAGATATAAATGTAATGTTCCTAATCTATGGCTACTAAACTTTAAGACAAGGTGCCAAACATCTGTTTTTTTGTATGATAACTTAATAATGTAGTACATTCATTTGGGAAGTGGAGGAAAGTAAAGATGACCGGAGGGTCATATTCAAACCTCTTTTATTCTGGGTCAAAACTAACAACTCAGAGTTATATCTGGTGTGTGTGTGTGTGTGTGTGTGCATGCACGCGCTTTCAAGTTCCCTGTCAACTTATGGTGACCTCATGAGTTTCATAGGGTTTTCTTAGGCAGCAAATACTTGAAGATGATTTCTCATTGCATTCACCAGAAATATTAGCCTACAGCACTTGGCATTTCTTTTGTGGTACCGCAGGACTGACTGTGCCTAGTTTCTGACATCGGTTAGGATCTGGTGCCTTCAGAGTATTTAGTCCTCCACTCTAAGTGGTAGGACCAATTTAAGTTCTTAGCTAGGGACTTTCCCAGCTGTGGCGTGGGAGGTCTTTTAATTGAAGATATTAAGGATGAGTACAGGACTTTCTGATTACAAAACTTATACTGTTCAGTTGAACAATATTGTCACTCTTATGTGCATTAAAATAATAATTATACCTCCCCATATTGCTGGGAATTTAGATTTTTGTGACCCCAATTTAGTCATAGTCATTACTTATTCCCTGGTTTAAGAAAGGGAATTAGTCCAGATTCTTAAAATGAAACAAAGAATTTAGTCAGAGATGGGCATTTCCATGATGAGATGAATTTTTTGTTACATTTAACATTTCCTCAAAACAGGAACAGTAGCATGTTTCACAATAGTGGATAGACACTAATTTCTTCAAGATGATGTCTCTTGGGGTTTTTCAAGCTGATGAAGCTGATGTGTGTCTCTTTTCTAGTTGCCTTTACATTTAACTTTAAGAGAGAGAGAGAGAGAGAGAGAGAGAGACTATTTTTAGCCTATATACTCAGCCTATATTTTTCATTTGTTGTTCTCTATTCTGGCTCCATGCTTTATGAATAAGCCCCTTCTCCTTGTTCATGTTTTTCTTCAGTAATTTGGTTGCCCACTCCCTCTATGCCCAGTCCACATGTGCTGAAATAAAAGAGAGTATATTGACAGGCGTTGCTGTTTCCTTCTTCATAATCAGATAAAGCAATGAATAAGGAGAAATAGCAAAGGAGGTAAAGAGGTGGCCTACTTGATGTTGGGCTTAGCGTGTGCTCAAAGATGCCAACATTGGTCATCTATACTTTCTAATTCTAAGCAAAGACCTCTGTGAGCAAGAATTCCAGAAAACACACCCATAGAAGGTATTCAGTTGAGGAATCAGTGATGCTATGTCTACTCATTCCTTCTCAGCCCTTTTTGTGGCATAAAAAACTATTCTGATTCCTTCCTAGGTAATGGCTTTGCCTGAAATACATGTCTCATGTCAATCAATACAGATGAACTTGAAATCTGTCCATTCTGTTTGCAACAATCAGGGAATAAAAACCAGTTGTTGGCTGCTTTGCTCAGCTGGCTGCCATCAAAACAAATCTAAGCAAGCTTCATGGACTATGCACACTACTTTAGGCCAATTGATTTTGATGGGCCTGCAGGCAGAGAAGTTTTGAAAGTAATTCTGAAGCAAGATTTTGGTCTGTAATGTATAATGGTAGACAGAATTAAATTAGTAGATCATATTAGGTTAAATAGTGATATGAACCTATTTAAGCCAATATGGATAAAAATAATGCAGTAGTACTTTGGATATTAGCTAGTTTATTGGGGAAATAAAGAAGTAGTTTAAGTGAGCTATGATTAGGACTCATAAGCTGTTCATTTGACTTTTGCATTTGTGATTTTCCCTTCATTTCATTTCCTCATATGTGTTCAATTTTAGTTTTTACATTTCTCTGGCAAATGAACTATTGCCTGTAGAGTGTCATGACTAATGTCTATAGAGTGTCATGCACAATGGTGACATGTTGCTGTTGTTGTTTTGGGTGCCTTAAATCATAGGCCTAGGGTCTGTATTCTATGTATTATTTCTATTTTTAAACCCAATAATGGGGAGGTAGCAGTTTTGAGTTTCATGAAACGCAGCCATTCTTTAACAGTGATATGATGCTTATACTGCCTTCACAGCAAATAGTTAAATGTTGGAAAAGTTACAATTTATCAAATCCCCAAGCTAGCATGACCACTATAAAAAAAGTCTTCAAAAAGTTTCCAAACTTGACATTTTACATGGAGATTCAAAAGACACATCTACTCTGCATCATAAATAAATTGTACAGGGTATCTGAAAAGCAGTTTCGTACCATGTGGAGCAGTGTAGTAAGGGCAGACTGTAGTTTTGTCAGCTGGATATCCATGTTCCCAAAATATTTTCCTTGATTGTTTGTATTGTTATTTCCCTGTCCTTCTTATCTTTACCTTTCTGATCTCTTTGCTCGTTTTAGAACAAGGCAGTGGGGAGGGGGGATGGAATGAGTGGATAATTATGAAAGGAATGTGCCACAGTTGACATGCATGCACATCTTTTGTTGCCAGTTGCTGTGGGTGATGCAGCCTATTATTCTAATAGTAATTACCATAATATTAAATTATTTAATTACAGAATAGCCCAAGTGTAGGTGAGATAAAAATGAGACTTACCATTTTTGAACAACTGTCATGCATAGGCTTACATACAGGGAAATGCTAACATGAAGATTTGCAGAAATTTCACTCTGTCTTACACAGAGAGCAAGTTTAGGTTTTGAAATAGATGAAATTAAGTTCCTAAGGTCTTTAAAGGGGAGGGAATAGGATCTACTATTTAAACTGTGTATTGTTTTCTGACTGCCCATATTTGGTATATGGGTAGTTTTCATGTTTCATATTTGGTTTTCATGTCGTTTCTGATCAATGTGTCAGTTAGCTCAACTACTGATTTTCCAGATGTGGTATAAGCAGGCAAGTTTATGGCAGGGAGAGTGGAGAGACTGGATAGCACCTTCTAGATTGTTGAGGTGTTTTGTTACATTTATTTTCATGTATGAACATTGCCACCATATAATATCTGTAAAGCCATATGGCTGCATGCAGAGGACGCATGTGGCTTTCTCTTATTTTGGCAACGTATTTCTCTTTTCACATGAATGTTTCAAGAATCCTTAAAATATATTAGAAATAAGATGAAGAAAAAAAGTTCTAACAGGCTAGCATGTTTAAATGTAAATGTTTTTGTTATCAGTTAACTACCTTTATAGGGTGCGTTTGTGTGCGTATAACATGGATGGAAGGAATATTCAAACAAAAGTTCAAAAACATCCTTCTTGAGTGACAAAGAACTCTGATAAGAAATGATATGAATCACATTTTGGGCTTTATTCAATTTATTTTTATTTTATTTTTTGGCAAAGCACTATTTTCTGCACAGGAAACAGAAATTTCTGCACAAAAATATGATATTTCTCTGCAGGAAAATTATTTTTTATGTAGAAAATGTAGAAGATGCTGCTGACTGCACAGAAAATGTTCTTTTCTGTGGAAAAAAAAATATATGTGTGAATTTTAAACATAATAATTATCCAGCTACAGTACTACCAGCACAGAAATGCCATTTTCTGTGTTGAAAACAATATTCATGCAGACAAATATTATCTTCTATATGGAAAATGTTGTTTCCTGTGTAGGAAATTGTGTTTTCTGTTCAGGAAGAAAAGTGCAAAATTTGAGCAGAATACATGCAGAACTCTCAAAAAATGAACAGTTTTCAAAGATTTTCCTGCAGCAGGAAGAACATTTCTAGAATTAGTAATTGTTTCCTTTGTTTGTGTTAACTGACTCCTGTTAATCGCAGCAGCAACTGCCAAATATGTGGTGGTTTTAAAACTAGAAGCTATGTAGGATCATGACTATGTAACTTTTCTGAGCGTATCACTCTAAGTTACATATTTGTAACTTTCATAGAGGATTCTAGCCAGCAAATTTATTTCAGATCAGCTTGTCTAATCCTTAAAGTTATTTTTCAGTTTTCCCTATCATGCAGGCAAGCAGGATAAACGCAAGTAGTCTCACCCATGCATGTTATCCTAAGGCCACTGGTGGGAGGAAGTGACATTAAAATGTGAGAAATAAAGATCCAAAACATGGTAATGAAGGAAATGAAAAGATTTCTAAGTTTTATCAGTTGGATGAAAGTAGACCTTGCTGATAAAAGTCAAAAAGAAATCAATGATAAGTTATTCCCTCCACTATTAAATTATCTTTGACATTTGGGCCCTGGTGGTGCAATGGTTAAATGCTGGTACTGCAGCCACAATGTTGTGAGTTCGATCCTGCAGGACTTCACGTTGACTCAGCCTTCCATCTTTCCGAAGGTTGGTAAAATGAGTACCCTGCTTGCTGGGGGCAATTAGTTAAAAAACATTGTAAACCGCTTAGGGAGTACTTTGCGCTGATACACACTATAGAAATGTAATTGCTATTGCTATTATTTTATTTACATGTATCAGTGTTCAGTGTTCAGTATCAGTATAGAGAGAAGATTAGGGAGGTTCTTAATAAAATGTACAGGTTCCATCTTTTTTTATTATTATTATCCTCTCCCAGCGATATGTGGTAGTGAAAGCTGTACAATGAAGAAAGCTGACAAAAAAACCCAATTGAATCATTTGAAATGTAGGTTGGAGAAGAGTTCTACAGATATCAAGGACTATCAAAATGACCAATAATTGGGTCTGAGAGGAAATCAAGCCTAAATTCTCCTTAAAAGGGAAAAAGGACAAATAAGGCTATCATAATTGGGCTATACGATGAAAAAAGGTAACTTATTAGAAAAGGTAATATGCTTGCTAAAGTCAGAAGCATTAGGAAGAAAGGAAGACTGCATTACAACTGGATAGACTCAATCAAAGAATCCAAGCCCTGGGTTGGTAGGGTATGAGTAAGATTGTTGATGATAAGATGTCTTAAAGCTCTGTCATTCATAGGGTTACCATAAGTTGAAGCTAACTTCATGAGAGTTAACAACAGCAGCAGCATTTTTTTTTGTCACATTATGTCTCCCTTGTAGTCTTTAAAAACCGTAGCTAGAGAAGCCAGTCCACTCCTGACACCACTAAATTTCAACAGCTAGTTGATATCTGTGTAGCTAAAAAAACCTTGGAGGTCTAAACCTCTCAGATTCTTCTTGGACCATCTAAGATTCTACAAATCCTAGGTCTACTAGCTCAGTCGCTTGAGACATCAGGTGGGTTTTTGTAATGTTCCAGGTTTGGGCTCTTGTAATGTTATAGGGTAAGCCTTTGTGATGTCACGAAGTTGAAAGAAGGAAGGCTTGGAAGCCAAAATAAAATTGCTTCTGGATCAGTTGATTGTAGAGACTGGCTTGAGCACACTTTGGGTAAATAAGCCTTACTTGGAGAAAACCCGGCAAAATAAGTAATATACCAAACTGAAAGCCAGGAAAAGAAGCAAAAGAAGCAAAAGGCCAGCAGCTAGTGCCATTCCCAGCAGGGCTTGCCTCCCCTCCCATCTCTGACTGTACCTTTAGTATATCAGATTTGTGCAGAATTCTCCAAGTCTTATGCAACTGTTGGGGCATCTGACAGACTAACCACAAGCTCTCAGAAAGTGTCCCTCCCCACAACACACACACCAGCACTGCTTCTTTTGGGGTTTGTGCAATAAGATGAGTCACAATGAATCACATTCCATTATGCGCCTTTTTCCAGATGGCACAAGGAGGCCCAGTATATATGAACCTACTCTCTCTCTCTCTCTCTCTCTCTCTCTCCATCTCCTTATCTTGTTGCTTTTGCTCCTCCTTCTTGTTGTCCTCCTCCTTTGATACATAGATCTTGCATAAGTGCAATACATGTGCAATTACCTTTACAATGAGCAAGAAAGCACTAGTGCAAATGGATGGCTGTAAGACCAGGCTTTAAAGTCACATAAATTAGGCAATTTCCCCCCTTCCTTCTCCAGTTCCAGTCATATTTATCTGTCTACCTGGAGACACTGGGAAGAATAGCAGTTCCTTTAGACCAGTTGGTGCCTTGATACCTGACAAATCATAAGTCAGTTTCTACCTACAATCCATCAGTATCATTTTGCCAGATTCTGCCATCTTCTGAACCAATCCCCTGACCTTACTGAGAAGGAGAGTTGTTTTGAAATCAAATGTTGATTATTCTAGTTTTTTTGTTATGTTTTTTTATAGATAAATAAATCACAGTGGGGAAAATATAAGTTTTAACCTTGAACTAATCACATTTTCAGAAGTTTACTGAAAGCAGACAAGAATTTACTGTGGCTCTGTGGTGTATTAATATTTGTAAAACATATAGGCAAAATGTTTTGCTAAAGACACCAGGAGTGTCCCACAATCCTTACTACTTTTTCTGGGTAGCAAAACTGCATGTTGGCAAAGTATGGGTGCTAAATTATAAATGACATTAAAATGGCTCATTGTCTTAATTGTGCTCTCATAGCTGATGAGAAAACAAGGCCTTTTCCCTCCAAAGTCTTAAATATGTAATCTCCTCAGCTGTTCTTACCCCTCTCTTTCAAACTCCTGAAACATGAATGGCATCGTGAAACTAAAACAACAATCTTTTCAGTTTATTTCTGCTATGGAACATCTTAAGATTTTTTTTTAAGGCTTTAGAGAAATGATAACACTCAGTATGTTTTAGGAGTGCTTTATGCAAGCCAAGGTTCTGGTTTATATAGGATTACCAGATTTTTCAAAAGATTGAATTGTCCTTTTTAAAAATGCACTGACTTGAGTTGGGGGGATAAAAGGATTAGAATAATTGGGGAAAAAAAAATAATTTTCAAGCCTATCTGGGGCGAATCTAACTTCAGATGCTGACTTTAGAAGGAACATACATCTTTCAGATTTTCTCAAAGGAAAACATCTGAAATTCTGACTGTTTTGCTCCTTTTATAATCTCATCACTTTCAAATGTCAATTTGTTGAGATCCTAATTTAAGACACTCTATATCCCCAGGGATTATTCCATTGGATTTTATGGAGAAAACACCTTTTGGTTTTAATATTCCAAAGAACAATCCATGCTGCCTTTTCTGAGCCCCTTCAAAGTAATGATGTGTACATTCAGCTCCTACAGGTGCATACAACTAGACCTGACATGTGACATAAGCATGCCACAGAAAAGGGAAGAAAATTAATTTCACAGTTATGGCTATTATGAATGCGCATATCTTATCTATATTTCATTCTTCTTCCTATCTTTAATTGGCAATTTCCCCTCTCTGCACAAACTATGGTTAGCAGTGTAATTGTAGCAATGATTTTTTAAAAATAAACTATAGTTAATACAAACCATCATTTGGAAGCCAAGGTCTAGCTGTATTTGTATATTATGGTTTGATGCTGATTATGAGAATAAGTTGTTATAGGCATGCACAGTACCCATTTATGCTGACTCTGCTTCTTAGAAATACATTGTGCTATCTCATTTCTGCTTTTGTCAGCTTGTATTTTATTGCTTTGTATTTTGATTTGTTTTTATGAAAAGTGTCATTAGCAATCTTAAGTGCAAAGTTATGTGGTGGAAAAGATGTAAAAGATTTCAGATAAATAAACTGTAGTGAATTCCAAAACTGAGAGGTGATATGAACTTAGACCACTTCCACACTATGTTGTTATAGTACTGTTATTTGACTTTCAACAGACTATGGAATCTTGGAGTTTGCAGTTTAGGGAAGGGTCTTTAGAATTCTCAGCCAGAGAGCTCTTTAGTTTCAGTAAACTACAAGCCCCAGAATTCCATGGAGTGTTGAAAGTGGAATAACATCTCTATAACAGTGTAGTGCGGAAATGGCCATAGTCTATGAAAAGTTTACAGAAGGTTGTTTCATACAGAAAATAGTGACGGTTCTTGCAAAAAAAAAGTTGGTTATTTGCTGTGCAGAGCATGTACTTTCATGCACAAAACAAGCATGTGTGAATGTCACACAGAGTAAGTTCCAAATTGTGAAGATGTTCTCACAGTAGGAAGAAAATTACTTTTTTAAAAATTGCTTCTTTTGAGAAAAAAAAATTAGTGAACAATCCAATCCCTAATTACTTCATGGTTAGATAGGAACAAGCTTGAGATTTACAAAAGCCAGAGGTTGCAAGTGGGGACAAGACTGATCTCTTCATTCATCCAGGGTCAAGGCTGTCAGCTTATGGAATCTCCATTAATTCCAAAGGGTGTACTTGGGCAAGGAATATTCAGAAGTGATTTTTGCCAATTTGTTCCTCTGAAATATAGCCCATAGCACCTGGTATCCATTGGCAGTCTCCCATCTTAGTAGCAACCACTGCTTAGCTTCCAACATTAAACAGGATCTGGAACCTTTTGGGTACTTAGGTCCAGCCATGGTAGCACTGCATTATAATTACCATCTCTTCCTCCTCTTTTTTCCCTTCCTCTTGTAGGCTCTTCATCTTTAACAGTGACATATGACAGGAAACATGAACCATGCCATGGTGGGAAGAACTGTGTCTGTTGAATGCTACAGATAAAATCAGGACTTTGTTTGTTTAAAAAAAAAAATGAAGCTGTATTTCCAAGATGGAAAGAACACACTTTGCACATTTGAATGTGTGGAGAAAGGGACACTGACTAATTTTTCCATCCCTAGCAGCTGAAAAATCCTCATATGACATCAGGACATGTAATAAATTGTACAACACACTACAGAGCAGAGAAGAGTATGTGATAAGAGAACGGTAGTTTCAGGGTGGGGAATAGAACTCAACAGGGGAGTGCTACTTTCAGGAACTTCTGTGTATTTCTAATAAAATAATTAGAATGTTAGGGATTTATATCGTGTCAGTTATGCAGTGGGTATGATGATGTTTGAGTTAGTTTCTGGTTTCTATCATGTTACCATGAAAACCATCCATTTGTAATAGGTCATGGGGTATTAAATATTTTGCTGCTTACTGAATTTCTCTGTTGTTACAGAACTTCTAAGGCGGTATATTACTGTAGGGCATATTTTCGTGTAATGGCATATTTTCAATGGATTTTAACTTTCTTGTCTAACAACAACAGCAACAACTGTATCAACAGGTATTAATCTCAAGTTTTCTGTTCATAGATCTATGGGCATTCTGAAACCTCTTCTCAGTTATGAACAAGTTGATCCTACTAGAATGAGGACTGCTACCCATTTCAAAACACAGCTCACTTGTTAAACTGTAATTGTGACCAAATGAAATATGTGTTTAGACTCAGTTACTGAAGAGCAAACTGAATTAGCTTGCCACAGTTTTTATGTTCTGAGTGAAGGAGTAGGATATGCTATTTCCTAGATGATCATAGAAAATATAAGGTAGTTCATACACGAGTTGCTCCTGCATGGTAACTGCTAAAACTTAGGATGGGATATCATCAATTTTTGAATGAACTGGTAGTTTATGGAATTGTTGTATGTGTACTGCTACATTTTTTTTCTTTTGATTCTAACAGCCTTATTTCAAATTGTTCAGGCAATGCAAATTACAACTATCATGTATTTAGCCTCGTATGAATGGGTTTCATAAATTCTTATCTCCAGGGAATTTCAGATGATTTCAAGGCTATCTTGGCACATGTAAACTCATAGGCCAAGTCTTCTACCAATCTTAAGGGTTCTCACTTATGGCAGTGATAAGATCATGTGGCTATCCATACATTTTTGGACTGGCACATTTATAATCCCACACCATTAGCTATACTGGCAAATGCCAATGTGGATGGAATGTGCGGCCCCAACATTTGGAGGCCACACATTGCTCACCTTTGACCTGCAGCCCACTTTCAGTTATATAAAATGATCCAAAATATGTGGAGGAGTACCTGAAAACATTCTTATGGGTTTAAGTTTTTCCTTTATTATTTTCTTCTTTTTTTTCTTGAAGGATTGCAAGCACATACTGCCGCCCTTTCTACTATGATGTATCAGAAAGTCACATGCTAATTTCTGAAATTAACACTCCAGTGTGGAGTAAATAGAGACAGCGTCCTTACTGAACTTCAGAACATTGTCAGCAAGTAATCCACTGCTTGATGGAGGAAAACTCCAGCTGATTTCAATGACACTTTTGTTTGATTAAAGACTTCAGATTTTGTCTTTGAGAATGAGGGATGAACAGAGAATTTCTTCAAAGGAAAGAAGTAGTTCAGTGCCAGAAGCCAGCTGAGTGTTTATACAGAGGGGCGTATGCAGAATTCTAGTTGCCTAGAAAAAAATTCTCATTTAGAGGAAGAGAAACCCAGAGGGTGTCTCAAGTGACAGGGGCTCAGCATTTCTCTGGGAAGACCAGAATATGAATCAACACTTCAAGAACGCCAGCTAATTGCAGATGATGTGGAAATGTTTTCCTGTTTCAACCTATAACGCCAGCCCTACCGTTAGGCAGAGGAAGGCAGTGGCCTCAGGTAAAGTTGTTCAATGACATCAAAGGGCAGCAAGTTGTTATTTATTTGCTTTTATGGTATATTTTCAGTTTAGACTTATCTTTTTTTCCTTCTGTGGGGCCAGATAATTAGGGAACTTTCCGTTCCATGTGCTAAAATAACTTCTGCCCTTTTCTCACGTGGAGGGGCTGTAACGGGGCAGTGCACGCAGGGGCGGAGCTTACCTGCTTGCGTTTTGCTCCATCTCTGCTCCATCCCTGCGGGGAATGCAATTCCGCCGCTTCACATGCCACCGAATTTTGGCGGTGTTCAGCGGTGCCCAAAATGGTGGCCGGCGGCTTCCGGCGGTGCTCCGCCAATCAGGGCAGCGCGCCAGCCGGAAGCCCGCCCCTGGGCAGATCTGCAGAGACGCATTACCGCATCTCTTCAGATTCTCACCGGGAGCTGCCACGGATTAGTGTGGGCGAGTTTGATAAAAACCACCTGGGAAGGTGGTTTTTAAAAAAACTCACAGTGCCACCCCTGTGGCTGGCCTAGAGCAGTTGGAGGTGTGGTGCCTCACCATTTCCAACCATGCTAGCTCATCCTGCGATGTGAACGACCTCTGTCTCCGGTCGTCGCACCGCGGGGTTTTACCCCCGTGTGAAAATGGCTTTGGTTGGCTTTAGATACTATCTAGCTTAATTTTGGTTGATTGTTGGGATTCAGGAAGCACAGTGTTTTGGTTCTGGCCTGATCTTGCCTCAGCATTCTGCACATGTCTACAAAGAAGTAGATTCATACAGAAAAGGACCAACATTGCAATGGGACTTCAGTTGTTTTAACATAAGCTGTTTAATGATCAAAGGGCATGGTGATTGACAGTGTGTTGTTGTCTCATATTATGAAGCTTTACCCTTCTTGCTCTAAACCAGATGTGCTGCTTTTTCTCTTCTTCTTTATTTTGTGGCATGTGTTTCTGCATCCAAATATAAAGACTGTCTTATTCTGTTTTTCATCACTCATTCATTTAATTCATTATTGCCAGCTTTAACTGGCATTGGCTTTGGTGTCACACCAGAACTGTTTTCCATGCCTGCTATTATCTGATACTTTTTCAACTAAAGGTGCCCAAGAAGGGCATGAGGGGTACATGCAGAGAATGTTTTCTATAATCAAGGTGAAGTCTCTTAGGACAAAGTGACCTTCACCTATTTTATGTACAGTGCCCATGCCCTTGTAAACAGTGGTAGAAAATGAGATACAAACACATTCTGAAGTGTTTCAGCTCTCTGACTCTTTAATAAATATTAACCTGTATGTTGGATTCTAGCAACTATAAGTTGTACCTGTAATTGGCACTCTAGCACCTTATAGAGCATGTCTATGTGTATGTGTACACCCACAACTACACATGAAGGTGGTAAGTAACCATGCACAGACAAATTGTCCAGGTTTTGAGGGTACCCTTAATGGGTGGGCACCCTCTTCCCTAAGGCACTGTGGCCTACTTGCTGGCACATAGTTAAGAAGAAGATGAGGATGACAGCACTGTTGGTGTTCCTTTGTTTAAATGTATGACTGGTGAAATGTGTGTGGTTTAAGTATGGAAACTAGGTTTTTAATTTGTTTCTCTGTTTCATTTTGTTTTGTTAATGTGATGTGTACATGTCTGGGACACCTCCAGAACTGGGACAGATCCCTACTTGTTTATTTTCCTCACAAAACCAAAATGGAAAATGCAACATGAAAAATATGTCAACAATATGTATATTTTCTGTGTGTGTGTGTGTGTGTGTGTGTGTGTGTGCACACACATGACTTCAAGTCACCTTTGAGTTATGGCAATTCTCTTAATATATTGTCAGAGAAAGAATGTGGATGTGAGAGAGAGAGCATCATTCTTCTTTGAACATATGATCTGACTGGTCCATCTAGCACTGTAGAGTATGCCTGAAAAGGCAACAGTGAATAACTTGGGGACTTTCTCATTTGGGAATCAAAGCTTAGGCAGCTGCCCTATTGCTCAACCGTGTTTTGTTTTGTTTTGTTTTGTTTTCCTTCTTGCTTCCATCTTTTAGGTATGCAATTCTTTGTTAATATTCTCAAAGGAAGCAATAAGTGATCTTAATGATTTTCTTCTTACCATGAGATAGTCTTGGAAAGCTGGGCAGTTTGTGACTTATTATATACCAACAATTGGCTCTCTGTGTGTGTATGTGTGTATGTAGGAGACATTGTGTGTGTGTGTGTGTGTGTGTGCGTGTGTAGAAAATAATATTTTCAGTGCAGTGCAGTGCAATGTGGGAAATACTGGCCAGAATTCTACATATACTGCTTAGTAACATAAGTATCTTAGTTGCATAGTTAAGTAGTGTCTTTGTGTCTGACTCTTTCAAAGCCAGGCAGCAGCCATATAGGAGGAATCGGGTCTATTCTTCTGGGAACTGAAGTGTGAGCAGATGATGTTTCAATCACCACTCCCCTACACATCAGCCAGCAAAGCTGTGGCAGAGAAGTGTGTCAGGGGTCCTGCTTGTGATTGTCACAGCCTCGCTGGCTGGCACAGGGAAGCAAAAATATCATCCACCCCCAACCCAATCACCAGCAAAATAGACCCCCTTCTCTCCACATGTTATACCCCATAAAGGGTTATGATCATGGCAACAGTGCCATGATCCTGACTACATATGAACTGTGAATATGGATCTGATATGGATACACAGCTCCGTGTTACACCTCTGTATCTCTGATCTTGAATTCTGGCCACTGTTTGCAGGCAGAAAAAATGTGTGGGTTCCCCTACTCCCACAGGATAAGTCCTGAACTATGAAGATTCTTTTCAATGCATGATTCTCCTCAACAGGGCTTCTTCTAATCAAGAACCACACTTTTTGTCACTTTATAAATTTTATTTTTGAATATTCTTTCCATCCCTACAGTTTCTCTTTCTATATGTTCTTTATAGATTAGTGTTTTCCAAAGTTAGATTTCCAATTATTGTTTGAATTTACCTCCCAGGACCCTTAGCTAATATGACCAATTCTCAAAATTTCTGGAACAGCCAACATTTTCTGCGGATTCAAAATTGGAATATTGGTGTAGATCAGAAGATACCCAGTCAGTTTAGAAATCTTCTGCATACCGATATGTCCAACTCATGTACCTTAGCAATTTGTGGTCATTTCTTTCATTAATTTTGGCAATATCATATTCTCTGAACACCTACAGTTGCAAGATTGTAATCTGTCTCCTTTCTTAGAATTCTGCCCCTGCAGTCCTTACTCTTTTGCTACTATCAGTAAGACTACAAACTTGCAAACAATTTCTGACAGTAAGTCCCACTGAACTCAATGCATCCTCTTTCTGGGAAGACACAGATAGTATTTTGTTTTAAGCAGGTGTTTAAATATGGGAAACAAATGAACCTGCCATTGTCTCTCCCCCCCCCATTTACTCTTTAATACCACCTATTCCAGAAATTCAACCTCATTTCACTGAAAAGCCATCCTGTGCACTTTATATTGTTGAGCATAGACACATGATCTTTGCAAAGTGACTGTTTTTAATGTCAAGTATTTAAAAGGGTATGTGGCTTAGAAAATGCAAAGCATACAAGGTCTTCAGCCTGCACTAAGAAGAAAAGAGGAATTTGTGACTGCAATAGAAAAATGTGTCTTGTGTGAGAAATATTATTATGGTTGTTTTTTGAATATGAAGCACTGAGGCAAGGTGAGATTAGGGCATAAAATCCATCTGTTATTTCTGTACAGGTGTCTTTTGACATTCTGCAACATGTTACATTTGCATCTTATCCATCTGGGAAGACATGTGCTGTGCTGAGATATAAGGCCAGAATTCAGAAGTTTTCCTTTGCTTTCGTCTCCTCTCCTCATTTTTCCTCTCCTCTCCTTTCCTTTTTTATCTGGTATCCAAAACTATAAATGAATGAATGAATGAATGAATAATGAATAAATCACATTCTTTTGGCAGCCTGCTTTCTCTGTCCATCAAGGACAGAAATACATAGTGTGAGTCTAACAAGTACAAAATGCAAAACATCACATCTCTGCTAGAAGGGAGCATGTCAAATAGTTGTCACCAGTGATGGACTTATCCCAAATTTGGAACCACATATTTATCACCCTCTCCTTACAGATGAATCAAGTTTTATTGCCCTATTTAGGAACTGTGGAGGGGAGAAGGAGATGTCCCTGCTTTCTCCACTCTTGATCTCCTGTGTTGATGGGGAACATATGAAGATAGCTAGATTTGGCTGAGCTTGGCTACAGGTTTGCTACATAGTCTGAAACCCTGCACAATCAAAATGCACATTTTCCCAATATATTTTGATATGCCCTTCTTTGTTTTCAGCCAAGAGCTGGATCAGAACTTTCAGGAAATGTGATAATTGGTGCATAACTAAGTTTTAATCAGTATCTTAGTCAATGATCTGTGAATCAAGCCAGTTCATATAAGAATAAATAAGAAGGAACTCCTCAAGCATACTTAAAGGGAATGTATGAGGATTAAGGTTGTACAGCTGTTGAACTAACATCTGGGGACACAAAGATTTTTTTTCCTCCTTCACCAATAAGAATTTCCAGCCCCCTCTCTCATTTAACAATCTTAGACAACTATTAGTGCCTATCATCTATGCACTACTAATATGATTACTGAGTGCCCTAATCATGTGGATGCTAAAATGCAGATATAGAGTTATTAGAGCCAGGAAGTTTAATTGATGCAATATATGGTACAGATGTCCTCCATTTTTTAACAGTCCACTTTTCAACCATCTACTCTTCTGACAGTAACCAGAACTACTTCTGCCCTCCACTCCATCTATCTGACTTCTTCCAGAGTCTTGCCCAGTCAAAAATGTCCTCATGGAAAAAGGAATGGATTTTGTTGTAAGCTTTATGCAGGCATACATCATCTGGAAACTGTCCCCCCACCCCCTTATCCCACCTGCCACTTCATCTCCTCCTCACTCCTCCTCTTCTCCCATCTCAGGAGTTTCTTATGCTTATAGCAGCTTCACTGCCTCACTGTCTTAAAGGCTGAGATCAGCATTTTGACAATTTCCTGTTTTTGACAGACCTCTGGTCCCTAATCTGTTCAATAAGGAAAAGATACCTGCACTGGTTTAAGTGATCTCTTTTTATGAGCTTTTCATCTTTTTTTAAAATTCATTTTATTCTTTTACAGAGGCAAGATTTATTTTAATGCTGTAAATCGGTTAACTCTATTTTAATGTTCTTTTTTGTATGTTTTATTTATTTATTTTTTAATTGAGACCTGCTCTAGGTCTTAATTTTAGAGAAAAAACAGATAAATAACAACAACAAGGGTCCAAAAGCAGAACGTTGGTCTCCATTGATTGTGTGATATGTCTGACTTTGCATCTTTATCATTTAAGATCCTTACAACACATATTCCTAAGTATATCCATGGGAGAAGAATTTTGCCCAGCCACCCCATCACTAGGAGACTTTGCCCTACTTTCTCATGCACCAAGGGTACTTGAGTAGTTGTCTAATCCAGTTGTCTAAGGAGTTGCACAGAACCTTTATGTGGAGTATTCCAAATAAGTTTTCTGAATCATAAATGGAGTCCTACATTTTATATTACATATCATCTGTGCAATTTTGCTCTATAAGGACTGAAGTTTGTGTGTACATGTTGTACAGAAACTGGATGCCCATGTATGTATGTTCTCTTGTTGGACTCATAGACCAGACAGGCCCTTGATGAATGAAGTCACCAGGACAGCAGATATTCAACTGCCAGTCATGATGAAAACTAATCTGGTGTGGAGAAATCAGGTAATAAACACATGTAAAATAGCTATGAAGATCCTTGATTTCAGTAGACAGTATTTCTGTGTAGTTGTGCTGAAGACTGCAGTCCTGATAGCCTAATAAAACTTTAAGCCCTTCAGAACGGACCTGTGGAGTAATCCAGAGTGTTGCAATGACCCAGATAAACAAGAGCTCATTATTTATCACAGAGACCTTTCTCTTACCATAGTCTGACCTGAAGCTACAATTGGCCTCCAAGATACAAATGTTGCAAGTTTCAGTCAGCTCTAACCCCATGGGAGTACATCTGGAAGACTTATACCACGTAAAATAAAAGGGGAATAGTATCCCACAGTGCTTAAGCAGGCTCAAATATTATGGTGGGAACTCAGCCTTACAATGCAATCTTGGGCAGATTTACTCAGTGGAAAGATTTGCTGTGGTCAATAGGGCTTACTCCTCAGTGTATAAAACTGTTACATAGCAGTGCATTACAGATGTATGTATTCAGAAATATGGCCTATTGAGTTCAGCAGGTTAAATTTCCCAGTAAAAGGATATAGGATCCAACCTTAATTTACCTTATTTCAAAGTAAGCATGTTACTATGAAGAGACAATCCTAGCAGTGTATTTTTAATTCATGGTGGGGGTGGGGGGAAGCTAAATATTATTTGTTGTGTGTCTTCATCACTATGAAACAAACAAATTTGGTCATAAACACTTTATTCTTGACAATGATCCTACATTGCAGTTGTGGATCCATAACTGTTCCATATTCATCCATGTTCCACCTTCATGGTCATGGAACTATTGCCATAATCACAAATTCCTTGTAGCAATTCCTTGTTGCACTGCATTACACTGATGGGAGAAGTTTGGAAACATCCTGTTGTTGCACCCCAATCACCTGCAGAAGAGACCCCTGTTGTGTGGCTGTCAAGTCTTAAGGCAGGTTTGGGGAGCTGGGTGAGGAGACCAGATATAGTTAGGCTATTGTAACTATGTGTAGGATGTAGGATCTTTGCATGTGTTCTTAATTCTGCTGCAGAAACTAATTAATTGACTTGTTGTTGTTGTGTGTCTTCAAGTAATTTTTGACTTATGAGAACTTTATGGCAAACCTATAATAGGGTCTTCTTGGTAACATTGTTCAGAGGAGGCTTGCCTTTGCCTTCATCTGACCCTGAGAGTGTGTGACTTGCCCAAAATCACTCCATGGGTTTCCATAACTGAGTGGGGCTTCAAAGCCTGGCCTCCTGAGTTATAGTCCAACACTCAAACCACTACACAACACTGTTTGTCTTACACTTACTAAAATTTGCACAGCACAGTATTGGAAAAAAGTTAAAGGAACTTTCTGTAAGAATAGTTTAATAGAATCTGGTATATATAGCACTGGTATATATGGTGGAATCTGGTACCTATGAGTAAATGTACTGGGCCTCATGTAGCTAAATTAATTTAGAACTGGACATTGTTTGCTGTATGCCAGAACAATAAATTTATTTTAGGGAAAAAAAGAGCAACAGAAGGCTCTTCTAAACCCCCTGAATTTCCAAATGACACAATGAAATCTTATGCATATCTACTAATAAACAGGTCCTATTTACTCTTTTCAATGAGGTTTACACTTTGGTAAGTTCATTATACTTCAAATGAAATATGCATACTTACTGAAGAATAAATCTCATTGAACTCATGGAGTGTACTTTGAAGTATACATGTAGAGCAGTATGCTCTGAAAATATTATAAACAAAGGCCACAGCCTGACCACCCCAGTAAATTATGAAATCATCTTGGATTATAGCTTTTGTTTAGTTCATATAGCTACGCTACCTAGGAATGATTTTATTTCTCATCTGTGGATATTTCATTTTTTTTCTTTTTTTTCTTAAAAGAAAAAAAAGTTGCATAATAGAATATTTTTATATCCAAATTTGATTGTCAATACATATCTATGAATAGAAAAAAAGAAAGATAAGAAAGAGGGAAAAAACATATCAAAATAAGCTTCAATGTTAAAATTAATAATACAAAAATTATATAAAAAATTGACCAATCCAAAAAAGATTATCTAGAAAAACACTGTTATAGTGTTATTATTCCACTTTCAACATCCTGTGGAATTCTGGGGTTTGTAGTTTAGGAAGCCAAAGAGCTGTCTGGCTGAGAATTCTTAAATGCCCCTCCCTAAACTGCAAACCCCAGGATTCCACAAGATGTTGAAAGTGGAATAACAGCACTATAACAGTGTAATGCAGAAATGAGTTTGTCAAGGTCTTTACAGCCAAAGTCACTTTAATCACTACATAGAGATACAATAATTATACCTGTGGATAGTTAAGACACCTGGATTTGTGTCAAAGTAGACCATGACTTTTATCGATGTAGAAGTCAATCTACTTTAGATGTTAGTCTGAACTTTTGAGGGAAAGGGGTTAGTACCACCAGTATCTCCCTTAACGTTCAGACTACAGCACAGAATGGATTCAGTGCCACCTTGACATGAAATCTCCCAGAAAGGAAACATTCACCACACATCTGGTGCAACTATCGTAGGCCCTAACTTTAGCACGATTGAAAGACAAGCAAAAGCTGATATGGTATGGCTAATACTGAGTTTTAAATCATGACTGCATGCACTTTGGGCTTTTTACCCAAAGCTGAGGTTGTCAGAGCTCAATTTTGTACGGAGAGGAGTGAATTCCTTTATATTGAGCTCAGAGGTTTATACAATCCACAGTCTCTTCATCCCACCACTTTAAAGGACTAGGAGAGGTTGCAGGGGCAGGATTAATACAAGTATGCCAACTTAAGTGGCTGGTGGATCATTGCTGTAAGCATGCAGCTCCTCATAATATTATTGGCAAGAAAGCTCTGTTTTCAGCCTTTCGGGAGCTGTTAGAATACAGTTTTTATCTTCCTGCTTTCAGTATGCTATTTCCATAATTAACCCTCCTTCATCAAAAACAGGCTAGATGGAAACATGCTTTTCCATTATAATTGTGAATTAGGAAAATGGTAGTTACATATAATTAGGAACACTATAGGAACACCATTTATGATGACATGCTAGCTACTAGAGTCTGGTATTTGATGGACTTCTTGTTCTTGCTTGTTTCATTGCGATTGCTATTTAGAGAGAAGAAAAATGTTTCAGGTGCAATCCAGCTATGATAAAGCACAATGATTTTGACAGTACAGTTAAATATGTACTTGGAATAAGTACTTGGAGTGTCTGGATCCACATGCTATTATCATTATTGCTATTACTTAGGTATAGTTTTCAGTGAATTTAAACTAGCCAAAGACAGAAGGCCTTAAGAACTTGGCAAATTTTAGTGAGAGAAATGAACTGTCTAATTCTATACATATGTTACTCATAAATAAGCCTTACAAAACTCATATTAGCTTACTGCAGACTTAAGAACCATTCTTACTTCTCTAAGTAAAATCTGTGGTATTCAAATATGTTCATATTAGGTCAGATCATACACAACAGAAGTCAGAAAATTCCTGAGAATTACAGTGGATGCACATAAAGAGTTTGATATTTTTTTCCACATCATTACCTGTGGGTGACCTAGAAATGCAACAGATTTCCTCTCCTAGTTTGTACACATGATGGTTAGAATGTAGGCATATCTTCCTCCTTCTCGTCATCCTTTATAAGAAACAGCTATTTATATGTGAAATAAAAATGGACGGCTTCGTGTCCTGGAGGCTTGTAGTCTAAAACAGGGAAGCTGAATTGGAGAGGCAAAAGAGACAAGGAAACAAAAGCAAGAGCAGGGGAAAGATTATCATGATGTCCTTATGACAGTTCTTCCACTTATTCCAGACCTTTCACTCCACTCCTTAAAAGAGCCCAAAATTTGTAGAGCATATCTACCTATCTCTCCTCCCATAAAAATCAAGGGGACTAACCATAATCCAGATTTTACTCATTCTCTCCATAAACTGGTTCACATCCAAAGAAATGGCAAGCAGCTTTTCGAATGGTGAGGGTTCAAGGCAGTTTGTAACAGGGACTGAAATGAATTTTTTCAAAACGCTTTTGGGGGTAATTCTTTTGCTTCCAGTTCATGAAGGTAGCACTATAGTTTCAACATAATTGAGCAGGTTAAAAACACCATGAATCCTTCATGTTCTCTGAATTCTAAGAAAATGGAATGATCATATGTTCACTTATGTAACAATAGATATATTGAACTAAATGAAAAAGCAAACAGGAGAGGAATTGTAATAGACCAAAATAATTATGAGACCTGATTACTCAACAAAATAAATTCCAGAATGTAAAAACAAAATTAAAAAAAGAATAATTTCCCAGGTGTTGGATGTAAGTGTAAAGCTGTAGGTTTCTCATTTTTTTGAATATATGAAAATCATTCTTGGAGAAAAAATAGAAAAGAAAGATTCATCAAGAATTATCTTTATTTGAAGCTAACAAGGAAATATTCTGGTTCCCTCTGCCCCCTCCCACCACCATGAACATATGAGGTGAAAATCAGATAGAACAAGTTTATCTGAGGGGTTCTATTTGAAGCACAGTTGTCTCCACGGATCAATGCTTGTGTGACAAGGTGGCAAAAAATATATAGCTTGTCTTAGATTACAAGAGACCGTTGAAACAATCTGAATCCGGCTCTACAACATACAACATCTCATCAATTATACTGACACTTGATGGGGGGGAAATGAATACTATAGCCTTACACACTTTAAAGGATAACCAATGTGTGGGCACAACCTTTACACGTTCAGGCATTCACACGGAACACACAATTCACAATAACTAGGGATGGATAAAAATATGTTAGTTTCACATTCTTCCCCATTTGATTTTTTTTTTAAAAAAAGAAATCTATTTATTTATATCCTGTTCATTAAACAGAAAGTGTGGATCTTGGTAAAAGTGTGGATCTTGGTCTTTGTATAAAAATGGACAAGCCAAATGCAACATAAATTCCCAAATTCATAAGTTTGGGGCATTTCCAGTGTGCAGAAAGCCATGCTTTTCTTGGGTCCATGCAACTTTTGAAAATTATGATCCTTTCAGGAGAGAGATATCCTAATTCCACAACAAAAATATTTATGCATTTATGTGTTATATTTATTTACTGAAAGCAAACGGATTCCAACAAACTACCAAGCCTCCAAGGACACATCTATCAGTTTCATTTTCTCCCATATTTAACTTTTTACAACTTCAAACCTTTTTCAATCCTGTTTGTGTTCCAATTTGTTATTGTTGCCAAGTTTTTATTAACAAATCAAGCAAACATTGGTTGGCGTGCTGTTAGTGTCGTACACATGCATAAGTTTTCCTTACACCTGTGTATTCCCCATTTTGAACAATGTAGAGGTTGATACTTCCTTTATCCCTTGGCAGCATCCAGTGCAATCCCAGTTGTATTGATATTCTGTTGCTTGTGGAGAGTGAAATGACTATGTGTGATAATGAGAGCTTCAGAGGACGACAGCAGATCTCAGTCCTGATGTAATCATTTTTTCATTTGGAGAAGCTCCTCCAATCCTACCTACACCCTATAATACATGTATTGGTCATGTGGGACCAGGAATCTTTAGAAACTGTAAGGTAACTCTGGGGATGGGTATATAGTTTAGCCTAGTATAGGTCCACATGTGGAACTACTATACTATGGTAAGCCAGGCATGTACAGAATCCAGCTGAAATAACAATTGAATATTACTTCAATATCACAGTGCAGTAGGCTGGTTTTGGGATGCAAGACAGGCTTTTCAGTACATCTGCTGCCTGAAGTAACTTCTTCACTGGAATGGCTAACCTTATGTTGGCACACTTATTCAAAGAATAACAAGCACGGACTCAGGCTTCACTGTCTCCCCACCCCTCCTCTTTTCTTCAGCTAGCTCATGGTGGTTCATGGCTTCCATCTCAGTAGAACAGGGAATCTACTTGAGATATCAGTCACAGTGTTAAAGGGGCTATTCAAAATGATGAACCTATTTTAAGGACAGGTTCAGCACCTTGAATAGTTCCTTTGTGATTGAGGTTGAAAACCTGGGGTGGATTCAGCACCCAACTGACACGGAAATCACCAGTTTTCACGGCAAATTGTCACTCAGCAGCCTTCTAGCATTCTCCGCACACACATGTACACCAGGTCCATCCTCATGAAGTCCTTGGGCTTAAACATACAGTCTGTAAGACTAGAACAAACTTGTTAAGACAGTTGTAAGCTGGGCAAAAGGGGGTATTTTGTTCTTTTGACATCTGCCCTTATCTGTCAGTTCTTTATCATTTGTCATGCTTCTCTGTAAATGTATGTATATTTGATTGATGTCAAAATGGATGGTCTATTTCATGGTTAATCACAAACTGACAGTCTAGCATACTCTATCTGACACAGAGGTACACATATGCCAGTTTGCAGTCCTTTTTATCTGATGTGACAATTCTGATTTAATAATGCATGTCCAAGTGTGTGTGTTTTTTCATGAATTTACAGATTAAGGAAAGGTGCTGTTTGACAGTGCAAATGATAACTTGATTTGACCAAACAAATCATACTTTTTTTTAAGAAAGTCTCATCAGTAAACAATGTATAATTGCCTCCCACAGTCCAGAATGAAGATATCTGATTTTGCAGATGGACAGAAGTAAGGTCAAACACTCTTAAAAAAAAGAAAAAAAAGATATAGATATACGGGTATAGTATTCTTCTTTGAAAGTAATTGGAACTTATTTTAAAGTACATGTGGCTCAGGGGATGCCGTCAACTTCAAATGGAGATATGCCTTCTTAGTGGGGGGTTTTGAATGCTTTCCACCCACCCAGAATGCTTTCATTCCCACTGTGATTTTTGAAGTGATTCCTAAGCAACGAAGAAACACTGGATAGTTAGTTCTAGTTAACTTTAATGAGAACTGAGTGCACAAGTGCCTCAGGCAGCCTCACAAACCTCCCACTTTCTATCTACATCTGACATCTGACGAACCATAATCTGAGTAAAGAAAATATATTCTGTCTTGCTGCTGGTAACAATTTCTTCCATGTTTATCACTACAGTATTCAATTTCTGCAACCTAGCATGTCTGGGTTTGCATCTGGAGAGAAAAACCTTCATCTAGTAAACTATCATAATGCCCTGGCTGGATTATATTCAGTACTATCAATCATTTATTTAGAAGAAAAGAGAAATTGGATAGATTCAGATGTCCCTCCAAAATGATGATGGACATGACTGAAAACAGTCAGTCAAGAACCAGAGTCCAGAGTCAAAAAAAAATATCAACAGTTTTGTATGACTGAATCTTTGTATTGAACAAGCAAATAGAGTTTCCATTGTCTTGAAGTGTTAAGACTAGTTACAGTTTTTGCAAGAAGAGGACATTTGCTTTTCACTTATCTTTATTTTTTTTCAGAAAATTTATGTATTTATTCATTTACTTGTCTTTGACCCTGTCATTCCAGTATGAAAAGTACTTTTATCAATACTAAAATGTAATTGAAAAAAGATTAAAATATGAAATTTAGTCAACTAAAAATATAATTAAAATATAGTAATAGATAGAGCCAGCTCCCAAACAATTAAACCTCTTTCCCCAGTTGTGGTTGTTGTGTGGTTTCAAGTCATTTCTGACTTATGGTAACCCTAAGGTGAACCATATACTCTCTTCCACAAACCCCAAAATAGCTAATAGACACAATTACTGAAGTCTGAAGAAAACCTCTGGACACACAACAGTAGTAGGTGAATCAGGATGAGCAACCACACACTCAATACGCATTTATACAAGTGGTTTCTTAGGTGCTTGGTATATGTGTATACGACAACTCTGATGCCATACTGTTCTTAAACTGGTCAAATACTTTCTTTCTTTCTTTTTTGGATTTTTTTCTTTTTTTTTTAATTTTATTTTTATTAAAGTTATAACAAACAATATTTACAAATAATCATTCTTTCTTTTTATAAATATATAAGAACCAGAAAGCAAAGAAATATATACAATCAAATTTATATACCTATATACTTATAAATTTATATACCTGTCCAACATCTAATTCTGTTTCTATTTCTTCTTCTTCTATTGATCTTCTATCTTAATCTACATAAATAGATAAATAAATAGATCATTTTCCTTTTTATATGACTTGCCATATATTTTGAAAATATATTTTTCAATTCCCTTTTCCCATATCTTTGTTTGTTTTCATTCTTTCCATGTTTCTTTCTGAATCGCCCATTTTCTTTGTATGTATTGTTTAATTGGTTTCAATTCTTCCCTATTTTTCCCTCTTGTTTCACCCTTAAGTACCATTGTCAAATCATCCATCATTATCACTTCTGATAGTTTAACATCCCTCGATATCAGGTATATGTTCACACTTCCAGTACTTTGCATAAGTAATCCTTGCATTTGATACCATATATAGTATTATTCTTCAATATCTAATATGCTCTTTTTCTATTTGATGTAACATATTTAAAAGAAATATTTCAGGGTGCAAAGGAATATTAATTTGTAATATTTCCAATATTTTCTTTTGAATGCTTTTCCAATATCATTTAGCTTCAGGGCATGACCACCACATATGAAAAAATGTTCCTTCTTCTGTCTTACATTTCCAACATTTACTGGAAATCTTGTACATTTTTCTTAATTTTGCTGGGTCTAAGTACCATCTATAGCAGTGGTTCTCAACCTGTGGGTCCCCAGATGTTCATGGACTTCAGCTCCCAGAAGCCCTGAGCATTGACCATAATGGCTGGGGCTTCTGGGAGCTAAAGTCTACAAACATCTGGGGACCCACAGGTTGAGAACCACTGATCTATAGAGCATCTTAAAGTAATTTTCTTTCAGCTTTTGGGCTAATGTAAATTTTTGTGTGTTCTTCCAGCTTTTCTCCCAATGTTCCAAGCTAATTTCATGTCCTATATTTCTTGCCCATTGTATCATTGAATCTTTAATTATTTCTGTCTCTAATTCTCTGTTTAATAATATTTTGTATAGTTGAGCCACCATATGTTCTTTTTTTTCAAGAATGACATTTTCAAATTCATTTCTTTTCCTTATACTTTCAAATCCTTCCAATTTGTTATCCATTTTAAATCTTTCTTTCAATTTATTATATAAGAACCATTTACATTTGAAATCTTCCATCTCTAGTTCCTCTCTTGTTTTTATTCTTAGACTTGTCTTTTCTTCTACTAAAATATCTTCATATCTGATCCATTTTTCTTTCTCATCTCGCCATCTTCCAAATAAGGCTTCGTGGGAAGATAGCCATAACGGGATTTTAATATACATCTTCCTTTTAAATTTCTTCCACATTTCTAATAATGCCCTTCTAAGATAATGGTTGAGGAATTCTTTATCTACTTTGCTTTTATTATACCAACGATATTCATGCCAGCCAAATTTCAATTCTGATCCTTCCAATTCCAATATTCTTTCATTTTCAAGACCTATCCATTCTTTCAACCAGGTCAGGGCATTTGCTTTGTAATATATTTCAAGATCTGGTACACCAAATCCTCCTCTTTCTTTTCTCTCTATTAACATCTGCCACTTTATTTCTGGCTTCTTCCCTCCCCAAATGAATCTTGATAAATCTTTCTTCCAATCACAGAAACATCCTTTGTTGATTATTATTGGAAGATTTTGAAAAAGATAATTAATTTTTGGAAGAATATTCATTTTAATTGATGCTATCCTTCCCAATAAAGATAACCTCAATTTAGACCATTTCTGAACTTCTGTCTTTATTTCAGTCCATAATTTTTTGTAATTATTTTCATACAATTCATTGTTTTGTTTTGCTATTGCAATCCCTAAATATTTTATCTTTTTTTCTGTCTCAAATCCCATCAATCGTATTATCTCTTCCATTTCTTTTTTAGTCATATTCTTTGTTATGATTTTTGTTTTACCCTTATTAATTTTAAATCCTGCTATCTCTCCAAATTTTTTAGTTGTTTCCAGTAATTTTTTCACACTTGACTTTGGATCTTCAAGAAAAATCACAAGATCGTCAGTATACGCCCTCAATTTGTATTCTTGACTCTTTACTTTAGTCTCCTTGATATCTTTATCAGCTCTGATGATTCTAAACAGCACTTCCAATACTGTTATAAATAACAATGGTGAAAGACAGCAGCCTTGTCTCGTACCTTTTTTTATTCTGATTGGTTTCGTTTTCTCACCATTGATTATGATTTGAGCGTTTATATTTTCGTATATTTCTCCAATCCATGTGCCAATTTTTTCTCCACAATTCATCTTCCTAAGTAATTGTAGCATAAATTCATGTTTGATGTTATCAAAAGCTTTTTCTGCATCAACAAATATCATAGCAAATTTCTTCTCATTATGTTTTTCATGATATTCTATCATGTTAATTACTGTTCTTCGGTTATCTTTTATTTGTCTTTTAGGTAAGAATCAAATACTTTCAATCATTCTCTTTAAACATAAAAATGCATATTTATAGTGCATATTTATGGTGAATTAAGTCAATTTCATTTCAACTGAGCTTATTCCCAAGTGAAAGTGTGTAAGAATGCAGCATTGTAATGCAATCCTAACCCTCTTTACTCGTAAATAATACCCACTGGAAGGAATTAAATTTATTGTTGTGTAAGATCAGAAGGTAGCAGTTCTGTAAGAGTAACCAGCCCTATTGAAGGCACATGTTGATATCAGACTTTCTGATCCTTTCTAAACTCTACCACACTCTTACTGGTTAGGCAGAAATAGGGCTGTGCAACTATTAGACTCACAGAATCACAGAATAATAGAGTTGGAAGAGACCACAGAGGCCATCCAGTCCAACCCCCTGCTATGCAGGAACACCCATCAAAGCATTCCTGACAGATAGCCATCCAGCCTCTGTTTAGAAACCTCCAAAGAAGGAGACTCCACCACACTCTGAGGCAGCATATTCCACTGCCAGGCCGCTCTGACCATCAGGAAGTTCTTCCTGAAGTTTTGGTGGAATCTCTTCTCCTGTAGTTTTAATCCATTGCTCCTTTTCCTAGCTTCTGAAGCAGTGCAAAACACTACTAAAGTGTCCATGGCTACAGGATTTTGTCTCTTTCTTTTTCACTTTTTCTTTGTCAGAAAAAAATACTTTCCTATCACAAGCAGGTTCCTCTGTTGTTGTTGTTGATGATGATGATGTTTATTTACTTATATAGGACTATCACTGTACATAGTGCTTTACAAGAAAAAGAACAAAAAAACAGACAAACAAACAAAAACAGTTCCCTGCCCTCAGGCTTACAATCTGAAAGCACAACACACAAGGAAAGGGGATGACTGTGCGGGAGGCGATTAACTCCTGCAGAAATGGCCTGTTCTTCCTTTTATCATCTTCTGCCAGGAGTGGAGCTTTGTCTGGCCCTTCTTTTCTCCTTCTGAGGCCAGAGCAGTAGCAGTTGGAATGGAATGGAGGTCTTTTCATCTGCTTCTGGGCCTATGCATGATGGAGCTGTGCCTGGCAATCAGAGCTGGTTGAAAATTCTGTTCCATAGTAGAAGCCTGGCTGAAGGACAAAAACACAGTGCATTTATGTGCTCTCTCACCCTGACCATTACCACAACCTTGCCATACTTTGTCCCACCATACCATGTTGGTCTTCCTTCCAACCTAATAGATGTAGACACTATGGAAGCATCCCACAGTAGCTCAGAGGGGGCAGGAAATGATTCTAGTGTTGGTTTCCCCCCTCCAAAACTTCACAGGGGACTTAAGCTCAGTCCTGTTATCCTGGATACATATCATCAGAGTTGAAGATTGCAGTTCACAGTTTGCATCTAGTTACATCAGTGAAGTAGTTCAAGTGCTTTGCATAAAGTGTTGCACATTTGTTGAGTTAGCACAAAGGTGGTATCTGACAATGTTTATGGCAAGTATGCTTGTGTAACTGACTGTGAGGAAGAGAATGTGCAACTGGTTGTTGAAGATGTCATGCAAGCAACAGTACAACCCGTTGCATAGCTGGTTGTGTAAACATTTCCCTAAGTGGTTGGGCTACTAGTTCTATAGCTTTTCTGCAACTACTTGGTATAGTACCTTGCACAAAAGTGCAAGCCAACAGAATAGCACTTGCAGATTTTTTGCTCAATTAACATTAAGCTGGATTTAGAACAAATTGTCTTGTCTCTAAATACAACTATCCAGCATGTTCATGTTTTAAATTCTGCTTTGTGCTGTAGACTTGGGGAAGACTTAGTCTTTTAAAAAATACCTTAGCAACACCCTATCAAGTTCTACCAGAAAGTAAATAGCTAGAGCTTCCAGGTGGAGTTATGCACCCCCATCACCATCAAATCATGCATTCATTCACTTAGATTTGAGCATAGTTTCCCAGTCTGAGGTGCAATTTCTGTCCATGTTCACTGTGCAAAAGAAAGCTAGCCCTGTCACACAAATCTTTCTTCCTACTGTCTATTTCTGCTTCTAGTTAGGATAGGTAGATAACTGTTTGTGTTCCTGTGTGTCTTTTGGATTTCTTAAAAGTTATTTTAATTTGCTGGAATCCTACATCAAAGGTTACAATTTGTAAAAGTTTACAATGACTTAGATACATCTCTGACATGATGTTTCTAGTAAACTTCAACATTGTTTGTCCTGGTGTCCTACACAATACACCCCAACATGCAATGCTGCCATTGTGAACAGGATCCATAGCGTGACAATTATCATTGTGTAATGGGACCCACTAGATGGATCCACTTGTGCAATGGTCCCAAAGATATAATTATATCTCTGCTCCTTCTAAGAACACCAACATTGTGTAATGGTGTAATTCATCTTTACACAATTATAGGTCACTTTACAATGGCATAATTACCTAAGACAATGACAGATTGATTGATTGGTTGGTTGGTTGGTTGGTTGAATCCATGCATCTGTGAATAACTGTCTATCTGGCTGTTTGCCTCATTTATTTTCAGAGTGCTCAGCATTTTGGAAATAATCAATATTGTCATTAATAGAAAAGTCTTTGTGAAATTCATACAAAACCTAATGGAACTTTACAGCAGTATCACAGTGGCTGAATTACTATATCTGTGTCCTTGCCATGCTTCTCCTAGTCCCTAGAGAGGCAGAACCTTTCTTCCTGTGTTTCCCAGGAAAAGAGAAGAACTTCATGTTTTGTTTGTAGTCACCCTGATCTGAAGTGATTTAAGATCACTTAGGGCAAGAAATGAGAAAAGAATGGCACAAAGAGATGAAACAAGTATAATGTATTTGTGCAGGATTTTGGCATTGCAATGCCAATTTCTAAGATTCATCCGGTACATTGTATCACACATAATTAATTGGTTCAAACAAGATTTGGACTCTTCCCAGTAAGCCATCCCTCCAGCAATTGGCTGAGCTGTTGTGATGTCAGAGGATGTTCACAGAATTTTCTAACAGCTTCAGACGGGACAGCTAATAGTGCAGCTGTTAAGAGGAAATGAATGAATGCCTAGGGAAAGGAGCAGCTGCCCTTTGGAGGAATGGACTACTGGAGGCAAGAAGTATGAAGAGGCTGAACGTAAGCCTAGATTAAAAGTGAAATGCAAAAAAGTGGCAGAGAGAAAAGATGAGAAAGAATGAAAAATTCTTTGTGTATTTGGGAAATCTGAAGCAAGAAAAGAGGACTAGAAAAAATGGAAAGCTTCAGGGAAGGAGCATAATGGGACACTTGGTTGAAAACATCTCACTTAGGGTATTTGGGAAAAGAAAGGTATGTAAGAAGACAGGCAACAAAAGTGACAATGGATTGTTAAACACTGTTGCAAACTACTTGGAGTAATTGATCCTGGGGCTATATGGTCAGCAAGATGAAACAGAAAGGATGAGTTTGAAGGGAAGGTGTTTTATATTTCACTTCTTTCCTTCTTTCCCTGTTTTTTTTTTTTTTTTAAGTATGCTGCCACCTATCTCTAATGAAGTTAATAATAGAAGGATTTACTAAAAATATATGGGTATGGAGTAGCTTTAGGACCAAGAAAAGCTAATGAGGAATGTTTTATTTCTCTCCCTCTTCATTCTTCCCCCAAAGCAAAAGTTGCTCCTGGGGAAAGGGAAGATGAAAACTGGCCAAAGGCAAGCACTAGCTGTCAGACAGGAGCTGAGACCAATTTCATGCATCTGTGCAATCCATGAAAATTTGAATTTTACGGTGCACTACTCTGTAGCAGAGATAACAGGCAAAGGACTAGGAAAAGGCAGAATGAGAAAAGCATTAGAAACTGTAGCCATCTTTTTCTGTATTATCTTTCCCCCATGTTTGTATTGCAGTGTTGACACAGCAAGGCCCCAATCCTCTTCTAGAATGCTTTGTTGTGCATGAGGAGTAATCCAGGGAAGCCCAGATAAACACTGAAGAACACATTTAATCCAGAAACACACTGACATCAGCTGCCTAAGGGAATCTTCGTTTCTGGACGACATGAGGACAAACTAATAGGTCCAAGAAAGATGAAGAAGAAGGAGGAGGAGGAGGAGCAGAAGGGGGGAAAAGATGACTGGTAAACCAATTTTTCATTTAGCTTACATTTTTGTTTCTGTCCTTTATTAGCACAAGCCACTTACTGGCCTACTGTGGACACTCAACCCTCACAATGTATAGTTTTTTTCACAAATCAGAAGGAATTTGACACAAGAGGATTCTGCACGTGGTAGCCAGAAGCAGCTTGTAGCTTTCATATCAGCAACTCAATGAATCTGTCACAAGTATTCATACTTTGAAAGACCTGTCCTAGGTGCTAAAACGTTTTTTGTGGGGGGTATCATTCAGCACCTTGAATAGTTCCTTTAAAGTCTGGATTAAAAGCCAGAGCAGATTCACTGCCCCTCTCACGGGGAGGATATCTCCCTCCCATTGTAGCAACATGCTTTGGGAGGATACAGGGACAGAATGAACAGAATGCTAAGTGTTTATATTCCCAAGTTGTTCTTTATGTCTTTTTTCTTCTTCTCTATATTCAAAAATATTTCCAATCTTATGGTGCCTTCTACGGTAAACCATCACCTCCACACTTTCTGTTACCTCTCTGTAGAATACATTTCTACAATGTGTTTACCATCTCTTACATTTTTTAAAAAAACCTAGCTAGGAATGTATATCCTTGCTTATACCAGCAAGGAAGGCCAAATAAAATAAAATAAAAATTTTAAAAATCGGAGACATTTCCTCCTCAGCAAGTGAGATGGAAATAATTTTTTTGGTGCACCTTCAAAAAACTGTTCACATCTGTTTGTTTTTTTAACACAAGCTGCACAGAACACTTTTACACAAACCATGATTATTTCTCACTATGTGAAGTTTTGACAAGTAGAAACATTCAATAGTTTTGTTTCCCTCTTATTTATCAATATTCCTGCCCTTCTATGGACCTGCTGTATGCTTGGATAATTTGCGCCACGTCAGGAAAAGAGACTAGCTTCATTCAAAGACATCTTGAAAGAGTTGTGTAGAGCTTTAGAGAGGATGGGGTAGGGGAAGTATTTGTCATTCAGCTCTCATAATTAATACAGAAATCTTGTGGCAGTTGCTGATTTTCAACATGGTGTCTCAATGTATTATTTAGGGCTACCTCTTTAATATTTACATAGTGGTTGATGATGCATTCTTTTAAAAACTCTTTCAAAATAAGAAACCTTTCATACTTCAATTCTCTACTATCTTTTGTTTCTTTCCATCCCTCTTCCTATTGTCTGTCTATATTGTGGGCGAAGACATCTGTCAGTTTCACTTTCTCTTGCATTCATTCCTGCCCCCTCTTCTTAAACTCTTTCTGTCCTATTTTAGGAAGAAATTTGAAACTTTGGATAATATATTTCTTTTAAAAAAAAATAAAATAAAAATAAGATGCCTGCTTATCTTCACTTGCAAAATTCCATAAGCAGCGTTCTGTCCAATAGAGAGAATTTGGTGTGTTGTCTACCTACCATGTCACTGGGGAAGAGAAGAAACCTGTCCAAAGGATGGAGAGGTAGCACCACTACGAAAGCCCTATTTTAGAATCCTAAAAGTATGGCATATAAATGGGTGACCCTCTTTTCCATCTCTGTTTCCATTATTCATCACAGGTTCTGAACCAAACAGCCTCTGTGTGTCTGTGTTAGCTCTATGCACAATTCTTAATGTTTAATTTTTGGTATATATAGAAACTTAACACGCAACACTTCATCGCAGACTGGAGATACCTTTGGACAGTTGTTGGAACAGATCCCTGTTATGCATATAGGATGCTACTATTTCAACAATCTAGGTGAATGCTGGTAGATGAACACTAACAGAAAATGTACATGTATCGTTATTGATTCTGATAGCTACTTCTGGTTACATATTGTGGTTGCACATAATCCATATCAAATATCACACTATGGAGTGTTATAGGATGCTTATCACTAAGCTCTCTCACCAATTAAGAGGAGGAAAAGAGAATGAACATCAATTGTTGTTGTTGTTCTTACTACTACTACTACTATTATTACTACTACTATCATTATTATTACTACTACTAGCAACAGCAGGAGTAGTTTAACTTAAGGCTGGGGAACATATCCTTCAAAGGTGGTTGGGGTGCAGCTCCCATCATACCTGGGAGCTGCCTGGGGCTGACAAGAGTTGTGTTTTAAGCACTGAAGAGCCATAAGTTCCCCAAACCTAATTTATCTATCTGGCTCATTATAGACAACCATCAGTGGAGCTGGAAGCAATAGGCTGGTGAAACTTTATCTCTTAGGGCTTAGGAAAAAGTTTAGTGAAAGAATGCGTCTTCATGGGATGCCAAGGGCTGATATTACCTTAAAAACTATGAAATACACATTTTATATTCTGCATTGGTTTCACAATTTCTGCTACATGATATCAGAGAGACTATATACAGGAAATAAACCTCTTGAGACAGGAAGATTGGTCAAGGCACTTTGAGAAAAAGTATTCAGGCTGCCACCAGGGCCATAAACATTAGGAAGAAAGAGGAGATGAAGTATAGCTAGAGTGAATTCAGTATCTTCTTGTGTCTGCCTCCATGTGAAGTCTGTGGGTATCACACAACAGTTTTATGAAATCCTCTGGAAAATTCAATATTTGCTCCTTTAAACTGTTCCTAATGCATGGTCTGTGCCCACGAAAGATGATTATTAGACCAGGAAAATGCAGTGTTCTTACCCTTACTATGGCAATCTCATTTCTCAAGAGTAATAAGGCAGTTCACCCTCTGTCTCTTCTGCTAAAGCTTTTCCAAACCATCTTTGTTGTTTATGTATCACAGTGAAGGGGTTTATTTTTCCATTTCTCTGTTCAAAATAAATTTAAGAGATTCATTTCTTATCATTTCCCTCCCTCTGACTCATTTAACTGCATTGATAGCCCAACTAATTTAAAGGGAGAAGGGCATGCTGCATTCTGTGTGTGATGTGCGTGCACACACACACACACACACACACACACACACACTTCAGTTTAAAAGTAAACAAAATAAAACTTTTTTTTCTAGTATGCCTAAAGAAGTGCAGTAAAAGTATCCCACACTGCACATGTTAATAAAATTATTTTAGAAAGCTGTTGGTTGGTACAAAAGAAGTAAAAAAGATAACCCTTTACAAATATGGGGCCTGGTGGAAGGCATGATAGGGAGGAAGTATGACATTCCTGCCAAGTAAACACAATTTTAATTTCAATTAATTAACATCAGTTGTTTGTTTACTAAAGTTGTTGGCACCCTCTATATTGGAATATTTTTAACACTGCAAACTTACATTTCTAAGGCTGGTTCTGTGAGTACTGTACTGCATTGTCTAATCAGGGTGGCTGTTCAAAACAGCAAAAGTGTTCCAGTGCCTGCTTTTTCAAAAAAACTATGTGCCAAAGCCATTGTCACTAGATGCAGCAGTCACCAAAGCCAGAGGAAGCTCACATTGTTTACCCAGAAGCAGTAATGACTTCACCTTACCTGTGTGTTATTTGAAGGCCTGTTTTAGGAATGGCAGAGTTAGGTGTGTTGTCTCCCCTGACAGTAACTGAGATCGTGGCTGAACAGGTACAATCCAGTTATATGCAAGCTCAGCTAAAGTGGGTTGCACTGCTCTTGCTACAATCCATCACTTCAGATTGCTTGGGGGAAACCTTATATATTTCAGGACATCCAAAGCTTTAAAATTCTAATGTTCTGGAATACGACCCTCCTAACCAATATGGCCACCAGCTTCTGAATACTCCAACAGCTAAAATGAACCTTGTACACAGTGTGTTAGATATATTTAAGACAGTATGCCAAATAAAATAAGTCTTTGTTTTTATGTGCTAGTTGCATGAGAGCTGAGTTTTCCTTCATTTGCTTTATTTAACTGATGGAGGGATAAAGCGTTTATTGAAAAAGATAAGACTTATGAAGAATGACCTATATGATAATACATGTTATTTTTGTTTTCTTCCATAGTGGTTTAAAGCACTTACTTGACTCACATGTTGCTTTAAAAGCAAACTCAGTTCTCCAAGTTCCTAGTATTGGATCATCCTTCACATAAAAGGAACAGTAGGTTTGGAAGAATCCCAGCATTTACAAAATTATACTTTTGTAGTAGGGAAGAGAATAAACACCGAAGGGTAGGGGAGAACCCAGTGAGGACTAAACATGCATGCACAATGGCTGTGAACATAGTTTGGGGAGGAGGGGAATGGAATGGAAAGGAATATCTTGCAACAGAATGTGAGTGTCTGATAACCTACAAGAACACTTCAGACACTTAGCATGTAGCAGCAGGCCAAACCTACAAATGTGTACTATGCTGACAACAGTGCAGAGAGGAAGCTTGGCAGCCAGAATAGATAAGCTGGGACTTGAATTTCAAGCCTTCTCATCTAATAGGAGGTTCCATTCAGGATGCTGAGCTGTTGTGGTTGGACTTTGTCAAATCTAGAACTGCAGTACCATTTTAAAGGACCAGACAGGTCTTGAACTTTAGCAACAGGAGCTTGTGTGATTTCACAGTGGTGTGCATCTCTATGAAAACTTGAAAAAAAAATGACATTGAATTTTCCATGCCTAGCAAACTGAATATGTTTGGTTGATTAAAAAAAAAAAAAAGGAATAAAAGAGACAGGCATGGTTGACACTGAAATGAAATACAGATCCATTTTATACATAATACATTGATGATATTTATAAAGAGCTGTTCATCCCCCTCTCATCTCAGTGCAGATACAGTCAATGTGACCTGCATGCTGCATATATTCCACCCGCATTAGCAAAGCCTGCCCAGGTGCAATTTGTCCTCTGTGTTATCTTTCCCTTTCTCTCTCCCTGTCTTTTTCTCTTTTACAGATGTTGAATTTTCCAGGGTTGTCATGAATTGCTGTAACTTACATGATTTGTCAGGGAGTTCCATTTCCCAAAACACTGTTCTTTGAATTGATCTCAAAGTGACCTTCGCCATTAACTGAATGACCTCAAGTTTGTGGACAAGTGATTACACACACACATCTATCAGATGCACTTGTTCAGGATTCAGTAAAGGTTGCATTTCTATACATGCTTATGAAGGAAGCCTAGTGAGACTTCTTTCTGAGTAAGTGTGTATATGGTTTGTACTGTGTGAAGTATCTTTAGTTCAACTGGCTTGCACCTTTTCCTATTAATTCATATCATCCTTTCCATTACATATGAATTCTGCAACAGTCTTTAACTATTGTATAAAATATCTCTTTATGTCCCGTGCTGTGGTTTAAATTGATTAAGGATGAAGGTTACAATTGTGTGTACAGCTGAGCAGAAGGCACTTGATAGGGTTTATTTTTAAACAGGAATAATAAAATCATGCTGCACAGTTGGAAATCTCAGTTGTTACCCTCCCCTCTTGTTCGCTAGTGCAAACACACTGGCCTTAAATGATCTAGCTCAGTTAACAATGACTAATTACTAAATTTCATTGTTATTAATTTGTGACTCATTGACCACCATCCTACTGGGGCAAAAGACGCATGAAATGGATTTTGGTGATTGGTTTGACAATCTCCTTGCTTGTGCAAATGTGAAAGTGGCAGCAGCAGTGATAGTGATGAGAAGAAGAGGACATAGCTGTTTCTATTCCCTGAAACACTGGTTTGGTGGAGCATCTTCAAAGCAATCATCACCTACTCCTTCCTTTCTATACTTTTCAGAACTATTGCCCTCACTGCCACCTCTACCATAACTGTGCCAGCAGAGCAATAGAATCTTAGCCATTCCTTATCTTTGAGTCTTGCAATTCTTAGCTCTTAGAATATGTAATCAAAATTAAGAGAACACCCAGGATTCAAATACTGTTTTGAGGGATCAACATGTTTTACCTGTACTATCTCAGTAACCAAGGCTTTCCACTCCTGGCTATGGCAAACCACTTCTTCCAGTATCTGAGGCCTGTTCCATAGATGGAGGAAGGGAAGTCTGTTTATGCACATGATGCTGTTTCATTGAATTCCAGTTATTATGTGGACATAAGATGGGAAGTACTCATGCTTGATATGCAAAGACACATACAAAAGATTATGTGTGTGGCAAGCAGGCTTTTACAATTGATGTGAAACTGGAACAGGAGGAGAAAGCCAGGGGAATTCTAATAAACATAGTGAAATAGACACTACCAAGACATCACTACATGGTATGGCCAGCCAGTGAATGCTACTCCAAACAGCTCACCCTGTTGTTGTGCTCCCTGATCCTTATGATCACACTTATTGACTGATAACACTTCTACCTTTCATTTATCATACCATTATTTGGCAAGAGCTTCACTGTTCCAGGGAGTGAGCAAGCCAGCCAAGCAATCAGGCACTATGTTCTTCCCTCTCCTTCAGAGCTTGGGAAGTTACTTTTATGAAGAATGAAAAACAGATGCTAACTGAACAATAGTTGCATGATCTCTGAGTCCCAGAGTATCACCCTGCCACTGCTTAGTTAAAAGATGGTTTGTTCTTGAAAATATGGCAAATCCTCTCAGAAGTAGGTCCAAGATCTGGGTTAAGACAAGAATGGTAAGTGGATCCAAAAGACATGCCGGTCAGAAATATTTCCTCCTCTGTCCTTCTGATCCAAGTACAGCAAATGCTGTTTTAGAAAACAATGACTCCCTAAACTCAACCTGGATCTAAGCAGAAGAAGAAAAGGACTAAGAGGAAAGGTGAGGAAAGAATGGCCAATAACAGCATCAGCATTTGAATGAAGGGGAGCTAGAAAAATTTGATTGACAACTTTCATGTTTTTTTCTTAGAATTTTTTTTAAAAAGGCTGAGTCTTTTTTGTTGACTGAACAGTGATGTGTATATTACTAAAAGTTGGGAGGACATCTGTTTATCCAGCAATCTGTTGAAGCAAAACCAACGAAGTCTTATGCTGGATCATACACAAAAGCTTATACCAAATAAAATAAAGTTAACCATTAAAATGCCCCAAGTGGATCCTAAATCAAGTAAATGGACCTGTTCATCTTCCTTCCTTTGAAGGCTATATAGCTGGGCAAGTTTCAGCAGATGGAAGCAACACTGAGTGTAATTCTACAGACCATCCAATTGTGAAAGCCTTAAGACAACTTTTGTTCAATAGCCTACCTTTTCTCAGACTCTTCTACTCAGTTTCAAGATAGACATGCATCTAGGATTGCAATTTTTTCCCCTAGAATTGTATTAAAGGGTTAGGAACCCCAGGAAGCCAACTGCATACTCAACCAGACACATTAGTCCATCTAGTTCAATATTGCTTACACAGACTAGCAATGGCTCTCCCATGTTTCAGACAGAGGTCTATCCTAGCCTGCGATGACCAGAAGAAGTCAGGCATTGAACCTGTAAACTAGAGTGGTGTGAAACACTAGTTGCTGCTGGATATACCTCTGGCTTCCTGCCAGCAAAACTTTCTGTAATGCCTAAACCATCACTGCTCTAGTTTTCTCTAAATAAGACTGACAGCACACTGCATCCTGCACTGCTCTGAACAGCACAGCATCATTGATATGAAATTTTTAAAAAATATGTATATAATGGAGGAAAAAACACTTCAGATTGTTATTAAGGCAAGACTAACACCCTCCTCCTCAAAAATGAACAATGGAATGTTGTTATTATAATGAACAATGTGATGCATTTCTTTTTGGTCCTCTGTAATAGCAGTGCTAATACATTGCTCTAGAGGCCTCATAATGAGGAACAAAATGAATTACTTGTTAAAGGAATGTTTCAAGCTGTTCATATTGCCAGCAAACCCATTTGCTTTCAGAGCAAGGGAGTATATATGGAAGGATGGGTAAAACTGCCTGTTTCTGGTGTATACCAGTTTCAAATCTATTGAGTCAAAAGTCTGTTCATTCCAATTCTTGCATCAGTTTGTGATTTTTTTAAAAAATGAAGATAAGGATTTATATGTATATGTAATTTCCCCAGGCTTGCATATTTGGGCCTACGTTACAGAGTGGAAAATCATTGAATAATTGTGTCTCGGATGGATGTTGATCAACACAGCACCATTTGACAGCAGTTTGTTCTGAGCAAGGCATAATGTGGGAAGAAGGGAAATCCCACAGAATGGGATCTTTCAATGGTTTGAGTGGGGTAAGCATGGACACCTGAATAGTATTGGGCTTAAGTTTTGATTAGAGGAAATACCATTCTCCTGGATTATCATCTAGTAAATATACATCCAGTGGAGGTCTGACAGAACAACACCTCTCTTCTCATATCCTCATTTCAAAATTACATCCAGACACTGGTCAGTCTCCTTCCCATCCTCCATCAGGCACTTATTGTCTCTATGGGCATGTTCCTTTATTGCTGCCTTCTTCACAAGTGCTGCACAATGAGGTACAGGATATCTCCCTCCACAGTAGTCCTACATTTACATATGCTGACATAACCTCAGATTTTGTCAGCATATGTCACCAACAGGAGTCTGGCCTTTGTATGCAATTTTACCTATCTATTCATCTGCATGTGATTTCTAATCTAAACATTACACTGCAGAACTACCATCTGAAGGAGAGTAGTTCTTCCATCAGAGAGGAGGGAACTTACTTTTAGGGCTACAACTCTCAGATGTAGGGGGTTTTGCAGTGCAGTAATCTGAAACAGGTAACTTTTCTAAACTCCCGTTCCAATCTGCTTATTACTCCAGAAAGTGAAAACTAGTTCAGCTTGTTCAAAAATGCAGACAAAAGAAAATTCTCCTCCATTCCAATGCACCTATCTATAGTGTGGCCAGAGAAGAGCGACCAAGATGACCAAAGGTCTGGAAACCAAGCCTATTGAGGAATGACTTAAAGGACTTAGTATGTTTAGTTTGGAGAAGAGAAGACTGAGAAGTCTTCTGATAAACTTTAAATATCAGAAGTGATGTCATGGAAAAGGTGGAGTCAGCTTGTTTTATGCTTACTCTGGACACTAGAACATGGATTCAAATTACAACAAAGGAGATTCCACCTAAGCACTTGGAAGATTTATTATTGTTGTTGTTGTTGTTGTAAGAGCTGCTCAACAGTGGAACAGACACCTTTGGTGGGTGACAGACCCTCCACCTTTGGAGATCTTTTAGCAGAAGCTGGATAGGCATCTTTTAGGAATGCTGTAATTGTCTATTCCTGCATGGCAGGGGGTTGACTACATGACCATGTAGTCCCTTCCAACTCCAAGATTCTATGATTCTACAACAGGACTGAATTTTGTAGCCGCCCAGAAGTTGTTGAATTGTTCAGTCCAGAAGCCGTTGCCAACATGGCCAAAATTGTGAGGTCCGCTGGAGGCTTCAGTCCAACAACCTCTGGAAAGTCAAACAACTCCTGTCCTTGGTCTACAGAAGGGGTAAGCAAAGTATAGCTGTGGGGCTGCACATTGCCCCCAATAATGATTTTGTGACCCTCAATACCCCCAGAATCCCTAGACTAAAATTGTATGTATGTGTGTTCAGAGAGAAAGAGAGAGAGAACTGCAGTTCTTGGAAGCTGCAAGGTGCAACCATTGACCTTTCAAATAAATTGTTAAGTCTCTCTGTACAATTTAACATCAAATATATTATTTTTAAAATTTATTTATTTATTTATTTTAGAACTAGAGGTGGATTTCTGGACTTTTTTTGGGGGGTCTCTTTGGTTATCCCTTCTTAGGCTCATTCCACATGGAAATGGCATCCCGCCCTGACGACACAAAAGGAGCTGGACCATGATGATGCTTCTGTAAGATGTCATCATGGTCTTGTCCTTCTCCTGTCACCAGCCAACACAATAGTGGGGTAAATCCCGGACCAATTTTCTCCATCAATAGTCCCCCGATAGTGTGATGCTTCTGCACTTATCTGCTGTGCAGAAGGGCCAGAAGCACAATGGAGGTACTTCCTGCACTAGCACAACATTGGAAAGAGCCCAGATGCACTGTAGAAGGAAGAGGCATGTCTCTCACACTCCCTTCCACAGGGAACAGTGCAGTGCAGAGGCGAACATTCTCATCACACTCCCTTCCTGCCAATGGCACTGCTGGGATTGTGGCCAGAGGACAACAGGATAAGGTAAAGTGCAGAAAGGGCCTAAGAAAGCCCTATGAAATTCATGAAGTCACCGATAAGTTGATGGAAGATTTGGAGGCATATCCACACACAGACCATGTGGTGCCTGAAGATTTCCATGGTCTAAAGGTGGACCACAAATCTGCTGCAGTTGCTCAATCTGATCTACAGAGTCTGTCTATCCAGAGGGATAGCACATTATTTGAACCAATATCTTTCATGTTGCAATTTGCTTGTTCTTTCTCCTTCAAATGATCTCCCTACTCTTGGATCTAAACCAAACAGTGAGATTGTTTGAGAGAAATTCTGGCACTACTAGCTGGCATAGGCCTGCTGATCACATGCATTTCTTTTACATTTATTAGAGTAACTAGAACATTTGCTGGTTTTGAATTATTAAGGAAAATTCATTCTTCTGCTCCAACTTTGTCATCCATGGGTTTCAACCTGCATTTCTCTAATCTGGAGGAAATCAAGCAATCATCCCCACTCTGTATGTATCAGCCTCATCCTCTTAGCAAACCTATAATGAGAAAGAGAGAGAGAAACAGAGACACAGAATGGTTTGGAGTAGGTCTGGTAACAAAGAACATTTCGTTGATCTCTGCCTGAATGTGAACACTTCATCTCTTTGCCCCAGAGAAGTGTGTGTAGGAGTGGGGCATATGAAGGTATGTGTGGAAATGCTCCATTTATTTGCAAAATAATTGTTTAAAAGCCTGGCATCCACTTTACAGCATTAAATAGTTTTGTTTTATGATGTATAATGGCTTTAAAAAAAACAGGGAGTAAGAAAAAAACAACAACACAGAGTTATTTAGGAGTTTCTTCTATAGCTGAGCTGAGCAGTCACAAAATATTTCTCAACATTCTGGCACCTGCATGAGGCCGTGACTTATGAATATGCTAATGAGACTGCAACCAGAACTGGCACTGGTTCAGCCCTTGCACACAATTAGTGTGCGAGCTACCAGCAGCATGGTGAGACCTAATGCACAAAGTCATATTTAGAGCGATTCCTTTCATTCCAGAACTATCTTGTTTTGTTTTCTTAAAGGGGCAAAGGAACCTCCCAGGGATATTATCCACACATTATTAAAAAAAAAAAAAGCAGATGTTCACCCAAATATAAACCAGTAAGTTGTTTTATATCAGCATAATTGCCTCTTTATGCTCTCTTGGCTTTAACACGTGAAAGCTTCACCTCCCCTTCACAAAGGAAAGCATCTCTCAGTCTAAACATGTCTATTTGAGAGATGGTAGTTGTTTCACACATATAGATTTATAACTTAATGGCTTCAATTTCATGCAACAAATTCAGTGGGCTATTTCAGACATAAGCCTCTGACCAACTTCTGTATTACTCTGTTTCATACATTCATTGCGGCAGGTGGCATCATCCCCCCCCAATTGTTCACCACATTGAATCAGTGCTTTGCATGTGTGGATTATAAAGATACAGCCTTTTGAAACCTCCAGTGAGATTTCCTTCAGTGAAAATAAGTTTACACAGGACCAGCTAAATGTTTATTGATGCTTGAGGCAGAACAGCACATGGTGCCCCCAAAATCCATCAAAATTAATATGTGTAGACTTCAAAGGGACACACCTTTAATTGACATGAAGCAGAAAATCCCACAAGCACTTCTTCTCCAACTTGGATAATTAAGATACAATTCAGTAAGGAACAATATGCTGCCCTTTTGTGACACCCCAAATCTGTTGTCTGTGGAAGATGCCTCACTTGACTTGAGTTTACATAAACAGTCCTAAGTTTACATAAAATACCAGTCTACTTCTTCCCAATTTCAGTGTGGTGTAGTGGTTTGGGTGTTAAACTGTATTCCTGGAGACAAATATTTGGTTCTCTGCTCTGTCATGGGAACCCAATCAGTTACCTTTGGTACATCACACACTCTCAGCCCCAGAAAACCCCATAATAGGTTCACCTTACGGTTGCCTTAAGCTGGAAATGACTTGAAAGCACACAACAACAATAACAATCAATTCCAGTGCCACATGATTTCATATTAAAGACACCTTTTTCTGGAAAGCCCTAGAGTTTGTTAGCATATTTAAACAAACTGCATCATGGAGACAAAGGTCCAGTCCAAACAAGTCTACATTAAAGTTGTTCAGAAGCACACATCAGTGTTGGTTACTTTTTTAAAAAAAATCAAACTGTGAACATCCCTGAAGTACTCCAAAAGCCATTGTTACAGAATGGAAAGGACCGTGACTCCATGAAGAGAAGATTGTCCACCAAAACTCAGAGAGAAGGTAAGGAGTGCATCAGAGAAACAACCAAACTTTCAAGGACACCACTGATGGAGCTGAAGAGATCTGCATCTGAGAAGCAAGAAACTGTCCATGGAACCACCTGAATAGTTCACAAAGCTGGGCATTATAGAAGAGTGGTGAGAAGGAAGCATTGTCGAAAGAAACCCATATCAAAGGTTATTTGGAGGTTACACTGTAAATGTGGGTTACGCAGCAAATGTGTGGAAAATGGTTCTCCTGTTATATAAGACAAAAGCTCAACTTTTTGTCTTTCCACAAAAACAGAAGGTCAGCAATCTATTAGGAAGATATGCATGCAGAAGCTTCTTGTAGGTTTGCAGATGTCCTTTTCCAGGTACTGTTGGGGTTGATATTCCTTTCCTCCCTCTCCGTCACCCAACCTCCCTCTTACTTAAACGCCTTTGGAATCATTACACATAGCCATTCTGTGCTTTTGCAGTGAGCAGGCAGGATGAGAGAAGTATCTGGCTGCATCCCCATTGCTAGACATGAAGTGACTGCAGCAGTGCTGAGACCTCTGAAGGGCCCTATCCATTTCGCATCTAGCTATGGGGATGGAGCTAGATGCTTCTTCAGTCCTGGCTACTCACTAGGAGGCATAGAACGGAAAGGTTGGACAGAGCACCTTCAGGGAGTTTTCAATATACTGCCAAGGGGTGGGTGGGATATTTTATTTATTTGTTTGCTTGTTTAATATTCCACCTTTCTTCCCTGATGGAGGTCAAGATAAATCACAACCATTTAAAATAGCCATACAACTAGTAACTATCAATAAAAAAGTTAGAACAGAAACCGAAATTTCTGGTTTTTTAAAAAAGTTAAAATTACAAGTTCGAAGCAATTTTAAAACACATTTAAAACAACACACCTATCCACTGAAAGCTCCATCTGTTTATAAATCAAATGCCTCCCCTAATAAAAATCTCTTTGCCTCCTGGTGGAATGACAGAATGGAGAAGACCAATCAGATCTCCTGAGGATGTGAGTTCCACAACTTGAGAATAGCCACCCAAAAGACTGTATCCTCACCAAGCATGCCCATAATGGTTTTGGCACTGGCACTGGGAGAAAGCCCTTCTCCATAGATCCTAAAGATCATATAAGCTTGTATAGGGAGACAGTCTTTCAGATACTCTAGATCCAAGCTGTTTAGGGCTTTAAAGATCATAACCAGCACTATATATACATATATATGAGTGTGTGTATACACATACACACACACACACACGTGTGCACATGCGCACACGCACACACACACACATACAGAAAGAGTATATAACACAGATATTCATGTAGATAGTTAAGCTAGCTGGGGGATGTTGAACTGCAGCCTATGTATGACACAAGGCCAGAGTAATCAACCAATGCAAATTTGCACAATTTTCTCCTGCTTTTTGAAAGTGATGAAGTATTGTAGTGGGATCAATATGTAGAGACAGAGAGGATTAAAAAAAAATAATGAAAACTCCTTTCTGGCAGAAAACAAGAAAGGGTTTTTTACACAACCCCACATGTTATTCTCCTCATAATATATCCCCCAACAAAATTTTTAAACATTTGTGCATGGTGAGAATAGTGCAGAGGAATATTTGTTCTCTCCTATGGGAAAAGAAAACCACTGTAATTTTCTATTCTTTCATAGAAGGACAAGATAGTTGAGGATTTGTATGCCTAGCAGAGAAAACAATTTCCATGGTGAAGAAGGGTGAAACATCATGTTAGGTGAATCTTTTTTCACAGCAGGAACTGGGAAACTCATCAGGTTTGAGGGAAAGATGGATGGAGTCAAATGCAGGGCAATTCTGAAAACAAACAAACAAACAAACAAACAAACAAAAAAACACCCTGTTTCAGTCTTTAAGGGACTGGGACAGGATCAGAATTTTGCTTTCTGGCAAGGCAGTTATCCTAAACACACAGCCAAAGTGAGACAAGACAGAGTGGCTTCAAGACCTGTAACGTCTTAGAATGACCTAGTCAGAACCCAGACATCAAAACACAGATATTAATCTGATTGAGAATCTGTGTAAAGACTTGAATGTTATTATTCTGCAATGGCTGTCATCTAACCTGACAGGAACGAGAACTATTTTTCTTTCTTTAGGGTAGAGAAAACAGGGATCTTAAACTACATGCTGGGTAGATAGTGCTCAGTTTAACCTTCAGGCTGTCTGGTTCCATCTCAAGCTTGCCATAAAAGGCAAAAAACTCGGAAAAGAGAAGTGAGATGGAAGAGATGTAGTTTTGTGAATCAGGGTTTCCAAACAGGAAATAAGTTATAGTGAATGAGGGACCTCCTGTTATGGAGGATGTCAACTCAGCAAAAAGAACAAACAAACAGACCTCAAATAGTTCCCCCCCCTTTCATTCATTCTAATTCCAGTACCCCCATGCCTGTCTTACTGAAATTGCATAGCTTGTCTGGCTATAGGCCTATATTCAATCATACTGATTTTTCTTACACAGACCAATACAAATTATTGCATTGTATATACCAGTGGTTCTTTACCTATGGTCCGGGGACCCCTGGGGGTCTGCAGAGCCCTCACAGGGAATCCATGAAGTCCTGCTGCTGGACACCAATAGCAGAAACATGGACATGGCAGTGGTGGGGAGCAGTTGTGGGTGCTGAAACTGCTCCTTCTTTTGCATGCACTCACATACCATCACTGCCATGTTCCTAATGAAAAGGACATGGCAGTAGGCATGTGTGCACACCCAAACTATGACTCTGGAGATCAGGGTCTGAATTCTTGCTCGGCCATAGAAACCCACTGAGTGACCTCAGGCAAGTCACATTCTCTCAGCCTCAAAGAAAGGCAACAAATCTTGTCAAGAAAACCCTCATGATATGTTCACCTTAGGATCACCATAAATCAGTTTTCAAAAGAGAGAGACATAATGGCTAGAAAGAACCTTTCTTTGTCAGCAGCACATTGTTGTGTGCCTTCAAGTCACTTTTGATTTACAACAACCTTAATGTGAACCTATCATAGGGTTGTTGATTTTTTTGTTTTTGTTTTTTAGCAAGATTTCTTCAGAGGGGGTTTGTCTTTGCCTTCTTCTGAAGTTGAGAGTCTGACTTGCCCAAGGTCACTCAGTGTCTGAGTGGGAATTTGGATCTTAGTCTCCAGAAGCCTTTAATAAGTAAATGAATATGTGAATATTTTAATAAATATTTGAATATTTAAACAAATACTCTAGGGAGTCCTCAGCAACAAATTATATTTACAGGGAGTCCCCAGTAAAGAAAAGGTTAAGAACTACTGGTATACACGATAAAAAACAACAAAGCATTGGGAAGTAAATCAACTTCTCTCTACTAAAATCTCCAGCACCTATCCATCTGAAATTCTTTTTTTTGTCTATCTAAGCTAAAATATATGCCTTGTTTGAAAGAACACTGCATGACTTACCATGTGACTTTTTTGCATCTCTGGGGCATCATTGAAACGCTGGTGGCTGCTTGCCCTAGTGGCTGGCCAGCTTCTTCTTCCCATAGGCAGGAATGGCAACCGATGAGTTTGAACCTTTATTGAAATTCATTGGCTGATTAGGGGGACCTAGGTAGCCTGGATTTGGGCTTCTCTCAGGTATGCAGGTGACCTATTTTATTCCTCGTTCCCTCACAAGCCCAGTCTTTCATGTTACACTTACTCACTGACCCTTTCTTTTGTCTTGTGTTCTAGCTGATGTTTTGTTCATGGCTATGTGCTATTTATGTATTTGGGTTGTTACCTTGTCACAATTTTTTTTTTTTTTTTTTGTGGGGGTTATTGGACTGAGTCCTGGATATAAGTAATCAATTCCTAGGTTCTTGGACTTTTGTGGGAATGAGGGTCCCCTTATGGGACTCAGGGGGTATGAGAAAATATGGTCATTCCTTGGTGGTGGCAGGCAGTTTTTTTTACTGCCTGGTGGCAGGGGGACCATAAGTGGGCATCTGCCAAGTAGATCCCTCACCTGACATTCCAGTGAATTCCAGCACCACACCAGATGGTCAGAGTCATCATTCAAAGGTGGGCAGGTCTGTGCCTGGATCCAGACCCATGCAGGTGCCAACCTTGTCAGTAGCTGTAACCAATAAAATTTGTGGCCTACTTCTTCCATATATATTGTGTGTTGGTGTGTTATTTAAGCAGAGTGGGACTTGCCCCTGAGCATGCAATAAATCACTCAGAAATCAACAAGGGAGAATGATTCCTCTTTTAACACACTGTAACTCCAAAGATAACCTTTACACAAAAATCTTTATATCTCTGTTGTTAAAATTTGGTCATTTTCATCCTCACAGAAAGGGAAAAACTCGCTGAATGTTTGTTTGCTTGCTTCAGTTCTGGGAAGAAGCGAAAAAGTATGCACATAACCCTATTTTATTTTATTTTATTTTATTTTATTTTATTATTTTATTTTATTTTTGAAAAAGACAGCACATGTACACACGCATACACACACACAGAACTGTAGAAGAAGATAGAACACAAATCCCAACACATGTATTCTTGACAACTATATACATTTAGAAAGTGGCATTATGCATGTAAATATAATCTAATTTGGTGTCTGTTTTCCTTTTCTTTTTATCTTCTCTAAAGGATATAGTTATTTCTAATTTCCCTTTATTAAAGAGGAGATATAAAAAGATTCTCCAAAGCAGGCCTTGATTATTCAATCAAAGTGGGTTTTGACTGAAACAGTTGGCCAGCTTTCTGAAATACAAAACAGGATCCTACATCACATTTGTGTAGTGTTTTATACACATCTGAAAATTGTTCTGTCTCCTAAGTGCACTTTTCAGATGTGCACATTTTTTTCAGCTATGTCCACAGCCACATGTAAATATGTCATTTCCAGAGTTCAAATTGTATCAGAAGCATAAGTGGAGGAAAACTCACACAAAATGTCCATCTGAGTGGATTCGTCACCTATTCTTGTAGGGAACACTGGAGTGGCTTCCAGAGCAACAGTATAGTTAATCCACCCTGTGATTTATTATAGACTTCAAAAGAGCTATTTCCAGCATTAAACCCTAGCCAAAAACTAGGTTCAGAACTTTGGATAGGTCATTTAAAGTTTGGAATAAAATTAGGCACTCCCTGGCATCACAGGCTGCCTTTCTGTCCTTAAATAAAACCAGTATTAGGAACATAGGAAGCTGTATTATATGAGTTCAGGGGACTGGATCCACTAGCCCAGTGTTGCCAACTCTGATTGACAGCAGTTCTCCAGGAATTCGAGCACAACATGTTTCTCAACCCTCCCTGTTGAAATTGTAAAATCAGAAGAAATCAAGCATTTTCAGGATGGTATAATTCTTCACACATTGCAGTTAAAAGCAATATTAAACAACTTAAAGGATAATGTGAAGAAATAAATCTATCAGTGTCTCAGGTCAGTTTTGGGGTGAAGCAAGCCTCCCTCAGGAAGGTTCTAAATACAGGATGTCCAAACTGAAATGGCCCTTTCTCTGGTCACTCTGGAAGAAGCCCTGGTGGTGATGCTCATTGCTGGACTTAACAGTTGCTTTAATGGTGTTCTTGCCCACAAGAGAGAGAAAGAAAGAGAGAGAGATGACAGCTATCACCGCACATACATACGTGCGTGAGCACACACAAACACACAAACAAAAACATAAACAGAGTGAGAGGGGAGGAGCATTTATCATGTGAACCTATCCTGTAGTCTGCTCTGTACAGTTGCTGTTTAATTGACACACCAAAAATGGCTTATGCATAATATGAAAGAATATGTTTAAAAGGGGATGGGAAAAGGAGAAATGAAGCTATTTTTTAATTAGATGCAAGGAATGGAGGATACTAAAGGAAAGTGGGCCCTTTCTTTCTCCTTCCCTACCAAAATTAAAACTGTAAGTGGTTTTCTGTTCTAGATCAAATGTTCAGTTCTTACAACTTACTGCATATTCAGATTGATAGTCTTTTCACACTTGGTAAAGATCTCCAGCTTTCTTTTCGAGTCCTGTTCATGTGGCATCATTTAATTAATTTCATGTGACTTGTTTAAATCTTCTAGGTTTAATGGGGCACTATTTAATTGAAATTTAATTTGGCTTGGCTTAATAATAGCAACACTCAGCCAATAACTGGGTCACTCTCGTGGACAGACGTGTGGGGAGGAGATGGGCATACAAACAAGGTTAGGTTGAATGACAATGGGGTACTTTCTATCAGAAGTTCACAAATTTAATTCAAAATGTAACCTCAGACTGAGATGGTTGTATAAGCAGAGCAAGAGTAGGCAACAGTTAACAATAATCCTGACATTTTAAAGGCCATGATATAATCAGGCAATTGATGAAACAAAAGAAACTACAGAGCTAAGTAACAACCCTACAAAATCCTTGTCCTTTTTTCTTACACTTAGTATGCACTTTTAACATGGAAAATATATGGACATTGCAAATGCCTCCTGATTTATGCTTGTTTGCAGTGCCTAAGATCTGAAACAAATCATTACTACAACCACCACAAAAATATTATCTCCCACTTTCCCAAGAGCATAGGGAAATTATTTGCAAGGACTAGAAGTCCTCAAATCCCCTACAGAGAAGGATCACTGGCCATGCTATCAGGGTGATTCTGGGAGCTCTAGTCCTAAAAGAGGGATGTGAATTTCAGACTTTGCCTGAGACTTTTATATGTAAATACGCCAGACACATAGAAGTGGTACACTTGATAATCATTGTCCAAGGATGGCAACCAAGAGTCCACTAACCTTTGGTGATAGATGTTATCTCCTCCTGTCCCTCAGACTACTGTGCTCAGTTTGGGTTGATAGAGAAGGAAGCTGGTGGATACATCTGTGTGAAGCCATCAAAGCAAGAACATTAGGAATAGTAAAGCCTTTACTTCAAGTAGCTGATGCAATGTCATGAAATTCTTTTAATCCATCAATTTATTATCATTCTGTGCAGATTGCCAGTGAGGGAGCAATGTGCTTGTCTGGTTATTCACTTGACATATCAAAGTAACTTGACTTTGGTTCTATGCATCTTGACATGAAAGAGGAGGGAATTTTTGTGCTTCAGCTCAGTTCAGTACATAGGTACACATATGCAGTATGTCTGTGTGTGTGTGTGCATTTGGGCACATCTTTCCTCTTGTAGAATCAAGAATTATGCATTATTTGTGAGTTTAAGATTATAACATTAGCACCAATGTGGGCTGTCATATCAAGATGAAGAACAAGATTCCAGTTTTACTTGCACTATTTTTAATGAAGATTCAGAAACATCCACAACCTGTCCATTAAAAGAAAGAGAAGTACTGCTCCTTTTGCATATGGCTGCTGTAAGCAACAAGATGAAAATGCTTATAAACTACTGCAGAGCAAGGACACAGACACCATAGTCAAAAGGACTATGATTTTCATTTTAATAACTTAATAAACAAAGACATCTAAAGGGTATGAGAGAAAAAAGGGTGGATGGGTGAGTAAAGGAAAAGAAGACAGGAGGAAAAAGCAACAATAATCCAATTATGTACTACACACACACACACACACACACACACAGGTTTTCCACATGTTAGTTTATCAATTAGTACATTACATAACAAATTAACAGAACCTACTTCTTTTAGTTAACAAAAAATCCTATGAGGTTCTATACCCCTCACGCTAAGAGTACAACAGGAATCAATAAATCATCATTGAACTGGCATAACTCTAGAGGCAGAAAGAGATGTACAGAGGTCTTCAATATGTGCTCTGTGATGGCACACCTTTGATTACATCATTGCCCTCTTCATTCTTTTAAATCACAGTGCTGCCTTTAGGACATTCTGCATCTTATCTCTAGCATGCCTTAGTGTCATTTCACTGCAAAGAGCCACCTCCAGCCATCTTCCTTCCACCAAGGAAAAAAAGGCATCAAGAGGCTAGTTCTGCCATTATTTGCAGGCCCTAGATAATCTGGAAACCTCAGCTCAATCATACAATGTTTTCTCCCATTCATTCAGAAGACTTCAACTTCATTGTCTGGCATCTCCACTTAAAATGTTGTTGAGAAAGATCTTTGCCTGTGTCCCTGGAGTTTTCCTATCACTCAAGGCAGAGAAGACTAGAAAGACAAAATACTTGAACTCTTATCAGATAGCTTCCTATATTGTTAATCAGCTCCGGCTCAGATTAAACTCTGCTGTTTGTTATGCTAATGATTGCTAGGTTGGCACTTGTTGGGTAATTAGGTAGGTCATCTCCTAGCAAGATGCAAAGACAGATTGTGGTACTTCTTTTGCAAGATGGAGCTGTTGCTTGAGTAGGAGTGGTAATGAAGCTGCTTGGGTTCACATTTATTTATGCAAATATCAGTTTGAGATATCCCAAGTCTAGCAACAAGAGGAAATGTATCTTGTAACAGATATCCATGTATCTCTGATCTTTCACTGAAGAAAATAACTTGCATAAAGCTGTTTTGAAAAAAATAAATGCATGCCTCCTATGTTGAAAAATGCATACAGGAACACTTTAGTCAATGAGAAAAACACATGTGTTGGGGGAAAAGGCTAGCAAAATGAAGGGAGGGAGGGAGGGAAATAAAAGTTTAAAAATCCAGGAAAAAAAATGCATGTCTTTCTATGCAGGAGGGGGGCAGGGGATGTCTCACAGCCCAATATGGAACTGAGACAGAATAAGAACTCTGGTGGGATTCCAAGAAATGAAAGAAAGATTAAACTAGTATTTTTTTCACATCTCTGCACTTGAATTATAAAAGGGCCCTCGATCTTCTTATGTGTTGGTTCAACAAAACCAGATCGTGAGTGCTTGACTGCTAGAATTTGGTTTTGAAAGGGTTCCACTGTAGTAAGCTCCCTTGATCGAATTACCAAATTTAGGTGTCTGTAAATATCCCTCATTGGGCCTAGGTCCAAAAGATAGAGAAAACAAAGTCCCATCAGAACCTAATGAGTTAGATGAAATCCCAGGAATAAACAAGCAGATTTGGGGAAGTGGAATATGTTGGAATTTGGGAAATCAGGGAAATGACCTGGTCAGTACAGTTGGATGTTAGGAGAATCTGGATTTTCCAATGTTTTCTTAGGATTGTGCCAATTACCTGACACAGCACAGTTCTACTTGTTAGATTAAAATATTTGTTGTCTGGCAATCCTGTACTATAGCATAATTTGGGATTTTCAGCTAGAAAGAAAGAAAAAAAGGACAGCATCATGGCAATAATAACAATTTGCCAATTGCTATGTAATATAAGTAGATAAAAACTGTGTACTAGTGGACCTCCTTTGGTCTGCCCAGTTATACTAGTGGTAATTCATGTGTTCCTGTGGTCCTTTGACACACTACTGCTTGTGTAATCACTTTCAAAATTACTTACACATCTGCTTCTGTAACTGGCTCTGTAAGATACTGTGTTAGATGCCCCATTTCTACATAATCTAGAACTGGAGATCTGTAAAAATAACATCATTTGTGCAAATACTGTAGAATAACACATAGTGGCAAGTCATCATCAATAACAACATTATCGTGAAACACATCACTAGAAGCTAAGCACAATCAATACAAGAAGCCTGCTTAATGATTACTATTATTATTTAAAATTTTCAACCCCAAGGTTAATGATATATGAGCTATTGTTTCACCACATCTGTCTTCCACCAAAGACAACTGATAGATGAAGTCTCTAAAATGTCACTGAGGTCAGCAATTTTTCTAGGTATTGTGGAATCATTTTATAAGCCTCTTATGTATTTCATTCTCTTTAAGCCATTGTGAAAAGCAGATCAGGACAGAATCAGATGCAATGTATACATGCCTTACACTGTAATTAGTGAAGCCTTTGCAATTGTTTTCACCAACATTTCTGTCTTAGTTCTACAGCCATTCAAGAATTCAATAAAAAATACAAGAATTCAATAAAAATTCAATATAAATAATAAATTCATCATGTAAAATTAAATCTGTAAACAATTCTAACTCGGGGAGTTCATCAATGACAGCAGAGATCTGTACCCTCTTGTACTCACCCCCAATCCATACTTAATACTAAAAGACCCATGACACAAAGAAATAAATTATGGAAACATTTGAAATGTGCTGTGTGCTTCACGGACAATTTCAAGCTTTGCCTTTGAAATATGAATTTGAAGAACATTTAAATAAACCTTAAGGGTTGTGGAGAAACTCAAACAGATTTCTCAAGTCTTGATATACAAAATTTCTTGTTCCCAACTGTACTCATTTGATCAAAGCTATATTATTTGCACTTAGGTGTCATTGAAATCTGGGTGAATTGACTATCTCAGTTCCCATTGATTTTAATAGATTCTAAGTGTGTGGCTAACATAAGACTCATTTATTCCATAAGAATTTAAGTGATTCTGATCCATGACGGACAAAACATCAAGAAAGAAAGGAAGGGAAGAGGAAGGGGGGGAAGAAATGTGATAGAAGAATCAATAGAATAATTTCTAGATAATAGGAATGGAGACTCAAGATTCCTCCAATTATATTATACAATTATATTATACAATTATGCCCTTTATATTTTAAATGTAGCCATAGACATTTATCGTAAATTGTGTTTGGAGGAAAATTTAATGTGATTTTTTCCCCCACTGGTACACATACTGACATGAATAGTAATACAAAGAATGCATACTGTGACTCTCGATAGAGGGAAGCATGCCATAGCCCTCTGGTTCTATCTTCTACCAAGGAGTTATAACAAAGAATCTCACTCCATATGGGTTTATTGACTCTGAGGCATTGCATAGCATGAAAGCCTGTCTTTCTCAATTGATGTTCCAATACAAGCTTGGGACAATGAAAAGACCCTCTGGACAATCTCCCAGGCAATATGGACGACCCATAGTTTTTAAGCCACCTAATTTCAACCACCTGAAGGGTAAGTCCATGCAGGATCAGACTCACCACTGTCTCAAGTCTTATTATGATCCATGCAGTTTGAGGTACAGAGTAGCTTTTCCTTGTTCTTTAGAAATATTCTGGAGGCTGTGGAAGCTGGCCAAACTGGATATCATGAGAATGGGAGCCAATTCCTTAGACAGAGGCTGCATAGCCCTCTCTGTGGGAGAAGTTTTAACTCCTTAGTGAATGCATGGCTATTCCTTAACATTCTGTCATTGCATCCTTCTGTGGCAGTTTTCTCAGGCTAAGGCAAATCCAGCAGCCCCTCCATGTCTGCTGCTTCAGCACCAGCTTTTACATCTCGGTTGTTTCATCCCTCTGTCTATTGGCTTCTAGCATCTCCCTGGATCTAGGTGACTGATCATCCACAAGCTGCTATCATTCTTCTTGTCACTGGTCAACCTAGCTATTGGCAGCATTCCCAGTCTGTAAGAAGCAGCAGGAGAGGAAGATCTAAAACAGGTGGGCAGCCTCCTCATCCCCTGAAAATTCTATATAGTGGGGTGGGCATTATGGTGAGAGCTGTATAGTGGATTTTCTGGTTTGGGGAAAAGCTCTCCCTGGCACTACTAACTCTCTCTCTCTCTGGAGAATCGTCCAAGCTATAGGTTTTAAAAATGGACAAAACGGACAAAGATTGACATCCCTAATATAGAAGCTGTGAACATAATAGTTTGTACACTTCTTGTGTCTATTCATTCCTTATATGAGACATGCAGAGGTCAGAGCATAGCCTGCCATTACAATGCCATCCTCTTACTCACACATTCAACTTACACAGTCTGATTCACTCACCTAAGGTTAAGCTAGGAGATCTTCCAGTGCAGTTTCATGGTTCAAGATTTTGAACAAGAAAACCCAGAGGTTGTCTCTGCTAGACCTTGAAACTGAGGTTACTTTAGGTCAGATACTCTTTTAGCCTAACCTACCTCACAGGTTGCCATAAGAAGGACATGTAGGAACATGTTTGTAACACAAAATTTATTAGAGAAAGGATGAGATTTTAACAAAACAGATTTTTTTTAAAAAAAAATGTTTTTATTCTGGTTAACTAGGATATAAGCAGATATTTCCTTTTGTCCAGAGGCAATCCCTCAGAATGTATGGAGAAGACTATACCATACCATCTCTAAAATCGAGTAGCATATGGTCAATGGCAAAAACATTTTTCCCCATTAAACCAAAACTGACTGTGAGTAAAGAGGATGAAATCTTTGTGAATTTTGTTCTTCTGGCCCACAACAAATAACTTAAGCATTTTTCTCCTGCAAGAATATCCTCCAATACTGTGAAGTTTTTGAGAGCTATTTGCACTTTGAGAGATATACATGCATGTGTATGGGCCTTCAAGTCACCTATGGACTTGGGGTTACAGGCAATGAATACTCAGAGGTGTTTTTGCCAGGTCCTCTCTCTGAAATATAGCTTACAGCACCTGATATTCCTTGCTGGTCTCCCATCCAAGTTCTAACCAGGGCTGACCTTGCTTAGCTTCCAAGATCAGACAGAATCTTGTGCCTTTAGGTTCACTAGACATACATGCATATGTACTGAGAAAAAAATCACACATGGTAGATTCGTGCAAAAAATAACATTTTATGTGCAGAAATGTTTTCTGTCCAGAAAATGTTGCTGTTTTCATAGAACAGTTGTTTTGTGTACTGAAAGTCATGTTTTCTGTACAGAAAACTTGCCTTCTCTGTAGAAAAAAGCTGTGCAGAAAATGTCATTTTCTGTTCATTTTTAAATTTTTTGTTTATTTTTCTTTTTTAAAATTTATTTATTTATTGCATTTTTTACACATGAAGCAAGTCCCAAACTGCAAATACTGACATCTGCCATGAATTTCTCCTTCTAAGGCAGTGGTTCTCAACCTGTGGGTCCCCAGATGTTTCTAGACTTCAGTTCCCAGAAGCCCTGAGCATTGACCATAGTGGCTGGGGCTTCTGGGAGCTGAAGTCCACAAACATCTGGGGACCTACAGGTTGAGAACCACTGTTCTAAGGCTTATCAACACCCACAACACTTTTTTTTTCCTGGTCTGGGATTTGAATGTTTATGAATGTCATTTCCGTCATGAACTGTGCACAAAATAGAGATTTTCTCTTTGAATATGTAAAGGGAAGCAATGCATGTACAATTTTGTTATGCCTTGGCCTGCTTGACAGGGAATAGATTTAGGGGATGGCCCAGCTTTACATTCTCACATATAAAAACACAAGCATATACCCTGTGTCCTTGGAATGCATGAAGGTAAAATGATTACTAAAAGAAGACACAGTATACATTCCCCCATCCCATACCCAAAAGGTCACAGAACATCACACACCTATGCTTTGAAGTCATACATCAAGGCTATAGCTACCAGATGCAAATACACATGCTATATCTATGCTGTTTATTAGCACAATTGTCATAATCCTGCTGGCATATCATAACCCAACAAGCAAGAAGCATTTGCACATGTGGAAGTATAAAAGTCTTGTGTAATATATGAAGACATAAAAACCTGTTTCTCCAGGTAGCAACTGCTATGGAAGAGGAGAATGATTCATCCTGCTTCAGCTTCTTATATTTACACTTTCATTTCAGCATTTTTGCTTTGCTTTTGGCATGACTTGATTCACTTCCAAGGTTACCGGATGACTTGTGGAGCTATAAACGAAGGAGCACAAGATGCAAGTAAAAGGCAGCTATATAGCTCCTTCCAGCCCTAAGTGCCTCTACATAAAATCCAAGTCATGTTTTACTGTTATAGATTATCCAGAGGATCTAAAGCAGGAGAAATCAATACATTTGGCAAATGTCTACCCTTTTAGTAAATCAAAGATTTGTTGCTGATTTGCATATTCTTTACATAGGCACGAGACAGGACAACTGGCTACAACCTCTGAATATATTATTCTCCTTGTGTAAAGTCAGCAATCTGAGACTGGTAGAAACAAACCTAGACTCAGAAATTCAGAATCAAGGCAATTCAGATCTGCTGTTGTATGAGCACAAAACAAAGTGGTCAAAATATCTCTTCAACTTTGAGAGCGAATTGGGGGAACATATTATGTCATTCTAGAAATCTGAAGTAAGGAAGCTAAGGCCAAGTTCTCACAAAGAATAGATGAGACAGTTGCAGAAGTGGAGTGTGCCATTTCACTCTGGACTGCTTGATTTCACACTGCAGGCAAAGGCTCAAATGGCTGGACGTTCCGTAATTTTATTTTAAATGTTCTGCCCATGCACCAGAAAAGTTGTGTAAGATGCTAATCAAATGCTGCATGGGCAGAGAGGCAACAAATCCACTGAAAAATGTGGCAGTGTTGAAGACAAAAAACAAAGCACCTAGGCTGACAGAGTGCATTCTGTGTTTAAGATTCAGAGGGAGCTGCTGGTGAATGTTGCAAAAAACATACAGGAAGGTGAACATAGTAGGCATATGCATTGCATTCAGATTTAGCTTCTGGAGATAGATTTGGAATTCATCCAAACTGAAGCAAGAATCCTTGGAATCACTTTAAGGCAAATCAGGATCCTGCCAAGGTTTTGGGACCTGTTCAGAGGGAAGAAAATCCAGAGACTGGGCCTGCAGAAAGAGAGATACTGCTCTTGCTAAGCTTCTTCAACCATGATGGGGAAAAGTGGTGGACCATGCTATTGTGCGTTGCTTGCAACTAGGGAACAATTTTAGCAGGGTTCATTTTTTCATTTACAGTCACACAGAAACCCTGAAACTGAAAGGAGGGCTTCAGCACTGGAAAGCAGCTTGGTATTAATTTTGACTAAATATGTTTTACAAAAAAAAAAAAAAAATGGAAACACAAAAATAACATTAAAACAGTCATCATCCAACTGAAGGTGGTAGCTATCTGAGTACTGTGAAAGCAATAGCAAAATAATGACCATTCAGTACACTTCTGATTGATAGTTCGTGGGGGTCTTAACTATAGAGGATTCCTGGTAGTCCAATTTTGTATTACCTATGGGGGGGGGCTAAGGCCCCTTAGCCCAGTCAGGAGGGTTGGTTCTCTTGCCTCCCAGTTTCAGGGTGATTGTAATCACGTGAGGAAGAGTAGAGAGATGTAAATGAAACTTTTAAGAGGTTATTCTATCTTTTCACAATGTTGTCTCCGTGTGTTTCTAGCAGCAGAGGTGGGGGAACAGTCAAAGCTTTCAGGAATGGCTTGACAGGCAATTTTGTCTGAAAGATGCCTGTACCTACTCCTGCTTGTTCAGGGATGGCAGCTGCTGTCACCAACTGTCTCTGAAGTTCCACCAGCTTTTTACAATCAGAACTGGACTTCCCTAACACTTTTTTCTTACCTTTCAGTAAGCCACCATCTTCCTAATAAAGATGGTGCCTGCTGGCAACTTCCATGAATATACTGAAGGCAGTTAGCAATTATAGCTGAAGATAGATGCAGATAGGGAGAGGTCTGCAGCCTTCTGGAGAAATACTTAAAGTAAAGCCTATTGATTAAGAAAGAATGAGAAATGGTAAGAAGGGCACCCCCCTCTCCTCCTGAAAGAACAGAAATGATGACATATTCTGCAAGCTTTATAAAGCAGGCAACTTTTTGTTGTTGTTCTTGCATCAAACACTATTCTAACATTGTGTGTATGCATACATCATCCATACAAGCTACAAAGAAAACAGAAAATTGCCCTTAAAACTGGCCTGGGGGCAGGGGAAGAAATTTCTTTTAAAAAATACATCCAAAATTAAAGGTTCACTCTTATACAAGCACCTATGTATTTGTTTTCATATCTATATTACAAGCACCTATGTATTTGTTTTCATATCTATATCAGTACAGAAATAGACATAGACCAATATCGTCCATCCACTTCATCAAAGGTTAAGCATTTAAAGCAGCTATGACTTTGCTTCTGCCAAAACAGGGGAAAAAAGCAGAAAACAAGCAAACATGCCCCAAAACTATTATTGATTTATAATTTCCTGCTCCTTGTGTGTATTCTTCTGAATTTTTGCTGCTTTTCTCACCTTCATAGCAATAGCAATGAAAGAAGCGGAGAGACTGTAGATACAAAAACAGACAAAAAACTGTGCAAAATTGTCTCTTATGTATAACTTACACCTGTTGTTCTAAAATTGTAGATGTGTTTCTTATGCATCCTTGGAAGTTGCCCATAAAACATGGTGTGCAGAGAGGCAAATTCTTTTTTAGTTCTCTATAACATAACTCTCTGTACATCACCCTCTGAAAAGTCCTTACTATTACTTCTGCATGTGTCATGTCTACAAATTCACACTTACACACATTAACACTAAAATTGAGAGAAAAAAGCAACCACACATTTCAGAACCCCCAAACAGTGACCCAGGGGGTCTTATCATTTTTAAAAAGCCCCAATTTTCTATTTATATTCTTATATCCCAAAAAAAATCAAATCCTTCTTTCAGTTTTGGAGATCATGTCTTAAACACACTGGGAATTATGAGAGACTTTCAAATGCAATCTTACATATTATAAGCCACTAAAATCCTTCCTAACTACACTTGGTAAATATATCCCTCATCGTGTGTTGAAAACCACAAAGCCTATCCAATTAAGGAAGAATTCCCATTTAGTGTCAAACAGATTTGCCCCAAATTAACTGCTCCAGTTTCTCACCAATTTAGTTAGCTTTATCACCTCAGCCAAGTCCCAGATGTTCCAAGAAACTCTGTGGGAATATTTCATGTATTCCAATAATGTGCTGTTTAAATCTTTATTCTCTCTCGCTCTTTTTCTCTCTCAATACACATACTATATAATGACTTGAGATAATACCTGGGGCTTGTGGCTGTTCACAATAACTGTGCAGTAAAACAAAGAAGGCTGGGTCAGGGAGCTACTATCAGCTTCTGAAGCGATCATCAGAATACTCAGAAAGGTGTATTGTTCTAAATATTGTATGCTTTCTTTATTTTAGTACAGTGGTCCCTCCACTTTCATGAGGGTTCTAGGCACAGAATCCTTACAGAAGTCAAAAACCGGAGAATAATTCCTCCCGCCTGAATAAGCAAGTTAGGGAAAGCATGCATGTGCTGTCCCTCCCCATGCTCCCCATCTCATTTCAATGCCTTTTCCTGGATACAGGTATCTTCCTTCTCCACGCCCAAGAAAAAAGCAAGTGAATGGGAGAGGGTACCTCTCACACTAAGAAGGAAGATGTGTGTATTCCTTCCCCTTCATTCTCCACTTCCCATTCCTTTTGCCTTTTGGCCAGTCATGGAAAAAAAAGCATTCATGCCGGGGCAAAAGGCAAGGGAATGGGTGGGGGAGAATGGAGGGGGGAAGGCACACACATGTCTTATGAAAAATTACATTTATGCAGGTCAAACCCACAGATGTGGAGGGAGGACTGTAGTTTAAAACTTCATTAGATTTGTTCACAGAAAGGTGTAGCTGTATTCAAAGGAGGTGGAGGAGGGAGAGAGAAAGAAGAAGGCATTTCTGCTCCTACTAGGCAAATATCATCATCATCATCATCATCATCATCATTGCCATTGCCATTGCTATTACCATTATCATCAAAACAAATTGCAAATCTACCCCATACCACATATTTAAAATAACTTCTATAGTAATATCAGAGGAGTCATAGGCAAAACATATCTTGTCATTTTTCTTATTATCAAATGATTCCTATTGCAGTTAGCTAATTTCCACACTCCCTGACTCCTACCACACGGCTGCCTATAATAGGAATAATTTGCATTAACAGTTTCACATTTCCCACAACATATTTTTATGTGATGAATGCTATTTCTGGCTCTAAATACTAGTTTAAAATAACTACATCAATTTTATTTCATGCTAGATAGTGTAACATATTTGGTTCTTTACTGAAGACAAAATCTGTATAAGTAATTGTTGACTATAGATCTCTTTTCTTTTTTCTTTTAAATTATATATCTCAAGGGACAGTAAAGTACCATAAATTGAACATAACAACCCTTTTGTTCCATTATAGTTTTTCCAGATTAACTCACACTTACCCTACCCAAATTGTATCTAAATGGGGCAAGGCTCTGAAAGAGAATTCAAAATGTTTTACTAGTAGAGACTGGAGAAAAGGAGAAGGTATACATTTACTATTGTGACTTCACATACATGTGCATGCATGCATGCGTACACACACACACACACACACACATATTGTTAACAACTCTATACAAGTTTCAAAATCTCATTTGCTGATGTATCCTTTATCAAATACAGTTTAAAATTCTGTTCAAATTAAACTCATGGAAGAATATGATAGAAGTAAAAGATAGGGAGACTGGAGAAGGGTATTTATGAACTAAGGGCCTTTCCGCACTGCTCTGTTATAGTGCTATTATTCCACTTTCAACATCCTATGGAATCCTGGCATTTGCAGTTTAGGGAAGAGTATTTAGAATTCTTAGCCAGAGAGCTCTTTGGCCTCAGTAAACTACAAACCCCAGAATTCAAGATCCATGTTTTAAGTACTGCATACAACACAGTTTGTTATCTTGTCTGTAACAAGTCAGGGAACAAAAGAACACAAATAAAGCAACACTCAAACACTGGACTCTTTAAAATAATAAATTATTGGATAGGATCATAACGGTAGGGCAAGGTAGCAGCAAAAGAATCATTTTACTCTATTTATTCTTTAAAGTATCAGCAAGAAAGGGATTTTTTCCCACTGTTTCCAGTATACATTCCCCTCTGTGTGGAGTGGTGGTGGTTATGGCTGTATATGTTTAATGCCATATTATACTGAACAGCAAGATTTCATTTGATTTCGCAAGGCCTGGTTAATACTTGGATGGGAGAATAACTGGAAACATTAGGAGTCTCCATCAACTTTCTATATCCCTATAAGTTGATAAATATAGGAGGGCTTCTCAGACATTAACTCCAGTCCTCTGGGTTTGTTATTACAGAAGTGAGAGAGACAAATATTTCCACGGGAGGAGGTTGTAGTGGCTTGTAATTCCTGCTGGCAGACCCAGTCCTGGGCGAGTATAATATTTAATATTCAAAGTTATTAAGCAAGAGGTTCACTGGACACCAACGTAGGCACCCGGGTCTAAAACCAAAGCACTACTAGCAAGATCAGACCAAAGCTCCCCCAGTCATATCTCCAAAAGGGAAACCTTGAAAGGCATGCATACACACACAATGGACCATCAACAACAATGGCACTTTGAGGGGATTACGTATTCTTCTGATGAGATTAATGCTTGCAACAGCAAGAAATACAAAGATGAGGTCCATCTGCATAATTCAGCCATTGTCCTTTCCCGGGAAAGAGTCTGCCTCCAAGGCTTGTTTTGCCCTATAACTGAGTCCCCTTTTGGAACCCTCCTTTGAGAACTCCCACGCTTGACTAGTGCCCCAGTGTTCTGCTAGTTGAGAGCTCCCCTCAGCATTCTTCCTCCTCTGAGCCACTTTCACTTTGCTTCTTTCCACACTGAAGTCTACAGGATCAAGTGCAGTATAAACCACTCTCTTTCCTTCCACTTTTCCCAAGCTTCATGTCTTTCTGAGTCATTAGTTCTTGTGCGCTTGTGTGAGTGACTGTTTCATTGTGTGGATATTTCACCAATTCTGCTGAATAAACTAGTGGCAATTGGACATTTGGCCTGGTTCTCATATGATCTGATTCTGTAGATATAAGGCCCAAGATCTTGCTATGTTGCACTGTCCTCCACTTTGCTGAGCAGTGCTCCTCTAATTTTCCCAATCTTTGTATTTTTGGAGCAAATCCACGTGTCTCCCAGGGATCCCCAGAAGTCAGGGTAACAGGCTGATGGCTCCCATGTCAATGGGGCAAAAAATCTACTCTGGGGTTTAATTTGAACTTTGAACTTTAAAAGAGTGCTTGTAAATTCTGAACCTATTTTGGCAGTAAAGACTAATCCCTGGAGTAGATTCACTGCACCACTGCCATGGGAGCTATCATCCACCATTGGGGCAAGAAGACTAAGCCCTACAACCCCAAAATATATAGTTTTGTTTTTAAAAAATGATGAGGCTTTGCTGGCCTTTTTGTCATTCCAAAATCACAAAGAAAGGTCCTGAAATGTGTGAAAATACACAGAAGACTTCCTACCTCTCAGAACCAATCCCATCTCAAATACCTGTTTTTCACTGGGTTCCCTTTCAAAATTCAGTAAGCGATGTGATATCACTTCTGGATGCCATAACAAGAAATGCTCTAATGGAAAACAGAGATGTTGTGTTCTGCTGAGGTGTGGGGTTTTCACAGCAATATAGGATGAATTTTCCCTTGACCTTCACATAGTTACCTACCCCAGTTATAGTCCTTGTGATACTTTCCCAGGAACAATAGGATTTTAATATAATTTTATCTTCTTATTTGGGTACGGCTGGTAGACCTTCAGGTTGTCTTCAGTCTCCAATATTGCTACTAGAATCTGTACATTATATTAACTCAAAGGGTCCAGGAAAAAAAAATGAATCTATTTTCTGTTATTTGGCTTCAGAGCCATTGAGGGATATTCTTGATCCTACCTCACATATATCAATCATACCTTGTTACTTGTTTAAAAATATATGAGTTAGAACAATAGATAGAACAGAAATTTCAAAGAAATTCTTTGGCAGAGCATTCAGTTTAAGTGATTCTATACTGAAAGCTAGCCAGTTTTTGCTACCATTGTAAATCTGAGGGCACTTGGTGCACTAAGTATAAATAATTATTCTTATATAAATTATTTAGTGTAGCAGAAACTGTAAAAGGGGATATTATATGCCTCTCTGCTTCATCCACTTGATGTATTTGGTGTCATCAATTCTGAGTTCTGAGTGTTAATTTTATATCCCTATGCTCCCCTATATTTTTCAGTCAAAGATAAAATCTCTATCAAATACATTTTTTTAGATTAATCATAAAAAGTCACTGGCATATAATCCTATTTTATGTTGCACAGTCCCAGATACTACAGCTGCATTTTTAATTGCAGCTGTCAGGGATTCAATACACAGAGGAAAAAAGTTTAGTGAAATAGGATATCACTGATGGCTTCCTCTTTGAATAATAATAATTAAAAAAAATATTAACACTGTCTATTTGTCATGATCTTAGCCTTGAGCTAACTGTCAATTAAAGAGGAACCATTCTTGATTGCTGTATAGCTATTATGTTTTAACTTTATCAAGAAAATGCATTTTATTAAATGTACTTTCTGTGCTGGAAGTTCAGTTTGTAATCTATAGGTGACTTTCTTGTTGCTTGATAGAAGATGCTTATTTTAGAGTCATGGACATTTTCCTTTGTGCTTTGTGTGTTTCAGAAAGCTGTGAAAATTCTAAGGAATCAGAAAGCAAGAATCAATTTGGACTTCAGTAACCAAAAGAAAGTTCAAACAGTATTTGATTCATTCTGAATAGTTCCCCTGAAAGCATTGGTTCTTTTAAAACCAAAGAAGGAAAATTCGGTAACCACTAGCTTCCTTTTGGGGGTGGTAGGGATTTGTTCGATAATACATTTCTCTTAACAAAGCATCTAGGAAGATTTCCTTCCACAAGAAATCTATATGCATTTTCTTTTTATATAGGAAACACATAGGCAAAAAATTGAAGTGCAAGAACTTTTTTTAATGGTTGGAAAGAATATTTGAAAATATACAGAATATATATATATATATGTTAGCATTGACAAAAACTGATGTGAAAATCTTCATCTGACCAGAATGTTTACAGTTCAGGACTTATTCTGTGCTACATTTGTGTGTAGTTGAGCAAAAAAAAGCAGCCCTTTCTGCATTAAAAAAAAATTGTGCAGGAATATTATTTCATGTAAAGAAAATGTTTCTTGTGCAGAAAAGGCTATAACTGGGGATTCATTCTCTGCAAAGTTCTCAGCTAGTTGATTTACATAGAAAACAAGATTTTCTGTGCACGAAACAACATTTTCTATGCAACAGCACAAAATGATGTTTATAGTGAAAAGAGAGAGAGAGAGAGGTCATTGTCTGTGCAAAGAAATCAAGTGCAAATTTTGTACAGAATAATTTCCAAATTATAAATAGACTTCAAAATTCATGGTTTTAGAAAACTATCATACAGCAGGAAGAAAATAGTGAAAATTACTTGTTGCTTCCTTCCAGGCATGGGGGGGGGGGGGGGATACTTACTAAAGGATTACATCCCTACTGTTTTTGCATATGCAGATATGGGTTCATTTATGCAGGTTGATGACTTGATGATTGCAACATCAACTGGCCATGTATATGTAGGAATGACTTCAGCAGTAGAGCCATCTCAAATGAAATCTTACTTAGACTAATCCACTTAGAAGTCAACTAGATGATCCTTATGCGAACTCCACTAAAATAGATGACTGAAATTAGCTGTGAACACCTTTAATTTAAAAGAGTGAGTATCCTTTAAGTATAACTACAGTGGATGTAAGTCAGCTTATTATCTACATCTAATTTACTACCACCTCATCTCTCTGAAAGATAACCTTTGATCACTAGTTGACTGCAATAATAAGCTAAATAATGACACAACAATGTAATCATGTACATATATCTCTAGTACTGAATTATTCCATATAACCCCAAATTAAAAGGTTGCATGTGTTTTCTAACACATATTTCATTAGATTTTAAATATATAAAAATTAATAGAAGAGAAGGAAAAGGTGGAAAAGGCAGAAGACATACACAGGATATGAATATGTGCTAGGGATACATATTCAGGTAATCTAATCATATGCTCAAAAATTATTTACTTTTAGATGGCAAAACCAACATTTCTATGCAGAAATACCATTTTCTGTGAAAACAAACAAAAACTCACACTTTTGTGAAGTATAAGTGACAATCTGCAGCAGCTATCAAGAACTGTATTGTTTTCATGTACAGTGTTCGATAACGTTCTTGGCACGAGGATCAACCTGGTTAAAAACCATAAACTTTGCCTGTGAGAACAAAATTGTTGTTCCATCCAACAAGGAATGAGAGCCTTGTAAGGAATCATTTCCCTGTTCCTTACAGTGATAGCCTCCTTATTCAATTACTTCAGTCTCTGTGAGTGTAGAGTTGCTTTCCCTTTGAAGTAAAATGACTTTAGAACATCCTCACTGGCATTTTCCACTATTTTTATATTTGCTTTCTCAGCTTTTCCATGCCAGCAACTTGATCTTAAGAAGATAAACCTACTAGGGTCAAAGCTCTCTGCAGTGAGCAGACACCCACAACATCTGTCCAACAGACACATAATTATATGTGTGGCACTCAATATGATTCACTGGGGAGCCAAACCCCCCCCCACACACACACACATTGGGTGTGTTTATAGCATCATGATTTATTGTCTTTTTATTATACTTTTTTTTCTAGTTATAAATATGTTGTGGACCTCAGCCATCCACCTTCAGAAGGAGCAGAAAGGCTGGGTTTCTTACTCTCTTTCCACTGTTGCCAAACTAAATTTGTCCTGTCACTTAAAACCTCTTGTTCTAAATCCTAAAGGTAGTCCTGCCTAGATTAAATCCATTGAATCAATGGAACATTCTATGTGTTGACTCTCCATTTAACAATTATTGAATGGCTCTACTCCACTGTGACTTACCACAAGGATGCCAACCTACGTTGCTTCACTTGCACAGGCACTTCACTTGACACTTTACCACTGGATTTGGGATGGTTCATCACTGAGTCTCTCCTTGTGCTCAGTGAAGAACAGTCAGGTCTAAAGATAAGAACAAAAGATCGCAAGCATACAAAAAAAGATTTACATTCATATTTTCCATGAGTAAACAGATACCTTATTCCTAAAACATCGTTTGTAGTTATTTATCCTCTTCCCCAGGGAATGTGTACACATTTTAAATAAATAATGTATGCCTGTTTAAAATTTTCATGAATACATCCAGTGTAGAGTCAAGTAACAGAAGTCAAAACCATAGAATTAATTTGTGATAAAACAGTCTACTTGTCAAATCAACTTCTGTAAGGTGAACCTTCTCATGTTCTTTGGATGCCACAGCTATCTGTGGGAGCAGGACCTTTTCAGTGCTGGTTACCCTTTTCTTTGTGTCATTTCCTCTCCACTGAGATTTCTCTTTCCTATTCTTTTAGCTTTTAGGAAGCTGCTAAAACCTGACTATTTCAGAAGGCTGAGAAAAAGAGAGAGAAAGAGAGGAAGGGAGAAACAAAGGGGGAGAGAGACTATTATGGGAGGCTATTATGGGAGGCTATTTATTATATAAATCATTTAGATCAGGTCTTCAGGGCTGGTCCACAAGTTTTGCTCATGTTGTAGGAACTGAGAGCTCTGAATCCAAGGTCTCTACCAATACCATATCCTTAGGCCTTCCCTTTTCTCCATTACCAGTATCAGAGTACTGGTATTCATGAAGGCTGAGGAGATTTATATGTGGCACAGAGTAGACATCTGAAGTCACCCTTTGTTCTCCCAATGTGAAATCCTATAATTCCTGTGGTGCTGGATATCTGTTCTAGTGCAGGTATTGCCATAGTTCTGTTCTATTGAATTATGAGATCTGCAGTTTAGGGAGGGATATTTAGAATTTGCAGCCGGTGAATTCCAGTACCTCCCAAGACTACAAGCCCCAAGATTCCATAGCAGACAGCCATGGTAGTTAAAGTCGAATCATAGTGCAATAGTTAGGTAGTACAGAAAGACCTTTAATCTACTGCTAAATGGAACTGAAAAATAAAAGATCTTTTTACTGTGTTTTACCCATCCATTTTCTCCTGCTCTTCCCTGTTTTCAAGGCTACTTCGCAGATTCACTGTGGCTTGTTCATTTCATGTATTGTAAGATAAAACCATGTTCTTTCCCACTCTTTATTTTGCACTGTGATAGAAAATAAAAGTTTTATTTCTCCACAGTTAAAACACAATTGTGAAGGTGTCTACATATATTTCAATTTGAAACCAATTTGAAGAAATGCACTTTAAAATGTAGTTCAAAATGAGATTAAATATAAAGCAAAACAAGATCAAATATAAAGCTGACCTCAAAAGTGTCTTAGCTTCCCCACCCCACCCCACCCCACCCCTTATTATAGTGATTTTAAAGAACTATAGTTCCTTTTGTACTCCTCCAGAATCAGAACTTTCTTAATTATTATTAAACAACATAATAGCTTGGCCCTTTAATGGTAATGAGCTATTAACATCAAGAGAATCTTATTATATCAGGCAATTTGTTCAGCTAGCCTAGTATCCTGATTCCCAGAGGAGTGAATCATTTACTGGGCAGCATCACATTAAGGCAACAACTTTTTCCTGTCATTTGCTCCAGAATTTTGTATTCAGATATAGACTGTTATCTGAATATGGAAGTTATGTTTACTCATTATGGTTAGTTGCTCTTGGTCAATCTCTTTAGAATTAATATGTCACCACCTTTCTTTTTTTAAAAAAATGCTGCCTAAGTTTGCCACTGTATCCTATATTAGTGAATTTCTCTAATATATCATATGTTGTGTGAAGTACTCCATCTTTTCTGTGTGTCCTGCACCACAAATTTCTTTAGATGATCCCATCATATTCTAGAGTTAGAACAAAAGTGGTAGAGTAATATTGAGGTTCCACTTTCACCTCATCATCCATAATGTGATAAGTGTTAACTGTGTTCATTCTTCCCCCACAAACTAAAAATATCCCAAATGGTTTAGAATCTTATCTCCATATGGAAGGTGCCCCAACTCACTGGTTGTATTAGATGTTCTCTTCTGTACCTTTTCAGGCTTCAAGCCTGGGTTAATTTTTGCCAAGTACACAAATATATGCAGTGTTATTCAAAATTGCTGGTGACAGAAGGTTGACTTGGGTGAGTACTGCTGCTCTCTTCTGATTCAGCGATGTGTGGGACACTACAGAGATGACTCTGAATGCCCTCACGTCCTTTGAAAAGTGAGTGATTGGATTCCTGGCAGTGAGTCTGCTGTTTACCTGGAAGAAGAACAACAATTAGTCATCAGCAAGTGTCTCCTCAAAATAAATAAATCTGAGTTTCTAGATTGTGCAGTGCTTGATTGTGACTTCCTCATGTATATTCTACTATATTAGTATGCTCGGGATTTGTAGTATACCCCAGGGTACTTCTGAAAGTCCTTATCTTTCTCCTTTATGCTGTTACAAACTCATGTAATGAGTTCTTGGTTTCCCAGGCTTTATCATTAAAATGTAACATGTCCTAATATATCCCAGCAGGTTAGTAGTTGTCAACATTTATGGATTTAAAATAGTATTTTAACTTTTTAGATCATAGTAGGAGGAACTGAGATGATTGGGGACATCAAGGAACCCTAGTCTTTTTAATTGTGCAAAAAGGTGAAAGATCTCTCTGTGGTTGACATTTTTAACAAAAAGTCCCAACATATCAAGGCAGCTTTGTCATCAAAGAGGATAACATCTGAAAATATGTTCTACATTTCTACCAGAACTGTGAGATCTGCTAACCAAAACCAACACTGAACCATGGGTGCACATCCCATTGACTACAGTTTGCTTTTTTGTGATTTTTTTTCAGTTGTATGGATTTTTAGCCATTTGCCTTTAAAATGTACACATGGATTTGCAGGTGTTTTACTTTTCCAAAATATACCACCAGTATTTGAATTTCTGAAGCAAAGTAAGCTTTGTATCCCAAGATACATGTAACATGTCCCAAGAGGTAAAACAATTATGACTTTCACCAGACATTTCATTTCCAGCTCAGTTCTTCTCTATTCATCCCTACAAACAATCCTGATTTCCAAATCACCCAAGGATCACCCCTTTTAAAACCCTATCAGGATCTATCACTGTATCCTGATCTACTTTGTATGAGAGTCAATTCAGTATTTTTCATTCATGTTATACTGACTTTTTGCTAGTCCAGCTTGATTGATTTTAAATTGCAGCAAGCCTGGCCAAGACCCTTAACAAAAAATCTCATATGTCAAACTATTCCTAGAAACAAAGCTTCCTCATAAAAAAAGAAACTTGAAATGTTGCAGAATCTAGCCTGAAGACCTCCACTGCATCAGAACTTCAAACATTTTCCCACCAGAACCTGGAATGTATCAACCAGACAATGCAACAGTGCAATCAAGGGTCTTCTGAAACAAATCATATAATTTCTAGGATGTCACCTGAACCAGGACTTCAGTCACAGATAAGTGGATATTATGAGCAAAAATACATTCCCTATATCTTTGCAGTTTGTAAGACGACCAAATTTAAACAAAACAAAACAAAACATAAAAACATCCTTATTTTTTCATATATAGCATACAAGAAGAACTGGATTCTATTTCTTTTAGGGTTTTTTTCCTCCCATTTTAATGGAAACAGTGTTTACTGTCAAACAAAGGGCAGCACTGCTGTTTTGATGTTCCTATCTGTCAAAGTATGGGGACAAATGGTCTAGTTGTAGTTTTTAGTTGAAAGCACAATGCATCCTGCCTTTGTGGTGTTTGCAAGAGATAGATGGATGGATGGATGGATGGATAGATAGATAGATAGATAGATAGATAGATAGATAGATAGATAGATAGAGATATATGTAGAAAAATATTCATCTAATCATTCTGATGGTCCTTTTCTGTTATTATTTTAAAGAGTAGAGCTCATCTCTTTAGGGTTTTTAACAATGATTACAACTCTCTTTTTAAGCTGCATTCAAAATGCTATTTTGGACTTCTAAACATCTTCAGAGCTTAGGACCCAAGTAGTTGAAAGAGTGTCTCTTTCTGTATACTAAGGCCCTTTCCGCACCTTACCTTCCTCCAGCGCTGGGGTGCAGGGATTGCGTGAGAGGCTTTCCAGTGAGAGGCTCTCATGTCTGGGGTCCTTTGGCTCTGCACAAGCTGCCTGCTCGAGTGAGAGCCCTGTCCCTTCCTTCCACAGTGCAGGCTGGGACCTTCCCAGGCTGTGCTGGGGCAGGAAGCGTGATTGGAGCAGCTCCGGAGGCTCCACACACCAGGTAAGTGTGCACCAAGCCCAGGAGCAATGTGCAATTGCACATCATTTTTGACTTCTAGCCGTAAATGAAAAGGTGCACGATTGGTGCCTGGTGGCTCCTGGAGCATGGCACGATTATGAGTGTGTTGTGCAGATTGCTCCTCACAATCACACAACACTCCAGGCCCTCTTTAGCATGGAAAATGCCATGCTAAAAGGGTCTAAGACATTCATAATAGGGCATTCTTCAGGGTGTTCCTACTATCTTAGATGAAGTGACTGGCTATCAGAGGATCTTCTCTGTGGTGGTCCACCTGGAGAATATTCTCCTCAGAAAGGTTTATCTCATCAACCTTATCAGCTTTCCTTTAGAGCCCAGACATTTTTTTTAAAAAAAAAATCCTAAATTTCCAAGATATCCTTTTAAATGTTTTAATGCTGCTTTTATAGTTCTGTGGCAATTTTTTCTATTGATTTTATAAGCTTCTGTGGCACAGAATATAAATGTTATTAAGATTCAGTGGGTCCTTTATATCTGCTGGGGTTTGGTATCCCTCAATGAATACCAACATCCATGGATATTCAAGTTCCGTTATATATAATGACATAGTAAAATGCTTTCCTTTATATGAAATGGTGAACAACTCAAATAAGTACCAGAAAAAAACTCAGTATCTGTGAAGTAGTGGGAGGCTACAACAGTACGCTCACACATCAGCATAGTGCTTGGAGCATGTGGGGGAACTTTGCTTTTAGGAGGGTCTTTTTTAAAAAAAAATTTTTCAAAATGTGGCTGGTTGAATCCTATGGATGCAAAACAGGTGGATATGAAGAGCTGCTTGTATTTAAAAAGAAGTAAAGAGCAAAGAAAGTCTTGCCAGCCAGGGATAGCAGGTACATTTAGTAGGTGTTTCTACAGAGTGCTCAGATATAGTTAAAAAGTTCTTTTAACTCATTCTTAACAACTGAAACAATAGCAAAATCTTTGAGACAGGGCTTCCCTTGGGCATTTCACCTGCTCAGTCCATTCCTACTGGATTTCAGCTTGCACAATTGGCAGGATGAACACTTGCTAAATGATTTTTTCAGAGTTCTGCAGTTGTTTACAATAAGAACCAGCAGTCAAAAATAGGGGGAAATGATGGAGATCCAGATGGAGAAACTGCCTGTGAAAGTCAGATTGAATTGTTCTTGTGACCTTCCTGGAATTGAATAGTTGGTTACCTTTGGAAATAGGGACTAGGAGCTCAAGAACTGTGGCCATTTCCGCGCTAGTCTGTTATAGTGTGATGATTCCACTTTCAACATCCTCTGGAATCCCGGGTTTGCAGTTTCAGGAGGGGCCGGCTGGATGTTGGAGGATGTTGAAAGTGAAATCATCACACTATAACAGACTAGTGTGGAAATGGCCTGTTAGGCATGTTCAAGGGCTACAGCAGGTCCATTGCAAATTTCTTTTAATAACCAACTCTCAGTGTTGTCAGTGAAGGGCTGATGTGAAGGAGCATGAAAAGCAAAATATACTGTCCAACATCCTCTAATCCTGACAAGAACGTATCCTTCCTCTCTTCCCAGTGTCTTTTTTTTCTTCATCATCCTCAATTTTTGGCATCACACTGTCTCTGCAGAATTTGCTTCTGCCAAGCTCAGCTTTTTGGCTCAGGGAAAATAACAGGTTGGCTCTTTGCCTTTAAAAAGAAATGTGAGCAGGCCATGTAGAACTGCAGCTTTTCTTTTTCCATTAAAACACAGACGGAGAGAGAGAGGGAGCAAGGGAGAGAGAGAGAGACAGAGAGGAAAAAAAACAAGGAGAGAACTGGACATTCCATTTTAGATAAATGGTATCTCTTCTTAACAGGAAAATAAGAATAAAACTACCTTTGGACACTAGAGGAACAAGATCTGTGACAGGATTGGAAAACCTCGTATGAATGAATAGAAGCATTTACATTACTTTTTTGACATAACTTCTTCTAAGAGTGAACATAGGACAGCAACATAGACTAAACAAGGGTGATGAAGACCGGAGGAGGGAGGTGGTGGTGGTGGTCAGTGGAACATCAAAGTTTGCACAAATTCAAGGAAAGGAAAGGAAATATCTTTTCCACATCTTCCATCAACTGACACAATAGTACAATGAGCACTAAACATGCTAATTGACCACAGTATTCTGAGTATGCATTAGGAAAGAAGAAAAAAGAAAAACATGGTAGAAGGAAACTGGGATGGGAGGCATTTTTGTTAGCAGGTGCAACTTTGAACAGGAGTATTGCACACTGCCACATTTTGCTTCAAATGCAAATGCAACCTGTTCTCCATCAATTCTAATTGTAAAAGGAGCAGTCACCATCTGCTGCCAGCCAATGGATTCTGATGTAGCCAGGTTTTAGCAATGAAAGTGAGTCATGAGGAACCAGGTGGGCTTTAAAGGAGGGAGCATTCCACAATAATTATGCCAGTATAACTCCAAGAGCCTTTTCCTTCATTGCTACTTGTTAAATCTCATAGTTGGGAAATCAAAGAGAGCAGGGTCTCTGATGTTGGTAGCACAAAGCTACTACTTTTTCTGAACATCCTTCTTATCCTGTCAGAGGCCATTTCTGCATGGTATTTTCCATGTGAAAGGGCACCTGGAGCACTGGGTGATTGTGAGGAGCGATCTGCACGACACATTCACAATCACGCAACACTCCAGGGGCCGGCAGGCACCGATCATGCGCCTTTTCATTTTCGGCTAGAAGCCGAAAATGGTGCATGATCGCACATTGCTCCTGGGCCCTGCACGCACTTACCTGGCATGTGGAGCCTCCAGAGCCGCGCCGGTTGCACTTCCTGCCCCAGCACAGCCTGACCTAGGAAGGTCCCAGGCTGCACTGCAGAAGAAAGAGGTGGGGCTTTCATGCGAGCAGGCAGCTTGTGTGGAGCCGAAGGACCCCGGACATAAAAGCCTCTCACCAGAGGCTGCTCATGTGATCCCTGCACCCCAGCACCGGAAGAAGGTAAGGTGCGGAAAGGGCCATAGACAAGTATTGGGGTATAAGTGGAACAGTCATCGTTCTCAGAGATATAAGATTTAATGTAAGATCATTTTTGAAGAAATATTTGAGCTACTCATCTGTCCCTGAACTTCCTCTCATCCTGGAAACTTTTCTTATTCAAATGCATAAGTGGGACCATAACACAGGTGAAGAAATGTTGAACTAAATATTGCATAATCATTTTTGCTTCGCATAGATCCTAGTCAGAAAATGACTGTTGTGGAAACTTAGAATGTTAAAGTAATGAGTTACAAGTTATGGTTTTGATGCCAAAGTAGCCAGCATGGTGTGGTAGTTTAAGCAGTGGATTATGACCCTGGAAACCAGGGTTCAATTCCCCACTCAGCCATAGAAAACTACTAGGTGACCTTGGGCACATCACACACTCTCAGCCCCCCAAAGTCCCATGATAGATTCATCTTAGGGTTGCCATAAGTTGGAAATGACTTGAAGACACACAAAAACAACAACAAAATAGCTGATTATAACTATAGCTGCAATTTATGGAAGAAAGTATTTAGTTTTCCATTTATGGGAAAATAAGAAACATTGTTACATTTTATTTACTTTTTAAAAACTCCCGAAATATCTTAAGACTACAATCTTGTGATACAAAACACTTCTGTGTCACATCAATACCCACAACTAAGCCAGAGGGTGAGGATGAGATAGAAACGACTCAACAACTGAACCATGTGATCTTCCTTCTTCCTCATTTAGATGGATCACTATCTTATAGCTATAAAAATAAGCAACAATGATACAATCACACTACAAAAAAAAAATGAAGTTTCTGTTTAGGTTATAATCTTCATTAGAATGAATATCTTCATTAGTACTTCTTATTTTTAAAACCCTTGAAGCATTTTAAAGTTATAAGAAAATAAAATCAGTAATCAAATTCATAAAAATAAGAATAATTAAATGTGTTACATTAATTGATAAAATTGGGAGTCAGTGAAGTAATCCAGAAAATATTTGGGTAAAAAGGAGGGATATTCAAGAATTTCCTGACTGAGGTTGAAATCTAGAACTCTTCAACTAGCAGGATTATCTGTGGGAAGAAAACGGGATCCAGAATGTTCCTGCAACCTTGCAGGAAACTTTTGTGAACTGTGCAGTTTGAGAAAGTGCACAATTTTCCAATAAAGAGAAAGAAAAAGAAGAAGAAAATAAAAGCTTTTTTCCCCCATGAGAAACTTGCACCAACCTCCTTGTTAAAAAAAAATAAATAAAAAAATTTATAAAAACCATATGAACAAAAAACTATATAATAAGGTGATGCTGTCTATTGTGTGTTGTTTCTTTGTTTGTTCTGTGGACAATGTAGTATCACTTCCACCTTGGGGATTGTCTTTCCTGTTCCCATTTTGCATCTGTGCAACATTTAAAGTTACACAACATTTAAAATTTTATAACATTTAACATTGCAAACACCTAAACATTTCTCCATTTATGCTGCTTTCTGAGAGGCTGCATAACTTTCTTTAGAAAGTCATATAATTTCCCATCAATGTAGGAAAAAGTTCCTGAATGTCTTGACATTTGTTGTTGTGCATCTTCAAGTCCTTTCTAACTTATGGTGAGCCTAAGGTAAATCTCTCCTGAGGGTGACTGGGCATGATTTGTTCAGAGGGAGTTTGCCTTTACCTTCATCTATGTCTAAGCCCATTTCCGCACTACCCTGTTCTAGCACTGTGATTTCCACTTTCAGGAGGCTGGCCCCTCCTGAAGCTGCAAACCCCAGGATTCCGTAGGATGTTGAAAATGGAATCATAGTGCTAGAACAGGCTAGTGCAGAAATAGGCCAGGAGAATGTGATTCCATGAATGAGCTGGGATTTGAACCCTGGTTTCCAGAATCATAATCTAACATTCACACCACTACGCGATGCTGGGTCTCCACTTTGGGGGGGGGATGGCTTTTTTTGGCATCTGTCAGGAGTGGGAAACTCAAGGATTACTAGAGATAATCTTTACTTGATAGCAGAGACATCAGCACTCTAGGATCCCTTCCACAAGTTTCTGCTCCCCTCCTCACCCTCTACCTCTGTGTTCCAGGAAGTCCGATGGCCATGCCGCTTCCTGTGCAATGCAACTAGGTAGTTTTCCAGGCTGCACTGGGACAAGAAGTGCAGCCATTGCACTCCCAGGGCCTCTGCACAGCAGGTAAATTTGTGATGGTGGCACAATTGCCTTCATTGATAGGAAAAACCCGTCAATGATTTGCAGCATAATCATGCCCCCTGGAGACAGGAGAAGGATAGGATTGTGACAATGTCATACATAATTGTTGTCATGGTCCCTTCTTTCTCCCATCCTTATGGTGGATTGGGAGGCTGGAGCAGAAAGAGCATAGGTTCACTTAATTTCAGTGGGGAGATTGAAGTATATGGTGAGTGCCACAACAGAGAAGGCTATTTGTTACTTGTCACATCCAAGCACTGCTTATCACAATGTCTGGTACAGGCTTCTCCCTCTTATTGAACAAGTTAGAGACCAGAACATTGTCAGAAAATGGAATTACTTGAAAAGTGGAGCACGTCTACTCTACTGTACAGCACATATCTAGGCTCGCTTGAGATTGACCACGTGCGTACTTCTCCCAAAGTCTCTCAGGCCCTTTCTACAAGGGGGGGAATGAAATGCGGGGAAACGGAGCAGCACACAAGGGAACGGAGCTTACCTCGATCCATTGCCACGGGGAGCAGCGTGCGTTCGCCGCTTTACATGGTAGCGGCGTCCGGCCATGCCCGGCGGCACCCAAAATGGTGGCTGGCGGCTTCTGGCGGCTCTCCACCAATCGAAGAAGTGCACTAGCCGGAAGCCTGCCCCCAGGCAGCTCTGCAGGGACGCGCTTGAGCACCCCTGCAATTCCCCATGGGGCACAGTGATGGGCTAGCGCGCACGTGTTTCATAAAGACCACATGATATGTGGTCTTTATAAAACACACGGCACCACCCCCGCAGCCGCGAGAGGGTGGTTTGAGGTGTAGAACCTCCACTTTTCTAACCGCCCTAGCATACTTCGTGGTGGGGATGACCTTTGGGTGAGGTCGTCCTACCCTGTGTTTCCCCCATGTGGAAAGGGCATCAGTTGACTCAACAGTTTTTTCTCCTTTTAGTTCACTTTGCAAACAGTGTGTTCATGCAAGTGGTCCCAAGTGAGCTCCCATAGGCAAAGAGAACTGATTAAATAATGGAATTCCAAACTAATGCAACTTGTTGTTACAGGCCTTTACTGCTTCCAGTTTGGTATGAAAATTTCCAATCTGATAAGATACCCTGTCTTTATCACACAGCTCTGCCTCTTCCCCACCCCAAACACAACCTGTTTGTTTAAAACTACTTAATAATTTCATGGTAGTGTGTTCTCTGTGTTACTTTAAGTATTGTACCTAATTCATGCTGAGTCAGTGTTTACAAAGATAAACTGTAGCATTTACTAAGATAACAACAAGAATAAGGTAGTGTATTAGAGTTCATATGCAGTTCAATGTTGAAACATTTGTTCACTGCTCTCTTCAGACATTATTAACAGTTAACTCACTGCTCAGAAACAGCTCAATTATTTTATTTATTTATTTTGTTATATTTCTAATTAAAGGCACAATTATTGTATAACAGATTTTTGGCTAAGCTCCCTCCAAAGGCTTAACCCTCAATCTAGGTCATACTCTCTGACGAGATCCTACTAGGGTTTAATTATTCTTCTTCTCTTACTAAGCTTCCACTTAGAGCTAAATCTCCAAACACAGCCACAGTATATGGCTGACTGAGGTAACTTTGCTCTCTAGCTTCTTGCTAGGCTCTCACTGATGGAATCAAAATATCTACAAGTACTTGGTTTTGTATAACTTTTTTTCTCAGCATCCAGACCCTCTCATACACTACTGGCCTGGGTTTCTTCCTATTATTCTGCTTGCCTAACAATCTGCTTCTAAGATGCACTGGCACTTTAGACAGCTATACTCCTAGAACTTCATTGCACTTGTCCTCAAATTGAAAGCATCAAAAGAGTGAGTCATCAAATAAGGGGACATTGAAAGGTGGGAACTTCCTGTTGGAAATGTGATGAGAAAGAGGGATCTTTTTTTCATATGTGATGGACCTGTAAAATAGCAAAAAAGTTTTGGAAAGAAATATATGATGAAATTCAAAGAATGTATGGTTTTAACTTTGAAATGAAGCCAGAACTTTATTTGTTGAATATGTTAGGGCAACAAAGAGAAATAAGATCTCATCAAAAGACATTGTTATATATAATAATTGCAGCAAGACTGACTTATGCTCAACATTGGAAATATATTGATATAAGAGAATGGAAATTCAAAGTCCTGGATATGGTAGCGACAGAAAAGCTAACTTTTTCACTTAAAAATAAGCCAGTCCAGGGCTTTGAAAGAGAATGGCAAGAGGTATTGAATTGGATAATAGAATGAAATAAGGGGAAAGAAAGAAAGGCTGTGAGAAAGGAGGAAGACAAAATGACGTGGTAAAAGATAAATTGTAAATAGTTCCATATAAGCTAAAAGTAATAGTATATGATGGTTATAAAATGGAGATAATATACGGAACGGAATGTTTATATGGAATGGAATGTTGAACTCAGATTCAACTGGGGAAATTGATGTCTGGAAGCAGGGAGGGTTTCTTTATTGTTTTTTCATTAAAATTTTTAATAAAAAATAATTTAAAAAAAAAAGAAAAGAAAAGAAAGCTGGGAACTTCCTGTAGTTGTAAGTATAGCAAATGAAATTAACAAGTGGAGGTGAATCAAGCTGCTGAACTGAAAGGGATAAATATGAAAATTTTAAGTTAATGACCTAAAATACTTGGCCAACTTCATAAAACAAATTCTAGGTTGTATTCCTCTTAGTTCACACAAAGTGACTGTGACAGGCCTCATGGAAGGCCTTTATTCACTGTTAATTAGTTTAGATACTTGGATCAGTTTAAAGTGGATAATTTAAGAAGGCACAATGAAGTGGTGATTTATCTTTTGCAGCAATCTCTGCAATAATTGTTTGTTCAAGTGAAAACGTCATGTTCAAAATATGTCCAGGTTTGCAATATTGGACGTACAAGAAGATTTGAGGATGGAGCATATGTGTGCATATATACCCCCATTCTTAACTTATCCATACATGCAAGTGGTTGAACACCTAAGTGGAGTAACGTATACGGTCAAACTGCATCCATATTCTAACACTTCTAACCACACCTGTTTCTTTCTATGTCACATGGCTCCAAGATCATTCTCATCTTCTAGTCTGATTTGCCAGGCTAGACTATGAAGTTGTATTATTCATTTTGGCCATCTACAAACTGATTGCCAGTCACCTCCTGATTAAGTTTAGCCCCATTTCTTACTAACATCACAGTAAGACAGATCAAGAACGTGAACTGAGCATGAGTATACAAAAGCCTCTGTCAGACTCTCAATTTCTTGATCTCAGAAAGATGCTAGTCACTAATCAAATCAGCAAAACTCAAACCTGGAACAACTCTCCACCAAATAGCTCTGCTTATGTTCAGGGATACTGCTTTACTATAAAAGCCAGATGCTCCTCTTTCCACAGACTCTCTCAGGTTCATGTGAGGCATCTCACAAAGTTGACGTTGAAACCTTCTGACTGGAATGGAGTCAACAGTTTTTACACCCACCTCTTAGCATGTGTCATGTCTATCACTTTTCCTTACTGCTCTTGTTGATGGTTATGAGCCAGGATGTTTTAGATAAAGCATAGCTGAAGTGCTGTCTGTTGTTCTAGAAACTAGTTTCATCATTGTTACTTCTCAGTTAGTGACACATTTCTTGAAGTCATATAACATGTTAAGGTGTTTTTTTTAAAAAAAAACACCTTGATTTTCCCTATATTAGGATCACCATCGAAATATTGTCATTTGCTGTGTGTGCTCAAACACCAGCCATATGAATGTCCCCTACTGAGTCGTGTCAAAAAGGTATCCCCATCTCAGAAGATGACAAATGGTTTCTGACAATGACCTTATTAAGCTAGACATGGTATCTGTGTGCTTCCTCTTGTCATTTATTCTTAACATCACTTCCTGCTCCTCTTGGGAGATTTCTGGTAGATAACATGAAGCACTTTAAAAATATACATAAAACTTGTTACAAAACCATCCAAGACAATATGTTGTCATTAATGTTGTGAATGGCTCTGTACCTTTTTTAAATCTTGAGTTCTTTTAAAAAAAGAAATCTTTCTGAAATTAACCAAATGGTTTAAATTGTGAAAGAAATTTCCTCAAAATGTCCCAAGAATCCATTTCGGTTCACAAAAGTAATGTGAAAAAGTAATATCTAAATGCAGTTCATTATACTGAAATATTACCGGTTGTTGTTTTCTTTTCAAAGAAATATCTTTATGCTCTCATAAATGCAAAAGCAAGATGAGTTTCCATGTTCCATGTGTACAAATAAACCTTCTTGGTCTTTACTTAGTTTAATGCATCTCTTGTAATGAAATGGGTAGAATCTTCTTCTTGTTGCTGTTCTTTTAAATGTCATTTGTGGGTTCAGTGAGAAAAAAAATACCAAGGGGAAAAAACCCTGAAGACTCAGCCCAGTTTCTTTCTCCTTTTTCCTCTTTGTTTTAATGTCTGACTCTCTATACCTCAGTCCACAAAAATTGCTTGTACTGTATATTAATCCTTAAACTTTATTTTACCAGTATTGTATTGGTTAAATTTCAGAAAAGTTGCCATGACAATGCTATCTGACAGCTTGGTTTCACTGCCACTTCTTCAGATGTCTGAAGCTAATTGATATTTCTCATGACTTACAATGATGTTGCTGAAGCTCATTCTATAGTGTCAGAAAGACTGATGTAAAATGTTTGCCTTCAACACGAGACAAAGATCAAATGCTCAATAGGAAGCAAAAACTGTTACCTAAGACTGGACTTCTCCAGGTGACTGAAGACCTCTTTCACTTTCTCTTTTCATTTATATACTGTTACTTATAGGAACCATGCTAGAAATTGCAGAATGACATTATCTCTAGCATTCTGGATGCTACTACAACAGTGTCCAAGATACCAGGGACGCCAGAAGTGTATTTTTCCAATGCTTCCTTTCTCCTTGTTATGGATGTAGGTGTCATATAAGGCTGCACCAGTATCAAGGTTCACTGGGTATATTACCTGGTTTGTTTGTTTGTTTGTTTGTTTTTTAGAGTGGGGGTTGAGAGTGTAAATGGTAATAGTTACAGTCCAGTTGAATTCCATACTGAGACAGGGAAGCAGTGGGGATTGTCCACTGATAATGTGGTGTTTAAGAGAGATATTTCATAAAGCCATAATTCAAGAATGGTAGACCGCAAACTTAAGCATAGCTGGAAATAATGAACAGGTTTGCACAGTCTGTAACACAGTAAGGCAGATGCATACCTGCCACTGGCCATATAAGGAAGCTGACAGCAAGCTGCAAACATCTTGTTGGATTCTCTCATCTTTTTCACCCGCCCAGCACTACACAAAGGGTTGTCCTCTGCACCATGGGCCAAATCCTATTGCATATCTCAAGTAGAGTAATTTTTGCCCCTTTGTGTTTCCTCCCCAACATACAAGTTCAAAATGCTGCATCACAGCTATTGCTTTGAAACCCTGGAGATGAGGCTTGGCCATGGGAACCCACTGAGTAACCGTGGTTGCATCACCTACTCTCAGCCCCAGAAAATACTCTGATAGATTTAGCTTAGGGTCACAATAAGTTGGAAATGATTTGAAGGTACACAACAACAACAACAACAACAACAATGTGGATTTGTGAAAATAAAATACTATGTAACCAAACCTAGGTTTTGCAGGAGAGGAGAAAGAGACCTTAACCAGGTCAGATTAGAAATCTAAGAAATATACATATCTAATGCATAATGTATACAATGTATATAGTATCTAATGTATATAATGTAGAACACATCCATATGTTCCAGACACACCAAATTACAAAGCCTGTCCTCTCTATGTGGCCACCCTAGTTAGATATAGCAAACCGGAATATATGATTGGAACATTTAGGTTTTCTTTTTCTTTTCTTTTCTTTTATTATTTTATTCTATTTTTTTCTAAAGAGAATGTTTGCTATGAATTTATTTCTATGACACTGATATGTACCATACTGATAAGAAAGACAGCTTCTACATCTTCCTGGGCCTCAGTTATGATGTAGCTCATTACATTAGCACAAAGAAAGCAGGAAATAAATTATCAAAGTGTATTCAGGCATGGCTAGAGATTTGACAGCACCTACCCTGTAGAAGATCCATCATTCTGGAAAGGTCCTGGATATTGAAGGAATAAGCTTCAATGGAATTAAATTCCTAAAATAGAGGCACTCTGTTTTCTGAGGCTTAATATCAGATGCAAGGAGATCTGTCATAAATGCAAAGTGTTATTGGACAGAGCAGTTTCTTTTCCTTGGCAATCAGCATCTTTAATTTGTGCCTCATAAACAAGGCAAGTTAGCAAGCATAAGGAAGCTGTAATTCATGTTTTAGGTCTTGTGGAGATAGCTTCTACAGAGCACTAAATCTGTTTACTTAATCTGTGAGGGTCTTAGTATGTGTGTGTGTGTGTATGTGAGAGAAAGAGAGAGAACCTGAAAATGTGAACTGAAATTCACCACTGATAAATGCCAATCTTATGCATTTGCTGAACTGAAGTTTACCTAAACTTTCAATAAATGCTCAGGGTAGAAATTGACACTCCGCCTTTACAAAAACTGCATATTTATCAAAGCAACAAGTGTACCAAGGGATATGAATTATTCCAAAATATCAATACAATTTTTGTGTGTACTACCAATGAAATCATATTTTCCAGTGGAGCAGCTGCATTGTGTGAAACAATGAAAAGGAGTAATGACCAAGTCGCAACGGGAGAATAACACAACAAAAGCACTAGGCTTTCTTCATTCTTTAGGAATGTTAAACTGTTTGCTAAGCAGATGGAAAATAGAATGTGTCTGCATATGATACCCTTTCAGAGTATTGATGAATGGCTAGCCAAAGTGTTCCATTCTATGCAAGTTCATTGAGAAAGAGGAACAGAGAATACTGCTTAATACAAACCAATCTGCTATCTTTTGCTCTCCATTTTGGGACTATCTTAAAGATAGATGGAGAATTATTGGTATTACTAAGTTCTAGAAAGGTTGACCAGAATCCTATATCATGATGCAACTTTATGTATAAGGAGAAAACTTTATAGACAGAAAAAGCAGGCACATCTCCATCATGCCTAAGTCCAGAAACAGAGGAAAGGCATTCCCTCCATCTCAACTGCCACTAGTATGGCCTCAGGGAGAGAAGAAGAAGATAAAGCTGGGCTATACTGCAATCCCCTCTTTTGTCTGTGTTATGTCTTAATTAGATTATAAGCCTGAGGGCAGGGAACTGTTTTGCTATTCTTTTACTTAAGTGCTATGCACACTTGTGGCACTAAATAAATAAATGATCATGATGGTGATGGTGACAGTGGTGGTGGTGGTGATGATGATGATGATAACATTTAGCTGTACAGCAGGAGCACTAAGAAACTCTGTTACTGAATGGTGTGGATGCATAATGGGAGACAGGCAACAATATCCTGATGTGCATTGACACTCTTTAGCTGAGGTCTTGATGCATAACAGCACTGCTGCACAGCAGAGCTGATGCACATTTGTCCTTATGTGCATAGATCCTGTTTTACACTTGAACCAATGTGTATTTGTCACTTTTATGGATGTCCTACATATTAACTTAACAGCAGCTCTTTGCTAGATACGGAAGTTACAAAAATGGTCAATTCTAATTCTTGCACATACAAGTCCAGTTATGAAGAGGTAAGTCCCTAATAGGATGCCAGCCATTGCTTTCAACTAGATGTTCTGGATAAAGCTGGGTCTATTTTTGTTTGTTTGTTTGTTTGAGAAGCAGATGGACTTCCCACAGGTATTAAATAGGTTGAATTGGTTCTTGGACTGGGCCCTTTAGATCTGTACAAGACTTGCAAGAAGAAAAATTATTCTTGGAACATTAGATCTTAACTTCTTTTTTTCCATTTTCAATATTTATATAACATCAATATAGATTATCTATCCTTCTAAGGACAGAACACAAATCCTATGCTGCACTCAGGTCACCTCTGTCACCTCTGTCATGCATTCATTCTGAGTGTGCCTCTTACACATCACTCTGGCAGTGAAATGCATGACATGCAACCCATACATGGGTCCAAAGATTTTGTCTTTGGATATAAACCCAGTTTCTCCATTAAAAAGCCTAAATGATTCTTCCTATAATGTTCTAGATTTTTTCCAAGTACATACCTATTCTGTCCCATTTTCACATCAATTCATGCATATTTTAAGCATGAAAACTTATATTCCTGCTTATGTTCATTTCCATATGTCCAAAATCTGTATGACCTTTTTTGGTGTACGTGTTTTCCCCAGTACACACATTTGTGCAAATCTTTTCTCAAAAATATGGTATGGTATTAGGATACTGGTATGCAATTTTCAAAGTATGATTTTTTTTAAATGGGGGCCTATTTTGGCTGGTGAAAAGCATCACACAATCATATTTTAATTTCTTATGACAGTTAAAATTAAAATAGGAACAAAGTGAATTTCTCTACCATCCCAATCCATACATCCAAACCTACAGAGAAGCAGGGGAAAAGATGAATAAAGAACCTCAGAATGTTAATCTCAGTTCTAAAACTTGAAAAGCTGTTCTTTGCAGGACGCTTCTTTTGGTAACCAGATTAAGCAGCCAAATAAACATCACAACTGCAGCTGGGCAGTGTAAGATTTTAAACAGACCTAGAAATACACACAGTCAGAAATCTTCCTGTAGTGTTACTAGAGGTACTATGCATTTTCCCATTCCCAAAACAACAAGAAGGGGATATGCAGTGTTAGAAACCTGAGAAAATATTAAAGGTTTCTGTACAGATCACACATATCAGATTCTAACAGAAAAGCTCATAATAATTCTTTTATCCTTTTTAAATTCCTTAAAATAAACATTTTCTTCTCTGATGAAAATTAGTCCTTTGCAATTTCTGTTTGTCTTAGAAGGAAATCCCCTTTTATAGTTTGTCCAATGAAAATAATTTCAGAGTAGCATTTTTGGTCAGGATTATAGCAAGGGAGAGAGGTGCTAAACTCTTTTATCATGCCTCATGCAATCCCAGCCTTCCCTTTCTCTCTCTTTCTTTCTCTCTTTCTCACCCACACACACACAGGCTGACATTTGTATTTCTAAAATTAGAAATTGGAAACTAGAAATCTGCATTTGAAAAAAAACAACATAAAGATATATTTAATGCCACATATATATTGGTCTTTAATTATATGTTTTGAGTAGGCAGCTGATTTTTGAATATTGCAGTTGGATACATGGGGAAATAGATAATTCATTTGCACAAATTCTCATGCAAATACAAGTTTTCATGAGTAATGTTAGTATTCCCTCCCCCCGCCCTCAGATCTGCACTGCACAGGGCCAGATTGCCAATGGTACAATTGGTGGAAATGATCCAGGTCCCTGTGTTTTGGGGGTCCCAGGGAGCACAGGAGAATAAAGGCAACAGCTTCTGGTTGGCTGAGCTGAGGTTTGGTTTGGCGGTTTACATTTCTCTGGGCAATTGGCTTGGCTTGGCTTCCCCTTGGAAGTGTTTGCCCTGTCGCTTATCTCAGCCCCACCTTCCCACACTTCTGAGCCAACATCCATGCCACAAATATACTGAGTATAAGAGGCATTGTTGCAACAATTTTCCCTTTGCTGCCCTACCAGCTCTGCTTGGGCTCTGGCAATATCTCTTCACTATAGGAGGATCATGAGAGGGAATCTAGGTAAGAAAAAGATAGATTGCAACAAAAGGGAGGGGAAACAGGAAGAGAGGGAAGACAGATTCCTTCAGATTCTAGACAGCAACTCCCATTCAATTGAAGGAAGGTGGGACAAAGAGAATGAAAGTTAGTTGGATTTGTAATTGGTTGACCGACCGAACCCAAAGGTGATCACGAATGGCTGCTTTTCATCCTGGAGAGAAGTGACTAGCGGGGTGCCACAGGGTTCTGTCCTGGGCCCAGTGCTGTTCAATATTTTTATCAACGACTTGGATGAAGGAATAGAGGGCATGCTCATCAAATTTGCAGATGACACCAAATTGGGAGGGGTTGCTAATACACCAGAGGACAGGATCAAAATTCAAAATGACCTGGATAGATTGGAGAGCTGGGCCAAGGCTAACAAAATGAAATTCAACAGAGAGAAGTGTAAGGTCCTACACTTAGGTAGAAAAAATGGAATACAGAAATATAGGATGGGGGACACGTGGCTGGATAGCAGTACATGTGAAAGGGATCTAGGAATCTTCATAGACCACAAGCTGAACATGAGTCAGCAGTGTGATGCGGCAGCCAAGAAAGCCAATGCAATTCTCGCTGCATCAACAGGAGTATGGTGTCTAGATCGAGGGAGGTACTGGTACCACTCTACTCTGCTTTGGTTAGACCTCATCTTGAATACTGTGTCCAGTTCTGGGCACCCCAATTCAAGAAGGACATGGTCAAGCTGGAGCAAGTGCAGAGGAAGGCAACCAAAATGGTGAGAGGCCTGGAAGCCATGCCCTATGAGGATAGATTTAGAGAGCTGGGAATGTTTAGTCTGCAGAAGAGAAGGTTAAGAGGGGACATGATAGCCATGTTTAAATATTTGAAGGGATGCCATGTAGAGGAAGGAGAGGGCTTGTTTTCTGCTGCTCCAGAGACCAGGACAAGGAGCAATGGATTCAAGCTGCAGGAAAGGAGATTCCACCTGAACTTCAGGAAGAACTTCCTGATGGTCAGGGCTGTCCGGCAGTGGAATACGTTGCCTCGGAGTGTAGTGGAGTCTCCTTCCTTGGAGGTTTTTAAGCAGAGGCTGGATGGCCATCTGTTGGGAGTGCTTTGAGGGTGTTCCTGCATGGCAGGGGGTTGGACTGGATGGCCCTTGTGGTCTCTTCCAACTCTACATTTCTATGATTTTATGATTCTATGAAAGAGAGAGAGAGAGAGGATGTAAACTGATAGTTTGGAAGGGGAAAAAGAAGGAGAAAGGGAAAAAAAACTTGTTAGTTGTCACGCTAGAGGTGCAGGGACAGGGCAGTTGAAGGAAATTTGAATATAATCTTCTTGTTTGAATAGAATTCCATTGTCTGTTGGTTCTTTAATTCTGGTTCCATAGGTTCCTGCTTGAAATGACTTATCATTTCAATGTAATTTCAGCTTTGGCCAAGGGAGACATCACTGGATGATCTTGACTATGAACTGGGAAGGATGAATACCATTTTGGTCCTGTGGGACCTCTCAGCAGTTTTTAGTACCATCAGCCATGATGTCCTTTTGGCTTGTATCACTGGAATGGGACTTGGAGGCTCTGTTTCGGGGTACAAAGGGTGGGAAATCAATCTCTTTCAATTTCAGTTTCTTCCATTCTGTCAGTGGGTATTCACTATAGATCCTGCCTCTAATTTATGATTTTATAAACACATGCCATCAAGCTTTGTTTGAATAAAAGACCATCTTTCGCATTGTCTTTTCATTTCTAATTACTGTAACAACAGCAGCAAAATAGACTGAAAAAATAAAATGTGTTTATCAATTAAAACTGCCCCAACTAAAACATTTTAAATTAAACTGTGATTAATTTCACGTCTAACACAATTAAAGCCTTTAACCATCATAACAATAACTATACAGATGCTAGTAAGTTTTTCATGTCAGATTTTTCAGTGAATATGGAACTCCTGGGAAGATAAATGTTAACAATGTAACAGGGAAAAAAAACACAGATATATAACAGGTCTGAGCAGTAAGAAAAGTTCATCTAGAACTCTGAGGAAGAAAGTATAAAAGGAAAATACCCCACACAGTCAACTTTTGAGAGTTGGTAAAGAATTCAAGAGATGCCAGTTCTAATATAGAGAGTTCAAAATATGGAAAGCTAAAAGAAATTCTACCTTGAAGAAATAGAAAAGTGATTTACTTTTTAAAAAGGATCATGAAATGCTCCCTCCCCATTTTGACAATTTGTTTGGAGGAGAGAGCTCTGTAAAAATTGGGAAAGGATTCACCCATTCCAAATAAGAGCAGGGAAGGTGATGACAATAATGTTTTTCTGCCATTCATTTAGTTGCATTACATTATCATGTAGCCCAAATAAAATGGCCTTAAAGTGATGCATGTTGCCTAAGAGATATTAGCTCCCATTTCTAACATCTATAGGAAGCAGCAGGTCAGGGAGAGAAGCAGCTCTGAACCACAGATTCATAAAACTAACTCCTTTTCATCAGGAAAAAAAGTATGTTTGCTTGTTTCTTCATCATACTCCCATAGATAGATAGATAGATAGATAGATAGATAGATAGATAGATAATATTAAAGTTCTACTTGGACGGTATTGATGTGGTCGTACTTGAAACACTTCTATGCCAGATGGATCTTTCTGAATAACTGGACATGTATCAGTCAAAAAATCAGTTTTAGCCAGTTTCTAAATTATTTTTCAGTTAAATGAGCACAGGTAAGAAAACCAATAAGGCAATCTGCTCTAATCTGGGCATACCATTTTCCATGATGTAGACAATTTTGCAGTTACATCGTGGATTATTCATACTGCAATCATCTCTGTTTAATTTAAAAAGTCAATAATGTTTTAGAGGTTATTATTTATTCCTAAAGGGTTCCATCTGACAAAATGAGAGCAGATATCTGTTTGCACAATGGAAATTGCCCTTGCTTTTCTCACCATACATCCCAGGCCTTCAGAACAGATGAGATGCTTTCAAAGAAGAGGTAATCTATCCTTCAAATTGATGCAGCAACATTAGATTTTCCCCCCCATGTGCCCCCATCTTCATAGATGTGATTCTATGTTCAAGACACAAGCTGCTTAGGGTTGCATAATGCACTATCAGTTAAAGAAGGATGTTTGAGTGAACTGGAAAAAGCAAAACATGCATAGATTTGTAAAACATTACATACTGACATAGATGAGTGGATACTATATGACATGCCCATTGGGTAAGTTGGCATCAGCAAGGAGTGTCTTTTGGGTATAGTCCCATGAGACGATTCACATACAACTCTCCTTGACCCTACTGGATGGATTGGTTGCAATTGTGGAAAAAATATGGAAGAGAAAAGAAAGACATAGTAGTAATGTTTCTAGTGGAGGCTATTATTTTGTGGGTTTGCAAAACTGAAAATAAATAGCAGATAATAAGCCTGAGGATGAGGATAAGGAATAAGGATCTGAACTATAGTGATAATTGTACCAGTAAATGCAATACATAGTAAAAACAGACAAATTAAGTCAGAGACATTTATAACATATAAATGTAATGCCGCAACTCTTCCAAGAAGAAATACATTTAGGAAGTGTCAAAAATTATTGAAACCATTATCCCAATTTAATGCTGTAGTTAAGAAAAGGCACACAGAATCATAGGCTGAATAGAAAGAGAGATAATGCAAATTAAAAGAAATGTCATACTTAAAAAAAGAAATACCTTCTGTTTACCTCTTTTATGCAATAGCATTACATTATTACTTCTATCCACCCACTATTTTTTTATTTTATTTTTTTAATAAAGAAGAAGGGCTTTATTGCTCCGAGATAACAAGCAGCACAACACAGAGATAATATAATTCAGGAGTATTATGAAGTAAACATGTTATGCTTCCCCCCCCTTTGGGTGACCTAAATGAAAGCTTTCTGAATTATGAAAGTGTTCAGAAAGTGAGATAAGGCTGAATAACATTCAAAACATATGCAATAATCCTGGGAGAGAGAGACTGAAGTATGAGGAGAGGGAGAGGGAGTGTGAGAGGGAGAGAATTTGGGCATAGATTAATTTACTGTGGTAAAGGCAAACACCAACTCAGATACCAAGTACAGTCAGTGAAGCACATAATAACAATGACTACCAAAAATGAATGAATAAAACAGCAAAGGATAATTGTGAGTCAAGACAAGATGCTAAAGCATATAGCCACACGGCAGGGGAAATAGGATATATATTACATTTTCCGTGTCATAGAAAACACCTGAAAAAACACAGCAGAGCTACCTGCTGAAGAGCCACATGTTTATTTCCTTTAAATGTGAGTAACTGAGGTTCTATAAAAGTACAATATAGACATGCCTGTAGGTGCAGAACAGTGAGATCAACTCTATAACAATCACTCAATTCATATGAGAAGGAAGGGTAGTTCTAGATCTGGAGTAGGCAACCTGGAGTTCTTCAGAGTTTGGGCTGCAACTTCTCTAAGTTCTGTTGGTCAAGTAAAGGCTTAAGGAAATTGTAATCCAAAATGTCTGGAAAGCAACAGGTTGATAAAGGCCATTCTGCACTACACTATTATAGTGCTATTATTCCACTTTCAGCATCCTGTTGAATTCTGGGGTTTGTAGTTGACTAAGGCCAAAGAGCTCTCTGGCTGAAAAGTCTAAAGGCTAAACTGCAAGCCCCAGGATTCCACAGGATGTTGAAAGTGGAATAATAGCACTATAATGGTGTAGTGTGGAAATGGTCAAAGTCTTTTCTGAGAACATGTAAGAGAGATACTACAACACATTCCAAACTTCATTACTCAAAGTAGGCAGGGGAGGTGTTTGTAATTACACTGGTGTAAAACTAGTGATGTGTGTTTTTGTATCGTACTTTCAGAAGAAAATCATATTCATCACTTTGTGACTGGGGAAGAAAAGTAACATTGACAGCCATGCTCGCTATGTGACAGTGGTCAGTCATTTCTTTCAACCTATTCTACATCACAGAAATGTTCTAGGGAAGGAAAAACAAGGCTTCCTTGAGCTCCAAGGAAGAAAGGAAGGAGAGAAATTTAATAAATTAAATGGGCATACTCTTAAGTTGCACTTTCAGGACAAAACTAGCTAATATAATGGTGTTAGACTTGTATAATTCTAATGCAACTGTGAGAGCCGTGACAGTACAGCAGTGTAAAACTTGGTCTATGACTCTAGCAACCAGAGTTCAAATCCTCTCTCAGTCATGGAAACCCACTGGTTGATCTTGGGCAAATCACACTCACTCTGTTTCAGAAGAAGGCAAACACAATCCCCTCTGTACAAATCTTGCCCAGAAAATTCCATGACAGGTTCACCTTACAGCTGCCATAAGTCAGAAATGACTTGAAGGCCAACATCAACAATAAAATGCTTATGTTGTTTCCAGGAGCATTGAAAGAGGGTCAGGACATTTTTTTTTTTATTCCTCTGAATGGTTGAGTGTACATTGTGTTAGTGGCTCCATGTGCAAAACAAGAAATGAGAAATTTGAGGGCATTCACTGAGAAAAGGATGAAAAGAATTTCAGTTTTGCATGAGGAAACTTAATAAACTTACAAGTAATAGGGACAGTAAAATATTCAAAAATATTTAAGAAGTGGTAGAATTTTTTTTTTTTTTATGTGTTAAGATACATGGATGAATCCTGGACTGATGAGAATCTTCAGAAGTCAGAATTCATTATTCACAAAGTGGTTGTTTTGCACAGAAAAAATTATTTATTTATATTTATTTATTTATTTATTTTGCACAGGAAACGTTCTTCTATATACACACACAAAAAGAAAAATCCTGTGCAGAAAGATTTTTTTTCTGTTCAAGAAAATCTATTTCCTATGCAGAAAATGTTTTAATTGGGAACTTTTTCTGTGCAAAAGTCACACGTGGTTGAGTTCCACAGAAAACAGCATTTCCTGTGCAGAAAACAATGTGTGTGTTTTTTCCTGCAGAAACATTTCTGCCCAGTTTTCTGTGTGAAAAACTATTTCCTGTGCAGAAAATGTTGTTTTATGTGCAAAACAACCATGAACACATTTTGCACAGTTGAAGTCTTGAATTACAACACACCTTCAGAAACTGCATGGCTTTTGAGGACCTTCCCACAGTAGGACAACATTTTTTAAGATTACTCACTGCTCACTTCAAGAAGCAAATTAAATTTACTAAAAAATCACTAAAAGGTAGTCTGATGAATCCTTATTATTCATTTAGTCTTATTTCTTTTCTAGTCCTTCAATGAAAATGTGGGAAGAGAATGTACATGTGCAGCTACCAATATCCTTTCCAGTGGAAATTATGTCAAAAATAAAAGGGGGCTTCATAATATTTGTTCTCTCCAGTGGGACTACAGCATCTGTGTTGACAAAGATATGGGTGGATTTCAACACATTCATGTTTTCTAAGGGTATGTAGAATAACTTTTTGCATTTAATATTTTTCTGTCTTCACAAAGAACACAGCCCATCCCCTTTGTGAGCACAACAATATACATGCCATGTGTGTGGTGAATCAAACATGATCTTTCTGAGATTCTGCTGTTTCACCACTAAGCTTTTCCCACTACATTTTTGCATCAGATTGCAAGGATGTACAAAAATTGGTAAGTATTTTTGTTCATATTTTTTATTCAATTGCACACAGTCGTCTACATATGGATGACAAACCTGTATGGTCCGGCACTGTGTTGTAGTCCCACATGCAGAATTATGCTTCAGCAGCCATTCACCAACCCTCAGACCTACAATAGGGCTTCCGCAGGCCCCCTGGACCCCCCCTCCTACAATTGCCATTTCGTTCCTGATGAGAACATTGGGGGATCAGAAAAGCATCTGATTGTGTCCTCACAGCAAGATGCAAAATTATCTTCCACTGAGGAATGCTGGGGTCTCAGTGGATGATGCAATCACTTTATGTCTGACTGTGAGGATACAGCCAGATGCTTCTCCAACCCCCCACTGCTCTTTATCAAGTGTGATATAACCATGATGGGCTGCTGCAGTGACTGGACGGTAGATCTAGGTGGAGCATTGGTCCATGTGGAGGAAAGAAGGAAATAGCAACTTTTACCATTAGTAACATACATAGGATTCAAAAATGAGCAAAACAAAACACTTCAAAAATATATTGTAGGTGGTAGATGCAATGGCTGACATCTTTTTGGGAGTATACACAGATGTAGATTAATTTAACACATGTATATGTCAGCCATTACATCCACTACCTACAATATATTTTTGAAGTGTTTTGTTTTGCCCATTTTTGAATCCTATGTATGTTTTGAACATGTTTTCCTTTCTGCAAATAACATTAGAAACAAAGAAATGTACAGATTTTCAAATGCAAGTTTCATCTGAGATTGTATTCAGTCAGTTCTAGGAGGCTGGATTATCAGAGTTTCATTTAAAATTCAACCACAACAAATGTCCTACCCATTCCTAGCCTGGAAAAAAAAAATTACAAGGACACAGCTCTTTGTGTAAGGGGAAAGAGATCGAGTGGTGGGAGAAAGTTAAAAAATGTCTAAACTAACACGTATACAGTAGCAAAGAAAGCTATTGACTCAGGGGTGTAGATATGGGGAAAGGATGAGAGCATTGCTTCCAAATAAGGATTCTGCTCACAATGATATTTTACTTCCGTTCCCTAATTTCTAGCCCTATGGAGAATGAGACAGTGAAAATCATTCAGTCTTAGAAAACTTATATTATCTGTATTTCCTTGGTAACCTTACCTGTCCTTTTTCTTTGAATGCCTAAACTGTCTTCTGAAGGCTCAGTTGAAGACCTGAGTGGCTGCAATGCAAGAAATTTGGTGATTAGCATTTTTTTTACTACTGCAGAAAAGCCTTCACAGACTGCACAGCTTTTGGAAAACTCTTAACAGTTTGGGACTTATTCTGCACAAAATTCACAAATTGTTCTCGTACAGAAGACAACACTTTTATGCATGACAAGTACTATGTTTGTGCCTGTTTTCTGCACAGAAAATTTTGTTTTCTGTTTGATAAAACCAAATTTTGTGTATAATAAATCCCAAATAGCCATGATTCTATTTAGCCCAAGATTGTCCTCATGGGAGTTTCCTGACACAGAAGAAATGCATTTTAGATTCTCTCTCTCTCTCTCTCTCTCTCTCTCTCTTTTTAAAGGAACATTATGTCCATCCCTAGTGCTGAGGCACCAGTGCTGAGAAAATCTTATAGTAAGAGAGAAGCTGTGTTAATCATAGTGAGTGTGCATACTCTTGTTGCTTTAAGTTATTTAGTGGTAAACACAATTTAATTTACCCATGGATAGAGATGAGATGTACAGAGATGCAGAGCACCTCTAGTTCGTAATACAAAAATGTTGTAAATTGATGCAAAATACAGAAGGGCCAGCAAGAGATATCATGTAAGCAAGGCCCGAGCAATTCAAGCTTCTTCTTAAAAGAAGTTTCACAATATTGACGTCAACAATGTCTGAAGACATAAATTGTTTGCCAGAAAGTGAGGGAGAGGTCACTATTTGATTTGATTATTTGGGAGGTATATAGTGTACTGGAGTTAATTAGCTAAATAAATGTACAAATTAACACATTTATGAATTAATAGATTAATTACAATCTTTCTTTTTTTTTAAGATGGTTAAACAAAGAGTGTCTGATGTGAATGCTCAGTTAGATATTGCTGCCCTAACATCTTGTAGATCAACTAAATGGCTAGCTAAACTGAAATTAGAACACAAATTTGAAAAATATCTGGCATTCCCACTGTCCATGGAAGCTCGCAGAGCCTTTACACGCTTACGTTTTGAACAAATGGACACAATGATGAAATGGGGTAGATTTCGTAACATCCCAGTCCAAGAAAGGCTGGGCATATGTGGTGAGCTGGTGTTAGAAGATTTAGCTCATTATTTACTTGAATGTCAGATATATTCAGAGACAAGGGAAAGTTATTTGGCGCCTTTCCTAAGAAAAATGAAATACTGGACAGCAAAGGAGAAACTTGCTTTTTTAGTACAATCAACAAATCAACATGTGATTAGAAAGGTTGCTGCATTTGCAGTGAAGGCTGCTAAGGCAAGAGAAAACTTTTTAGAGCTCATACCAGATAAAAAGCATCAGAGTTTTGCAGAGTAAGAGATGGTACTTGTAAATTGTAATTATGTAATTTATGTAATTTTATATGAGAATATGTAATTTATGTTTTAACCTTGTGTCTCAATTTTATTACAAAGATGTTTTATGGTATTGTTTTAATTATATGATGAGGACAATCTGCTTTGAAGAGATTTGGATGTTTTGTTTTATTTTTTGTATTTGTTGGATTGCAATGGTCTTTGGACTGAGCAAATAAATAAATAAATAAATAAATAATACAATCTTTTTAAGTAGCAATACCAGGGATTCAGTCTGAAACCTTACAACTCAGAATACCTGGGGACAGTCATAGGTTGTTTAAAGGTAAAAGAATGGCTCAGTGCCCATGCTCAGATGCATTTTTCTCATGACTCCCTTGAAAATCTATCTGTCTATCTATCTATCTATCTATCTATCTATCTATCTATCTATCTATGGATAATTCTCTCTCTCTTTCACTAAAATCATATACATATGATACTCTATATAGTATCACACGCACACACACTATATATGTGTGTGTGTGTGTTCATTTTTTCACATGGCATTTTGCAAGCGAGAGGCCCCTTGAGCATTGCTTAAATGTGAGGAGTGGTCTGCATGACACACTCACATTTACGCAACGCTCAAGAGCCAGACACGCAGCACACACAGATTTTTTATTTTTGGCTTTTAGCCGAAAATGCTCTGTGCTCGCACACCGGTCAGGGGCCTGGGGAGTACTCACATGCTGTGCGAAGCCTCCTGTGCTACGCCAGTCATGCTTCCTGCCCCAGCGCAGTCTACAACTCCCAGGCTGTACTGCGGAAGGAAGGAAGGAAGGAAGGAAGGAAGGAAGGAAGGAAGGAAGGGAGGGAGGGAGGGAGGGAGGGAGGGAGGGAGGGAGGGGAGCGGACGGGGCGCTCGCCCGACCAGGAAGGAGCTATGGAGCTCAGGCAGCAGGGAAGCAGCAGCGTTCCTTCTGAGGCTTCTTGTGTGACAACCCCCACCCAGCAGTGCGAATGGGTAACGTGCGAAAGGGGCTTAGTTACTGACATAAACTGAAGTGCTTTTATTTTAGACCTGGAGTTGTTTCAGAAAGAATGGCTTCAAAAGGATGGTAAAGTTTGACAACTATTCTTATAGACTGAATGCATCTGTCATTGACCAATGATCTCAGCTTTTCAGGTCTGTTGAGACTTTCAAATAACAAAGTATATCAAATTAATATTGTTTGCCACCATGCCAGGGAAACCTCTAAATTATGTATGTGGTAATGGTTAATCTCCCACTAATATCCCTAAGTCAGTAAGCTGGAAGAAGCTAAAGATAAATTGTTACTTATACCAGCAAAAGGCTGGGGTGTTGCCAGCTGTTCAGAGTTCCATGTTTATGTTGGTACTCTTTCTGATTAAATTGCTCACACAGGTTAGCTAATAAGTCTTTCACTGTGAAATATTTCACTCTGGCTCAGGGCCAGAATACAAATATATACAAACCAGCTTCTTCTATAACCTGAGCCAAATTGGCTGTTAAAGAAGAAGTAGAAGAGAAAAGAGGAATGGGAGAAAACTCATTTTCTTCTGATACTTCACACCAGCAAGTCTCACTGAATGTACTGGGACTTATAGAACATTTCAAAGACTCAACTAAAAATGTCCAAAATAAAATGATGTGAAATATACTTTTGTAAGTTGTTAAATTGTGCAGTAATATATGAAATGTATAAAATATATGTGGAAATTTCAAAAAATAAAATAAAAATAAAATCTGAAATCATAAATTTCAAATGTTTTCTAAAATAGGATGACACTATGACCCTTTTCACATGACATTTTCCGTATGAAAGAGGGCCTGGAGCATCGTGCGATTGTGAGGAGTAATCTGCACAACGCACTCACAATTGTGCGATGCTCCAGGGGCCAGCAGGCGCCAATCGCGCACCTTTACATTTTTGGCTAAAAGCCAAAAATGGTGCATGATTGCACATTGCTCCCGGGCCCCGCGCACACTTACCTGCCATGTGGCGCCTCCAGATCCGCACCAGTCACGCTTCCTGCCCCCAGTGCAGCCTGGGAAACTCCCAGGCTGCACTGCGGAAGAAGAGGCGGGGTTCTCATGCAAGCAGGCAGCTCATGTGGAGCTGAAGGACCCTGGATGCAAGAGCCTCTCACCGGAGGTTGCTCGCACGATCCCCACACCCCAGCGCCGGAAGACAGTAAGGTGCGGAAAGGGTGTATGAATGCAAAGTTGCAGAGTACAGGAAGGGAGGATTTACAGGATGATAACAGGAAATAATATTTGGTAGCCAAGAGGCAATGCTCAATTCTTCTCTAACCACTTATATTCCCCTACAAAAGTGATAGTGCAGTTACATGTACCAAAATCCTGCACCGGCTTGACAGAGCATAAAGCTCTGTCTAGCATATACCCACTTCCTCCCCACCCCCCATGAATACATACTGTAATCTAGTTGGGAAATTCTGATAAGCGTCATTTCCATTTACTGGATGGGAGATGCAGTCAGACAGCATCCATTTGCATTTCTATAGCTAGATACAGAAATAAAAGAGTGTTCTCCTGGAAATCCTCCTGGTTTAGGAAGATGGGCATTTACTGTGTGCATCCAACTGCAAAGGTAATCTCAGGAGCTGCCTGGTTAACCCTGGTACCCTGCAGCCACTCAATGACCATGGAGAACAGGTACACTGGCAGATGTGTGGCTGATGGTGTGAAGGAGATGTTGGATACTACAGTGACATAAAAATGACAACCACAGACAAAATGACAGCATATGGAGCCAACAATATGACATCTTTGGTCTTTTGGGAGGGATCTCTTTAGACTGTATTACTTCACTGACCTCAAAATATAATTTACTAGCATATTTACCCAGTGTTGCCTGGGATTTTATTTTCTTATAGGTAATTCTGCTTAGAAATACCTTGGGAATTACCTTACTTTACCTGAGGAATTAGATGCAGTTGAAATACACAGGTCTGAGATCTTGTGTCTCCCAAACTGCCTTGTCCAGTATGTGTAAATTTTCCCTATATTCCCCAACCCAATTTCTATTCAGATTTATTAACATACAGAGTTTGAATTCCTGAGGAAATACACTGCCCTCCTTCTTGCTGGTAGGCCTCATCTCCATAGCAACTTGCCTGAGTTTTCTGGCTGTGAATTCTAAAGGCCCTCCCTGAACTGCAAACCCCAGAATTTCATAGAATCTTCACAGTCAGCCAATCACATGTGGTCTTATCACCTCACACAGCCAATCATATGAGATCTTTGCCTTCCTGACACAGACAGACAGACATACTCACTCACAAACTTCAACTTTTATATAGTAGATGAGCTCTGGAATTATAGGAGTCCTACTGCTTATTTCACTGAGTGAAACTTGGTGGTGCTGGCCCAGTGTCCTGTTCTCAGGACACAATTGCTCTTTGCCACTACCAGAGGTCATCTTCTCACATGCTGGCTTTGTGTTTTGAAGGGGAGAACTGATTTTACAGGGAAATATTACACTCTCACTCCTACTCCCACCTTTTACTTTTGCTTTTCTCTTTCAATAATCTTCCCCAAGCCTTCTTTACCATTCAGAGACTGAATACTGAAATAGGAAACCCATGTTTGCCTCATATCAGATTCCCAGATTGCTTGTTTTATATAAGGTATTTTTAAATCTTAAAAATCCTCCTACATTTATTTTTAACAGTCACATAAAATATTGCTCAGTGTTTCATTTTTACCTGCCAACAGGGGTTAATGTCCATGAGAACAGCTTTGTTATCCCTTTTCATCTGATCCTATAGTGAGATGCTTCCCTACTTGACTTTTTTTCTATTGCCAATGGAGCCAGAAACCCCTTGCAGTTCAACACCCCTGAATCACACCCTCTGGAATGTGAGGGATCTGATTCAGAAGAGTTGAATTGCAAGGGATTTCTGACTCCAGAGGATTATTCTCTCCCTGAATCTGACTAGTTGGTGGCCAAAACAGCTGAAAAACTCTCTCCTCAACAGAGCTTGGTGGATGCTGGAGATGCATGAGACCTTGCCCTGGTGTCTTCCTTCAATTTCCATGAAATTCCTGGAGCTTCCATGCATGATCTGGACTTGATTGATTTACTTGTATCTGCTTTGCCTATGACAATCTGCCTGTCAGGACACTTGCTGCCTGTGGGCATAGAATTGTGGCTTCTTCAGCAGAACTATGTGGAGGAGGGTTTCCTTCTGTCTTCTGCTGAAACCTGCTAAAGCATTCCTAAATGTGATATTGGAAAGTGAGAGTCATTTGCAATTATTTCCAGCAAAGCTATATTCACTTTCTCCCTGATGCATCTAAGTGAAACTGTTGCAAAGAAACAACACGCTTCCTTTTGATCAAGACAGTTGTGATAAGTAATTATTATGGCTGTCATTCTGTGCTATACTTCCCTGTTCATTCACCACCACCCTGACTTATTTTAGAGCTGCTGAAGGCCCACACCCAAGGCCATATTGTAACTGAGAGAGAGTGGAGGAATCAAAGAGCTGTCTTATCTATCTTAGCAAAGAGCTAAGCCAAATGCATTATAGCTGATCCCTTTGTTCCTCTTCCACCTTCTGGGCAATGAAATTGTCTGCAAGACAAGTGAGGAATTTGTTGGACCTGATATTCTTGGCTGAATTTGACTTCCAACAAATATAAGGATAGTTGAAATCTCCCATTACTCTTATTTCTTTTTTTTTTCTTTTCCAAATGTATGACTGCCTGTTTTAGAAAGGCCTCATCCAAGTCCTCAGTCTGGTTTGGAGGGTCTGTAGCAGTCTCCCAAAATGGCATTCCTGTTTTGTTTTGTATTTTTGTTTTTTTTTCTCTTTCCTTTAATTGTTATCTAGATGCTCTCAAACTGGTTTGCAGAAATATTTTTTTTTTAAAAAAAATAATGATTTTATTTAATCAAAAACTCCCAAATTGAGAAAAATCTTCTGGCACTGATCATTTTCTCCGACTTGATGTGTTGAGACACTGTTTCCTGACAATTAAAATTAGAAAAATACAATTAGAAAATTTGTATTTTTAACACACAAGCATACTGCGGCATGTGTTTCACTTGCTGTGGAACACATGCCTCAGCTCTATCCTGATCAAGGAACTGGGCCCTTAAAAAAAAAAAAATACTCAAGACATTCAGGTCTGTCGGAAAAAGATCAGGCAGGTAGAAAAAGTGATGACTTCCATACTATTATAGATAAACTGGAAATTGTCAAAGCAGCTTACAAAACAGGTGAGTGTGTAATGTGTGTGTGTCTACTTCATTATTTTGTTTGTACCTCGAAATAACAAAGGAAAAATTCACCTTTCTGGAAACCTGAGGCCTTTGAAGGAGCTTTGGGTTGCCTTTTGAACAGCTCAGTTTTTTATATCTTTCTCAAGCTTCCAGGAGCTGTTACCAGGGCAACTAAGCTTGTAGTCCTGATACACCACTTCTCTACTGCATAGATTGTTCTGAAAGTTGATAAAGAGATGTCAGCTTCTTTTAATAAAGTTATATCCAAGCTTTCAAATGTCAGAGTCAGATAGAGAGATCGAGATAAGACAGACAGATGGACAGATATAATGGCGTCATGCATGCACACACATTGAACATACAAAGTTGAAAAATTTGCCAGAGAAGTTAGATGTGCTGCTTCAGAAGACCACTGCCATAAACCTCACATGCTATAACTGTTTTACCTCTGAGTGAATTTGTGCAGATGGAGACAGGCTGCTGACAATTAAAAATCCACTATGGAACAATACCTTTATTGGCCAACCAAAATGCACAAAATATACCATACAAGTTTTCAAAGCTCCACACATTCTTCACCAGTCAAAAGATGTTTAAAAAATCATGCAGGAGAAAAAAGGTGACAATGCTATACATTATGAAGGGCCTGCACTTATAAACAAGGCTAATATCACACTCATTTGTTTTCCACATTACTGCTGCATGCATGAATGTGAAAATATGGCTAAGATGAGTGTGATTTTAAGGCAAGGGATACAAATGTTGTGGCCATGCAAAAGTCATTATTTTATGTAAAAAAACCTGTTGTGCATTCTGTAAGAGTCTATATAATATCTGACCTACTACAGCTTAATAAAATATGTCATCTTGGTGTGGCAACCCATTACAAAATTGGCAAACATCCCATTTATTAAGTTCACTAGGACTGAATGAGGTGTTGCTGCCATCACCATTGCCCAGTCATCATTGTTGTTGTCCTTCTCTTCCTCTTCCTCTTCCTCTTCCCTTTCTTGTCCTTCTACTTTTCTGCCTTTTTGGGATAATAAAAATAGGATATTTGCAGATGACACCAAATTGGGAGGGGTTGCTAATACACCAGAGGACAGGATCAAAATTCAAAATGACCTGGATAGATTGGAGAGCTGGGCCAAGGCTAACAAAATGAAATTCAACAAAGAGAAGTGTAAGGTCCTACACTTAGGTAGAAAAAATGGAATACAGAAATATAGGATGGGGGACATGTGGCTGGATAGCAGTACATGTGAAAGGGATCTAGGAGTCTTCATAGACCACAAGCTGAACATGAGTCAGCAGTGTGATGCGGCAGCCAAGAAAGCCAATGCAATTCTCGGCTGCATCAACAGGAGTATGGTGTCTAGATCGAGGGAGGTACTGGTACCACTCTACTCTGCTTTGGTTAGACCTCATCTTGAATACTGTGTCCAGTTCTGGGCACCCCAATTCAAGAAGGACATGGTCAAGCTGGAGCAAGTCCAGAGGAGGGCGACCAAAATGGTGAGAGGCCTGGAAGCCATGCCCTATGAGGATAGATTTAGAGAGCTGAGGATGTTTAATCTGCAGAAGAGAAGGTTAAGAGGGGACATGATAGCCATGTTTAAATATCTGAAGGGATGCCATATAGAGAAGGGAGAGGGCTTGTTTACTGCTGCTCCAGAGACCAGGACAAGGAGCAATGGATTCAAGCTGCAGGAAAGGAGATTCCACCTGAGCCTCAGTAAGAACTTCCTGACAGTCAGGGCTGTCCGGCAGTGGAATCTGCTGCCTCGGAGAGTAGTGGAGTTTCCTTCCTTGGAGGTTTTTAAGCAGAGGTTGGATGGCCATCTGTTGGGAGTGCTTTGAGGGTGTTCCTGCATAGCAGGGGGTTGGACTGGATGGCCCGTGTGGTCTCTTCCAACTCTACATTTCTATGATTCTATGATTCTATGATATGGCAGTGTGTGGTTATCCACTATGTGCAGCCAACTCTGAGGAATGATAGGAGCTGTAGCCAACTCTGCAGAAATGACAGGACCTGTAGGACTGATAGCAGTTGTAGGCCCTTTCCATACCTTACCTTTGTCCAGCGCTGTGGCGCAGGGATCACATGAGCAGTGTCTTTCGAGAGGCTCTTGCATCCCCACTGCTTCGGCTCCTCAGGAGCTGCCTACTAGCTGGCAGGCAACATGAGGGCTCAACCTCTTCCTTCCACAGCACAGCTGGGTATTTTCCCAGGCTATGCTGGGGGAGGAAGCGTGAGGGCCACACATAAGGGAAGTGCACGTGGGGCCCAGGGGTGATGTGCAATTGCGCACCATTTACGGCTACAAGCTGAAAATGAAATAGCGTGCGATCGGCACCTGCTGGCCCCAGCAGCGTTGCACAATTGCAAGGGCGTCATCTGAAATGCTCCTCGCAATCGCGCAATGCTCCAGAGGCCCTTTCGCATGGCAAAAGGGCCATAGTCCAACAAAATCTAGAAAACCGCGTGGTCCTTATCCCTGAAACATAGATAGCTTTTAAGGTAGATCCACCTTTGTGGGGCACAAGTTCTACTGTCATGAGCTAGCTTGCTTCAAGTAATTTGGGTGTATGTCATGGCTGCTGCTTCTGTTTTTTATAGACAACTTGCTTTGCCCAAAGGCATTTAACAACCTTATCTTTAAATACCAATGTGCCATTGCATGCAAAAAGTTCCATGAAAACTGTTCATGATTATATTGTCACTTAGAAAATTAGAGAAGGGATCCATGCTCCATATCCTGCTAATTTGTATAAGGCAGACATCCAACTGACATTGGAAAGCTAACTCAGCACTAAGCAACCATTAGGCATAATTGTCTTCATTTCCTCTTAAAAAGGGAATTACCTGGCTTCTTTTAATAACAGACTAGCCATATCTCTGTAATGGTCTCTGTTTAATATTCCCTCAGAGCAGTTGACTTCTGAATTGAAGTAAAATCTGTCCATCATTCATCTTCGATTACTGACAATGCTTTGAAGTCCTTGCAAAAGTCACAAACATCATGCTGTAGCTTGAGGGAGGAAAATGGATTTTGGAGCCCACTGAAAGGAATTACTGGAAAAGCAGTTAGTTTAATGGCAATCAAGATGCATCTTGGCAAGTACTTCTCCTCTGCAAACTCTCATGTTGTGCATGGAAGGAGCCATAGGGATGCCTTAGTGGTAAGCAATCAGTCTGTTAAAACAAGTTGGAAATGTATTATTGAAAAAGCATATTCAGTAGAGGGAACCTTGAAGAATTCAGCCTGCTCCAAACATCTCCAGGTAATGTACAGAAAGGAACTTTACTATGTTGTCAGATTGATCTCAGTACTTTTTAAATGTATCAAAGTGAACATAAGAAAACTTTATATCTTTTTGGAAAGTAAGAAAAATACGTTTTAAAATATACATTTAAATACTTCTTAAAGTTAAAAAAAAGATTGAACATTACATATAAGAACAATGGGCAAAAAATAAAGATAAAAAAAGGAAAACATGAAGGTCCAATCGGTACAAATGTTGATTGTATTCTGGCACCAAATAAATCATAACTTTTAATGACTTTTACTCTATTTAAAAAAATAATTGGGACATGTACAAGCTTGTACTATTATAACCTTTGAAGCTGTTTTACTTGTTAGATTGATTAATATGATTTTAGTCTACTAATTTTTCTCAATGTCGTAAATTCTGAATTGTTTTTAAACTGTTTGAATTGTTTTTGTTTGAACTCTGCCCTGACAACCCATGATTCAGGTCAGGCAATTAATATTTTAATATAATAAACAAATTAAAACACGTGAAAGAGACATGGACAACAAAATAGCATAATTACCCATCCCTAGTCCAGCATGCTTTACAAATTTATTCCTAGCATTAATCAATAATTGTTCAAAACTTTTATATTTTTTGTAAGATCTTTTCAGCCTTTTCCACAAACAGTTTGCTTCAATCTTACAAACAAAACAAATATAACAACCCCTTGAGCCTTCTGAGTAAAACTAGATATTTTTGTGATCCAAGTTGGCCCTCCATCAGGTAACTCAATTTGCATGTTTAACTTTGCTGCATTTCCTTCTTCATCCTTGACTATAGCTCAGTGCTGGAGGATAGCACACTATTGTAACACTTCTGTTGCTGTTGCTTTATGGTGGCCTCCCATATTCATGTCAACAAAAGTTTATTCTCAACATGACAAATTGGAGTGGGCACCATTGGGCACCATCAGTGTAACCATCTTTCTTCCTCAAGAACATCCCTGGGAATGATGGTCATGAAGTAGCATTGTTCCTATAAGGCATAAAATGTGTTCATGCTTGTCCATTTGTTTTAAGCCATATGCATTGTGTAAATGTATTCTCTTAATTTGCTAAAACGTGTTTAACTTTCCCTATGTGCCCTTTAAAAAAAAATCAAACGTACATACTATCAACATGAGAATTCTGGTACGCAAATTGTGTCCACTGTCAACAGTCCAAGAAATGTAGACTGAGCTAAAATCAATAATTATCAGACTTAAGAAAGGTTCCTCATCTGTCCTTGTCCAAAATACAAAGAAATTGCACTCGATTTCTAAAAGCAAATGGTAGCAATGTTTGGTTGTTGTTGTTGTTGTTTTTAAAAAAATCAACAAAAATAACCTTATTTTAAAGGGAAACCCACACTTAACCTATGAATTAACAACCTTGTCAAAAATAGTTTTTATTTCTTAATACTTATTTTATATTTACATATTAAGGATGCAACTCTTCGTTTATTTCATTATGACATGTAAGAAATAATAATTCCAAAAATTAAAAGATATTTTGTACATTTTTGATGGCATGTCATTTTTCAGGAGATATTTTTGCAAAATCATCGTATGCAAAAATGTACAAATGTATTTTTTTAAAGAAAGCAATGATTCTTAGCTTATTTATTTATTTATTTTGCAAAACACACTGACACCTATGCAAAAAATAGTTTTTGTATTAAGCCCTCACCCCTTTTCTGCTCTGAACTCAAGTTTTGGAGAAAAAACAGTTTGTCTCAAAAAGAAGGAGAGAGGGAAGAAAAGGAAACAACAAAAAGAAAAGTCCAGAAAAATGAAAAATCTCACAGAAGTTGATCATTTTTTTCAGCTGTATATCTTGTTGAAATTCTCAGATAGTACAAGGAAAAAGAATATTATTTACATTCAATGTATTATTACGTTCACAAAGAACACTGAGAAACTGGAACGTTTCCAGAAAAGGACAACCAAGATGATCAAACATTTGGAAATGAAGTGTTATGAGAAATGACTTAGAAAAGTAGGTATGTTTAGCTTGAAGAAAAGAAGACTGTAAGGAAACATGATGGCTATGTTTAAAATTCTGAAAGGATGTCACATGGAAGACAGCCACCTTGATTTCTGTTGCTCCAGAGACTAGAATGTGAAGCAATAGATTAATAGGTCAAGAAAAGTGATTCTACAAAAAGTTGGGATGATGGTGATGGTGATGGTGATGGTGATGGTGATGGTGATGGTGATGACAACTGCACCTTTGTCATCCTTTCCAGCTCTATGGTTCTATATTCCCTACTAGACAACAGAATGGGTACTTTAAAATGTGAACTGTCAGTGCAAGAAATGCATGTTTGCACATACGTACAGATTTATGTGAATTAAAAATTTTGGATGTGAAACACTTCTCTACTTTGTTGTCTTCTCTGTATGCCCTCACTGTGCCCTCCCTCCCTCTCTCTATATATATATTGCATGAAATGGCCCTTAAACAACATCAGCAACCAGTTGGCTCTACTCTTGCTCTTATTACTCATGCTCTTCTTCTTCATGTTCAGCTAATGCGGTCTGAAATGCTTGCCAATTTTTTCTAATTGCAAAATTATTTTTGTTCTCTTCTGGAATAATCTTCTGTTCCTTCTTTTTATGTACAAATGCCATCTAGTACATAAAGCTCCCACAGAATTTATCAGGCATTAGGTAGCTGGAAAATATGCACCTTTGGAAATACTTTGCTAGTACAAAATACACCAGAAGCAAATGTTCAGGGACTCTTTATTCTTCTGTGCCTGGATTTATTACCAATATTTTAGCTTGGATTTAGCCCAAGTCTCTTCAAGATAAACTTTGCAAACAAACCAAAGTGACTTCAGAATTCAGCACTTTAGTTCACTGCAACCTCATATTTATTCCAATCGTTCTTTTCTGCAGGCTGAGGGAGACTTCCTGCAAACTTTCATTCCAAGAATTCAATTAGTAATGCCGCTAAAACACATTGGAGGCAAAAGCTATTTCTGAAGAAAATGGATTATCTTTATTCTACATGTGAGATTTCTGAAGGAAATTGAGGGTAGAGAGAAGCAATACATTTCACTTCTTGTTGCTGTTGTTGTGTTGGGCCTTCAAGACAATTCTAACTTATGGTGGCCCTAAGACAAACTTATCACAGAGTTCTCTTGGCAAGGTTTAATCAGATGAGCTTTGATTTTCCTTCTTCTCGGGTGAAAAAGTGTGTCTTGTTCAAGGTCACCCAATGGGTTTCCATGGCTGAGTGGTGATTTGAACCATGGTCTCTAGTGTCACAGTCCGTGCTTGAACCACAACACTATGGCCCTTTTTGCATGGCATTTTCCATGTGAAAGGGTCCCAGGAGCATCGCACAAATGTGAGGAGCGGTCCACATGACACACTCACATTTGTGCAATGCTCCAGGGCCTGGCAGGCACAGCTCATGCACTTTTTATTTTCGGCTTTAAGCCAAAAATGGTACATGGTCACACATCGCTCTGGGGCCCTGTGGGCACTTGCCGAGCGTGTGGACCCTCAGGAGCCCGGCCGGTCGCACTTCCTGTCTCAATGCAGCCTGGGAAGGTCCCAGGCTGCACTGCGAAAAGAAGAGGCAGGGTTCTTGCGTGAGCAGGCAGTTCGTGCAGAGCTGAAGGACCCCGGATGCAGGAGCCTCTCTCTGGAGGCTGCTTGCGCAAGCACCGCTCCGCAGTGCCAAGAAAAGGTGAGTTGCAGAAGGGGCCTATGCTGGCTCATCACGTTAATGCTCCAGTCCAAGTACCTTTCCTCTGAACAAAGGCTTATTAATTAGACTTTGATCATTTTAGGCTTGTATTTAATAGAAATGTGAAAGCTGTGAATGATCATGTCTATGTCTTTAATAACTGATCTGTTTATGCTGACTTTTTCTGACTTGTAAGGCCTCTGACACTGCTTTCAATTTATATTTTTAAATGAATTGCTTTTATTTATGCATTTTAAATCAGATTTTACATCTGCGGTAAACCATTAAAAGATTTCATTTTATTATATGGAATGTAAATATTGAAAATAAATAAATTGTTCTACACACAATATCGTCTAGTGCGGTAGTTCAGGGGAACTGGAACTCCCTAACAGAAAATCATAAGTACTTCTTTCACCAAATTACAAACTCTAAAGATTTGGTAGGAATGAGCCAGGGCTGTTCAAGTGGCATCATATTATGTAAAGTATTAACATTTTGTGTGTTACAACATGTTAACTTTTTCCAGAGACTCCAGTCCATGGATGCAGTGGCATCCATGCTTCCTTCTTACTTAGAGTAGCTCTGATCTCAATAAAGTTTAAAAAATCAAGGAACACGTTTTAAAAACCTCATGGAACAGTTTGTATTTAGAATAAACTTACTAAACATCTCTCATCCAATTGTCTGCCCCCTTAAAGGTTTTCAAGCAAGTTTACCATTCCCTACACCAAAATGTTAGTACATTAGGTTGGGAAGAATGATTTGATCAGCCCTAGTACAAGCTCTTGTTGGTGTTGATGAGAGAATAGGAAAAACAGATGCATTTTGAATGTGACATCATGCAAAGATGTTGAGAATTGTGGGCAAAGATTATGAAGAACTTTCTTGAAACTGGCAAGTAGTTTCTGGAAAAAAAATCTTCAGAGTGTACAGGTGTAATTGACAGATGGCTGCAATTAGCGATGTAATTGACTATGATCTTCATTTGAAATTCCTTCCTATTTTTCCCACTGCAATGAAGACACTTCTCTGCACTTGTTACAAAGGTGGTGGAGGAGAGTTTATCACTTTCACAAAGGTTCTGCAGCATTTGTCTTAGGACTACATTATGCCCAATTAGCACTGGAAATCTCAGTCATGGCCCAAAGAATCCTTATCTGTTCTTAACCGTTTGAAGGGTTTCATCTGTCACCCACTGAGGCTTTTCTTTTTGAGGAGGGGAAGGGATATAGTTAGTTCTGTATTTTCTTTTCCCTGAGGAATGTCTCTGGTTTCAGTCTGCGCTTCTTCTGGTTCTTAGTCACTTAGGCTTAGTAGAGCAAATCTGTAGTTTATATGGTCTTTAAATTCTACAGCAATGTTTATCAGGTTGAATTTTGGCATGATAATGGTCTTAGTGCACTTCTTTAACTTTACTCTAATTGTTGATATTAGCAGTTAATGGTCTGTGCCACAATCTAATCCTGGTTTTGTTTTCTTGCAGAGAGAAGGGAGCTTCTTCATCTTCTGTTTCCAACTGTATAGTCTGTTTGATTTCCATGCTGGATGTCTGGTGATGTCTGCATGTATAGTCATCTCTTAGCTGCTTGCAGAATATGCTTGTAACAAACAAATTACTGGCCTCTCAAAATCCAGTAAATCACTGTCCTACTTCACTTCTTGATCCTAGGCCAAGTTCTCCTACAATGTTTGTTCTGTTCTGTTTCCTACTTTTGCATCCCCACTGATCAATTATCTTCTAGACTTCCATGAAGAACCTGCTCTTCCCCAAAAACTGGTTGAGTGCCTTCTAAACTGGGAGTCTCAACCTCTGGCATCACTTCTTACTTCATTTTGGATTTTCTCATTATAACATGAACAAGCTAAAAGGCTTCAAGAGTGTTTTAACATTGCCATCTCCTGTCCAGTACTAGCTCCTTTACAGTTAGCTACAGTGTCACTGCCATTACCTCTGAGAGGTCTTCCACACCAGTTTCAGCCTCCACTACTGAAGCCAACGAGTAGCTGTTTGGCACATTTAGTCTGCCTTAATCAAAATCCTGTCTAAGGTGAGAGACTCGACCAAGCACCAGTACTACCATTACCACAACCTCTGGCCTCATAGCAGCACACAGTCCCACCACCAAAAAAAGAAAAGTTTCAATGTGTTAGGGGACTGATTGGTCACTGTTATGTACAGGATAACTCTAGTTTCAGAAAATGGGCTTAGAAATTTACAAACTTTTATTCAAGAACAGTGGAGTAACAGTCACACATTCTGGCCATTGTCAAGTCTAAAACCTCCATTGGAATTACAGTGTCTTATAAGCAGTAGCATTACATATTTGCATGTATGAGGCCCTTATCTGCCAGCTAATTAACTACTCCTTTTGTCCTCTTTCTTGTCAATGTTCATTAGAGCAACATACCCTCATTCCTAAAACAGTGGTTTCTCATTCACTTTCCATCATCCTCTTTCCAGCACCTTTTACTTGGCATCAGACAGCAAGGACTACATGCATTATGTAGCAGCAAACAGCAAAGAACCGAGTATGATAGTTCATGGTGAGTTACAAGGCACTATACGAAAGCAAACTTCAGAACACTACCTGTCACTAGAATGACAATAGGATGTCATGGCAGAGAAAACAAAGTTGACCTGATAATTACACATTAATGTAAGGCCCTAAATCAACTACAGAAAACCTTGTTTCCTTGAAGAATGTCTCATCTTCAATCTTTGATATTTTCCAGAACATCTGGGAAAGAATTCCAGCTGATATTGTGGAGACTTGCTGACCATCGAAACATATGAACCATGGAGCTAGATGGAATTATGGGTTCAGTCAATATAACAATCTTCATGCCTTTGTATCTGCTCAGTGAAAAAATACTGGTACTTTTCTTTCCAATTGAATGGTGTATTTAAAATGATTGGAGAAATCTCCAGGCTACAACCCTATTTCTCATCATCAGTATCTGGCTTTTCAGCTAAGTGAGTCTTATGAAAGCATCTACAAATATATTTCTTTGAATCCAACCAAGTTTCAATCAATTAAATGAAGTGCCAACAAAAAATTTAATCTTATTTCCAAACAGTTAACTCAATACAGAGATAAATTGTGCTGACAAATAACACCTTATTTTCTTTTTTATTTTGTTTAAAAAAATCCCTTAGATAAATGATCTGCAAACTGATGTAAAGATTACTCTTCAGAGAAGAGAAGCATGGGAGGAGACATGAAACATTTCTCCCAAGTGAACTATTTATTTTTCTTCATAAAAACAACCATGGCAATACTCCTTCTATTTAATTATTTAATAGAATAAATCTGGTCCTTTAAAATTCCCCAGAGTGGTAGGCATTTCCAGTACAATTATTTACATTATTAACTATTTCATTTCTAGACAATGAGTCTGTGCTGAATGTTATTTGAAAAAGAAGATGCATAGTATATTTTCAAAAATGTGATAAGTGATGCATTTATGAGGGTGAGAAGACCTACTTTCTGCTATCCATGCTTGAAAATAAAAATAAAAATCCAAGAAACAAAAGAGGCAAATCTTCTTGGTTGTGCAGAACTAGTTTCACATTCAAATTCTGTTCTGTGTTTATTTTAATGGTCATTCATCTTTCTTTACAGTTCAGAGTGAGTAACAATAATTTGATGTCAATACTGAAAGATATAGGCTTAAGAAAACTGGGCCTTACTTCACTGCAAATTCACTAATACAATAGCCAAGTGGCCATGAATCTTTGTTTTAGAATCTGTATGAAAAGAACTATAAAAAAGATTGCAGTTCAGGATCAGCCACAAAGACGAACACATCAAAAACCAAAAATAGGTACCATCTTTTCAAAAGTCTTTTGAATATGGTAGACCTATTATAGGGCCTTTCTGCACTACACTTTCATGGAATCATGGGGTTTGCAGTTTAGGGAGGGGCTTTTAGAATTCTCGGCCAGATTGCTCTTTGGCCTCAGTAAACTACAAATCCCAGAATTCCACAGGATGCTGAAATTGGAATAATAGCACTATAACAGTTGTAAGTGAGGGAAGGCCCATAGACATGCACAAAACCATTATGTCTGAGTATGGTGCTCCTTGAAATGTCATTTTCAAAGTCATAGATATGCTTTTATTCTCACAAAAGTTCATAACATAAGGTTTGTGATACACACTTACTTGAAATTAAAGTCCACTGAACTGAGCTGACATACAATTTTGAGTAAACAGGCATAGCATTGTACTGCATTTTACTATAGCATACATAACAGAAATAGCAGAAACTAAGGAAGGGCAATTAACCCCATTGGATAAGAACCACAACAACTCCTGTCAAATCATATCAGTAGAAAACCAAAACAGTAAATGAGGGTACTCAGTGAGCTTGTTTCACGTGCACAGCTTATAAAGCAACAATGACAGAGCTTTCAATGTTGAATAGTTCTGTATAAGACAGAATTTGGCCAAGCCCAGTTTCACTCACTGTGACATGATGGCATTAGTGTCTAAAACAATTTTCAAAGCATTACAAATGTTTGATGGGACCACAACAACAAGATACACTTGCCAAAACATTGAGCACCATGTAAAAGATTAGCCTCAGGCAATGTGATTATGGGTTCTTTTGTAGCTTGTAAAGAACACCAGCTCCAAGCACATTTTGGGAGAATTCCTACAACTCACATGGATCTGAGATGTTCCTGGAAGCTTGCTATCATGTACAGTTGACAAAAGTTAATTTGGTCCTATCTTCTATGAATGAGAGGTTCATAATTTAAATCTCAGATCTGTTATGAACATTGCTAGATTGTCTTACACTATTATTCTTTCAGTCAATGTTCTCCAGTTTCATCATATTTGTAAGTTTAAAACAATAGCTTATAGATTCTTTTACACAGTGGTAGCCAAGATTCTTTATTTATACTAGGGAATAGACAGCCCTCCACATTTGTGGGTTTCACTTTTGCAAATTTGATTATTCACGGATTATTTCCTGTCACCTCTGCTGCTTACCTATGCTATTTTTAATAGGGACTGCAAGCCTTGTGAGACTGAGAAACTGTGAACGAGACTTGTAAGTTCTATTAAAAATGGTGTGGGGCAGTGGAGGTGGCAGTAAGGCCCACCAACTACCCACTTCTGCCTTGTGAAGGAACTCTGAGGCCTCAAAGGAATCCACAGTGGGTTGAATTTGGTGATCATACTTTCTTGTGTGTTAAGTATGGTTTGGGAGGGCCTAGAGTTATTCATGGTTTTTCCACTTTCATGGTGGTCCTGTGCCCCTAACCCAAGCAAATGTGGAGGGATGACTGTGTAATCTGAATTTCCATCTAAAATGCATGTTGTATTTGTAATATGGGGAAAAACTTGAATAAAATTAAAACAGAAATCAAATTGTATAAAAGCTTGTAGAATGGCAGATGAACTTCATGCAATCAGACCAGCAATTTTGCAAATAACTGTCAGAATAAATGGGCCTTTAGAGACAGTGAAAATTCATTTGAGTCTCAGATGGATCTCCAGTGGTAGAAATTTCCATCATTTGGGCTGGATAACCTCATTTTCCTGCCAACCATGCCTGCAAGAAAGGTGAGGCATGCACAAACTGCTTTCGATCAATCTTATATGGAAGGTGATGGCCCTTTTGGTAAACTGGACCCAAACAATTCAGAACTTTGGGCTAAGGTACATTCCTACATGTTCATCAGCTACAACCTTGGGATAACTGTGAACATGGACAAAGCCTGTGTTGAAGTTCTGTGTGGGGAAGTTGTTTTGCAGGGAATGTTAGTGATATTTCAGCCCAGCTTTAATGTAGAAACTGTCCCCTATCCTTTTCACTTTCCTAATGTCTAAATGATCAATGTTTATATGGATAGTTAAAAGAAAATAATGTATGTAGGAAGTGCAATCAAACTACAGGTGCAGCCACTGTTATCTAGATCTATATATTGAATATATTTTACTGGTTGCTTCTGTGCTTTGTTCCATTTTCCTGCTCAATAATCTTCCCTCCTGTGGATCCACATAATGTCTCCCTTGATACCCAGGGAGTACAAGATTGTTATGGAAACAGCACTTTCAGGAGCATTGTCAAAAGAATGCACAGTTTCTCTGTGCTACTTGTGGAAATGACTGTGAGAAGAAGAGAGAGGTTCTAATGAAGATATTAGTTCAGGAAAAAAAAATTGTGTGAAAAACAAGGAATTACTTAAAATGACATGAAAGATCCCTCTAGTCTGGTGTGTTTTTGTAAGAATATTTGCTTTTATACAAGTATAGCGCAGTAGGCAACTAACATGAGCCTGTCATAAAAAACAGGAGTAAGTACCCTAGATGTTCATAGTAATGTAAAAGGGAAAACTTACTGTATAAAGAAACAAAGATCAGTTAATCTGTATTTAGTCACAAGAGTTTCCAAAGGTGGCTAGAATTCATTATTACTGGGAATGAAGTCCACATGGCTGCTCCCATCTCAGACAGAGGTAACAGCATGACTGAGATTTTCTTTGAAGAAGAAAGCAGTGACTTCAACAGGTACGGAGACAACAAAAAGCCATACATACATAGAATAATACAGAGGGGAAACCACCAGGAGCTATCTATGTGACTTTTTTCCCTCTCACTGATCCTATCACATATGCATCAAAATCCTTTCAAAATCCAAAACAACAACAACAAAAATCCCTTTGGGAAGCTTGCAAGCCATGGGTCATGAACAAAGCAACTCTTTCCACCATGCATTGTAATGCCACTGAATCCTGAAGTTCCATTTAGATATTGTTGTTAATACTACCAACGTGCCTATAGATTACAAAACTTTCAAAAATTGATTTATTATCTTTTGATCATAACCACATGTTTTGGAAATGAATCTTATTTGTCTGTTATGGAAAAATAACAAACGAATTAGTTGATTTAAGTTTCAAATTAAGCCCAACTAGTAGTTTAGCAGGCTGGTGGATGTCTAATCCCTGCTTGCAACTTGAGGCATATAATATATCCTTTTTTTTACTTGAGTTTGCCATTTTCTTATTACTGACAGCAGCTGGGAAACGAGGATGTTCATTATTGAGTGGCTGGGATGATGTTAAAATGTAACCCTCTACTAGTGACCATGCTGAAGATCACTGTATGGAAGAGGTACTTTAAACAAACCTCAGGTCAGTGATTCTACTCAACATCACAAGACTAGGGAGAGGTTAAGGCCTCTGTCCCTTGGGATTTCTGGGGTGGGGAAGAGAATGCAAACTTACCTCCATCCCAGAAGTCTTGCTCAAAATAGTCAAGATGGGGGTGAGGTTGAATCTACCCCAAATATCTGGAGAAGTATGTGTGCAGTTGAAGGTAGAGCCCACTTGCCACCCACTAAACACCAAACATAACCCTCAACGTTATCCTAAAGGTTGGTCACAGCAAGATGCTACAAAAACAGAGAGCTTGAGAACCCTGTCCTCACTCCAGAAATGTTCTCACCTCAACAAGTTGTTCATTTTAGTGTAGCGGACAAAAGATGTCTTTTGCTGAAAAGCAGATTATTTCTTTCCTGGCTCTCCCCTTAATATTCTCCTGGAAGTAATTTTTCACTTACCACTTCAACTCTGTGATGTGTCATGATGGCTGCTGGGAAGCCATCGAAACCTCATCAACCTCTTTGAAATCAAGTCAGCTGTTTGTCAGCACAGCATGCTACCAAGAATTATCCTGCATTTTTTTTATTTTGTGACAAATTGAAGGGACAAAGAGCTAATTAGAAAAATCATAGCTTCTTTAATCAGTAAGAAGAGAATAAACACTGAGTAATTTTTGTTCAATGCTTAAATAAGAACACTCTGGATGAAATTATTCTATCGAGATAATATTTAAAAGATAAAATTCATATTTTCCTCGTGATCTTTTATGAACGTTAATATTACTTTTGGAAACTTTGACCACCAAAGCTTCCTATCAACACCAAATATTGTCCACATTAAAAGATGGGATGAGAATTGAGCAGGACAGGAGCCTTTCATGTGATGCCATCTTGGTTATGCCCACATGTCTCCAGACAGTTCTCCATATATCTAAGTGTCTTTTCCATTCTGGTGCGAAGTGATCTCTCCCTTGTAACCCTTCCTCATCTAGACATCTGGGCTGGGATTCTGTGGGAAAGCTACACTGATTTCAAAGCAGATGTGGAAAGACTTTCACCTTTTTATATATTTTTTTATACAAATGCAGTCTCTAGTGCAGCCAATCATTCTAACAACACTTGTAGCGCTCTCACATATGACTGTGTCATTGGGGAGCTAATTGACTGCTATCAAAGTGTTAGTGGCTTTGCACAATTGGTTGTGCAATTCTGGAATTCAAAATAACTATGTTGGCATATAGATCTGCTACAGTAACTGCGTATATGATCTAGCATCAGACTATAATTTTCTTGTGCAAACTTATCTGCAATCCTACATGGAGTCAAAAAGGAACAGTGATTTGAGTGCTGGAGTAGGTTCAAGTCCCATAGTGGAAACCACTGTGTGACACTCTTTCTTCTTCAAAGGAAGATAAGAATACACCTATTCTGAGTACATCATACCAAGAAAGAACTATGAAAAGGTTGTCATAAGTTGTTGTTGACTTGAAGGCACACAAAAACACCAATTTCAAATATATTTAACTGAGATAAAAACCCATGGAACACTAAAAGACTTAGGCCCTTTTTGCATGCAACTTTGAATGCAAAATGGCCATGGGAGTGATGTGGAATCATGAAGACAGTTCCACTTGATGTTCTTGCGATCACGAGTCACTCCCTTAGTGATCCTGCAGTAATTCTGCATTATATCATTTTAACTCTTTGCTGAAAATGATGAGCGATTGCACATTCCTCCCATGTCCCTCCCACACTAACCTGGTGTGCAGAACCTCAGCCATGCTTCCTCCCCCAGCACAGCCTGGGAAAGTACCCAGCTGCACTGCAGAAGGAAGGGGTGTTACTTGCACTTCCTTCCATCCAGCATAGAGCAGGTGGGGAGGGAAGTGCAGGGGATGCAATTTCCTTTCACAAGAGGCTTTTTGTGCAATCCCTGTATGACGCCAGCGACACCAAGTAAGATGCAAAAAGGGCCTCACATTTGATTAGACTGAAGTGTAATGCACCATCTTACAGTTCTCTTAAATGATGCAGTCCTGTGTGGTTTACTTTATACTTCTGATGCCCGTGCTTTTAAATATAGGCAATTTTACTGGGGTGTGTGTGTGTGTGTGTGTGTGTGTTCATTTGTTTGTTTTAAATAACACTGACAACTGCTCTGAGAGACTTTGGAAAAGGGAGAAAAATCTTTCCTCTAGAAAACTTGCTCCAATGAAGAGGACTAGAACCAAAGGGAATAAATCGTAGGAAAGTGAATTTGGCTATATGTTAGGAGAAAGTTGTTAAGTATAGTGGGTTCTCCTTTTCAAAAATAGTCCAGATAGGCTCTGTACTATCATGTGTCAGGGATGCTGTAGTTACTTCCTACATTGCAACTGCTGCAATCACTAGGGTGTTAGACTAAATGGTTTCAAAGTTCCTGTCCAATTCTTTGATTCCATGCTTAAGTCCCATTTATTCTAGTAGATCTCTTCAAAGTAAGATTCAGTCTGGATCACACCTGGCCTATTGACCTTAGTATCTATGTGAGACACATGAAGGACACTGATACAATGTTCCATATATTCAAATGCAGAAAAATACGCATATATAACTGAACAAAGAACAGCTTATAGTATGGAGAACAGAAAATTAACATTATAAACAAATGAAAGATACAATCTCATTCTTTAAAATATTTCACAGCAAGCAAGGACTTCATTGTCTTTCACATAAATCATGCTTATTAAAAATGAATTGTAACAACATTACATCATACAATACTTTATGATAAAGATCAATGCACCAAAATGATGCCATTTCATTAGGGTCATCAGCAGGCAAATAAATACTTCTGCCTGCTTGCTCTTGAATTATCCCCTTCAGAAAACAATAAATCCTCCTTCTTTGCTGTTTCATTTTTTAAAAAAAAATAAATTGAGGGACTATACCAAATGCTTCTTTAATTTAAAGTCTAAATTCATCCTGAAGACTTCTCATGAATAGTCATGTCATAAGATCTCTCACTAAGTAATGCTACAGTAGTCCAATGGTGGACAAAGTATGAATGCATCTCTATTTTGTAATCCTAATGGGAAACACATCTTATACTTTTCTAAAACTGGGGAGCTGTTGTTCTTTTTGTGCCAAAACAACAATACCAAGCACTTGGAGAATGCTATTAGCCATTTTGTCATATGTGGAAGCCTATTGAGGCCTTCCTTTAGCCTATATGATTTTGTGGAGATCTGCAAAAAGGTGGAAAATGGGATAAAAATCTGAAAAGGTGGTGAAATGGCCACTAGCATTCTGCTTGCTTTGGTGAGGTACTAAAGTCTATTTTTTTGGGGAAAAGTATGAATCCATACCCTAGACAATTGTCCACCTAACAAAAAGAGAGTCAGGCCCTTTTCACATAGCATTTTCCATGTGAAAGGGCACCCAGAGCATCACACGATTGTGGGGAGCAATCTGCATGGTGCACTCACAATCATGATGCTCCAGGGGCTGCCAGGCACCGATCGCGCACCTTTTCATTTTCGGCTAAAAGGCGATTGTGCATTGCTCATGGGCCCCGCATGCACTTACCTGTGTGCAGTCATGCTTCCTGCCCCAGCACAGCCTCGGAAGGTCCCAGGCTGCACTGCAGAAGGAAGAGGTGAGATTCTCGCGCAAGCAGGCAGCTCATGCGGAGCTGAAGGACCCCGGATGTGAGAGCCTCTCGCCAGAGACTGCTCACACGATCCCTGCACCCCAGCGCTGGAAGGAAGTAAGGTGCAGAAAGGGCCTCAGTGTAATGTAGTGGTTTGAGCAGTGGACTACAACTCTGGAGACAAGAATTCAAATCCCCAGTCTACCATGGAAGCCTACCAGATGGCCTAAGGCAAATCACACTTTCTCAGGGGAAGGCAAAGGCAATCCCTTTCTGAACAAACCATGACAAGAAAACCCCATACATATGTATATATGTAGGAGATGACTTGGAGGCACAGAACAACAACATACTAACACAAAGAAATTAGGTATAGTTGCCATGCATGTACATTAAGGCCAAAGCAGTCCAAAAAAATGTAACAAAAAGTAGTGTTACTGTAGCAATGTTTGAGCAGCAAACAATCTGGACTTCATGGAAGAGTGGTGAGAGGAAAGCCACAGATAAAAGAAAAAGATACCCCCCCACAAAAAAAAAGTTGCAGGAAAGTTGGGGGGGGACATGCAGGATGCACAGCAAGCTTGTGAGAAAAAGTTCTTTTTTATTTGTTGAGACCAAAGCTGAACTTTTTTGGTATCCTCACAAAATGCTCTGTGTGACACAAAGGAACAGTGCACATAACTTTGATGATAATCCAGATGCTGAATGGTGTGCGTGGGAGTGGTATGTTGCTGAGATGCCTTTCCTCATCATGGTCTGGGGAACTGGTCAGGAAAGAGGATATAATGGATGAAGCCAAATGCAGTGCTATTCTAGAAGAAAAATTCTTTCAGACTGCAGAGGACCTTGGACTGGAATTGAAGTTTACCGTTGTACTCCACAAGTCCAAGTTGTGAGCAAACAACACTGATTTGAATGTCTTAGAATGGTCAGTCAAAGCATGGGCCTCAATCCAATTGAGAAAGTTTATCAACAGTTGAAAACTGCTGCTTGTCAGTGGTCATTATCCAATCTGGGAGACAGAGAGAGAGAGAGAGATTTTGAAAGGGCAAAAGTTCCAGGATACCCTGTATAGCCTGTATTTGTTTCCAAAGTTGCTTCTACCAGTATTGATTCTAGGGTGGTGGGTGAACACCTAAGCCATCAACACAGGTTAGTTTGATTTTATCTACCTAGCTTTTGTGCCACAGCAAAACTATTTGGTACCTTTACAGCATTGGATGTCTTCTGTACAAATGATAATGCCAATTAAATACACACCAGTTCCAAGTTGCAGCACACACACACACATACACACACATACATACACACAGAGGAGGGTGAATATTTCTGCAAAGCACTGGATATTTTCATATTGTGCAGGTCCTTTTCAATTTTCATATTGCAGTGTGGAAAGAAGGGAGAAAATAGTAAAGCATGGGAACCAGTAATGAGATTTCTTGGAAGAAAGTACAGAAATGCAATACTGATAGAATAACAAAACATTAAAGATAAGCAAAAATGTTTAGAAAAGAAGAGAGGTGCCCATATATATGTTCAAAGCCCTAACAGTTTTAAAATTATCTTATAGAATAAAATTATTAAGAAATCTGTTGAAATTTTAGGCCATTTCTGCACGGGGCGACGGAATTGCCCCGTGCTGCTACTTACCAGGTCTTATGGCACCCCAGTCTGGTCCAGGCTGCTTCAGAGCAGTGCGTGCTCGTCACTCCGCACTGCTCCGGCATCGAAAATTGTGGCTTCCAGTTGTTCGAAGTTTGAGTTGTTCCACTGCTCTCGACAAACTGCTGAAGCTCACCAGCCTAAAGCCCACCCCCAGCAGATTGCAAGCTCGCATTGGTGCGAGCCTGCAAATCTGCACAAGGGAGCAGTCTCGCACTGGCACGCTCCGTGCTTTTGAAAGAAACAGGTTTTTCAAAAGCACGCTGGACAACCACTCGGGGTCATTCCGGAGCGGGCTGAGGTGCAGATCTACATTAAATAGTCTGCTCCCAGGTGCAGACGTCCTCCCTGGAGGACGGACTGCACCGTTTCAAATACCCCGTGTGGAAATGGCCTTAGACTAAAAATACAAGTTTTAGAAGAGACAGAAAGTCAAAAATATAGAAAAAGAAAGTCAAATTAAAAGAAATTGTAAGTCGAAATAAGAGGTAAAAATAATCCAACAAAAAAGAGAGGTAGGGAGTGGAAAAATGAATATTAAAAAAAAATATGATGGATAACTTTGGGACACCAAATAAAACTATGGGAATGATATAGCCAATAATCATATGTAAATATGATGCTATCAACCTAATTAAGATAAAGATGTCCATGTATATTGTAAAGAAGCACACTGAGTATAATTATAATGTTTTAATGTAATTTTTAATTTTATTAATGTAGAATAAAAATAAATTTTAAAAAAGCCATTCAGCATCTCAAAGACAAGCATCTAAGTGTTATCTCCCTGCTCCTTACAATGTGCATGTTATCTTTTCTGTAAAAACTCCACCCAGAGCCAGTAATTTTCTCCATGACATAGTATATCAGTCATTCCTTATATACTTTATGGCAAAGCAGTGGAAAAGCTGGTGCCATAGGTTGCACTATACAAGCCAACCAAAACAATCAATTCAAGGACTAGTTGAAACTGAAGAGGAGAAAGATCCAATTTAGTTATTCTATTTATTTCTAATCTTGAACAACTGAAAGTATCCATCATGATCTAGGTGAATTCTGAGTTGTGGTATCAGCTGTGAGGAAAAAAAGGTCATTGATTATGACATAAACAATTCTTTCCGTTTCACACCTATCATTCTACCAATATGAAGAAAATCACTTCTAAAGCAATAGCCGGATGATGTTATGGCCAAACAAAAACGGATAGTAACATAAAGAAATATTCTCAAACATATGACAACATAGTAACATAGTAACATTATTTACATATTTGTTTGCCATGGCCATAGGCATCTGGATATTTAGTAGGCATACTTAGATAAGTACGGTCCATAAAGGGTTCACAGTTCCCTTGAAGCAGTTTACTTTTATGTTTGATAACTTGGGAAAGATAATATTACTTATATTCAGTGCAAAATAATAGGCCTTTTATTTCAAGAGCAGGCAAACTTCAAATAGTTTCATAGTGGATGTGTCCTAGGCATGGCCTAAGAAGAAGTGGTCAGACAATGTATGGAACTTTGTCATGAGGGACAAAATATCTAGTAAACTATGGCTATATTGCAACTAGGCCCCCAATTCATACATGTGCTGTTTCTGAAGAGGAAACGTGTAAAAAGGCCTTCTAAAATCAATCCAAATATAGAGGCTGGGAAAAGTTACCTTTTTGGACTATAAATCCCAGGCTTGCCAAATGAGTGTGGCCATTCTGGCTGAGGGATTTGGGGATCTGAAGACCACAAAATTGACTTTTCTAAGCTCTGAGTATACTTTGAATGACTTTACTCTATGAGGACTCTGAAAGAAGAAAATGTAAGTCAAAATGAATAGTTATATATGAAATGAGTGTTTAAACTAATGCTGATTAAATTCACCTTTTTTGCCCCATCCCAGGTAAGATTGCTCCAGAAATTAGTAGAGAACTAGCGAGTCTTAGATCGTTTCTACACTACACTGTTCTAGTGTGATTATTCTAGTTTCAACATCTTGTGGAATTCTGGACTTTGTAATTTATTGAGGCCAAAGAGCTCTCTGGCTGAGAAATCTAAATCCCTCTCCCTAAACTGCAAATCCCAGGATTCCATAGGATGTTGAAAGTGGAATAATAGCACTAGAACAGTATAGTACAGAAATGGCCTAAGTGTGAATGGGTGTTTACATTTCCATAGTTGCAGTGGCATTGCCAACAAAGAGCTCACATACAAGTGCTGACTGTATGAGAGCAAGTCCTGTAGTGCTTTATCAAGAGCACTTATACACACACATGCACTTATACTATGTATTCATGGTCTATAGAATTTTCTTTAAAAAAGGTACTAGGAATTAATAATGTTGGTCTCCACCACTAAAACTTGGAATACATTAAATGGAAAGCTTAATCCAGGTAGTCAACAGAAATGGAAAAAATATTTGAAAATATTTGAAAAATGGTCAGGGTTCAGTGAATTGTGATGCAGAGAATACTGACCTGGCAAAAATCTTCATTGTTTGAGACTTTTCTGCACAAAAACTACATTCATTATTGGTGCAGGAAACCGCATTTTCTTTGAAGGAAGATGTTGTTTCTTTTAGGGGCAAAAAAAAAAGAGAGAGAGAGAGAAAGTGTTAATGTTTCACAGAATAAGTTCCAAAGAGCAAATAGTGTAGGAAGAATATTGCTAAAATTATTCCTTGCATCCTTTCACAATGAAATTAGTAATGTATAACATTCTTAACAAATAACTTGGTATCTTTAATTATTTAATCATAATTTATTATTCCATTTTTGGTAATTTTTGCAGAATTTATTTTGTTTTTCTTGGCTTGAAGCGATAGCAGGGGAAGGACCTATGCAGGGTAGTATTTTGGCCTATGTTGGAAGACTGGCCATTTCCGCATGGTGCGAGGGAATTGCCCAGTGCCACTACTTACTGGGTCTTATGGCTCCCCAGTCCGGTCCAGGCTGCTCCGGAGCAGTGCATGCTCGTTGCTCCACACTGCTCCGGCGTCAAAAATGGTGGCTTCCGTTTGGCCGAGGATCTGGAACAACCATTGAAGCTTGCCAGCCTAAAGCCCGCCCCCAGCAGATGGCAAGCTAGCTTTGGTGCAAGCCTACAAATCTGCACAAGGAAGCAGGCTCGCACTGGCGTGCTCCATGCTTTTGAAAAACCGAAAGAAACGGGTTTTTCAAAAGCACGCTGGACGACCACTTGGGGTCGTTCCGGAGCGGGTTGAGGTGCAGATCTACGTTAAATAGTCCGGGCCCTGTCCGCTCCCAGATGCAGACATCCTCCCTGGAGGATGGACTGCACTGTTTCAAATACCCCGTGAGGAAATGGCCACAATAATGCTATGCTTTGATATACAATAGTAAAGAATCTTCTGCTAAACTCAATGGGACTTATTTTTGAGTAGCTGTGCATATGATTCCTCTATTACTCACTTCTTTAGTTTCTGAGAATTCTTGCACATGTTTCAGACCGAAAGGCTTGAAAGCTTTTAAGGTAGGATAAAAGGGAAGTAATTTCTAAAATTCACTACCATGCTCCATTTCTGGAATTCTTTCTTTCTTTCTTTCTTTCTTTCTTTCTTTCTTTCTTTCTTTCTTTCTTTCTTCTTTCTTTCTCTCTCTCTCTCTCTCTCTGCTCTTTCTATCTCATTACATTATTGCAGCATATTTACCGTCACAACATTCCATAATCATTCTCAGATCAGCCTTTCCTCCCAGACCTACAACATATTCCACTCATCATTTCCTTCTCTTTCTGTTCTTGCTCATTTTGTTTCCTCTCCTATAAGTACCCATGCCCTTTCTTGTCCTCTCTTCATTTAAGAAAAAAAAATAGCATCACACACACACACACACACACACACACCAAACAACAACTATGTAGCAAATCCTCTTAACTTTCCCTTGACTGCAGTAGGGCAGGTGATATTCTCTTTACTTCTATTTTTGTACTGCTTCTGTTTACTGACATTTGTATATAATAAGCTTAATGTTTCACTCAAGAACTCCTAGAAGTGTACTAAAAAAGGCTGATAAATTTTATGGTTATGGGAGGCAAGGAAAAGCAATCAACATTCTAAGTAGCATTGTCATTTGGTAAGTGCATGATTGGACTTCAGAATAAGAAGTGAGGAATTAAAACTGTTACCTGCCCAACTGACTTTTGAAAATGTCCTCTGGAATAAGTAATTTGAGGCTCTGAGGATGTCATTATCAAATTTCAAGTGTTTTCTCATAAATACTTACAATCTGTTTGTGAAAGAATTATGTAAATGTGGTGCACACATGTCAACAGGAATGATCCTATGAGAGCAATGAAGTTCTGTCCTTATTACCCATCCACATGCCATCCACACATAAATATTTGAATACTTTGCAATCCTCTAGATTGTTACTATTTTGATGATAACTACAGAATTTACTTCAGAGATAGAAAAAGATGTCAAATGTAGTTTTCCTCAGTTTCTCACTCATTCATTCCATACCCTTCTCACAAATTGTTTTGAAGTCTGCATGAAAACTCAAAATTATTTTCATATGCATTTCTCAAAATGGAAACATTTTAACATGCCACCTTCAACTTATGTATAGCTTGGAAGTTATTTTGCCTTAGTCAAAGTCTTACATGTACTTCTCTGTGGTATGCATATTGTTATGTGCTTCTCTCTGCAGTATGCATTTTTGTATGCTTGTTTTTGATATGTGATTTTTTTATCACAAGTTTGGGGGGAGGAAGACTGTGGCATTAACCTAGATTCTTGTTTGTGTATGAGTTCAGCTAGCATGAGCCCATTAGCTTGCAATAAAACATAAAAACATTACACAAAAATTCAGCTGCAGAAGTTTGTCACCCACCACTACTTTAGAGTAAAGGTGTCTGAATGTTTCAATTGTATATATGTGTAGTTTAAAACAAAGCTATTACTTTGATGAAAGAATTGCATCTTGTAAATGTCTTTTTTATATAATTATTATATACAATATATAATTATTATACAATTATATAAGTATATAAAAATGATGTGGAAAGGAACAAGTTGAAGAAAAATAACTGATACTGTTCTTGTTATTATTCTGCAGAAGTAACTACTGCTGGTAGTGAATCTGTATGTTGGTGGAATTTTCCTGTTCACAAATGAAAGAACAATATATCTACTAACTAGATAGAATGTCTATGTTCAATGAAAAAAATGTGGTGTACAATCAAGCGAACTTTTTTGCAGCTCCATTGATTTTGGTGGAAGAGTCAAGTACTTGCTTACATTTGCCCCATTTAAATCAATGGGACTTAACTTTGCTTGGATCTTGCTCATTGTTGATCAATAATAGTAATTTGTGAGAATGAGTTATATATGATTCTTTAATCTCTAATCAGAGCTAGTAGCTCTGATGTTGGGAAAGTGAATTGGCTTCAGATGTTAGTCTGAACTTTAAAAGAGTTATCCAAGGCACTGAATCTTAAAGCTTGGACTAAAATCTGCCGTAGATTCATTAGTGATCAAGCCGTGAACCACCATTGGTATCAAAGTATTTTAACCTGTGTACTCTGAATTTCCACCACATGCAATTTCATGAAGCAATCCTGTGGAATCATTTCAATTACTGACCTAACTTTTAACAGTGCAGCTTGTCCTTTCAAAACATTGCAATGTAGAAATGGAGGATAAAGAATACCTTATGAGGCTCATCTTGCAGTCATTCCCTTCTACCCAGTGTGAGTATTCTCAGGATTATAGACTCCTTTTCCCCCAGCAAATAAAAAACTAGGAGAAAAAGTGACCAGAAATGAGTGTGGGAAAAGAACTGAAGAGACTTTTGAAAGAAAGGTCAAAATGCAAACCAGTCTAAGGACTGTATTTGTCCCATTGTATATATGTCACTGAGAGGAAGGGGAAAACAAACACATAGTATAGCTGCTGCTTCCCTCCTCCCCTTGAAGAGAAGATGAGGTTGTTTAGGTTTCATGGAATCATATGTCTATGTAATACATAATTCTGACCTACAAATTTCTTTCATAAGAATCTTTGAACACCCCTAGAATGTTTTGAATAGTCACTTGCAGGTTGTGATAAGTATCTAGTATTTCATGTTACCATGGTAAATAAAATGAGTACAACTTCATGTGGGTGTTTCCAGAAATGTATTTAAAAGATTTTGTAGGAAAAGATTTAGTATGTGTATGAGGGATATTTTCATTAGCTTTATATTTTTAGATGTGACATATCTCATTAACACCTTCCGGAAGCAGCATTCCATATCAGAGGAAAAATGATATTGTAGATGCAGTGTCAAAATTATAGTATAATCGTGTGCATGTTATATTCTGAAAAGAGTCCCTTTCAGTTCAGTGGGGCTTGTTGCCAGGTAAGTGTATGTAGGATTGTGTCTTCAAATAGAAATCTGATGGGGAAGAGAAGGAATAGATTTACCAACCACTGTAAACTATCAGAAAATCAAATTCCTTGCTTGTCATTTTGTGACTGGTGCCTTTAATGAATGGTTTTACCAAGACTCTTCAATTCCTAGTGCAGTCCTAGGGATGTTGAAGCAGTGCATTACAGGAATGATCCAATGTTCGGTGCTTTCTCCTTCCCCCTGCCAGCTCTTCATCTCAGGAGTGTGTATGTGAGATGTGCTTTGATTAGTTTGGGAAATCTAGGAAATTATGTTACTGGAAACTTGCTTGGGAAATGTTCAAGTCCTTTTGTCTCTGACACATCCATCGTCCAACCATGCTCTGTTTGAGTTGTTGTTAATTTGATGTGAACTAGGGACCAGAAGAATCTTCAAAAATATTTGAAAAATGGTTAAATTGTATTTTTAACTGTGAAGAAATACTGATGAGAAGAATGCTAAATTGATAGCAATCTGCTGCTCAGGACTTATGCTATGAAAAGTTTACGTTTTTGGGAGGAGTGTTGGAACACAAACAGAATTTTCTGCTCAAGAAACAATATTTTCTGTACGAAAGATAATACTGCTGTACAGATTTGTTTTTTGTTTTTTTTTGGTCGAAAAAATGCCACTTCTGGCACAAATCAACCATGTGGCACAGAATAAGTTCCAAACTGTGAATAGTCATTGAAAATTGTGCAGTTTTTAAAGGCTTTCTCTCAATGAGAATAAACTTGCTAATATTGCTTATTGCTTCGTTCAAGAAGAAAATTAGCAGAAATATTACATCCATAGTGCCAACACGTGCATAAAAGAAGTCTATAGCTGCTTTCCATTTGCCAAGAACTGTATGGAATTGCATTGAGACAAGAATTCTGTTCAGTCTAAAGGAATATTAGTAAATAGGGGGTGAATCTGTCAGACTGAGATACATTTCTCCTGGAAATTCAAGATTGCAGCTCATCTGTACTCCTAGATTCAGCCCTAAATATGGAGGCCGAGGTTTCTTTTTTTAAATGAATATTTTGATACAGAGCAGGCAACTGCAGCAGAGATTGTGGGCAGTTTTTTCTCTTCTTATATGCCTACTGTAGGCTTCCTGCCCACACATACATTTTCAGACAAAATCAACCTCAAATCATAACCTTTGGGTAATTTTGCATTTGTTGGAGTGAATGAGTTTGGGGTAAAGGATGTTTTATATAAATCCTCTGGGCCTGAAGAGCTCTGTGTTGCCCCCTTGGTAAACCTTGTCCCGGAGTCTACAACTTTGATATAAAATTAATCTAACCCACTAGAGAGGTCACTCAAATGTGCACATAGGCAATAATGGTTGTATGATCGAATGAACCAGATCAGGCCAGTAAAATCCCCATTCATGTAGCAACAGGAGACCTCATGTTGTGATAACCCATGGTGGACAAAAGGTCCTTAACCTTTAAGGAGTCCACTTGAAGGGAGTAAAAGTGTTCCCAGAAAATTGGGCATTGGAAGCAATAAAACCTTATCAACTCCATCTCCAGGAACTCACACCACAACCTCAAAGCAGAGGAAGATCCTGTTACTGGGATGACACCTTGTTATCTTCCGATATGAGAGAAATGCCAGGTGTGGAATTGTTTTCTTTTCTGTCCCTGTTTGTTTTCCCCGAGGAAAGGATTTACCTTCAAAGTAATTTTTTTCCTACAAATAGCCCCTGTTTTTGGGCTAGTTTGATAAGGAGAGAAAGGCAAGGAAAGGATTATGATGCCTCCTGGTCATACAAACTGACCGATCCCTCCTCCTCAGCGTCTCTTCGCTGAGCTGTTGTTCGATCGCTGCTTCCCGGATCAAGGACTTCAGGAAGAGGTGCAGTAACACTCAAGCTGCGAATCCCTCAACAATCCCTCTATCTTATTTCCACTCTTTATTTCTATTAGCCCTTGGATGTGTGTGCACGTGTTTGCGTTAGTGCGAACTATTACTATTCGATAAAGTCATTCATTGGATCTTTTTGTGTGATTTCTGACTGTACCTGACCCTGTAAACATTGGGTAAAAGATCCTTAATTACCCTGCCCTCTTTGCATTGCTAAAGCAGTGTTCATAGCTAATTTCTCCCACAAGTTATAATTTTGACAGGCTTTGAGAACCCCTCTAAGGGACCCCCAGCAAGCAGGGTAACATCTGACTTTATTTTTTTTTCCTGGCCATTCCTTTCAGTTGAATAAATAGCCATGGAAATAAAATAACTGAATCTTATTGTTGGAAGAGACCACAAGGGCCATCAAGTCCAACCCACTGTCAAGAAGGTATTCACAACTAAAGCATCCCCAAAAGATGCCTATCCAACCTCTGTGGAAAGACCTCAAAATAAGAAGAGTTCATCACTCTGGAAAGAAAGAAAGAAAAGAGAGAGAGAGAGAGAGAGAAACAGAAATTTCTAATGTTTAGGTGGAATTTCATTCCTTGTAATTTGAATCTGTTGCCTCATGTTCTGGCCTCTGGAGCTACAGAGAAGACAAGCTTGTTTAAAGGCTGAGTGATCCACACACACACCCTTTTCAATATGACAGTCCATTTAACTATGGTGCAATATTATACTTTACCATGATAAGTATTTTAATTGTGCTGTGAGCCAGCTTAGGTGTAAGCATAAAGGCTAGAAATACCTCTATGATATATGCTGTTTTCACACAAACTGGATCCTGGGGAAAATATGGAAGAGGGTAAAGGGAAGCAGTTCATTCTTTCATCAAATATGAACACTCTCCTGACAGCAAAAACACTGTAGTTAGCCTTCTGAAATTTTTCAGTATTATTCGTTATGGCTGTTTATATTCTCTATCTCAATTTCATGAAAAAAAAATGCCCAGAAAGAATCATAAAGAAGTAACTCAACTTTTTGACCCCTATACACAAAACCCAGAAAGATTGTCTTACACAAAATTCCCTGGATCTAGCCTCTTAAAATTTGTCTCCTCTTAAAAGTTCAGTTGATTTTGAAAAGTCTGCCAAGATATAAAGAAGTTATCAACATATTCCTGATACAAAAATAATAATCAATACTTAAACATGTGAGGTTAAAAATGATATAAGTTATGGCTGTTTGTTGGTTTTCAGTGATAATCAACAGGTTGCATGGAGATCTGGGTTTCTGAACATAGTTTGGATTTTGAACAATGTCAAGGTGAGTGGTCTCCAAATAAGGCCAAGCTAAACAGTGCTGTTTTCCTAATTTCTAAATCTTGTGGTCAGGGAACAGCCATATTACTGTTATTGTCAGATTTTTATGACTTTGCAAGCTATTCCAGAAAAGCTTTATTCTGAGGAGCAAAATACACATGTATGAAAATAGAGAAATACTACTGCTGTCTAGCTCCTAGCTCACTTCTATAAAACTGTCCAACGATAACATAAAAATTTCTATATTCATGGCTGAAAATCATGCATCTGACCTGAATTGATAAAACAGAATCTGAGAGCTCTTTACCATGGAGGGAAAGTACCACTAATCAGTAAATATAAAAAGTACATTTTTAGCATTGTAGATAATAATCCTATTCTCATTTTCTTTGGTTTAAGCCCCTTAGAAAACTCTGTTGGACTTGCTTTTGAATTAGCATACATGCTACCATACTGCAGTCCATTTCACTGTGGAATCTTGGTGACAGACAGATTCAAAGGACAACCTTGGTTGTTAGCTTTGTTATAGATCAATTATAATTAATCAGGCATGATTTCAAAAGATCACAGCAGAAGTTTTACCAATGTAGCTATAGGCATTTTTATGTAAAATCATTTCTGCTCTTAACTTTATTCATTGAACATGCACAGTTAACAAAGGACCTGTAGCTCAGCAGTATCTATTCTACTTGTGCCATTAAAAAGAACATTAACCCAAATCATACAAAAAGGCTTCTTTTAAAATAAGGTATAAATTTTGCTTAAAGATGGACACCATCTCTGTTGTGATTTCTAGTATCTTGAAGGACGTCACTAATGGAACGATCTCAGGATTATTTGATTTGCAAAGTTGTGCACGATACATATAAGCTGTCCCCCTCTCTCTTCAATTCTTCCCCTGTCTCACAAGTTTTCGTTCAAATGGTACTAATTAGACTGATCTACAGTAACAGAGGTTACAAAGGAGAATGCCTAGGTACATATTCTCCACTGGATTTTTTCCCCCTAAGACAACTTACACCAAGTAGCTAGGAATACACATGGTACACTTAAGATCAATGCTCAAATAACAAAGATTAATAATTCATCATCTAATAACGACTTAAGGGAGGCTACTTCCTCTTATGAAATGGCTAACTGCAGTGTTTCAGAGCATGAGGCAATTATGCCGCTTGAAAATGATCTGGTCTATTGATCACAGTTACTGTTAGATACCATTACCACATAAAATGTGAAGAAGAAGGATTGCCATAAGAAATGAACATAAATTCAACATTAAACTAAGCACAAAAATGGACGAAGTGTACTGCTTGAAAACTAGTGTATAGTAGGGACCTTGGGGGGCTCCTGAAGAATTTTATTGCCCAATTCCCTAGTTCCCTGAATGCTGTTACTGAAAGCTTTTGGGTGTAAATTTGTCGTTGTTGTTGTGTGTCTTCAGGTCATTTCCAACTTATGACAATCCTAAAGCTATCTACCATGAGATTTTCTGAGGCTGAGAGTGTGTGACATGCCCAAACTCACACAGTGGGTTTTCATGGTTGATCAAGGAATTGAACCTTGGTCTGCAGAGTCATATGGTCTTTCTGCAGTACACTGTTATAGTGCTATTATTCCACTTTCAACCTCCTATGGAATCCTGGGGTTTGCAGTTTAGGGAGGGGCATTTAGAATTCTCAGCCAGGGCACTCTTTGGCCCCAGTAAACTACAAACCCCAGAATTCCACAGGAGGCTGAAAGTGGAATAATAGCACTATAACAGTGCAGTGCAGAAATGGCCATAGCCCAACACTCAAACCAGTATGCCACACTGTCTCTCTTGGATGTACACAGGGAGATAAAAATGGAAAACTCTGTCTCACACAGGAATGTTCAGGAACACTTCCTAGTTGTTGTCAATATCACATAACTCTGGGAAAAGAAAAAGATCAACAAGGAAAGCTTTAGACACTTGGGGAACTGCATTCATTATCTCATCGCACGCTCCTAATGACATCATCAGAAGTGTGAGTCTTTTTTAATGATGTTTTCCAATTGAATATCAAGCCCAGGTTTAGCTCAGTTGTCAAATATTTTCCCTCATCTGGATTGCTCTTCAGAATGTTGCAGAGTAGTTTGCAGAGTAGCTTTTAACTGATGCCACTACTGCCATATTTTCCAGCCCAGACATCTCTCTTTTTGCTGTGATTTGAACTGGTGAATCAAATAGCAAGCTACCTTCAAAGCCAAATGTAGAAGCCACTTTCATCTTTACAGTCTTCCCTGCTTTTCCTGCCACTGGTGTCCTCAGTGACTTGGAAAACAAAACAAAACAAAACAAAACAAAAACTATTCACATGTGTGGTTACGTTCCTGTGGTAATTTTTAACCTCAAGGCTATGGTGATAGTTAAACTTAAAGCTGAAAAAATTCCTGAAAGTCTCAAGGATCATTACTAACAGTAATTATTCCCCCTAGATTGTAGGAAAATTAAGGGTATCTGGATCAGTTTGTAGATTAGCTAGTGTTGGAGAATCAGTCTATTTCTGATCAATTTCAGTTTCATAAGTATTCATTAATTAATCTATTATAACCGTCTTTGGCATTCATCTGGAAATATCTACTGAACCATTTGGAAAATTATTGAAACATTGCAGACCTTACTATCTTCAAGGTGCAAGTGCCTAGTTCTGCTCCTTCCACTGCCACTCTCCTCATGTGTAAAAGAAAACATATCTGGTGTTTACAGATTCCTGTTTGCTTGGAGGTTCTCTATTCAGTCAATATGCTGTATACATCAAGGATCTTGCTCATGTTGAGAGTCCCCAAACAAACCGAATGTTGTCCTCTTTAGGCACACTGCCTTCTACATGAAGAAAACAATAATGTAGAACAGGCTAGATGCTCCTTTGTTCATGGGCTAAAGAAAGTGAACAGGTTTTGGTAGCAGAAATTTGTTTCTTTGTTACTGGGATGGACCCTTGTCTCCCAGTGCTCCTGAGGGCACCAGGCCATAGATAGCACTGGCCTCCAGCTGCTCACTTATTACTATATTAACTAAAATGTAGCCTAATGATGAATCTGCAGTAATGATCATTTTTCCCCCTCAGGTTTAAACTTGAATATATATATATATATATATATATATATAGGTGGGACTGGAAAGTATATGGTGCTTTGTTTTCTTTGTCATCAATTTATGGCAACCATGAAAGTGGTTCCCACCTTATCCTGAAGTGGGTATTAGATTTCTGAAATACAAGACCTAACTGTAGACTTAACTATAGAATTGACTCTTAATCAGTCCAGAGTGAGTGGAGGCTCAAAGTGTTTGATTGGTATGGTTTAAATAATTCTTCATTCCTGAGAACTTTTCACATCTGTTCTCATACAAGTACCTTCAGGGCTTTATTTTGTCTGAAAGAAGTTAATTACTACTCCATTTAGAATGATTTTTTTTAAAACATTAGCTGTTACAAGTAAAAAACAATGTATTTTCAATAAAAGAGGGTACACAATAAGCCTGTATATTTTCCCCATCTATCACAATGTCTCTGTCTCTTACTCTTGTCTGTACATCTAAACTCACATCTAAAAATGGAAGGTCTAGTTTAGATTAGTATTTTTGTTTTTTGCATGAAAAGCACCAGCCGGTGAAATGAAGTAGTTGTTATCATACATAACTTGCTGAAACACTCCTACAAACTGTCTAAATATTGTAAAGAAATGTATTGTAAACATGGGAAGGATGATATCCACCCCCGGATAAACATGCATAGCTGTGGCTCAAAAAGATTTACAACTGTCTTCTCAACCCGCTCACACATGCGCGCGCACACACACGGACACACAAAAGCCTTGATGAGCAGTACAAATCCCACTGAGTTCAATGCAATTTACTCCTATTAAATGTACCTCCATAGCATAGTGATTTGAGCACTGGACTACAACCATGGAAAACAGAGTTCTACCCTTTCCGCAACTCACCCATTTTTGGTGCTGGGGCGTGGTGCTCGTGCGAGCAGCCTCTGGAGAGAGGCTTTTGCTTCCCTGCTTCTTTGGCTCCACATGAGCTTCCTGCTCATGTGAGAGCCCCACCTCTTCCTTTTTGCAGTGCAGCCTGGGACCTTCCCAGCCTGCAGTGGACGAGAAGCATGACCGGCCCAACTCCCAAGGCTCTGCATGTAAGGTAAGCGTGCGCGGGGCCCCAGAGCAATGTGCGACCACGCACCATTTTCAGCTTAAAACCAAAAATGAAAAAATGCATGCACTGTCCGTGTCAGGCCCTGGAGCGTCTCGCAAATGTGAGTGCGTCGTGTGGACCTCTCCTCACATTTGTGTGATGTTCAAGGGGCCCTTTCGCATTGAAAATGCCATGCAAAAAGACCTTTGATTCCCCACTTGGCCATGGAAACTCACTGGCTGATTCTGGGTATGTCACACACTCTCATCCCCAGAAAACTTCATGATAAATTCAGCTTAGAGTTGTCTTTAGTAGAAAAGGACTTGAAGGTGCACAACGACAACAAATGTTTCTAATACTACATTTAACTGAAGAAACCTTAGGCCCTTTCCTCACCAGGCCATTAAAACGGTGCAGAGCGACCTCCGATGGAGGTCTTCTGCACTGTAGAGTGGACTGGGGCAGACTACTTTTTGTAGTTCCGCACCTCAGTTCGGTTCAGAGTGACTGGAACTGGTGGCGCAGCGTGCTTTTTAAAGACCTCTTTTTAGAGGTTTCTAAAAAGCACAAATTGCGCAGTTTCTTGTTGCTCCATCCCCGTGTGCCTGCAGATCTGCCGAGTGTGGGCTTTAGGCTGGCGAACTTCTCCAGTTGGTGGAGAGCCTCTACCAACCGGAAGCCACCATTTTGGATGCAGGAGCAATGCGGAGCAACGAGTTTGCACTGCTCCTCGTCCCGATGGACTCGCCCGGACGCTGAAGAAGTCCAGTGAGTAGCGTTTTTTCACAGTTCCTTTCCCACATGCGGAAAGGGCCTTAAAGGAATCACTGGTGACAAAGCTGTGAAAAGACTCCTGATTCAGTTTGTCTAGTGATTTTGTAATTCAGATTGCACTCTGATTTGGTTCAGACTAATTTAGACTTAATCTATGGTAATTTGGAAATCTGAATCAACCTGATGCATCTGAATTACTGAATATTGTTTTCTCTCTTGCCAGAATGGCATGGGTAGTGGGAAACTTTTGTGGGCTAGCGTTCCTTGTGGTGTTCAGGAGACAAGTGGGGACTAGTTAGGACTATAGTTCTCTCCCCTTTAGCCTCTTCACTCCATTGGCTTATTGAAAGGGGATTGCTTTAGTGTTTTGGCCTTTCAGAACCTTGTTATGGCAAAGATTTAGGAGGCAGCAGGGAAGCTTGTTTGAGATGGCTGAACAGGCAGCCTGACTGCTGTATAATAATTTTTGAAGCAGTAAAGGATGCATTATTGGGCACATGGTACCCTGGGACGTCATTAGGATTAAGGGAACACCTCTCCATGCCAGTCCCCATCAGCCCAGGTCTTCCTTATAGGCTGCCACACAAGTGGAATCATCTGATGTGTCAATATCTCCATCAGTGGTGGCATATGAGACTTAGAGTGAGTATCCCATTGGGATTTGGGGGTGGCCTACTTTGGGACACCAGGGACCTTGGGCTGCTTTACAATGGGGAGGGGATTCAGCTTGGCAAAACTCATCCCCACTTCCTTGCCTTTGCTATGAGCGTGTGAGGGTGAAGCCAGGTTGCTGGATCCTGCAGCTAAACCTGGGGAGGGTGCATATTGCCCTGTGTGAAAGTGTGGCAACAGTCTGACAAGGGAACTCCTAGAGCTGGTGACATACCCACTATGGTCTCCCCCACCTCACACCTCTGGCACTGTGGCAGAAACTTAGGGTCAACCTGAGTCACTTTACCCTTTTGCAGGAACAAAACTGTCAGCAGTACCACTTGCCAGAATATCTGCCTCTTTAGGTTATCATCTACTCCCCTCCACTAGGGAAAAGATATAGAAGGGGTGAATTTGTAGATGTTTTCTTTATACTTTATAGGGAACATGATAAGAAGGATCAGAATAAGGGCAGAGAGGCAAAAGAGAGCATTTATGATTTGGCTCAATTGGTTAGCAGTTTCCTGACACCCCAGGTGCCAGGATCAGGAATTAGGACCGTGTGGTTGATGCTCTGAGTATGATGTACCTGGAAGGCAATTTTTGCAAATTTTCAATATGTCAAACAGACTCCTGCTACATCCAATACCTAGTCCCTTAGCAAAGATTGCTAGAGGACAGGTGTCACAACACCATTCTAATCTGCAAGTTAGTTAAATTTAAATTTTGAAGTTTTCAGGAAAGCTGTAGTGTAGCTTGGTCTCAATGATGCCAAGTCTGGTACTCACTCCTTCAGAATAGGGGTGGCTTCTATTTTTTCAGCAGCAAGTCTCTCAGCAGCTGGCACATGTGCAATAGGCCAGTGGCATGTCCAGTTTTTTCATACCTATGTCTATCCTCTTCCCTACCTGCTTATATAATTCAAATACTACTTTTTTTCTAGTTTCAGGTGTGCAAGCCAGGAAAGAGGAAATGGGGATGGTCATTTGTGGCCATAGTTTTGTATTTTGGGCCAAGTGAAGAGCAACAGAGTCCAGCTGGGGCATACAGCTAGATCTCTCTTTTCGGGTGAACTTATCTGACTGGAGCAGCATGGTGTGAAGTTGGCCTCCTTCTTATCCACTCTTTTCAGATTTTTGGCTTCAGGCATTTCCCCCCTCCACACACTGGTGATGCTTTTGGGAGGGAATAATCTTGGTGTTGTTAAGGGCAAAACCTCAGCTTGCAGGTCTATCATGATTTTGATCAGCTGTGGCAGCTTTGGCTTAACTTACACATGATGCAGTTGGAGGTGTTACCAAAATGAGTCTGAAAGGGGACTTTAGACACATACAACACTGATCAGGCAAGGGAGATAATAAACAGGAAAATATGTTTGGCCTTTCATGGACATCAGCATTTGTTTTTCAAAGGTTGAACTGCATAGGGCAAGTAGCACACACTTATCAGAGTCTGGTAATGACCTTTTCTTGTCAGTTCTACAAAGGACGTTGCAGAATGCCTCTATTCCCTTCTGTGTCCCTTTTCGTACCATACCTCAATTGCAAGATGACCTGACGCCATCGTGGAATTGCCAATGTCTCATTAGGCTCTGTATGCAGCCTCTTGCTTTCTGCAGGCACCTAGACATTTGCAAGACAGCACCGGATTGCACCCGCTGTTCCACAGCATTGCTCTTCCACAGCTCAGTGCGCTGGGACACTCACAGGTCCCACCTCATCCCCCCACTGCCCCGATTGGTCGGGGGGTTGTTTTTGTTTTTTAGCCAGCTACCATGCTAACGTTAGCACAATAGATCCTACCAACAGGTGCTCACATCAGCCTCAAGGGCAGACCAGTAGCAGAAGCCCCCCCCCCACAACAGGCTGCACTGGAAAAGGTGGGGACCGACAGGACAGATTGCAGCTGTGACCCAGCTTAAGGTGTATCTTTCTCCACCACTCCCATGACCCGCGATGGAGCCTGAGCAGATGGAGCTCCTCGGAACACTCACCATGCAGCTCTACATGAACAACATCACCACTGTCTGGGCCTAGAGGGCACAGCAGCAGAGGCAAGTGAGGGGAGCCATCCTGGTGGTGGCTGCCACCATCTCCGTGCAAGCAGCCAGCGCCATTGCTGCCGCCATCTCAACCAACAGGGAAGATTCCTCCAATCTCAATGTCGCCCTGCATGCCTGGCTGGGAACACTTCCGCACCCCAGGCAATGGTAGGTCAGGACCCATGTCTGATGGGACTGGTGGATCAGAGAGGTGTTGGAAACCTGGGATGATGAAATGTGGCTTTACCACTTCAGAGTTACCCCGGCCACCCTCTTCAAGATTGCAGAGCATCTCCGCCCACATCTACAGTGCACCCCCATCATCATGAGGGTGCTACTTCCGTGGAGGAACGGGTTGCCATCATGATCTGGTGCCTCACCACCCCCTTGATCTACAGAAAGACCACCAACACCTTTGGGCTAGGCATCTCCACGGTGGCGGAGATTGAGGTGGAAGTCTGCCTCACTGTTGAACATGTCCTGCTGGGAACCATTGTCTACCTGGGCAACCACCGCATGGTGAGTCCCCCTTACAATAGCAGCTGTGCCATGGGAAGCATGGCCATCCTATGACTGCCCATGTCAGCCACAGCTGTCGAGCAGGGCCCCTCACAGATGAGATGCCACGTTGCTGTGAGGAAAGCATAGACAGGACAGATGGGTGGGCAAGACCATTCAGGAGGGCAGTTGTTTAACTTGCCAGACATTCCCTGCCCTCCTCAAACCACCCAACCTCCCATGCATGTCATTGATGTCCCTAGTGCACTGACATCTCTGATCATGCCACTTTCCCCTTCCACCCTTAGATTGTGGGAGGCTTCAAGTCCAATGGGATTCCCACAGTATGTTGGCACCCTGGACAGTAGTCATGTCCCTGTACAGCCCCCAAAAGGATTTCATCAACAGGAAGGACTCCTTCTCTATCTTGCTTCAAGGCCTGGCAGATCATAGTGGTTGGTTTCTAGACATCGAACTGGGGTATACTGGCCAAAGCCATTATGCCATGTCTTCCGTCACTCAGCCCTGTGGCAGGCCATGGAGGCCAGGCAATTCATCCCCGGGAACCCGACTATCACCATCCATGGCATGGAGGTCAGGCCTATCATCCTAGCAGATGGAGCCTACCCCTTGGGCTGGAGGCTCATGAAGCCCTACAGAGGTCAGTTGGACCCCCATAAGATGGCCTACAAACAGGTTTTCAATCATTACCGCAATGTGATAAAGCATGCCTTTGGTAGGCTGAAGGCCAGATGGGGCAACCTGTTGGATCCACTGACTGTCTCCAAGTCAAATTTCCTGCCGGTCATCACTGCCTATGTGGTCCTGCACAACATCTGTGAAACCAAGGGACATGCATTGCATCCAAACCTCTGCCCACCCACACCCATGACCATCCCCTTGGGTGCCTATGTGTACTTGGCACATGATAACAGGAGACTCAGGGAGGGTCAGGGATGCCATCACAAGGAGGATCACTACCTGACATGTGCGGGCCAGACTCAGGCCCTTTTCGCACCTTACCTTTTAATGCTGCTGGGGTATGGGGCTCGCGCAAGAAGCCTGGGCAGGAAGGCTCTCGCAAGCCTGCTGCTTCAGCTCCACAGCTCCTTCCTGCTCGTGTGAGTGCCCCGCCTGCACTCCACCACTTCCTTCTGCAGTGCAGCCTGGGAGTTGGAGGCTGCACTTAGGAGAGGACGTGCAACTGGCCTGGTTCCAGAGGCTCTGCATTGCAGGTAAGTGTGTGTGCGGTCCCTGACCGGTGCACAAGTGCGGGTCATTTTTGGTTAAAAGCCGAAAATAAAAAAAAATGCATGTGCATAAATGGAAGTGTGTCATGCAGACCGCTCCTCACATTTATGCAACGCTCTAGGGGCCCTTTTGCTTGCAAACTGATGTGCGAAAAGGGCCTCAGTCCCTGTGTGCCCTGCATGGTGCCATCCAAGCTCCCAGCTACAGCTGCAATGAGAGCATGCCCTCTGCCTCACTATGTCCCTGAAGCCACCAGGCATGCATGCTTCCCAGACAGGGTCCTGTATTCATACTCGAAACCACAACATGTATTCTTAACTCACCTGCCCTATCCCTCTGTGAATAAAGTGACACATGTTTCCTCATGAACTGTGTGTGGATCCTATCTGGCGTAAGCAGAGCATGCTCATGATCCTGGTGCCATCCGTGGCCACTGTCGTCACAGGGAGGTGGCAAGGCATGCCATGGGGATGCTCATAGGCCATTCAAAGGAGCAGCCATTTGAAGGGGGACATGCACTGCATGTTTCTCCCTATCACACCCACCCCCAGCTGCTTGGCATGATGGCAGGAATGTGCTTTTATTGGATGCTCCCCCTAGTTGGTCACAGGCAGCCTTCGGAGAGGACCTGTGGTGCATAGCGATTGCCAGATATGGTAGTATGTCTCCAGCAATAAAGCTCACCTACAGCAGAGAAGCAGGCACCCACCAGGGCACCAGAAGGCACAAAGCAGACATGCATTTAGCATCTCCTTTCCAGAAGAGACACCCTCACTCCCTCTCAGCCCGGCCAGCTCAAATCGTGGGCTATAGTGCTGCACCCTCTTTTCCACATGTCCCCCCCCTTCCCAGAAGCAGACCCTCCCAGGGATGCCTCCTTGATTGGGAGCTGACTAGCAGAAGGAACCCTGACCATTTCCTGTTGTGACATGGAGGGAGCCATGGAGGAGGATGGAGTGGTGCCACTGCCAGAAGGTCGAGACTGCATGTTCTGCAGTATGGCTGCCATGAGCCTGTTAGTGCTCTGCATCTCCTCCACCACATCCTCCTGGCCCTCTGCATTTCTCTCCATATCCTCCCTGTATGTGTTGACCAGTTGCTGGAGAATGGCATTGGTCACACACAGCTCTGTCACCACCCCTCTGTGCTGTGCTCTCCCTTCAGCTGACGAGGCATCATGCAGCTCCCGTGGGTGCTGCATGAGGGCTGTGGCAATCACCTCACCCCAATGCCCTGTTTAGTCCCTCACCCGAGCCTCCATCATTTTCAAGCAGGGGGACATGGATGCAGCACCGATGTTGGTTCTGCTGGTACTCTCATTCGGGAGCAACTCTGGAAGGAACACAGAGAGGTTGATAGTCCAGTAGCCTCAGTGCTTCCTCCTCAGCATCACCCTGTAGAGTCCCTGCACATTCAGAGACATCCAGTTATGGGGGGGGGAGAGACATAGCCTCCTGCAGTCACAGATGCCAAGCTGCCAGCCCTTATGCTTCAGTGGCTTAGGATGGCAACATCCCTGTGGGACAGATCAGTGCCCCCATCACCTGACAGCACTGAAGCAGGGCATGGCACAGCACCTCTAGTGGAAGGAACAGTTTACGGGGCACCGATGAAGTGTCTGTGGAGGTGCCAAAGGTGGCCATGTATATAGTTGTCCATCAGAGTGTTTTTATCTTTTGAATGAATCTTTGTAGTTTAGGATTTTATCTATTTTTTTACTAAACCAATCATTGTTGTCCTGTATAAATTTATCTGTCTGTTTAATAAATCATTGTTGTTTTGTACCAGTCTGGTGTTCCTTGTGTGGGGAAGGGGGGATTTGTGTGGGGTGGGAGGTGGAACAGCTGCTGTCTGGTGGGCTGGGGAGGGTGGGCTAGAATCATGGGGTCATGGGATTTAGCATCCTAGAGCTGAAAAGGGCCACAATGGCCACAGAGTCCAACCCCCTGCCATGCAGGAAGATCGCTGATGGAGGGCCATCCAGCCTCTCAAGAAGGAAGGTGAGCCCACCACATTCAGAGGCAGTACATTGCACTGTTAACATCAGGAATTATTCCTGATGTTTGGGTGAAATCTATTTTCATGAAGTTTGACTCCATTCTGCCATGTCCAGGTCTCTGAAGCAGCAGGAAAAGAGTTAGCTCTGTGTTCAACATGAAGCCCCCTCAAATACGTGTCCATGGCTCTCCTGTCTGCTCTTAACCTTATTTCCATCAGGCTACACATCTCCAGCTCCCTGAGGGCTCCATGGTTTTCTAGCCCTTTCACCATTTTGGTCACCCAGCTCTGGACATGTTCCAGTTTGTTCAGTATCCTTATTGACTTGTGGTGCCTACAACTGAATACAGTATTCCAGGTGAGGTCTCCTAGAGGCAGAACGAAGCAGTGCCACTACATTCCTTGATCTGTACAGTACAGTTATATTGGTCCAGCCCAGAATTGTATTGGCCTTTTCAGCTGCTGCATTGCACACATTCTTGAGTTATTTTCAGCCTGTGGTCTGCTAAGTCCCCCGGGTCCCTTTCACACATACTGCTTCCCAGCCAGGTATCACCCATCCTATGTCTGTGCATTCCATTCTTCCTGCTGAAGTGTGGTTTCCTTCATTTCTTGTTGGGACATATGTGTTGAGTGTGTTGGGTTGGCTGTCTAATCTATCAAGCATGTTTAGTAAGGTTGGAGCCATTTGGCTGTTTTGATGATGGGCATGGAGATGGGGGAGATATTTCCCCTGATGGGTACCCACCATTTCCACTTTTAGAACTAGGCTGGCCATCAGCCACAAGAACATGCTGGTAGGTGCTACCACGCTAACGTTAGCGCTGATTTTTTTTTAAAAAAATGTAAGTTGGACGGACTCTGGGGGCTGCTGTCGTCGCAGGTGTGGGCAGCAACGTCAGACCTGGGGTGGCCTTCCTAGGCAACGTGTCCTGCAGTGTTTGCTGGTTCGACAAGGGCAGCAGCCCGGCTGCTGCTGGGCAGAGCTTTCCCTAGGAGTTGCTGTGTGAGGGACAGGCAGCAGAAACTACCCACCCCCTGCCCACTCTTGGGTCGTTCCTGGAAGGACACCGGATAGAGGCTCTGCATGGCCTCAGCTCCCGTGATTGATTCGAGAAAGGCTGGTTATTTTAGCTTTCTCCCCAAAATGAAAAAAAGTGGGAGCAGCACTACCTGCAGCCAGGATAGCACCTGTTTGGCAAGAACGTCATGTGGTAAGGTGGCTCCTCAAGGGGGAGAGAAGTGTGCCTAATAGGTTTCACTAACCCATGAGAAAACAACCCGTGTTACTAATGTGCAGGGATATGGAGAGAATTTAAAGGAGGATTCAACAGGCTCCCAGAAGTACTTTTGTGGTGACTGGTCTTTACAGAAGCCTGCTCTCTGGGCCCTGGGATATGAGGAGGGGTGCTATGCAATCTCTGTTGGCATCCACCTGAAGCTGACAAGCCGAAGCTGGGGATGCTGGTGGTAGTTTCCCTCACCACTGGAAAAGGTGAAGCTGGAAGAGACAGGGGAGGAGTCTTTTTGTTTTGTTTTTTCCCCCTTTCCTGGCCTCCCTTGAAGGAGCCTGCCCATGTAGACAGACATTAAGGCCCAAACAATTGGTTGCTTTCCTGCACGTTTGATTCCCTTGCAGATATTTTGAGGCTATGCTGTGTTATAATAAAATAGTCCTAGTTCAACCCAGTGCATGGATTTGCCCCTTTATTTCCACTACTGCCTACAATATCCCATTCCCATGCATTGATAGCCTGGAATGACTATCATTTTGGATTTTACACAGATAAATGGGCTTTGGAGATATGGTTGCTCCTTTAAAGCAGACATTCTATGACAAATTGCTCTAAGAGATTTGGTGGTAGTCACATCCATAGTTTCCACACATGAAACGCATTCATTTTCTTTTTATAAAATAAAATAAAATAAAATAAAAATGGGAGGGCAGCTTATTTCTCTAAGTTTCTATAACTTTGTGTACTATTAATAACTGTGATGTATGCATACTACCTTGTATAGTAAGAGACTGTGTCTATGTACATGGCACACACCCAAGGTTCAGAGCTCAAGTATTGCAGCTAAATAACAGGAGCAGTGATTAGGGTTAAAGTGCTATCAGGAGAGGCAGTGTGGGTGGAAAGACAGTATCATCTGCCAAGAAAAACAGGCAGGCTTGCTGATATCTGCTGCTACCAGCTAAATCTAGCAAAAGTGAAGAAACCTGCAGAAAGAATTGAGGGAAGAGATAGGGAGGAGGAGGGAGAGAGAAGTCAAGAGAGAGAGAGAGAGATCAGGCAATTCACATTATCTTATCCCCCCCCCCGCAAAAAAACAGGTGTTGCGATTGGACTGATTTAGTGAGATCGTTGCCCAAAAATGCAAGCTGGAGAAGTTAGTAATATTTAGCTCTCTTTCACATCACACCATATTGATATTTTTCTTATTAAAAAAAACTATATTTTTTGAATATATATTATCTGGCTTTGCAATAGGTTCAAAGAATTAGAGAGCTGGGAGGAACTCCAATAGTGTAATTCTCAGCCAATATGTGAATATACCACTAAAATACTCCTGAAGTTGGCCATCTAGCCACCTTTGAAAAACTTCCTGTGAAGGAGTGTCAACCATCTGTTAAATAAGTCTGTTCCTCTGCTTACAGCTCTTATCATTAGGAAGAGTTTTTGTTTAGTCAGAACCTCCTTTCTTGTCAGTTCTCACATTTGATCCTGTGTGAGGAAACACTGAGAAATCAAGAGCTAAGATTCTGTCATATATGTGAACAGGATCTGTGTACTTTTTCAGTCAGGCTTCTTACCTTTAACGGTTACATGTTAGTTGGGTGGAACATGTGTGTTTGTATGTGGGAATGGCAGTAGCTACTTAATTTGGCAGGTGGTTGTTTTTGATAAGAAATTTCCAATATTTGAAAATGTACAGAAATAACAAGAAACAACTTGAGGTGTTTTTTTTTTTAAGAAAAGAAAGTGTATTAGAAAGTGAAAGTGGCAGAGTTTTCTCATCCAGGCAGAAAGTTTTCTGTCTTTGAGTCTTAGAAGTCTGAATTCCTGTTGTGGATTTCTTGTAGTGAATGAGGTTAGTCAAATGGTTGATGATTCATTTTTCTTCTGTTTTTAATAAGTAAGAAAATCCATATATTTAATCATAATTGGTCAGAGAAACCCAAACATGAGAGAGAATGAGAGAAAGAGTAATGCAGATTCATCTGTCCCTTGTCTATTTCATCTTTCAAATGCAGACTAGGGACATTTCTGCGCTATACTGTTACAGTGCTATTATTCCACTTTCAACATCCTGTGGAATTTTGGAGTTTGTAGTTTACTGAGGCCAAAGAGCTCTCTTCTTGAGAATTCTAAATTCCCTTCACTTAACTACAAACTCCAGGATTCCATAGGCTGTTGAAAGTGGAATGATAGCACCATAACAATGTGCTGCGGAAATGGCCTAGAATTCATAGGCTCAAATACTAACAGTACAGTCCACAAAGTTTAATTGATCTCACCGTTTCTTACTCAATTCCTAGTAAGCATGCCTAGCATTGAAACATTATGGGTGCATTAGAACTTTCATACAATGATAGAAATTCAGAAGTGTTCTGACAATACCAGAGACTTTGTTGTAAATTTCCTCCCAAGTCACTTTTTCCCCCCTGGACAAGGACTGTAATTATCTATGTGTTCTCACAGTTTGCCAATAGTTTCCTAAATGCTGTATTTTTCTATAAGCAACCTGAGTTCAAACACAATGGTGCAGAGAGCATTCAGCTTTCATCAGCACATACCCTCAAACTCAATGTAAACCCTGGTGCTGCGGTTGCTATGGCTACCATGACAATGTGCTCTCCATCATTCCTTAAAAGAAGATGTCATTATAGTACATGACTCAAAATATGGAAAGCAAATGGTTTATCACTTATATCACGTGTCAGAAACACATGACAGTGGGGGACAAATTCAGCTTTGGGACAGTCTGAGAATTTCCAGAAACCTGTGTAAAAAAAAAACTCACACTGTTCACAATTTCACTGGGAACATCTCAGGCATAGGGTTAAATTTCAGTAACTGAATGAATTAAAAAAAAAAAAAAGATAATTTTCTGTTTGCCAGTGAACCCATCTGATCATATCACTGTATTCCATTTTTAAACATGGAAATATGATGTCACTGATAGTTATCTTTTGTCATGGAGGGAGGAAGAGAAGTGAAACATCAAATTGGTTTTAAATTACGCAACAGTTTGGCTACAATTTGCTCAAGCAGGGATTCACAAATTATTGACTTCAGATTTTTGGCTGTAACTGTTATTCCGTCTGAGTCTAATGGAATTGTAATTGGACTACAAGTTGGACAGCCTTGTGATCAAGTATCAACAGGCTGGATTCTACAGTTTCTTAAAACAATGCTGATCCCCAATGCCTTAAAGCCCTGGAGTACTCTTTCTTATTCCTTTCCTCTTCTAGTGGATGTCTGTTTATGTCATACATACACAGGCCCAGTGACTTTGGCCCATTGCATCAAGTCTGAGATCCTGCAAGTTAAAAGTATCTCTGTTTGGTCAGCAGTTCCAGTATTTGGCTGGCTTTCAGCAGTCTGTATGCAGGGATAGAGCCATTGTGGCATAGTGGTTTGAACATTGGACTACGACCCTGGACAGCAGGGTTTGAGTCCCTGTTCAGCCATGGAAACCCACTAGGTGACCGTGGATGCATCACACACTTTCAGCTCCAGATCATCCAGTGATAGGTTCACCTCAGGGTCTCCATAAGTCAAAAATGAATTGAAGACATACAACAAGAAGAACAATATGTTGAATTCACTGTTTCCTACAACTGGGGAAAAGAGTTTTCTGGTTTAATTGTGTAAAGATACAGAGTATTCACATACGGAGTTTGAGTATCTATATGATGCACCAAGTAATCCTACTTCCTTTGTTAATATTTGTGAAGTGTTTAGTTCTTCCATCACTGTTTTTGGAGTGAGGTACTTGTTTGGGTCCTAGACAGAGTAATATGGACAAGTACTCTTGTGTGCTGCAAGGTCATGATGTTTTGTACCAGAAGAGTCCCCTTTTATGTACAAATTGATGATTTTTTGTCTTTCCCCTTCTCAGTTCAAAGTATGTGTGTGAGGCAAGGCCAGAAATATATAACCCCACCCTGAATGCCTTATTAACTCAGTTAGAGGCATCCTGTGTGGGATTTAAATTATGCATGCAATGTTCACTGACAGATGATGTGTTAAATGTCTTATGATATGCTGTGGTGATGCTCATGGGTGTTAAGAAGACTTTTTTTCATGCACTACCAAATTGAAGTCAATATGAAGGAAATACCTTGTGGCACACTTGAGATGGTGATGTGTCAAGTTGCAAAGCTAATGCCTGTATGACTGTGGGTTGCTGTGATATGCATACCTCCCCTGTTCTCATCCATTTTAGTCAGTGTATCTTGCGTTACATCAGTATAGTGGGGCTTCTCTCAGCTAATGATCCTCGCTACATGATTACACCCATTTACATTAGAACTATAGTTGTTGTGGTATTTGTTTTGTGCCAGTATTTGAATAAGAGACCTATTAGAATAGGTCATTTTATCATGTGAAGATATTGCATCATCTGTTTATCAGCTGATAATGTACTTCAATATTTTTGCTTCAATTCTCCTTCCCAAGATTTGGAGAATACTTAAAACACACAAGCATCAAACCTGGACAAATCCTTTGTGCATTATGAATTCTGATATCATGAATGAACAGAGTGCTACAGGACAAGGAAATTTCAAATGCAGTCATTGAAGCATTGCTGTATGTGTGTTGCATTGATTGTATTTTTGATTTAAATTAGAGCTGCAACTTTTCACACAAGAGTTTATTGAGAAAAGCCTTTTTTTTTAATCTACGCCTCTTGGGCGGTGGGGAAGAAAACTGCATTTTTTTCTACATATCTATATTTTCTAAATATCTACATTCTCCACCTGATAATACTCCAGAAACGCATTGCATCCAGGACATTATTGCGAACTTTGACCAGGCAGCCAAGTCAGTTGCTGTCACTGGAACTTGCCATAGTAATTTAAAGGAAAAAAATTGGACAAAAACAAAGAAAGTAGGCTTCTGCCATTGGCAATGGAGAGACCCACCTTAAGAAACTATTGGAGATTTTCTTCTCCAGAAAAAGGGTAGAGACTTTTAAAAAGAAAGTTCTGTTCTGGTGGGTTTTGCAAAGGAAAGAAATGTTTAGGGTCCTAAATGAATACCTATAGGAAAGTGTCTATGGCAACAGAGAAGGCATTTGAGTTGAAAAGATCATAGATGTGGTCACTGCTATCAAGTGAGTAATACCTATGATACCCTGCAAGTACTATAGCATACTCCTGGTCCCTCAGACAGAGAGTAGTTTTGACGGGAAGGAGAGATTATGATGCAAGTGTTCATTTATCTTGCTTTTGAGCAAGTGGTGCATAAAGAGCAATACCATGAGTTGACACTGTGGCTTATGACCTTCATGAGCTGCAAATTCCTATTAGCAGAGTGCAGGCAGGCGTGACGCCCCACCATAAGTCAATTGCAAAGAGTAACTTCAGCACTGCAGGAACTAGCTTTTGTGGAAATTACAGTACATTGTGTGTCAGCAGTGCAATAATTTCAATTAAAAATGCTAATGATGGAGTCCAGCTTGTCTACTAACAATGATAAAGCACTCTGCCAAGAACAGAATTTGCTATATTGAGTGAATGCAGGAGTGAATAAATGAATGGTTGGATGGAAGGATGACAAATTTTTTAGAGTTCTGGGTTGCAGAACTGCCATCAGAAAACCAGCACACTTCAGTACGTCTGATATTTATTTCTGACATTAGAATGTGATTCAGTGGTAGCATTTGCCCTCCTTTGAGCTTATGTGCTTTATATTGTTATATATATTGGAGTGTGTAATGATACCCATGTTGTTGTTACGTACCTTCAAGTCATTTCTGACTTATGCAACCCTAAAGCAAATTTATCACGGTTTTATTTTTTGAGGCTGAGAGTGTGTGATGAGCTCAGGGTCACTCAGTGGGTTTCCATGGCTGAGGAGGGGAATCAAACCTTGGTCTCCAGGGTTGTAGTCCAACAGTCAAACCACTACACCACTTTGCTCTCTCGTATTTGAATATATTATTTTCTTTGATAACTGCATGGAGATAGACTGTTTCTGAGCATGGAAAATTATTTTGTATTGTATCCAAAATAGAAAGCCACAGTGTGGTACAATGGGTTGAATGAATTAGGATTCTGAGAGATCAGGGTTTGAATCTGCAATTGGCCATGGGCAAATCATGCTCTCTCACCCTCAGAGGAACGTAGTGACACATAGGCCATTTCCACACTAGACTGTTATAGCACTATTATTCCACTTTCAACATCCTATGGAATCCTGGGTTTGCAGTTTAGGGAGGGGTCTGAAAGTGGAATAACAGCATTGTAACAATCTAGTGCAGAAATGGGGATGCCCTCTGAACAAATCTTTCCAGGAAATCCTGTTGATAGGTTCATCTTAGGGTCACCATATGAAATATCTTAAAGGCATACAGCAACAGATCCAAAACAGATGATCTTGCAAAATTTTGAGACTCAGCACCTTTGGAATGCAATGTTCTATACATAAAAGCAAAGTAGGAAAGCGGTTCATTAGAAAAAGAAAAGAATACCCAATATACAGAGGTTTACATACATGGGCACAAACATATTCCAGTTATCTTCTATATGGGGCTCTTTCTGGATTATGTTGTGTCTTATCTGTCAGGATTTGAGTGGAGAAAGGTAAGAAAATGACCTCAAGTCACTCCCAGAAAGACCGCAGTCTTTGCCCCATCACTTCACATATGTTCCAGCCTTCACTGTTTCAGACTGATTGACACAAATTCAGTCTTCCTGTTCCTTTTCTAATTCCAGATCTCCTTCTGAAGAAACGATGTAAATATTTTAAATTAGAAAAGAATTCTGTACAAGTATGAGTCTCTATATTTTTGACGGTTGTTGAACAAATTCAAAAAAGATGGAATTGTAACAGTATGGCAGTGCAGTTATTTTGGGGGGTTCTGACATATCTGTAATGCTACTGACTCAGGTATGGGACTCTTTTCAAGGCTATTGGGAGAAGGCGTGTGGAGACGGTGAGACAAATTAATTCTTGGTTATGCAGGCCATCTCATCTGGCATTTCTTATTAAAGCACACCTATAGAACACCCAGACCGTTTCCGCACTAGACTGTTATAGCGCTATGATTCCACTTTCAACATCCTATGGAATCCTGGGGTTTGCAGTTTCGAGAGGGGCCAGTCGGCCCCTCCCTAAACTGCAAACCCCAGGATTCCATAGGATGTTGAAAGTGGAATCATAGCGCTATAACAGTCTAGTGCAGAAATGGTTTGTGTTATGTTGACCCTAAGGTAAGCCTATCATGGGGTTCACCCAGTGGGTTTCCATGACCAAGTGGAAAGTGGTTTTAGGGTTTTGGTCCAACTTTCAAATCACTACACCATGTTGGCTTTCAACACTATGTAACCCAATTAACAGACATATTGTGATCAGAATCAGTTATTCTGATTCAAATCTCTGGCTCTTGACTGGAACCTCCTAATGAATTGTAACTCAGCAGACAGTCAATCAGTTTGTTTCTGTCACATAAGATCACAGAAGTGTACTTCTTTCCTTGGCTTGACAGTTTGTAAACTTTTTTTAATGAACTTTTTCTTACCTTGCACTTACCGGAATCTACTTCTGTCCATCACAGGCTGATAAAGTCTTTCAGCTGCCCAAAGGCTATTCCAAAATGTGTCGATGGCCAGATGATAGACTTGTTATAGGTACCAAGTACCTTGATTAGGCTGCTCTGCCTACAGTCAGCACACCTCCAGCTTGAGTGTTTGAAAAAAAAAATAGATAATTAATAGATACTTTCTCAAGATATTAAGAACTTTTGAAGTGCAGAAAATATTTTTTTTGAGGGGGGAGGGATATTGAATATGGCTCTTCTACATGCCATGATATTTCTAGAAGAACTGGATATATACCATTTAGATTTCTTATATGACCGGGACAGGTAGTATTGATGCTGGGTATTGCTTGTGTAGGAATGCTACAAAACCAGTCATGACAATTGATGGCCAAAATGATGTTTAAAGATAGAAGAAATCTGCCTAGTGATTCAGATAAGAACATATTTGAAATGATAGACTGATCCAGTAGTGGTTTGAAGTGTTGGACTAGGGCTCTGGGAGAACAGGGTTCAAATCCCTACTCAGCTATGGAAACCCACTGAGTGACCATGAGGATATCACATCCACTCAGCCTCAGAAGAAGGCTATACCAAACTTCCTCTAAATGAACCATAAATTGGCACTGACTTGAAAGCATATAACAATAGGACTAATTTAGCTTTTTCTGCACTGTAACAACTCTAGTCCTAAAAACCCTGAAGATACCAGATCACATTTGATTTTGGCAGCCAAGCTGTGTCAGGCCTGGTTAGTATTTTTATGGGGGCCCCAAGAAGTATGAAGTGCTCCAAGCTATATGTTGGAAGAAGGCAGTGCCAACCTCTTCTAAGTATTCCTTGCCGGGGTCGGGGGGAACTGTGAAATACATGGAGCTGCTACAAGTCAAGAGGCAACTTAAAGACACACACATGAAGACAACATTAAAACTTTCCTGGCACTCTACATACTCCAATTAGAACGGATGTTGAAATGGGGAAGGATCATAACTCAACAAAAGAATGCATGCTAAATACAGATCTCAGATTAATACTGACTAGATGCAGGTTTCTTTTGTAGATTTCCCTTAGGTCGTTTCCACACTAGACTGTTATAGTGCTATTATTCCACTTTCAACATCCTAAGGAACCCTGGGGTTTGCAGTTTAGGGAAGGGCCTTAGGCTGCCGACCCTGGGATTCCATAGGATGTTAAAAGTGGAATAATAGTACTATAACAGTCTAGTGTGGAAATAGCCTAAGTCTTAACAACAACTGCAACTACCAACAACAACAAAAACACTGTTGACTTCCTTAAAAAAAATCATATGTTTCACTCAAATCAGAGTGTTTTTGTTTTTAGTAACTAAACTCAGGTTTGGCCACATGCAATCAGGTGGAAATATTGCAGAGAGATTTAAAGGATCTTGCTGACAAAATCTCTCTACCTGTGGAAGGCAAATTCTGAAGCCATTTCTGCACTACACTTTTATAGTGTTATTATTCCACTTTCACCATTCTATGGAATCCTGGGGTTTGTAGTTTACGGAGGGGCATTTAGAATTCTTAGCCAGAGAGCTCTTTGGCCTCAGGAAACTACAAAACCCAGGATTCCATAGGCTGTTGAAAATGGAATGATAGCACTATAACAACATAGTGTGAAAATGTCCCGAATCTAACCCAGTGCAATTTTAGTTGGTCTGGCATCTGACTGCTAGACACTGTGAGTCTTTTCAAAATAATATTTGGCTTCCCTCAAAATTTTTCAGTTTTTTTTTTTTAATAAGACCTCACCCAAATTTGCTCTAAGATGAAAAGGATCTTGTTCTTATATAAGTGCAACAAGGCAAAACACAATGCACTAAAATTTCAAATGCATGCCATAAGCCTGTGGTTATTCAGTATGAAGCACTCTGAATATGCTAAAAAAGTGTCATTATTTATTTCTAGCTCTCATATTAGAGTTCAGTTCTGGCAGTGACAAGAGCTTCTAGGATTAAAGTCCTAATGAGTCCTAGTTCAAATTAAGCCTTAACTATGTAAAATGGAGAAAGTTAAGAAACTGCTTGTAATTTCATTATGAAAATAGCGAAATGTCATTTTCTGATCTTATTATTTGAATATCAAGTATACACTTTAAATAAAGAGGATAATAATTAGGGAGCTGGTTGAATTTTTCACAAGCAATATTCTCTTCTGCAAACACAGAAATGTTTTAATGAGGAAAAAGGACAGTGAGTAAAATGATTAAAATATTCATTAATCTGCTGTTTTGGAACATCTTAGCTTTATTAAGAGGGAAGAGGTATGCTCCATTTTGACCTGAAACAGACACCAGGTATGTGTTAATGCCATGACAGAAACAGCAAATGCCATTTTTAAGTATTGTTGCAAAAGCAACAGGAAAAACTGAATCCAAATAGCTGCAGAAGAGAAGGAAGAGGAGAGGGAGAGAAAGGGGAAGATAGGGCAATTTTTCTGAAAGTCCCAAATTCATTCACACACTACAAAGTTCTTCTGCCCCTGAATATATATAGTGGATATGTGCTACTTGCATCAATGTACCATGAGTGATATGTTAGTAACAAGATATTAAAGGCAAGGTAAAGATGATGATGATGATGATGATGATGATGATGATGATGATCTGAAGGACCATTTAGAGGAAAAGGATATGAAGTCAATGGGTAAATAAATGTTTTCCCATACACACCCGCTTATGTTGTGAGATCCGATGAAGCTGTTTTCTCTGTCCCATCACCCTCACAGGTACACCTGGGAAAAACACAGCAGGAGAGCTTCTCAGTAGTTACTCCTAGGCTCTGAATTCCCTCAAAAAGAGACTAGATTGGAAAGGTCTTTATTATTCTTTAACTTTCATGTGCTGGAAAATGTTAATCTATGTTTGTTTTAACTGTCATAAGCCACCTTGAATTCTGAGCAGGGGACGGGGTGGAAAATAAATACATAAATAGATAGATAGATAGAATGAAGATGAGGGAGATGCCTATTATCAGTCTAGGGAAAGAGAAAATTGCTGACTTAATAACTTGAAGGGAATGGGTATTAAGAATAAAATATATACCAAATCATTCAGAGGGGAAGTTGTGTTAATCCCAAGTAAATAAATAAATAAGGCTCATATGGCTCAGGTTCACACTTCCTAAAAGACCATATCTTTCTGTATGATCCTGCCCAAATTTTCAGATCTTCATGGAAAGGTTTACTCTCATTTCCATCACTATCACAGAAAACATTTGGTGAGGACTTGGGTGAAAGCTTGGTTGCTTCCAGGTTAAAGAACTCCCTCTTCTGAGAGATTTGGTTGGTCTCCATTTTTCTTTCCTTCTGTTAGAAGGCAAAGAACCTTTTATTCAGGAAGGACTTTGCTCTCTAATGACAAAAAGAAGTTTTAATGAGGTGATGTTCTTCTCTTCTTGATCTGCTTTTATCTGTTTTTTTAAACTATATTTTAATTATGTATTACATTGTTTTCACTTTGTGTTTTTAAAAAACCGAATTGTCATCTATTTATTTATTTTTTAAAATAAATTAAAATAAACTTTAAATAAATAAATAAAATTTAAATAAACTTCTCTTAAAAGTTGAGTCAGGAGAAGCGGCTCCATTATTGCTCCCTTTCCTTTCAACTACCATTTATCCTCTCTTTTCCTTTGAGAGTGAGGCCATTTCCACACTAGACTGTTATAGCACTATTATTCTACTTTCAACATCCTATGGAATCCTGGGGTTTGCAGTTGAGGGCAATCCTCCTCCCTAAACTAGGACCTTTTCCGCGCTTTGTATTAGCGATGGGCCAGAGCGCCCTCCGGCAAGCGTGTTTGCACTTGGGGGTGAACTGGCTCCGCACTACTTGATGTTTGTCCGGACTTCAACCTGCTCCCGAATGCCCAGAACTGGTGGTTCCCCGTGCTATTGAAAGGCCAATTAAAAGAGGTCTTTCAATAGCACAGTGCACCCCAGTCTGTCACTGCGCTAAAGTATAGATCTGCAGACTTGTGCCAGCATGAGGCTGCAGATCTTCTTGGGGCGGGCTTCTGGCTGGTGAGCTTCTCTGATTGGTGGAGAGCCTCCGCCAACTGGAAGCCTCCATTTTTGTCTCTGGAGAGTGTATAGCGCGGGCGCGTGCTGCTCCAGAGTGTTGTGGATCGTCGGGGGGTGGAGCGTGCCTGTCCAGTGAGTAATGGACTGCCCCGTTTCCCCCACAAAGTGCGGAAAAGCCCTAGTATCCTCCCTAAACTACAAACCTCAGGATTCCATAGGTTGTTGAAAGTGGAATAATAGTGTTGTAACAGGCTAGTGCAGATATGATCTGAGACATGTCATGGTGGGAATCATCCAGGCCTCCAGATGTTGGTGATTGCAGCTCAGATTGACCAGCTTGATTTGGTTTGTAGTCTAATATTTGGAAGACTACATGCTTCCCACCCTTACTTTATGGGGATCAATGGTATATCTGGCATTGTTAGCCAGCCCCAATGCCTTATTCTGTACAGTGGCAGAGCCAGTCTCCCAAAGCTTATCACCCATAGCTCCTCAGAGTCTGCCAATCCCCTGCTCAGCAGAGTTAGGCTGGCCACTTTGCAAATGCCTATTTGGAAAGAGTACCTATGGTGAAGCGAGTCTATACAATTTGAGTGTTCTTCTTGCATACTACTGTAATCCTATTCACACCTTCCAGCAAGTAACCATAATATGACACAGTTTACTTCAGTCTAGACATGCATAAACTTGCACTGAAAGACAATGTTTCATTTGTAAAAACATGTACAACTCTTCTCTTTGTCCTACTTATGAAAGTTACAGAGCAACATTATGTATCTAAATATTATGATGTTATCATTTAGAGCAGGAATATTCCAAGACAGTTTATGTAAGAGAATCATGTACTACATAGGATTATCTACATGTCACTCAAAGTGAAACTCCCTCTACTTAGTAGTGCTTAGTATCAGAAAGGCATGTATCTTCAAAGACAGAAATATTTAGAGGTTTGTACAAGCAGTTTTGCATATGCATTCTGTATTAGACTGACAGGTGCAAACTGCAAAATGCAAAGTATTGTACACTATGCTATGAGAGCATATGTATTAACCAACTGAGAAGGGAAAATAAACAAACAAACAGATGAGAAATAACAGAAACCACAATATGTGTGGTAAACAAAATGAAATGTATTTTAAAAAAAACAGTTTAAATAATTCAACTGAAAAAGAGTTTACAAAACGAGGGGCTAAATACAATAAAAGAAAAAAAAAGTGGACAAAACACCTGTGACTGGAGAGAAAAATGAAAACTACGGAACAACAGAGTGTGTTCCTATTACACAATTTAAGAGAAGACTACATCATTCCAGAGGTTGGCTTTTGACCTAGGAAGATGAATGTTCTCTAAATTAATGTTGACATGCTTAGTCAATCGTAACCAAAAATGGTAAAACCCTTTAATTATTTGTATATTATTCAATAGTTTACACTAGACAGTTAATTTCTCCATTAATGGGAATGGCCATATTCTATCCCACCATTTCTACAGAAGCAGATAGAATCATAGAATCAGAGCTGGAAGAGACCCTAGAGGCCATCCAGTCCAACCCCCTGCTATGCAGGAACACACTTCAAAGCATTCCCAAGAGATGGTCATCCAGTCTCTGCTTAAAAAGCTCCAAAGAAAGAGACTCTACCACACTCCAAGGCAGCATATTCCACTGCCAGACAGTTCTGACTGTCAAGAAGTTCTTCCTGAGGTTCAGATGGAATCTCCTTTCCTGCAGCTTGAATCCATTGCTCCTTGTCCCAGTCTCTGGAGCAGCAGAAAACAAGTCCGCTCCCCCCAACATGATATCCCTTCAAATATTTAAACATGGCTATCATGTCCCCTCTTAACCTTCTCTTCTGAAGATTAAACATACCCAGCTCTCTAAGCCATTCCTCATAGGGCATGGTTTCCAGATCCTTCACCATTTTGGTCTCCCTCCTCTGGACACTTTCCAGCTTGTTGATATCCTTCTTGAATTGAGGTGCCCAGAACTGGATACAGTATTCCAAATGCGACCTGCTCTAGGATCTTTCCTGGTATTGATGTCAGGCTGACTGGGCAATAATTATTTGGGTCTTCTTTTTTCCCCTTCTTGAAGATGGGGATGACATTTGCCGTCCTCCAGTCTGCTGGGACTTCTCCTGTTCTCCAGGAGTTCTCAAATATTATTGCAAGTGGTTCAGAAATGACTTCTGCCAGTTCTTTTAATATCCTTGGATGTAATTCATCTTGCCCTGGAGGCTTGAATTCATCTATTTTAGCCAATATGCCTGTACTACTCCTCTACCTATTCTGTGCTGCATTTCCCCCCTTCCTCACCTGCTCCCCACCCCTCAGGTTGGGTATGTCTATCCTTTTGGAAGAAAACTGAGGCAAAGAAGGTGTTGAGTAGTTCTACCTTCTCTATTCCCTCCGTTAGTAATTGACCAGCTTCTCCACACAGTGAAACTATCATTTCCTTGTTTTTCCTTTTGCTGCAGACATATCTAAAAAAAAGTCCTTTTTATTGTTTTTAATGTCTCTGGCAAGCCTGAGTTCATTCTGTGCTTTTGCTTTCCTGACCTTCTCCCTACATATCCTGGCTATTTGCTTGAATTCCTCTTTGGTGGTTTCACCATTTTTCCATTTCCTGTACATGTTTCTTTTAACATTTAGCTCAGCTGAGAGTTCTTTCATCAGTCTTACCGGTTTCTTTAGACACCTGCCATTTTTCTTCCTTATTGTCACAGTTTTTAATTGTTCCTTCAGTATCTCAGTTTTAAGAAACTCCCATCCATCATGAACTCCTTTCTCTTTCAGTATTCTTGACCATGGAATTTCAGCAAGTAACTCCCTAAGTTTACAGAAATCAGCTTTCTTAAAGTTTAGGATGTGTATCTGGGTACACTCGACTTCTCCTTCCCACTGAATGACAAACTCCAAAAGAGCGTGATCACTCCCTCCTAAGAATCCCACCATCTCCACCTCATCAACAAGGTCATCGCAGTTGGTAAGGATCAGATCTAAAATAGTGGATCCCCTTATTTCCTCTTCCACCTTCTGGACCATGAAATTGTCTGCAAGGCAAGTGAGAAACCTGTTGGACCTTGCTGTCTTGGCAGAGTTTGACTGCCAACAAATATCAGGATAATTGAAACCTCCCATTACTACTCTCCTTTTTGATGGTGTGGTCATCTGCTCCAGGAAGGCCTCATCCAAGTCCTCAGGCTGGCCCGGAGGCCTGTCGCAAACCCCCACAATCACATTCCTATTGTTTCTCACTCCCTTAATTCTTACCCAGATGCTCTCGACTTGGCTTCCCAGATATAAGTCATGGATCTCTTCACAGGTGAAAACATCTTTGACATATAAAGCTACTCCTCCTCCTTTCTTGTTTGGTCTATTTCTGCAAAACATGTTATACCCCCTATTCGTACATTCCAATCATGAGACTCATTTAGGATTAGGAACCTTTTTGCAATGTGCAACTATATCTAAATAAGCTATAGCATACAAAATTAACTCTTGTGTATCACACATTCAGCATAATTGAGAACAGTCCAAGAAGGGGTAAAAATTTTACATAAACTCACTTGTTATGGTTTCTATTTTAATTTATGTAATGTGCCTTGAGTCCCAGGGCAGGGAAAAGGTAGAATGAGGAGGGTGTGGAGAAGGGGAAGGAGGACAGAAAAAGGGAGAAAATAATTCGTTTTAAGCCATTTGACTAGAAATATGTCACCTGTGTGAAAAACTACCACAGATGCACACAAGTACCAAGGGCATCTCAGGCACCACATGTCACTTAAATTGGAAGTTTTTTATTAATTGTATTACTAAGGAAATCTATTATTTAAAAGAGAAAAGTCTCAGACAATCATAGCATAAATTACTAACAGAATATATGAATATCAAGTTAAACAACACCACCACTGCATTTTACACACAGGAATTATCATTTTTTAATGCTGTGGATTGTCTATTACGCACAGAAATCCTCATACTAACTGTTTTAAGTAAGCAATTCCTTGTCCAGGATTCCATCGTGCCAAATGGTTGTCAATGAAAAGAAGTCTGAGCAGTTTGACAATGACAGCTTTACATTCCACACAATGGGGAATCCAGAAGCTAGTGGCAGAAGTGGAAATCAGGGGTTCAGAATAGAAATCACCATAAGCACAACAGAAGCGGTCACGATCTTGCTTTTCTATGCCAGTGGAACTTTCCCTTTTGCTGGCATTCAGTTATATCACAACTCTTGTCTAAAAAAATATTCACTCATTTCAAAAGAAAATATCTTTCACAGCAGTGTTGATAGAGCTTCCAGAGTTCTCTCTAGTTGCTCCCTGCCCCCAGGAAGAGGAATTTTTTTTTGCCCCAATACATTTTTTTTAGCTTTACCCCCACCCCAACCCCCAGCCATCACATCTACAAATGACAGTGATTGTTTTATAGTTTTGTCAGCATGTGTAGAAGGAATTCTTACTGTCCTTGTCAAAGAACTCATTCCAAAAATGCACTAAGAAATGAATAGCTTCCCAGTCCTTGCAATATTTCCTTGGATTTCAGTGGGATTTGCTTCTGGCTTGAACTGCTGCCTAAGACTGTGGATGGTGAGCTCCCAAGCAAAGGAACACATTGCAATAGTAAGATGAAAAACCATCTGTAGGATGACCTACTGCTCATTTCTAATCTTCCCAAGATGCCACAGTTTAAAAATGCCTTACAGTACTTCAAACCTTACAGAATACACACACACACACACACACACACACGTGTGAGAAAACTTCACACCATTAGAGGTTCTAAATTATTTAATTTGAGATATCAATGCTTATTAAAATCTTTCAAACTTAACACACCTCGTAGGATTAATCGTCTGGAGACGGCTAGCTAATAAACTGTGTTTGACTTCATTTTCCCCCCAAGAAATGCAATTAAAATGGCCTTTAATCAAAGTTTGCATAAATGCATTCATAATTATTTAGATTCATAATGAATAAAATCCTCTCTTTGTTCAAACATTGTAAGAAATGTTCTTAAGAACTGATGAATAATTCATCATCATCATCATCATCATCCTTATCACTGTCATCTTCATCATCAGATCTAAGGCTAGTGAGTTTATAGAAAACATCCTTTTCAGGTACCAGAGAGTCCTAGAAAGATATTTAGTAATCCACTCCACTGTAATTTGATCAACCATATTCTGCCCTCTTCTCTGCCATATCCCTTCTCTCTTCCCTTACTCCCGTACTGCACAACTAGTTCTTGATTGCTTGTCATCAAAACAATGGAGGTCATTTGTCTGATACATATATATAATTTGCTCTGTTGTTTGGCTATCCCTGTTCTGGTGCTAGTATATTATGTATTGGATGGAGACTGAAAATCTAATTAATTACATTATTGGCAGCTACCTTAAACCTACTCATGGTAACAATTAAAGGTGTGTGATATATCATCCAGTGAAGACTACCTTAAGCTTTCTGCAGGTATAAGGGTAGTACTGTTTCAAAAGATCTGATATTAATTATATCAATAGAAATGGGAAGTAACAAATTGAAGTAGTACACTTAATTAAGAGGAGCGGAGTAACAAGGTTGTGTTGCTGTTGTTGTTGATGATGATGATGGTATTTATATCATTCTTTTCTCCCAGTATTAGGACTCAGGGTAGCTTACAATTTGATGAGAACAAGACAACTAGAAAATGTACCAAGAGTGAAAATTAAAATGGAATTAAACTATTCCCGATATTAAAACAATTTATGCATACATTTGAAAAAAATAAAATAAAATGCAATTAAAACAATACAGTACCTTCTGCCCATACTTTAAAACTTTCTCTTTCAAAAATCTTCAAAATAAACTTTGCTTGCTGATGGAAGTGCAGCAAGGAGAGGGCCATTTTGGTCTCCCTGGGAAGAGGGCTTCATTATATAGGGGCAGCTGCTGAGAAGGTTCAGTTTACCATCCCCACCAACCATGCCTATGACAGTGATGGGACTGAGAAAAGAGAATCCCTTGAGGATCTCAAGGACTGAGCATATAGGAAGATGCAGCTTGCCAGATATACTTGAGCTGCATAAGGCTTCATTATATTTCAAAAGTAAAGAAACACATGCTAATTGCATTATTAGTTTTATGTCCAATACATTGCAATTATTTTCAACAGGCATTTTAAGGCACATTGAGATCCATTTTAACAGTGCAATTCAATTTTGTCACTGATTTAATCCATGGTTTCTTTTATTTCTATTTGAACCCTCCCTCAGCAACATGTATATTATTCATTCACCTTTCAAATCTCATGGGTTCTTTAAGGGAGAAAAAATGACATAAACCTTGAAAAGGTCTGTTACCATGCATTTCAGGACATCCTTTTGCAGCCCGGTACTTTCCAGGTATTTGATCCTACAAATCCCACCACCCTTACCCATTAATCAAGTTCAGAGATTTGTATACTTCCCACTGGAGTGCTGTCAAAGCAAAAAGCCCACAAGCATAATTTGGCTAATTATGGTCTTGGTGAGGCAACAAAGTTATCCAACAGCAGCTGGTACAGGGGTTGGCTGTTCTGGCAGCTGGTAGAGAATTTCTGGTACTTCCTTAGGATCCCATCAGTTGCAGTTGCAGCTCTTGGAGCTGAGGTTTGCCTGAGTGGCAATTAGGCAGAGGGAAAAGAAAGGAGGATATTTTGTACTAGGAAGTATTTCCTCGATCTTTGCACAAGCTTTGGAACATAAAAAAAATCCTGCCCCAACTGAATCTGGCCCTGGGAAATCAAGTGATTTTCACTGTTGGATCCTGTGGCATAAGACAACTCAGGGCTTTTCCACACTTCTCTGTTAAAGTGCTATTATTCTACTTACAACATCCTATGGAATTCTGGTATTTGTAGTTTTCTGATGCCAAAGAGCTCTCTGGCTGAGAATTCTAGAGGTCCTACCCTAAACTGCAACCCTAGGATTCCATAGGATGTTGAAAGCAGAATAATAGCACTATAACAGTATAATGTAGAAATGGTCTTAAACTTCAATGAAAACATTTTGGAAGGAGCCAATAACAATATGTGCCCCTTCTGAGCAGTTGTTCCAACCAAAATATCATGTGCCTTTTTTCTCTTTCTCTCAGTACCACAAATTTTAATTTTAGAAAGCACCATGACAACAATTTAGTCTATTTAGGTCCCTACCAAGAATTAATGTAAATTGATTGGCTTTTTTAAACTAACAATTGACAAAAGGTCTTAAGCCTTTTCTACTAAAGTTCCAGTTTCTGAAAAATGGCCACCTCACCATTAGTGGTAACCTGCAAGAAAGTCATAATTCATTTATAGATGAAGTGGGGAAACACGCTAAATATGAAAAGTTCATAACGTTTCCAGCCAGGACTCCTAATATTAAATAATTAGGACTGAAGGCTTACCAGTTATTCTCTTCTAAAACTTCTTGCTTTCACTGGTCATATAGGGACCACTGACATTTTTTTTTCTTTTTTAAACAAATGTTTATAGCAACCATCTCTGATAACAACTGAATTTTTTTAAAAAAGATCCCTCTTTGGATGTCTTGATCTCTGTCTCTCTCTCTATCCCTTTCTCCTATTATCCTTTTTGCCTGTTTTATTATACTGCTATTGAAAATAATGATATCAATATCACTCATTTGTTTGCCTGCTCCAGAAAAGACAATTGGCTCAACGGAACACTATGCTAGCTTGATCTGATTAATAATTTATTTCATTTAACTGAACTCAGGTATATACATCTTGAACCCTAAGACCATCTTCCATTGGTTCAAAATTTATGAATACCCAATATTCTCCACATCAGATCTCCAAAAACATTTAGCAGTGGAGCATCAAGAATACCTCATAGAGGTCAGAAGTAGTGGGGTAAGATTTAGAGATCCAAAGTGAGTTCCCCTCTTGTTAACTTATAACTTATTTTGACTGTTCCATAATGTTGTAAATTGAAACTTTTTGAAATGTTTTCTATACCATCTGTTCCCATTAGTTCCTTTCTCATTTCTTCCTTAGCACTCTGCATTCCAGAAACCCCAGGGAAAGTATATGATCCAAATGAGTATCATTTTGTACCTGTTTATATTTTCCTCTGCTGAAACAAAAAAAGGGCATCTGTGGGACAAGTGTCCTTGCACTGGAACACTGACACTTGCCTTAACATGAGTCAAGACTACTAGCCCATGCTGGAAAGGCTAGAACCCTTTTATTGTCTTGGGTACTCAAAAACTTCCCTGCAGAAGTTGTTGGAGATTTCTGATTGACATGAACTATACACACTCAGTTCAAGACCGCAGAAGTGGAGTTGTGTATGTGGCAGCATTGTACAAGCAGATGCAAATGCACCTGCACATTTGGGTGTGCATTCAGTTGTACAACATTGCCATTGAGCACAAAAGTTGTGTAGCACAATCTGGGTGTAAGATTGTATCATTTATGGAAATTTAGACTATGTAGCCTCTACACTTCACGTGGCAAATGGAAATGAAAATAGCAATGGTTTTTCATAGTGCTTTCCATTCCTCCTCGAAATGGCTGGGATTGGACCTGAGGATCTTCAGCGTGGAAAACATGTAGTCTACACTTGAGCTAGAGATCCAAGCCATTTAAAGCCTATATTCTAAAAAGACACCTTATTTCTAAACAAGGATTGTATTGGGCTCTCCTGGGAAAATTAATCACATTTTAAACTCTTTGAAGTTGCCTTCATGAACATGTTGCTTAGGTAATTTTTTTTTATCTGTTGCTGAATGTTAAGAGAAAAACAATTTAACCCAGTGGTTCTCAACCTGTGGGTCCCCAGATGTTTGTGAACTTCAGCTTCCAGAAGCCCTGAGCATTGACCATAGTGGCTGGGGCTTCTGGGAGCTGAAGTCCACGAACATCTGGGGACCCACAGGTTGAGAACCACTGATTTAACCTAATGAAGCTGCCTTTTATCCAGTCACAATATTAACTCATCTAGTCCTTATTTTCTAAGGGTGTCAGGGGTTCCGTACACTTACAGGAAGACTTCTGTACACTTATAATAAGACAATTTCCCAAGTAATACAATCTCCATTATTCAAGAATGTGAACTGTGGTGCAGGTACACTTGGATTGCAGCTCCCTATCTTTTCACCTTTGATTATGATGGCTATCGCTAATGGAAGTTGCAGTTGAACATATGAAGGGCTACAGATGTCAAGATGCCAGGAACTAAACTGGCAATTCATGTGTATCAAATACACAAGTTTTTCCCTTACCTAATCTTTGAGAAATTGCAGCAGATAACTTTGATTTAACATCAGTACTATAATCCTTTCCTATTTGATAGTATGTATGGGGGAGAAAATCTCATGGTTTAATGTAAAATTCATGGTTTAATGTAAACTTACATAATTTGTGCTTTCCAAAGCAATATGCAGGCTAATACACAATTATGCTTTGAAATTAAGGTTGGAAAAAAAGAAAAAGAAATGGAAACAAAGCAGAACAAATATAACCACTACATCAACAACCAGACAAATTCATCTGGAATACATGAACAGAAACCACTGAAGTTATGGAAGGCAACAAGAACGGTATTAGATTTCCTCAAACAAAGAATAGGAGTTCACACAGTTTGCATATTGAAACAATGTGTTTCAGCTGGCTGAGAAAGTAGTAATCAAAGTGATTTCCCATCCATCTGCTGAAATGATGGCTGACACCTTGACAAAGCCTTTAATAAGAATCTGCTTGGAAAACCTGTGAGTGAAGATGGCACTTCAGAAGTGTATACCTAGGCCCTTTCCGCAACACACCTTTTCACAGAGCTGGGGTGCGGGGATCACGTGAGCAGACTCCAGTGAGAGGCTTTCAAGTCCCGGTTCCTTCAGCTCCGCAGCTGCTGGCTGCTCACACAAGAGCCTCGCTTCTTCCTTCTGCAGTGCAGCCTGGGAGTTTCCCAGGCTGCGCTGAGGCAGGAAGCATGAGCACCATGGCTCTGGAGCTCTGCACGCACAGCAAGTGCATGCGGGGCCCCAGAGTGATGTGTGATCGTGCACCATTTTTTGCTCAAAGCTGAAAATGAAAAAGTGTACAAGCGGCATGGCAAATACCATGTGGAAATGACCCTAGTTGAGAAGAGGTGTTAAGTTGGCAATCTTTGCATGACTATACTCACTAATTGCTAGTTTTCATATACATTCCACTCCCCGATTGTTTGTTTTATTGCACGTGTTTTCTTCATATACTACTCTAGCCTGCAGTCATTTTCTTCTTCTCCTTTCTTTAGACCGTATGTTTGATCATAAGCAAGTAATTTATAAGTAATTTGTAAGTAAAGCTACTTTAATATGATTGAATATGATTTACAAACAAGATTAAGCTTATATCCGCTAGAATATGTGTGTACATGGGCAGGTATGGCAAGGCTTCTGCCTTGCCAATATGGTTAATTCAGAGATCCACTACTATCTCTTATATATGTCAACAAAAGGAACTGGCAACTATGCAGCAATATCAATGTGTGAGGTCCTCCTCATATGAGTCAACATAAGTAATTTGAATCAACAGTGTGATGTGGCAGCTAAGAAAGCCAACTTGATTCTAGGGTGCATCAATAAGAGTATAGTGTCTATGTCAAGGGAAGTAAGAGTGTTATTCTCTTCTGCTCTGATGAGACCTCACTTGCAATACTGTGTTGATCTCTGGGCACCACAATTCAAGAAAGATATAGAGAAGCTCAAATGTGTCCAAAGAAGGGTGACCAAAATTGTAAAAGGTCTCAAAACGATTTCCTGTGAGAAGTCGTGTAGTGACCTGGATATGGTTATTCTGATGAAAAGAAGGTTAAAAGGTGACATGATAGTCATTTTTATGTTACTCCACTGGAAAAACTCTATCCCGGGGTATACAATTTTGATATTAAATATAGTTCTGTGTACCTGAGAGATAGCCCGGATGTGCACATAGGCAGCCACAGTCAAACGATCGAAAACCAGGTCAGGCCAGTAAAATACCCAGTCACGTAGCCCCAGGAGACCTAAAACTGTGCAAACCCACAGTAAACAAAGGGTCCTCAGCCTCTGAGAAGCCAACTTGAGGGGATTAGCATGTTTGCCCCAAGTTGAGCAAATATTCTATCAGGTGAGGACCATTTACATTAAGTCACACCACAACCAAATGCAGCTGAAGATCCTGAGACTTTGGCAACACCTTGTAATCTCATCATGCAAAGGAAGTTACCTTTGTGGAGTTTCTTTCTCATTGTAACACCCATTGTTCTCCCTGGGGAAAGATTAGCCCTCCAGGTACCTTTTCCCTTACAAATAGTCCCAGCTTGTGAGCATTTCTTTGGATCACTCCCGGTCATCCCAGCAGACCGTTGCTCTGTCCGTTGAGTAATCCCCTCAGCCCTTTCCATGCTGAGCTGCACTTCTCCACTGTTTTTCCCAGACTAAGGAATTCAGGAAAAGGTGCAGTATTAACCCAGCTACAACTCCTTCAATATTCATCTATCCAGTTTCCTCTCTTTTGCTTCTTAATAGGTTTTGAGTGATTGTGTGAGTGATTGCTTTGGTTCATGAGACTTTTATTCAATAAAATCATTTATTGGACATCTTTTGTTCGGTTTTTGGCTTGGCTTGACCCAGTAAAAACTGGGTAAAAAGACCCTGCTAGGTTACCCTGCCTCTTGCATTGCTATTTCTCGTGCTCTGGCTAGTTTTCATTCCCCATCGCGTGAAGCACATTGAGGTGTTCCCCAAGGGACCCCAGAAATCAGGGTAACATTTAAATACTTGAAGGGATGTCATATGGAGAATGGAACAAACTTGTTTCCTGTTGCTCCAGAGACTAGGATGCAGAACAATGGCTTCATACTACAGGAAAAGAGATTCAAATATTCCTAAACATTAGGAAACATTTCACGCTGGTAAGATAACTTTAAAAGTGGAATATGCTGCCTTGATGTGTGATGGTTTCTCCTTGTTTGAACATTTTTAAACAGAGGCAGGATGGCCTTCTGTTAGGAATGTATGGCAGGGGATTGGATGACTTCTGTTATCTCTTCCAGCTCTATAATTTTCTGATATCTAAGGTTATGATATCTGAGGTTTATGATACTAAGGGCTTGTGCAATGTCTCCTTAAAAAGTCTTAATACAGCAATTTTAAGCACTGAAGTTCTGACACCCCGATATCTCATAGGTGCAATTTCAGTGGCTGAAATACATGCAACTCAGGGGAGAAAAAAGGTTTGGTTTAACCCATATGATACAGGATTACCACAAACATGTTTTTGACATCAACATTACCCTGTTTGCTAACAATTATCTCTCTTTCTATCTATTTACATATGTAAACAGTTCATAAGAGTAGGGAACAGTGGTAGGAACAGTGGCACCTTAGTTAGTATTGGACTGAAACCCTGATAACGCTTCAACACTTGCTATACTGGCTAGGCCTGATAAGAGCTTCACTCTCAGCAACCTCTGGGGAGCCACTGTAGCTTACTCCCACCCCCATACAAAAAAAGTTCAGACATCTACATATTATGGCTTCTTATACCCCACTCAAAAAATTCCAGCCCCTTTTGAAACTCTGGTCTATTTAATGTATAAAGATTGTGCTGAAACTGGTCTTCTAAGAGTTCTCAATGGCACTAATAGGCTGAAAGATGGCTTTTGAAGTTCCCATCTGTAGCTGTCTTGCTTTCTGTTCACAAGTCAAGGTGTTCTAAAAGACTGTTTGGAACTCACGGTGCACACTCTTTTTTTTCTACAGCTGAATTGACAGGCCCTTTTTATGATCTCAGCTTCTTAATGTTGCAGAACACCGTTTGCCAGTCTTTATTTCCCTCTCTCCCCTACATCTGCCCTCTGTTCCCTCCTCCAATTTGTGTTGCCTCCTTAAAACTCACTCAACCCTGAATGTACATTTCAAAGCCATTCTTCTTACATCTTGTATGTATCTCTTTGAAAGAGTCATAAATGGAGTGACCCAGAGGCTTCCTGGTTCACTAAAAATCTTTGGATAGGCTAGTGAACTCCTTCTGATAGATTTTATATATATAGTTGTTGGCTAGAATCAGCCTGCCAAGGTCACTTGTCAAGCAACTGTTATGGGCTGCATTAAAATATATACATATGGAAGCTTGTAATTCTTTTATATCCTTCAGGAAATGTGACTGTACAGGTGAATTCTCAGCTAGGTAATTCATTGCCTCTTTTTTTCTGGGAACACCACCTACAAAATCCCAGGAGATGTAAAAAAAATAAAGCATAATGTAAAATGAATGCTTTTAAGAAGATGAAAGATTACTTGTAGCTGTTACTTCCAAAAGTTTCAGGAGATAAATCCATCCCCAAAGCTACCGGATGTACAAATACAAGGCTCCAAGTATAATTTGAAGATGTTCAGGGCTGAATTGGGAAAGCACATTGAAAAAAAAGCAACAGGAAGAATTTCTGAATCAGCAGGTTGAAGGACAGTTCTCTGATAGCATATGTGGAGTACTGGATGGACTCTAACAGTAATAAATCTCCCCAGCTGAGAGAGAAAAGAAAATTGGAGAGCTTTATATCAGCTTGTGCTATCAAATGCCTGATTATGAGGCAAATGTGTTCTGCATATGCTGAAAAACACCTTTCTCTATTTCTTCAATTTCACACGTTCCATGATTGAGGAATGTTTCTTTGTCTTCAAATCTTTTTATTCATTTGATACAATAATAGTATTCATTAATTGTAACTTAATTGTAAGATACAGAAAAAAAATCCATCCAAAAAAGAAATGGTTTGAGTATATTACTATGAAAATATTGATGATGGTGGAGCACATAGCCTTGCTGTATATAACATCACACCTGATTATTTGAATTTTTAAAAATAAAACAGATAAATAAGCAGCTTATGATTGACTATATATGTTCCACACTTTGTTATATTTTTACTAACCAGTGCTCTCAACTCTGTTGAAATGTGACAATTAATGGTGGAAGTGGTAGCACAATAAAATACACTGTACTTTCTGAAAAATATTTTTTTTCAAATATGGAAATTGGTTTTTCATCAATTCAGAGGAAACACATAAGTGGTTTGAATGAAATAAATCTGCTTATCTCAGTGCACTGACCATTGGTGTGAGTGTAAGTAAGTGCAAACACTATAAAATACAGAAATGTGTCCAGATACAGGATGCATACATTTTCTATAAACAAATGCACCATTTCAATTACTTTATCTTTTAAAATAGATTTTTCTCAGCAGGTAAAAGCAAATAATTGAGCATAATGGCTCATAATATATTTCCGGCGGTGGTGGTGGTGGATGGTACATGTATGAGGAACTGATTCATGAATCCTTTGATCAGCCAATAGCTGGAAATTTTATGCACAGCTTGATGCATAACAGGCAGAACAGAACAAAACAGATTTGTTGCATTCAGATTCTATGAATCAAATTTCCACTGTTCCCTTAAGCACATCCCAGTCTTCAGATACTGTACTTTCTCTCTTCTGCTATATTACTGGTATCTCTGCTGCAAGTATATATTTTAAAGTCCTATCAGGTAAAAAAAATAAAAAATAAAATAAAAATGCAACAATATATTTATAGAGTATAACACTGTCAGTGGCTTGCAGTGATGGCTATATTCAATATTACAGCTGGAATTCTGTTAGGGACATTCACACGTGTAAGTTTCCCTTACCTGTGTATATGCATTACTGTTTAGATGCTGTAGAGTTTAGCACTCCCTTCCTCCTTTTTCAGAATCCAGGCCCCCCAGCTCCTTACTGAAAGGTCCTTGAAGCTGTGCTGTGTGGCTATTCGTTGTTTTACAGCAAGAGGGCAAGATCAGAGGACAGTATGGCTACTTCCTTACAGCCAGACACAAAATGATCACAGAAGCACTAATACCTCTGAAGGACTTGGGCAGATCTCAGTGGTAATGTTATAATTTTATGTCTGTCAATGAGGATATTGCCAGACCCTTCACTGAGCTTGCCTGCTTGCTGCAAAGCATGGAATGGCCATGTGGGGAGGCTTCAAGCAATTTTCAGTAAGTTGGGATGGTATATGGCTCAGCATAGTGTAGATCCACATGTAGATGTTTACCCTATGCTGAGGGGATGTAGTATTGAAGCCACTAATTGTTAACTAAGTCTGTAACCTTTGGATATACCTAAAGATTATCAATCGCTGCTACTCATGACAGAAGCAGCATTCTCCTCTGCACTTGCAGGGGCAAACAAATGGGAGGATTCTATCACACACACTCATTCGGTAAGGACATAATAAATATGCAGTTTTCAATGAGAATCACTGCCCAAATCCCATTGCTAATGAGAAGCCACAACGTTGAGATCCTGCATCAAGGAGATGTCATATCACATTTTCTCACCCCCAATATACTCACTGTTTTATTGTGTCTTCTCTTGGGGAGCAGCCAAAGATTGTCCTGGTATGTTCTGGCAGTCAGACACATAACAATGCTTTCCAACAGGTCTTCCCTGGAACCCTTTGGCAGTCCTGAAGGATGCTTGCATCATTGTGCTTCTGGCTATCAGAACATAACTATGCAATCCTTTGGTTCCCTGAAACCACCTTCAGCCATTGTATGGCCAACTACAATGTCCATACTACCCTTCCCATCTGACTCAGCCACTATTAGGTGAATTGAATAACACTCAGGACTATTTACTTGTCCTTTCAGTGGGAGTACAGCCATCCTCACAGAAAGACAAGGTAGGAGCAAAATTGGAGGAAATTGAATATTTGGAGAAATATGAAAAGTGTTTTTTTTTTTTGGTTTTTTGTTTGTTTTTTGGAGGGAGGTTTTATGAGGAGGAAAAATATGTCTTTTCCCACCGCCCAGCAAAAGAGAACTCAAGATGCTTTGCAGCCACATCATGCTGACTGGCTGTGGAAAGGGTGGGGGAGGCCAAGTTGCAGCAATGTAAGAGTTCTTGCAAGTCTTTTCATCCTTGATAAGAAAAGTTGTATCTTTCTCTTGAGACACTCCATCCAAAAAAATAAAAATGAAAATGAAAACTGGTGTAAGATTCTTCACCAAAAGGAGTTCTTTGTGAAAATTTTGTATGTGAAAAAAATAAAAATAAAGTGCACACACACCATAGAATACACTCCTCAATGTCACCTGAGTCCATTAAGATTTTTATACACAATTGATACTTAAAAGACTGAGCAGAAATGTCCTGAATTGTGAACAATCACAGAAAATACATGAAGCACCTTTAATCTTGCCTAGAGAAAAATTTTGAAATTATTCATCCTTATGTGTGAAAATGAAATACGTGAAGATTTAATCCCTTCCAGGAATGGAATGGAGTATTTTGTGGCAGTAGGGTGGGGAAAGTACTTTACATGTTATGCTGCAGGGCCAACTATAGAAGTACAAAACTTGTTACAGCTTAAATGAAGTTCAACAAAAAGAGAAAAAAGCAAAATTGACTTAATGCTGACCCCAGAAAGGAAGCCCCACAGCAAAAACTTGTCATCACTCCAGAAAGATGTTCCAGTTTGCTACCATACCCATGGGCACACTGCCTCAGGTATACTTCACACAAATAGATGAAAACACACAGATGGATGTGCCAAATGCCATTGCTCTGTGTGGCAGCAATATATGTGCTTACTGAAGAAATAAAAGAGAGAGAAGGCAAGAGTGAGAGGTCCATGGTTCACTGTTAAGTTCTCCTCCAGATAACCAGTACAGGAGAAGAACAACAAAACAGCTTATTTCTGACTGTCCTGAATGTGATGGGGCATCTTGGGGTGGCATATCAAGCAATGCTGTCAACCTTTCCCACTGTTAAATTGGTTTCTGCCCTTGACTCTTCTGCTTTTGACTGTGTGATCAGAGAGAATATGTGTATTTCTTTTTAGGACATTATAGTGCAAGACTAGACATGTTTTCTTTGAAGTAAGCCTCATTGTATTCAGTTAGTTTTACTCTGCTTTGTCAAAGGTACCAAGAGTGTGCAGTGAGCCATCATCATTCAATAATCAGCCTCTGTTGTGTCTGGAACCTTGCGGGTAATGTGCTTGCAGATCTTTTGTTTTTGAATGACACTGAGTTCTATCCCTTCTCTTCTGTTCCCAATTACACAGACTGATCAGTCCTTAAGACATCCTGCATTAGTGCTTCCAAGGAGAATGGAGAAATCAAAAGGCAACAGTACATTACTGAGGGGCTATCATATGGAACCCCACATTTGTGCTATGTTTCTGTTCTCTTCTAAGGTTTCACTCCATGAAAGATTCATACACAGTAAAAGGAGAGATTAAATTACCCAGAAAGGTGAGGCTGGTTAGTATACAAAACACATTTTTTTCTATAAGCCTCATCCCAATAAAGGATCTTCCTCCCAAGGGAAGTCAAGATGGCTCCATTTATGTTTATCTTCCAGGAAGCAGTCAAAACAGTGCTGTTTTTCCAAGACATCAACTTTTAAAAGTGTTATGTTTTTGTTATCTATCTATCATCTATTGTTCATCACTTTTATGGTTAATTCCTTTCAGGTGGGAAATAAAACAATTTATAAGTTGTTTTTTTCTTCAGAGTAAATAAATGAAAGGAGGCGAATAAGAAAGTATGGTGAGTGATTCTGTTTTTCTATTTCTCAAAATCCTCTCAATACATTTTACAGAACAGAAGCAAAAAAGGAGAATGGATTGCTTTGCATTTCTAGCCCTAGTATATTACAAAGAAGTGAATTAACCAAGCTGAAAGTTTCACAAGCTCCAGATGCCTTTTTCTCCTCATTGTCTTCCCACTGACTGCAGAATATCATGGCTTGCCTTTGTCCTGTGTTTCAAAGATCTCCATGGGACTGGTACTTGATAAGCGGAAGATCACTTCTCTTCTTTGAAATAACAGCTTCATATGAAAGATACATTTCACCACAGTCATTAATTTCCCCTCTCTTCTGTGTTTGAATTTCCCTTAGTATTGTCCTTGAAGAAAACATAATGGACCTATTGAAGACTGTGGTGACGTAGCTTTAAGAGACTTCAGAGCTAATCCACATCACAACACTGACATGCTTACCTGGAATTTTAAAAAGAATTGAAACTTTATAAAAGGGAATGTAAGGAAATGGATTAAGGTAGCTGGTTAGTGGTTGCACGTTCTTTTCTTTTTTACATTTTAAGTATACAGACTACTGTTCGGCTCTTTCTTTATCTCACATTACTTGTTATTCAACAAAACATCAACCCTCTTTTGACCTTCTTCATATTTCATGGAGAAGACATGTTGAGGGATATCAAGATATTCATGCACCTGACTTTTCCATGTTATATGCAGAAAAGTTAGGTTATGAGCATACCAATATTTTTTTCCATATCTCAAACATCGTCATGACACACAGAGGACATCTCCAGCATTATCTTGTTTTTCTTGAATTTTCTTAGATGCTTCATATAAGTAGACACCTTTACATAGGCCTGAAAATTTTGTCTTTAGTAAAATTGGATAGGCAGACACAACACACACACATGCATACATATTGGGAACTTTCAGTTGACATATTAAAGTCCATGTTGTCCCTCTTCAAATTCTTCAGCTGCTTTATCTGAAGAAAAGTCAGCTCCAAATTCAATTCAAAATCTCACTCTAAGTTCAGCTTGGTGACAATTTTATTTTATTTTTCTGTAAGAAAATATCACCAAGCCACGTATGGGTAAAATCTTGCAGTTCCTCTTCAGCAATACACAGATGTCCTCATGAATATATTTAATATAAGATTCCAAACACATGGTATGTTATGCATGGCACTCCATAACTTCAAAGGCTTGCTGATTGATTTACACTGACTAATTTACACTGTGCTAACACCACAAATTATCTACTTAAAGTTTTTTAAAAGTAGGCAGAAAGTGGGAGGAATAAAACTTTGTAATTGAATGTATGATGCAAGAAGCCAAAATTTTGAGTTATAATTAATACTTTCTTAAATATTAAAAACAAACAGAAAGTAACTAACTAATATCTTACAATCGTCAAGTTAAGAAAGCATGAGATCACGAGTGGTGACTGTAACAGGATTTGCAGTCTAGAAGAATGATAAAGAGTGAAGCTAGAGGTGACACAGTGTCCTATACAGTAGTGCTACTCACAGTGGTGTCCCTGGACTTGTGTCGGTCTGTGAAACATTGGCTTCCAATCTGCAGTGAGTTTCCAGGAGAGAAAGAAACAATTGTAGTCAGTGGGTCCAAATATGATAACAATCCCTGGCCCATTAGGGGAAAGAAACAAATTGCCTGTCCCTATGTAAAATAGCTTGAGAAGTACTTCCGTGCAGCATACTTCAGCATGGTAGAAATAGAATAGCTGTTACAGTCATGTTTTTATCTAGAAAAAGTAGTCTTGTCTCATATCCTAGATGATGCCCAGCACAAACAGATCTTAAATGTAAACCATATTCCAATATTTTTTTACTCCCACTTATGTAATCCTTGTATTCTAATTATCAATATTCCCAAGAAGAATATTTGTTCTACCAGCTGAAGGAATTGAGAAGTCATTTTCTCCTGAAGAAAGCAATTTGGTAGCCAGCCTGCATTTCTTTTGATAGGAAGGAGGAGGCCTATGTAAGGTTTTTTTTTTTTTTAATGCCTCTTCATTTGCACTTTTGGAGGAGGAAGCATACTGTCTGCTCAAGGTTTGTTTGTTTGTTTGTTTGTTTTTGCCAATGTTTGGAAAAACTTCAAGATACCTCTGGAATCCAATGCTGCCCTCTGTTATAAGGAATGTTGGCATCTATCAACTAAGGAACCTGTATGATTTCTTTGCTTTTCTTAGTCTTATTCTGCGTCCATTTAACAATTGCTGACAATAAATGTATTTGTATGGCATCAGGGCTCTTTTCACAATCATTATTTAGTATTTTTTTATTTATTAAAAATTTTTATACCCCACCATGTATCGAGAAATCTCAGGGTGACTTATAAATGTCATTAAAACAAGTTAAATTTATTTTAAAAAGTAAGATAATTTAGATAAGTTAAAAATATATTAAAACAATATGCTGAGTTTAAAACAAATTTTAAAAAGTAAAAAATAAAAAAATATAAAAAAACTATTTTTAACAGTCTTTGGCCTGAATTAATAAGCCCCAAAGGCTTTAGTGAACAGCAACTGTGTGCCAAATGACATCAGTGTTAGTGCCAATTGGGCTTCCAGGAGGAGAACAATCCACATGCCATGGCAGAGAAGGCCCTCATCTATTTCTGGATAAACTTTATTGACCTCACTGGTAGAATATAGAGGAGCTCTCTCAAGCAGATATTTTTCAGGCACAAATATTTGGAGAGAGGTGCTCCCTCAAATATCAAGGTCCCAGGCTGTTTAGGGCTTTAAATGTCATCACAAGCACCTTGAATTCAGACTAGAAATGTATTGGCCGCTAGTGCAACTGTTTTAAGACTGGCATTACTTGCTGTCTGTATGATATTCCGGTCAGCAGTCAAGTTGCTGCATTTTGTGCTAACGGCAGTTTCTGAGTCTTCTTCAAGGGTATGTAGAGTGCATTACAGTAGTCTAATTGGGAGGTTACCAGTGTAAGGACTACTGTGGCTATCTCTCTGTCTAGAAAAGGCAAAACTATTGCCAAGCACTCTGAGCCATATAGTCCACTTAGGCCTTTAGTGACGGGATTGATCTAGGAATACACTTAAACTATATACTGCTTCTTCTAGGGAAGTGTAATCCTATCAGGAACAGGCTGTTTACTCAGTTCCCATATCTGAGAATTGCTAATCCATAGATCTGCCATTTTATCAGGATTCAGCTTCAGTTTATTGATCCTAATCCATCCCATTACAGCATTCAGGAACCTGCATGGTCCAGCTGACTCCTAATCCAAACCCCTTTACCCCCCTCCCTATAATTCCATGTAGATATTGAGCAACATGGGGAGATAAGATGGAACCTTGTGGAACCTTGTGGCTCTCCACGGTTTAATTGCCATGGGGCTGACCAGGTATTCCCTAATACTATTTTCTGGAATTGGCACTCCAGGCACTCCAGGTAGGAGCCAAATCACTGTAGAACAATGTCTCCCACTCTCATCCCACAGAGCTAATCCAGTAAAATGTCAGGATCAATGGCACAAAAAGCTGCTGAAAGATCCAGTAAGATCAACAAGGTAGCATGTCTCCTGTCTTTCTCCCAGAGTAGATCATCAATCAGAGCACCTAAGGCCATTTCAGTGCCATTCCCTAGACTAGACTGAAATGGGTCCAGATATTCTATTTCCTCCAAGAACACTTGGTGTTGTCCAGGAACCATGCACTCAAAACTTGTTACCCAAAATGGAGATATTTTCAATAAAGTGGTAGTTACCATATACCTCTGGTTCCAGGGAGATCCTCTTCAGGAGAGGTTGTGCCATGCCACCTTCAAAGCAGCAGGACTTCTACCAGATGTAGTCAGTTATTTACAACTCCTTGGACCCAACTGTCTATCCACCCCTGCTAGATGTTTTCAACCAAGAAGTGCAAGGATCAAGCCTACATATGGTAAGACAGACTGCTTCAACTTCTTTGTCTGCATTACCATGCCTCAATAACTGAAAGTGTCTCCATAAAAACTGACTAGACATTATACTAGACAGCTCCCTAGACTCTCTAACAAGTGTGACATCAAGTTTTAAGTGAATGTAAACAACTTTTTCCTCAAAGTACCTAGCAAATTTTTCACAACAGGTAGTTGTGGGTTGCATATTTTAGCTTTCTGGGCCTGTACCCAAAAGACTCCTTATCACCTGGAAATGGAGTAATGGGTGGGAGTTTCACTATAGGTGTTATATGATTTTTTTTGGCCTCTCTTACTGCAACATGGTAGGTACAATTAAGATCCTTTGGTGATTTCTTATCTCTTTCACTATGAGACTTACACCATCTGCACTCTAGCCTTCATCCTCCCTGTTTCATTGCCTGCAAATCTTCTGTAAACCAAGGTGAATTATGAGCTCCACAACTCCAGGCTGGAAACTTAGGAGCAACTGTATTGACACTACAGAGTTAGAGCACTGTGATTCCACTTCAACTGCTATAGATCCATCTTACAGAATCCTGGGATTTGTATTTGGATGAGGCACTAGAGTTCTGATCCCTAAACAACTCTCCCCAAAACTGCAAATCCTAGGATTCTATAAGAAGGCATCATGGTTCTTAAATGGAATCAATAGAACAATAACTGTGTAGTGTGAAAAGACCCGTAAGAACATTAGTGATTTTTCCCCATTTTGATAAATCCAGATTCTGATTTGACTAGGACCCAAATAAGTCAGACATCGAGACCTTTTCCGCATCCTACCTTTTCTCAGTGCTGGGGTGCGGTGCTCATGCGAGCAGCCTCTTGTGAGAGTCCCTGGCTTCACTGAGACAGGAAGTGCGAGCAGCCTGGTTCTCGAGGCTCCGCATGCAAGGTAAGTGTGTGCGGGGCCTGGGAGCAATGCTCGACCGTGCACCATTTTTGGTTTAAAGCCGAAAATGAAAAAGTGTGCGAGCAGTGCCTTCCAGGCCCTGGAGCATTGCGCAAATGTGAGTGCATCGTGTGGACCGCTCCTCACATTTGCGTGATGCCCGAGGGGCCCTTTCGCATGGGAAATGCCTTGTGAAAAGGGCCTAAGAGTTGTTCCAGTTGCTGCTGAGTCTACATTGGCTCTTGCTATTTGTCCATCATCATAGTAAAAACAAAGTTATCAAAGGATTTTGTAGGAAATTTTAATATTAGTACAACATTTGATAGGTAGTCATAGAGATCAGACAAATCAGACAAAGCCATACCACTGAGATATAATCTTGTTCTGATTTAATCGTGTGCTACTCTAATTTCAAGCAGCAGTATTTTTGTATAGCCTGGAGTCTTAGAAAGACTGATAAAAAGGGGAGAATCATCAGCCACATATTATAATAATAAATAGCTGCTCTGATGAAGGCTGAAATCAAAGATTCTGTAGCTGTTGTGGGATGATGTAGATGAATTTTAAAAAGGGTATTATTAAAGACAATCTAAAGATATCTTTTTTTTCTCTCTCAAAAAATAGACAATACCACAGTTTCTCTTAAGTGTATGGTAAAGGACCATCAAGCCATAAAAAGCATTTGAATGACAGAATTGGGACTTTTTTTTTATATTTTTGAAACTAGCTCATCAGATTTCATCTACAGAAATATTTCTGAAGCCCCCAAAGTATAGCAGGAGTCTGCATTGGTCAGGGGGAGAGGGAACCAATGCTGTCAAAACCTTATGCAATAGCTCAGCAGATGACAACTCAAAACATACATTTAAATTAAATTAAGTATTTGTTTTAGCTGGGTTTTATACATGCTTCTCTTGATTTCAGAAGTGCTAGGAAAAGCTTGAAGATATATTGAAGCTGCAATGCACTAATATTTTTTTATTAAACTTGCGCAATTGTGTGGTGTAGTGATTTGAGAACTGGTGCATTTTGCACTGCACTGTTGTAGTGCTATTATTCCACTTTTAACTTCCTGTGGAATACTGGGGTTTGTAGTTTACTGAGGCCAAAGAGAATTCTGGCTGAGAATTCTAAATGCCCCTCTCTAAACTGCAAACCCCAGATTCCATAGGATGTTGAAAGTGGAATAATAGCACTATAACCATGTAGTATGGAAATGGCCTTAGACCATGATCCTGGAGATGGGGTTTGATTCTGCTGGAAATGGAATTAGAACTGGAACCTACCTGGGTGACCCTGGGTGCATTATATACTCTCAGCCTCAGAAAAACCTCATGATAGGTTTACCTTAGAGTCTCCATAAGTCAGAAATGACTTGAAGGGACACAGCAACAACAATGCATTGGAATGATGGAATTAGAAGACAATTTCAACTTTCTTCTTGTGTAGATTCTGGTCCTATGTGCTAGTCTAGAGATAGAAGTCTGGCTGTCTTTCTTTCTTTCTTTCTTTCTTTCTTTCTTTCTTTCTTTCTTTCTTTCTTTCTTTCTTCTCTCTCTCTCTCTCTCTCTCTCTCTCTCTCTCTTCTTTCTTTCTTTCTTTCTTTCTTTCTTTCTTTCTTTCTTGAAGGAAACAAGTAATTTTGCAGTTTTGTTCCTACTGCGAGAGCATCTTCAAAAATTGAACAGTTTTTTAATATTGTTTTTTATTCTGTGCAAAATTTGCACATGATATCCCCCCCCCACAGGAAACATCATTTTTTCCATACAGGAAACAGCATGTTGCCTAAAAATAATATTTATATGCAGAAATATTCCATGTTGAAAATGTTGTTTTTGCACTCCCCACAAAACAAATTAACAACAAAACTATTTTCATATTTTTTTAAAAAAAAAAACCTATATGCTAGTAGATCATTCTGTGGCACACACACGGACACGGACACACACACAAAACCCAATCAACATTAGGAAGAATCTGTGGAATTGGAGAAGGTGAAGAGAAACAGATATATTGAAAATGAAACAATGATTTCACTTTGTTCTAGACATTTTTTTGGGGGGGTAGTATTGAACCCAATCCATGCAAGGCAGGAGTCGGGAATTTCTAGAGGCCCAAGGGCCACATCCATTTCATGGGATCACAGAGGACCACATCTTCTGATTTGTACCCCATTTTTTTCAACTTAGGCCCTTTCCCCATGTGGGAAAGGAACTGCGTGAAAACGAGACTCACTGGATTTCTTCGGCATCCTGTTGAGTCTGTTGCGACAAGGAGCAGTGCGAGCTTGTCGCTCTGCACTGCTCTGGTGACCAAAATGGCAGCTTCCAGTTGCTGGAGGCTCTCCACCAACTGGAGAAGCTTGCCAGTCTAAAGCCCACTCCCGGCAGATCTGCAGGCACTCACTAGTGTGCACCTGCAAATCTGCACCAGAGCGCGGCAATGGAGCAACATGGAGTTGCGTGCTCCGTGCTTTTTAAAAAACTCTAAAAAGAGATTTTTAAAAACATGCCATGTGACCAGTTCCGGTCTCTCTGGAGTGGACTGAGGTGCGGAACTGCAAAAAGTAGTCCGCCCCAGTCCACTCTATGGTGCAGAAGACCTCTGTCAGAGGTCGTTCTGCACCGTTTTAGTAGCCCAGTGCAGAAAGGGCCTTAGAAAAGGCTCCTTGCGCTCTTTAGGGCACATAAAAGGAACATTTTGCCCTCTAGTTTTCCCTCTGAGCTATTTTACTCCTAGGAAGGACTCCCCCCCACACACACACAAATTTCCTGTTTTGGTAAAAAGAACATTCTGAGAATCGTGAAACAGCTCAGGAGGAAAGCAATCCAATACAGCTTCCCACACTCCATAGTAGTTTCAAGAATACTGTGGCAATCACAATCACAATAACAATAATAACAACAGGATATTTAGGGCAGGGTGCTGAAGCCTTGTAGTTCTACAAAAATGTCCATATGGGCACCTGGGTCTTGCCACACTTTCCCTTGAAGTAAGCTATGTGGTTGCTGGACTAAAACTGTGATTAAAATGGCTAGGCTTACTTGTTTAAATGACTAATTTTATTTTGATTCTAGTGTGATGCAGTAGCAGAGAAATTAGAATGAGCATATTTTATCTTAAAGTAATCAACACAAAAGGTCAGTTTAGTCTCACTATTTTTGTCATATTTTGTTTTACAGGAATACATTAACAACTGATGTTTTTCCCTTTTTTAAAAAAGAATAAATAAAGCTACTTTTTTATTTGTATGTGTTTGTTTTGTTTCTTTTTAAAGCAAACAGTAAAAGACATCTATCTATTGCCTGAGATGAGTGAGTTAATATGACTCAATGAATGAGTTAACATGAATAATTTCCTACCATTCCGTTCTCTGCAACTAGAATTCACTTTGTGTGTGTGTGTGTGTGTGTTTTGAACTGTTCATAGAGTAGTATCACTGAAATAGGTCAGCATGCAAACTACATTTATAGAAATGAGGGCAATGACAGAAGGAGAAAGTATTTTTATTCATCACTGCACAATAAAAGTCACAAAAAAGTAAAAACAAATGAGGATTTATAAGGTTGAATCTGAAGCATAGCTTCCAGATTCCACTCACAGAAGGAGGGAATAGATTATGTTGATTGGTTTCCTTTCCTTCCTGAAATGTCAGACCTGCTCCAAAACAAGAGAGATGATAAAACAGCCTGGAGGGGAAAGAGATGGCTTGGGTGCATGTGTACAAGCACACACACAACCCGACCCTTATGTTTGTAGAAGCCTCCACTGGAATATAATCCTTTGTAGGAACTGAAGGGGCAGTTTTACAAATAGACTGAACTAGAATAAGCTCACAGCATGTATGGGGATTTTCCACTGAAAATTAATTAATTCTGTTAGAGGCAAAAATTAGAGAATTATAGGACCAGTGATGTTTGTGTTTATGATAAGGTAACACTTTTGGACTCTAAACTTATTTTGACTTATCCCCAAAAGCATGTAATAAAAAACAGTCAGAAAAGAAACATTTTGGCCAGTGTGTTATGGATGGTCATCATGAAAAATTTTACACAATTCAAGACGGCCACATACACATCTAATACAGTGATTTTGGTTGAAGGTTATAAAAAACTCAGTCTTCCAGGCAAGCAAACCACCATGTTTTGGATAATGATATAATATGTTTTAAAATATACTAATAAAATGTGAAAAAAATAAATGTAGAAAAGCATCAAGGCTATAGTTACTACTTAGGTTTATTACACCGAATGTCACACACACAACTATTTCCTGCTGGACTAAGTTGTGGGTATGTGCTCTGTGAAATTACATCCTGCTCTCTAAGGAGCAGATTTGTTCCCTTGAGACTAATGGCATTTCCACACTACACTGTTATAGTGCTATTATTCCACTTTCAACCTCCTGTGGAATCCTGGGGTTTGTAGTTTACTGAGGCCAAAGAGCCCTCTGGCTGAGAATTCTAAATGCCCCTCCATAAACTGCAAACCCCAGGATTCCATGGGATGTGGAAGGTGGAATAATAGCACTATAATAATGTAGTGCAGAAACGGCCTAAAGTATCTGATCTGGAAATTTTGAAAGAAACACAGATATCTATGGAAGAGGCCTACAAGAATTTAGTAGTATCATCCCACTTGAAATGGCTGCAGTTAGGGTTTTAGAGAAGGACACTGTCACTCTGAGGGAGAAAGAAATTATTCCTATCTTATGGATTACAGGCAGACATCCTCTAGGCAGAGGATTTACCTTTGGTGGCTAAAAGTGTATGATTTGCTCATTGGACCTGGACCTGTTCAGAGACCGACACTATAGGGCAGGGTAATCTTTTGATGGTCTCCATGAGAGAGACCAGAGTGCATCCAGTGGTTGGAGCTTGGTGCCACATCACAACATTTGACAAGGATGAGGCAAAGGATATTTAAGCCATCTCACCCCTTCACATGTCCTTCTGGATTGTTGGCTTGACCTGCCCTCCCACCCTCAAGATGAAACTATCATGGGGTTTTCTGGGGCTCAGAATGTAAGATGTGCCCAAGGTCATGCAGTGGGTTTCCGTGGCTGATCAGAGAATCAAACCCTGGTCACCAGGCCATAGCCCAATGCTTAAACCACTACACCATACTGGCTCTCCCCTCATGTGTTGATGTACCATTTAAAAATTGATTCAGTGAGCCTACTATGGTTGGGAAAAACAATATGATTAACACTTCTGAAAGGCAACTGGTAGGAATTCTGAACATGTGCTACTAAGATTTTAAATTAAAAATAATGATAAATAGGGGTAGATTAACTTGTCAGTTCTGTTTACCTATTATTATTACTACTACTATCATATTATTATTATTATTATTATTATTATGCCATGTCTTCTCCACTTTTTTTTTTAGGGTATCACAAAAAATTGTAAATTGTCATCTTCAACAAACTGAACAAAATTCTCAACCATATGCACTGACTATTCTCAGCAAGGAAAATTTGATTTTTTTGTAAATTTTTGTAAAGTTTGTTAATGTAATGTTTTTGCAGTTTTGTAAAATTCTTCTTATTTTTGTAAAGGAACCATAGGAAAGATTCTGTGTGAGACAGAGAAAGAAACTAAATTAGTTAGAATAGAATGATGTGAAAATTTTACAAGCTAGCTTTCGAACAACAAATGGGGCAGGCTGAAGTCAATTTTCATTATGTCTGCATGTATATTCAAGCCTTACATCCTGTTGTAAAATCAATGCATATATAGTTGCAGTCAGTGGTTCTGTGGGAATGGACAGGCTAATGCAATCCATTAGAGCAAACTACATAAAATGTACAGCTCTACACACACGTATTATATTTCTTAGAGATGATGCATTTTGGGTCTTTATTGTGAGGGTTTTATCAAAAGAGGGTGAAAAAGATTCAGTTCTCCTTTTCACAGAAAAGATACTCAAACACATAACACACAAAATATCTATTTATCTGTCTGTCTGTCTATCATCTACCTATCTATCTGTCTGTCTGTCTAGAGTGTACAGTCCTATAGTGTTCACAAGAAATTCTCACAGAGGTCAACAATTTTTTCTCTCACATAAGTGTGTAAAGGATTCCAAGGATAATTATGGTTAATCAATTTGTCTTAAAAAATAGGTGATTAAGTTAACTTATTGTTCTAAAATAAAATTATAATAATGACAGCCAGTTTAGCGTAGAGGTTTGAATATTGGACTACAACTTTGAAGACCAGGATTTGGTTCCTCAACATGGAAACCTACTGGGTGATCTTGGGCATATCACACATTCTCAGCCTCCGTAAAACCCCATGATATGTTCACCATAGGGTTACCATAATTTGGAAACGACTTGAATGTACACAACAACAGCAATCATAATAATACAAAAGAGGACATAAGTTCATTATATAAGTTGACTTTTATCTGTATTCTGTCTTTTTCCAGAACTGAGAATCAAAATAGATTACAACTGTATTAAAATATGTAGAAGATTTTTAAAAATGCCAAATCAAAGGAAAAGTTACAATATTAGAACATTTTAAAAAATAATCAGTGTGTATATACAGCACAATTCTGCTAGAACAGCTGTCTTAGCAGCCAGTCAATTGCTGAAAAACTGTTTGAATCCAAAAGTCTTTCATGGTAGAAGAACGATGCTTCCAGACTAACTTGTCCTGGAAAGGGGTCCAGAATCCTGGGGCCAACCATCAAGAAGGCCCTCTCCTGCATCCACACCAGACATATCTGTCAAAAATGGGGAGATCAAGAAAAGTGTCTTTCCTAAATCTGTTAGAGTCCAGGGAAATTCATATGGGAGACTGTGGTCCCTGTATTATCTTTGTGTTCTCCCTAAAGTCTTACCAAAGGAAACATTAGACAGAACTACAGTACATTATAGTAAGCATAGAAAAAATGTTGAAATAAGTGTGTGCAATCATGAATCAGAAAATGAGAATCAATGTATCTTTCACTTTTCTATAATATCAAATGGAGTTAAATAAATGCAAAGCTACACAGACCCATATGACAAAATTCAATGTTTAAAAATGTTTGTGCTAAGCCAAATGTGGAAATAAACACCCTGATCACCTTTGTATTATATTTACCAAGTTATATTTACTGAGGCATGCACATCCAAATGGTTATAGCATTGAAAGTAACAGAGTTCAGAAGAACATATTTGGTTTCTGATCCATTAAGTGTCACTTCTATGGAAATCCACATCTGTAAATCATTTGGGTTGGATCGATAACTAAATTTGTCTCCTTAATTTCACAGAGAAATAAAGTTCGATTCAGAAAACACTTTTCTCATACAAATACTAAGAAAAACTAAAGGTCTGTCCTGCTTAGAGGAAATGTTTCATTTTAACTAAATAAGTCTATGCAATGCAGTCTCTTGTAACCTGGGCCATTTCCGCACTACACTCATAGCACAATTATTCCACTTTCAACATCCTATGGGATCCTGGGGTTTGCAGTTTAGGGAGGGGCTGGCAGGCCCCTCCGAAACTGCAAACCCCAGGATTCCATAGGATGTTGAAGGTGGAATAATCGCGCTATAAGAGTGTGGTGTGGAAATGGCCCTGCAGTTGGAAAGACATACTGAATAGTAGAAGATTCAGGACAATTTAAAGCAGAAGTGAGCACCTTGTGGGGCCCAGGGACCACTTTTAGCTCATAATTCCTTGTCCCACCTTTTAAGTCCTCAAACTTTTTTTAGTCTCTAAAATGGCAAATTGCCCCAGATACCTCTGAATATCTGCCAATTTGCACTTTCTGAGGTCTGAAAATGGCTGAGGGATCAGACACCTTAAGGAGACTATGTGGAGCTTTAGAGTCCTTCATGTGGCTCACGGGCCTTATTTTGCCTGTGTCTGTATTAAAGGAAACACTTCTTTACAGAAATGAAGGCCCTTTTCACATAAAGTTTCTGTAGCCCAAGGGCCCGTTGAGCATCGCGTAAATGGGAGCATTGGTCCGTACGACAGTCTCCCATTCACCTGATGCTCACAAGCCTAAAGCGGGGCGCGTGCGCGCATTTTCTTACTTTCAGCTCTAAGCTGAAAATACTGCGTGGTCGCGCAGTGCTCCCAGGGCCCTCGCACACTTACCTGTGCTGCAGTACATCAGACAAGTGGGCCAGTTGTGCTTCCTGCCTCAGCACCAGCCTGCAATTCCCTGGTTGCACTGCGGTAGGAAGAGGCAAAGCGCTTGCACGACGGTTGCGCGACCAGGAAACAAGCTGAGGGACAAAGCAGCAGGGAACCGGCAGCGTTCCTGCTGAGGTTTTTTGCGTGAGACACCCCCCACAGCCGTGCAAACACGTAATGTGCGAAAAGGGCCACATAGTTGAGCTGTGGACTCTCTTGTTATTAGATATAATCAGAGTCACTAACTAACTCTAGTATTTTGCCTATAAGTGAAATATTGGAAATTGGTCAGCAGTTATTCAATATGGTGGGATTCAGTTGCTTTTTCTTTAGGAGTCTTACAACTGCTTCTTTCAGGCATGCTGGAGCCCTACCTCTTTTCAGAGAAGCACTAACCCCTCCCTTTATACACTCAACCAGTCTTTCCTGTCTTATTTAATGACCAAGGAGAAGTAAGGATCTAATGTGTTTTTGCCTTTCCCAGGATCCTACCTTCGTCCTCAGGCTGTACACATTCAATACAACAAAACAGACAGATTGGCAAGCATGGGACGAAAAAATTGAAATGAAAACAAAATGAAATAAATTATCAGTGGAAAAGAAAAGAAAAAAAACAGTTTAAAGAGATTATCACAGGAAAATTTGAAAACTAATGAACAGATCATGCTGAAAGGAATATATATATTCCTATATACACGCATATATGCATACACAGACACACATAGTTGGATAGATAGATAGATACACACACACGCGAATGTGCACACACACACACACACACACACACGCACACATATTTTCTTGCGTAACCAAGAAATGTTGTTGGTTTTGAAGAAAAGTAGGGATAGAACAGCATTCCAAAAATTGTTGAAAAATGTGTTTCTTAAGTGTCAATAATCCCTGACAGGAAGAATCCTGGGCTCATGAGAAATGATGCAGTTCAGTACTTATTCAATTCCATTTCTTCTACAAAAAAGAGCATTATTTTTTTGTGCAGAAAATATAAATTCTTTGAAAAAAATGTTGAAAATATTTTTTGTTGAAAAAATGTGTGAATTTTGTGAAGTTTAAATGCACAACTATGCCACTTTTTCTCCCAACATAGCATTTTCCATGCCCAAAACAATATTGAATAGGCTTGTTTTCTTCACAGTAACACATATTCAAATTTTGCAAAGAATAATTTCCTAATTGTCAACAACCTTCCAACACTGTCAGTTTTCAGACACTGTCTTATTGCTGAAGGAATTTTGTTGAAACTTCCTGTTGATTTCTTTGAGAACAAAATTAGTGAAGAATTGCATTCCCAAAGAACAATCACATGTAGTGTGGTTACCCTACCAAGTAGAAGCCTCAACTCAAAAGGGGAAATTGTTAAGCAAGTGAATGATAAAGTGCCCAAAAGTTTTCCCTTCTGTTGCATACAGAAAGGGACAAGCAAATACACTTAAACTAAGTTGTTGTTTTTTTAAAAAAATGAAAATATCCAGTGAGTGTATCAAGCTAGAGTCTGTTTGTCCCCTTCAGGCCAAGTCAAAATGTTGCTGTATTTGGAAAATTAATCCCAATAGGCCTGATTGACACAGGTCCATAATCACAAATGATTGACTTCACTTCACATTGTTTGAAACTAAATATGTGACCCCAGAATGCTTCAGCTTCAGCCAGGATTCTGCATCCCAAAATAATCTAGCTAACTGACCTGAATGAATTGATGTAGATATTTGTAGTAATCATGCACACAGCTGTCTTTACACAGTCTCTTGTGCTGGCAGCTTCTGAACTTCCTAAATGGCTTTTAGCAGCCAGAAATGGTTCCACTGGCTTTTTGCCACATCCTGCAATACCCACAAATGCCAGCAACTGGCTGGCTTTTAGATGTGTCATAATTAACCAGCAGTCACATTTGGCACTTGCTTATTTTTAGGAAGGTGATGCAGTGGTAATATCTACTAAAAGCCTGAGCTGTTTATGTAGTTTCAGCTTCTTTTATCACATGCCATTCATTTCAAACATATTTCATTCACAGAAACACCTTACTTTATTTCACTGTGTCCACCATGTCATACTTCCTGTGGCCTCCAACTTGTCGCTGCTACTGCTTCATAACGAATAACATTAAATTTGGAAAATGTTATGACTTGTCTGGATCTCTCTGCTCTTTTCATCCCAATAACATGTACAACTAACGCACTTTTCAAATGTTGCTTGATAAAGATTGATAAGGAGTTATTTATTTCATTTAGAGAACCCTGATATACCACAAAGATAGCAGTAAGTGAATGACTAGAACAATCACTTATTGAATAACAGTGGTGAATTATTAGTCTGAATTTGTAGAGTCTCTGAGCAAATGCAAAATATTTTTTTGCGGAACTGAATCATTGAATCTTTTCCACCTCAATACTCCTTAAAAAGAAGTGTGGTCTTTAAAGATAACTGGTAGAGTGAATGTTTTACATGCATAAGACAAGGATCCCAAACTGAGTTTGTGGTATCTTCAGTTTACATAGTAAGGTTTATAACAAGCCCTTGCTGTATCACCTCACCTTAATCATATAATTCAGAGGAGGAGGAGGACCTTTTTTTGCTTTCTTTGTCACTATTTTCTCCTTTCCCAAATTCAGTTCTTTATCTATTCCACAAACTGACTTATGAAGCATTTAACCAGTGAGAAACAACCCTAACTTTTTCAATAGATGTTCTGACTCAGTCATGGTGAAAGTGTTATTTACTGCAGATTTTTCTAAGCTAGGCTTTGAAAAAACTCAAAACTATATTAATTGAATAATGGATAGAATATTCAAAAATATCTAGAAAGCAAGAAACCTCAATGAGAACAATCTTGGACTGATGAGAATCTTTGTAGTTCAGGATTTATTGTACACAAAAATTCAAATGTGTTTCTTTTGTACTCAAAACATCATTTTTTGTGGAAGAAACAGCTTATTCTGTACAGAAAACAATATTTTGATACAATTTTCGGTGCAAAACAGCAACATGCAAGTTTGGAAAAAAGACCAGAATTCTGAATAGGCTTTCAAAACTGTGTGGTTTTCAAAGTCTTTCCCACAAAGAAAAGAAAATTGTAGAAATTTCTTCTTGCTTTATCTAAGAAGAACCGTAGTGAAGAACTGAATCTCTAAATTAATATTGACCCTTTCCACATGGGGGAAGAACACGGGGTAACACAGGGTAGGACGGAGGTCGTCCCCACCGTGGAGCTAGGGCAGTTAAAAAAGTGGAAGTTCTAAACCTCAAAGCGCCCTCGTGCGGCCGCAGGGGTGGAGCTCCGTGTTTTATAAAGACCACATTTCAAGTGGTCTTTTAAAACTCACGCACGCTAGCCCGTCGCAGCGCCCCATTAAGAACTGCAGGGACACGCTAGCGCATCCCTGCAGAGCTGCCCGGGGGCGGACTTCCGGCTGGCGCACTGCCCTGATTGGCAGAGTGCTGCCAGAAGCCGCCAGCCGCCATTTTGGGTGCTGCCGGCTACCGCCGGCCGCCGCTGGCTGCCGCTGATGTTTAGAGCGGCGAACGCGCGCTGCTCCCTGTGGGGACGGAGCCTCCCGCTGCAAGGTAAGCTCCGTCCCCACATGCGCTGCCCCATTTGCTCCCGTTTTGCCACTCCCCATGTGGAAAGGGCCTTTATTTACCAGGTCATTCTTGATATAAGACATATGGCTACAAGAATCAAACTGTAGGCACCAGCAATCTTTTTTCCAATATCGAAACTGGAAGGGGACAAGGAACAATAGGCAGACTTTTTTCTTTTTCTTTTAATGTTAGAGTAGCTTCTTCAATAGTCCAGTATTCTATGGAAAAAGAATGTCTAGATAAGTGCAAATGATCTTCATAGCCATTCCAAAAATATTTCTCACATTGTTTTTGTTGTGTGCCTTCAGGTCATTTCTGACTAATGGACACCCTAAAGTGAACTTATCACAGGGTTTTCTTGGCAGAATTTGTTCAAATGGGGTTTGCTATTGCCTTCCTCTGAGGCTGACAGTGTGACTTGCCAAAGGTCATTCATTGGTTTTCCATGACCTAGCAGGAATTTGAACCCTGGTCCATACTGTCCTAGTCCAACACTCAAACCACTACACTACACTGGTTGTCAATTTCTCCCATTACTGTTAAAAAATAATACAGTGCATGGAAAGAATGAGTTTTCACTCTGTTCAGGTGGCTGAAATAAACATTACACAACTTAGTCTGCCTCTGAATTAATGGGGTCTAGCACAGGGTCATATACAAATTCATAACATTTGTCTCCTTTTTCAGTCTGAGCGTCTTAATGCTAAATGAATAAGCAACTTTAAAAAAAAAAGTAAATAATCACCAGGTGATGTGCCTCTGGATGTGAAAGGTGCTGAAGGAGATTCTGTGAGAAAAGAAACAATTGCAAGGTCAGAAAGAGAGCATAGAAAGCTAACTAATTAGTTGCACTAGAGAAAATATACACTCGAGAAGAATTAGGCATACTTCATCCAAAGCCAAAAATAAAACAGTACAGTTTTGTTCATATGTGATCTTAGACATATGTATGTAAGTATCTTCTTCGTGCATCTGTTACCCTAAGTTCATTAATTCAACCCATTGGTACTTTCTTGAAAAATCATTAGAACAAACAAACAAACAAAAATATAAAGACATATTGGCATTATCAATTACACATCTTTACACTTCATTCATTACAACACAGTTGTACTAGGTTCACTACAGAACTGATGGCACAACTGTGGTGTAGTGTTGTTTCCAAAGTGAACCTGTGTTTCAGTTAAATGGAAAATGTTTCAATTGTGAAGTGGAGTTCTACTGTTAGCCAGAACTAATAATTAAATGGATTGATCTATTCTTATCTAGTATAGACACTGTTAGGCATACAAATGTTTCCATATATTTAGCACAATGAGGGATTCCAGCCTGCATGGTTAAAACATTACAAAATGTTCAGAACAGGGATACTTTTTATTTGCATAATGCAGTCCTAATCTGAACATATTTAGCCTATGGGGGAAATATCGTTCTTTTTAAGGGTAATAATTTTGTTCTCATAGGCAAACACTAATAATTTATTCATAGTTCTGCCTAGTATAAGAAAGTACTTGAAAATTTTCAAGGATCATTCACAGCTCAGAATTTATTCAGGAAAAAGTACTTTTTCTGCATAAAACAACAGATTCTGTAAAATAATGTTGTTTGCGTGCTCAGGGCTGAGAGGTGTAGTGCAAGGAATAAACCAGGCCACACACTGAATCTGGATGAAAATGGGCCACAACTTTATTGGTTACAGCAAAAACAAGGTTGCACTGTGTAAGGGTCTGGTTCCCAGCATTGAACAACCTGCTTGTTGACCGATGAGACTGAAAACCCGAAGCCAGACTGCCAGGTTTGAACCATCTGACACCCCAGTAGGGCAGGGATGCAGACACCCAATCCATGTCGTGTGTCCGCTGCTGACCCTGCCCTCCTGGCAACCACCTCCATCCCCAGGCCCCAGTGACCTAGTGATATAACAGACCCGGATCCAGGACCCATGCCAACCGCCTTAAAGTTGTGACAATAAAAAGCAAAGACACAACCTAACTACAGTACACAGGATGCAACAAAAGAAAAGGAAGGGCGAGTGGGAGGGATGATGTGCAGAGAAGAACTGAGCTCTGGGGAGAGGAGAGCTTGGAGAAATACAAAACACCTGGACCAGAGGGAAAACATCCTAGAGCTCTAGCCTGGGCAGAAGCAGCCAATCAATTCAAACCAGGTTTGAACTGACTGGCTGGGAGATTTAGCTGCACAAAGGTTACTGGGTATGAGGAAGTACCCAGCAGGGCTGGGCACATGGCTGGGCAGCTGCATGGCATACCAGGCCAACTGAACAGCCCTAGGGGACGCCGTGGAGGCAGCAGCAGCACCAATGCCATCTCAAGCCACAAATGTGCCGCCCAGTAAGTCGGGCAGCTAACTTTCTGCTAAAAAAAAAAAAATGGTTTCCCTTTAGGAAAAGAGATAGCCTTCTGCTTTATGTAAAGAAAATAATGCTTCTTTAGAAAAAAAAGTCATTTTCTACACACATGCACGCAGACACACAAAATGTGAGTTTTTGTGCATATTAAATCATGAACTACAAAAATTCCCATTTTCAGAATTCTCTTGTCAGGATTTCTCATCACTTAGGCAATACTCTTTTTAGGGTGATTTGAATATTTATGATTTTTTAAATATTTTTTTAAATAATTTAAATAATTCAGGGTTAGTCAGCTTAAGATGGTATGTAATGACTACGATTAGTATGTCACAGAACAACAACTGCCATTCTTTGTTTTTGTTTTTTTGTTTCTAAATATTAAACACACACACAAAAATAGCAGGGAACATAAAAATGTAGGCAAAGATAGCGTAAAGGAAGAATTTGCTGAGCAGAAGTGTAATGCATAACAAACACTTAAGGGTCTATGGAAAGCTAAGAGAATGCATGTGAATATCACTAAGCATTCCTCTAGAGTTCAAGCATGAGAGGTGAGGAGAGGACAAATACAGCTCTAATATAGCTATGAGGAAAAACAATCCAGTGTCATCTGAGCTTTGATTCACAATAGTTGTCTTATTCTAGCAATTAGGAGGAGGTTAACATGACCCATATCATTCATTCAGGGATACATGGGAAGAAGGAAGGACTGTGCCTGTTACCCCCCTCTATCATCAGTCACATGCTTATCAAGACATATAGGCACATAGGGCTCTTCAATGGAGGATTTTCTGAGTGCCCTCTCCTTATAGAAGCAGCCTACACAATATAGATCTGCATAGATATATTGCCTAATAATAATTATTAATAATAATAATTAGTCATACTGTGCCCGGTTCATGTTCATGTTCCCTTTTATTAAATTGTATGTCTGTTCAGTGCAATTTCTTCATCAGTCTGTTTGTCTGTCTGCAATGCGTGTGTGTTTGTAATATACACATTTTATTCTGAGGCAAGAACTGCATCACAAAATTTAGAGAAATGTGCTGTATAAAGGATAACTGCATCCCCATCCTAGTACATCAGTATAATGGACCATTACACTAACCTAGGATACCTTTTTAGGTGGTATGCGGCAATTGCAGAGAGACTCAAGACAAAACCACTACCAGGGTAAAAAAAATGCCTTTCCAGCTCCCAATTACTTTGGGACTTGGAATCCATCTTTCTCTCTTGACAGACATTGTTTTACTGCTTTCCCTCTGTTGTTATTCCAGAACTCATGCCCATTCTAGCCTTGCCACTGTCTGTCATTGCTACCAGTTATACTGACGTAGGCCCTTTCCACATGGGGTAAGTAGTACAGCGTGGTGCGACCTCTGACGGAGGTCGTCTGCACTGTGGGAGCGGACTGGGTTGGACTACTTGTCGCAGTTCCGCACCTCACTCCGCTCTGGAGTGACCCAAAGTGGTCGTGCTGCATGCTTTTTAAAAACCTGTTTATACAGGTTTTTCAAAAGCACAAAGCTCGCCACTCCGTGCCACTCTGTTCCCTTACTCTGGTGCAGATTTGCAGGAGTGCACCAGTGCGTGCCTGCAGATCTGCCGGGGGCGGGCTTCCAGCTGGTGAGCTTCTCCGGTTGGTGGAGAGCTTCCGCCAGCCAGAAGCCGCCATTTTGGATGCCAAAGCCACCATTTTGGACGCCGGAGGACTGCGGAACAGCCAGCTCGTGCTGCCCTGCATGGGGACGGATTTACCCAGCTGCTGGTAAGCTCTGTTTCAGCCCGTTTTCACCCATTTCCCCCTCCACGTGAGGAAAGGGCCATAGTTACCCACAAAAGGTTACCCACTAAGAAAATGATCACAGCCTAGGTCAGTTCATTATCATCTATGGATATTGCTGATCCTTCACATTGATGGAAAATTGTAGAGTTATGGAGAGATATTTCAAATGCACATGTCCAGGGTCCTATCCAATAGGAACAAAGCCACTTGCTTGCAATGTGTTCATGAATAGATTGGACAAGGAATCATATAAGAACCATTATTGTGGTTATCCTTCAGCATATACTCATATAAACACTTACAATATATAAAGTAGCCACATTTGGCTTCAGTTAGTAACAATGCCCGTAACTGGAAATCTCTTTGCTAGGTATCAAATACTTAGATCAAATACCAAGATCAAGGCTCTCTCACACACCCTTTACTTAACAGACCGTGTAGTTCTTTGCCCATTATTTTGGCATAATGCCTTGTTTGAATCAACAGGACTTACTTTTGAGTAATCATCAATTTGCACAAGTGATCAATATCACTTACAGGACTCTTATGCTTGAAGTGAACATATATACATCATTATCTTCCTTGTGTTTCAATAAATGTTTCCCCCTTTACCTTTCAGCATACATAATTTATTCTCTGCTGCATTAAGAAGCTCACTGTAATATAAGAAAAGTGTCAAATGAACAATTACTGCAGTTTGGTTAAAAATACTGTCTGAATATTACTCCAAATTGCTAGTCAATAATTTTCAGCTATAAACAACCTTCTCTACCACCCCCCTCCCATTTATAAGGACATTTACAGGCAGCAAATTTGGAAAAAGGGAGGAATTTCAATATCCCGCCCCCCCAACAAGGGTGAAATTTTTGAAATGTTTGTATGGAAGCTTGGTATATGGTAGTGGTAGTGGCATCTTTAACAACAATGATACATTTGAGGAATGCTGCAGAAAAACACAGGGCATCAGTCAGTGGCCCTTTCCGCACAAGGGAATTAGAACATGCCAGTGCGTCCTATCATGGAGATCATCTGCACCTTGGAGCGGACTGGGTCTGGACTATTTACCTTAGTTCCGCATCTCAGTCCGCTCCAAAATGCCCCCAAGTGGTCCTCCAGCGCGCTTTTTGAAGAACGGAAGAAAACCGGTCTTTTATTTTCTGGAGCACACCATTGTGTTCCTGCTTACTTGTGCAGATGCGCAGGTTTGCACCAACGCAAGCCTGTGATCTGTAGAGGGCAGGCTGTAGGCGTGGCAAGCTTCAGCGGTTGGTCCGGACCCGGAAACAACCAGAAGCCACCATTTTGTCAGCTGGAGAAGCGTGGATCTAAGACGTTGCACTGCTCCGATTCACCTTGGACCAAACAGAGAAGCCCCGCAGAAGGGCTTAAGAGAGAGTCCGCATTACTGTGGACCCAAAAGAAGCAGTAACTAATGGCACAGAGCGATTCCTTCACCTTGTGCGGAAATGGCCAGTGTCAGCTGAGAGGAAATCTACTGCTGTTGTTCCTCCAGTGGTAATCTCTACAACTCTTATGAAGAATATTTTCTCCTCCCCTATCAACCCCCTCTCAAGTTTTGAGGAGCCAATTCCCTAAAACGCAGCATCCAAACACGAATCAAAGAACATGAAAGACACTGCAGACTGATCCACCCAGCAAAATCAGCTGTAGCAGAACATGTTATAAACCAACCTGGATACAGAATGCTTTTTGAAAGCACAGAAATTCTGGACCATTCTGACAACTGCTATGTCAGACTACACAGAGAGGCCATTGAAATCCATAAACACACGGACAATTTCAACAGGAAAGAGGAAACTCATTGGCTACCATTACTGAAGAACATTAAATCAAGACTCAAAAATATGCCAATGAACACCACCCAGATTCTGGTGGTCTCTCTCCGGGGAACAATACAATGGGTTGCTAATATACTTAATGCACTATTATGCATATCCCCTGATTAACAATATACCCTGGAGGATATCCCATTTAACAATAGGCCATCACATAGGCCAACTGTAACACATGCAAATTCCTCCCTCCCTCTGTCTCACTTCCATGCCACCAGATCCTCTGAAAATGCCAGCCACAGATGCAGCTGAAATATCAAGAGAAAATACTGATAGAACACGGCCTCAAAGCCTAGAAAACCCACAACAACCTAAGACAGTGTCAATTTCTCCCACATTCCAACATTTTAACACTTGGGCTCTTTCCATACCAAATATAAATTGTAGTAATCATTTCATAAACAAACTAGGGAAAAGAAAATCCATGTGCACCAGCAAAATTAAGTTATACTTGCATGTGGACCTCAAGGGTCATTTCTATAGGCCCAGAAACCCCGTCCTTCCTGCCCTCCAATTTACTTATTTATTTATATTGTTTCTGGAAAAAAAGTGTATTACTGTGATTACTGTGATTCGCAGATTCTTTCTTGGTCCTCCATTTTCAGAATTTCTTGGTATTCATTTTGGCCCCAAGGATATCACAAGGGCTGAAAAATGTCATTTGGATCTCTTTGAACCACCCACCCCCACTTCATAGTTTATGTATATGTCTGTTTTATTGTATTTTTAATTGTAGTAAACTTTTTAGCTTTTTTAAAAAATAGAAATTGAAGAAGTAGCAGAAAACATTGGAAGTCTTTAGCAACACCAGAAAGAATTCTAAAATAAACAAATAAATAAATCCATCCATTGCACTTGCTCTGCGAAAAAGGACAAAAAAAATTATGAAAATTTGGGAGGAAAAACAAAGAAACAAAGAAAAAGTAGAAGAACAGTTATTGGGAAGGTCAAAAAATGCATATTCAGATGTATTACCGTACGCCAAAGGAACTCCTCAATCAAGATGAGATTCTGCTCTGATCAGTATGGTTATATTTTCATATCACATTTTTTACATGTGCTGTAGTAAAAAAACAACTTTATTTTAGAACATTTGAAAGTTGTTGGCTGACTCTTCTTCTCTGCATAGTTTAGTTTAGTATATAGTATAGTTTCTCCCTCCTTTACTGCAGCCTCTTCTATCACACACATTGGACACACATTTTCTGCAAGATCTTTCCAGTTTGTAAGAAAGGCAACATTTCCTTCATTATCGTCCTGCAGATAATATTGATCTTTGGCAAAGAAGGAAAATAATAACTTTCATGTGCACCACAATATTCATTTTCTATTTCTTCTGTCTTCCCCTCCCTGTCTCCTTCCTGTCTCTCGTTCTCTTAGGCCCTTTCCACAGCTTACCTCTGTCCTGGTGGCATCTGGTGATGATGATGACAGCGGCTCTCCCAGGAGAGGAGTACAATGGAGTGCACCTCTCTGCACTGGCTACCTATGGGAACCAGGAAGCACAATGGTCACACCTCTTCTTTCAGCAGTGCAGCTGGGCACTGTCTCAGGCTGCACTGGGGCAGGAATTGCAGCCATTATACTTCCAAGACCTCCATAGCAAAGGTAAGTGTGGCCGTGCAATGGGAGGGTGGTACAATTGCTGGTCACTGACAGGGGAAACCTGCCAATTATTTGTGGCATGATTGCACTGCCTAGGAATGAGAGAATAATGGGTCTGGAACAACATTGTGCGTAAGTGTTGTCCCAGCACAATCCTTCTCTCGCCCCCACGGGCGGTTCGGTATGTCATATGCAAAGACTCTTTTTTTCTTTCTCAGTTTCTCTGTCTCTTTGTGCAATATTTTAGAAACACCATCATTATATACTTCTGACTTGCTTGCAATAAGATGTAGTTGGTAGCTGGTGGTGAAAATCTGCCACATGTTATGGGACTGCACTTGGGCTTTCATTCTGCTTTCTGTTGTGCGACGGGGCTGCATGCATACTCTTTTCCAAAGGGAGAATCAGATTGAGAGAGAGAGAGAGAGAGAGAGAATGTGCAAGTGGTTTCTCCAATAAATATCTTCAGAAATTTTATCATCCCAAGCCTATAGATTTCCAGCTAAATGAGTCTTCAGTTGAAGATAGATATTAGCATTCTTCATGCCAATGACCAGCACTCAAAAGAGGAACAGGATAGAGCATCCAAATGGATTAAAAAGATCAGAAGTCCAGATCTTGTTCCTGTCGTTTCCAATTTTATTTTGGGGATTCATACACATTTTTAATATTTTCTGTCAGCTCTCAAAGACTTTTTATACCAGCTCAGGAAGAACTACTAGATGTTCAGAGCTGCCCAGCAGTGGAATATGCTGCCTCAGAGTGTAGTGGAGCCTCCTTCTTTGGAGGTTTCTAAACAGAGGCTGGATGGCCATATGTTAGGAGTGCTTTGATGAGTGTTCCTGCATAGCAGGGGGTTGGACTCGACGGCCCCTGGGGTCTCTTCCAACTCTATGATTCTATGATCCCCAGCTTGGTTTATTTAACCTAGTAAAAAATCAGAAAGAACAGGAACAAAATCTGTGACTTTTCAATCAGTCCGGATGTACCAAAAGGCACCAAAACTTCAGCCGTTCCACATGACAATGCCATCTCAGCATAGGAACACAAAAGGAGTGGGACTATGACAAAGCTTCCACATGATGTCATTGTGGTCCCACCCCTCTCGCATTGCCAGCCAGCATGATCACGGGCTATATCATTGATGGAAAAATTCCATCAATGATTCCTGATCATGTGAGCCTTCCATTACACCCAGCCATGTAAAAGGGTCAGAAGCATGAACTACACACTTATGCCCCTACTGCAGCATTAGAAGAAGCCCAGCTGCAGTCCAGAAAGACCAAGTCTGTCGCTCATGCTCCTTTTGCAGGCAGGCAGTCACATGTGGAAAGGAGCTTTGGCAACACATTCCCATGCTGACAGAGGTGCTGCTGGGATTGTGATGGCACTATGCAGGAGAGTGTCGTCGTGTGGAAAAGGCCTTCTATACCTCTAGATTTCAAAGGTTCTTGACCATGAGGCATCTCTCTAACACACGTGAAACTTGATTGTCAAATTTCTCCCCAATGTTGCATAAGCTTCTGCCATCATAAATAGTAAATTAACCCCTTGTTGGCTGTAATAGCTTGGTTTATGGTAACTAGATAATATGTGTGTATGTGCCTTTCTGTTGCCTTTTGACTTATGGTGAATTTCATGGGTTTTTTCTTAGGCAAGTAATATTCAGAAGTAGTTTTGCCAGTTCCTTCCTCTGAAATATAAACTACCGTACTTGGTAGTTATTGGTGCTCCCTCACCCAAATAATAACCAGTACTATCCCTCTTAGCCTCCAAGATCAAGATTATCATGGAGGAGATCATCAGGCCATAGCTGACTATGTGATGTGTTTCTTAGTGGACTTTATTATCTCTGCCTGCTTCTTTGAAAAGGTCACTTTAGTCCAGTTCCCCTTTTCAGGCCCCAGCCAAGTCCAAATATAGACTCATGCTCCTGTGGGTTGCATCCACAATTTTTGCACTTCTTCCAGAAAAGCATTCCATAACATTATCAAGCCCTTAAATAAAACTGTATTTACTTTTTTTGCATTTTACTACCTCTATAGTAATATTTCATCATAGCCAGATTAGATACAACCAGAGCTTGGGAAATATACTTTTTGGACTACAACCTCTACACTGAGAGATTCTGAATGTTTTGGCTTACAGAATTTCTATTCTCCAAGCTCTGGAGACCAGCACTTACATTATGGAAATGGCATCTAGTCAGAAAACTGGTGCCTAGCCCTTGTTGCCCATACACCTTCCATCTTTGTTCCTTAGGGCAAACTGTGTCAGTTTTTCAAGAAAGGTTTGAAATCTGTGAAATCATATACAGTGTGATTTAGAAGTTCCACAATGGTCAAAGGAATTTACTTCCAGGTTACTGAAAATAGAACCATGTCCTAAATATTGAACCTCATCGTTCAATAGAGGTGTTTAGTGAGCATTCATGTAACCCAGGTTTCATTTATTTCTAGAGTCCAAGAGAAATGTTCTGCAGGGATACAAAGAAAGCTTTGAAGGTGGCATTATTAGAGGGATGGAGAATGTCTAAGCAATAGAAACTTTTTTTCTTTTTTTCTGATTTGATTGCCAAATTATATGCATATTAAAAGATCACAAGGATGAAAAATAAATTTTAGGGTTTTTTTGTTTGTTTTTTAATGTTTTCTTCCTAGAGATTGAGAAATGTGATGTCATATTTGGAAACTGCTTTATGAAGACTTTTTCTTTTTTTTTTAGATTTTGCATTTCTTTGTGCACATATTATCCACTTTTGAAAGGACAGGAGAACAACATAACATGATGTTGTTTAGCCAAGAGTATTGTTCTGTGAGATGTAGCGTGTATGTACACACACACACACACATATACATATATATATACACACACACAGTCAAGTGGAAAGGTACCGACTGTAACCCCTGTTTGTACCTGGTCATGGTGAGGTTTTCCAAAATTCTGAAAAAAAAATGTGTATACCCACATGAATTCAAAACTAACCACTGGTAGAATGGTGTTCTGCGTCCCAAGCCATAAACCCACAGCTGCTCAGTTATGGAAGTCTTCATCATTTCATTATAGTGATCATTCTTGGGAAAGCAGGCATAAGATTACTAGCTAGGAGGTTATAAAACATAGAATTGACAACATATTTTTTTTGAATATGGATGAACATTGCACACAAAAGTAACCAAGAAAAGTCACTTTCTATTACCTGTAAAGCAACTTTGAAAGCAATTATTTGCAGTGCAAAACCAGCTGCATGAGAAATGACTGCTTTTTGTGCCTCACATATGATTTTCAGAATTTGCCAAAAATTTGACTAATATTCAAATTGTTATTACTGTTGTGTACCTTCAAGCTGTCTCCAGTTTATGGTGATTCTAAGGCAAACCTATCACGGGATTTTCTTGACAATATTTGTTTGAGGGTGGAGTCCCCTTTGCCCCTCTCTGAGACAGAAAGAGTGAATTGCCTAAAGTCAACCAGTGGGTTTTGATTGCTAAGGGGAGATTCAATCCCTGATGTGCAGAATCTTAGTCCAATATTCAAACCACAACACCACACTAGTGTTCAGGCACGTAAATCAACAGAACTGGAATATGGTCATTTTAATTGTTCTCCATTAATTGTCCCCATCAATACTTGTAATTCTTAGAAAACATTGCCTCTAAGCTGTTTGAAAAGCAAATTACTTGGCAAAGTCTTGTGCCCTTGAGGCCCCATTAACTAGCCCCTAAATATTTGAACTTCAGTGTTTCCATCTGATGCCACACCTTTATGATCCTTTCAGATTAAACCACTTCTGCTCCCTGAGAGAGAGAGAGAGAGAGAGATGTCATTTTTCAACTGACATTAACAATTAACAAGTGTCTTTTTCAAATGTCATTTTATTGCACACTGTGAGGATGCATGGTGAACTGTAAAGATAGACAAATCAGACTGTCTGAGAGCTGTTAAACACTTCATAAATCTTCACAGTGGATTTGCACAAGGTACCTTACTAAAGGTCTTCACAGTCTATGATCTCTCTGTGTTACAACATGAAGTTATATGCTGTAAATTCAGGTAAAAAATGTTATAGAAGTCAGAAGTACATAACATAACCCTTTGAGCCCCTTCAAGTTCAACATTGGCTGGGAGCCAGAGACCATACACACACATGCAGAACCAGCCACACAGAACAGCCTTTCATTTAGACATCAAAAATCAAGATGTATGTGAAATTTTGCTTAAAGAAGGCCAGCAGGTAGATGTTCATGGATGCAGCTGTGTAGTAAGAAGAACTTTCATGACAAAAGTGTTGGCCAGAGGGATCTCTGGCTGGAGAAATGTCCACTGGATTACAGCAGAGGATTATCCATTAGGGTCTGGATTTTATTTTTTTTCTTTCGAGGAAACACATTGTGAGTGGGAAGGACTGAGGGACTAACATCTTTTTCCTTTGCCATGAAATGCAGCTGTTTGAATGTGAAGATCTGACAACTACATACTGGCAACCTATTTTGTAAAAGAAAATCTTTAAATAAACCCTTGAAGTTATGAAAGTGAATAATTCTTCTCATTAAAACAGAACAATGAAGCCTCTTCAGACACCTTCTCTCTGCAATTAAGAGCTGAGTAAGTGTTTACCCCATAAGATCAGGACAAATAATTTTGAAAATTGGGAATGGACATCTGTAAAAGAGAGTAATTAAGGATCTAAGTGCATATATCTTGGAAATAAACTAAATTTCATCTTGTTTGTAAGACTGCATTAGATTTTAACAAGGATTTCTTACAATGTGAGAAATTACAGATGTTATCTATTTCATTTTGTTAATACTATCTTACTGGTGGCTTTCAGCTAGATGAGATTAAAATGATGTTACTCTGTTTACTGGGGGTCCCAGGAGGGACTCCAAAATGTTCTCAACTATAGGTGGGGAAAATTAGCTCAGAGCACTGCTTTAGCCTTACGAGAGGTAGGGTAACTTAGCAGGATCTTGTAACCCAGTGTCTATGGGGTCAGGCCAAGTCAAAAAGCAGACCAGTTTGAAAGTAACGAATGGTCTTTATTAAATACAGGCACACAGTGTAAGCAACACATGCACACAGATAACTAAGGAAAATAAAAGTGTGAGTAAGATAGTGGGATTTTCAGAGGGATAGTTGGTTCGGGTGATACAAAACCTGTTCCTGAAGCCCGGAAGAAGATAGAGAGTGATGCTGGGGTTTGGTGTGGCTCAGCACGTGGAACTGAGGGGAAGCTCATCAAGCAAAGCGGCAGCAAGGTGGTCTGGAACTTGGGAGTGATCTGAAGAAGGTATCGGAATCAGGGGTTTTTATACGGAGAAGTTTGACTGCAGGCTATGCCTTACTCGTGGACAACAATGAGTTTTGGGTGCAAGACAATGTCTCCGAAAGGTCACAATTTAGCATGATGGAATCAGATTCGAATTAACAATGGTGTAGCCAGTATGTAAATGCACCATGCTTGACAGTGGATGGTTCAGCCTTTGTCAAGTTGCCTGCTCGGGGCAAGGAGCCTTTTGTAGGTAGCACATGTACATAATGTGGTGCTTGCTGGGGAGGTCCCTGAAGCTGCGATCGGGCTATTTCTGGCTTGCCTGTATTGTTTGAGAATATTTCAGCAGTTAAGTGCCGAACCTAGTTTTGTGCTTGTCCGGAGGCCTCACAAACACATGGAGAAGGGTGGTATGGTAAGGTCGAATTATGATATCAAAGTGATATCGGGTGCTATTGCCAGGTAGGCCTAAACTGCAGTAACAATGAGATGTTAACCCTGAAATTTCTAAATTGGATGAAAGGTAGAAACTTCTTAGGATTTCTCTAAAACTTTTTTACCTTGGATGATGGGGGAGCTACATGTAGAATTCATAAACTTGAAGAGGAATATGATAGAGGCCCTGAGGAATGAGATCAGATCATGGAAAAACTGTGGTGAGATGTGAGACAAGAGGAGGAGAAAGAAGTTAGCAATGTGGAAAGGAAGAAGACTGAAAATGTATGGAGAGACAAATTCAAGTCAAGCCAATGAAGGGATAAGCTGGCTACTGAACTGGGGAAGATATTCAGCTGAGAAGCTTGGGGAGGTAGGGAGGCAGTAGAAGGATAATCTGATTTCTAAGTAAACTACTTTGATGGTTGTATGAAACAAAATTGATTTAGTCTTATGGTGGAAGGGGTGAGATAAAGATGATAAAAAGAGGATCTGTTTTGGGACAACTATTCTAAAACACCAAGTGGGAAGGAACCCAAAATATTAGGAAAGGGCAAGAAAAGGAATTTGAGAAGCTGTAAGGTCAAAGTCGATAGACTTTTTACAAGGGAAGAAAGGGGTTAAATTCATAATTAAATAGATTTGGCTGAAATTAGGTATTGAAGTGTTTACAGATATAAAGCAATGAAAACTGAATTTGGTAAATAAATGCTGTAAAGGATATTGCAATATAAATCAGTGTAGAAATATTTGGATTCAGTGATGCCATTTTATATGTAATAGATCTGTAGTTTTAACCAGTGAAAATATTAGTTAATCAAGTTAGCAAGTAGCACTTAGGATTAATGTCTTCTCAAGAACTAAATGCTTTGCTTTTACGCCAGCTTTTGAAGACTGTTCCTGTCAGCCTAACCAGTACAGCAGTGTTCAGATGGGAGCAGTAAGAGAAACACTGTGAAGCAGATGCCACAATCTATGCTACAAGATGCTCTGACTTCCCCACTCAGAGATCATGTCCTCAGAGATCAAACAGTAGTGTCCTTTTAGAAGGGAAGGGAAGGCAGCAGCAAGGAAAGGAAGGGAGAATCAGTCAGCAATGCTGGTTTTGGTCTGAGAAGAACAGTTCAGTAATTGGCAGTAGATGGGGTGTTCTTGGCATGGAGAAAATAAATTCCACTGTATGGTCAGTGCTAGGCAAACAGTGGTAAGCTGGAAGCAGTAGGTTAACAGCAGTGGTAAGGAATGGATCATGGAAGCAGTATTATACCATAAGTGGCATATGTGGTGTGGTCATGGTCTATAGGTTTGTCGCCCTTGATCAACATACTTAAATAAAGCACAGTTGGGCAAAGTGAACCATAAGCCCCTTCTGGGCTCCTGGGGGGGGGTCACTTTTCAAAATATTTCAAAATATTTCAAAAATGCCCCCAAATGCCCTCTAGGGGTATAGAGAGTATTTTTTTTGATCCCTCTGGTAATTTTTTTTTAACACAGGAATTAAACAAGAAGTAAATTCTACTTGTTTTCCATTGTTTAAAAAAGTCCTCTCATGGGCCTAAAATAGCCCAGAGGGCTGTGAAAACTTGCTTTCAATGATCCACACATACCATAGAAAACAGTTTGGAGCATTTGGGGAAAATTTTTATTTTCATCTTTTGTGGAGGGTACAGTAAGAAATGTGGTTGTCCAGGGTCTCATAAGGGTCTAGCATTTTTCCTTCTCATGTTGCCCTCTGTCACAATTTAATGTCAGAAAATTCAAACACAGAGGAATCAGATTTACAGGAATTTATGGTTCTTGATGAAGGTGACCTCTCCAAGTCTGAAGAGCCTGGAGGCTGAGATGGTGTGTGTGTGTGTGTGTGTGTGTGTGTGTTCCCTAGTAGGAAGTGGCAGGCACTGAGGATGGATTGCCTTTCTTAGAAGATTGTCAAAGAGATAAGGAGAGACTATACCAATTCCAATGGCTGTTAAATAGGAAATACTGACCCATTAAGCATCTGGTGCCTGGAGACAGCTGCCTATAAATTTCCTTGCAGCTCCCTGGCATCTTTGTTGTTTGTAACAATTTTGTCTTGGTAACTGGTAGTACCCTTTGCCATAAGTGTTTTCTTGACCTTGGACTGGGTATGATTGACAACTCTGTTTTACTTCTTGCTAGATTCATTTATCTGGACTACTGCATTGTTCTAATGAGTTGAACTGGCTGATGACCATCCTGTAGTTTCTCTCTTCAACTTGCTAGATAAACTGTGACTGACCTGGACTAACTATCCAAAAGCTTCTGTTTTTCAGCCACTAGATTCCTGGGCCACTTGCTGACTGGAGCACAGACACCTTCCTTGATACAAAGAGATGGACGTAGAGAGAAAATCCAATCTCCTTTCACATTAAAATGAACAAATAATTGTTAAGAGTGCTTTCATTCTTATTATCACTCTATTATTTTTACACCATAATAAATGAAACAAAATGATGCTTTAAAATTTTTTAAAATAAATTGTTTCTATTAAAGTTTAATCAACTAAATACAGACATACTCGTTAACATATACTGCTATGAGAAAAGAAGACAAAAATAATTACAATAGAAAACTTTCCAAAGTAACTGAATGTATCCTCTAAAAAAAGAATAAATTCCCCTACTGAGTGTAATTCTTGTTTCTAATGCGACTATATTACGCTGCCAGTTTTATATATCAGGAAGGGTGTTAGACTTCCAGTACCTTAAAACCAATCTTTTTTAAATTACAGAACCATTACATAACCCTAATTGTGCATCTTTTTTTTAAAAAAAAAAAAACAACCCAAACCATGGGGATCTATCAACAATAGTCTGCAGGCATGAGAAAGAACAGATGTTCCTTTATTCCCCTTTCTTCTCCTCTCTCTTTTGTTAATTATAGAAACAATATTTATATGCATGTGTGTGTATATGTGCTAAAATGACTGGGAAACAAGGAAAGACTGGAAGGTCTTTCCTAATATTCACAGAAGGCATTTTTGACCCATATTTGACCCATGTCCCTCTTCTGTAACCCTCTGGACATTGTCACAGAAGCTAAGGTGGCCAGTTTCTTTCATCCTAGTATAAGGTTAACATATATTACTCTTGTTTAAGTGTAACCCCATTCCATTGAAAGTAACAGGGACTGATGAAATGTCTATTCTGGCCATCAAAAATAGTGCCCAAAAGCTCCTGAGATATTGTAGGAACAAAAAATGACCCACCAGATCTCAGAGTGTGACCATTCTTGAACTAACGGATAACATTGCAAACAATGTAAGTCATACCATTGCACTTGTACAAAAAATGGTTAAAACTGTGTGTGTCTCACCCAAGACTCTATGGGGGTTGCAACGGACTACAACATGGTGGTGCTGGGAAGAGGATACTTCCTATTTTTTATAAAATGAAATTTCTGCTAAAAACAAACTGTAGAGGATACCCGCCTGGACCTGGAGAATTGTGCTGTCTTCCTCTTTTTCTTTTTTCTTTTTTTGAGAGGGGTGGGTGAAATATGGGTAGGAAATAAAGTTTTGCAGGGCGACTGCAAAAATTGCCCTCTGGGGTTCCCCCCAGTGATTTACACTATTTTCATTTGGTCATTTTTTTAAAAAAGAAAGAAAGAATAGAGGTTTAAGTATTATTTCTGGGAGAAGACTAGTTGTAGGATGAAAATATTACAAAGCTAATTAGTAGCAGCTTTTGGCTGTTCTTCCTGTCAACATCAATAGGTAACAGAAGGTCATTGAAAGGTAAAAGAACAAATGAAAATGGGGAATATTTGAAAGTATCTGCTGCACCTTCCTTCCTCTTGGTATAGCAAAGTGAGAGAGATTGTAGAAGAAAGTGATATGACAGTGAATGCAGACAGACAAAGACAATGAAGACATGACCAAAAATGTAGCAGCTATAGCAAGGGTAGAGAAAAAAAATACTCTTTATATTTTTTATCATCAGTTTCCAGAAGTGCCTCGTTGCATGGTTTATGTCAACAAGTTATAGGAACTGTATATAAAATACCTGGAGGACCAAATTCCTTCCCATCTTTTTTTGTACATGGTATGATAAGATACTGTCCTCACATACTGTTGCCACACCAGATAATGAGTTGATGTAATCTGATGCAGAGATGGAGAGACCTTCAAAACCAGACTTCTCATGCTGTCCTGCAACAGACTGTGATCACCCAGGACTCACAAACCAATAAAATGAATAATTTTAGTATTATGGGACTTTCTGACAGGACTTTACTGACAATCTTGCCATCTCAGAGTAAATAAGACTAAGGTGTCATGTAGAAGCTGGATAGCAGAGCTACCCTTCTGAATGCTGCACATGCACATTACAGCTGTGATTATTATCTTAAAGTAGGTTAACTTAAGGAAGATCCACAGGAGGTCGGGGGGGAGAGGGTTGGTATCTCCCTATTTACAGCCCATGAATCTCAGGAAGCCTTCCCAGACAGTAATGAATTAGAGAGTGGATGGTCTATTTTGGAGAAGGCACTGTGCATTTCCCCCCATTTGTTTTTCCCATTAAGATTCTTAAGGTGACTCATCCAAGGTCATTGTCCCACTAAGTATTCTTTCATGATCTTCATTTCATAACCATGCCCACTGAAGGTTATTGACATAAAAAATGAAAGAAACTATATTGCCTATGCATAAAGTCACACAGAAAATGGCCAAAAGCCCTCTGGTTCTTCCTACCACCACCATCACTTTCTAGCACTCAGTATTATCTTAGTGCCCAAAATGTTAAGTGCCATCTTAGGGCTGAGTGAGAAATTCCTCAGAGAGCTGTGATAAAGCAATGATGGATTCCTTGAAAGCCTGGGGATGAGGTGTCTGCCATTTATTTACATCACTTTTTCTTGTGAAAGGAAACTGCACTTACCACTGCTTTCACCATTACAGATGGTGACAGTCAAAAGACCAACAGAGCAGAAAGCAATCCAAATGAATACAGTGTTCTTTAATGCAACACTGCTCAATGACTCTGAGACTATGTTGAGATGAAATAATGCTTCTCTCAGGTATTATTATTGTAAATGCACTACATGTATCTCCCAAAAAGCCATATTTCAGTATATAAGCTGAAAGGTAAAGGTAAACAGAGCTTCTAATTCATTCAAACCACCATTTCACCAATGAAATGGTATGTTAACTCGAAACACATTGGAATATGTTGAATGCTACTTCTTTTTTTTTTTTAAAGAAAACTTATTTACATTCATCTGGGTCATTTTCTACTGTGTGATCTTCTTTGCAGAATTCCTAAGAGTCTAACGCTATGTTAAATGTGTCTGTCTCCCTGAATTAATATAGTTAACAGTTTTCACACTGATGGGTTGTTTATCTATTCTTTACTATAGACTATATAGATTCACTGGGGGGGGGGGGGGATGTGGCCTTCCCCCAGTTTTTAGACTATGATTCCCATCATCCTTCTCTATTGGCTATGTTGGTTATGATTGATGGAAGTTATAGCCCAAGAACATGGGGAGACCCTCATGTTCCCCAAGCTTCATATAGACCAAAATATTGTGAAGTCAGGTTTGAATCAACTTGATATTTCTTTCAACAAACACAGTCACAGCAATTCCTTACTCTCTGTAACCCTGTTTTTATTCATAAATGTAATTCACTAGAAAATGGAGGAGGAGTTACAGTTGTCACTGCTTATGAGACTTTTGTCAGTCTTATCTTTGATAAATTCTAAATTATTCTATATTCTGGTATGCAATATAGTTCCATTTTGTATGTGTTCCCATATCACTGTGGCATGGGCAAGTTGTTCAGCTTTGACCAAAGTTATCATGTTTATTGCTAGGATAAATTTTAATCAGAAGAAAGAGAAGAAAAGCACAACCCTCAGCAATAATTCTGCTCAAATAATAAAGTATTCTCTGCATATGAGATGGGAGTATCATATCTAAAACCCACAAAATCAAATTGAATGTTTCTTTATAGTAATATATTTAGTCGTGAATTATTCAGATGATAGTGGTAGCAGGCAAGATTTAACCACTACTAGTAACCAAAGAAGCAGGAGAGGATTAATCTGCCCCAATACAGGGCTGTGCATACTTATAGGCTTCTATAGAACTCTCAATCTGTGTACAGTTGGAAATAAATATAGGTAGTTTGCTGAAATCTGTCTTTTACCCCCATGCACAATAGCTGTTTCTGCTATTGTTTCATACACTGTTTTGTACCCCCTTGTTTCTCGCCCTCATTTTAAGGGTACTTTAGAACCCCTCAAATAATATGTGCATGTGTGGGTGACTTTGAATTTATCATTCTTGAGAGAGAACTCTGGACGTCCCTTCCTTAGTATCCACACTTCCTGGTCTGAAGATGAAAACACACACACATACAGAAAACTTCATGGGCTTTAATGGACATTTGGAAAGTTGGAGAGGCTGCAGAGCTCTGAAGGAATGATTTATGACACTCATGAATACACCTCAACCACCTTGCAGTGCATGTCAGTACAAGAAATCAATTCTCTGATCCTAATAAATTCACTGAAATATTTTTCTCCTTTAAAAAAGCAAACAATTTCTTTACTATATATTTAATGAAAGTGATTTAAAAATGTAATTTTTTTTTTTTACAGTGTCTTCATCCATGCATATTACACTGCTATGAGATCACCACATTAATAGGCAATGCAATTAGAGAGGGGGAATGTGGGGGGGGAGCACGGAAATCCCAAACTTTGGCTAGATGTGTTAGTCATGAAATATTCAGTTAAACCCAGTCTCAAAGTGGTATGCAATCTTCATCTTGAAAATGACTTTAACTATAGATATCATAGCTAAAATACCTATCCATGAGATCTGTAGTTAAAGTCAGTCCAAAATTCAATACATCATTCCATCTTGGGACTAAATTTAATAAGTCAGAGCTAATGACTATAACACCTAGCCATATTTAGAAGCTCTCCCTGTCTCTTTCTTCTGTCTTCAAACCTCCTATCCTCATGAACCTAAAATTTTAGTTAATTCTAAAATTATTAACCTCCTGTGGATTACCATTGTTGGTACTGTTTTCCTAGAACCACATGACTACTTTTGTTATTACTTTTACTGAGTGAGAAATATATGCAAGAGATATGGTGGTAGCATATACTAAGACTAAGAGATTGATGTAAAAGTCATAAAGCCCCTGGTTCAAATGTGAGTTCTCTAGCATGTTGAGGAAAGCATTTTCAATATACATTTCTGGTTGCAGCCCTCTATCTTTGCTGCAGTCAGCTGTAAATGAAATTAAAATGGAGGCACCATAAAGCAAATTTAAATAGTGCAATATTATCGATCCATTCTGTTCCCTAAGGACAAATTCTTTCCAGAACATCTTTTCAGAGGGAAACATCTCCAGTTTCCAGTTTTGGTTTCCTTTATTTCTTTTTGTTGGTCATAATGAACTGGGTTTTTGACAGCTTTTCTAAACTTTTTCAGTTCCAATTCTTCAGATATATGCATCCTCTTCCATGGGAATTAAATGAAAAACAACAACAACAACAACAACAAGAAAACAACAACAACCTACTAATTTAGAAAAGTTATACAAGAGGAAAAGCATTAGAATACTCCTCAAAGAGCCCTAGTACAGTAGCAATAGCATGTGCATTTCTATACCACTTATCAGCTAAGTGCTCTCTAAGTGGTTTACAATGTGTGTTAGCTAATTGCCCCCAATAAGCTGGGTATTCATTTTACCAACCTGAGGAAGGATGGAAGGCTGGGTCAACCTGGAGCCCAGCAGGATGAACTCACAACCTTGTGGCTGCAGAACTGGCATATAACCACTGCACCACCAGTGCTCCCAGTGCAGATCAACAGGAAACAGTAAAAGGTATGTAGACTTATTAAAAAGAAGCATGTAATGGCAAGGGGGTCTTGAAAAAGAAATAGTGTTTTCTTTGTCCACCTCGAGCATGTGTTACTGCATTTGCACTTGATTAGCAAAATCAATCATAACAGATTAACTGAAAAACATGGTGGAATTACTTAGAAGAGAATGCAATGGAAGAGGCAACCAACAATTAAACGACAGTAGCATTCACCTCCATCTTCTATCTGCAATATTACAATGTTGGCACTAACATATTATGTTTTATGAGAATTACAAGAAAAAGAGTTTAAGCATGCATGTAAAACAGTATGAATTGTGATCTGCCTATACATGTATGACCACATCTCCACTGTTAGCCCTTCTGAACTGCCCTGGAGTACATATTCATATCAGAGATCACCACTTCTTATAACAACTAACTAGTCTGTAATTAAAGCTTGCAAGTATGCAAACATCATATTTTGGGTGTTTGATGTAATAGCAAACAGAAAAATATAAAAGTTTCTTTTTCTTCCTAAAAGTTAGTTCTATATTTGTTTATGCAATTATTGTAAAAATTGACTTCCTCCAGTACTAGGAAAGAATATCTGTGTTGTCGGTCTTTGTGAAATGTAAAATATTTAATTAATTATTTAATTAGCTTTTTAAAAATTATTTAATTAATTTAAACTAACTGATTAATTAATCAGTGAATTAATTAATTTAAAACTGACTGGTTAGTCAAATAAAACTATTTAACAAGTTTGGATCATTACAGTCATACTTCCCCATTTATGGGTTTCACCTTCACAAATTTGATTATTTGTTATGTGTGTGTGTGTCTTTCCTTCTCATTCTGCTCCTCCCATTCCCTACCCTTTTGCCAGCTGTGGAAAAAATGGGCAAAGCCTGGACAAAAGGCAAGGGAATGGGAGGGAAGCACATGTGTGCCTTCTCACCTCCAGGGTTCCCCCTCTCATTCCCTTGCTTTTGGCCCCAGCACTGAGAATTCACACTCTCCAGAGCATTCCCATCCCATCCCATCCCCTTTCCCTTGTCCCTGGCTGTAAGAACTCATGCTAAGGCAAAAGACAAAGAAGTTGAGGCAGGAAGGTTTCTCTCCTCCAGAGTTCACTCCTCACATCCCCTTGCCCCTGGCCTTGGTGCACAAAAGACAAGGGATAGGGAGCGGAATGCAGGGGGGAATTAATCACAGTTTTTCCTGTGAATAATAATTTTCTGCACTCCCAATCCACATGAAAGTAGAGGGGCCACTGTTCTTTAAATGGGAAAAAGGTATAAGTTTTTTTTTTTTTTTGCAAAATATTTGAGTCTCACAAGTGTCATTGTTTTGCAAATATTTCCTTTAAGATTTTTTATTATCTGAAACAGAAGGAAGGAGATAAAAACCTAAGCAAAAGGAGATTTTGAAACACATAGTAAAGGAGAAAATTTTCACACCAAACAGAAGCTCATCTCTTTGTCTGATATCTGCTTCTTGGATATAGGGCTTCTTCTCTAAAAGAGGTGGGTGGAGGAACTGACTATCTGCAGTGCTGCTCTATCATAAAGAACTGATGGATCGATTGTATCTTGTCAGACAGAGATGAAAGCAAGAAATGAAAGGCATGGAGATCTTGTAAGGAGATATCTTTTCTCCATTAGACAATAGAGCAGGATTCTTCAGTAGCAATGTAGCTTTCTTAATTTATGACATGCAATTTGCCAAATAACTATATTGTGCTGTGGAATAGAGAGCTGAAAAGTGTGTTAAGTTGGTCAGCTATGAGTGAGTCTGAAGAAGTAGCACATCTCTTATCTCCTTGGGGGTCTACAAATGAAGTAATAGTTCAAATCAAGCCTTTCTGCCTGTTGACAAAGGAGTGGAATAGATTAATTACCTAGCTTGAACTAAAATTCAATGGCAAATTTTTGCCATGCTTGCTTGGAATTTTGATGGAAGCCAAAATTTGCCGAATTCCCCAGCAAAGTTTCACAGGTCCCTGTTTATCCAAACGTTTAATTAAAATAAAATGTATACAGTAGATACCAGATATTTAAAGTAAGTCTTTTGGTTGTAATGAAGACAGATAAAATTCTGTCTATTCAATTATAGTATCTGGCAATCAGTGTCCAGAGATGACAATGAAATGAATTTTTAATCTTCTTTTATCTAGTCTCATTTGCAAGTGCACACCAGAACCAAAATAGCTACAGAAAATAAATAAATGTGACCTTAATTTTAAGTCTTACCAATTAAAAATTGTCCTTTCTCATTAAAATTGACCTACACTAATGATTTAATTAAAACATTGGTGGAACTGATTTAATAACTAATTCACATTAAGGTCCAAATCTCAGTACACAAAACCAAAGATTTCTCATTCTATGCCTCATGTGAGGTGTTCAGTCATTCATTTTGGGTGTAAGGTTACACGTGGAGATGAATATTTTTATTTGAGTTTTCTTGCTTTTCTGATTTGTCTCCAGCCTCCTTTATGAAACCTGAAGTAAATTTAGTTGACCAATCCTGGAGCAATCTTAGATCAAGGCTGAGATCCTGGATGGATCTGGAGGAGTGTTAAGCTCTGCAAGATGGAGCTTTATTCTCTCTCCCTTTCTGCACATGTAAATCTGATCTGTCTCCTGCTACCACTCTCTGCAAATGAAGTCTACTACTAGAACCTCTTGAGGAACCCCAAGATGTCCAGATAGTGCCTTGTTTATCATGCTACAGGAACACAATCAGATGCTGTCTGCCTGCCTCCCTTACCCTGGCTGTGTCAGAGAACTATCAGAAGAAAAAAGCATTTTATATATGTGTTGGGGGAAGGAGGGAAGAAGATCATTTTATGGGGAAATAGTGAGTACCTCTTTCCACAATTACCACTGTTACCCTGCTTGCTAGGGGGCTCCCTTAAGGGATTCCCAAAATCTGTCAAAATTGTGGGGAAAATCAGCTCAGAGCACTGTTTTAGCTATACGAGAGGCAGGGTAACTTTGCAGGACCTTGTAACCCAGATTTTACAGAGTCAGACCACACCAAGAACCAGGAAGGTTGTTCAGTTTAAAGATTTTATTAAACCCTCAGTAATTAAAGCAAACAACAACAAACACCCTCACACATTCATTCAAGAGCTAAAGAAAAAGAAAGTAAGGAAAATTGATAGGGATTTTGTTTTGGGGTGTTCAGAGGCAATACTTTACCTTGATTTAATGCCCAAGGGAGCCAATGTTGAAAAACTGGAGATTCAAAGCGATGAAACTCAAAAATGGGGGAAGGGGGGGGTGAGGCAAGACAAACTGACAGGGATTCAGGAGGAAAATGTGAATGAACCCACGAACAGATAAAAACATGGGGTTTTTATAGAAAAAATATACCTGGAGGGCTAGTTCTCTCCCTGGGAGAACAATAGTACAGAAGGCTAGATCAAAAGCCTTCAATGACCAGCATCTCCGGCTAAATGTTTTTTCTCAGTCCTTTGTGAATGACACTGACCAAATGAGACAAAAGGCCCAGGTAGAGTGAAATTGCCTACATTCAGCAGGCTGATTGTGATTCTATTGAGCTGCCATATCAGTGCAAAAGGGCCCTTTTGTCTGTTTTATTGTCCTAATGTCTTCCAGGAATCCCTGGCCCACGTGACAGATTTAGTCTGAGTCACCTTTTGGCTTGACCAAAGTTTTAACTTCCTGCCTGCGTGCACTTTCAGTGACCCTGTCAGACACATGGAATGATTTCTAATATTAGCCATGTGGAGATATCAATTTGATGTGATAAATTAATAAATTGTAGACCCTGGGAGAGAGCTGATGGCCGTACTTACACCACTAAAGAGCATATGTGTGTTCTTTGACACTACATCTGTGTATATCACTAAATAGATTATTTCCAGTTGTTGGTCAGTAGCCCCAATGCCATTAGTTGAATGTACTTCTAATAAATGTGATTTAGGACAGCAGCCTTAGCAAAATCTTTGATATATTCTATTTATGATCAAGGGCATTGATTAGACTTTTCAGACACTATTTTGTACAGTTAGAACAAACCTCAACACCTTTCTTATAAAGATGAATGAAACCTCAGAAAGAATACCACCAGAACTTTCAGTTCTGCTACAGAATAATTCTCTTTTCTTATTTAATACATTCTCTGCAAAGCCTTCATCCAGAATCATGATTCACAGTACCTTGCTTCATCCTGTGTTTTTTTTTTCAAACTTTGCCATTTTCAACATATGATGGATCACATCTATGCCAAGTATCATAACATTCAGAAAATAATTCCACAAACTCATCAAGATTTCCTGTGAATCAGCTTTCTGAGCAAACTGAATTGGAGAGCTGAAGTGTGCTCAGGATTTGTTAAAGTAGATACTCTGCTGCATCCCAAAAACTTGGAGGAAAGACAAAATAAAATTGCAATGCAAACAGATTTTGTAACATTACATTCATCTGAGCAAGAGTTCCATAAGACAGCCCCACCCGAAGTGTTCACTGTAGTACTGAATTTTAACATTAATATAACTGTTCAAGTGGAAAAACAAACATGAGTATTCAAATTTCGTCTCCAAATATTGTTGGGATGTCAATACAGATAAGTCACAGCCAGCATAACTAATGGTCAAGTTCTGGGATGGGAGTTGTGGTACAATAGCTGTAGTCAAATTTATTTGTATAACACATTTTTCCTGATGCATTGTACCCCATGTGACCCACAAATACAAAAACTACAATTACAATACACCATATGATTCACTAGGTTACAACCACTACCTCTTAAAACATAAAACATTTCAGACTTGAGATAAGAACAATATTTTCCATAGATCATCTAATAATATTGAAATGGAAATATCAACATATAGGTATATTACACAGTCACTTAAAAACAGGCTCCAGAGATACCAGAAGCCTTGTTTTGCAGACCCTCTATCCAGTGGATACCATCCTGCAAGCAAAATGTAGATGTTCCAAAAATAAGCACCAAAAGGATGCATTTCCTTTCAGAAATTTCCTATATTCTTGAACAGAATCTGCATCATAGGTTTTTCAAAACCCAAGTCTGTAACACCTGGTAGACTGTGAAAACAATATATTATACTGCTGTAGGAAATTTGCTATACTGTTTGAGTAAAAAGTTGTTTGTTATTATTCAGTGTTTGCTATCACAGAGTCTGAAAAAGTCCCCAGTGTTCCTGCTAGTTAGCTTTCCTGGGATCAGATCCAGTTGCTGTGGCCTGATGATGTAGACAAGATGTTTGAATCATTTTGTCCTGCCAGATATCAACATGACCCTCATCCATCTTGGCTTTTGGGATCTAGCAAAAGTGAATGGATTGAGTGGTTCCAGGGGGATGTTCAGTGACTGTCTTGTGAGAGATGCCTCAAAGGAAGACTATACTGCACCCCTTCCTGAATAAGACACAGTGGAATGTAAGAACTCAGCTCAGAGGTACGTCAGAACCATTTCTTATACTAATTATTTCTGGAACAAAGTGCTTGAATGTGTGGTAGCAGGACAACTGGACATTTTTTGGAGATAACACATTATCTGGGTCCATTTCATTCTGGTTTCAGGCCAGGACACAGTAGCAAAATAGGTTTAATTGTCCTGACTGACAAACTACTTCAAGTGAAAGAAAAGTGCTTCGCTGTTGATTTTCGTGAATCTCTTGTCAGCTTTTAATACCATCGAACACCGGATTAGCTGTGTTAGATTGAAGTGTGGGGCACTGTCTTATGGTGGTTCCACTTCTTTTAGCAATGATCACTACTATCCACCATCACAACTAAAACTAGTGGTTTAAATAACATCCTGCAAGCAAAGACCATAAAACTTAATACAAATTTTGAGTCACAATTTCTATTTTTTTACTGGGTATAGTTCTTCTATGTTTAATCACTAATATGGCTTGAAGAGCTCATTTCCACATGGAAACATGCTTTAAGTAAGTAATGCAGCATGTCTGGAAACATTTGTCTTCCTCTAGCCAATTTAGTAGCATGAGTGGTTGACATTATTCATCTTTTTATGTATTTATTGTCATGATGCTGCACGCCATCAGAAATCTTTATTTTTCCCAGGTTGCCAATGTTGTGAGGTGAAAGAAGAATAAATCTACAATACTGCTTAATGTTTGCATTTCAAAGTTTAAGGGGCTTTGGCAATAAACTTTTCATCTTAGGCTTAAACTTTTATTTTATTTTTATAGGTGTGTGGAGGCTACTTTCTCATCACAAAATATAAGGTTTAGCAACTTTCTGGTATGATTCTCAGGAAATGGGTGGATCAATGTGAAATTCTGATGTTGAAACCTATCACTGATGGATTCCTTTCTCTCTCTTTTTTTTCCCAGGTTTTTTTTTTTAATTACTTAACTCGATGCATACTTTGTGTTAAACAATGTTATGTGATTCTCAACACTGGATGAAAAAGAATGGACAACATAGAAAGAATCCTATTGGATCAGACCAAAGTCCTACATTCTGTTCCCACAGTAGTCACCAGATGCCTGTGGTTCCAGCAATTGCCTTATTCATTTATTCAAAATATTTATTAACTGCTTCAATTCTCAAAGTACTGTACAAGCCAATATACAAAAATAGTTTTAAAAAACAAAGATCATGTTGAATATTACAGTTTTGACCATGCACCAGAAATTCAACAAGGGTGTAACCAGCATAATCTCCCTTGAGAAGAAATTCCACAGTTGGAGTACTTGCTACAACTCACCAGAGGAATCTTGTTCAGAGAAGTGCAACCTGGGAGGGGTGTTTACACACCAGATGAATGCACTTCCCAGAGCCTGGGCAGCTATGAGTGCATGTGGCTGATGAAAACCTTCAACAGAACCCTACCTCCTACAGAGCTGATGGATGCCAATGAGGTTCCTCTATCATTGTAGTACAACAGCAAGAGAAACAGCAAAGTTGATTTTCTCTTCTTATAGAGGCTTACATAGGAAACAATCAACGTGGCTTGCAAAGTACAGACAAGTATAGATACCTCAATGGTTGAAGGGAGTTCTTGTTGCAGGCAACCTGATGCATGTTTTTGTGTGCTTTTGATTACTTGGAATTCCTGATCTTTGGATTTTCAATAAGTAGTATTTCTTCTTTTCTTTTCTTTTCTTTTCTTTTCTTTTCTTTTCTTTTCTTTTCTTTTCTTTTCTTGTTCTGTTCATCATGGCTGTTTCCTTCCACTGTTTGACCTCAGAATGTCTGAGTCCTTGCTGTAATCTTATATCTCCATTGTTGGGTACCCTTCTCAAGTGCAAGTGTATGATCTACTCTAATCTGGCACCTCTCTGACCTCCTCACCTTATTGAATTTGCTTTCCTTAGCATTTACTATTCCTAGACACGGAAAAGAATAGCTATAGATAAAGTCCTGGCTTGTACATGCACTAGACTTCCTGGATGGCAGAACACACAATGGTACCTCCATTAGACCTCCCAAATTCTGGCCAAATTATTATGAGAAGAAGTATGATTATAGAGATCCTGGTCCCAAGCTGTTTGAGTTTCATAGAGCAAATTCAATATCATTAATTAAGCTCAGAAACAAACTGGAAACTATTGCAGCAAGTTCAAAAGTGGTGAATATGGTCTGAAAATTGCAAACCTGATGACAGCCTCACCCATGTATCTTGGACTTGCTGTCATTTAACACTTTTCTAGGGTAGCTCCACTTAGAGTGTATTGCATTAATTTAATTAGGCATAGAACACTGTCACATCCATCTTTTCACTGGCATTCCAGCCAAAGCTATAGGCAAACACATGCTCAGAACAATAGTTACCTAACGTTCCAGAAGGAATAGTGGGTCAAAGAGCAACCTCAAAGTGTGAATCTGGTCCTTCAGAAGAAATTAAAACAAATCCAGGACAGTTTGTCCCAATTCCAGATTGGCATCGTTAATGATGAACAGAATGTCTTTTAGGTATAGATTCAAGCCACAGTTAAGAGGGATGGGGAGAAAATGAAGGAGCGAATTGTAATGTGAACCTAATATTGTGTGATTTATTCTGTCTTTTATTACTTCGATATGTTCACCTCCTACTAATCAGGAATGAAGCAGGAACATATCAAAGCTCATGTTGCCACCAAACCATCTTTTGAAAAACAAATGAAATGAAACCCTTAAACTTTATGGTAGCCTATTATTAAAATCCCCCTCAAACATTGCCTGAAATCTGACAATATTAAAAAGAATTAAGCAAATTTCATCAAATTTTGTGCAAAAGTGAAGAGGTTATAGATATATGTTGATTTTCTTATTATTGTGCCAGTGAGGGAGATCTCTGAGGCTTTAGTTCATGAAGTAGGCAGGCTCTGCTTTAGATAGGATATGATGTGAACAAACTTCTATGAAGTTTATTGAAACTAAAGCAACTCCCTATCCATGCCAATGAGGCAGATTCTAAGGCAAATATTTTGTCTCTTTTTCTCTCTGCATGTCTTGATTCTCTAGCTAAAAGGATAAAGTTGCAAATGATGAGGAAGACCCAGGAGAGTGTTTGCTAATCAGAGCATACATTACATATCCAAAGCAGGTTCCTATTACTGTATGCCCTCGAATGTGTGACTGTTGGAGATTCTCACAGTACACTATGCAAATTCATAAAACCCAGAGCTACAACTGGTTGTGAAGTTTGCTTAAAGCCAGATTGTGATGCAAATTTAGGGATTCCTGCTGGAGAAACATTAGCAAAATGACACAGAACCTGGGATGGGGTGGGAAACAACAGGCAGAATATATCATGAGGGTTCTATATAGCCTTAATCATAAGTATCACTTCCATATTTTTCTCAAACAACTATCACATTGCTCTTGATTCTTTACTTCCAATGTACCATCTGCATTGAGAGTCTGTTCCTGCCAAACTTTCCACCAATACATTCAAATCACAACCTCAACAGATCAGCTAAGTCACATGATCTGGCCTTTGGAGACAGATAAAGACAATATGTAGTATTATTGGCAATAATCCCACACATTTTAATTATTACTATGTTCCCTACTTAGACTTCTCCCTTATCTTCCCTCTGTTGTATTTTTTATAGTATAATATTGGATTCAGGCCAAATATCAATTTGCTGAATTGCAATGGAGTGATAAAAACTAAACAAAAACCAAAACCGAAAGACTGACTTGAATCCCTGTTATGCACTGCATATCAATAGGACTAAGTTTAGGCAGCTTATCTACATAAAACTATATACTGCAGAATTTCTTCTAGATGATAAACCTGAAATTCTAGGTATTGAGCAACTATTACATTATTGCTTTATTTTCCCAGTAAAGTCCAGCCTTTGTAAATCAAACTTACATTCATACTGACTTCCATGAGGTTGTTTCTAACTTAAAGTGGCAGAGTCTATGAGCCCCTCTCTTTTGTACCATGATGTTTTATAATAATTATTCTAGCCACTTCAAAAATTATATAGTAAGGCAGCTTATTATTACTATTATTATTTTACTCTTGCTTTCTAATGGCTAATCCAGTGGCAAGTCCAGTAGAGGGAGAATCAAGAAGCTTTGTGCTCATCTTCAAAAGCACTTGTACCCTTAAAACTCAGAAATTAAAAGGATTTAGATGCTGTTGCTTGAGATTTTAACTGACTATAGAGATCGATATGCAGTAGTACCTGAGAGTAAATCCGATTTTATTAACTGGGGCTTTATGTTAAGGAAACATACAGATAGGCAATGGTCTAAATCTGGTAGAACTGCTATTTTATATGGCTCAGGCTTCTATCTGTGACAGACGGTAAGTTAATCCTTGTGTAAATGTAGCATGATGCAGATATTCCACTTCTTTTATTTTTCCAACAAGTTAACTACTACACCAAATCAAACCTTACTCGCAGCTGATACCTTTCAAAGCTTGAAAAACAATAGACAGAATTCTTTAATAAAGCTGCAATCAAAAACCACTGGATAGGAACAGCAATTCAGTGGCAGACTGACAAGCAAGGCTAATGATGACACATTGGCACAGTTGGGCATCAACTATCCTCCCAGTTGTCATGGCAAAAAGGTAAGGTACCTGACCATATTTTCTCTCACTTAAAAGATACCGTAACAAAGGCAAAAGTACATGGGATGAACATGGAGACCTGAAAGTCACCCACAACAAAAGACCTCACTTCAGTTTTAGAGGTAGCTTAACCACTTTATCTTCACCTCTATATGCAGATGAAACACATATATGAAGGTTCAGAATGGTATCTCTTTCTCTGCCCTGATGTTCCTTTGCCTCTTTTGCCTCAATAGTATTATTCTGGTCCTGCTTAAACTGAGATTTTAGGGTACTAGGTAATCTACATCTGCTAGGAAATTTTCTCAGCTGACAGCTAGACCATAAGCATAAAAGGAAAGGTCTTTTAAAGAATGGAATATGCACAAAGGCTATTTGTCTGAATTAGCATAAATTCTCAGACTACTGGGAAAATAAAAACTTATAACATTCCAATATGATAGCACACAGCACCACTCAACACCAGGCAGCTTGAGAGTGCTTTTGTCATATTTATGTGTTGTGTAAGTAATACTCAGCAGTGCACACATATGCTGGCCACAATCCAGTGACAACCACATGGTGTTGAAGGATGTGTTCACTCATGTGGAACATGGTAAAGCTGATTGCACAGCAAGACAAGTCATTACTACTAACTGGATGAAAATTGTAAATTAGTCTTTTTCAACCCCATTAGCACTTCAGTAGAAAATATACTTTCTCCCAAGCCACATTTTGTACAAACACAAACAAAAATTCCCATCCTTCAGCTACTTGCTTCAGAAGATCTCTTGACTCATAATATGAAGCTATGCAAGGAAGGCCTAACCATTAGGCAGAACAAGGCAGTCACTTCAGGCAGCAGATGCTAGGAAATGGCAGTACAGTTTTGGAAGATACAACCATGTTAAATTGCCCTATAAGCCAGCCTATTACATTCACATTCAGCACAATATATTGTCCCATAGATGGTGCTTAAGCAAGATCAATTGCCAGCACAGTAAGCTTTTGATTACAGAAGTGGGCAGAACACCATCTTGATCTTACCTCAGACAGCTAAATCTCTTTGTATCTCCTTTGCATCTAGGTATCAAATATTTGTTTACTTGTTTACAGGAAGCAAGAGAGACTTATATTCTTTCCCCCAGTGAGCTTAGAACCAGTCATGATGCTCCTCCAAGCTAGAACATTTTGGGAGAAAGTCACCTCCTAATAGGCTTATCAGATGAAAAACAGAAGGAAGCTCCTGCACCTTTAATAGTTGGGCAGAAGAGGAGACATCAGTAGGTGGATCTTGCAACTATGAAAGGTACAGAAGCCTTTTCCTGTTTTTCACATGGCAAGGCTACCTCTTGAGCTTTCTAGACAAATAGTTTTGTTTGTTTATTTCTTTGGGTTTGTTTTTGTGAAAGTTCATAGTGGAGGGAAGACATCTATCCCCTTATGCTACTATTCCTGTAAGGATAATTTCTTTGTGCACTTGAATTAGGTAAGCCAAGACCTAATTCGTAATTGCATTCCATGGCATGGATCAAGAGAATATTTAGTTTGGCTTGATTCACGTTTGAATAATGCCTGCCGCAGCAAGAGCCTGCCTCTGCTTATTATCAGCAAAGGCTCCGGTAGGCAGTTTTTCATATCTCACTAGAGCATATTATTTGTTGTTGTGTTCAGCCTTCTGTCAATTTATGTTGTCCCCCTTGACTCCCTAAGACTATCACTGAAATGTTGGTTGACAGTTGTGATGTATGCTTTTCATGCCACATGCTGCAACTTCCAAGACATTGTACCTTAGGGCAGGTCTCTGGTGTTCTTAGCTCCAGTGTTGAGAAAGAAAAAAAGAAAAATGTGAAGGGGGAAAACCCACACGAAGTTCCATGAGATGAAATCCCCAACACAATTCATTATCTTGCAATGTTCAGGATATGAAAACTGCTGTTGACTTCATGTGGTAAAGAGATCTTATTTTGATAAAGTACAGTAAGAGTTATAGATCTCTCTCTCTCTCTCTTTTTTTTCCTTTCTTGGGTAACATTGGAAAATTCCTTAAAATGAAATTTCTGTAAGGCAGGGCTACAGCAAATATTGAAAGACTTTGTGGGAGGTTGCCAGTCTCGAGACCCAGGTTCAAGTACAAGACTGGTGCTGACTTTATTGTTCCTTGTTAACACTGCAGCACAGAGGCAGAGCATATGCTCTGCATGAAAAAGGTCTTAGTTCAATCTCTAGTATTTCCAGATATCTGGGAAATGCTTCTAAGAGAACATTGGAGAACTAATTCTACTGCTAGTCTGTGCTAGTCGTAGATAGATTAACTTTCCATTAGGCAGATAGATGAACTAGTTCTCTAACTTTCCTATATTTCTAATTAGCACCATGACTTTACAAAATATCTTCCTTTTAATTGAACTTTTCTTTCTAAATAGGATGTATATCAGGGCCCAAAGTGGGTGAGCAAGTAATCATTTTCCTTTCAAAGTAAAATTATTAAACTATTGTGAGGTAGTTCAAAATACTTTTTCCCCTGATCATTTTTTTTTCCCTTTCTTCCTTTCTTTGCGTATTTTAAAACTGGGAATGGGGGAATATCAGTAGCTAGGAAGCCTTTCTGCCATTGTAGATTTTCAATATGGGTCAAGAACTGTTGCAGTGTGATGCACTTTCCTTTCCAGGAGCACTTGGCTGAATCCAGAAATAATTCCATCAAGAACAGAGTCATTGGAATCAATGGAACTTTAGTTAGTCAAGTGTTAAGTCTCATTGATTTCAGCAGATCAGCACTAACTATGACTTTATCACGATTTAAATTAATATATGGGGTGGGGGGAAGGTTGAGAGATGGTCACTCCAGTTACAAAGGGACTCCACAGTTAGGCTTCATTTAGGTAATATATAAGTGGAGGCTAGAATCTTCTTGGACGGGAACTCTCTTGTCCAACTCATAAGCCACAACCAAGTTCTTTTTCCTTCCCGTGCTGCTTCTGGAAAAGAGATAGGTCCTTTTGTGTTTTTCCTATTTTTCAACTCCCTGACAAAACATTACCACAACCCATTGGCATTCTTATATTAATATAATCCCACAATATAATTTCCAGGAACAATTCTGGACTATCTTTAAGTTGTTGGAGAGATTGCACTTAGCCAATCACAGTAGCTTTTATGTCCAAAATATTTTAAAGGAGACACACACCCCTAAAAGAAATAGAAATTATAAAGTAACTAATTTTCCCTTATCCCCAAAATCTGCTTATCCTATCAACCATCTCCCTTACTAATTTTTGAGTGAGTCTTAACTCATGCTACTCTTTTGAACATTTCAGATCTCAGTTGGACCAAAACATTTACATCACATCAGATGTAATCATGACATGGAGGAAAACTGTCAAGTTTATGCATGAAAAAGTTCTACACATTTTTCTCCAAGGAACTCAGGGCAACACACATAAATTGTACTGTCACAATGCATTTTATTTGCACTGTAATCCCATAATAATTTGTGGTTGATCAGGAATTTTACTTGGGACCATCCCAGTTATAATGTCACTACACACTATGATCATTTTATATGATAGGCTTATTATATATTTTACTAAATATCAGTCATACTAACCAAGGCAATGTAATTCATATCTACTCAAAAATAATATCTACAAATAGATTTATTCCCAAGAAAATATGTATATAATTGCAGCCTTACTTTGCTTATCTAAAAATAGCCATTTTCTTCTAAGAAAACAGAACTCTAATTATGTTCATGATCACAAGCAATATCTTTTTTCTTTAAAAATAAAAATTAAAGTATGATCTCCTGTAACTGCTATAACTTGACACTTACTCCAAAAAGTTTTATTGTACTGCATGGATTATTCAGTGTTGATAAAAGCTATTAAAAGAAAAGTAAGCCTGAAATTAAAAGAAAGTTAAGCAAAAATAATTTGTTTCCACATAATTTGTCCGAAGATTAAAACTGAAACTGAAACGTTTGGTTTCAGACTTATTAAAGTTGTTATTCTCAGGGGGAAAAAAATTGGACTAGAGATGCCCAACTAACTTTAATGAGATGTCTAGTCCTAGGTGCTGGTAAGATAAAAGCATTGTGTGATAGGGATGAACTCAAATGGTCTCTGAATTTCAAGAATCTAGGACACAGTGTGGGAAGACTTTCTTTTTCTGCCTACAGTGGCTGCTGCAACAGAATTCTTCTTTGGTTGGCCTGGTTGATATTTTGTTTCTGTCACAATGCTGTAAATTCGAGCCCTCTTCAGGTCTTTGCTTGTTGAGTTCCAAACACATGACACAGATAAGAGCTCATTTGTAAGTCCCATTTCACAAAAATTCTTGCACACCCAGCAGATTTGAAAGCCTTCATAACTGAAAGTATGAAGGTGTGTATAAAGCTTTGTAGCTGATCACCATGACAGAGTTCCCATGATTGGGGAACCAACTTAGCAGAGTAATTAATAACAAGAGCTTCTACTGAAGTACTCAAGCAAGAAGGTATCAGATGCTATTGAGTTCGTGATATTTATGTGCATGTCCATATCCCTGCTACCCATTTATCTCACCATACATTAAGGTATGAGCAAGTTGACAGTTTAATTGGGGTCACTGTTTATCTGGAGAAGAGAAGGTATACACATCAAAAAGAAATGGCATTCCTTACTGACAGTCAATACTTTCCCCAGTGCTCCAGGACAATGGTATGTCTAGTATGTCACAGGGGAATCAAAGTGGTAGCTGGACTGCTAGGGGTAAAGTTTTTGTATGGGAAGAGAGGATGTTACCAGACACCACTCCTACAGTGAGTCACCTCTTAATTTAATAATTTTATTCACTTCAATTTACTAATTCCATCTCCATAGCCAAGATTTTTTTATATTTCTCCAACAATATCCCCCTAAATGAATTTTTTTCCCTTTACCAGTCAGTTCATATTCTTTCCCTATGATTTTCTTTATTCCATGCTGACATTTTAGCTCGTTGTAGCCACAACAAAAATGTTACATCTCAGAAGCTGTCATGCAAATGAACTATTCTGTGATATGGTATTCTCCTGGTCATTTATATAACTCATTGTGCAAAGAAATGGAATCAAAAAATCACTCCAAAAGATGATTTATGGTTAAAAAAAAACAGTTAATAGTATTCCAGGTATGCAATCATTCATGCCAGTTTCTTTTAACAGATGACATATTTTGTCCATTGCTGTTTAATATGCATATTAATATAATTTGGCAATAAAAATAGAGATACGCTTTGTTCCTTTCAGTCTCTCCTACCCAGGCATTTTCAGTAACATAACGGTGTTATTGTCTGCATATTGCCATCTCCTTCACCATGGCCAGGTGCAGCCAGAAATATTATTGTCAGAGTCATTCTACTCTATTGTATTTACTGTCTCTTATTGTCAGCCTGGAACTATAAAGTATTCTGCCAGCATTTCAGCAATGTCACAGAGCCTTCAAAATAGCCACCACATTGAACACAAGCTGAGTTTATAGGTCTTTTATAGCTGCCAGCATTGTAAAAAGACAACGCTAAAAACAAAAAGACCTAGGCCTTGTCCACCAACCCATTGGTTTCAACTGGTGTACTGTAATAACACAACCGTCTAGTGAATTCTACGTTTTTTGCTTGTTTGTTTTGTTATGGAAAGGGATGTTACAAGGCCAGACCAAATGTTACCACATAGATTGAGATCCTAGCATGGATGAGGTGGGGAAGACACAGCAATTCATTTTGAAACTGAAAAACTGCCATGGTATTCTACAAGGTGAAAGGCAGAGTGGTGTAGAGGTTTGAATGTTGGACTACAATCCTGGAGACCAGGGTTCAGTTCCCCACTTGTCCATGAAAACCCAATGGATGACCTTGGGAATGTCACATATTCTTAGCATCAGAAAACCCCATTAAAGGTTCAACATAGGGCCACCATATGTTGGAAATGACTTGAAGTTACACAAAAATAACAAATTTTACAAGGTGATTCTGAAGAAGCATGAAAAATTTGAGAAGGGAAATGAACAAGGAAAACGAAAGGGAGAACTCATTTTTTTTTAAAAAAAAATGGAGTAAACAGTGAGGAAGATAATGGACACTAAAGAAAAGAGGGAGGGAGGGAGGGAGGGAGGGAGGGGAATGAATCACAGCCTCATTTCCATATCCCCCTCCCCAATTTTCACATTTAAACTATTGTTTGTTTGTTTTTTTCAAAATCAGAAATAAAATTCTGGTCACTTCCAGGTTTTAATTGGGGGAGAGGGGCATATGCTTACCTGCCTGTTTGATCCTTCTTGACTCATTATAGTTTCCTGCCTCATGGTATAGAGATTTACCTTAAATGGTATGAATTGTATTGAATTGTATGATTCTATATTTCCTTCCCCTCAATTTTTATGCCTAGTAAACAAAATCTCAGAAGCATATATCTTTGATTGGTATTTTAATTCAGCATTTAAGGTTTCATAATTGTGGTTTTCAAGGGCAGATTTTTTTAAAAAAATACTATAGCAATAGCATTTATTTCTATACCGCCTATCAACTAGTCTTATCTAAGCGGTTTACAATGTATTTTAGCTAATTGCCCCCAACAAGCTGAGTACTCATTTTACTGACCTGCGAAAGGATGGAAGGCTGAGTCAACCTTGGAGCCTGGCAGGATTGAACTCACAACCTTGTGGTTGCAGTACTGGCATTTAACCACTGCGCCACCAGGGCTCCTATATATAACTAGACAACCATATTTGTATTAGTTTAACTAAAACAGGTAACTTTTCGAAAGAGTACAATCTGGAAAAGCAATCCTAAACATCAAGAACTCATTATTCCATTGCTTGGCTACACTACTTTTGTAAGTAACTGTTTTAATTCAAATACCCACACATACACACACATATAAGCCGTTTATCCAGAAGCCAAACATTTCTTATTCTTATTGTTTCTTATTCTTATTTAAGAAGCCTGAATACAACGGCACTACAAAATATGCAGTGTTCTCTCACATATGCTTCAAAGTGAAGGAATATTGTTTATTGGGCAAAATGATCACTGGACTAATAGCCAGAATCCATTGTAATTTAACAGTGCTGAAGTAGTTGTATTAGTCTGCAGTGTTGTCAGCATTGGAAATCACTCCATATCCATATGACCTCTTTGTACGTGGAGGGGGAGGGAGAGGGGGAGTGCTGGACAAGTTTCCACAGTGAGTTCTGATGTTTGGGTCTCCTGGTGGAAAAAAAAAAGGTAGGCAACCTGTATCCTCCAGCATAATACTGGTACTTAATAGTCACACACCTGATCTTCCTCATGCTGCCATCTTGGCAGCACACACACACCCTTTAAAATATGTTTATTGGATTTTTAAAGTATGAATATAAAAGACAAAGAAGGAGAAGAGGAAAATATATAGGTCATAGCATAGGGCACACCAGCTCTGCTCTGATATACTTTTTTGGAGGAAAGGGCGGTATCATTATGATGGCATCACAGGCAAGTTCAGGTGCTAAGGTACAGAGCTTTATTCAGAATTGCTGGGTTGAGCTTTGTTAAACATCATTTCTCAGTCCTCATGTTGCATATTTGTATTGATTCATTGCCATCCAGGCATGGCTGGAGCTGGAACCTTTGTTTCGTTGAGGACATGAATATATGCTAAGTTTTATAGGGGTTGTGCCTGGTTCAACAGGACCCATTCAAGGGGCTGAATTCAATTTCCAAAACAGATTCAGCATTTACAGAGCTCCCATAAAACAAGTAGCTGCTGTAAAACCCAGTATGGATTCACTGCCTCAAAGCACTAGAACCACTGGCTGATTTGATTACACCAAACTGGAGCTCCAATATTCTGAAAAGCTTAGGTTGCCAAGTAACCAATGATAGTAATGTCTGAACTTCAAGCAAAAACTCCATCAGTTAATGTCAGCCTTGCACTAACAAATATCAGCAAATTAAAAAAAGAAGATTCATGTTCATTTTTTTAATAGTGCATGTATGCGTTTTTCCTAAAGCATGATATCAAAGCTTAACAAAGTTTAGAGTAAAATAATAGCTTGCATAATCTTAATTGTTATCAGAGCCCTGAGCTATAATAGTCTAAAAAACCTTAAAAGTACCAAAGAAAATATCACAGAAGTCTCAAGGTAGACTCAAAAAAGCAAGTTGTAAGTTCTTATCCAATGTCAGTCAGCATGTTCTCAGGCTTTTAGTGGCTTTCATAGATAAACTCACATTATCTCAGCATATTTATACACTTTATTTCAAAAATTGAACTTATAGTACCTTCTGATGCTGAGTACTCCTCACTTTTTGACAGTATAACCATACTCTACCACTCTTTCTTCAAGGTACAAAATTTTCATAAATTGAACTTATTAATGACCAGAGAACACAATCAGGATTGTGTTGGCCAAAGAACATGCTTGAGGTTATGCTGACCATAGACATGGTCAGGATCATAAAAGTTCAGATAGGATTGTGCAGAAAACTCGAATGCTGATAGGTTTGTGCTAATCCTTTCACCACTTCAGGCCCTTGGACTTTTTGAATGCCATGAAAGATGAACTGTCCAGGTTGGTGAGCAATCAGAGATCATCCCTTGACCTTACCTTATGGAGATCTTCCCTATGCACCCTATCTGACCAAATATTCAATGATTGTCATGAGTCCCATCAATGTTTTGTCTCTCTGGAGTTAATCAATCAGCCCATTCTGGATGCCTTTGTCAGTTCCATGGGAAAGCCATTATGGCTTTGTCAAAACACCCCTTCAGAGTGTGAGATAATGTATAAAAACTCTAGCTTCAACCCCAGACAATTGTAGTACGTAGAACTTAGTGTGCCCAGCCTGCTGTGCTCCAACACTGTCTGAGTCACACTGTGACTTTTTCTTCAAGACTGGTAAATATTGCCCTTTCCACCTAAACTCTCTCTATCCAACCTTTCGTACCTCATTTTCCAACAGCCTTGTATAGTTCTTAAGAGCGTCTGCTCTCTTGTGTATTTGCCAATTCAAATACAATATTTTGTTCAACTTTAACTACAGTCCTGTGTACAGTTAGTACTGGTACCCATAGGAGAAAAGTTGCAGGCCTCCTTTGAGCTATAATTCTAAGGAAATGCTGACGTTGAGAGTGGACCCCAATGTCCCCACCTCTTAGGAAAACAACAGCCTTTAATATTACTAATGCTTTGTCTTGCAATTAATCTACTGCCTTTTATCACACAAGCTGAGATTTGAATATTTACAGTTCAGATGTTTATTAGAACCTCACTAAGTAAGGTCCTGGGTTTATGCCTTGTCTGACAAGTGCCTGCTGAGCAGATGTTACATGGCAATTTTGCTGTCTGAGGTTTTTTTTAAAAAAAGATATACTTTATTTTCTTCTTCTGTTGTCTGTATTTTAATCCTGTTCTCAACCCTCAATCCTTCACTTTTCATCCACTAAATACATGACACCCACCAGTTGCTTTGCAATACTAACATTGGTAGGGACTTGACAGTAGCATTGAGTAGAACATGAGGCCTGTGCACCTGAACTGAATAGCACAGTCATACTGAATGTGCCAGACATGTCCAAATAAAAGGTGATGAGGAATAGATTCCTGAAACATATGGCCTTTCTTTCCTAAAGTATCAGTTTTTTAAGGAAACTAGCAAATAAGAATCTGTTTTGTTCAGTGATTAAGACAGATAATGCTTCAGAAACAAATCTACAGGGTATATCTAAAATGGAGATGAACCAAAGGACTAAGTTGTCCAATTTTATGTACAGTTACAAGGGAAGGTCTGCAGGATAATACTGAATTTTGATGATGCAGTACAAAACAGGCCATACAGTGGAAGCAACAACTGAATAAATTATACAAAAGTTAATTTCTAGTTAGTGTAGCAACCAACACTATGATACATGCAGTGGTGGCATTTCCCTGCCTCTTTGTAAATAATCAGCATCCTCCAGTTGGACTGGTGCCTTACTTTTGCTGCATATAAGCAGTGAAAGTGAGAAAGGGATGAGCCATCCAGTCTGGCTCTGTACCAAGCTCAGAGTATACACGCTCTGTGTCAGACAGCTTTTAATAGAAAGTGGAACAAATCCAATTTTATATAGCAAATGGAGAAATAGAAATGCCTGTTTTAGTTGATTTAGTATACACAAATGATTCTGAGATGGCACAAGTGGCCAATCGTATTTTATCATTATTCACAAAGTGGATAGGGAGAGACAGCCCAAGTTCCCCTTTGGCCTTGATAATAATGAATGGCTGGGAATGAGGTCAAGTTGAAAGGTTGTAGGGAGGCTAAGCAGAATTTGGGAAGCGAGTGGGAGTAGACACAGCTGAATTGACTTGCAAATATTTGAATTAATGATCCCATATATCAGTCCTTCCTCATACTCAACTTGTATGCTGTTGTTGTTGTTTTTATTTTGTTTTATAGATTTACACTGAACAGAATCATTTAAATTGGGGAGTTCTTTTTTGTGGTATTACTTTAAAATATTGCTTCGCATTGGACTTCAAAAGAAGCCCATGACAGTCTTTGATATTTTAAAGAATGAAGGTAGATTCAGAAATTTTGTCCAATTTTCAAACTGGTTTATTTTTCAGTGTTAAAAAAAAAAACAGAAAAAAAAAACAGTTGGATAAAAAGAAGTGGGACCTGTTGATCTTGGAAGTGATAATCTAGGCAGACTATCACTTCCAGGCAAGGTTTCTTGCTCATCTGCTAGCCATCAATGCACCTTGTTGCTAGCTAACCATTCAAGATATGAGAGAAATAAGCCACATTCAAAATTTTGTATGAAAACATCAACATATGACTTGGTCAGTTAATAACCAAACTGGAATACATCTGCATGCCAGAATCCACATGTGTCCAAATTTTGTGATGAGGTTCACGACTCTACTCAAAAAGTAGACACAGATAATGATTTTTAAGTGAGAAAACATTGTCTTAAGGGAGATGTTTGAAGAAACTGTATGATAGGAAAAGCACATAAAATTCATATATTAAGAATGTGAAAATGTTCTTTTTTTGTTTTACAATATTTGTAAAGTTTGCAAAATTATGGGCCAAAGGAAACATGTAAGTAGGGAAATGAAAAATCTGGTGACACTAAATGTAGTAGATTCAGCCATGCCTGCAATAGACTTCACTGTGTCTGTGTAGAATCAGAGGACTGATGCATTTGTTCATTTTTTTCCCCAAAAGAGATTGTAGGAGGAGAAGGGCAGAGAGAGAGAGAGGGAGAATGAATCATGAATGAGGGAAATCTGTAGTATTTAGTTTTATATAGTGCTTTTCTTTTCCACCTGTCCTCTCACATGGTTCGTAAGCAGCATACAAAGGATTCTCAGATAGTTATCTTTGCATTGGGTAACAATGTGGTTACAGCCACAAAATGAGAATATCATAAAGGTCAACAAAGGTAATTAAGATCCAGTGAGGTGTAGTGGTTTGAGTATTGGAATACATCTCCTCTGAAGATGCCAGCCACAGATGCAGGTGAAATGTCAGGAGAAAATACTAATAGAACATGGCCTCAAAACCTGGAAAACCCAGAACAACTTATTGGAATACAACTCTGGAGACCAAGGTTTGAATCCCTACTCAGCCACTGAAACGCACTGGGAGACCTGGGCCAAGTTAAATTCTCTCATCTCCTCTTATCCTCTCCTATCCTTATAGGAAGGTGACAGCAATCCCCTCTGAAGTAATCTTGCCAAGGAAACCCTGAGATAGGTTTGCCTAAGGATCACCATAAGTCAGAAACAATTTGAAGACACATAACATCAAATAACAGCATTTTTTCCCCCTTTTGTAGCTTTGCAGTAGATATGACTCCATAGCAGGATTCCATAAAATATTGAAAGTGGAATAATAGTACTGTAACTGGCTAGTGTGGAAATGGCCTAAGTATTACTACTAGTTATTACTACAGCTACTACAATAATATTATCATTTTACCTCTGATGTGTTTTGTATTTTAATATAAATATTTAAGGCAATTTTTAAAAAGCATTGAAAACTAGCAAGTTATCACCATTAACTATAAATCTGTTTTGTTCAGCATATTTGAGATACAGCACTTTCAGTTTCTTAGCCTATAGAAAGTCCTACAATATATACTCTATGGTCCCCAGATGTTTTTGGACTTCAGCTCCCAGAAGCCCTGAGCATTGACCATAGTGACTAGGGCTTCTGGGAGCTGAAGTCCACAAACATCTGGGGACCCACAGGTTGAGAACCACTGCTCCATATTGTAGTCTCTCATTATATTAGCATATCTATGTACTGGAAATTATTTTTCTAGGAATGATGACTGCTGAAGTTCAAAACACTTCGCTTGGAATGATGGCAGGACTCCACAGGAAAAACACATTTCAAAGAGCCTTCCTGGAAATATCAGTCCTTCCGCGAATAAATAATATATTCTGGATATGCATTGCCTCTGTATATTTGTATATTGTGTGCAAATGCTATGCCACTGTGTATATATAACACATTTCTATGCCTTTTTACTTTCACATATTTAAAAAGTAATAAGAAACCCAGCATCAACATACTAAAATCATGTCATCCTCATACTGACCAAGCACTAATTAACATACATACAAACAAACAAAAACAAAATCCATCTAAGAGATTCGGGGTTCCTTTGGATCTCCATTTGTGTGGGGCATATGCACTGTCTGGTGATATAGCAATAATTATTTAATTGAGTAGACATATGGGCTCTCTCACTGAAGGAAAATGCATGAAGGGTGTCTTAAAGAATTTAAGCTGTATTCAGCAAGATAGAGAAGAAGAAGAAAAGAGCTAGGAAAGCCAAGATTAAGTACAGTAAGATTATAATGCAGCTTTGGGTAGAAAGCTTTCTCCGCAGAAGAAATAATAAAAAGAAATCTATTCAATATTTAAACAGCTGAATTTATTCTATGTATTGCACATTTTTTCCATGCTACCTGTAACTGCTTTTCTGGGAAAATGTAGATAATAAAATCAATTATCTAAGCCTTGCCAGACAGACATGTACCAATGAAGGATGCTATCTTTAGAAAGAAAGAAAGGGGAGGGGGAGAGAGAGAGAGAGAAAGAAGGAAGGAAGGAAAGAGAGAAAGAAAGACCTCACAGTTGACAAAAACCTTCTCTCTCATTTTTTTAAACCATGGCAAAGTACCCAAATCAGTGGTCATTTGACATTGAAAGTATCACACATACACACACACACACACATGTGCACTCTAATCCACAAATCAGTTTCCATACCAAGGTATTGGAAACTCTCTTTCCCAGCTTGGACATATGACCCAGAGGCATACAGTCTTTCAGATATAATGGAGAAGAAGCATTGATGATAACCATGAAATAATGAGGAAACAAAAAGGAAACAATCTCCATGTGCTGATAGATGGTCAACTGTTTATCTCTTTAAAAACCCCTATATGAGAAAAGATCTCCTACAGGAACATTCAACACAAATTTCTGGAGTTGTAGGCATAGTCTCCAAAAGACCGAACTATTAAGAATAAAAAGTCCCTCACTACCACTAAGTGAAACACCTTTGTCCCAAGGGCAATCCAAATGCTATCAGTTTCTCCCCAGCCCAACATAATTGGAATGCAACTGAGGGGAATCCCATGCAAGCCACACATTCCTATAAGCAAGATCCCAAATCCCAGGTTAGCCTCAAGAGTAGACTCTTTCTGTACCCTCTGGGATGCAAGGTCCAAAGAGAGAGTTTCAGAGCCCTACCTTACACCAAAAAGATGCCAAAGGGTAATTACCAAAGTCTTGTATATTCCACCTGCTTCTTGTCAGAGGAAAGACTGTTTAATGACACTGTCCTAAGCCAATTGCCCAAGCCCAACAGATACAGTAAGGGTTAGAAAAAGAACAGACACAGTAAGGGTTAGAAAAAGAGACATTAGCGGATCAAGAAGAAGACCCATTATTCCACACTTATATCAGATGTGTGGAACATGTGGACTCTGAAGATTTAATTAGACTCCAGTTTCCATCATAAGCAGCTAGTATCTGAGTGGTGAAGGATTACCGGCACTGTTAGTCAGACAGCATTTGGAGTGCCACAAGTTCATCAGAACTGCTTTATAAGAGTTTCAGTGACAGATACTAGAACTTATCTCCTACCTAATTATGATGCTCATTTTACTAACATGTCTGCTTCAAAAAATATGTTTTTACAATGTAATCCAATGTTGTCTGGTTAGATTTACTCTCTAACCCACTCCCCCCCCCCTTATCCTTTGGTTTGTGTAAAGAGAATAAGTTCTCTCTAAATTTATCAGAATATCTTGTTATCATAAAGACATCTTCCATTTTTTTCCTGACTACCTTTACTATATCTGGCTAAAGAACAGCCTATGTTTTAATGGTACCAGTGGGCTGTTTGATAATTAAATGCAGAATATGTTAACTATTTGCCTCAAACTATATTTGCTTTTCCACTGTCTCATGTATTAATAAGTTCTGCAGTGTAGATCTGAAGTAACATTGATCATTTCATTAATCAAGCATAGTGTTCTCGAAATCAATGCATATTTTCCTATGTAAATGTCAACATTTACTAGTTTTTTTGTCAACATCACAGAAATACTTTTGCTCCTATGGCCCTCCCCTCTTCACATTCTCCTTGACATTCTTGTTTTATATGAGGAATTAAAACTCTTTTTTTATCTGCCTGACATCTGAATGATTTTGAATGCAGTATCACAGTCTAGCCAACAAGAATAGACTTACTGAATCAATTAGATTTACCTATGTGTTGACTCACCAGGTAAGAATAAATTCAATAAATGTACTCTAATAGTATTCAGGCTTCTGTTTTTAGGGATTTTTTTGTTTTGTTTTTTTAAAGTTTTTAATGATTTTTTTAAAAAAAAATTATTTTCAATTTGCATAAGATGGCATTTGCCATGATACTGGATTTTATAAGTTATAATTTATCTGTTGCCTTGGGACCCCTTTGAAATAGCTACATTTTATAAATAAACCAGTAAATTAATAAATAAATAGAGACTGAGTGCAAATTGCATATAGCATTTGTGTGAAGGTATTCAACATGCTTCATTTTAAAAGTACAACAAACATATACGGTGCAAAGTACAATGAGGACTGGAACTACACTGCACAAGGAGGGGTAGTTGTTGTTCCAGAACATGCCATTCTTTTTTTTTCATTTATGACACAACATGAGCCCCCCTCCAAAAAAAAAATCCCTTTGTTGAATATTTCTGTGTTCTCCCCCAAACTCAGTTTTTGAACTGAAATGCCAAAATACAAAACAAACAAGCAAACAAACAAACATAAAAACCCAATAACAGGCAGTTTTGCAAAGGCACCAATGGCTTAGGACCTTTCCTCAGGGGAGGGGGCTGAAACGGGGCGGCACACGCAGGGGCAGAGCTTACCTGCGAGCCAGTTGCTCCGTCCCTGCGGGGAGCGCAGATCCGCCATTCTAAATGCCGCCAAATTTCAGCGGCGCTCGGTGGCGTTCGGTGGCACTCGGCGGCACCCAAAATGGCAGCCAGCGGCTTCCGGCGGTGCTCTGCCAATCAGGACAGCACGCCAGTTGGAAGCCCGCCCCGGGCAGATCTGCCGGGACGCGCTACCGTGTCTCTGCAGTTCTTCACCAGGGGCTGCCATGGGGCAGCGCTGGTGAGTTTTGTAAAAACCACTTGCGAAGGTGGTTTTTATAAAACTTTCAGCGCCCACCCCCATGGCTGCGCTGGAGCAGTTTGAGGTCTAGAGCCTCACTTTTTCTAACTACGCTAGCGCACCCCGTGGTGAAGAAGACCTCCAAGAGAGGTCGCCCTAGCGTGGGCAATATGCCCGTGTGGAAATGGCCTTAGAGAAACAAAATTAGGCTTTATTATAGGAACTCCATCCTAAGAAAGGAAAGTTACTCAGGGTGCTATCCATACCCTAAAGTGAACCTATCACAGGGTTTTCTGGGGCTGTGTGTGCCCAAAGTTACCCACTGGGTTTCCATAGGTAAGCAGGGAATAACACAACACTGGGTCCAATGCTAGAACCACTATATCACACTGGTTCTCACTTGAAAATACAGCTAATTAACAAAACGCATTACTTGAGAAATGTGACAAGAAGAAGAAGGAATTAGTGGCATGAAAATGTTTGCAGCAACTAATTTTGTTCAGCTAGAGTGGCATTCCTTCTCTTTTTTGATACAGAATTATATGCAGTCCCTGTGTACCTGTAAGTTGGTATCACACTGTATAATTCACTTCTAAAAGCATGATGTCATTTGCTGTCCAGTGAAACCAAAATGGCATGGGTCAGTGGAAAAAGGTGGGCAATGTAGGGATTTTTTTTTTTTTTGGTTTCCAATGGAGTTTAAAATGGTGTATTTCAGATCACCTTTGCTCGAGTACTTCAATGACATGATAGATTACAGGAAGCCAAACTCAGCGGGTTTCAGATTACATTTTTTGATTTAGCATTTTAAGAGCCCAGCAAGTGACTACACTGCTGCTTGCTTCGAACTCTCTAATTTGTTCCAAATTATCACAATTAACAAGAGCGCTTTAAAGTGCACATAATTACACAAAAGATGCATTTGGGTTCATAGTAATCTGTCCTGGTATTTTAAAATGAGTTTGGTTTTAGGGTATTTCTTTTCCTCTGAAGTGGTAAATCTTTGCAGTAAGTGGGCAGTGTTTTGCTACTGTTTCAGAGCTGTTTCACTATTCTTACTATCAAACCATTCTGTATGTGTATGTAATTATATAACTTTGCTATAAAATTTTGCTCAGGGCTAAATCTTGGCATCCAGATCATGCATGTTCATTTTCAATTACATGAGGTTAGGCAGAACAAAGAACAACTTTACAGATTCAGCATGACTTTCAAACTTATATTTGGCAACATGTAATACATAAAAGATGGTTGCCATATATCCGTAGATAGCTACACTCCTGGAATCAATATATGTAACTTAACAGCTGTATTATATAGGCAGACTTCTCTGAAAATGTATTAGGACATTTGCATATGCATAATTCAATACTGCTATCACTGTACGACTGATTTTAATAAAAATATATTCAGAAGCGTACCACTTAGACTTTATATTAGTATTGTCCCAGTGGGGACACCTTTACTTTCTCCCACCTTTATGGATGGCTGTCATTCATCTCTGGGAAAGAAGTGAAGAGTAGATGTCATTTAAACATAAGAGGGATGGAGTCCAGTAACCTGACCGTAACTTTACCATGCCTGGACCATGATTAGCTGGAAACTGCTCAGAAGATGATATGAAAAATACCAGATTTTTAGCTGCTACGTCACATGTGTTATTATGCTGCACAAGTAACTTAACCCACCTAACTCCCTAGCACCATATATTGCTCCAAAATCTACAGAGAGCTAGGCTTCAATGGCTCATCCTCCAAAGAGTTGGAGACAATGTCTCCAAGTTTCAGTCACTTTTCAGGTACAGTTTTGGGTTGGTTTGTTTCAGACAAAAAGAGAAAGAGAGAAGAGAGAAAATATATGCCCCAATCATTTTTTTCCTAATAGGATTGTTATTTTTGTTTCAGACAATGTAACATATAGAGATAAAAATATCCCATGATTTGTCCTCCCCAGATTATGATGACGAGACTTTGCATATTTTGGTTGAGAAGTGATTGGCCTCAAGGGAGTAGGGTGAGAAATGGAATTCTCAGTCAGCTTCAGAAAATAAAAGGAGTGAACATTAAACCCTACTGGTAATCTATAACCTAACTACGATGTTAACTCTCAATATACTGGAATTCTCATTGGCCTCAGGACATAAATCTGAGTCAATGATTGTTTTTAAAAATAGAACAATGCATGAGGATTATTAATTAGGATTGTTAATTAATGGGGGGAAATCACCTTAGCCTTTTGTTTTAGATCGTGGAGGGGGGGGAGAAACCAACAAGACTGGTTTTAATTTGTGTCAGTAACTCTATTTTAACTCTTGTTTATTATGATCTCATCCTTACCAGCTTATAGCCATACCAATTTCTTTAAAATAAGGAATTCCTTACTGATTCCCATTCTGCATGATTTTCTTCCTATGTTTTTCCTCCCCTTTAGCCAAAATGTCAAATTGTCTAGGTCTTTCATCTCAATCAGCTTTGTTAACCATTCATCAATCACCAGAATATTATTGCTTTCCAGACCACTGCATAAAGAATTCTGGCCACTGTAATCACATATACTAATAAACTCCAGTATTTTTTTTTTTTTTGTAAGTTCATCATCCAGTCTGTCTACTATATTTAAAAGGAAAAGTTCAGATGTCATTGGAAAGGTTTAAAAACTGCATGATTTTTTGAAGATTTTCTTGTAATGGGAAAAAATGCTGAAATTACTCAGTTCTACCTTTGAGAAGAACTTAGTTAATTTTCACACCCCTAATGACAATGGTTGTCCATTGTGTCAGGTAGGACTCCTTCTTAATTTTTTATCTTTCACTGCAACTGGGCTCTGGAACCACTGACTATCTACAGCTTGGACAGTTTGAGTACATTAATGGTCTGTTATTTATTCGCAGGCTATTCCTACTATTTTTGCTTTACTCACTAGGTTCCAGTTAATATGGAATTTAAAAATATGCTTTAACAGATTAGGCCATTTGATTTAGGATTCAGTTGTGGTGAGTATTATCCCTCCATTAAACTTATTACGGTGGGAAGGTCTGCTGCCTTAGGGAAAGGAGTATTAAGACTGGAAAAAGTATATCACATGGCTCTGTTGTTGATAGAAGATAAAGAAAGGGAGAAGTCTCCAGCAGGCCTTGGAACTCATTGGATGACCTTAGGCCAGTCAGGTGCCATTGGCTTTCCCTACCTCACAGTTGTAAGAAGGAGAAGAGATATCACACTGCCTTGTGATCATCACCACCATCATCTCTATCTTTGGAATGATGCAAATAAACTACTACTGATGTGGGAACTAAAAACTGATTGTAATTTTGTCTGTTGCAAGTCACCTTGTGTTATGATGCTCAACCCTTAGAAAAGTAGATTAAAAATCCTTATAGAAATTAACTTTAAAAAAAGAAAACAAGGTTGCTCCTGCTGTTCCCCCAAACAAACAAACAAACAAACACCTAAGCTACATGGAAAGTATTTCCAGTATAACCCAAAAGGATAGAGCAGATGATAGCTTCTACAAAGCAAAATAGCTCTGGAGTTATAAACTTATCATAGTTTGCATCTTAGAAAGCAAAAATGCCATCATGGCTCTAAAACACTACACTGAAAGAGACAAACCAATAGTAAAACTTTCATATGGCTTCACAGTCTACTCGTGGGCCACATTGTAATTATTAAACATTTATATGATGCAGTAAAAAGGTTAACATCTAGTTATTAGTGCTTTAAAAAAATCACCATACACTATTATTTGAATGTGTCCTCCTGGTCCAACACCCATAAATGCCAGAGAAATGTTAACATAATGAAAAACAATGTTACGTGCTCACCTCATAAGTGAGCTCTAAAGGGCATTAAGCATGAAAATGTGTAGATACACAAAGGACACTATACTCTGCAGAACACAGGATTAGCAAACATCATCTTCTGTATCTACTAAACAAGCATAAAGATGGATCAATAGAAAAGGCTTGTTGTCACTGAAAACAGATTTATTTTAAATGGTTATGTTATGGCACAAATTTCTGTTATTTTTCTCACCTTTCCCACTAATAAAGGTAAGGTTCAGTGTGATATACATACTGAGCAATCTATATTTAACTCATATTCTTTGAACAGGGAAAAAAGATTTGCGGGAGATGCATAGATGTTGAAGAGGTTAGAAAGTTGCCTTTTTTTTTTTTATAGAAAAAATGAATATAATGAAATGTTGAAGAAATCCATGACTAAGTAGAGGCAAGATGTTCTCTGTCAGTGAAGGCTTCAGCAATGTATATATGGATCTGGGGCTCAAAGAGAGGGTCTAAATTGTATGCATGACACTGAAGACAGGCTAAGTAGTCTTGCTGTGTTCATTTACTTGAACTGTAAGTTGAATATCCAAAATAGGTCTAGGGAAATAAAATAAAATCACATAGATGCTCTCACACACATAAAAATAGACACTCAAAGTTAGGTTTCCAAAGAGTTGTCACAAAACCTTTGGCAGGGTAAAGTAAGTACTTATGAAATTGAAGATGAGGTCATATATAAAATCTATATAAGGCAACCTCTGATCCCATTTGGAAGAAGGTAGGATACCAATGCAATAAATAAATAAATAAATAAATAAAATTAGATAGGAAAGTAGATGGGTGGATGGGTAGACAGACAGACAGACAGATCTCTAAGCTTTTCAAGCAAAGCTTTTTTGAAAACTAAACAGAAAGAAGAAGAAAATATTCTCCTCCTTCCTTCATAGACAATTCTGTTATGGAAGTCCTTCACTTAACTTTTAATATGTGAGACTCTCCAATCTTACTTCTGAAAAAATGTGGTCTGTATCTTCTCAGGACTTCTGTCAATTTTATTTAGCATATTTGGAAGATTAAACAGCATTGAAGACAGATGCTAAAGACAAATCCCAGACAGGCTTGGCACAAATTAAGTCTTAATTATCATTATGATTAATTACAATTATATTCTTCTTTTATAGCCTAAGAGGTCCACAGAGCAGCTTATAGCAACAACAAGACAATAACACCTAATTTCTAAAATCCAAACAAATGTTTCCAGTTTAAAACTATAGCCAGAATCTTGTTAGGGACTTACACCTTCATAAGTTAACTTAAATCTTCTGGATTTAGAACTGGGCAGTTCCATAACATCTGTATCCAGTAAGGGCTGTCATAATGTTGCTAAGTAGGGGAGCCAGCAAAGTGATCAATGCTCAATGATACTAATGCACATTGCTCCAATGCCCATCCAGCTCAAGCACAGCTAGTGACTGTTGATGAATCTCGGGCCCTTTCCACACGGGTGGGCCCGAAACGCGGTGGAATGGGGCAGCGTACATGGGGATGGAGCTTACCTTAATCCGAGTGGCTCCATCCCCATAGGGAGCAGCACGCATTCGCCGCTCTACATGCCGCCGGTGTCTGGCAGTGTTCGGCGGCGCCCAAAATGTCGGCTAGTGGTTTCCGGCGGCGCCCTGCCAATTGGGGCAGTGCGCCAGCCAGAAGCCCGCCCCTGGGCAGCTCTGCAGGGATGCGCTTGTGCACCCCTGCAGTTCTTCACGGGGCGCTGCGACAGGCTAGCGCACTCTTGTTTTAAAAAGACCACTTGAAAGGTGGTCTTTATAAAACACGCAGCACCACACCCCGCGGCTGCGCAAGGGCACTTTGAGGTGTAGAACCTCACTTTTTCAAACCGCCCTAGCTCACCCCGCGATGTAGATGACCTCCTGGTGAGGTTGTCCCAGCGCGGGCTATATCACCGTGTGGAAATGGCCTCAGTAGAACCTGAAGCACACTGGGATGCTCTTGCCGGTGTCCTGTTACACATCTTCACAATTTACTAACAGGGTTTCTTAGCACCCTTGGCTGGAATCTTGTATCAGCTTGTGCTGAACTAAGTAGTCAACTAAGTGCTTTTTCCTGGCCCAGCCCCCCCCCCAAACCTGATGGAAATATCATCAACAGAATGGTCATTCTTCTCCCCATGCAGCTGATGCCTAGTAAAGTAGATTGGTGGGTAAGTTATGATTGTCAAAATCAAAATCATGACTAAGCAGTGATTATAGGAAAGAAACAATAAAGTGACCACTCCAAATGACACCGTTGACTGTTTTGTAGTATATTTGTAAGATTTATAAGCAATCTGCAATAACACTTTTGGATAATGTACAGGGAGATTTTGTAGAATATGCTAGTAGAAAGGCACACAGTGGATTGGACACATTGCAGGCTTTTTTCTTTTTTTTTCTGTCCAAACAGACAACCTTTTTTAAACTATTGTTGCTGAATCTCCTTCTAAACCCTCATCTTTTCACTTTGATTCAGGCGTACAAACACACACATACACAATGTAACAGTTGACAGCCCCCCCCCCCCAAGTAGGATATCCTATGAGACACCTTTGTTTGTTGAGGACAAGAACATTTGTGACTATTATTTATATCCCTGCTCTCATCCCAAGTGACAAAGATATTTAAATGTTAAAATAACACTTTGAATTGAGTCTGAAGCTTATCTGGAAGCCAGTGCAGTTGGCAGAGCACTGACAAAATGCTGTCATAATACCCAGTCCCAGTGAATAGCTTAGCAGCTGCATTTTGGACTAATTGCACTTTCTGAACAATCCTCAAAGGCAGTCTCAAGCATAACACATTATAGTAGTCTACTTTAAAAATTACTTGCGTATGGATAACTGAAGCCAGACTATTTATGTTCAGGTTGATCCCAACTGGATTACCAGCCCAAACTGGTAAAGGAAGTTCCACACATCTCCAGTGATAATGACATCAAGAATCTTGAACAGAATAAGAACTTATTGCTGTGGGGGAATAGAGTAGAAATCTACCTTTCACAGGACAAACATCACTCATTTGGTCGAATGAACCATCCACCAACAGGAACTGTATTTTATCTGGACAGAGCATACCCTATATTACTTCTCAAAAGCATTGGTTAAGTGGATGAAAATATACAGTGGCAGTTAGAGGACCATTTTCAGCTTTACTGGCCTTGGTGAGGCACACTGATGGGTCTGGCATTTATCAGAAATGGCATTTTTGGTGATTATAGAATTTTTATTTTTGTTTTAGTTTCTATCATTAGTTTAATTTACTTGAGTTTATTTTTTTTTAATGATATCACGTTAGAAATGTGTTAGGAATCCAGTTAAAGTCCAATGGGCTTTTATTGATCTGTATTTTGAAACTATCCAGATGGAAGATACAGTTTGTGCCTCAGAATCCTTACCTTGCAAGTGGTCAGTCTTGAAAAACTGTTAAGATACGTGTGCATTTGAGAAGTATAAACAGAAAACAAGCATGTTTAAATTAATCAAATTAATGGATCAAATTAATCCCAATTGCTACTTTAGTCAATGGGAAAATGTATTAAAACAACTGTGGAGGGATGGTGGATGATTATATTTATGCAAAACCACGATAAATCTTCCCTCATTCCAGTGAGCTCTGACCAAAACGTGGCTCAGAGTGAAGTGCAAAAAACAAAACACATTAAAGCAGAGTTGATAAACACAGCAACAAAAGCATGTGCAGCAGAGTATGATATGCAGCACTGCCCTGACCCCAAAACTCGCCCAGGAAGGAACACTATCATACAGTGTTGTCTTCCAAGGATATCTGGAGGCTTTTAATCTTCTGTTTCAAATATATACATATTTACAGGATTTGCAGATCCTCCAACAGAGATTCAGCATTCCATCATCAACACATCAAGTGGAGATTACGCTCTGTAAAGCCTCCGGCCAGCAATCAGGCAAAATGAGAGGAATGTTGGCTAGATCCCATCTCCTTATATACACATGACTAGTTGATGTAACCCCAGCCAGGATTTCATGTCCCATGGCTGATGTAACCCCTTGTCCTGGTTACGTTACACTGTGACTTAACTTTTGTCCCATGGGGATTACCTCATTATGACATGAACAGTCGTTCCCCCAGGTGCTTTCCACATGCACATCACAAGTATTTTATTGGACCAAAGGTCACAGCCCAACTTTTCCAACAACAACAAACAAAATTTTTAAAATGTCTCATAAAGATGTATATTATTTAAAAATATATATGCCAAAGGGAGAAACAGAGTTCTTTTGTAATTTAAGAACAACCACAGAAGATGGAATTGAGAATGGCTCAGATATAGAAGTGGGAAAAAGAGAATGATCGTGGATATAGATAGATCTATATTTATAGATGTGCATGCATTCATGACACTCCCAGCCAAACACCCCAACATCCATAATTTCAGTTTCATGGAGATATAAAGCATAAAAACAGGGAACCATATGCTATTCTTAAGACTCAAGAACACATAGCATAAATACCACTGAGTTGATTTATGTCCTACTCCAGTATCACATTCTGCAGTAAGCTGTCTAGGCAAAAAAGAAACCCTTAACAAGATCAATCCTGATCAAGGTCAATCCTCAACTTATCCAGAAGAAAATCAGGAAAACTAAGGCTGTCACACAGCCAACACTTTGGAATTGTTTGGGATGTGAAATTCTCAGTATCGATTTCCTTGTATTTCTCAAACTCCCACTCAGTTTCTCATCATCCCATTCTTGGTATATATCTGATTGCATGTTTCTGTTTTTTGTTTTGTGTTTTCACTCTCAGAGAGAAATTTGCAAGTTATTGTTTTTGTTGGTGCTGTATTAAAATGGACATATTTTGTAAGCACTGTTTCTCATACATACACACACACACACACATGTATATATTTACACACATACATACATATGCATACATACATATGCACACATATATATACATTGGACTGGTTCTCTCCGCTGTCTCAAGTACTTTTTTTTCCCAATTGTTCACCTTTCCAGTTGTTATCGTCTTCATAATGGATGTATCATTTGGAGCCTATTTAAAGGTGACAGCAAAATGCACTGTCAGAGAAAACACATGTTTTGTCTTATAGTACTTGCAAAAGAAATTCTGAACCCAAAAAAAAAATTGTTTTCTGTCTTTGCAGCTGGCCATCTGTCAGGTTGATGTCAAAGTCACCTTGATGTCAAACCCAGACCTCTAGAGCCCAATGGATCTCGAAATCTAATGTTTCTCAAGAATCTGAGATTGTTTTATTCTTTATATGCATGGAAGTAACTTCCTATATCCTGATAATTGTGCAGAGATTGCCAGGCAGGCAATTCCTCTCTACCTCCATCTGTGCAGTCAACACGTGAAAAAAATCTGAATTGGTTGATTCAATGTTTTAAAAATCTTTTTTTACTATATTGAGAGAAATTAAGGCTACAGGCAGGAGATCAGGCTGTACTTACTGACAGGAAAGGAGTCTCTTGAGTACCCTATAAGACTCAAGGTCATGGCAAAATAATATGGACAGATGATGTAACATATTTGGGTGAATATTGGTCTTGGTTTGGTGATATGCCATTTCAGTTTCTCAACCAACTATGAATCTAACTTTGAACAACTTACTACTATTAGCTTAGCTTAAGTAACTGTGAAAATACAAAAAGCACAACACAAGATTAGTGGTAAACACATATTCTATGATAACATCTGAAAGCTGATCCCAAAATTCTTTGCAAAGAATTTACAGATGTGATATATTTGTAAGGGAATAGAAAATAATAAGAAGAAAAAAGTTCGTTTTCTAACCCATATCAATTTCTTTCTGCTACTACCAATTACATGAAGTCATTATTTTTAGAGATAATGGCAACAAACCAACATTTTTTCCCAGAATGCCCTTGGAATGAAACTACTAAATGAAGAAGCACAGTTCTCTAGACATTCTGGGACACAAATATGTGTTCATACACAAGGACACCTGTTACCACCACTTGTAAGTTCCTTGAATTCTTTCTCTTTACCTCACTGTGTATCACAGTTTTCATCACTTGTGAATAGGTCAGTGAAAATAAGTGGATGGGAAGTACCATTCAACTTGGCACAAAACAAAATTTATTTGATTATTTTTTAACATTGCTTCGGATTTTCTTTTTTGAAATTTTGCATTAAGGTACGTCAAGTGCTTTGGCTATTTTTCCGAAAACAAAATATTAACAAATCAAGCTGGGGGGGAAATTAACTTTCCCTTTAAATCACATCAGTGTGGGAAACTTGAAGAAAACTGTAGTTAAAGGTGCTATTAATGAATTTTGCAACCATCCATTTTGTGAGGTTTACTATCTAGAGAAATCAGCAAACTGGCCAACTGCAAAAGGACCAACATTCACCAATAATAAAGCTGGAAGCTTTCCAATAGCAGTCTTTAATCAGAATGCCTGAAGGAATCCGGGTCAAGAAGTGAGTTTACTGCTTATTGAATCTATAAATAACTAGCCCTTCACTTCACTAAACATATAGTAGGACACTCATATAATAGAATATATTAAATGTAATAAACCACATTAATGTGACATTAAGGGTACAAAATTATATAGTGAGAAATCATGAAATGTGAAGTTTAAAACTGTGCACATAATTTTATCTGTATTTTCCTGGGAACATAAATCACAAAATTGTTGTTAGTTGCAATCTACCACTCTAGCCAAACATAGGGACACATGCAAGTTTCAGAGGGGAGATGGAGATAAAATAAAAAAATGACCCAAAGATATGTGAACTTTTTTAAAGAAAAGAAGGAAAAGAAAGAAAAGAAAAGAAAGAAAGAAATCTTAAAATTCCAAAGTATAACTGTTTTGAGTGTATTCCTCCACCTTTTGATATGTTTGCTTAACCAAGATAATATTTATACTAATGTTGAACAAATGACATTCCAATATACCCAGATTAATTATTAATTTATTTTCATAATTAATTTTCAGCCAAAGAAGGGGTAAACACCACTACAGTCTGTAGCTGACTTAATATAGTCCAAAATCTCTGCAAGCCACTTGGTGGATTAATTGCTTATTAACCTGTGTAATCCAAGCAAACAGTTCATAGTGTTAGATGGGTGAGAGAAGAGGATGCATATTGACAAGATGGAGTAAGAAAGAAAAGAGATACAAATCAGTGATTAAATGTAACTCAAAGATTACCAAATAACTTGCTTGGAATACCTTTCCATAGCAATCTGCCGTGTTAAACACACTTTCCACAATCCCCAGAGAGGAATTTAATTTTGGGTTGTTATTTTTTTTATCCAAGATATCTGGAAACTTCCAGGATGTCAAAGTCAACTTAAAATGCCACAGCAGCCAGTTTAAAGAAACAAATACAAATGGTGCCACTTGGGAGAAACAATGCCAATCGGTGTGACATATGCCAGTCTCTCTCTCTCTCTCTCTCTCTCTCTCTCTCTCTCTCTCTCTCTCAAATCTAAGTTCACAAATAAGTTCACACATTAAATAAAAAACACTATTGACTAAAATAAACGGAATTAGTTTCAGGGGCCTGCTAAGGAGGGGAGGGGGGAGATAAGAAAATAAGGAATGCAGCAGCATATTAAAAATGAATTGTTTTTTATTTTTAATATTTGCTAAAAATGAATATCATAAGCACTTCAATGGATAGCCAATTGAACATTGGAAACTCACTTAGTTGCCCATTAAGTAATGTAAAACGTCTCATCTTTACTTGAGAACCATGCAGCTTGGTTTGGATGGAAATGTTAGTGTTAAAGTTAATTCACAAACAGATATATTAACTTTCAAATTAATTCACATAGATTAATTGTATATGCATGTGCCTTCAAGTCATATGTCAGCTTATGGAGACCCCATGAATTCCATAGGTTGATTTTGTGTTTGTTTTTGTTTTGTTTTGGCAAGGAATATTCAGTTGCTTGCTCTGAAATATAGCCCACAGCACCTGGTATTTGTTAGCAGTCTCCTATTGAAGTAGTAACCAGGGCTGACTCTGCCCAAGATCAGTGGAGATCTAGTGCTTTAGAGGGTTTACAACTGACTAATTACTTTCATGAAAATTAGTGAAGATTATAAAATTGACATTTTATAATATCTTCCAGAGGATGGTGACCAAAATGATAAAGTGTCTGGAAGTCAGGCCCTATGAGGAGAAGCTTAAGGAGCTAGGAATGTTTAGCCTGACAAAAAAAAGGTTAAGAGGAGACATGACAGCCATGTTTAAATATTTGAAAGGATGCCATGTTGAAGATGGAGAAAGCTTGTTTTTTGCTGCCCCAGAAACTATGACACGGAGCAATGGATTAAAACTACAGGAAAAGAGTTTTCATCTAAACATCAGAAAGAACTTCCTGATAGTCAGAGCTGTTCAACAGTGGAAAATGCTGCCTCAGAGTGTGGTGGAATCACCTTCTTTGGAGATTTTTAAGCAGAGGCTAGATAGCCATTTGCTGGGTGTGCTTTGAGTGTTTGCTCTTGCATGGCAAGGGGTTGGACTCGATGGCCATTGTGGTCTCTTCCAACTCTATGATCCTATGACATTTACATTAATCATTAATAACTACTTAGTACACATTCATTTTAAGTTTAGAAATGTCAGTTAAAATTTCTAAAATGGAGCCCCCAGTTTCTAGTGTTAAAAAGCCAATGGGTTATAAGCAATTAATTTATTTCAAGGCTTTATTTCCAAGCACTCAACTGAAAATCAATAGACTGAAACAGGTGCAAAATATTCCTTATATTTTATTTCCTTTTTTAAAAAAAGGCATGTGTAAAACATTTTCTAAGCAGTTTCTTTTTAGGCCTGCCAACATAGCAACTTTTGAATTAAAAAAAAAAGAAAAGAAAAATCCTTCAACTCTATTTGGGCAAATCCATTCTGAAATGTCTAGCAGGGCCTCTGGGACAAGGAAGGGCATGAGTAAATATCCTATCTTCATGTGTCTCTGGGCTTAAGAACAACTGTAGTGAACTCTGACTTCAAGACAACCGTGAAAACCTTCAAATGCTGTTCCAAACTGAATGTGGCCAGTTTGATCTCAGGGTATTGTGAGAATCCAGTGACATGCTATAAATATTATATTAAGCTGGTTTCTGTGTTCTCTTTTTCCTCTCGGTCATTTTATAGACAGTGCTTCAAGTTCCAGGTTCATTAGTTACTAGCAGAGATATTTAAAGTTAAAAAGACACCTTTGCCAAATGACTGTATCGATATTAAGTTGGTGACTGGTTGTCTTTTAGTTCTCCTATGGTTTTGTCAATAACTATGAATAATAAATAGCAATAAAAGAGAATGTCTCTGCATGTGTTTGCCTGCCCATGGAAGCTATTGTTCCAGTTTACCTCAAAATTTGACAAAACGTTTTGGGTTAGTATCTTAGTTTGGTGCCAACTTTTGTCTCAAAATTCCAAACACAGAGCTTATTAGGAGAAAAGAGATAGAGAGATAAAGAGAGAGAGAGGCATCTATAACTTATCAGGAAATTGTGGTGGACACTTTGAAATATGAAACTGTGAGCTTTGGGGGGTTTGTTTTCTTTTGTTTTTGCTTTGTCTGATTGTTGCTCAAGTAGAGGTAACTAGTGTCAAGGTGTATATATGTGTGTGTGTGTGTGTGTGTGTGTATATATATATATATAAAGAGAGAGAGAGAGAGAGACTTGTCAAAACACTTTTTTTAAAGCCTTGAAAAACATAAGTGAGAAAATCTTCAACTGACAAGAATATTCACAGTTCTGGACTTATTATGTGTAAAATTCACAAGCAGGCTTTTTTTGCACAGGAAAAAAATATGTTTTCTACACCAGAAACATCTTCTGTGCACTAAAGAATGTTCCTATGCAGACATATTGTTTTCCATGCGGTAAATGTTGGTTCATGTGCAAAAAAATGCTGTAATGGAGACTTACCTTTGCACTGTCAGCTAGGCATCTTGGTAACCGAGTACGGAAACTCCAACTGTTTCAAAATTCAGCAGTCAGATTGGTTACAAGTATCTCAAGGAGTGACAATATCACGCCCATATTAAAATCACTCTCTTGGCTGCCAGTTAGTTTCTAGACAAAGTACAGAAGTTTTGGTTGTTACCTTTAAAATCATACATGGTTTCAGTTGAAGTTACCTGCAGGATCACTTTCTCTTTTTAAACCTGCCCCATACACTCATGTCCTTGACTTAAACCAGCCAGCTCTACACTGGCAATGGTCACTCAGAAGACACAGTGGAATGACCTGCCAAAGGAGATTTGACAGCAAAATAGGGTGTCTGAATTTTAAAAAGTACTAAAGACTTATCTCTCCTGTCAGGCCTACCCAGTCAATTTTTAATTATGAATTTTAATAGATGTATTTCAAATGGTTTTACATGTTTTTAGTGTATTTTAATCTATGATATGTTTTTGTTGTATTTTAATTTATGTTATACCTCACCTCAAGCCTTGGGGAGAAGTGGTAAGGAAATAATAATAATAATAATAACAACAACAACCATCTTTCACAAAATTTGTGTATGATTGATTTCTACAGCAAACAGCATTTTCTGCTCAGGAAACAGTTTTTTTCTGCCTAGTTAGCTAAACTAGCTCGATCTCTGTCTCTCTCTTTTTATGTGCTTTGGTCTGTTAAAGAGAAAAAAAATTCTCTAGAAAAGCTGTGATCCTTCAAAAAGTAAACTTCTCAGCACAATATTCACAATATTTTCAGTTTTGCTTCTGTCAGCTCATCTGAGTGTCTTCTCTTATCCACAGTGAAATATGACAAAAGAGGTTGGTTTGTTTTGTTTTTTCCTACCTATCTAATTCCCTTCCCCTATCTTGGACCTTCAGAAGAATGAGAACGGAGGGTGAAAAATATTGCATGCATTCACATACATACACATACATACACCCACATTCATACCCACCCATACATCATTAAATAATCAGGACTAGATTAAATATATTCTGCAGAAACACAGTGTGTTGCAAGGAATTTTGGGGTCATGGTTTATGGTGACTCATCAGTTCATTTGCAAAAGGATCAATCTATTAGCATTGCCAATGATGTTAGCCAAATGAGCCATGCAGCAGCATGAGAGATTTAGCTCTCTGAATTATTTGAATGATTAGTGAGTTTACTTTACCTGTTAATACATTCACCACTGACTTTCTTTTGCTTAATAAAATAAGAAAGATTTAAAGAAAAAACACGGATGAAAGATAAGAGGAAATCCTGTTTCTGATGAAGCTAGAAAGTGGGGAGCCATGTTTGTTCTTATCTCTCTTAATATCACCAAAATGTTTCTGTTTCAAGACAAAGACAAAGAAAAGGAAGTGATATCCATCTAAATCAGAAAGTAGATGGGCATAGGACAGAGCAGACAGGGCACAGTCTAAGAAAGAGTCTGAGGATTCTCTGTACTCCTTCCTAGGTAAATTATGTGCATCTCCAGTATGGGCTAGTAGAATTTCTTATATCTCCAACAATGTACAATGGAATCATCATTTCTTTTAGAACAGGGTACGTAACTTTTTTGGTCCCCATTGGGGAAGCAAGATCTGCACTTTTGTGTGTTTGTGTGTGTCCACAGATATGTATTTATTCACAATTATTTCCCCTCTCCACTTGCATATGTGGAAAAAGCACTACACACATCTCAGCATTCATGAAATAAAAGGTTTAAACTTCTGCTTCTTGCTAACTGAAATCTAGAGACCACCAGGATGTGCTACTGGGTATTAGCAATGGGAATAAAATGATTTTGCATATTTTCCATCAGCTAGATTCTTAGGGAAGGTAGGAAGGATTCCACCATTTCAGGAGACATCTAAGGATGGGGGAAACATATGGTCTCTAAGTTTCAGGTTTTTCATCCCCTGCTTTAGTCCATAATCATCTGCAACATGATAGGTTTTCATAGCAGATGGGGGAATCCCTTTTCCTCGCTACCAAAATCGTTGCTTTTTTTTTCTCTTCTGCAAAATATTATATTCAGGATTTCTTTGTCAGGAAAGTTTGTATGGCAGGACTTGTACTGCTCAGTTAGGGATGATTTCATGACATCATTATATTTAGTCTTCAAAATAACTTTCCAAACTCAACCCTGAAGATTAGACATTTTTCAAACTGCTCATCTAACAAGTGAATCTATATTTTCTGAAATAAATAGAGTTGATGCACACTGACTTCATGGAAGACAAGACACTTGCCTTTTTGTACAATGTAACCCACTTTTTAAATGGTGTATGCCACTCTCTGCAAGAATAGAAATAACAGACAGCTATCAAGGTCCTCCTGTGATGAGGAGAAGCTGTATGATGACATCTTGCTATCAGATCAATCAGAAAATTATGCCATCTTCCCCACCACACACACCCCACCTAAGTTAGAGAAAACAAGTTATTTTGGAACCAATGCAGAAAATCACATAAACCTCTCTTACCATTGCTTGGAATAAAACATAGAACAATAATCAAATAATTTATTTCCTTTTCACACCAACAACAATCTGCTTAATGGTAGGGCTGGACTCAGTTAATACTCATAGAATTTGCCTCTAAGTTTAACTAACGAGACATCAGTCCTCTAACAGTGCGGCACTACTAACACTGTCTGTCAGCTAATAATCTATGCAGCTTGATTTAGGTTTCTTTGTGATAAAAGCTGCTTTGCTCTAGAGAGATGATAAGGAGACTTTTTTCATCAAAAAATTGATCCATCTTGTAAATTGTATGAATAAAGGCATAAGGAAGGCTAAATCAAGGAATGTTGCAGAGATTTACATGATGTGAAAGTGAATTAGCAACACATCCCATTTTTCTGTCAAAGCAGGAGAAAGAGGAGGAGGAAAGAGAGGAGGAAACAATACAGTGCAGATAAGAAAGTCTTTGGAAGGGATGGATCATTTATCATGATGTATATATTTTTTTCATTTGCTGAGAAAATGACCTGGATAACAACTGTTCAGCAACTAAGCCTGGGTGCATATTTGAAAATTCAGAACAAAGCTGCTTGTGTCATTTTTTCTTCCAGCAACCAAAAAAGTACAGTCTATTCCATGCTCAGTACCCGTAAAGAAAGTAAGGATGATAAATAAGGCAGACCAAAATAGCCAACTTGAAATTTCTCGGAATAGGTGCAGCATTGTTACAGAGTCAGTGGGACACATCAATAATGAGAAAAGTTTTAAAGGAAGTCCAATGAAGTAATTGAAAATAGTTCAGAACAATGACATATCTCACCTTTTGTGACCTTATAATTCAGAGCTAATCATTGCAGTATTAGGCGAATATGACATGTTAATTAGGATATTAAAGTATAGCAGGCCCTTTGTGCTGAGATAATTAAGGTTGGTTGTTTTAACATTTCCATTATAAAGCCCATTTACCATGGGGAATATAACTTACTCAGGAAAAAGGGGAAAAAAAACAAGTCATTCTGGGTAGGACTTTATATTTAGCTGACTCACTACAGAGAAAGGTGTGTGTGCTTGTAAGCATATTTTCTTTAAAAATAGTTGTTATTTCTTTTAAACAAATAAATGTCAAAATGAAAACCAGTTGCCTTATATCTTTCACTTTGACTTTCCTTATTATTTCCTTTTAATTTTAAGCTTATAGTCTCAGTGTAGAAAGTATGACTTTCCTATGATCTCAGATACTTATGGGTCTAGGAAGAGGTAAGTGATGATACGTACCCTAACTGAAGAGCTCAGGTGTAGCTAGGAATGGTTGCCATGTTAGTGTTTGTTTGACAAAGGCTTAATCTGATCTGAGATGGTGTGAAAATGTTTGATCTTCCAGAATTCCATGTAAACAGGAACCTTGGAATTTTAAATGTTATATAAGATCTGTAGAGATATCATAGATGTGAGAAGACACTGAATGCTTTGTTTTTTCTTTGACAATACACTGAATTTTATATTAACTATTGATGAAGATTCCACCATTCTGTGACCAAGATGGGAAAAGGCGCTCTCTCTGTCTCTCTCTCATATGCTTGCATAGGTGCCGCCCCCTCAAACAAACAAGGGAAAACAAGTTTCTTTGTCCAAAAAAGGATTCTATTGGCATGCTCCCTAGCTAGGGTGCTTGCTTTTTATCTGCCTCTATGTACTGTGAGAGAAATGAAATCTCTACCAAGGAAAGAACACTCATGGCAGAATGGTAGAAAATGCAGAGATTTGGACGCGTGTGTGCATCAGAAAAAGACCAGCAAACACCATTTTTCATAGAATATCATTTTTCAGAGCACTCATCCTCTGAGCACAAGAGGAAGAATCTCAGGATGAGAATCCCACCCATGATGAAGAATAAATAATTTAATCATTTTTTTCTCCATACTGCAAAATAGTCCTCCAAAATTAAAGTTTCAGGACTTATTCTGTGCATTTCTTTCTTTCTTTCTTTCTTTCTTTCTTTCTTTCTTTCTTTCTTTCTTTTTCACAGAAATGTTCTTTTCTGAATAAAAAAGGTGTTGTCTGAACAACAAAAATGCCTTAGGAAAATATCATATTCAGCATTACAAATTCACCTACATTTTTCATTTCAAAAAAGAACCAAACTCTGAAAATTGCTCCCCATTCAGGAGTCTCATAATTAGGGTTTCCCAACACTCCAGTTTTTTTTTTTTTTTTTAGGGATTAAGAAAGGGGTCTGTGATTATACTTTGTTCCAATATTCTTTCACTCTTCCCCCCCCACCTCTTCCTCCTCTCCACAAAGTTTCTCCTACTATGGCCAGCACTAAGATTCAATGACAGGAAGCTGTCAGCGTGGTTAAAATACTGAACTGTCTCTGGAATCACTGAATATATTACCACAATCGTTATTGCTTTGTGGCTTTTGCTAATTTTGGCTAACCTTTCCTGCTCTGTTGTGATCTTCTCCACATACCTTAAATTTTTATTTTTTTATTATTATTTTTTGTAGAGTTTTATTTAAACTCTACAAAACAACAACATTAACATTCATCCAACCACATCAAGGATATAACACGAAAATATCTACAAACATACCTAATTTATATATTTTGTTACTCAAATCACATTCTTCAATCATCCATGACTTCCCCCCGAGGAAGAAATATTAATAAATACAAGAGAAAAAATTCAATATGTCTGTCTATCACATTTTAAGTATTTTGTTCCTGTGTAGTTACCATATCTTGATCAAAAATCAATATTCACCATCTTTAGCTCTCCACAAATTTCTGAAATATGTTATCACACATTCCTAATCTCTGGTGATTTTTTCAAATTTATCTCCTCTTAACACATAAGTAAACCTGTCCATTTGTAGTACATCAAAAAGTTTCATCTCCCATTCAGCTATTGAGGGGATAGCTTTTATTTCCATTTTTGGGCTAGCAACATTCTAGCAGCTGCTGTCATATAAAATATTAACTTAGCCTTTTTTTCTACATCGTCACTCATTATTGTAAGCAAGCAAAGCTTGGGAGACATTTCAAAATAAAATCCTATTTTTTTTTCTCCATTTGGATATGGATCATATTACAGGACCACCACTGATGAAAGAATGTTCCAACTTCAAAATCACATTTCCAACACTTTTTTGGATATTTTGCATTCATTCTGGATAATCATTCAGGTGTTAGATACTGTCACATAAAAAGAAAACTGTGAAACCCGCTACAGGCATTCTTGCCTTCAGTACAGATACAACCTAAAATAGATCCTGTAAACATTGTCTCTAATGTCTTGGCACACTACGTATTTTAACCTTTTATTCCAGATTTTCTCCCTTTGGTCTAGGGGAATCACACGAGAAAAATTCTGTGCCCATTTTATGATGGAAATTTTAACAGGTTCTTCCTCTGTATCCCATTTTGATAAAATCTTGCAGATTAATGAAATGATTTTTGGTTTTTCTGAGGTTAAAATTGCCATCAATTCTTTTTTCTTCAATTGATAGCTGTACAATTTTACGTCAATTTTCAATTTTTCTATAATTTGTCTATAGAACAGCCAATGACATCTTGTTCCATTTTCATTTCATTCTTGTTCTGCTCTTATTTTAATTTGATCATTTTGTAACTCAATCAAATCTTCATATTTTATCCATCTGTCAAATAACACGTTCTCTTTTTTGTAATATGCCTCATGGGTGGAAACCCAAAGGGGTGTTTTCAAACAACTTCTTAAAAAATACTTCCTCCATACATTCACGAGGAATTTTCTTACATAATGGCTATTAAATTCCTTATTAATCTTAGCTTTGTTGAACCATAAGTAAAAGTACTATCATGACCATAGGTCAGCACCTTCTGTGTTAAACAACTTTATCTTATCAAGTTTAACCCAATCCTTCAACCAGATCATACAACATGCATGGTAATATAAAACTAAGTTCAGCAAATCCAACCCACCTCTTTCCATCGAATCTTGTAAAGTTTCTTATTTCGCCCTCAGTCTCCGCCCCCTCCCCCCAACAAATTCGGAAATCTTGTTTTGCCAGGCATATATTACTTTATCATTATGAATGATAGGAACTGTTTGGCACAAAAAAAGTAATTTAGGTAAAACAAACATTTTAACTACAGTGATTCTCCCCAGAAACAACAGATTTAAATTACTTCAATTTTTAAAGTCTTTTTGGATATTTTTCCATATTACTTTGTAATTGTTTTTAAAATAAATCTGAGGGTTTTTTTTAGTTATTTGAATTCCAAGATAGTTGACTTTTTTAGCAATAGTCTATCCAGAAAGGTGTGGTATTTGCATTTCTTCTTCCATAGAGATATTTTTAGTCAATATATTTGTTTTATCTTTATTCACTTTCAGTCCCAAATACCCTTCAAAGTTGTCTAAAATAGCTTTTAATTCTTTTAAACTCCTATCAGACTCTCCTAGTGTCACCATCAAATCATCTGCAAAAGCTTTGATTTTGTATTCATGGTCTTTAAATTTCATCTCCCTTATCTTGGAGTTGCTTCTCACATTTTTGATCAAGATCTCAATTACCAATAAGAATAGAAACATAGATAATGGGCATCCCTGTCATGTAACTCTTCAAATAGACAACCTCTCCATTTTTTTCTTCATTAACAGTAATTTGTGCAGTTTGATTTGTATATATATAGTTTTACCCATTTCAAATAATGCTCTCCCATATTCATTTTTTTTGCATATGTTTATCAAAAAATTCCAATTAACAGTATTGTAGGCCTTTTCAATATCCAAGAAAACCACAGCCAATTTCTTTTGAGGATATTTCTCACACAATTTCATTATATTAATGATATTTCTGATGTTATCTCTAATTTGTCTTCCTGGGATGAAGCCTGTTTGATTCTCTGGAATTACATCTTGTAATATCTTTTTTAATCTATTAGCTAGTATTGAGGCAAAAAGTGTACCTTAAATCTTTAAAAGTGCAATACAGTTTCCTTTCTTGATCTGAGATTCATGTGGGTCACACCACTGATAGCAAAATATGTGGTGTAGATATTGTTCTTCTTCTTCTTCTTTTTTTAGCTCTGCTTAAGTAATGCATTCTTTTCTCTCTCCATTTTATTTTTAATTCTTGATTTCACTTCTCTCTTTCTTTCCCTCTTGTAATTTTCTCTCCCTACTTCTGCAATCTCTGGCTTTAAAAAAAAATTTCTCTTTTCTTTATGATATCACTGGGATCTTCTACATGAGGCTGTCCCTGCATCACAGGCTTCCTCAGGGCCACGTATGTTTCTCATCTGGAAATACTGGAGACAGATATTATTTGAAGTATGAAGCCTGCTCAAGAGGTTGTTGTTATTGTTGTTGTTGTTGCTGTTGTTGTTGTTGTGTGCCTTCAAGTCATTTTCAACTTATGGCAGCTCTAAGGAGAATTTATCATGGAGTTTTTGGGGGGCCAAGAGTCTATGAGATGCCCAACACCACCCAGAGGTTTTCCATGGCCAGGTGGGAATCAAACTCTGGTCTCCATGGCCATTGTTCAATGTCCAAACCACCACACCACATTGGTTTTCATTGCTTCCTTAGCCACCTTGAACATCTGTAGAATTATACACAGGAAAACCACCTGCCACAGCTTCAACCTGTTTTATGCATAAGAATGAGGATCCTTCTTCTTCCAAGATCTCATCCATTTACTCTCCTTTTCAAGCTAGCATAGAGTCTTGCCTTTACAAGAGGATGAAAGAAAGAGGATGAAAGAAACTGCCTTGGGTTTTTTTTTTCCAGCCAGACTTGGTAAGGGACATTTTATTTCCAATTTTAATGCACATGCACAGAGAGATTGAGAGGAGACAGATAGAGAGAGAGAGAGCAGATTTTAACAGAAATAGGAAAAGGCTACACTTCTGCTGTCCATTTGATTCCTGGGGAAAACAAAATGAATGTTCTATGTAACTAAATAATCATTTATTCATTCAGTATCTCCCAGAGTCTTACTCCTACACTCAGATCACTATACTACATTGACTTGGTCCCCACTGTTCATTCAGATATACTATCCATTCAGTTTCCTATCATTCAAAAGTATTTAGTAGTATTACAGTTCACTTTTCTGGGGGCATTTTTGGCATGTCCTTCATATATAAGAAGTCATAAATAGAGGCAGGCATTTCTGTTGATCATTTACATTATGGTTAAGTACAGCCTTAGATGCTCATTTGAAAAGTAATTAAAATAAATCCAATATATCTACCTATTTGAATGCCTGTAGATGAAACATGAAAGGACAAATCTACTATTGCTCTCTGTAGATATGAAAAGAAATTATAATTACAGTAACTGTTCTTCAACAGCTTACCATATATCAGAGCTAAGGATTCGATTACTTACGTGACTTTCCCAATCTTGCCTACAGCTCTCTTTCAATATAGATGAGCTGAGAAAGCTCCAGTCCGACCTAAATATTGCTACTAGAGTAAAATATAGGATTTTACATTATTCACTGTCCTTGGATTGTATTGGATCCCCATTAAATTACAGAAAAGATTAGACTTGATGTTTCATCTTTCTACCAAAGATATAAAACTGGGATAGATTCTGTTATACAAATGAATCAGAAATACATTAAAATAAAATTGCTTTCCTATGAAGTATTGAAAAGCATTTTTCATGTTGTCAGGAAGAAAAGGATAGACTTGAGGCAGAATACCCATCCTGAACAGGACAGCCATCCTAGGAAACAGTTATATATCCAATTTTTAAAATCTGTCTAAAAGAAAGCTTACTTAAGAGTATAGAATGAAATGGATATTATTTATAGAAGATATGTGGTGTGGTCCCCTGTAACTTTTAGATGCCATTGCATCCTCAATTAAGTCAGCAGGAGCTGGAATTTTACTGTATTTCTCTGGTCTGGGAGTTACATGTGCTGGGAAGAGAAAATGAACAGAAGCCACATCACATTTTTTTTCTCTTTCATAAACATCCTAGGATTTAATAATGATCATTATCCTATTGAATTTTCATAACTCACCTCCCCTAGTCCCTGGATAAGAGACATCATTGCTCCCAATTGCTAGTTTTCTACCTCCTTGTGGCCAAAAAAACCCCAAAAAACAACCTATCAATTTCTTATATCTTCATACTGTCTTAGACATCTATCCACATGAAGTTGACCATCATTCAAAATCATTCACTGTCGCTATCTCCACTTAATTCTGAGTTCTTGGCATCCATATCTCTTCCTCTACATACATTTCTTTTCAACACAGATAGTGGAGAAATGCCAACCATGTTGTTTTTGTGCTCTTCTGTGCTCTTACACATCTCAAATAGGTGTGGTACTAGTTTGGAGATGATAATGGAAGAAGCTGATACGTTCTAATCTTGCTGACTGTACTTTGTGGATCCATTTGTACAAAATTCATCCACCTATACTATTCCTGGGTCACACATTACTGAGGAGATTTTACTGCTTCAGTAGGTATCAACAATTCACTTTAGATGCAGACAGAGACCAATATCTGACATCATATTTGTGTGGTATAAATCTACATTTTTGTAATTAGATAGTATTTGGGCTACACCACCCTTTTACTGAATGCCATTATCATACAACCATTTGTGTCTACCACCATTCCTTTGTACCATTGGGCAATGCACAGTGTTGGTTGTCTGAAGTCTCTGTGAATAAAGGGTTTTATTGAAGATGCCAACAAATAATTACATACCATTGGAGACCATGCAACAGCCCAGCTGGAATCCTGTTAGTTAATTCCAACTGGGGTACAGCCATTGAATCAATTGCTGAATGAACACTTCTGGAAATCTGCTTATGCACCCATAGATTTACATTTGTATATGATACGAGTAGGATTGTAGACGTGGTTGTCTTGTGGATCCACAAACAAGTAGCTTTTCATTGTACAATCAACTTCACATTAAAGTTAGGCCTATGAAACCTTCTCCCCCAGCAGGTGTGTATTCTAGACACAGACATATGGTGACCCTATGTATCTCCAAAGAGTTAAGTGTTGGCTTACACATTCAACTTACTATTTAAATTGGACCTGTGACCCTGCCCTGTAAGTATCTGCTTATTCTAACACAAATCCATGTGTGCTATATCCAGGTATTCCATCTTCATGTCCTTTTCCTATTTTAACCCATTCACCTGTCTCAAATTCCTGATGAGTTCCCTATGTAAACTCAGTAGGGGTGGAAAGAGTAATTGAAAATATTTAACAAATTCTTAAAAATGTATTTCTTGAGTACAAGGAAATCCTGATGATGAGAATATTGGACAGATGAGAATCCCTGCAGTTTTGGAACCTATTCTGCACAAAAATTGCATATCTCTTTTTTATATGCAGAAAATAGCAATTTATTCACTGAAAACAATACTTCTGCACTGAAAATTGTGAAATTATGAGATTGTGAAAATTGTAAAAATTATGTTTACTGTACAAAAAAAATTTTTTTGCACAGAATAACATCAAAATTGTGAATAGTTTTCACAGTGGGAAGAAAATTGCCAAAATTAGTTATTGCATCCTTCAATAAAATTAGTAAAGAATTACATTCCAAAACTAGAAGAAATTTAGACAAGCTCTGTTGCATGTTGAGGTATGTATATGTGAGTGGTGTATGTATGTGTGTACATGTATGTATGTGTGAGTAGTGAAGGGAGACTCTGAGGTAAAGATCTACCTCTGTTCCCCATTGCAGATGTTCTCCTTAACCATACTTCATGCTGCTTATACCTTTGACAGCTGTGGAGTACCAATTTATACATGATGTGTTCTAGTAAATGGAGATTGATTCTAATTGGGTTATCACACTGAAATGAAAGTACAACGAGTGGAACAACTGTCTTGCAATCACATAGAAAACAAGGTCAAGCAAGTCAGGATGACTCCTTATTCCCCATATCTGTGTTTTCCATTCATGCAGAATTTACATGACCTCCCCTTTCCCTTTAATATGGTAATTATAAAAAGGGGAGCGTAGAACACATTTATTCTCCCACTGCACAAGGGCAAGACTACAAAAGCAAAATATTAAATCTATGTCCATTGGAGTTGGTGGTGAGGATCTTAGCATTTAACTTATCCTTAGTGTTCTGATCTGATTTTATTATTTTAATCAACACCTATAATGAGATTTTATGTTATAAAAGGATTCTCTTAGATATGCTGCACGAGATAAACTGAGTGGAAAAGTATTGATTCCTATCTCTTAGCTAAGGAACCTTTTCAAGTTTGTAATAGCCAAACTGTTGTGCTGTGATGTCAGTCCCAGATGCTTCAGGCAAGCCAAATTGGTGGGCTATGATATCTTTTGAAAACACCAAAGGATGTTTCCAAATTCATTGACTTTGATAATATTCCCAGATAGCTAAAGCCTTGCCAATCGTTGTGAGTTACAATGTCATCTCTTTATAATAATATTGGCCAGTGAGGATGTGGGAGAGAGGGAATAAAAGCATCAGTTGATTTTTATTTCTAAATTATTTCCATCAGGGGCTTTAAAGACTAGGCTTTTTAATTTCCTTTACATAGGTTTAAAACACATAGTTGTGCCTGATATACTTTTGGTATTTTTGGCTTCTAATTACACAGCATGGAAGTATTTTGCATATTGTAGTGCATGAAGAGACATTTGCTTAATGGAGTAAATCCATTAACTGTCCGCAATCATGAAAAACAGCCATCCTTACCTGCCATGAGGAATGGCAGGAAGAATGATGGAGGCACTTCCTTCCCCAGTGCAGCATGAGAATGAGCTTGATTGTGCTGCAGAAGGCAGGCAAGTGTCACTCGTGCTCCCTTCCACAGAGAGCCAGCCAGGTACAGAGGGAAGCATTCCTGTTGTGCTCCGTTCCCAGCAAAGGTGCTGCCAGGATTGCGATGGGAGGATGACAGGATAAGGTAATGTGCGAAAATGGCCAAAGTCTATGTACACCAAGATGGTGTAACATAATTTTCCCTTAAACCATCAGATATTTTTTGTAAAACATACACAGCTGAATAAAATTCAACAGATCATACTGAGTATTGCACAGTGTAGTTAGCTTCCCTCTTGGTGCCCAAATTTCCAATCTGACTACATTATTCTATTCCGCAGGTAAATAAATCTATCTAAACCTTTTTAGGAAAAAAAAATTACCTTGCAATCACAGCTGGTATTTAGTACTGAAATTAGGGATTTGTAACCTAGAGTTGTAGATCCATTACTGTTCTGTATTCATAATCCTAAGTGATCACAGCCCACATTAATATCCAGCTGCCACCAGTCCTTAAGAGCCAGTCACCAGATAATGAAGAATTCAGCTGTAAAGCAACGTGGTAGCTTCCATCAGAAGCAGGACCCCACTTGCAAGTGCTTGTCACAACTTTGCTCACTGGTAGGTGGGATGGAAAAATTGTTCTCCTTGTGTCCTGGTCACCAGCTGAATAGCCTTCCCATAAACTGATTTATTGACTGGCTCTTAAGATGCGCTAGTGAGGTAGGGCTGGGCTGGGTTAGGAGACATTACTCAGTTATAGGTGCACATTCTTTCCTAGCAGAACTGGATGTTTTGATGTATAAAATAAAGTTAGCAAATATTCTATGTAATACCAGTAATATGGATCCATACGCACCTGTGTTTCCCAGAGGACATTAACATTTCTGAACTTAAGACCAAACATACTATCCAGAAATTGGTAAAATAATGTCTGTCAAAAAAGAAAGAGTGTCTCAATCCTGCAGACAATCCGGTACATGTGATAGGATCATTTGAACCAACTGCATCTCTCTGCATCTCTCCAGACCTAGTTTAGGCATTTGTGAAGTTTTTTTGGGAGGACGGGGGTGGGGAGGACAAACAACAACACACACCACACATGAACAAGATTCTCCTTAATGCTGGATCATGGATTTGCACATAAGAGATGACATTAAGATCAAGTGGTCCAGCAATACACTGGAACCTTGTCCAGTATTAAGAAAATTGAATCCTTATATGCAACTGTTTTGCTCACAATTAAGGGAATACACAGCTCTGTCATTAGCACAGGTGAATTAAAAATGTAAATCCAGCAACAGCTTTTACAGGAACACAAAATGACTTTTTGGCTCAAGCAAATGAGGAACAGTTTTCCAAAGGGATGCCATTGCCCTGATCTGTCATTCTAGTAAGGAGTAAAGGAGAGCCCAGTTCCCTGGTATGACATTACATCTGAATTATGTTAGTATTAATTATTTAGAGAAGCTGTAATGAGGAAGATATCTCTCCTGGACTCAATGGGATTTTTTTTTGTTTACAACAATTTGTTCCTATTCTAAAGATCACATTCATCTTAGACATGTGATTACCTTCTAGGTCCTCAGCCTCAAAAGGAAGTTGTTAACAGTTTGTCTTTGTGGATAATCTTACAGCTCAATATTAACATAAACCCTAGAGGTATATAATGCAATAATAATAATAATCCTCTTTTGTTTTCTGTATTCCCTTCAACACAAATGGTGAAGGAAGTAGATTCTATTAAATGTACAGAATGGGGAGCTGTTTCTTTGCCATCATAGGGCTTGCTCTTTTTAAAATGTAGTAGTTACCTGTCATATACAAACTGATTTTTATCATCCCATGTTCCATGAGTATCTCTGAAATGACAACATTTAATAGGAAGTTGTCTTATATGTGGACTGCCTGACTATCTGTCTAGTCCACTGTTGTCTATTGACTGGCAGACATTCTGTAGGGTTTTGGATACTGACCTTTTCATATTCCTAAGTGAAATTTCCAAGGTGAACTGGGGTACTCTCCATCTAATGCAGTGGTTCTCAACCTGTGGGTCCCCAGATATTTTTGGACTTCAGCTCCCAGAAGCCCTAAGCATTGACCATAGTGGCTGGGGCTTCTGGGAGCTGAAGTCCACAACATCTGGGGACCCACAGGTTGAGAACCACTGATCTAATGTATTTTCCCTACTTCAGTTTTCTTAACTTTTATCTGAGCTATCATCAAGTATACCTCTGCCCATAATTGTACCTTACAGCCAAAGCTACTTGGACATCTGAGAAGCAGAAAATGGTACAACCCAACTCATCCAGTTTAAGATACACAGTATCCAACGCTTGTCAAGTTATTTTGGCATATGAGGGAGTAAATTTTGCAAGCAGTTTTCCAAATTCCTGAAAACAAAAAAAAATATTATAATAGTAAAGTAAATAACTAACAGTTTGCTTTATTTGGTCTGGCAATACAACCACTTCTAGATCTATCTGTTGTTATTTCAATAGCAACATAATAAAACCCATGCTGGATCAGATAAAGAGGCTTTCTGGCCTAGCAATCAGTTTACAATCAGTTGCCCGTGGGAACACCACAAACAAGATATGAGTATATTGTGCTCTCCAGTGTCTGATATTTAAGGACACACTGTTGCTGGTACTGGAGATAAAGTATATCCATCTCTAGCAGTCACTAATGACCTCATCCATCATGAATCTAGCCAGCCACCTTTTCAAAGTTCTTCAGTTCACAGTAGTAAGTGTTCCTTGTGGTAAAAAAATTCCAAAATTTTAATTCTGTGCTTTATGAAGAAGTACCTAAATTTATCTTCCACCATCCAGCTTTATTGGGTGAGCCAGTTTTTAGTATTGTAAGAAATCAAGAAAAGTCTCTCCCTATCCTCTTTTTACACACCATGAGTAGCTTTATACAATTTTGTCATATTTCCCTTTACTCATCATTTTGTACAAGATAAACAATTCCAAACATTCTAACTTTTCCACATAGATCAGTGTGAACTGTCTTGATGATTTTGGTTTTTCTTTTCTTTCCATTTCCAGATGTAGAACTTCCTTTTCACTATATTGTACATGTGAATATATGTAGTGTACATGAAAATTCAGCTGATGGAAGCACATGTTACTTCACTCCATTCTCAGTTAAAAGCCATAAATCTCTTAGCTGATTGCCTAAAAGTTTTTAAAGTTTGAAAAATTGCAGGGATTGCAAGTGTACAAATTGAAGCAAAGCACCATATGTGGCTGCTTGGGTATATTTCAACCATCTTGGAACTCATTTTTTCTCCATATCTTTCATTGGTGGGTGCAGTGTGTGAGGGCTTTGGAGAGTGTCCTTTGGAAACTTAGGGCATTTCCACACCACACTGTTGTAGTGTTATCATTTCACTTTCAACATCCTGTGGAATTCTGGGGTTTGGAATTTACTGAGGCCAAAGAGCTCTCTGGCCGAGAATTCTAGATGCCCCTCTCTAAACTGCAAACCCCAGGATTCCATAGGATGTTGAAAGTGGAATAATAGCACTATAATAGTGTAATGCAGAAATGGCCTTTGAGGAACCCCCAAAAAAGAACTTGGTGCTTCTCACAGACCTTAGATTTACAAGATAATATCCTTGTCCATGTGAGGAATTGTGTCCCTCAATACCAAAGAAAATGAAGTACTAGTTCAGAGTTCCCTGGACTTTTATTCCTGTCTCCTGTTGCATAGATAGATACACTACCCTTGAATCAAATCCCTTTCTACTTCTTATCTAGAGAGAAAAAAAAGACATTGTGCTCTTTCTACTATATCTGTCTGCTTACCTACATAAGTGACAAAGCAACTAAGCTGCAAGGGCAACTTGGAGTCATGAAAGAGGAAAGTCAAGAAAATCACCCAGAGCAACAGAGATTTGACAGTTTGAGTTTTCAGTTTGCTTGTCTGCTTGAATAAAGTCAAATGACACAAATTTGCTGCAAATGATATGTGCTCAAATGATTTCATCTCCCTGTTCGTCCTACTGTTTGTTTCTTTTCTTCTACTTTTCATCTCTCTCATTATCTGTCTAAGAGCTTGCTATTCATTCAGACTCAGGCTGACTACCTCCCAAGTATAATCTACTACCACCTTAGCACTCAGTAATAATTATCGGGTGACTATATGTAAAGCATTTGAGGAAACTGGAAGAGTAATTTCCAAATGCTAACCAATATTTACCTGTGAGCCCCACCTTTCTATAAATCTACTAAAGTGGCAAGATGGCTGAAAATGCACTGCCTGCTGGATTTCTTGGAATAGCATCTTGCCAGCAATGGTTATAAATGAGAGCCCAGAACACAGCAAGGGAATAGGTGAATGTTTTATAAATGGCTCCCTTGAGCTTAATGTGTCAGGCCAGAGCCTGAATTTGTACAAGCCCAAGCTGAGCTACTCATGTCTGAAAGTACTCTGAAAATCAAAGTGGGGGACTCCATAATGTTTACCTCAAGACCCTTTTGCTACTATTAAGCAGAAAGGAAATTTAGCACATAAGGTATGGCAGGAAGGGAGAAGCAGCAAGGAAGCATAGAGATGTCATCACAAGTTGCATGGAAAATTGCTGACTTCTTGTTCAAACGGTGGTTCAACATGAAATGTGACTGATCCCCCCCCCCACCTAAACATTTTAGAAGCTTCTGCTCCTTTTCCACCCCTTTGTGACAGGTTCCTTTGCACTGTCCCTACAGAGCTCTCCTACATAGCAATAGTTGTGATGGATAAAGCATCATTAGAGTGCAGGCCCTTGACATTAAATCAATATGAACTAAAAGTTAAATCTAAAAGGTTAGTTTTCATCTAGATTTGTCTTAAGAAAAATAAAATGGAAAACCTTGTGCTTGAGGTATTTGGTTTTCAGGCAAAGTCACATCCTTCAGAAACAGTACCTAAAGGCAGAATTGAAAAACCATCTTTAAACATTAAAGGACAAATTCCCTCCCCCATTCCCCAGCTAACTTGAGACATGACACAAGGAATGATACAAATGGAAAGCTTTCAGCAAAATGTGGTAGACAATAATTCTCTACTGGCCTAATGCACACAAGACTGTGGGGAACTGATATACTAACAAACATTTTTTTCTTCTGTTTGGCTATTGTTTCTCATGGCATGCATACATGATCACGGATATCTGTTTGACCATTAATTTCCCAAATCATTTTTGTTGTTCTGGGTTTGTTTGCTTGGTTAAGGAAGTAGATGCTGGTCTTGTCAGTGTGCATTTTGCTGAGGTATAATCCCACACTACGACTTATTAGAGAATAAAGCAGAGCTCAGGAAATCATGCCCTAGGCATCTGTTCTTTACTTTTAGCTTTTTCTGTCTAGAAATGTGACTTCCTTACTATTTAGAAACTGTGAAAGATGAAGTCATTTATGGTGGTATGAGAGTTATACTGGTCTTTTGGATAAGATGCTGTACAAGATAGGACTACAGTGACAAAGTTAAAGATAAATAGAATACCCAACTACAAATTACATTTATTGTGTGGTGTTTAGCTACTTCTTTTATTGCTACTTACTAAAGTACTGATGCAGAAAGGGTGTGATTTCTGCCTTAAATGTGGTATGCATGGGTGCATTATTACTTTCCCATGGCTGATCAGAATGGACATTGACTGTCCCACATGGATACGGACTGTAAAAGAAAACTTCTCAAGGGCACAAATGGGAACTTTACTTTCAAACCATTAGCCATACAGGAGTCTGATTATTTATACTCTGATGGGTCTACTGACTTACTCACTAGATGCTACATCTAAGATCACAACAGATTACACGATCTGTAATTTTTAATAACTGAAGATATGGCAATACATCATTCAATGTGTATAAAGTACAGTTGAAAACTTAAAAAATAGCTTAAGTGAAAAAGTTGTATAATCCTTCAACACTGTTAGCAAAGGCTTGGTAAGTTATTTTAAAAAGTAATTACCTGTTGTTATAGTTCCATGCTGAATTTTTGTAGTATATTAATGTTAGATTACTACTTTTGTTTTTTAAAAAAGTAATTCTTTATTTTCAAATTCCCAAAATTAAATTAAATAGGTACCTTTTTAAAAAAAATGAAAGCTACAGCCTGTTGGCTCTGAGGTACAAAACACATTTTGATCTTTTCAGTCACTAGTATCTTAATACCTACAAGAGAACAAGGCAGCAGCACAAAGCTGCAGTATGTGCCAGTACTTGCACATATTCCACTGTCTCCTGTGTTGTTAATGAAGTTATACCCCTGGAACTACGTAAATAGCTTTAACAGTTAGTTACTCCTGGGATGCATATACACAATTATAGACTTTGATGCTACTTTAACAGATGCAGATCTGTCCTATGATGAGATACTTGCATTTTGTTTGATATATTTAGAACTATCTCTCACAGCTCTTTTACTATAATACAGAGGAGTGGACCTGAACATGCTAGGACAAGGATGAGGAACTACAGAAGGGAGGTGGGATTAGTTTACCTCTGCACCCCTCCAGTGAGATATCAGGTTACATCCAGTTTCATGTCTTGGAAATATCCAGCTAATTTTTGGTTTTCTTCCCACTTTCATGGGTAGATGGAGTTGCAGGGGACTGTGGGGCTCTTGTGGACCTTGGGAAGCTGTGAAGCTGTGAAGTGGGCCCCCTGTGATCTATATATGGCCTACAGGCTGAAACTTTACTTACCCTTCCTCTAGCAGATACTTGTATGCACTTCATCAAACTGTTACCCCAAAACATGGGTGACTCAGGGGTCCACCTGTGGTGCCAGTACCTCCATTCAAAGGTGAAGAATTATAAACTCAAAATTAGGAGGCTTGCAAGAGGGGAGCAACCAATGTTTATAGGGTCTTTGCACAGAAGAACCAGCCAATGATTCAAAAGTGAGCTCAAATGTATTTTATTAAAGGAATTAACAATCACTTGCAAGACATAAGCAGTCTCACAATCACACAAGGCTAGCTGAAGGAGAAAGGGAGGAAAGTTATTGACAGTAAGGTTTCAAGAGTGACGAGGGTGATAATAATCAATCTGGAGGGCAGCACAGAAACAGTGATGTGGCTTAGACATGCACCTAAGAATGGTACTCAGGAATTAGAACAACAACATGGCTACCAGAAAGTGAAGTACTGCATCTAACTGTACAAGACCAGGAGTTTTTATGCACAATTTCTACATGGAGAACATGGGTGTGAATGGCTCTCCAGCTGAGTAAACATGGAGTTGATGGAGTGAACAATGAGGTCTGGGATGGACTAATGATCTTAGTGTGAAGTGACAAAGAGTTAATTGATGTCATGATAGCTCTGTAATGGTTAGACAGGTGTGGAGACAATGGGGAAAATGCACAGGTCAGTGGGAAGAAGATTTAAAACAATCAGTGGTTTGGTGGGAACTTCTCCATCACTATTGTCTGACAGGACAGTCATTACTGCTTAGCTTAAGCGTATTATCTCTGAAGTTACTTGGTGACTTTCTGACTATGATTTGGCTATGCCTAGAGAGGATCTCTGACCTACTTTGCAGTGCACATGGTCAGCCAGCATCTTCTTCTTGTCCAGCTCAGTCATACAACCACATCAGAGTACATTTTGTAACAATCAATGGCAATTAATGTATTTGCCAGTTAACTCATATTTGCCAATTAAACCATATCAAAGTGTGGGGATATATGTAATATGTAGTTGTAGTTGTATATGTATATATATGTAGTTGTAAAACAACTACAAATCACAGGTTTCTATGGATCAGATAAAGCTGTAAGAATCTGCTTTAATTGTAGAGTCTGAATATAGCCTAGCAAATGAGTAAACTTATTCCTCATTAAGTTACAGTCATGATAAAATTACTTATATCTTTGCTGTTGGAAAAAGCAATTAATTCCAAATTATCTCATAACTTACCCAGTACAATTGTTCTAGATCAGTGGTTCTCAACCTGTGGGTCCCCAGATGTTTGTGGACTTCAGCTCCCAGAAGCCCCAGCCACTATGGTCAATGCTCAGGGCTTCTGGGAGTTGAAGTCCATGAACATCTGGGGACCCACAGGGTGAGAACCACTGTTCTAGATGATAATGACTTTGTCCTGAAATGGACAATGACTATTTTATCTATGGATTAGAATTTTGTTATCTCTTTATATATCTTGTTTGTTTTCTCACATTTGATGGTAAGACAATATTAATAGAAATGCTGATGAAACTGGTCATATCTGAGCATATGTATTAACTCTGGATGCTAATATTGCTTGCCTCTGAAAAAACCCTTAGAGGTCTAAAATTTTGTGATGCAACTCTCCAATAAAAATGCATACAAAAATGCATGACATAAAATAGCAACAAGATTTGAGAATATGACAAAATTCATTGCATTTGCAGGGTGGGGGTGGGGAATGCTTGTCAAAAAAAATCATGAAAACACTATAAAAATCCATCTGTCAGAATAACTGTACATCAAAATACACATTATTTTCTGTTCATGGGCTGAAAACAATCAGCAAATTAATGTAGATAAGAAAGAGAACAAACATAAGAATGGGGGGGAAATGTGAAACAGAGGGAAAAGAAAGCTGACATATTTTTCCTAATATGATGTATGTTCCTTGATATGGTAATACAGGCAATGATGGCCAAAGGCTTCAGACTGTGTACCAAGACTTTCAGAAAACATTGTGTAATTCAAAAAAGAAATGTCTAAATATTCATTTTGTTTCTTTTGTTCATGCACTGCTCTAGTTACTCTGAATAAACAATGAAACATTTTCTTTGGATGCTGTGCAAAGGACATACATTTAAATCTTTCTTCATGTAGAGACTATAATTTGACTGCTATGTCTACAGTAAAAGGGTGAAAGATTTATATGATCTGAAGAGAACCCAGAGTATGGCCATTTCCGCATGAGGTGAGGGAATCACTCCATGCTGTTACTCACCGGATCTTCTGGCTCTTCGGTCCGGTCTAGAGTGAATTGGCTTCCAAAATGGCGGCTTCTGGTTGGTTGTGGGTCCTGACCAACCACAAAGCTCACCACGCCTAAAGCCCACCCTCCGCAGATCGCAGGCTCACATTGGTGCGAGCCTACAAATCTGCACAAGGGAGCAGGAATGCAATGGCGCATTCCAGGAAAATAAAGACCTTTTTTTTTTTTTTTTGGTGGTCTTTAAAAAACACGCTGGAGGACCACTTGGGGTCGTTTTGGGGCAGATTGAGGTGTGGATCTCCGGTAAGTAGTCCAATCCTAGTCCACTCCAAGGTGCAGACGTCCTCCGTGAAGGATGCACTGCACCATTTTAATTCCCCTGTGTGGAAAAGGCCTACGAGTGCTATGACCACAGTAACACATGACGTAGACATTAGCTGCTGCGCCCCTCTTCAGAATACAGTCAGCTGGGGGCCCTTCATTGTAGACACATTCTAATTTGTAGGGTTCTTTTCCAAACTTTAAGCATTCCAAGTAATAGGTTCTAAAGCAGGGATATACAGATTATTAGGCTGAACTATGTCTGCTTTGTTCTAGGGATGGATTGTATAATGTATAATGTATAATGTATAATGTATAATGTTTACACGCTTTCTACTGAAAATATTTTCTGAAAAACATTTTCTAATGAGACATGTACTGGAACATTTAAGAATGATAAATCTGTTCAGTAACTCAGTTATGACCAGTACATTCATTTGACAGTAAAGATACAGGATCCTCATCCTCTCCTGCTTTTGTATTGGGTTAAAATGCTGTTACAGGTTTAAAAGTTAAAATAGTTTTAAACTATTTGCATAGGTGTTTAATTATACCAGTGAGGACCAAAGACTCTAATAAACAGCCGCTTTTTTTTTCTTATTGCCCAAATGGAACTAGTGTTGGTACCAATCAGGTTTCTAAGGAAAAGGCATCCACATTTGAGATGTCAGAACAGAAATTTCTCTCTTCAAACAGATTTTGGTGAGACACAAGAGAGTCCTGCCCCCCTCCCACATACCTCAGTCCATGGCACATACAGAAAGAGTTCCCAGACCATTTAGAGCCTTAACTGTTATCACAATCACCATGAATTCACCCCAGAAGCATATTGGTAGCTAGTTCAGTTCTTTTAGGATATCTATTTGGTATTGTATCCAAGAGGACTAAATACTCTAAATGCATCATTTTCTGTGTAATCTAAGTTGGATCAGTCTAATTCTTACTTGGATGCAAGATGAATCCAGATGTTGTAGGTTATATGTCAGAGGAAAGTATTCTGAGTATTCTTTGCCTAAGAAAACCCTACGAAATTCATGACAGGTGACTTGAAGGCACACACACACACATATTGCATTCAGGACACAAGCTATTCCATTTTACGCTAGCTGCAGCTTCTGAATCATATATAAGGGCCACCCTACAAACAGCACATTACACTGCTGCAAATTAAGCTACTTCTGCCCAGGAAGCACTGTAGATGATACAGCAATCAAACCTTTTGGTATCATGTTTTCTTTATGCACCTATTTTGTTTATGTATTTTTATTGGTGACAGTTCTTTTTTAAAGTGTGCTATGCATATTTTTCAGATGTGTGCATCACTTAGTGCACTTTTTTTTTCTCACCCAAATGCATTGAAACTCAAAATGTTTGGATTTCAAAAGCAAAACATGTTTTGTCCCACTGTCATTTTGGGGTTTGTGGAAATGATATCTACAAACTTAAATATTAATCCACTGAATCAGATTCTTTTTCATCCCTATCCAAGAAATGTCAATATGGACAGTTCATACTGAAATCTGTAATTACTATATTCCTCAGTCACCCTATCAGTTTGTTTTCAGTAGTTCCCATTATGAATTGATCCTGATAAGACAATTTCTGCTTAAGTCCAAAAAGTACCAGGAAATGTCTAAAAAATATTACAACAGTTGTCTCACAATATCGGTATAGAATGTTCAACAAGTCAAAACTGGTAGCGTCATTTTGAGGAGGAAGAAAAGATTCAGAATATAAATAGTATGGAGTTCTTCTACATCTATCTATCTATCTATCTATCTATCTATCTATCTATCTATCTATCTATCTATCTAGTATTTCCGCCCTACACTGCTACAGTGCTATTGTTCTACTTTTAATGTCCTGTGGAATCCTGGGGTTTGTAGTTTAGGGAGGGGCATTTAGAATACTCAGCCAGATAGTTCTTTGGCCTCAGTAAACTACAAACCCTAGAATGCCGCAGGATGTTGAGGGAGGGAAAATAGCACTATGACAGTGTAGTGCAGGAAGGCCCTATCCATCCATCCATCCATCCATCCATCCATCCAGAAGTAAAATTGGAAAGCAAAGGACTCAAACATTAATCTCTCAAGGTAAAGAAGGTCTTCCTGACACACAGGTTTTGAGAAACAATCTCAAGAAATGGCTGTTTATTGCCTTTACTCTCTGTCACTTAGCTAAGGTTGGCAACTTTAAAGGGTCTGTGCAGCGTTGACTGAAATTTTCTTTCTTGTGCCAATCACACGTCTTTCCTCATTTGAACAGATTGCTGGATCTGTTCAGAAGAAAAGTTATGAGATATGCTGATGATAAAGAAATACTGATCAATAAAATAAAGTGGATAAATGAAAACACTGTATCTTTAAGTTGCAGAACACAGGAAACTGCCTACAGGGTCATTCCTGACATTTCAGGTAACAAAATATCCAGCTGCATGACAATACTGGCTGACAGAAGATAATTAATAATGGTAATTCTTTCGTATTCTATAGTCTTACAGGAATTTCCAACATCAATATATTTTATTGGACTGTTGTCAAGCTAATGTTCAAAATATGGTAAAAATGATTAAATTAAAGGCTTTGGTGGGATGAGAAAGAAAAGGAATGTGTTGTGCATGCATTTTTAAAGCAAACTAACCTTCAGATTTCCCAGGTGACATATGTTTCAAAACACATTTGTCTTCTAGACTTCTCTGAATTGTCTATACAAAAATTAGAAGTGAAGACATTTCACCCAGGTGTAATTTACATTGGAGGCAGATTGTCTTGATGTGGAGACATAGCCTACTGAGAATCCCTAGTCATCCCTAAGATATCTCATCTTCTGTGTGTGAAAGAGGCTCCTCTCTTTGGGCTTAGTATAATTTGTAGAAAAAGAAATTTCTTGTATCTTTTTTCTCTTTGTGGAGCTAAGTAGGCATACACAGCAAACAAAAAAAGACAGGCTGATTGATCACAAAGATACAAGCAGCTGATCCAGTGCTTATTCTTTTTACCAGACCGTGTTTCATAGAAGCATCTACTATAGTTTTAAATTTTGTGCATTCGAAGAAAAGTGGTAGACTCAGGCCATTTCCACCCTACACTGTTATAGTGCTATAGTGCTTTTATTCCACTTTCAACATCCTCTGCAATCCTTGGGTTAGCACTTTAGGAAAGGGGCATTTAGAATTCTCAGCCAGAGAGCTCTTTGGCCTCTGTAAACTACAAACCCCAGAATTCCACAGGATGGTGAAAGTGGAATAAAAGCACTATAGCAATGGAGAGCAGAAATGGCCTTAGTCTTGTGAGATTCATGCACATGTACACACACACAGTGCTTGATTCAGAAATAAAGAGGAGAGACATAATTAATTGGGTTAACTGAGTCTGCATTTATTGAATTATTTAACCTAAATTTGCAGTGAGCACAGTGTAATTCTTCACCAGTTTTCTTCCCAAAGAAAGTAAAAAGTAATTTCAGTGATCTTCTGTTTGCTGCAAGAAAGTCTTAGAAAAGTGGGAAGCTTTTGAAGTATATTTGTAGTCTGAGATGTATTTTGTGCAAAATTCACATGTAGCTGTTTTGCATTTTTGTTTTGTTTTGTTTTGTTTTTTGAGCAGAAAATGCTGTTTGCAATGAAAAACAATGATGTGAATTCTGCACACAATAGGTCCTGAACTGTGAAGATTTTGTCAGTTCAGATTGCCCTTTTGTCATTAGAAACATGTTTTTTTAAAAAATGTGTTTGAATATCCTTCTCATCCTTAGCGGTGAGGTTTCCTTAGTGAGAAAGACATTCCAGGCCTCTTCCTTTTCTGTAATGGATATGAAACTAGGCCCTAATTCCTCCATTGGCTGATCAGTTTCTGATTAAGGAGACTGTCTTGGGCCATTTCTTCTCAAATTCTACAACTTCAGAGGGAAACCCTTTGAGGGTAGTCCCAAACATACTTTTGCTTCCAGTACTTGGGCTCCACACAAGCCTAGAGGCAAATCTTCAAATAGCCTTTCAAACAATGATGGCCAATGAGTTCTACTATTTTTCATATCATTCCAGTTTCTGCACTACCATCTCAAGACATCGCAGGCAGCTGGACTATATTTTAGCTCTTTGGCAACTAATGCAAACTGCAGTTCTCTAATGAAAGTGTCATTACCTGCTTCAGATAAGTGTACCCAAACAAGTATGTAACTCAGGATGATCATAAGACTCCCCCCCCCACATTTCCCAGTTCACCATCCTGTATACTTTCTGTAGGCAATGTGCATCTCTTTGAAACCTGCGAGGGAATCATGGAAGACTAAACTGCTGGGTCACCATTTTTTTTTCCCTTATGTGCAAGAAGGCCTTCCTTTACCTACTGCCAGACCCATCCAGCTTGCTTAGACCTGACTGTTTGAATGCAAGAGGAACAACAGCGCTGCTTGGATTATCTTTCCCCTTTGTGACAGCAACATTGTGACACTTGTGTCACCTCTCTTCTAGGGATTGTGCAAATGATCCTAGTCCTTGCAGTCACTAAAAATCATGCAGGAAGAAGCAATTATCTCTGATTAATTTTCTTTTAACATATAAGTACATACCCAAAACTGATGTCTTAAGGAAGTTTATGTACAAAACTCTCTCTCTCTCTCTGTTTATGTATGTATGTGTGTGTGTGTGTATGTATAGAAAGAGAGAGGGGAGGAGCATAAAATGCATATTTTAGAGGATGATGCATAAGGCCACTTCCTAGTTTGTTTGTTTTAATTGTAGAACGATGCAGAAATTGGATAGGATGAACTGAGATCCATTACATGGGAAATCAACACAGGTGTGGATTGACTAGTTATAGACATCCTCAGCAATACAGACTACAATGAAGCCACATATTTCAAGAACTTTGTATATTTGGACAAGTTAAATAAATCAAAATGGTGGTAGTGGTGGTGATGATGATGATGACGATGGTATAAACATTGATGTTGATCCGAATTAAGGTCAAGGTATAGCCACATAACACACTATCATTCCCTCCAGGTATAGATGTTGTCATATTGGAGATATCTCCCCAAGGCAGGAATCCCTGTGACAAAAGGATAACACCAAGCTGTGGTAACAAATCAAATAATCATAACTGAAATCATATAAACAAAATAAATTATGAGTGGCTGTCAGTGTTCATAATGCAGTGGATCACATTATACCATTTTGGTCCTGATTTAGCACTGTCATCTGGTTAATATGGAAGAGGATGTGGCTGCCTCTAATGGTTGTAGTTCCATTGCTATTGCTCACTGAGACTGTGTTAAGACTGTCTCTAATAGCTAGCTCATCCCACTGCATTAAACAGTAAGCAAGGTATAACCCAGCCACAGAATGCAAGAGGTGAGATCAGATGGAGATGTCAGATGGAAGGAAAAGAGTTCTACTATTCACCCTCCTCTCTGCCCACAGTAAGAATAGAATATCAAATTCTGCATGGTCTTAATAATGGCTTATATGTGTGTTCATGCTGCAGTAGTAATCTTTCTTTATCATTACAAGTATCAAAGCTGAATAGGTGGTAAGCATTGGCAGGAGTGGCTATCTAGGAATGATAAGTTGGCAGCTCAACTGGTTGGGACTGTTGGCCAGACTAGAGGTCCAAGGATGCTAGGTCTTACAAGAATAGGTTTTCAACTGATGGTATTAGCTGAGCTGATTTACTACTGACAATACATATAAAGCAGTACTGGAGCTATGCAGGCGAGGAGAGTAGGTTAATAGGGCTATTTTGCAAGTTGTTTCTGCCTGGCCAGAGGCATCTCTTCTAGCAAGATCCTTGGTCCATTACTTGCTCCGCAGCCAATTATAAATGCCTGATTCCTATCAATATTTAACTGTTGAGATTTCAGTTTCCATTTCTCAAAGACAACTAACCTCCCTTTTCTGTCTGTAGGTCTTCCTGCTGGCATCTGTGTCTGGGACTTCAGGGAAGTAGAGACCAGAATAGCTGATAGTTTGAACTCATGCAATTATCCAGTATAATTAGAGATCGAATAGTTAATCTGCACAGTCTTATTTTCCAAGTAAATATGGTCCTCAGCTTTCTGGACAGCATATTCCCTACTTCTTCAATTTGCATCTTTACTATGGAGTGTTGAGAATGTGTTGTTCTCTTCCTCTACCTGCAACTGGTTCATCTACCCTTTTAGAAGTTAGCTGTCCCTCTATCCATCGTCTATCCCATCACCTAAGGCTTCTGGGCTGAACAGTTGACTGTTTTGAGAATTCCCATAGATGTTTCTTGCAGCTAATAATGCCACAAGTATAACTCAGCCAGATGCTACACATCTAGAGTGATGGTGGAGGATGGGGACAGTAAGGTGGGCTCCTGTGAGCACAGCCCAGCTATAGAAGCCCATGCTGGAAATCTATCCACTACCTGGATTTAACTATAGTAAATGTTCCTGCTGGTGGATTACAAGGATAGGCTGTGGGATCATTGAAATCAGTCTTCTATGTAAAGACAAAAACTACTTTGCTGTATGCCAGATTCAACTGCATTTTTCACCTTCAGTCCAAATTGTAAATTTTCTCAGGAAGTAAGGCCTGAAAGAAAAGATAGTCAATGGTCTTCTTGGACTATTTCCATTTCTTCTTTGTCCATCAATATGGCTCTGGATCTCTACAGGTGTTGCTACCATCAGCTATGAATGATGGGATTTCAAGGGTGCATGATTCCACAACAGTTCTAGAACTCCTACTTGGTCTGGCTTTTTCCCATCAAAACAAAGACCTCTGACTCTATGTATGATATGTTACTTTGATACAACTTAATTTCTACAAACCTTTTTTATGGATTTTGAATAGATATGATGAATTAGCTTCTTTGCACCTGTGTTTTTACATAGACTTTCCTGGATTTTTTAAAATGTCTTCTCTATTTAGCACCTAGCTTTTCAAATGTAAAGAAGTTTTTAATCAACAGTTAAAGTTGAATGAATGGTTGAGTTCTTTCCAATTCCATATCCAACAGATAATTGTTAACAAGTTTTCTGGGAGACATAACAAACATGTGTAGGAGGAAAACAGTTTATCTATCGAGTTCTCAGGCAAGTTTTAAGGGACTGCACCTGTTTCATGCTCAAGCCAGGTGTGTGATTAGCATGGAATCAGCGTTGCTTGAGTCTTTCTACAAAGCACTCCTCCTACTCCCAGTAAACAGTAAGAAAATTTATATTACTATAATACGTAGCAGATCAGAACCAGTGTGGTGTCTTGGTCTGAGTGTTGGACTACCACACTGAAAAACAGTGTTTGAATCCCCAGTCATCCGTGGAAACCCACTGGGTGATTTTGGGCAAGTCATATTCTTTCAGACTCAGGGAAACGTAAAAACAAATCTCTTCTGAATAAATCTTGCCAAGAAAATTCTGTGATAGGTTTGCCTCAGGGTCACCATAAGTTGCAAATAACTTGAGGACACAACAACAATAATGTAGCATATAATGATTTCAACTTTCTTTTATTCTCAGGTATAAACAAGTCCCTACTATCTCATCTCTGTGAGCAACTGAAGCTCTCTTTAAACTGCAGCAGGTGTGAAGTGGTGAGAGGGTTCCTATAACTTTAATCTTGAACATGTCATCGAGAAAGATGAGGTACTGTAAAACTCTGTCAAACTGGACAAAGGTATTTGTCCTCCCTTGCCTCCCAAACTGAACTTTCAGCTGCATTAATCTCTTCCCAGCTCAGTCATTGCCTTGCCCATGGAAGAGGGATGCAGAGGCACTGGTGACATAAACAGAGTTGGAACACTTCCTCCCACTTTCCACCAGGGCAATAGTCATGTTAGGAGCAGATAGTACAATGGCACATCAAAACAGGAAGGACACACACAACACCATTGCAAGTCCCTGCTAACCTGTTTCTGACTACGAACCATTTTAAAAGCAAAAGTTTGATACGAAAAAATAAAACACATAAAATGACACTATGAAACTGATCAGCTGATCTGTGTAATTTATTATTCATTATGCTTCCTTGAATATACTGAGCAATGGGTATATGAAATGTTCCTTAATGTTCCGCATCTGCTGACCATCTCCCTGCTCTTCAGATAGATTTTCTTAGAAGAGATTTCTTCCATTTAATAGAGCCCATTGATTTTATTATGCAGCCACTCTACTAGCAAATATTAAATTAGATTCCAGTTCTTTATATCAGGGATGAGCAGCTACAGCAGCTATCCCCTTAGTTTAGGGGATACATAGAGACTGTGAAAGTCCCCACTTACCAGACAGTAGTCACTGTGATTGATTTCGATTTGCTTCCCGGTCACACAGAAAGCCTCTGATTGAGGTTCTCACCTTCCTCATGTCAGTGATCTCCAGCATTATTACCATGCTGTATACCCCCACTCCATGATATGATATAATTCTCAACATTATTTCTTTGCCATAGAAAACATAAATCATACACTCTTACAGCTGAAAAGTCATGCTGGCAAAGAGGACTGGCTGTACATGTGAAAAAGTAGGTCAGATGGGACCTCAGGGCATGGCCAGGTGATAAGTGCAAGGGATCAGCTGGGAAGCTCCGGTGCTGATGAGATTGTGATAATCTCTTCAAGGATTCAACCAAACACAATAGCACACAAAGTTGTCTCAACAGAGCAACTGATGGTCCTCAACTCGTTCCCTCTTCCTGCTGTAATTGTCTGTTGTTTCCTCACCTGCGCAGACATTAAGAAGCTATCACATTTCCCATCAATGCTTTGTCACCTAATGTTAAAACCATTAGCCCATTCCAGACCCCATTGTTTGTTCTGCCAGAGGCCCATTAAAACTTCTTCAGGGCAGAAAAAGAGTATTTAAACCCTGGCTGTAAGTTTGATAACTCTCAGTACAGTGGACATAGGCCATTTCTCTGCTGTTCAGATTCCCATTCTTGTGCTCCCTTCGGGCCCCTCATCTGAGCAACATCAATTTGTCTCTTCTTTTCAGGATAGGTAAATATTGCCCATTTCACCCCAACTTCTTGATACCCAATTTTCCTTCTTTTCCTCAAGTTAGCCTTGTATGGTTGTGAGACTTCTTGAATCTTGCATGTGTTTGTGATTTTTCCCCCAATAAAACATTCTTTGAACCTCAGTTAGTGTCCCTGAATTAGTACTGATATGCAAAGGTGGAAAGATCCTGTGAGGTTACCTACCCCCTGCCACAGGCCTCCCTTTTTGAGATATAATTCTCCAAAATTTCACAGAGGCACTGGCACTGCAGGTGGACTTCTTAGTCACTCACATTTTTGGATAACAGCATTAGAGAGGATTGTGACAGGGATCCTGTTTCTGCCTGTCACATTGGAGACTGGTCATGGGAGGGGATGGGAATGTCAGCTGTCCTGATCAACACGGGAACAAGAAACCCATCAACCACAGTGGCTGTTTCCCAAGAAGGACTGCAGGATTAGGACAGGAGGCATTAAATAGTACAGTAACTACAGCGCTCAAGTGTTTGTAACTCCCCAACAGGATTCCATTCATCATTCTACTTCTTGAACCCTCCAAGGTTTCCATAAACCACAAACAACAACAAGAAGAAACAGAAACACTACAAGGTAACTAACAAACAGGTGTTAGAAGGTCACTTATGCTCTTGAAAAAAAATAGTAATTGTTTAAGAAATAGTAAATTATGTTGGAGATCCCTGAGAACTTTTTAAAAGCTGAATTGCTGCTTCCATCTAAGACTGTCAGGACAGTTTGGGGAGTGAGGATGGACTGATCACTGCTAAAAAATATTATTGGAACGTACAATGAAGCTCCAGTTTTGGACATTTTCTCCGCACTGTAAAGGGTATCCATATCTGGAAGCAAGTTATATTAAAACAATGAGACTTACTTCTAAGTAGACATGTATAGGATACAATGCACATCACATATTACTAATCAGAGTATTATTCAGAATATACAGGTTTAATTCATTCACCAGTTTAATTCAAGCATCAGACAAACACAGAGATGGGAGAAGGTGACTACCAGGAAATTTGTTGGAACATATACTTTGATACATGCCTCCAAATATGGATGTCTGAGAGAATTAATTTTCAAGGGCTTACTCGGAGACCAAGTCAATTATTTCAGATGTTGCAGTTTCATATTAAAACACTAGAAAAGAGAGAAAAATTGGCCCAGTAGTGTGTTCACTAGATTTCAGCAACTGCATCCAGTTGTGATGTTCCAGATGTCTGGTAATTCTTTGTTCCAAGAGTTTAATATGTTGAAAATATACAACCTTCACCTTCCTTTGATTTTCTTTTTGTTTCATTGTTCTTGCCATATGGAGTAGCCGTAGTTTGAAAATGTTGATTTTCTATTATAACTAGATAGTTCCTTTCAATAAAATGAGGAAACAAATGTGTCTGTGAGTCTTTTGTACAGTTCAGTTGATTATAACAGAAGAGGGTGACACATACAAAGGTTCCGTTCGACTATAGAGTTCTGAATGCTGGACCCTTGGTGTGGTAGTTCAGAACCCTGATCCTGAGTCAACTAGGTAATAGGACCAAAACAAAATGGCCTTGCTTCTTTCTGGTGCATGTCTAAAATAATTAAATGAAGCTTGTCATTCCCTCTGCTCCCCCACTTCTATCATCAGCTTATTGTGATATTGTGAGGATAAAATTTAGTCACTAAAAAGACTAATCACTCAGTCAGAGAAATGCAGATTGGATTAGAACCAGCAAACTCTCAACACTATGATGTCACATTTTATTTTTCCATTTATTGTCGATATATTCAACATGATAAAAGCAAAACTCAGAATGCTTAACAACAATAATTAAATAAGAAGAGAAACACATTTAATTCATTAAATATATTAAAAATACAATTAAAATACACAAATGAGAAAAAATAACAGCATCCAGCCTGTTAAAATTCCTCAAGGAGAAACCAAGTGGCGCTTCCCCTGGCGTGGAGTTTGAGAGCTTCAGACTGTTGAATGAAAAAGTGCTCACCCATGTTCTCATCCAAAATGCCAAAGCACCAAAGGAAGGGCTTTCCTTGAGGATCCTAAAACCCAAGCAGCCTCCCAACGCTCATTTTCCACATAGTTTGGTCTCAAGTTATATAACAAACCTATTTCTAGGAAACCAGGGGATGAAACTGCTACTTCTCTATTGCTTCACTAACTCCTGTTTCTGTCTGTAAGGAAACAAGAGATAGGACTAAAACCCCTTTAGATTAAATCACAAGTTCAGAAAAATGCATCTGAATTCTGATCCAATTTCAAATATTTTACATAAGCAAGAATAATAAAATTCACTTTAGGCATTCACTTTAGACAAACTGCAGTAAAACCACAGCTTGGAGATGTCTGAGAAAAGCGGTGTGTGTGTGTGTGATGCTATTCCTGTCTATCTGTCTACCCATCTATTAATGACCTTGCTATGGGTTATCTTCCTTTTTTTTTTTTTTTTTTTTTTTGAATAAACCCTCAACTGCATTCTGTTTTAACTTTTGGTGAACTTTAAAAGAACACCTCAGACTGTTCTCATTCCAAGCCAACACCCGTATTAGGAGAAAAACAAACATGTAACACATAGGCCCTTTCCACATGGGGGAAAAACATGGGGTAACACGGGGTAGGACGACCTCACCCGGAGGTCGTCTACACCGTGGAGTGTGCTAGGGAGGTTAGAAATGTGGAGTTTCCCCACCTCAAACCGCCCTCGCGCGGCCATGGGGGTGGTGCTGCGTGTTTTATGAAACACGTGCACACTAGCCCATCGCAGTGCCCCATGGGGAATTGCAGGGATGCGCAAGCATGTCCCTGCAGAGCTGCCCAGGGGAGGGCTTCCGGCTGGCGCACTTCTCTGATTGGCGGAGAGACACTGGAAGCCGCCAGCCGCCGCCGTGTAGAGCGGCGAACGCACGCTGCTCCCTGCGGCGATGTATCGAGGTAAGCTCCGTTCCCACGTGTGCCACCCTGTTTCCCTGCGTTTCATGCCCCCCCCCCCGTGTGGAAAGGGCCATAGTGTTGCTTACAGTATGGGAAACTTGTACAAAAATGTGGATTCAGTATTTTCTTCCTGACCCTACTGTTTTCAAAGACTTAACTAAACAAAATATATTTGGTCCTGATCATGTAAACATTTTTTTTCCTGATTTAGTTGTCAGTCATCAATACAAGTGTGATTTCTACTGAGATCTGTTTTTTTTTTAATTTGTAAAAACTACAGGCACAGTATGTGCTTGCAAGATATACTCATAACTTGTGCATTTGGCAAATTATTTTTTGTCTTTAAGTAGATCTTAAAAATGGAACAAACGTCAACCTTTAGGAAGAGACATCACTCATCTCTGCAGGAGTTTTCTTTCTTTCTGTTTTTGCCTTTCTCTTATTTCTCTGGAAATAAACATTTTCAGGGTTTTTTTTCCCCTTAGATACTGTGCCTGCCATTTCCCACTTTCCTACAGTGCAATATAGCTGTGCTTGAAATTATCCCTGCCTATTTAGCTTTCTTTAAGTATGTCTTATGAAAGTAATATCACTAAAAGACAATGCCCCAGGTAAATCAAGTTCCACCTCACTTTCAGTTTGATTTTTGTGAACTTCTTTTTCAGGATGGAAGAGAATTTCTTTGAATCTACTATTTTTAAAAAAAATAGATTAGTCTCATTTGCACTTCTTTGACTAAGAACCACGTTAGAACTAAGGATGGTGAAAAATTTGTTTGGTTCATTTTTTTATGCTCTCAAAAATTCACAATTTCTTAGTAATTTGTTCCTGATATACTTACTTTTAACAGCTACATAATATCAAGGTATAATATGATTTTCTCCATATTTATAGGCACTAACTAGGACCGGGGCAGAGGGCTAAGAATTTTGTTCAGTTTCTTCCCAATAAGAACTTAGCATAACCTCAGCAGTTTGGGAAGAGAAAGAACTTCATTTTCTTTTTCTTTTCTTTTTTTTTTAAATCAATGCGGGAGGCAGAAAAATTGTCAGATTTCTCCTTAATTGGAACACAAATTTCTTGAGAATCTGGACTTTTCTATATGTTCTAATGCAGTTCCTGGATCAAAAAGTTCACAGGAAAAAGTGTACATTGGAGAAGGAATTTGTGTGAAAACATATGCAAATTATAGAAAACTGTGCATTCAAATGTGTATATTAGTGGGAATTGTATCCAAAATATGTATGTCTCATAAGATTCTCCTTATTATTGGCAGATATATGCATCTCATAAATGGAGTAACCTAGTGTACACTTTCTTACTCAGGTAGCTTGATCATGTTTATCATCTGACCAGCTAGTAAGTTGATACACACACACACACACACACACACACACACACACACACACAGAGTTCATCTATACTATGAGTGTTTACTTGAAATGCACAGTAAATTGTCATTTGCTATTGTTATCTCACTGGAAAAACCCGATCCTGGGGTCTACAATTTTGATATTAAAATATGACTTAATGTGCCTGAGAGGTCACCCAGATGGGCATGTGGGCAGCAATGGTCAAAGATAGAAAACCAAGTCAGGCCAGTAAAATCTCCAATCATATAGCCCCATGAGACCTCAAGATGTGTTAACCCAAAATAAACAAAGGGTCTTCAGCCCTGAAACACAGAATTGAGAGGATAAGAGTGTTTACCCCAAGTTGAGCAAATATTCCATCAGGCAAGGACCATTTACATGAAGTCACACCACAAACTAACACAGTCGAAGATCCTGAGACTTTGGCAACACCTTGCAATCCCATCAAACAAAGGAAATTGCCATGGTGGAGCTTCGTTATCACTCCAACACCCATTGTTCTCCCTGGGAAAGGATTAGTCCTCCAGGTACTTTTTCCCCTACAAATAGTCCCAGTTTTTGAGTGGTTCTTTGGGTCACTCCTCGTCACCTCATCAGACTGTTACTCCATCCATTGAGTGATCCCCTCAGCCCTCTCCGTGCTGAGCCCCACTTCTCCGCTGCCTTCCTGGACCCAGGACTTCAAGAAAAGGTGCAGTTTTACCCCAACTGTACCCCTCCAATACTCCAATTTCCTCTCTTTTGTTTCTCAATAGCTCTTGGATGTGTGCGTGTGTGATTGCATTGGTGCGTGAGACTTTCATTCAGTAAAATCCTTTATTGGACATTATTGTTTGGTTTTTGGCTTGGCCTGACCCCGTAAAAACTGGGTAAAAGACCCCGCTAGGTTACCCTGCCTCTCACATTGCTATTGCTTGTACTCTGACTAGTTTCCATTCCCCATCATGTGGAGCACATTGAGGTGTCTCCCAAGGGACCCCAGAAATCAGGGTAACAGTATCTCTCTCCCTCTCTCATCATTATTATGCTGTGGATTCTGCCAAATTGGATCAGCACTCACTGACAATGCTTATTTAAAAATAAAATCAAATGGCAATTAATCTACTGATGGTTTTCATAAAGTCAGGAAATTATGATAATTTAAGCATTAATTTAATGTTGGACTATGGTTTTGGAGATCAAGATTCAAATCCCCCTTGGACATCGAAACTCATTGGGTGACTTTGGGCAAGTCACACTGTCTCAGCTTCTGAGGAACGTAAAGTCAACCCCCTCTGAACAAATCTTACCAAAAGCCATGTGATAGGTTTGTCCTAGGCTTGTAATAACTTGGGAACAATTTGAATGCACACAACAAGAAGAATTGGGCAGAACAGAAAACAATGGAGAGTAAGTAAAAAGATCTTCCTTTGATCCAGATATCCACAAACTTACCCCAAATTAGACAAGTGCAAATGCTAGGAATGGGGGAGGGAATCAAAAGATATTTTTAAAAGGGTAAAAGTTTCGCGCACACACACACACACACACACAAACACACACATGGTTTTTGAGTGATGAGGAACTCTGATAAGAAGAATCTTGAACTGATGATGTTCACAGTTTGGGACTTCTTCTGAACAAAGTTATACATGGTTATTTTGCACAGAAACATGTTCTGTGCAAAAACTTTTTCTGGATAGAAAATGGTGAAAGTATAGAAATATTATTTCCTGCACCAAAAAGCCTGTTTCCTGTGCTGAAAATGTTGTTTTCTTTCCAAATCAACCATTTGCAAATTTTGCTCAGAATGTCCTCAACAGAAGCATTTTCTTTTTAGTTATTTTTTTTCTAGACAGAAATAATATGTTCTATGCAGTAAAATCTGTTTCATTTTTAAAAAGGGGGGGCAGTAATTAGAATCTCTTTTTAAAAAACTTTTCTCAGTGCAAGGAAAATTGCATCCAGATCATCACCAGCTGGCACATGGAGGGGGAAACACATAAAATGTGTGGTAAGATTTTCATTTCAACCTGTTCTGTCTATTAGGAGACAGAAATTAACCACTTACTATAGATATGTAGTACAAAGGTGGACACAACTGTACAATAGGAGGGGGCTGAAATAATCTGTACATCCATGGTCTTTCTTGGCCAGCAGAACTTTCTTCTCAGTTGAACTTTCCATGGAAGGTTCTGGACACAAACACTTCATTCCATCACTGTATCTCCCTGTCCCTCTGTTGTAGTCTCACTTCTACCAAAAGGGCTATCAACAGTTCTCACAGATGATGTCTCACTTTTAGTCTTACTTGTTGTTATGGGCCTTCAAGTCATTTCTGGCTTATGGTGACCCTAAGGTGAACTTACCACAGGGTTTTCTGGGGCTGAGACAGTGTGACTTTCCCAAAGTCATCCAGTAGGTATCCATGGGCAAGCAGGGAGTCAGACCCTGGTCTCCAGGGTCATAATCCAATGTTCAAACTGCTGCATGTATTTTGCACATTAGAAATCCATGATGAGAATCCTCAGCCATATCAATCACCACTGATTAGGATAAGGTTCACAGTGGTTCATTCAAAACCCATACAGAGGAACATAAGGACAAATGAGCTTCAAAACAGCTAGTCAGAAGAAATAGTAAGACTATGTGGGGTTCTCTGGCAGTCTGCATTCCCTGTTTCTCAAATGATTCCAAAATTGGTCTCTCTTCTTGAAATATTTGCTACGGCTGCCCTCTGTCATTGTTGACATTATTATTGTCATCCTTATCCTCCTCCTACCAACATTTCCCATGAAATGGCACTTAGAAGCTTTCACAAAGGGTTTCATCTTTAGATTTCTATATTTTTCTAGACAAACCTGACTAGCTTTGTACCACAGATTCTGAAATGGATTTTTCTGTACGTAATGGTAATGAATAATTCACTTATCCTTTGCCTTCTCAGAGGTACTTTCTGAATAAATAATTTGCTTGCAGGGATGCCTTTGGGTTATTCATGTAGTAATTGCAACAGAGCATTGTCAGGGTGAGCAAGTAAGCAAGGTCAGAGCATGATCTTGAGAACATGGGAATTGCCTTGCTAAATAAGACCAAGTTTCATCTGGTCTGGAGTTCTGTTTCTGACAGCAAGCAACCATACACCACTGTAAGTTCAAAAAGTGATGGCTTTTCTTATTGTTTATTCCCAACATCAGGTATGGTGTTATATAGTGTCTTTGGACAATAAAATAAAATAAATCCCCCTTAGTCATCATACCTTATAGCTATTGACACCTTTATCTCCTATTAATTTATCTTGATTTACTTTTTATTTTAATGCAAGTATCCTTCACTACATCCTAGGAAAGTAAAAACCCAAAGTTGACTACACATTACCTACTTTGCCATGCAGTAGACTCACCAAGAGATGGAAGTATGTGGAGCTGGCAATCAGGGCATGGGAAGATGATATTTCAACCCCACTTTGACCAGCAATTGAGGATGTGGCAATCAGAAGCAGACTGCCATCACAATTCCTTGTCACAGCCTCATTTGATGGCATAAGGGACAGTAGAAACATACTCTTTCTATGCCCTTGCCAGCAGCTGTTCAGACCAACAATTCTTGATGTGACTGCTGTCTAGTAAAGCAGGTCTGTGAGGGCATTTATGATCATAGCAACAGAGCCAGAATAATGACTATGTAGTGCTAATGAATACAGAACAGTTATGGATCCAAAACTCTAGAATACAAGTGCATAAATGCAGTACAGAATACCAGTTCCTTTTATTTATTTATTTTAACAAACTACAATGAATATTTTTTTAAAAAGAAAGAAAAGAAAAACCACTGACTATGGAAAAGCACTGATGTTTTCATTTTTGCTCAAGAATGCAAAGTCTCACAACAGCTGATCAAGATCTCATTCCTTGTTGAAGGTGAGAAAATATATGTATATTCTTTTTGTCTTCTAGCAGATTCAACTTCCAGCAGGCCAATGGGCAGCAGCTGCTAGTAACAGCTTAGCACCCAAGAAAGCTTTCACAGTAAAGTGATGGCCAGGGGGATCTCTGGCTTGCATCTCCCTCCAGATAAAGAGTGAGTGAACAATTATCCATTTGGGTGTGGATATCCACTGCAAATGGGTAGAACTGAGAGAGTATCATCTTATCCTTGCTATGAAACACAGCCTTTCAGCTTGGAAAATCTGACAGCCCTATCTCAGCAACCTGCTTTTTTAAAAAGTTTTTATTAACCTTTAATGTGGTAAAAGTGAAGAACCCTCTGATTGAAATGGAATAGTAGAGTCTTTGCTAGCCTTTACTTCTCTCTGATTGGTGTGACGGTTCCCAACCTGATTAGGCACCCTGACTTTACCATACAGGTCTGCCTCCTTGCCTCCATAACATCACCTTTGTGTAAAAGGGTGAGGATTTTCAAGGTTTATTTAGAACTCTGTAATGGTTTTATAGCAGTCTGTTTTCTGTGTCTCTTTATATACTGTATACAACTCAGCCATGTCAGGGTTTATAAAAATAATCTATAACATTCGCTAAGATAATAATAGGAATAAAATTGTGTTTCAGGTTTCAAATGCAGGCCAAGGTTGATATGTTTCCTCAGACAGTTCATTTATATTTTTAGACTCTCAGATAAAGTGCAAGTATCATATACTAGCCCTTTGGCTACACTCCTACCAAAGGCTCAACCTCAATCTAGGTCATACTCTCTGACCAGATTCTACTAAGTTTCAATTACTCTTCTGCCTCTCACTAGGTTTCCACTGAGATTTAAACGTCCCAACACAGTCACACTCCCTGGCTGACTGAGGAACTCTCTTACTAGCTTCTTGTTAGGTTCTTACTGAAAGAATGGATATCCATGGGTACTTGGTTTTATCTAACATTTTCTCTTGGCCACCATTCCTTCCCACACATTACTAGGCTGGATTTCTCTCCTGCAGAGCTATTCTGGTTGCCTGGCAACCAGCTTCAGATAGCCACACCCCCAAAACTTATTTACACTTTCTTTCTGTAATCAAGAGCTAAGTAAGTCTGTTTGCCCCATAAGACTGGGACAGATTATTATTATTATTATTATTATTATTATTATTATTATTATTTATTAAAAAAAGGGCAGTTGGCATTTTAAAGGAGAAGAACAAAGAAATTAAGTGCATGTACTGCATGAATAGATTGAACTGCATTTTACTTGCAAGAAGACATTAGATTCTAACAAAGAAACCACAGCATGAAAAAGTATAGACATCGTCAGTTGGCTGTTATTTTCTTGGCACTTCTAACCAGACTCTTGGGAAGTGAATGGAATTGTTAACTTTTTATTTGCCAGATTAAGTGAAAAAATCTTCCCTGGAACAGTTAAAGGATATTCTACAATGGACTATGGAGGAAATATATGCAGAATTCAAGAACATGATCGACATCATGAGGCAAGAGTTCAAGGAGCCAAGACGAGAATTAAGACAAGGGAAACATAGATATAAAATTAGACTTAGAAACAAAAAATATGAAAGCCAGATGGCAAGACAAGCAGAGTTTATGGAGGGAGATTCTGCCTTGGAGGAGATTTAGAATCAGGAAGTTTTAGTTTGTGAAAGGGGGACTACTCCCCAAGGCTGGAAAGAAGGATACATTTATTTGGGACCAGTAAGCAAACTGAATGAAACCAAGCTGAATCAGTTTGCATGACTGAAGGATAAGTGAGGAGGATATTGAAAAACAGAGTGCTGTCCCAAGACTGTGATTTTATAAAGTCATGCATAAGACTGAACAAAACCAGTGTGATACTGTAGGAGATGGAAAGATGACTAAAATAAGGGTGCTGGCTCAGGATAGTATGTGAGAAGCAATCAGAGAAATGATAGCTTTCTGGGAAGGGGGAAGTTGAAAATGAAAATTAGGTCTAGTGAGGTTAAATATAATCACAGATTTAGGATGATTTGAACCCAAGATTTAAACCCAAGTGGACTGGGTTTGTGAATTGCATAATGGCTTTTCAAACATTAAATGGTATTGATGAATTTGGAAGTTACTGATGTTACAAAACATGTAATAGGTTTACTATAACTAATGAATATTTAGTTACAGACTTTGGATAATAATACTGGATTGTGTTTATAATGATATGGAAATATTTGGATGTACAGATGTTATTAAATATATAATAGATGTATATTACTTACTAGTAAAAATACTAAGCAATTAAGTAAGCAGTATTTAGAAAATATAGTAACTTTAAGATCATTTAGCAGTACATCATGTTAGTATGCAAGTGTATTGTAACAGAAGAAATATGGAGATACTGTGCTCTGTACATTAACAAAAAATCTATATTTTTTAGAAAGCATGAATTGGGGGAGGGGGAGGAAAAGATGGTTGGATTTATTATTTATGAGAGAATTCAAAAGAAAGAGAGAAAAAGAATGAGAGAAAAAAGAGGCTTTGAAACAAGTGATAGGCTATATTCCATCTACATGAAGGGCAATACTGATTCTTTTCTGTTTGCTTTGCTTTTTTCCCCTCCCTCCCTCCCTTCTCTTCTTTTTTCCCTTTTGCTCTTTAACTTTTAAGTCATACATTTTTATGTTTGCTTGGATGTCACTTTTCCCCCTTTTTCTTCTTTATATTCATTTATGTATTTGTAATGCTTTCAGCACTTCTTGGAAAATGTTAATAACATAAATAAATAAAAGGAAAATGTATGAAAAATCTTTAAATCCTTAGTGACCACTGTATATGAATTACACAAACATAGGCATTCACATGCAGCCATGAAATAGAACTTAATACCCTGGTGTTGGTTTCAAGCACCAGGTCTCTGGGAACTCTGTCTCATGGTCTCCTTCAGAATCCAGAGGTTTGAATATTCCACTGATCAACAGATGTTTGCATGTTCAGACACCAATTCACTTAATTTCACAGTCATCCAGACCACATACAGCCTCAGTGCATGGCCAGCAGCTCAAAAACCTGTTCAGATCTCTGAGCTCATCATAGGATATTAGAGTGAGCAAAAGTGGCCCACATGTTTGACACTGGGGATGACATTGAGGATGAGACTTGGATAATTACTCCATTTCAGTGACTACCCATGAAAGTTGTGCACCCAAATAATATGTGTACAGCACATAATATAAAACTGCCAATTAGGGAAACTGTCTACTAGCAGAAATAAAAGTGCAACACTGTAATGCAAATGAGAAGCAAATTTGGGTTTCTTGCCCTTACCTGTAAGCATCAGTATGTGATGTTTGTTGGGAGTGGCAACCTTTGCATGTTTAATTAACTGGCTAGTTAGTTTTCATGTTTATTGTAGGCATAGAGAGATAGCCTAGAGAAAACTTCCTGTTTGTTTTGGTTAACACCTCTTCCTCCAGCATGTACACATTCTTTGTTCTTAAAAAGGTTGGCTTGCCATTTACATCTTCCTTTTGTCTTTGCCTTTTGTCCTGAAAGTATGCTCTGAGATCTCCTAAGAGGGATTATTTCCAGCAAGCACGTGAGTGCTTAATTTCTTCCTACCCTCTTCAAGAATTGAACCTGTGTAGACTATGCACAATATTTTGTGAGTAAACTCTTTTATATTTTAACCAAACTGTTTTTGTGTTTATTTTGAGCTAGATTAAGTGTGTACTTTTTTATATTTTAACCAAACTGTTTTTGTGTTTATTTTGAGTTAGATTAAGTGTGTTTGGGGTGGAGTGATAGAAGTGGGACTGGTAATCTGTTCAAACTTCCGTTTTTGTGCAATTACTAAGATACTCTGCTGATTGAGAGTCTCATTACCAAAATCTATCAGTTCCTCAACAATGTTAGAGGCAGGAAGCACCTGTTGTTAACTGCACAGGGCAAATACAAGATTTCTGGCATTATTATCATATTCATGCAGTTTGTTACCATCTTCTGGCCATGTGTTTGCATGTTTCCTGACTCCAAGACTATACAGGAAAAAGTGAAAATACCTCCCTCATTTTTCCATAGTAGTACCAAAGGGATTCCAACTAGCTAACTGCCTCGCTGGCTGCTACACACCCACTCTCATGGCCTGGTTCAAAATTCTGTACACTGAGAGTGCTAAATAATTTAAGATTAGAAGTGTTCCAGTCCTTCGATTATTTGTCTTGTTCATTTCCTGATCTTCCCAGCCTACCCAATAGCTTCTTTGAGACAGAGCTGTAAACAGTGTCCTTTTAAAAATAAAATAAAATAATAGCACCATAGCACCTTATGCAAATGTTCTGGTACTTGCCTGTCTCTTCTTCAGCATCTGTAGAGTCATGGTGTTGGAAACTATCACAATAGTCATCTAGTCCAATCCCCTGTCAAAAGCCATTGTTGCCCTTGTGTTCTCATTATGTATTTCACTGTTCATTGAAGGAATCTTCTGATTTTTTTTCAAAGCCCAGTTTCTCCTTCCTGTATTCACACACTGAAAGTATATACAAAAGCTGCTAATTTCCTTGTGTGCATATCCCTCCCAAAATAATAAAAAATAAATAATAAAATAAAATTATTTTTGAATAAAAAACAAACTGCAGCCTATTCCCAAGATTTCACCAATATTTTCTTCTTATTTCTTTCCCTCGTTCTTCTTCCACTATGGAACTGAATAAGAATGCCTGGGAAAATGAAAGAGAAAGAAAGAAAGAAAGAAAGAAAGAAAGAAAGAAAGAAAGAAAAAGAGCGAGCAAGCATTACCTGAGGCAACTATTACACATATAAGTGCCAACTATTACATATATATGTGGATGTCATTTTATTTTTATTCATCTTTTATTTAATTGTGATGTCTCCAGAGCTCCAATAGCTGTGTGGCAAAATAGACATGTCCATGAAGTCACATTTGCTGTCAGATTCCTATGAGATGACCAGGTAGATATGGAGAAATTCTTAACTTGCCATTGGTGGATGACTTGAGGGATCTGAGCCTTCCTACTATCTGCCTTTCCTCCTGTATATACACAACAGATAGATATAGATACAGATATAGATATATGTGCACAGCTTCTAGACTTGAAGTAGCCACTTCTGAGAGAACACCGGACAAATTGCCAGAGCAAAGAATATGCAGAGACATAACAGCTGCTCCACTCTGCCCTTGGGTGTTTTCAGCTTGCGAAAACTTCCACATGATATAATCAACTTATTTCTCATGGCTGTTTTCTCATGGCATACAATTTGTAAACTACTGCCCTATAGTCAATGTACTTTACATGTTTGTGACTAAAAATCCAAAAGTATAGGTCAAGTGGTGCAAATATAAGACAGCAAGCATGAGATTACTGCATCGACTGCCATGTGCCAACCACTCTAGATTTCTAGAGATTTGCATTTTTATTAACACCCAGAGTGCCAAATTGCACAATGAGGTTGGCAAAGAGACTGACTTTTGACAGACTGCCAGAGCTTCAGAGGAACAGAAGGCACCTGTTCTAATAATAAGTTGTTTGCTCCTCAAATATTTACTTGCTTATATTATTATCTCATTGCTTCTACCATACAGTTGACTGATGTGAAGGCACTAATGTATGTGTGTATTTTTCAAATATTTCTGTTACTACACAAAGGGATCTTGTAAAACTAATCCAGTCTCTCAGTTAGTCTCAAAGATGCTATGAGATTTGTCTGCAATCTGATACAGACTAACATGGTCATTTCTTTGAATGTGACCGCTATTGCTACCATCACAGCCTTAGATCTAACATGTGCCTGTGAACTATTTGTGGTCTGATGGTTACAAAAGATTTTTATGCTTTTGACTAGCTTGGTTATGATTGCATGTCAGCAGAGCAGAGCATGGCTTTCTTTTGCCCACACAGGTATGTATAGTACACAAGCCAGTACACAAGCCTTTCTCAACCTACTGGGTGGGCATGATAACGGTAGTAGTTCAACACACCTGGAAGGCACCATATTTGGGAACATTTTCATTACAGCATGGCTGTTAGGATAAAATGGTCAAACTAGATATTTGCTAGATGCATAGAATACAGCTTATAAGCTTGTCTCTCTTTTTTTCCTACTAAATTATAAGAACTCACGGAAAAGCAACTCCTCCTGAGAATGCAGCATATGAAGAGACACATCTTCACCATCAACCCTTTTGCAGTGCTATTGGAACCCAAAATTTCCCTAGTGCAGCTAGATTTTTGGAATGGGATTTCCTCCATTAATGGTGTTGACACAGAAGTGACAAGAGTCCCTATATACTGTGTTTATCCAAAATTCTAAGTTAGCAAGGAACACAACATAGAAGAACACAACATATTTTGTCCTTTCAGTGTTGGTTTTATCATTAAGCAGGGAAAGGCAGCCATCTCAAGTGGATGTTATTGGGGAAGAAGATTTTCTCCCTAACATTCTAGGCATAACCTTCTTCCACAGCTGTGTGTATTCCACAGGCTGTCTGTTGCCTACTAAACTGGCCTGCTGTCATCAAGTATGGTGGAGAACTCTATCCATCACCACTGTATGTGGAATGGAGGTGGCATCATCTTGCCCTATACATGAGGCATAAAAATATCTTAAGATGGTCTTGTGTCAATGTACAGTCCTCCCTTCACATTCTCAGGTCTGACTTTTGCAAATTTGATTATTCATGAGGCATGTGCTTGCTGGCCCTATTTTTTCCTTCTCCCGTTTCCTTGTGTTCCTCACCCCAGACTTGCAAGGCTTGTGTTTAAAATGGACTTTTTTCCTTTTAGGTGAGCAAAGCCCCCTCCTACTTCTGGAGGCATGCCCTCTCTGCCTCATTAGTTCAAATTATACTGTGTAATGGCTGCTGATTGGTCAGGTGTTCTTTTTGCTCATATCCTTCCTTTCACAAGATGGTTACCAGAAGCAGCTAGAACCCCAGAACTCTGTTCTTCTTTGTCTGAGAGGAGAGTGCTGGTAAGACCTTTTGTCTTTTTTCTTCACTCTAGGAATGCCAGGGCCCAAGGCAAAGGAATGGAAGTGGGGAAGCTCCAGAGGAGAATGGGAGGGGAATTGTGCGGGAGGGGGAGTTATTCTCAGTTTTCCCGCTTTCACAAGGGTTCTGCACCTCAAACCCTTGCGAATGTGGTGAGGCCACTGTATCTATTGAAGGAATAGTTTGGCCCTCAATATGTGAGGAATATTGGAAAAAGAGAGTGTCTCCACCAGAAAAGGAAATAAGAGTCTTCTGATTTCTGCATTTTCAGGCATGAACTAAAGAAATACTGTCATTTGTAAGTTCAGTCTCCTTCTAGGAAGGGAAACTAGCTGAAAAAGCAAGAGTGGCACATGTTGTGTCATAAGTCCTAATGGGAGCACGCTCACCATCATGTACCTTTCATTTCACAAATTAAAGTTACCATCTGCTGCCTACAAACATGTTGGTATTGATGTATGAAGCTAACTAAAGTGGGAAACTGTCTGAATACTATTTTGAACATGACAAGCAACTGCATCTGCCTCACAGTCAGTCTTTTGATTAACTCAGGAATAATGTACTGATATTAACCAGACAACTGTAGCTCTTCCCATCTGGGATGCTTGTCATGAGGTTCATGTCAGAATAGCAAACACAGTATTTTCCTCAGTTCTGGAAGTCTGGGCCAGGCCAAATCCAGAGCTTGGACCTTGTCCACAACCAAAGATCTGCCAGCCAGGGAAGCAGATGGCATTTAAAACAGATAGGCTTCTCTTTACTGTTGGTAACTATCTAAAGCTATGTGAGATTTGCATTATGCATTGTTGTGCTAAGATTATATTGCTTCCTGTAGTGTCATTCACACTATGATAGCTTCTTAAGTCTCCCCTTGCTACTTGCAAGGCTGTTGATAGTTACCAGTCTAATTTGGACTTGAAGTCTTGCCTGGATACTGTGGCATTTCTGTCTCTCATCCAAGTGATAAAGGAGGAGTTATATTACCAGTAAAACATAATGTTCCCCGTAAAAAACATATTACTTTCTCCCTCCCCTCTCCACACACCTCACTCTGATTTAGTAAGGAAAAACAAGACACAAAGAAATACAAGCAGTCCTATTTGCTATTCCTTCAAGTGCTTCTTCTCACTCTTGTCTAATTGGTGCTAGATCACAAGTTGTACTAGTCACAAGTAGTACAGATTGTTCATTTAAAAGGTTTTCATACTATTTCCATAACATATTCTATCTACTGTTACTTAGCAGCCAATGATGGGCAGAAGGAGGCCTAAACCCATTTAAGTTACAGACCTGACCACTGATATTCAGTCAGTCTTTTTTCAGCCTCTCATCCTGAGGAATGGATGGCAGAGATAGCTTTGAAATCTGAGTGGAGAATGAAACTCTCACCTTCTCCAGAACTCATGATTCACTCACACACTAACCAATATTTCCACTTCCTCCCTCATTATCATTCAAAACCAAAGAGATTTTTCCTCATTTCCTGCTATTCTATTACACAGGTAGTATCTACAACAATGACACCAATACACTATGCAATTGTGAGTTATTATTCAAGCTTTTGTTATAGACCCACTTCAAGTAATAATATTGTTATGTTCATTCAATTTCCCTAAGTGGTGAGAAGTTCCAGGAACACAGGGCTTACCTTGATTCAGTTTTCTGAAGCAGGTTGTAGGACAATACTTACAAGTTTTGTAATATCTGAGCTTGAAAATAGCCAGAAACATTGGTGAAGCATTCTAATTGTCAGCCATAGCCACTTTTCCACATTGGATTCCTGGAAAGATGCTTGTGCCTTCTGACACCGTCAGCTTACCTATATAAGCTTTGAAGAAAAATGAACTCTTCCTTTTCTTTTTCACTCTGTCCCAGTGAAAACTATACTCTGTTCTTGGCTCTTTTACTAAATCCGGGAGTACAGCATCAACCAGTGTCCAACATTCCATTTTTAGGCAAGGTAATATAACAGTTGGAGGCCTCCTGGCTCCAGGGATTCCTGGATGAAACATACTATCTAGATGCCCTTCGGTCTGGTTTTAGGCCTGACTGTGAGACAAAGACAGCATTGGTTCCTTGGTGTACAAGACATCATTGGGAATAGGACTGGGGAAGTTATTTTTTTCATTTTATATTTTAAAATTGTTTTAATATTCTTAGTAGCTAAACTCTGTTCTAATGTTTTACATGTTTTAACTATATTGAAATTATTTAATTTGTCCTTGAGTTCCAATTGTCTTGATTTATCATCATCAACAACAAAAACAAAAACAAAGTATGAAGCTTTTGCTTCATTTGGAAGAGCCAGCAACCAAGAGCAATCAGCTAACATCAGGATTGTAAATCTTCACTTACTTTGTTATTGCACACAACATTGATTTGTGCGCAGTCTTGAAAGGAGAGGGCACATTTTTACATCACACATCAAGACACCCCTTCTCACCAAGAATGAGACATTTGTAAATAGCCTTTGCATTCCTACCTAGCAATAAGCCCTGGTGAAAGTATATGACCTGAATCTACTGGACAATCAATCTTTAGTTACTGTAGTAAAAAATGAGCCTGACAACTTCACCAGAACTATGGAGGAAGTCTCCACTGTAAATTAAGTTCTATTAATTTTCCTGTGTGCACATACTCAATATCATAACCATATATAAAAATCTACTAAATATTTTAATACACATGCACATGATATTAAATTGCATTAAACATATTAATATATATTAAATATTAAATGTATTAAAATATATGAAAACTTTCTGGCAATTGGTTGCAAATTAAATTTTGAATGGTGTTCCCAGGATTAATGGGTTAGATCTTGCATGTCTATCTCACAATGGAAGCAGAAATTTGTACTGGAAAGCATGTGTGATAAATGAGCAGATGAAAAGAGACCAGGGGCATCTGCCTACACTGTTATAGTGCTATTATTCCACTTCCAACATCCTATGGAAACCTGGGACTGGCAGTTTAGGGAGTGGCATTTAGAATTCTCAGCCAAAGAGCTCTTTGGTCTCAGTAAACTATAAACCCCAAATTCCACAGGATGTTGAAAGTAAGATAATAGCATTATAACAGTGTAGGGCAGAAATGCCCTAGGCTCCATATGCTTATGAATGGTCCAAATTTATTCTTTAAAAAGCCCAGAAATTTCTGGAGTTGCTGCTGCACTCTAAGAACTAGACTGATATGCAATAAAGAACATCATATTGCATATCAGTCTGATTCTTAAAGAGAATCCAGAAATTTTTTGTTGTAGATTGGATTCATGCCCCTGAGGAAGGCCAGTTAATTTATAAACAGTCCAAAATGTGTTGGGCTTTTTTAAAGAACAAACTTGGACCATCCATAAGTACATGGAACCTAGTCTCCTTTTTTCCTGCTAACTCAGAATGGAGCCAGCTCAAATTAAGTTCTCTTTAATTCAAACTGTGTTAGTTAGTTGCTGGACTGGTTTGACCCATGTTCAAATTTCCACTCAGCCCCAAAACTCACTAAGTGACCTTGTCCCAGTCTCTTAAACTATTTGAAAAGATTGTTCTAATTAAAAAAATAGCAAAGATTAAATATGTTACCTTGAGCCTTCAGAGGAAGCAAAGTGTATAGTACTCATTTAAGCATTAGCTCATTTCACAGAATAGTTTCCCCACTCCTGAATTATAGTAATCTAATAGTACCTTTCATTTCCCAATCTCACATTGTGTAAACAGAACTTGTGATAGAATTTTCACCAGGTCCTAGAACTATGAGAATTGCACTGCTCATATTTCTTGCCAGTCCTGAATTCTCCGTAATGGAGTATGGATTTTGAGTTCTCCCTCCCCTCCCTCATCATACGCACACACACACACACATCCTGCCTTCTTTTGATATTCTGCAAACAATATCTCATAGTTTGATTATTTGCATTATAATATAAATAACACAACTATATTAAAATATATAGCTTTGATATTTTGGGCTCACTTCCCATAAAAATAATCAAACAGGAGAAAAGCTACCATATTTATTTGGGAAGGAGGAAGTATGTTTGACATCATTACTTCCAAAAACATGTGTTTGATATTGTAGTGACTGGTTGCTATAAACACTACAAACCTATGTCTGTGATTGTTAATAAATGGCTATAGAAGCAAATTAACAAGCAAGAAGTACACAAAAACAGGAACACCCTGAAATTCTGTGTTTTGTGTATATATAGCTCAATGCTTCTCAAGTGCATTTTAAAAGATACTATAGGAAAAGAGTGTGTGTGTGTGTGTGTGCGCGCGCATGTCACATGAGGAAGAAAAAGAAAATGTTTAAGACAGCTGTGATAAGTATTGCTACTGCAATTTCACTCCAAGTGATCTTAAAAGCAAACCAGACTTTTATCAATACAGGAAATAGATGAGAAATTCTGAAGAGAAGCTTCAACATGTTTTAATAAAACTAGACTAATATTGAAGACCAGTTCTCTACATGCCAAGGTTGTTACAAAATTTGACCTAAAGCAAAAGACAAAGTGAATTTGGAAAGTTGCCATTCAGATGAAGTGTCTAAGGAATTTAAAGTGTTGTCAAAAGAATTTTAGATAAGACTAGCAATACTTCTCAAGGTGGTTCTACACAGTCTGAGCCTTTTCTTAGCTGCTGTTTTTGTGATTCCGGTTTGTAAAAGCAATAGTGTCATCCCTGAGGGTTTACTGTGTGATTCATGCCTCACAATTGCATGACCAGAAGGACATGAAATTTGAACATCCTGAGAAAGCTGTGAGAAGGAATGTGAGAATAACTCACATATGCAATGTTCATGCTTCCTCTGCAAGCTGCAAAGGGGTGTGTGGCTTTGCCCCCCAAAGGATACATAAATGTCAGATGTAGGTCCAACCTGCACAACTCACAGCAATGTTCCTGCTGCTGCTGAAAGTGCTAAAAGCAAGTATATGAGTCAGTTGCATACTGGCTTCCTCTGTCATATCCAAACCAAGCGTTGGTGAATAGCATTGGCAACATGAAATATGGCCTTTACAGAGCTTCTTTTCCAATCTTCTTCTTCCAGAAAACTGATCAAATAAATCTAGAGAGCTGCACCTATTTAGAAGCACAAAACCAATGTAGTTTTTTTTTAAAAGACTTTTGCTGAGTTCACATCTTTGAATAGAAAAACTAATTTTAGTATTCCCATACCAAATGACTTCAGATGCTTCCAATGGAAAATGTACACAAACACAAGTATGTATTTTACAAATGCACACAACCAAAAATATATCTGCCATTTCCTTACCCTGGTCTGTGAGTGAAGACAGATTTGTCGTTTCAAACACTTGTCTGCACGTATTACTTAGTTCTTGGGAGAAACGTTTCACAGCTCCACAAAGGGAAAATCCTCTTTGTTCAATGCCTTTGGAGGACACTCTTCCTTGAAAGATGTCACTTTACCCCCACACTTTCCAAAAATAAAATAAAGATACTGGATTCTGTACTAGTTGAACTCAACTGTATGCACCCCCGCTCCCCCCCCAAAAAAAACTACTTAGTTGATTTTTCAGTCCAACATGTGTACCTTCCTTTCAAGAAAAAAAGGATAGACTTTTGACAGTGATGGATAATTCCTCCTTCGGTATATAGTTGCCATTTGGTACAAGGCTTTGGGCTGAAGTGACTGAGAAGTATAAAAAAACACATGGAATTAATTTTTTGGGAATGATGTGAAAATGACAATAAAAAAGAAAGCATCTTCTAGCCCAGTGATTTCCCAAACTTTGACACTCCAAATGCTTTGGACTTCCATTCCCAGAAGCTCTAGTCAACTTGGTAAACAGTCAGGAATTCTGGGAACTTAAGTTCAAAACATCTGCTGGACCAAAAGTTTGAGAACTACTGCTCTAGCCAAAAGAGTTTCCAAAACAACAACATAGAGGAAATTTCCAGATCACATCTTGCTAAACATTGTAGCTATTCAAATCTTCAGAGGGTCTTACTTTCAGTTCTTCTGAAACAAGAGTACCAACAGTCATTTAGACACAGAGTTACCAGCATTGCTGCCTTTTGATACTTGTTATTTTAATTCCCCCCAAATTATATTGTTTGTTTGTTTTTAAAGACACAGTATGCACATTAGTGCACATCAAGGGGCCTTAAAATAACACTTTTCAGCAACATGCAAGTTAACTCATAGCAATGGGAGAGGGGGAGCATGTTAGCATGTTTTTATCTTTATCTTTTTGAGTAACCAACAAAATAATATAGTCAAAAGATGCTGTTATGAGACAATACAAAATAGATTCACACAGAAAAAAAAAATCACATTTCTATACCTTTTGAAATGTTCTTCACTGAAAACAAAACATCATGGCAGTGCAGAGCCCCACATTGATGGATATTTATCTGACACTGGGTACAATTATAGTCTGAATTTCTCCCATAAGGTTTTGTTTTTGTCTCAAGGCAGTCAGTATAACCATTGCAACAGATAACATATTTGGTTAGATTCATTTGTTCATATGGAAGTTAAGAGCATGGAAACAGTCTAGTTAATATTTTTCATTTAGCACATGCACCTTATTGTTCATACATTTTGGGAAAGAAAGAAAATACATACTTATTGCCCATTTAGTCTGAAGAGAAAAGAAACATTTACACCATGATGCTTATGTTATGGCTTTTTTTCTATCCAGGGGATTCCTGGCCTTCTATTTAAAGTCTGAAGACCAATGATTTGCTTGCACTTGCTTCTGTAGGGTAAAAGTTTGTTATTATTTTTTGGCTATAAACTGAGACCAGTTCATATCTTATGAATCAACAGTGATTCTGTGAATAGAACTCCTTATGTGGGTGGAATATTTATGTGAGTTGTATAACACTTGATATGGTTTTTAATACAGGATGCAGAAATGGTGAGTTGTATTAAGCCTGTGATATTAATAGAATGGTGAATTGTATTAAAGTTGTCCATGGAAGCTTCTCTGATATTAACTTGTGGAATGCAAATAAATAAATTCCTAGTTGTATGTACCAAAATCAATGAACAGTGAGAAGCAAATATAAGAATTCTGAATTACATCTAACCCACAAATGAACTGAGTGGAAATGTAAGTACCACAGCACCTGTGATATACACTTTTGAGTTTTGGTGAGGCCTAGGAATATCTATGTTCAAATCCAATGCTAGCCCTAGATGTGTTGCTGCCTGAAGCAGAATAATACACAGCAGTCCTTTTCTTGGAAGTCAAAGTACTTGAGGAAACCATCAAATTAACTTAGCATCTGAAGAAAAAAAAGTTTTCTTTTCTTTCCCTGGCTGTGAAAAACAATTACAATAATAAGTTAAATAATTAAGAATTTAATGTTTTTTTAGCGCATTGAAGATTTGTTGTCTGAGAAGTTCTTCATAACACAGGGGTGGGAATTGTATGGCTTTCCAGAAGTTGTTGGACTACAAGTATCAGTCGCCCTATATAGCAAAAATGGTGGTGGGAATTTGCAGCCCAAGAAGAGCAACACTGGATTAGATTGAGGAGTGCCTTAGTCCAACTTTCTGTTCACACAAGGGTCAAGAAGTTGGCTTCAGGAAGCCCCCTACCTGCACATAATACCTAGGCTGTTTCTGCACTACACTGTTATAGTGCTATTATTCCACTTTCAACATATATGAAATCCTGGGACTGGCAGTTTAGTGAGGGGCATTTAGAATTCTCAGCCAGAGAGATCTTTGGCCTCAGTAAATTACAAAGCCCAGAATTCCACAGGATGTTGAAAACAGAATAATATCACTATGACAGTGTAGTGTGGAAATGGCCCAGTTGAACCTTGCGTCTTGATACGTGGCAACTGATACAAGAAGCCATATTATTTCTGATACTGGAAGTGACAAACAATCATTCTGACTAACAGCCACTGATGGGTTCATCCTCCACAAACGTATCTATTTCCTTAGATTCATCGAGGTTGACTCATTCCTGCAACAATGAACTCCCCACTTTAGTTTACTGAATACTCATTTTCATCTGTGTTGAATCTCTCATGAGTCAGTTTCAGTGAATGATTCTGAGAGATGCATGTTGCTGTTTTTTACAATTCTATAATTCTCCAATTATTTGACTTTTTCCTAAACTGAACAGACCAGAATACTGCAATCTGTCTTTGTATGCAAGTTGTTCAAGTTATTTCTGTTTTGTTTACCTTTTTCTACATCTTTTCCTTCTTTTTCTAAATCATGTCTTGACTGTTTTGAATTTGTCAGGTAATAGAGAATGGTGTGATTTTGGAAGCTAACTGGGAAAAAAATTACTGATATATTTTTGGATTATCAGATCATGCCACTGACAATGCTGGCTGGGTATTTTCAGACTTCTTGTCCAAAATTAACTTTTCCAGTCTCTGGGAGCACATCCATCTATATTCTTTAAGAGATTCATTGAGGATATTTTGTGTTTTTCTTCATTTATAATTTGACATCAAGCCACTCTAGTTGTAGAAACCTGTTACTGGGGATCCGTACATTGCTTGCTTTCTCATTATTTTTTAAAAAACAGTTAAGAACCTTCTCTTTAAAGACAGGAAGTGGATTTTCCATGTTTTCTAATAATTTGATGTACTTATTTACTATTTCATTTGTTCAATGTATGTGTTAATTGTATTTAATTTTTACTATCCTATAAAAAAAGCCAAGCCATGAAAGAGTACTTTTAAAGATAAACTATAAATAGGGGAATATTCTTCCATATCATTTTGTACATGGAACCATCAGTCTGCTTCAGTACAAAGACTGTAATAGATGCAAGTACTTCATACTGGTTTGTAAACCCAATGGCAAAATATGCTAATTGATGAAGTATAGCTTTCATGAAGGGCTTGTTAAACTAGAAGTAAAATGAAATCCATCACACGAAGCCAAAGAATGAAAGGAGAAAACACATTTTTATTTTCTTCTGCTCTTGACATTTGAAGACAGCAGAGAAATTCAACTAAATTATCAAACGCCTACAAGCTATTTCAGATGAGTTGCTGTTGGGAATTTATCCATGTTATTTCCCCATTGCTTTTATCCAGTAATTCTATTAGTCAGGTATTTGCTTCACTGAATTCAGTTACCTTCATGTTTACAGATGGAAAAAAAATAACTAAATCATTTGCTAATTGATTTACTATTTTTTGGCAATTATTCTTGCTCCTAGCGGAGTTTTTTCTCCATAAAGGTAGATTCTTGATTATATGAAGACAAGTTGGAATGATTCATAAAAGGACTATTCAGCTACCAGCCCCTTCATTCAAAACTGATTGCGACATTTTAATTGAAATATGAGCAATCAGCCAATAAACCCAACTTTGGCTCTTTTTCAATTTTGAAAAGTATGGCATGAAGAAAAATAGGTCAGAATATCAATATTAACATCTAGATACTATCAGGGCAGTGAAAATGCACTTCTAAAGACTTTTCTTTTTTTTAAAAAAAATCATTGCGAGGGGCAAAAGTGTTCCCTTTTTTTAAAAAAAAAACATTTAACAAACCTTTTTTCTCTCTCTCAGAATGTGCTCTTCACCCTTCCGGGGGAATGGAAGGTATCTCCCCCCCCATTCTTCCCCTACACCCAAAAGAGAAATCTGCCCTCCAAAAAAGAGAGGAGAGAGTGAGAGAGAGAGAATGAAAGATTTCTCATGACTATTGAGCCATCTCTCTCCCTCCCCCCCCCCACACATGCACACACAATCAGGCTGATGTTCTAGCCCGATTTGCAGCTCTCATTCATCCCATTATAAAAATAAGTGCAATGTGCATATTTGAATAAGGGAATCTATAGAGTTAGAACACCTTCATGTGGTTAGTGATTAGGTACTTCCTTCCCCTGTGGTCCAAATGGTAACCATTTCATTCCCCTGAAATTTCTACACAAAGTGTCAGAGCATCTTGTTGAATAGGTGAACAGTAGTATCTGAAGGGAAAGATCCCCTCAGATGGGATGGTGACGTCTTCTGTAAGTAGAACCCTTACATTGACAGTAGTAAGAATATGAAACCAACTCGCTACATTTTGCTCATGGCACAGAAGCTTCGTATGAACAGTTGATGCACTGTGAGAGAGAAAGTAACAAAGGCCATTTCCGCACGGGCTTAAAGAGAGGACGTCTGCACCTGGGAGCGGACTGGGTCAGACCTACTTACTGTAGATCCGTACCTCAGTCCATTCCCGAACAACTCGAAGTGGTTGTCCAGCGTGCTTTTGAAAGACCGCTTGAAAGAGGTCTTTCAAAAGCACGGAGCGCACTACTCCGTTCCTGCACTCCGTTGCAGATTTGCAGGCTCACACCAGTGCAAGCCTGCGATCTGCCGGGGGCGGGCTTTATGCTGGTAAGCTTCAGCAGTTGGTGGAGAGCCTCCACAAACCGGAAGCCTCCATTTTCACCCCTGGAGCAGTGAGGAGTAGTGGCCATGCACTGCTCCGGACCAGCCTGGACCCAAGAGTTGAGCCCAAAGGTCCAGTAAGTACTGGCACGAGGCGATTCCCTCGCCCCGTGCAGAAATGACCTAAGACATTATATACAGCTTGTTGTTGTGTACCTTCAAGTCATTTCCAATTTATAGCTACTGTAAAGTGAACATATTGGCATGGTTTGTTCAGAGGGGTCTTTCCTTTGCCTTCTTTCAAGATTGAAAAGTGGAACCACTCAAGGGCCACCTAGTGGGTTCCATAGTTGAATGAGAATATGAGCCCTGGTCTCCAGAGTCATAGTCCAATGCTCAAACCACTAACCATGCTGGGTAGGTTCAAGGAAAGCAAACATAAGTTATCCTTGTTCTTAAACCTCACTTTCTGAAAACTTTTTTAAAAATCTTCTTTCAAACTAGCTTTTTCAATGTCATCATTGGACACCACTCTCCATTTTCCTCTAAAATCTCAGTTGTATGAATAATATAGCAATTAATATGGGGAAGAAGAGAACTGCGTGGGTGGGTGGCGGTTTTTAAATTGGAATTATTTTATTTATATATGGAAGGAATTTTTTGTGATATGACTAAGACCTCTGGCGTGTGCTCTATCAAGTACCACATGCCAAAGTAATAAACTACAATAAATCACAGTTAGATTCAGGTACAATGTTTAACTTCTAAAATAAAAATGGCAGTGGCATTTCCTGATCTCATAATAGCTACACGGAAGAAAGAAAAAGGGACCACAAAAGCCAAAGTTCATTTAGCTACCACAGTTTGGTATTACTCGCAATTGCAGCCATAATTGTTGTCTACATATTTCTTCTTAATCTGAAAAGGGTAGTAATACCTAATTCTGATGGATCCAAATCATCTATGAAAAGAATACTTTTCAAAATAAAATAAAATAAAATGTTTTGGGGAATAACATCCGCCTAAGTAGGAGGAGCAATGTTACACCATTTATGAAGAGTGTGCCGTTTTGAAATACTGCATTATTAGCATGAATATGTTTGATCTAATGGAGAATTTTAAGATGAACTTATTTGACAACTTGATGATTTTTGCATTTATGTGTGCATTGTTCTTCTAGTGCTTCTAATATTCTATTTTTGTAACCAATAGTTTTAGGCATTCTGGAGATCAGAGGTCTAATTTACTTATTCACATACTGTCTAAGACTTGTGAATTCTTACAGCAGCACTGGTTCACACTTGATTCTCGCTGTCTCTGATTATTATGCTGTTCGTCTCTCCCTCTAGAAGAACTCAGTTGATTCATTCTGTAACCAGAAAGTGCCAGCAGGAACTCTGAGCTATGATTTCTTAAGACCATGTCATGTAGGAAGACACACATCTCTCTCAAACAACAGATTCTAGAATGTCCTTGACTAGATGGTTCTGGATGTCTTGGATTGCAGTTCTTATAAGCTTTAACTGACTTGGCCAATAGTCAGGAGTAAGGGAAGTTGTATTTCAACAGTCGTGGAAAGGATGTCTCATAAAGCTTTAATTACAAACCTGCTTTGTCCCCCTTCTTCATCCACCCTCCACATGTTATCACGCTCTCTGGCCACTCACTAACTGTAATATGACTGCAGAAGAGGTGGTGCCTTTGCTGGCCTCCAATTGAAGAGAAGCCAGGGATTTCAAGTCTGAGACAATGACATCATGATGCTGTGCATGGCAAGATGGTTTCAGGTGCTACATTAGCAACTTCTGTCCCTGCTGTGCCTTCTTTTCGTGGTGATCTCAATCTCTACATGTAATAAGTGAGATTGCAAAGCAGCTAGCAGGGTCATCTGCTGCCTTTGGTTTGAGAGTGAGAGGTGCTGGATCAGGTGCAAGCATTATGTTTGCTGATACCACTGTGTAATCTGGCTTTGCTCAGGGCAGTGTGGTTGAAAGGTGTGATGAGCTCACTGCCCTGCATCCAGGCAGAGGGGGATTTACGGTGGCAGGTATCTGGTTAAGCAGGGGTACTTTCAGTGTGAGTGTTTTGAGAGATCAGGGAGTGCTCTGTATGGAGCACTGTAGGCCCTGTTCAAGAGGTCTGCTAAGCCCACTTGCTATGCCTATTTAGGCCAATAGTCCATGTTGAGTTGCCAGGCTATATTTGGGCCCAATTCAAATTAGCCCTCTTTCCAAACTTGGTTGGCTTGGCCACTTCACTGCTGAAGCAGTGGAAAGGCTCTGTTTTAGGTCTGCTTTGATGGAGTGGCCTAATTAGGCTTATGAAGGCCCTATAGATTGAGTTAGTCCCAGTGAGGGTTTGTTGTTGTTGGTGGTGGTGGTCCAATAGGATTGTGAAGGCTCAGTGGATGTGGTTACACTGTGTGGAGGCCTGATAGGCCCATAGGTAAGATTAGGCCCAGGTAGGACTCATGTAGGCTTGATAGACCTTGTCAGGACCCATGAAGGTCCTATAGAGCATGTGAAGTCCCATTGAGCCCAGTTGTCAAGTCCTGGGAAGGACCAGTTTGGCCTTCCTCAGCCCTGTGAAGGCCTAACAGACCTGGTGAGGCTCTGTGAAGGCCCAATAGGCCCAACTGGGCCTCATAGTGTCCTGAGAGGCCCAGATAGACCTTTTGTAGGCCCAGTAAGATCAGTAAGGCCCTGTAAACAGTTAAGGCCCTTCAGTGAACAACTAGGTTGGCCTCTTGAAGGCCTAGAAGGCCTTGTTAGGCTGTATAAGACTAGATAGACTTCATTTAGCCTTAACTGTTCAACACTTGAGTGGTTTGGGAATAGACTAGGTGTTGGGCCTTAATTGCTCAAAGTTTGAATGGTTTGGGGTTGGACTAAAAGTCTGTTGCATTCATTTGACATTGCTTCCAGGAAAGGTAGTGATTGACCTCAGGGCAAAGGCCTGCCTATGCAGCAATCAGTCAAACATCCCACTTCCAGTTTTGCCTGATTTGTTGGATGAGGAAGGGGAGGGGATGGACTGGATGCTATCTTTGCCAGACTTGAAGCTCTTGGGGCCCTCTTAAGCAACTCATTGTTCCAGCTAAGTGAGAAACCAGAGTTCAAGGTAAAGCAAGTCTTAGATGTCTTGGACAAACAGACCCAGAATGAAGACAGTGCTTTATCTGGAAGAGTGAATGGGTTCTGTTGATCCCAATAGATGTTAGAGATTCTGGTGAGTCAGAATTGGTGAACACTGCTTTAAGTGTGCCTCATGACACTAACACAGTTCTATGCTTCTTTTCTGTGATTTTCCAGGTCCTAAGTTGTGCCTGGAAAGGTGGTAGGCTGTTATATGTGACCATAGCATGGTTTATTGGACACCACACCATGCCTAGAGTTACCATTTTGGAGATCAAGTAAGGTTGAATGAACAGGCCACAGTGGAAGATCTTGGGGAAAAAGACATGCATTGGGATGTTTTGTTGCCTATGTTTTTTGGAAGCAGAAAACTCCCCTGCCCCACCATATTTTCATCATTGACACAGATGGGAATGATCTGGGTTTGTTGTACGTGTAAGTCTTATTCTTCAGAATCTGCATGACCCGAAGATTATACACAATAGATGGCCAGGAATAATCTTGATGTGGTCAGCCATTTTGCCTCATCAAGTTGAGTGGGATGAGGGCAATCCTCATTGCATTGATACAGACTGTGGAAGGCTAAATGGGAAATTCAGCATGCTTTGAACAGAGGTTAGGCCACTTTTTTCCATATCCACAGCTGCCAGAGTGCTGCAGAACAGATGGGGTGCATTTATCTGAGCAAGGTGATACGTTGTTCCTCAAGAATCTGCAAAAGGGAGTGAGGGCCCTTTTGGTTACCCTAGTCAGGAGAAAAGACTAAGAAAATGCTTGTTCCTTGGTGGCAGGTAGTTGAGAAGAGAAGTAAGAATTATAGTCAACATCTTGAGACCCATTGGTGAAGAGGAAATCTCTGGAATGGCTTCTTTAGGACCTGGGACCCAGGAGATGGGAAGAAGACTACCCTTGGGACTGGTCTGGAGGCTTTGCCCTTACTTTAAGATAGGTGACTTGGAGGGGTGGGGTGATTACTTAGTTCTGGCTTCCAACAGATGGCCAAACTGGGAGGAACACAGCTGTGTTCTATAATACAACCTTAAGGCCTCACAGCAAGTGGATAAAGTGCCTTCCACTTTCCCTCCTATCATTGTGAAAAGTTTCTAATTTGGGCACTCTTATATAACATGACATCTGACTTAGCAATACTGTCAGGCAGGGGACATCATAAACCCACTCTTTCTCTTTGTCTAGTCCTTCCTAGATATTCCAGCCAGCCTTCCCTAGCTTCTCCAGTGTAAGGCCAAGTTCCAATTCAAACATGTAGGTAGTGGTAGTCGAGGTGATTAGTACCAAGTCAATAAAGTTATTGTGTCAGATGAGGAAGAAAACCCCCAGAAACACCTCTCCTAAATTGCACCTAAGTAACTGATAGCTTGCTACCATTGCATAACACCAACATCTGCTCTCCTAGCAAACAGTAGAGATGGCTCTGTATGGCTTCCCTGAAGGGCTGAGATTAGCAGATGTATTCCTCTCTTCTTCTTTTCCCCCTTCATCTGTTCCTTACTGTCCTGAGAAATAATATAGTATTATTAAATAAACAGTTCTATGCCATTTATCACATTGGTGTTTTCTCCACCTTAGCAACTGATAGCCAAAGAAGTTCAACAAAAACCGGGAATAGTCAACTATGTGAGAAAATAATGTCAACATTTGTTTTACTAATAGGTGTTAGAGCAAAGAGAGTGTGTAGGAGAGCTGCTGGGCTTCTGCCTTTGATGGAAAGCATGCACACTTCATAAAATGTAATTCCAGCCTCAGACAGGAGCTCTAGTTTCTCTTTGAGAAACAATTCATCTTAAGAATTAAAACCACAGTAATGCCACATCTGGCTATTGGGAACTTCTCTAAATCCAGTGCCAAAATCAGAACCAGATGGTCTTAAAATATGGTCTAAAATCCAGCTTCATAATTGAATAATTTTCTTTCCTATTCATCAATCATCATCATCATCATCATCATCATCTCATCTTTCTTTTAATAATGAGATTTAAAGTGTCTAACTCCAGATTTTTTAAAAAATGGCTAAAACTGCAAACAGTATAAATATAAAATTTATTGTTAAACAATTAAAAATTATAAATTCAAAATATTAAACATTAAAAAATGAAAGTTCATTAAAAGCTCACCTCAGTCAGTTTCTAAAAGCTTGATGTTGGGGATAGGGAGTTAGTTTTAACTGAATCCCTATTCTCAGATTTGTCTTTTGACTGACCAAGAGCACTTCTGTCTTGTCTGGATTCAGCTGAATTTATAAATCTTACCATACATTTCATAAGGCCTTTCTGCACTACACTGTTCTAGTGCTATTATTCCACTTTCAATATCCTGTGGAATTCTGGGGTTTGTAGTTTACTGAGGCCAAAGAGCTCTCTGGCTTAGAATTCTAAGTGCCCCTCCCTAAGCTGCAAACCCCAGGATTCCATGGGATGTTGAAAGTGGAATAATAGCACAGTGTAGTGTGGAAAGCTCCTAAGTTCAAATAACCAGATCTGAGCTACACTCGGATAAACTAGCATTCACCTAAATTTAGGCCCTTTCCACACCGGGGTATTAAAATGGTGCAGAGTGACCTCCGATGGACGTCTTCTGCACTGTAGAGTGGACTGGGGCGGACAACTTTTTCCAGTTCCATACCTCAGTCCACTCCAGAGCGACTGGAACTGGTCGCGCAGCGTGTTTTTTAAAAACAAAAAGCACGGAGCGCACGATTCCGTGTCGCTCCATCGCTGCGCTCCGGTGCAGATTTGCAGGCGTGCACTAGTGTGTGCCTGCAGATCTGCCGAGGGCGGGCTTTAGGCTGGCGAGCTTCTCTGGTTGGTGGAGAGTCTCCACCAACTGGAAGCCGCCATTTTGGACGCCAGAGCAGTGTGGAGCGACGAGCTCGCACTGCTTCTCATCCCGACGGACTCGCCCAGACGCTGAAGAAGTCCAGTGAGTCCCGTTTTTGTGCGGTTCCTTTCCCACATGCAGAAAGGGCCTTAGAGCCTGCAAAGGCACTTTTGGACTGAAAATCTGAGAATTCCTAAGGAATCATGACCATTGGCTATACTGTTCAGGCAATTCTGGGAATTGTCATTATATAGCCTCAGATCTGTAAAATAAACAGCAAATATGATCTCTAGGCTTCTTAGGCTGACATCTGGAAATGTTTGGAGGATATTTGGAAAGGTATGGAGAATGGTTCGTTCCATACAATTCCATAATACTTTTCCTCCCATCATATAAAATTAAATAATGACACCTCTGCAAGGTCAACTCTCTGTGTGACAAGATGTAAAATACAGGTACTGTTATTCAGATATAAATCCTGAAAGGAAATGGGTTGGTAATTTCACTGCTGTTTTTCAGCCATAAATTAAGAATAAATATTTGCTATGAGAATTATTACAGAGTTTATTACCTTTTCTTTCAATGCCATATCATATTTGTGAGTAAGGAAAACAAGACAATATGATCTAATTCCATACCACTGTCATTTAAGGAGAGATAGCATTCCAGTTTTGTTCTATATTTATGAACAGGTAAGAAAAGAAAAATGGCATAACGGGGATGGGAGGGAGGGAGGAGAGGGAGATCTTATAATACACACACATGCACTATTTTGTGTCAAGATTCATATAAACAAATTACATCTTGAAATAATTGGTAGCATGTTCATACCTGCAAGAGAATGTGTGATTATCATATATACATGCAAATTGGAAGATCCTCACTCAAGAAATAAATAATTTGGAGACCTGAGTCAATAATCAAAAGCATGCAAGGTTTGCATTTCGGCTCCAGTAATGAAATTGACCAGCAGACAAAAGACAGAAGTGTTTTTTTTCCACCTTGTTTTTTTTATAAACATGGATTAGAATGAGGAGGTGATTTTCAGTTTATTTTGACCATGGAGAACCAATTTAAGTGGATTTCATTGCATGTAGTCCAAAGCCTGGACCTTTTCATGGCAATTTTGCCTGTACTCAATTGTTATTTATTTAAAGCATTAATTTATCAACTTTCAGCCTTCCAGGACCCATGAGACAATGCATAATATATAAAAAAAGTATTAAATATAAACAAAGTAAATAAAATATTAAAAAATATAATTAAAATGATCTCTTTAAAATAGTTTTAAAACTAAAATATCAAGAGCATCCATTCATGGTTTTAAAGACCAAAGGCAATATAGAATAGTGCAATCTTAGGTGTTCACTGGAAGCTCAAGAAGGATAGACCCACCCTGACTTCCCTCAGGAGGGGGGTCCATAGCTGGGATGCGAAACACAATAAAATAAAATAAAATACCTATCCTGTTTGCTCACCATTCTCATCTCTTGGGGTAGGGGGATGTGTAATGACCTCTCTAGATCTCAAATTTTAGGCAAGCTCTTACAAGTGGAGGCAGTCTTTCAAACATCTGTGCAGAAGTACAAGATTATTCTGTCCAGATCAAAATCCATATTTATGGATTTCCCTACCATGCATATTTGGAATGCATGTGTGAATTTCCCCCTCACATTTGTATAAATCTTTCTCCCATATCTGAGCAAGTATTTCTCTAGTATATTCATTTCCCCCCTTTTGCATATAACTTCCTCCAAAACTTTCTCTTATTTCTTGTATGAAATTTGTGAGCTAACAGAACCATTAGAATAGTTGGCAGGTTTGAAATCTGGATAATTGCTGAATTATGATCTGCCTGTTAGTCTGGTAATTGTGTAGTAGTTCAGTTTATTTTAAATAGCAGACTGATCATAAATCCAGTGGCAGTTGATGCCCTCCATCTCAGTTTTTCTGCAGTAAAGAAACCAGAAAAAGATGAGGGCCCTTTCCATAGGATGGTATCCTCCTTTTGTGGCAACACAAGAGGAGCAAGACTGAAACTATGCTTCCACGTGATATCACAATCTCACTCTTCTTGCATTGCCAGCTGGTGCAATCACGGGGTATAACATTGATGGAAAAACTCCATCAATGGCCCCCGATTGTGTGAGCCTTCCATCGCAGCTGACCATGCAGAAGGGCTGGAAGCATGATCACAGCATGGGAAGAAGGCTGGCTGCAGTGTGGAAGGAAGGAGCATGTCCCTTGCAGTCCCTTCCACAAGCAGCCAGTTAAGTGTGGAAGGGAGCATTGGGGACACATTCCTATCCTGGCAGATGCACTGTTGGGATTGCAACAGGACAACATGGGAGAGCGACATCCTGCAGAAAAGCCCTAGGACTTGGAAGGGCAGCTATGAAGGAACTAAATAAGATCCTGAAGTGTAACTAATAATTGAATACTGAAGTTAGGATTATGCATGTCATATTTCCACCTTCTATGCATGGTAGTCAAAACTGGAGAGTGCAGAAAGCTGATAGGAAGAAAATCAACTTATTTGAAATATGTTGCTCAAGAAGACTTCTATGGACATTGTGGACAGCTAAAAAGTTGACTAAATGGATCCTAGAGCAAATTAATATGAACTCTCCCTAGAAGCCAAGATGACTAAACTGAGACTGCCTAACTTGGACATATCATGAGAAAACATGAGTCACTAGAAAAGACAATAATGTGTGTGTGTGTGTGTGTGTGTGTATATATATATTCTTTTTATATATATATATTCTTTATTAAGTCATTAATAAAATAAAAAAATAAAAAAGAAGAAGAAAAAGAGTGAAAAAACAACTAGATATTACAGTCCTAAGACAAGAAGGAAAAAACAAAAATAAAAAAAAGAACAATCAATAGATAAGAACAGGGTTGCATCCATATGTGGCTTCATAGAATCAGAGAGAATCATAACATTGATATAAAGAAACCATTGGCATTTAATCCTGCTAGTTGTAGATCTTCTCTCAATTTCATTCTAAAATATTGGTTGTCTTCTTCGATTAATGTGTCTTTGTAGAAAATCCATAATGCTTTGTAAGGTAGAAAGGATTAGGAAAAGAGGAAGACCGCATTACAGATGAATAGAGTCAACCAACGAAGCCATAGCCCTGAATGTGTTAGACCTGAGTAGGACAGTTGATGAAGAGATTACTTGGAGTCTTTCTTTCATAGGGTTGCCATAAACCAAAGTTGACTTGAAAGCAGCTAACAACAACAACAACAATATCAGTTGTTCCAGGTTTTAGTCTGGTCTAGGTTCTAACCCAACCTTAAAGAAGATGTGTATAAAGAGCCAGGCATGTGTATAAAGACATGGTATATAAAGAGCCAGCATCTGTACCCTTCCAAATATACCTGTGCCTCCCTTTCCCCACATGCACAGCCAGCTGCCATATTTCAGAGCATTCTTTACCGGCCATTTAGTGGCCGGTAATCATTCAGCTGCATTTATGTATTTATGTAGCTGGATGTATGCATTTATGTAGCTGGATGTATGCATTTATGCATTTATGTAGCTGGATGTATGAAAAAGATGGAATCTCCCCAGACCTCTGGAATGTTTTTTCTGGAGGTCTGAAACGATTCCATCTTTGTGCATCCAGCTTCAGAAACAGTGCTGGATGATGTCTGAATTCCCTGATCCTCCCCTGGCCACTGAATGACAATTGAAGAATGCTGTGGAAGCTGATAGTTTGGCTGCATATAAGGATGTTCAGGAGGGGATTGTTTCATGAAGATCCTGGAAATCCTTCCGTGCCAACCCTAAAACAACATGTGCAGGTGAAAGAGTTTACATCTATGTATGTCACCAATGGATTTCCAGGTTTAATCCTTATCCAGGCAGATTAGAAAACAAAACCTCTCATAGTTTAAGAAGGATATTGACAAGCAGTGATATGACTAGAGTAGGGTGACCAAGATGACCAAAGATTTAGAAAACAAGCTCTGTATAGAATGGTTCAGGAAGTGACATATGTTTAACGTGGAGAAGAACAGATGAAGAAGTGATATGATAGTCATCTATAAATACCTAAAGGGATGTCATGAAGAAGATGGAGTGATTTGTTTTCTGCTTCTCCAGAGACTGAGAAATAAACCAATGGATTCCAATTACAATGAAAAAAGACCCCATCTAAACATTAGAAAGAACTTTGTGACTGTGGGAGATGTTTAACAGTGGAATAGACTCCCTCAGATGGTTGTGGACTGTTGTTCTTTATACATTTTTAAAAAGAGGTAGGTTAGTCATCTTTTGGGAGTGCTTCAGTTGTGTTTTCCTGCATGACAGGAGGTTAGACTAGATGAGCTTTGTGACTCCTTCTACCTCTCTCTATGCTACTATGAATTCTTTAGTATGGCTGTTTTCTGACACCAATCAAAATTCCAAGCTATTGAAATAAATGAAAATACTCCATGTCTACAACAGTATTTATGGCTGTAGCATAACAGGCTTGTTTTCCACTGCTCCAGAGATTAGGACAAGGAGCAATGGATTCAAACTACAGGAAAAGAGATTCCACCTAAACCTCAGGAAGAACTTCCTGATAGTCAGAGCTGTTCAACAGTGGAATATGCTGCCTCAGAGTGTGATGGAGTCTCCTTCTTTGGAGGTTTTTAAACAGAGGCTGGATGGCCATCTGTTGAGAGTACTTTGATGTGGGTTCCTCAATGGCAGGGGGTTGGGGTAGATGCCTCCTGTGGTCTCTTCCAACTCTATTATTCTGTGATTCTGTGATCTGTACTCAAATGCTCAGAGACACAAAACACAAGTTCACATCATGTGAACGTTTGTTTTGAGTGGCTGGGTAGTCATCCCACCTTGTTTATTTGTTGAGATTTTTTTTTGTCCCAGCCGTTATGTCTGGAAGGAAAAAAAATACTATTTTGACAGGTGGCTGAAAATTTGGGGAAAACATTTACAACTTTCAGGTAACTACGTTACTAAATGCCTACCTAACTAAATCTAGTTCTGTGTGACCTCTGCAACAAAACAAGTCTTTGTGGCAGTAAAATATTCCATCTACCTCAACGAAGGTAAAAAACCAAACCAGACCCCAGAATACAATGATTCCAAGCAGAAGATTAGTATTTCAAGACTTAAACCATTAAAACATATCACACATTTTTAGAGCAGCAGGGGCAGGGGGAATACTATAAAACACTTGCTCACATTTCTTGGAGTATACGTATTTACCCTCAAATTAACTGTCAAACTAAAGTAACCCCCATGAATTTTATAGGGCTTCCTTAATCTAGGAATATTTAGAGGTGGTTTGGCCAGTTCCTTCATTTAAAGTATAGACTACAGCATCTGGTATTTATCAAAGTACTAACCAGGGCTGACTCTGCTTAGCTTCCAAGATCAGACAAGATCTGGTGCCTTTAGGATATTTGAACAGGCTTCCCTTCAAAAACTCTAAGAAAAAGAATGGGCTTGGGACAATAGTGGGAATGGGCTTGAGATAATAGATAATTCCCCCATATGACAAAGGACATCCATTTTTCTTCAGAGTCCTTCTTCAAATGGTGACCAGAAGTGATATTTATTGTTTGATTGCCATTTTGAAAGTGAATTCAATGAACAGAAATATTTGAGGGTGAGAATGTTTTTCCATATTTGGATGCTTTCTGCTTGGTTTTTGTGGCTAAAAATTGCCTAAAAATTACTTCATTTTTCAAGGTTTTTTTTTGTTCTGTTTTGTTTTGTTTTGTTTTTGTAGGGAGGGGGGAAGTGTGAGATCCAACACTTCTATACTTCTCCACCCATGAGCTAAGCCAAACTTGGCATCCTTTATTGCTTAGAATTTTGCCCTGTCTTCAAACATTTTCCAATTTGCTGGACATCATGTAGAGTTGTAGACTGATGGAAAATTAAAATTGATGCAAGCTAAGTAATCACAAGAATAGATTGTGTTGTCTGCTAACATCAAGGGACAGGAAGTCAAACATGCATGGACAAAATTAATAGGAAATATATGTGGGAAGGAAAGGAAACAGGTGGAAACTTCAAGAAAGAAAGATTAATGGAAGTGCTAATCTACTATATAAAAGTCAAAGTTTGTGAGTGATCTTGTCTGTTTGTCTGCATCAGGCAGGCCAAGACCTCATATGACTGGCTGTGTGAGACAAGAAGACTTCATATGATTGGCTGGCTGTGAAGATTCTATGGAATCCTGGGGCCTTTGGAATACTCAGCCTGAGAGGTCTTGGGCCTCAGGCCGGTTGCTACGGAGATGAGGCCCAGCAGCAAGTAGAAGGGCAGTGTATTCCCTCAGAAACCAAACTTCTGTTATGTTAACAACTCTGAATACAGATTAGATTGGGGAATATGGGGATAAGCTACAGGTATTGGAATAGGCTGATTGCTATAGAGATGAGGCCTAACAGTAAGGAGGAGGACAGTGTATTCCTTCAGGAACCCAACCTCTGTATGTTAACAACTCTGAATACAGATTGGGTTGAGGAATATGGGGATAAGTTACAGGTATTGGAATAGGCCAGTTGCTATGGAGATGAGGCCTAGCAGCAAAGAAGAGGACAGTGTATTCCTTCAGGAACCAAACCTCTGTATGTTAAGAACACTGAGTGCAGATTGAATTGGGGACTATGGAGAAAAATTACAGATACTGGACAAGGCAGTTTGTGGAATTACAGACACAGGATATAAAATCTGTATATGTCAACCACATCTAATTCGTAAGGTAAGGTAATTCCTAAGGTATTTCTAGCAAGTGTTACCTATAAGAAAAAAAATCCTTGGCAACATTGGCTAAATATGCTAGTGATAAATAAATCACATGTTTTTTGTTTTTTATTTTTTAAAAAAAATAGAGTAGAAACTAAGTGACGAGCACAGGTGCACACATGAGAAATAGCTCTCTCTCTCTGTCTGTGTGTATGGTTGTGACAAGAGTTAATTATAAAGAAAAGACATACATGTGGTGTAATGGTTCAGGATGCCATGTGTTATGGTTCAGCTTTTGAAAATCCTTTGTGATCACTATGGCAAGAAGCCCCAAAACAACCAAATGTTACTATAAAATGACAAGATATACTTCTCAAATGATTCTAGTTTGCAGTTTGAAGCACCTCTCCATGTGCTTTGCATTTAGATTTTGTTATTTTGAATGCATCATCTTGCTACACCACAAATGTGATTCTGGCATTTTGGTTTCATTATTCATCATTGCTTATGAATAAATCAAGACACAAGATATATGTATTTTTAAATACCTAAAGATGAATGTTTCTGTATCATTAAAATGTTTAGTGCTTAATTCATCTTCTAAAAGGGCTTACAGCATTTTAATAACTATTTAATAAATAACTTTAAAATATGAATACCTAGGGGGGAAAAATAAAAGACAATAGCAACCACACTTTGTAAACATATAGTAGTTTGTTTCTCTTGGGGTAACAATTAGCAATTACTTTTATAATTAGCCAGCAGCTGCCTCTACTGCAACCTTGCAATCTCAAGAACTTGTTTGCTCTGAAGCAGAAGTGGGCTCTCCAGATGTTGTGGGACTTCAAATCTTGAAAGCCTTATCTAGCACAGTCGAGAATAAGAGATGCTGGGAATACTAGTTCAACAACATCTGGAGGAATGCACAATGCCCATCATGGCTTTGAAGTCTAATACATATCATGGACCCTTTTTGCACCTTACCTTGTTGCGGCAGAGGGGAGCAGCTGCTCGCGCTCACTGCTCACGACAGCCCTTCTGCCTCCCACATCGGCTTCCTCATAGCGTGACCGTCGTGCTAGCGCCCTGCCCCTTCCTTCTGCAGCGCAGTCTGGGAGCTGTAGGCTGCACTGGGGGAAGGAAGCGTGACCGGCCTGGCTTGCTGAAGCACCACACGCAGGTAAATGCGCAAGGGCACCGCAAGCATTGTGCAAGCGCGCAGTATTTTTGGCTTACAGCCGAAAATAAAAAAAATGCGTGCACGCCCCGCTTTAGCCTCATGAGTGTCGCACGAGTGGGAGTGCGTCATACGGAGCAATGCTCCTATTCATGCAACGTTCAAGGGGCGCTCGCGCAAAAAAAAAGGCATGCGAAAAGGGCCATGGTCTTCTATATATTTTAATATTGGATGTGGCTTAACACACTGTCATACTTTCATTTCTATAGGGATCTGCAGTGAATGTTCTTGATTCACTGAGTCAGTAGGTATCTAGCTATTGATCCTGCTGCCTAGCAGTTCCATTAGTTCTTACTCTCAGGTAAGTGAAAAATCTCTCAGTCCTGAATTTCTTCCATTTCTTCAACTGTCACCTACTTTTTTCTTCCCACCATTGTTTTGAATCAGGCCATGAGATTTTGTGTAATTTTCCTTACTGCATGAAACATCTTTTATGCATTTTTTTTCAAATAGGTACATTTTTGATGCCCTTTGCAAAGTTCATTCATTTTCTCCCATTGTCTAAATCACGTGTGTGTGTGTGTGTGTGAATCCAATTGTGCTCATTTTTATTTCACATTTTAAAATGTGTGCATTGTTGTGTACAGTTCCTCATAAGCTTCACAAATGTGTCAAAATAAAAGATAAGACCCCCACCACCACAGTGGATCTAGACCATAGGGTAATGCTACTGTCATTGAGATTCTCAAATCAAAGAAATTTTATTACTTTCTTTATTTTATTAATCCTTAGGGCCTCTCAAATAGTCCAGTGGCCCACCTATTGTCAGGTTCCTACTCTCCAAGCTTCATGAGGATAGAAAGGATATTTGCAGATTTCTCAATCATAATGGAAAGGATGTCTCAAAATGCTGAAAGAGATCAGTGAAAAATGCCAGCCACTGCAGGATATTTTTTGCCCGTGCATACAGTGGAGTGGGGGGAGAGACAGTTGTGTTTTGATTAGCAGGAGCAATAGCAACAAATATTGTTTGTTTGTTTTTTTTAAAATTTTTTCCTGGGCAGTTTTATTTTACTGAACACAAACACAATGAACAAGAACAACCCCCCAACAATAGAGATAGTTTATACACAATTAAAATAAAAAACTAACAATATTAATAAGACATAATACAACATAACATGGCATAACATGACATAGCTAAAAATAACTGAAAGAACTGGTTCCCCTCTCATTGGAAATGATCACAGTTATTTGAACAATTACACCTAAGTATTAAATACTTTCTTTAATATTTTGAATATTAATTGTTACTAATCATTTGTCAATTATCTTTGTAAGTATTTACTTACTTATCTATTTACTTATTCACTACTTAATTAATTTTCCAGGTTAAATCATTATTACTCTATTTATATCAGTTTCATTAATATAATATCTTATAATAATAGTCAATCAACAAAACAACACTAATAAGCTGTGATTAAAAGAATAAAAGTAAACAACAAGAATTAATAACAACTATCTATATGACAAGTAGAAAATGATCTTTTAAGACAGCAAACAAAATACATCTTTTACTTCTAGTTTTACATTCTCATATAGTAATATAAATGTAAAGTTTTAAATTTAAAACCTGTTATCATCAGAGTTCCTTCATTTTTTTTAAAAAAATCAACCATTTCTAGTCAGACACACATTCATTTTGTGTTCTACCTTTTAGCCTGTATGTAAGATTGTCTGTTTCCACAATCACCTCAGTCTACTTAACCACTTATCCATTGTCGATAAATCCACTTTTTTCTAGTACTTTGCATATACTAATTTTGATGGTAACACCATATGTTGGACCAATTTTTGTTGTTTCTTGTCCACAATTGTACCTTTTTCCCAGATCCTAATAAATATAGTTCAGGTTTTCTAGAGATGAGACTTCAGAATCTTTTCCATCATATTTTGAATCTTTGTCTAGGACTATTTAGCTTTCTTACACAATCACTACATGAGATACAAAGACCCAACATGATCTTGGCACTTCCAACATTTATTTTTCATCTCTGTGTACATCTTTGCTATTTTCTCTGGTATAAAGTACCAACGATACATCATCTTACAGTTTGTTGTTTGTTTGTTTGCTTTTTGGTTATAACATATTTTTTTTTAATATCCTTTGTCTCCAAAATTCTTTTCCCAGCTACTCATATATTCCTTTACTTGTTCTTCCATGTCAAATTACAGCAAAAAATTATACATCTTAATTAAATAATCATCATCTGAGCACAACAGTACATCCAGGACAGATTTAGTCTCTTCAAATTGTTTAGCTTTCCTAACTTCTTTGAATCTTACATGTAATTGTCTATATGCAAGCCATTGCAAATTAAGACCTTCATCATGTAGTTGTTGCAACAACTTCATATTATAATCTTGGTCTTGTTTCACCAATAGCTTATAGTATATTAACCATTTTTGGTAAGCTCTCATTTCTGTTCCATAAAAAGCCTCTTGTGGAGGGATCCATACTGGAGTTTTTGGACATAATCTCAATGTACCTTTGTTCAAATCTTCAATAATTTGTGTTTAATGCAGTTATTATTGTAAGAAATAGCTGATAAGACTCATAAAACAATTTAGCACAGGATTGGCTGAAGCATTAAATGTTTATTTAAAATACATCTCTGCAGAAGCGGGTGCTCCCTAGAGAGGAGGACCCCCCTCCACTATGGAATACCTCATATTTTATCCCCCTGCCCATGCAGGTTTCCCTCCCCCTTGGATCTCATTGGACAGGACCCTCAAAAGTTACAGCCTATCAGGATCGCATAAGAAGTTACATTCCCCCTTCCCCGTATTTACAGTATGAGTGATCACACACTAATCATGCACCTTCCTCGTGCGTCATCATGTTACATCCCAGCTGTCTTTATCAGTAGTACCCCCTTTTTTGTGCTATGCCATGCCTCCATAAATCACTCTTTACATAGGCCTTGTCCGGTCCTCCCTATTGAGACTTTTCCTTTTTCCCTCCTTACCAATTATTTTCAAGGTCCTTTTTGGGAGGCCTTATCATCTTTAAAAATCTTCCTTGTTAGACTTTGTTTTATTACTGGGGCTCAAATACAAAATATACTAGAATATATGTGTAAATGTCTAAAATGTGTTATACTTAAGCTAATACATATATGTGAGTAATATGTGTGAATAATACTGCAGAAACTAAAATATATTTTATTTCTCTCATTATTAAAAACAACATTAATTTTAACTTTGTTGTACCAAAAGTGTACATATTATCCAAATCTTAGGTCATGGCCTTCTAACTTCAAAAGTTTATTGTCTTTCCAAATAATGCATTTTTTTAGTCCATGTCATACAAGAGACAGCAAAATAAATCTTCAAATTTGGTAAACCAAGGTTCTTTTGAATCTTGCACAACTTTATATCTCACTGGGTTTTTTACTTTACCAGATAAATTGTGACAAGTCTTTAGCCATTGTTTAAAAGATGCTTCTTTAGCCAAAGTTGTACTAATTTGAAAGAGAAAAATCATTCTTGGAAAGACATTCACCTTTATTGTTGGCCAGCATATTTACCTGGTGTTGCCCAGTATTTTTATTTTCCTCTTAAGAACTCACCAAACTGTCTTCTCCATTTCCTGTAACTTTGCTCTGTATTTCCCAATGCAATCTGTATACAGAGTTATTTACATGCACAGTTTGCGTTCCTGAGGAGAACACTGTCCTCTTCCTTGCTGCTAGGCCTTATGTCCATAGCAACCGGCCTATTTCTGTACCTGTAACTTAGCCCCATATTCCCCAATCCAATCTGTGTTGTCTGGTGACGTTGATGTACTGGCTTTTTTTTTTTTTTTTTACTTCCTATTGAATTTGTGCAATGGCCTTACATTTTTCTGGAAGCATTTTTTGTTTTGAACTTCAAGATTCCTCACGTATGGAACCCATACAATCTACTGTGTGAGGTGAGAAGACCTTGTAACTATGGCCTTTTCTACACTACACTGTTCTAGTGCTATTATTCCACTTTTAACATCCTATGGAATCCTGGGGTTTGTAGGTTACTGAGGCCAAAGAGCTCTGGCTGAGAATTCTAAAGGCCCCTCCCTAAACTGCAAACCCCAGGATTCCATAGGCTGTTGAAAGTGGTATGATAGCACTAGAACAGTGTAGCATGGAAATGGGCTATGTTGTGTATGTCACTTTGATTTTTGTCACATATGCCTCCCAAAAGTTTTCTGTTTTCCTTATTGATGGTAGGCCTCATCTCCATAGTAACTGGCCAAAGGTCCAAGATCTCTCAGCTGAGAATTCTAAAAGCCCCTCCCTAAACCGCCAACCCCAGAATGCCATGGAATCTTCATAGCCAGCCAATCATATGAGGTCTTCTTGCCTCACTCAGCCAATCATATGCTGATGCAGACAAACACACAGACGAACATTCACTTTTATATAGCAGATATTCTTCCTAGAAAATATAAATCCAATTTTTGTCATTTTTCCAAATCTTTCTTAATCTCTTTGCGTGTCTTCACATAATTATCTTCATATAATTGACTAGATTTTCCAGGTAAAAGGATGCCTAAATATTGCACTTTCTTTTCATCTTTAAAGCCTATTTTTAACCATAATTCATTCATTTCTTGAAAGTTCATATTCTTGGTCAAATTCTTAGTCTAATTTTTATTTTGCCTCAGAAGAGCAAGTAATCCAAACTCTTTTAGTTTCTCTTGCAATTTCTGTATTGATTTCAGTGTTTTTTCCAACATAATTACCAAGTTATCAACAAAAGCTCTCAATTTAAATGCTGCTTTCCTAATCTTAATTCCGGTTATATCAGCATCTCATCTAATTCCATGATTCACCACTTCCATTGCTCAGATGAATAACAAAGGGACAGTGGATACCCTTCTCTTGTTAGAAATTGCCTACACTTTTGTTGTGTCACTATTTACTACTCTTTTTTTGTTTTTGTTTGCTTTTTTTTTTTTTTTGGCTGAGTCATGTATATCGATTTAAACCATTTTTTTTTTAAAAAAATGATTACATTCATGCATTCAAGAACTTTGGAGAGAAATTGTCAGTTCCAATTATCAAAGGCTTTTTTCGCATCCAAAAAAGTAGAGCACTTTGCTTTGCAGTATGTCATTGAAAATATTCTATCACATCCAGTACAATTCTAATGTTGTCTTTCATTTATCTTTCAGGTAAGAATCCACATTGGTCTTCATCAATGTACTTGTTTAACAGATTCTTCATTCTTTCTGCCAAGATCAAGCAAAAATTTCATAATCATTGTTGAAGAAAGAAACTGGTTTAAAATTCTTTGGTAGAATCAAAACTTGTCCTTCCTTTGGGATCAATATATTATTAGCTTTCTTCCATAAGTTTGGGATTAATCTTGTTTCTATCACATCATTCATTACTCTTTGCAAAGGAGTTAGCAGCTCCTCCTGTAAAATGTTATAATAAAGGACTCAAATCTACCTGGACCTGGAACCTTACCAAACTTCAATTTTCAGATAGCTTCTACTATTTCAGATGTTTTAATCTTTCAACAGATTTGTTCCTTCTCTTCTTTTGTCAATTTTGGTAGTTGTTTTCTCATCAGGTAATCTTCTATCTGGATCTCTTCATCCTGCTTACTTGAATGTAACTTTGGAAAGTAATCATGATAAATCCTTTGTAAGTCTTTCTCCTTGGTAAATTCTTTATCACCTTCTCTTAGTTTTGATATTATTCTGTTCTGCCTTTCTTTCATAAGTCTATATGCAAACCATCTTCCTGGTTTATTAGCATATATAAAATTCTTCTGTCACAAAAAATCCAGCTCCCCCCCCCCAAGATCCTGTATAATCAGCATTGATAATTGAATTCTCAATAGCCTTGTTTTGAAGTTCTTTCATTTTCTGGGGATTTCTTTGGTATATCTTCTTTAATCTTTACTTCATCCAAAATCTTCTACATTCTTCTCAGTTTGCTTCTTTTTTATATTCTTTGTTGAGTTGAATAAAATATCCTCTCATATATGACTTACTTACATGCCAGACATATCTAACATTAGTTCCTTTATTTAAATTCTTTTCAAAATCTCTTGAATCTCCTTTCATTTTAGAATCACATCCTTGTTCAAAATTAAATACTCATTTAATCTCTATTTATATTCTTTATTTGTCCTTTTAAGCCTCATCATCACAGGATAATGGTCTGAAAAAGTCTTAGGCAGTATCTCAACTTTGTATGTCTTTCCAGTCCAAGTTTTTTTTTATTTTATTAAAAGAAAAAAAGGAGAGTCAAAGAAGCAACAAAACTATAAAACAATACGTAAAACTACAAATACATAATAATAAGAACAATAAATACAATATGAATAAAAAGCAAAAAAACTTAATAAGCTACAAACATCTATCAAAACTACAAAAAACCTGCTAAAAATTGGTTTCTGAACACAATTTAGTAAAAACTTGTACTTAACTATTATTCAAAATTGAGATTGACTTTGCTATTAATAATCCTTGTTCTCTTATCATTATACTCAGAAACTAAATTTACCTACTTAGAAAAAAAATTAAATCATGCACAATTGATACCATAAATCTATTATTTTAAGTTAACTTGATTCCAAACATTGGTATCATACCATGACCAAAGTATTAATATCAGCATATTTAAACCATAAGTACCAATGGAAAATAATGATAGCTGAAGTAATGGTTCATATTTATGAACTATTAATAAAACTTAAATATTATTACTAGAACTTATGTTATAGATATTGGGAATCTAAAATAGCAAAAAGACTGAATCAGCATGTTTTATTTTCATATAACATTTCTCATGTCAAGAGTCACAGCAATTTCAGTTACAAGAGAAAAAAAAACCTATTGTCATCAACTGACCCTCATTTTTCCTTAAATAAATCAGACATTTCCATTCAGAAGAGAATTCATCTTCTGTTTGGCCTTTTAACCTATGTGTAAGATTGTCCATTGTGGCTACTATCATCAGTCCATCAAACTATTTTTCTATTGATGGGACTTCAATAGATAGGACTACTTTGCATATAGTAATCTCACTGCCAATAGCTTATGTTGCATCAATTTATGATTTTTCTTGTCAATAGTTATATCATCTGCTTAATTATCAATCTACATTTTTGAAAACTTGAATGGGACTTATGCCTGTCAGGACAAAAAGTAAAATCCTTGTCATTTGGATGCTGCATCCTCCATATATCAGGGGGAAAAAAAATTGTGGGTGTGCAAAACAGGAAAACAAATTATCAAAAAAATTGCAAAATGAACTTTTGTCATGTCAACCTATGGTCAGAAGACTTCCAAAATTTGTCATCCTTACCAGGAATAAAAAGAATATTCTTAATTATTTGTTTCTAGGTCAAAAACTAAACCTATAGGTTTCTAAACCATCAGGGAACTCCTTCAGGAAAAGTAGTAAACCAGAAAGAATTCTGCATAGTTTTATTCCAATTTTGAGCGTCTTGAAATGTCATATAGGAATCATTTTGTGTAGAAAAAAACATGGTGTTTTTGCACTAAATCTGTTTTCTGTGCAGAACATGAGATTATTGCAAATAGAACTGGCTTTTAGTGTAAAATCAGTCTTCTTTTGCAGACAAAAAGGTCGTTTTTTTTTTCTGTGCAGAATAATTCCCCTTCACCATTTCGGGACATGTTGTGGTAACTGAAGCCCCCGTCAGAGCTGCTGCTGACGAGCAGCAGCTGTTGGTCCCTGTGGCTCTGGCTGGAGATGAGTCCTGCAGCTCAAGAGCTCCCCCTGATGCCATGGACCAAGCAGGCGCGGACATCCCTCTTCCTGCTCCTTTAGAGCAACAGGGATCCGATTCTGTGCCTGCTCCTTTGGAGCAACAGGGATCCGATTCTGAAGAGGCTCTGGAGCCTGGTTCAATAAGCCCCCAATCAAGGTGGAGACTCAAGAAGGCTGTGCAAAGGGAGGCTTCCTTGGCTAAGTTTAAGAAGCAGTGACCAGACACACCTTTGCCTGGGGCTATATAACTGCCTGCCTGGAAGCTTCCCTTTGCTTATGACACCCTCCTCTTGCCTGTACCTTGCTCCCAGCATCCTGATATCTTGAATTGATCTCTGGACTCTTGACCCTTGGCTTTGGAGCTCTGACTACAGCTTCACTTGGCGCTCTGGGTAATGAATTTCCTTGAGTAAGTGCTTGCTTGTCTCCTCCCGGCTCAACCTTGCTGGCTCTCCCACTGTCTTCTCTGGGCTAGCTCACCACCCAGGTCTCTGACCTTGACACATGTGAATATATGGACAATATGGATAGAAGAATATCACTTTTCTCATACAATGGAGACAAAAGCCACAATTAGTTGTCTCCACATATGGAGACAAAATAAGTGAGATTTACATTCCTAATGTTTACAGACAAGAACAACATAAATGTAATTTGATTTCCTCTGGTTACTGTGACAAAAGAAAGCTAGTGTGTATAGTTGTTTAAGTGCTGGACTATGACCCTAAAGACTAGGGTTCAATTCCCTGCCTGGTCATGAACATTTACTGGATGATCTTGGGCACATCACACATTCTCAGCCCAGAAAACCACATGATTGGTTTGCCTTAGGCACACCATAAGTTGGAAACAACTTGAAGGAACACAACAACAACAACAACAACAACAACAACAACACAAAGCTCAAGTGTCCAGCATGCTTTGGGCCTGGTGATGACCACCATGATCCCTCTATAAGGTAAAGATATCCCTCCTAATTTTATCATCAGATATCACTCTGATGTACTACCAAACCACTGCCATACATCCAGCTACTGATTAGTAGGAAAAGAACAAGGTGGAACTTTATAGTTGTCTTTTTAGGGTAAAGACAGGGAGAATGTACTAATTCCAGACACAAAAGGGGATGGAATGTAATCCAGTGGATTTTTTTATAACTAGGATTTTGATCTTTTCCATTTGTTGAAAATACCTTTTGCATGGTATATAAGAGGACAGGCTAAATGAAAATACATGGCATGCACTGTGATAGACACTGAGTGCAATCCCTTTAATGAACTGCCTAACATCATTGTTCGTGATGAACTGTCACTGCTCAATAAAATACTCATGAAGAATATTATTGATGATGCTAGTATACTAAGAGCATTGGCTTATTTTTTCCAGTCTTCTTAAGTGTCTAGGATTATCATCATAAACTTTCCATAAACCTAAAGATATTCATTAGATTAAAGTGAACCTCATGTAAATAAAACCTTTCTTCTCATACAACTCTGGATAATGTATGCATAACTCTTTGTCTTCCTTTTAGCAATTTGTTGGAACAAATTACTACCTAAGTTCTTCCCATGAGCTTGAAACATGATATTAACCATATTAAGGTGCATAAAAAAAATGAAGACTTTTGCTTAGCAGACTCTTGAGTCCAATATATGATATAGCTTTGTATTATAATATGATTTTTTTTCTGTTCACTAAAATATACGTATATAACTACAGTACAGTAAAGTACAGTACAGTAAAATTCAGTACAGTAAAGACTGCAGTACAGTAAAAACAAGATACACAAAAACAAAGTAGTGGGATCTAGTGGTTCAAGGACAAATAATAAATATTTGGTTAAAGACACTCCCTAATCTTCCTTCTGACCATAGAGCTGATACACAACTGTCAATTTGATCCTTAACTGTTTCTGCACTACCAAGGTTTGCAGGAGTCATATTAGAGTTAGTTTGGTCCGCTCTCTTTAGCCAGCAAAAACATGGAAATGAGACATTATAGAGACCTATGGGAATCCCCCAAGTTCTTTAGAAACACCTTCTGTCCCTCAAACCTACATCATCTTATATAGGCCAACAATTTGCTAATGATGGGATGTACCAAAATATAGAACAAGTATGCTAAACTTTTCACCTTCCAGATGTTGTTGGACTACAGCTTCCAGAAACCCTAGCCAGATGAGCAATAGTGAGAACGTAGGCATGAAACATTCCAACAACATCTAGAGGGCCACAAATTGTCTTCCTCTGTTTTACAGGGAAATGCTAGAAATATTATGTTTTAAAAGAGGTTTTATTTATTCCTAGGTAGGAATTCATTAAATTGCAGCCTGTAAGGGAATGTGGAGATAGTAAATAGATCTCTAACAGAGTAGTCAAATTGGTAAGACAGAAACTAAATAATCACCAGTAACATCCCCTCCACACACATACAGGGTCCACTAGGGAAAGGAAATAAACTTAGTATTCATATAAAGTAGCTTTAATTTCAATATTTGTCCAGAATCAAATGCACATGGGACAAGAGAAGAGAAAATGGCTGCAGGATGGAGTGATGAAGGAAAAGAGGTGTAACAAAACATGCAACCAGGGAATCACCACTATGCAAAACAGCAGTAACTTAGTATAGGCATAAAGCTTGTTTACTCCAATATAGCTGAAATACTATGCATTACTTAGAAATCAGTCTGAAGTAGAAGAGACTTGTCTCTGAGATAACATGCAAAGGACTGTACTGTGGGTTACACCATGTAAAACTTGACTGCTGCCAAGAGATGCACTTGATTCACAAAGCTTAATAAAGATAGCTTGGAAAATGTGTCCATACCAAAGAATTCAACACACAGGTTTTCTTGCTGAATTCAGCAAAATTCTAAGCTGCTAATGTTCAACAGCATTTAGGCAGTATCAAAATCAATACAAAATTTTATCATAAGTGCTCCAGACTCTAAGATGATGATCTTGAACATCTTAATAGTCTTAGCCCTTATTGAGTAGTTACCATATGGTACATATAAAAGAATCCATAGAGATTAACCAGATCCATTATTTAACAAGACTTTGTCAGACCTAATATATTTTTTTTTAAAAAAAGTGTCAAGACTCACTCATTATCCACACCTGAATGGCTAAAAAAAAAAAAAATAACCCTATCATTTTAAACTCTTTAGGTAATACAAAATGAGTGTCTTGGCTGAGGGCATGTACATCAAGCTGTAGCCTAATGCAATTTTGTGTGGTCAGGTTATGATTAACCCCTAAAAAATAACTATTTTTGACAAATTATGGCAGAGCTTGACTGACAGACTGATTGGCATCTTGCCACAGTAATAAAATGTTCTGCTGAAACTTTGATCCAGATTGACCTCACTGCCTTGTTGCTAGGGCTACTTGTGCATTGTAAATCCATTTCTCTGAGTCCTGTTGTTAAAAGGCATATTGGATAACCATTTTAGTGATTTAGACTTTGAATGTGCTATTAAAAGGAAGTCTCCCAGACGCCTCCTCAATTGCCCCAAGATTCAGTCATTTTTTAAAAAAAAATGATACAGTTTATAGAATAACTGAGTACAGTAGGCTTTTTGGTATGTGGGAACTCAAGCACTTATCTTCTCCAGGTTTTAAGACAGCTGTTTCCTTCAAGCAGTACTTTCCTCACACCTTCCCAGAGCTTAGAAAAGTAGTTCCCAGTATGTCCAGTGAGTTATGATAAATGGGGAAGCTGGAAGTTATAGTCCAGAAAAGTCCCCCCCACACACTGACTCTGCTCTTTTCTCCATTTCTGTCTGTCCATTTTATAAGTAATAGACGACATTTTGTGTCGCTGAGCACAATTCATCCTCTTTCAGATATCTTTAAAGATTTTACCACCATATATGGCTCAGGTCTAGGTTATCTGAAGGACCAAGCTCTTCAGTACAAATCTGCCCAGGTTTTAAGATCTTTCAAGGAGGTCCTAATCTCTGCCCACCATCCTCACAAGTACTTTTAGTAGGGACATGGGAGAGGGCCTTCTCAGTAGCTGCTCCCAGGCTCTGGAAGTCCCTTTCCAGAGAAGTCAGACTGACACCCTTCCTATTATCTTTCATAGTAGGACTTGAGATAACTGGTTTCAATTTTTATGACAGCTTAATTTTGTTTTCTTTTGTTTTGTTTTTAACTCGCATGTCGGTAATTTTTATGTTCATTTTTACTGTTGTAAGCCACCTTGACTCCAAACTGGGGAAAGGTGGGATATAAATAAATATAATCATCATCATCCTTGTCATCACAACCACCATCATTGCACAGGAACCCCAAATCTTTATCTCTCTTTTAGAAGTTTTGGATTGCTCATGTTGTTCTATCCAAAAGCCAGAGAAAGGGCTTCAACAATCTATTTCCAGTGTCCAGGCCATTAGTCCATTTGCTTGGGTGGCCAGACTAGCCTGAAATCTCACAGAGGTACAAACTACAAGGCGTAGAGGAACCCTGAGTAATCAATGAGATATGTGTGTTCTCAGTAGCCATAGAATTCTGGTCCAATGATGGTGACAAATGGGGAACCAGGGGGAAGCAATGCAGTGGGGATCCTGAACAACTGCACTCAAAACTGCAACATTTTGGTTCAGGTCATAGTTTCATTACCTTTCTTTCTGTTCTGTGATAAAACTTCTCTCTTAGATGATGGGGCCTCAAAATTGTTGCATTTGTGGGATCATAACAAATTAGTACAACTTCTGCTAAATGCTGAGATGTGACAGATGAACTACTACCAAAATAAGTCCCAATTTGGGGATGTGTTTCCAGCTCCACAGTAATTTTATTGAAATCTACCAAAGGTGATAGAAATAATAGACTTTTCATTTCATGCTGTTTTCTTTTATTTGTGTTAATTCTAATCAGCATTGAATTTAATTTAGAGTTTAGAGAATTGATGAATCTAATTTGGAGCTGTAGAAAAATGAAGGATTACAATGCCCTGGCAAAGGCTATAAATGTCTCATGAATTATGACTCAGTTAAGGTGGAGTACTTGGAATGGCTTTCTACTGATCCACATTATCAGTTCATGTTACTTGATCTATGACACAGAACAATCATCATATGGTTGATACAGCAAGAGTGGGAATCATGAGCCCTCCCCCACCATTCTTGAATATCTAATCCCAGGATTTCTCTTGCCTGGCTATGCACTGGGTCTTCATATCAATTATTTCAGGTGTACTGAGGAATAGAAGCATCTTTTCTGGGCATTAAAGGGATGGTGGTGCAGGACAGAACAAATTTGGATTATTTGGAAAATTATTTGGAAAATAATTCTTTCACTTGCAAATTGCTGTCTATTCTTCCACTTCTTCTGCCTCCTCTGAAAATTATAAAGGCTAAATGTACATACTTTGTGTTCTGCCCTTAGTCTTTTCCATCTCAGAAGAAATTTTGGATAAATACATTTCAGTGTTTGAATTGTAACCTAGAGGCCAGATGCCTGTCTGTGCCTTATTCTGATTGCACCAGTATGTGTACTTACATAGTGGAGCAGCCTGCTACACTTAGTTAATACCATTGAACCTACCGTTGCCAACCTGCTCTAGTACACTTTCTAAGGATGATTATTATAATTTATCAATTACTGAGTACTCAACAGGGTGCAAAAATATCCTTTAAGATGTAACAATTTTCTACAAATACAGGCCAAATATTTCAGATATAAACAACATACATTGTATGAATTTTCAAGAGAGGATAACATCTTACAAGTACTGAGGAAAAGGAAGCTTAAAGCAACTCTGAAGGCTCATCTTTATCCCTTTGTCTGCTATTGAGTAAGGAATTAGTTTGTGCATTGCATATTTATACCAACATTAAACATGTTTACATATGAATAAGTCTTACTTCTTGTGGGCCGTTAAGATGAGAGCCATATGACTGTTTCTCAGATTTGCCTGGAAGCCTTAAGCAACAATCCAGTTAAAGTTGTTTGTGTAATCTGAACTAAAATGGTAACTGAAGCATCTTATTTGAATCAATGTTAGGGACTATGTTAGTTTTGAAGGAAACCTTGGCAAAAGGTTCACTTATGGGTCACCTTCAATGACAGTAGGCCCCCATGAACTCACCTGGAAACAATAATGCTCTGAATTAGTGCTGGACAGATTGTAGTCTCCATTTTAATTTACCATAATGCCACAATCATGTTAAGTTATTGTGAAAATTAAAAATGGGGTTGCCTTAGAAGGGCACAGTATCTTAAATTGTGAGATATTTAAATGGCCAGCTGTCCAGTGATTATTAGAGTACTTTAAAATAATGGACAGTGGAGGACAAGGTGTTGGCAAAAGGCTTTGAAAGAATGCTGGAGTATCAACAGCTGTCAAGAGTTGTTACATGCTTTTGCCAACCCTGACAGGTATGTTTGGGGTTTGTTCCACATGTCTCTCAGAAATGCTAAAGTAGCATGCTAACGTGAAGAGTGTTTTCATATAACTTTAAGAAAATGTCTTACCTAGTAAGTATCTTGCTGCTGTGGTAACTGGCTATCAGAATCTGTTAGTGAAATGGACAGAAGTTGCATGCTATTGGGAAAAAGAACCCACATGGAGATAGCTACATGATGATGACAACTATGCATCTCCAGCAGGTGTTAGTTGAAGTAAGGCTGTGCATCTCCTCTCTATAATTTTTTATACTTACTTTTAAATTATTATCTGCTACAGTCTGGAGGATCATATTGCTTCTGTCAAGGAAGCTTGACAATAGGAACATAATGTAAGACAATAAAAAAAATTGCCTTAGACAGAATGAGACCATTAGTTAATCTAATGTTTACCTAATCTGACCTTCAGATGCTGGAAATTATAGTGGGGATCATCGAGGGAAAAAAATTGTTCACATTTGCTCAGAACTTGACACCACACTTATTAGAGCACCTAGGAAAGAATCCAGTGCACGACCTGGTCAGTTTTCATGGGATACGTTTGATTAACCAAGGATAGATGATGTGGACAAGATGCTTGAAGCAGTGTGGTCCACCACATGTAAGCTCAACACTTGCCCATCCTGTCTGCTCTAGCAGGGGTAGGTTGACCAAATGGGTCCAAAGAGTGGTAAATGTCTCAGTATATCAGAGGGAGGTGTCTGCTGTCTTGAAGGAAGTAGCTCTGTCTTGTGGACTATACTGATGGCTATATGCACTAATCTATGCCTTTCAGAAACCCTAGCAATCAAATCTGAAGAGGGTGGGAAAACCCTATATGTAATTGACAAAATTAAACATACAATGCTGTTTTGCTTTTTTTTTTTTGTATTATTATGTCAGACCATTGCTGCATCTAGTGTAGCATTGTCTCTTCTGATTCTCAGGAGCACTTAAGAGTCTCAGGCAGAGAGCTTTTCAAGAAGTAAGCCTATGTCCTTTAATCAGAGGTAGGCAAAGCTCATTTTAGTTGATTTTCTACTGTGAAATGTGTTCTAATTTTAACACCAACCTTTGCAGTTTTCACAGTGTTGTTGATAGGTCCACACTGTTATGTGAATAAATTATACAATTTTCTGTGTTTTTCCCCCTCAAAAATACTCATTTTGATACACACTTTTCCAACCAACCATAAGGTAAAGGGATTTTCTGCACACTGTTCTTTAATACGTATATTTCTATTCACTTCCTTTTATTGTATGCTTTTTTTCCTGTGGATTTAGTAATTGATGAACTCTAGTAGAACATTCAGGAAACTACAGATTTGGGACTCCAGCTATGTTCTACATCTTTGTGTCAATGAATGAAAATTACCCCTATACCTACTTCAGGTATGCAATGCACATACGCTACAGCTTAACCAATGTTTTTCTGCCCCATTTTCTATGTCACAGGTCTAAGATAGACACCACAATTGCCCCAACATGTATATTAATGAAAATTTTAAAATGAGAAAAAAGCTTATGAGCTTCCATTTCAGAATCCCTTCTCTCTTTTTCATGTCCTTTGCCTCTGTTGCTGAAGGGAATAATTTTTTAATGGTACGACTAAAGGTCAAATTAGATCATATATAAAATATTGATAGTAACATCTTCTGTTCTCGGGCAAACATTGGCTTCTATGGTTTTTTGCTGGGGCTACAGTACAGAAAAGAATATTCATCAGCAGCATTTCCCAGTGTACAATTATTCTGTGCTTTATCCCCAGCATCAGGACTGGCTATAGCATTAGGCAACATGTGGCTGCTGCCTCAAGCGGCAGAGGCACATACGGGCAGGGTACAGTTCCATGGTTTATCGGCACTGCCATTATTTAGTTCAGCTGTCTAAGCACTTAGAATCTGCGGCATCTAAGTGTCTTGTTCTTTACCTCTGGTAGGAAAAATATATCAGGATGGCCCTGAAAACCACAGCAAGTTGAATAAATTGATCAAATACATTAAAATTGACAAGGCAATTCCAGATATTGACCCGTTTCACTTAAATGTCTACTTATGAACAATGCTAGATTGAAAGGGTTGAAGTCATTCCAAAGACAAGGCCTCCTTTTAAAAGAAGCACTTTTTAAAGAATGAATGATATTACCATCAGACACAGCTGCACTTACCTTTGAATAAGCATGCATGAGATTGTCCTCTGTATTGAACTGCAGGTTTCGAGTTCTGGAAGTGGCTGGCACATTCCATTTCAATGGGTCAGTGAACCTGCTCTTGGTTTTATTCTCTACTTAAAAAGAGCTATCCAAGCTATCTCAAAATATATTTTACACTTTAGATAGCTCTTCCAGACTAAAATCTGGAGCTGATTACTAATGGTTGCATACTGCAAACAATCAATTATTGGCCTTTAGGACACAAAAAGGCTTCTTAAATAATTTTTTTACAAGTGTTTTGGTACTGTGGAATTCACTGATAATTGATGTATCAAGAGCTGGTATTTTTCTTCCAATGGTGTAGTACTTCAGTAGAAACTGTAGAGAGAATGGTAACTCCAATAGCAACTGTAGTAAGTCCACCTACTTGCTGTACAGTACACAATATTCTCAGCTGAAATTCCAAGTTATAAACCATTACATTTTTCCTTCCCCATTTTCCTTAGAATATACTTTTAAATCCCCAGTGTTTTACAAGCCAAACAGGGATGGCTTCATACCTACCTAAAGTTGCATGAGAATCAGGCTATAGGTCTAAGGCTGTAATACCTGCTTAGGAGTAATTCCAAATGAACTCAGAGGGGCCAACATTTCTGAGATTCCAAAAAAATGGTTCTTTCCCCTAGCAACACACTACTCCTACTCTTTTAAATATACACCTTTTCTACTCTGTTGAATTAATGTTGATTCTGAGTTTGCCAATTTAAAGTGACAACTCTAGTGACCAAGGAGAACTGAGCAAGAGGTCATTCCCTGGCCTGGGGCAGCCAATCCAAAGATGCTTGTGTTCCAGCTTAACTATTTGCATATCTACCAAAATTGTTTTAAAGAAGAGTGAGAGAGGCCAAAACAGCCTGCAGTGCTGACTTTAAATTGAGTTATGATGATCTGAATACTCCTAATATTGTGTCTGTTCTGGCCAGTGATTGGTACCCGCTAAGACTGGTTGAGTGAAGAAGTGGGATATATAGATAAGTTACAATTGTCATAGCTCCAAAGCTGCCTTCTCTTGGCTTGGACCTTCCACACACTGCAGAGAAGACCAGAGTTGATTAAAGTCTTCAGGTGCTGTCATTTCATGATGGTGTGAAATGGCAGCATCCCATAGAATTTGCTTCTGCTGGCCTGGGACTTTACATTGTTAGAAAAATCAATTTAGAAGACGTGTTCAGACACTGTCTCTTCACAGTACTCTAGGCATCCTGAAGTTGAGATCTATTGCCCTGTTTTGCATATATATCCTCAAAAAATGCAGGCAAAAACCAAATAAAAATGGGAGCCTATTGGATTTGGGGTACCAAAAGTGCACTGTCTTCACAATAAGGTCTTACTAAGGGCCTAAATACTGTAATATAAGTTAATCAGGGTCAGGCCTGGCTAGTACTTGGATGAAAGATCACTAATGAATGCCAGGTGTGGTAAGTTATATTTCAGAGGAAGAAGCTTGCAAAATCACCTCTGAGTACTCCTTGCTTAAAGAAACCCTATGAAACTCATGGGGGTCACTGTAAGTCAACAGGTGACTTGAAGGCACATATACACACACAGGGGTGTTCTGGGCTTATTGTCTTATTAGGGCTGCAGTCAGAATATAATGCTTTCCTGTTGCCTAATGTTATCTTGAATGCTTCAAATAAGCATGCTTTGTCAGCAGGGAAGCTTAGAAGCTCTCAAGAAGTCAGATATTCCCCTTAGCTATTTTGAAACATTTCATCATGGAAAATGAAGGGCTAACTATTTGTCAGCCTTGTACTAATGTATCCATTAGGGCAGGATGGAGTGAGGAGAAAAACAGGGTCCAAGTACAGGTATTGAAGGGGCTGCAGTTTCCTAAGCACGTTGCTGGGCAGTGCCCCACCAAGAACACAAGATATGCCACCCCTGTAGGAAACTAATTTCTATGGTTTAACATAACCTCCATACTGCAAACTGCATCCTGACAGAATATTCAGCTTTAGGAATCAAAGCCAATATGTCAGGCTATAGACAAGAGAGCAGCAGATATTGTAAATAGTTTGATCAGTACTGTAGTAAGGCTTTGCTACTGAATGCTTCTGATACAATATTTCCTTGTGTCAGCACAATTACAGTTCATATTTATTGGAATGTAGCCTGAGCATTTTTAATTAATGTCAAACAACACGGAAGGGAAAGGGAGATAAAAGAACAGGTCAGGCTGATGTACAGTCTTACAAGCTCTCTTCATCATTATAGCTTATGTGCATAAAGAGAGAGATAAGAGAAGCAGGACTGCCAAGTTCAGAATGAAATATTATAATGAATACTGACACCTCATTGTGGAGTGTTCTATCATCCATCATGAATCCCGACATTAAAGAATGGTTTTACTGGATGTTTTCAATCTCGACACATTGTTTAACCTCCAGAGAGGCAGATGGGTTACTTTCTCACTCAGACAGGCACACTGATCAGGCATTTAGTACTCTGGCAATTTTGTGATATTTTCCATGATAGGTCACACCTCCCCATAAATCCTTTTGTTTAGTACCCTAGTATGGAGGTATGTTTGTGTCTGATGAAATATCCAGTTGGAGTCCTGTCCTATGTACGTTACATCCAACTGATGCCCAAGTCAGATTCCTATTCAGTCATGGCGACTTTTTAATTCTTGAGACAAATCTTTACAGTATAAGTACAACATCATTTAGTTAACAATGGCAAAACATGCAACAATAAAATATCAATAATTAGCTCATTTGGGGGGGGCATTAGATTATTATTATTTTTAGTTTGTCAAAGGTTCATATTCTTTTAAAATGCACTTGTCTCTTAGCAACAATCTCAAAAACAGTTACGACAGATGTTTATGCATCTGTTGATACAAATATTGATATTTTTAAAGAAATTTGTTATGTTGGGAACTCAATGATTGTGAGAACCAGCATGATATAGTAGCCTGAGTGTTGGATTATGACCCTGAAGACAAAGGTTTAGTTCTGTGCTTAGCTATGGAAACTCACTGAGTGACCTTGGACATGTCACACAGTCCCAGAAAACCCTATGATAGGTTTGCCTGAGGGTCATCATAAGTTGGAAGTGACTTGAAGGCACACAAAAACAACCCTTGAACGTCGTTCTGTTCTGTAACTGAGCCTCACTGAAATTAGTGGAAACTACTAAAAATGTAGGTTGTTTCTCATCTCAAAATCTATGGGTAAATTATACTTGCATGTGCCATTTGCCAAGGACAAGAACTGTAGAGTATGTATGCAAGTCTTTGTTAAGGCTGTAAATATTTGTCTTTTGTTTTTACAAGCAAGAAAAATAATTCACAAATTGACTGCACACAATATATAAAGTCTGCAGCTTACAGCGGCTTATGGATTCACTGATGCTACAGGAGCCAAGTGTGCCATTCACTAGAGATGTTTTTAAAAAAATGTCTTTTGATGGGAAAGTGTATTTCAACAGATTAAAACATCCAGTTGAGAAAATGACAAACTACTGCAAAATTTGCCAGTTAGTTCAAATTTTAATTGCAGAAGATTGTTTGTGCCAAAAATGTGCACATTTTTTCACATAGTAATATGTGGAGTTTTTTCTTTTGCAAATGATTTTTTAAAAAAACAGCTATGAAGTACAAAATATTATTTAAATACACAGAATATATAATTGGTCCTTTACAGATTTTTTTTTTGCGGGGGGCGGCCTGTATAGGTGTGTGATTAATTCTTGCACACAAAAATGAAACAAGCAAATATTTAGATTCCTACCTGTCATTGCATCCTTACCTTTCCAGCTTTCACCACTTCATGGTCATTCGTAACAGGGAGCTAGACTGATCTAATCTTCACTAAGTACAAAGTTTTATTGTCTATCTCTTCATGGGGAAATACATAAATGCATGCATATATTCACGTTGACTGGTCTTGACATGTAAAACTGGACCTGACACTTTTTGAGTCCAGACAGGTGATTTATGATTGGGGGCAGCCTTCACACCATTTCAAAGGGAAGCAACCTCCCCATCCCTGCCAGTCTATGAGACATCATTGAATCTGTCAAGGTTGGAGACCTGGGCAGCGAGCCGGCCCAGAGAAGGGAGAGGGAGAGATAGCAGACTCCCACCAGAAGGAGTCAAAGCAAGCAATTACTCATAGGCATAGTCCAAAATCCAGGAGCCAGGTGCTGGAAGCAAGGAACAGGCAAAGAGACAGCTAGTAGAAAGTTTACCACAAGCAAAGGGAAGCTTCCAGGCAGGCAGTTATATAGCCCAGGCACAGGTGTGGCCAGTCACTGCTTCTTGAACTTAATCAAGGAAGCCTCCCTTTGCTCAGCTCTCTTGAGTCTCCACTTTGTTTGTGGGCTGCTTGGTGCAGGCTCCAGGGCCTCCTCAGGATCACAGCTGAATCCCTGTTGCCCTAAAGGAGCGGGCAGAGGAACGTCCGAGCCTGCTTGGTCCATGGCAGCAGGGGGAGCTCTTGAGCTGCAGGACTCATTTCCAGCCAGAACCACAGGGACCAACAGCTGCTGCTCGTCATCTCCACCCTGAGCCACAGGGACCAACAGCTGCTGACCATCAGCAGCAGCCCTGATAGGGGCTTCAGTTATCACAGAATCTGGGAAAAACCTTTTTTATGAACCTCTTTTTGATCTTCAGGTTATCAATAGGATCCCTATATAAATTCCATATATCTTCCAGGACAAGTTGTCTATTTAGGAAGCAAGTCTTTCCTTTCCTTTCTGAAAACTGGAGCATTCTTTCTCTGGAACTCTTTCCAAGGACTTTCATCAAGCAAATTCCCTTTGACTTTTGTGATGCTACAGGTCATTTGAATTTAGTCCACAAGTCAGTTATGTCTCTCTGTGTGTGAGCATGCACATGTACCTTCAAGTCACGTGTTGACAGATGATCACCTCATGAATATCACTGGGTTTTCTTCGGCAAGGAATACTCGAGAGACGGTTTTGCCAGTTCCTTCCTCTGAAATGTACTTTACAACACTTGGTTTAAGAGTACTTCCATATAATATAGTATGATTATATCTATCTATACGTTATTTATTCAAAACGAATTTTCACTGAGTTCAGAAGGACTTATTCCTGGCAAGTGTGTAGAGGATTGCAGTCAAGGAAGGTATGTACATTTACAGTAAAGCTGACAGAAAAAAAAGTGGTTCAACCAAAGTCTCATGAAACTGTCCTAATAACTTGAAGAGAAACAGGTTTATTTAAAATCCACCCCCTCAGTTAACTTTCTTTCTCTAAGTTATCAGGGTATTTACCCAGGGGCATGATCTGCAGAAGCCATTGAAGCTTACCTATAATCAGTGATGCATGAGATTGCACTGTGGATGTCTGATTCATCTCTTACTCCCTGCAACAGTGTGAGTCACCTATTAAAACTTTGAGCTCACTTTTTGTAAGAGGTTCACATTTATTTTACCTCTCTCTCTCTTCTGTAAGTGTGTGTATACACACGCACACTCCAAAACAACCTGTGTATGAACTGGGTCCAGAATGAGCATCACTTTTGCAATCCATCTCTAGTTATGGACCACCTAGTTTCTAGAAATATTTCTTTTTTTAAGTACTTGCTGAAATGTGACTCATGCCCATTATCAGAAACAATAGGAAGCATTTTACTTTATTCAATTTTCATGAGATAAAGACTTTAACTGGTAGTTTTATGGGTTATAAGTTTATGTTTGTTGAAGTGTGACTGAATTTTAGTCTGCAAATCTCTGTATTATTTTACTTCAACAGACTTTTTATGAGAGCCAGCACGGTGTAGTAGTTTGAGTGCTGGACCACAACCCTTTAGAGTTTAGACCATGTTTTGAATTACAGCTCAGCCATGGAAATCAGTTGGGCAGCCTTGGACACACTCTCTCAGCCTCAGAGGAAAGCAAATGCACCTTTGAACAAATGTTTCAAAGAAAACCCCATGACAGGGTCACCTTAGGGTCACTATAAATCAGAAATCACTTGACAGCACATAACAATAGCATCAGCAGCAGCAACAACAACAATGGAGCCTTTTGTCAGAAGAGAATAAGAACCACAGATAAATTAATTTGCCCATTTCCATTCTATGTCGCCCATTCACACAAGTAAGTCCCACTTACCCATTGTATACTTGTGATTTATTTTCTACCCAAACATTCATTTCAAAATGAGTTTTTATCAGTTTTTGAGCAAGGAGAACCATATCACAACACTTGGGGTCATATGAGTCTCTTTATCTGGAATAATGTTCCGGGAGATAAAATGATCCATTTGAATTGAAATTTGCAGAGGTCAAATTCCTAAATCATCCCTAAAAAGGAAGAATGAAAATCCAAAACTAACTTTTGTTCATGTTTTCTTTCTAAGAAAGCCATAAACTTATGAAACTAATGAAGTTTTCCTTTCAGACAAAATGCCCTCAAGAGCAATCTAACATGAGGTTGTCAGTTATATTATCTCTTCTCACTCATTGCTGTGAAAGAAAAGCTCCTTTTCTTGTAAGATGTCGTGTTTTTCTTCTAAAAATAGAATTGCACAGCTTCGGCTTCAGTTCCAAAAGTGGCTTTTGCTAAGAGAAAAACAAGAAAATGAAATATAAAATTAAAGATAGAGGTGCCACTTTGATTATACATCAAAACACAAGTAAGTCCATGTGCTTCTGGGATTCGTTTCACCTTATATTATGCATGTGGTCTCATTTGCATTTTTAAGAATTTTGCTGAACTCTGTGAACTAGAACCTTGAAATGCAAGGGAAAAGATGCAAATATGAGTTGTCTGGGGTCTCTGTTCCCACACAACCACAGTTCACCTCTAATAATCATCTATTAAAAGTGTATTTTAATTGTGTGGGTGCAATACTTGGTGGTATTTTAACTTTTTTTTTAGCAGAAACCAAAATGTTATGATATGAGATCCCCGACCAGCTGCCTATTTTGCAATCAGACAAACAAAAACACAACAACCAAACAAAATTGACCTACTACCAATGAACCAATGCAAATTTCAAAAATGGTTGCCACAGATTTTCCCATGGGTGTTTCTACCACTATAACAGACAGTAACTTTGGGAAATCAGACCAAAAAGGTTTATCAGAACAGCTAGAGATACTGTAACAGCATATGACTGGGCATATGAATGCCCTGAGGTTAACATAACCTGTAGGATTCTGTGTAAACATAAAACATTGTTGCATATAGGTGACTGATGTTCCCCTTGAATATCAAGACATTATTGAAGAAACATGCAGTTCCAAAAATTTTATGGAAGTAAACCAATGTTTGAGTATGTTATTATGTTTTGGCAGAACTCATGATTTGGAAGGAAAAACAAACAAAACAAATGCTGTCAATTCAAGACAGGTATGGAAAAACCTGGCTTTGGAGCTGGACATACTCTAAAAGCTTGTTTTGTGATTTTTCCAGGTCCCCTCTAAAACTTCGTGGGGAAAAGCAAATTGCTTCTCTCAGGGCTTTTTCGCACTTTGGAAAGAAAACGGGGCAGTCTGTTACTCACCGGACTGGCATGCTCCCTCCAATGATCCACGCTGATCTGGAGCAGTGTGTGGCCACGCTACACACTGTTCTGGGGACGAAAATGCCAGCTTCTGGTTGGTGAAGGCTCTCCACCAATCAGAGAAGCTCGCCAGCCGGAAGCCCGCCCCCAGAAGATCTGCAACCTCGTGCTGGTGCGAGCCTGCAGATCTACACAGGAGTGCAGCAATGGAGTGGGGCACGCTGGGCTATTGAAAGACCTGTTTTAAGCAGTCTTTCAATAGCACAGCGAACCACCAGTTCTGGTCATTCCGGAGCGGGCTGAAGTCCGAAACTACAGAAAGTAGTCCGTACCCAGCTACCCCCAAGTGCAAACGTCCTTGCTGGAGGACGCACTGCCCTGCTGTAAAAACAAAATGTGGAAAAGGCCCCAGAAGCCTCCAGGAGTAACAATTCACATTTTGAATAAACTACTCTCCCACTGAAAAGATGAAGGCTTCCATGGCCGGAATCCATAGGTTGTTGTGGGTTTTCCAGGCTTTGGGGCCATGTTCTAGTAGTATTTGCTCCTGACGTTTCACCTGCATTTGTGGCTGGCATCTTTAGAGGATCTGGTGGCATGGAAGTGAGACAGAGTATATATACTTGGGTAGTCCCCAGGTGGGAAGTAGCAATTTGCATATGTTACAGTTGGCCTGTGTGATGGCCTATTGTTAAATGGATATCCCCCAGGGTTGTATTGTTAGTCAGGAGATATGCATAACAGTGCATTAGGTATATTAGCAATCCATTGTATATGTACCTGTATAAGTATATATACTCTGTCTCACTTCCATGCCACCAGATCCTCTGAAGATGCCAGCCACAGATGCAGGCAAAAAATCAGGAGCAAATACTAATAGAACACAGCCTCAAAGCCCGGAAAACCCACAGCAACCTACTCTCCCACTGTTTAATATCAAAGTTATCTGTTTTGGATTTTTTCCCCCAAATGGACTTCTATTTTATTTGTTTGTTGGCATTTTTTCAGTCCATTTAGCCCTCAGAGATCCAAGCAGCAGAAATTTGACCCTTGTTTCTCCTGTATTTGCCCACCCTGACTTTTGGGAACCCCATTTGGACAAACTAGACTCTGAATTAAGTGTATTGGTTTCCTTATGATAGGTCCAAAAAGCTTCCATATCCAACTGCCTATACCCACTTGCTTTCTGTGACAATATGGGCAATGTTATTTCATGTATATTATGTGCCAGTATGGGACAATGCCACATAAGCTCATCTAGTTTTTAGATGAATTTTTAGATGAACTAATAGATTTATTTCCAGAATCAAGAGTTCTTGGATCAAACATGGACATGGACATAAACAGACCAAATCTTGCAAACTTTACTAGAGTCAAATTACCTGCTTCCCTGTGGAGTCACTTCATAACATGAGAAACTAGGAAGATAAAAATCAGAATATACATTCATGACCAGATCTTCCACTTCATTTAGTCATTAAAAGTTGCTGTTGCTGTACGCCTTCAAGTCATTTCTGACTCGAAGGGCCATGGTACACAAATGTTGACAACTTAAGCATTCCCTTTGATTTAAACATCTGAAGTGTCATGTGGAGGACATAGCCTTAGGAATAGTAGGGCTACCAAAAGCTCTATCTTGGTAATAAGCTGTATGATTTTAATAATATTTTAACAATGATGATTTTAATAAGAATTTATATACATGACATGTTTAAATATCAATCTCTTCTATCAATTTTTAAATCTATTTTATTAAGCTGTTTTTAAAATCACATTTACATGTAATTATATCCTGCTGTTCTATTTTAATGATTGTTTATATGTAGAGTCAGAATCCATTGGTTCTTGTGAGTTTTTCGGGCTTTGAGACCATGTTCTGGTTGTAATTTCTCCTGACGTTTCACCTGCATCTGCGGATGGAATGAAGATGCCAGCCACAGATGCAGGGGAAAGGTCAGGAGAAATTACAACCAGAACATGGTCTCAAAGCCTGAAAAACCCACAAGAACCGATTGTTTCTATTTTTACTTGTATGTAGAATGTATATAATGTGTGTAGAATGTTTATAATTATTTATTTGTGTTCAGAGTGTATATGACTATTTTATTGCCTCATGGTTTGTGGACTGCAATAAAGGCATTTCTGACTTATGGAGACCTTTACATGAACCTATCATGGAGTTTTCTGGAGCTGAGAGTGTGTGATGTGCCTAAGTTCACCCAGTGAGTTTCCATAGCTAAGCAGATAATTGTACTGCAGTCTCCAACTCTCAAACCACTACGCTATCATCAAAATTACATTACAATTAACCTATGAATGCATTTTTATCACGATAGACTGAAAATAAATGCACTCTGTAATTTCTACAAAAGAAAACAAAAAAAAATAACAGTGCCAAGAATGAATACTGTATCTCCAGTGTAGATATGCGATAGAGAGAGAGAGAGAGAGATGATAGATAGAGATATCAAATATCCTAAAAGGCAAAGAAGAGACACAACAACAAAAATCAAGAAAATGTATGTACTAAGCAATAAATATAACATATGTGTCAATAGTTTTGACAGATTGACAGCCTGAAAACTTGGATAATGGAAAGTGATAAGTGGAAACCATACTCCCACAAACACTTCTGTTATTCTCTGGCAGATTCAGTCATGAATAAAAAATATGTTCCAACTCCTCCCCAAACTTTGGGCTTTGATAGAAATGTATTGGTATCATACTGGTCACCACTAAGAATTCTATCTGCAACAGTAGAAGATACTCAAAGCAATAAGATCACCATTAGGTGATCCAGAATGGAATGCTCAATAATCTTATGATCTCCAGAAAGCACTTCAGAATCCCATTCTCAGCCTCTCACAGATCAATGGTAAGAAATGGAAGGGCCACCATATGGAAAAGATGACAAAATATCAACATCTTTTTTGCCTCAGTATTCTCCCAAAAAAGAAAATAGTGCTTAATTAGGGGGAAATGGAACAATTGATGCAGTAGAGGAAATGCAGCACAGTGTATGTAAAAAGATAATACAGGAATACCTGGCTACTCCAATAAATTCAAATCTCCTAGGCCAAATGAATGATATCCCTGGGTATTAAAAGAACTGGCAGGCACCATCGCAGAACTACTGGCAATAATCTTTGGGAATTCCTGGAGAACAACTGAACTCCCAGCAGACTGGCAAGCTGAAATGTGTCCAGAGGAGGCAAACAAAATGGTTAAATGCCTGGAAACTGTGCCCTATGTGGAGCAGCTTCGAGATCTGGATATGTTTAGCCTGGAGAAGAGAAGGTTAGGAGGTGACATGATTACCATGTTTAAATATTTTAAAGGATGTCATATGTTTTCTGCTGCTTCAAAGCCTAGGGCATGAAACAATGACTTCAAACTTCAGGGAAAGAGATACCACCTAAACATTAGGAAGTACTTCCTGATGGTAAAAGCAGTTTGGCAGTGGAATACGCCACCTTGGAGTGTGGTAGAATCTCCTCATTTGGAGGTTTTTAAACAGAGAATGCATGACCATCTGTTGAAAATGTTTTGATTGTGTAATCCTTCATGGCAGGAGGCTGGACTGCATGGCCCTTTGGTCTCTTCAAACTCTATTATTCTATGATTCTATAACCATCTCCAATCATCCCTGACTGTTGTTGTCATACCTTTTAAAGTCTAATAACGTCCAGAAGTCCAGAGGTTCCCCACCCCTGGTTTATAGGGTGTAAAATATCACTTTTGTACTACTTCAAACATCATCTCTAAGGTTTGTACAAAGTGATTTAGAAGTCTTTGCATTTCATGTGTTTCCAGAGACCTGGAATAATTTCTCTTTCAAAATCAGTCATTGGGACAGTCCAATATTGTCCAGAGTGAAATCAGAATTTCATACAGAGTTGAAATCACATTACAAAGAGGATCTGATGTCAGATCCAAGTCCTGAGGGGATCTGATGTCAGTATAGTTATATGATTCTAACCATATCAGTTTTATGTTAATCTGCTGTAGGATAGCTTCATTTGTCCTGAAATTTTGGTATAACAAATATTGAATCTTTGGCAATTATAAACCTCCTCCACTTTTTTAGACAGCTTCTCTGTTACGAAACATCTTCAGTCTGATCAATCAGTGTATCTTTAATTCAACTCTTTAACATCTAAGCATTTGCTTGGGCCAAAGATGTTTGAAGCCAGAAACATAGGCCATTTCCACACGTGGCAAGGGAATCGCTCCCTGCCGCTACTCACTGGATCTTCTGGGAGTCCAGTCCGGTCCGGGGAGAGGAAGAGCAGTGCATGGTCATAGATCCGCACTGCTCCGGCATCCAAAATGGTGGTTTCTGGTTGGTCGTGGGTCTCAATCGACCACTGAAGCTAGCCAGCCTAAAGCCCGCCCTCCACAGATCACAGGCTCGCATTGGTGCAGGCCTGCGAATCTGCACCAGAGAGCAGGCACACAATGGAGTATGCCAGCAGACCGGAAAAATCAAGTCTTTCAAAAACATGCTGGAGGACCACTTGGGGTCATCTTGGAGTGGACTGAGTGTGGATCATGGCAAGTAGTCCGGACCCAGTCCGCTCCAAGGTCCAGACGTCCTCCGTGGAGGATGCACTGCACCGTTTTACTTACCCCATGCGGAAATGGCCATAGAGAAAGTAAGTTTTTTCTTCAATGCATATCACATAAAACCTTTCATAATACAGTAAAAAGATCAAGAACCACAGAATCTGCATGATATGATATCCTCTCAGTTGGCATATGAGAAAAGTGTATGTTCTTCAGCAAGAAGGATCTTGCAGTAAAGCTGAAATTAAGTATGTGATGACTGGATTAGCACAATGAATGAAAATGAGAGAGAGCCTCACGTGATATTCATTATATATGTAAAATGAAGAATTGTGGGTTTGTTTTGTTTTTGTTTAAAATAAGTGTGTTTTCAGGCATTCCAGACAAAATGTATAAAATTTATAATATTAATCATTTTCCATCTGTATTAGTGGTCACTACTCCGTACAGTGGAAGTGAATTATATTGTATAATTAATTAAATTGTACAGTTAATAATTAAGTATGTTTATGCATCCTGAATCTACTTCCGATCAGTTTCATTGATGAAACTGTGTTCTGCTGTTATGGGGATGGGGGAATCCCTATAATCTTCTCCATGTACTTACAGAATGCATTTATCCCACTCTTCCATAATTTACACAGTACTCTGGGCAGCTAACGGCAGTTAAAATAATATTTTTAAAAAAGCAGATTAATAAAACAGCTCCATCTTAAATAGAGCCAACACTTCAACTGCTCTATGATATATATATTTTTTTTTGAGATGTGACAGCTGCAACTGTACACACAATTCCTCATGTAGCATCTGAGTTCGTTGAGAAATGTTTTGATCAACCCTTTCTTGTTTCAACCCCTTTCTTAAAAAATTTCCATTGGTCTTTCTTCTGCTGCTGCTTCTGCTTCTTTGTACATTTGGGCTAAGAATTGAACGGAATTTGCTGTTTACATAGCTAGTCCATACAAAGCTGAGTTGTTCCTTTTTATGACTCTGGTAAGCACTTTTAAAATATCTGACTGAAGTACTAGCTAGTTCTATATCAGGAAGGGTACCATTTTGGGATGTGGGGTGGATTCCTCCTTAAAGCAATCACTGATGACAATCAAATGATGTGGCCATGCCCCAATGCCACAGGGTTTCCAGCTGAAACACTTTAGGGGGCTTCTCCAAATGGTATGTCAGGCAGGATCCAGCTATTATTCTTTCATCTCTTCTTCCCATGGAAAAAGGGAAAGAGAAGTCAAGCATTCTTACTTGTGATTGCAGATGGGCTAAGCAAATTTTTGGGATTCATGTAAGAGCAGGGAAGGAAAACCTTGCTGTCTTCAGTCCCTGTTGGAGATGGTAGCAATACTTCCACATCTTTCCAGTAGCTAGAAGTCTGTGGAGCTCTGAAAGCAGATATAGGGACACAGATCCCCTATGGGCTGGGTGTGGACACTATCCATAGGTCCTTCCCATTCTTTGGTTTCTCTTCAAATTGCATAAATCGTTCTCCTTTTACTTTTCTAAATTAATAGATCTCTTTTGGTCAGAATTCCTCCGAGTTATTTAATTACTACTTTCCATTGTGTTTCTATGCTGATTTATTATTGCAAACCCATTTTCACATCATATATTTTTCTAATGCCATATACTAGGATTAGTATTTAGTTATGTTGTTCACTGAAACAGCCAGCTAAGATGCATGGCTTCCAAACCACAAAATGGTTCAGTGGCGAAATTTGCAAATTCACCCTTGAAGACAAGCATCAAAAGAATAAATCATTTTCATACATGTAGTAGTCAGAGGGAACAGCATGAATCAATTTAAAAATGTAGATTGAGAGAAATCAAAAAGCATACTGGGACTCAAGCAGCAGCTACAATATTTATATGTTGCATCACTTCCATCTCTGGATGTGTTTTTTTTGACATTTATTTAAGGTATTCATACAACATCAAATGCACGTTGTGAAGGAACACTTTTATCAGTCTGGCTTTTAGATTCCAAAAGTACATTAGGTATTACCTATCATTCTAGAGAGCAAAGCAAAGCCAAACAAAACAAAACCTCTTTTTGAGAGATGCCATTTCTCTCTTTTCTTTCAAATCTTCCTCAGCTGTTCCATGAAACTATTGATGTGAGCCAGGTTGGATAAGCAGGAACTCTCTACATTTTTAGGGCTATATTTCCTTCTCCCTTACCATTTTCCATACTGGTTGGACCTTGAGGAAACTGTAGTCCAAAAATATCCAGAAGGCACTGTGTGATCTATACTTGATCTGATCTTTACAGTGCAATCTTACTTAGAGATGAAAATTAGTCCCATTGAGTTTTGTGGGCCTCCCTTTACGTTGGCTGAATGTGAAAGTGTAGCCTTAATTCGACACTTTTTTTTTTTTTTTGGCTTCCACAATATAATCACAAAATAATTTCCAATTTTAGATTTTAAGTAGTCATCCCTCTAATTTCTTTTGCTACTTTTGACAGTTGCTGGTATCATAGGAGTGCTGTTAATAAGAAAAAAAAACTTATTTACTATTCAGACGTCTTAGCTATTATAGCACCAATGGTCACTTTTCTTCTAAGTGCTTTAATTGTACTTGGAAAGTGTGATTTGAATGAGTATGATTTTTGTTCTTATTTTATTTGGGTTGGGCATAGGAATGCCTCTTTCTAAAGTTTGCTTTGGACCTGCAAATGCTTAAAAATGAACAAAGAGATATAACTGAATTGAACTCATTGGATTAAAATGTAAGGATGTGAGAAAGGATCTTTATGAAATAGTACTTTTCTCTCTCCTTTTCTCTCTCTCTGTGTATAAACTCTCTTCTTCTTCCTTCAAAATTCCTCATATGTTTCATCTGAGGAAAAGTTTCCACATTATTCCAAATAATTTAAGAAAAATTTCACTCTAGCAATGTGGTGGGTAAGAAAACCTGAGAGTTTCTGAGAATCTGTACTCTCCGCAGATCTTCAAAGCATTTGGTTTAAGCTGAGCTCTGTGAATTCAGCCACATAGTTACAAAACCTATTCCAAATCTAAACATTTAGCAGGAAAATTTTGGATGCTGCTGGATGTATAGAGAAATTCACAGAGTAGGTTTTATTGGTACCTGCTAGGGATGTGAATGTTCATTTCTCACATTCTTTGCTGAGAAAAACAGCACAGAAGATCAGGTTTTACAAAAAGAATGATAAATGCTATTCAGACATACGTGTTTGCCAAGCAACATATCTTTTTCTAGGTACTTTATGTACACTAAAACAAACTTGATACTGACAGCACAGTACCAGCCACACAAAGTGTCTAAAATCAGAACAAATTATGAAAGCATTAACACATGGTTGGTTAGACTCTGTGCACACTTCCCTTTCATCAGCAGAAATTAGAGGGTTTTTGTTTGTTTCTTAGCAGGGGAGCCAAGAGTTGCTAGCATTGTTGTTCTTATGCTTGTGGTGCGAAATTTAAGGGAGATATATTTTTCCTTGTCAACGATATTCAGCTTTTATAACCTGGGATTCAAATGCCTTCCAGAGCTACCATTTTCCTGATTTCCACTGTGCTGAATCTATTAGAATAGCCCAGAAGGCTATTGGGAATTTGGGTGCATGGGTCACATGAGAAGATCGTATCACACAAAAGTCAAACCTTCAGTCCCATAAAATTCATACAGGTGCACTTTTTCATGAGAGGAACAATTGGCTATGCAGAAAACGGGCCATAAGAGCACTTTACAATTGCTCTGCAAAGGCTAAATATAACCTTGGGAGTTAAACAAAAACTTGGATAGAATATAAAACAGCTTCTAATCTTTTGATCTAATCTAAGGCATGAGTGAATCACTACCAATTATGTCTTCAAAATGCCCTACAACATAAAAAAAAAAAATCTTGAAATAATAAAGCTAGCGATACACAGAACAGCAGAATTCCACAATTAGTATAAATATTCCAAGCACCTATACACACACATTGATAGTGAAATCCTATATGTGTATGCTTGGAAATAAATCCTTTCCAGTTCAATGGAGTTGACTCCCAGTGAAACAGATGAAGAACTAGAGCCTAAAGGTCTGATCCTACCATTAATTATGTTCATCTGTTCACTGCTGCTTCACTGAAAAGCTATGTAGGGGTCCAGATGAATCCTTTGCAATAATTTTCTTCTGTGGATTCCTCTCACTGTATCAATGAATATGCTGCATATTTTCTGTGTGCATACTGAATATTTGCTATACGTACTGGACATCTTGGAATGCTGGACATTTGTACTTCAGAATCTGAAACTTTCGTGTTGATATTTAGCTACTTAGCATTTAGTATTTGATGCCTATTTGTCTGTGAATTTTCTTATTGTAGACTTGCAAAAACAAATAGATGAAAAACTTAGGAATAAATTATCTCAGCTCTGACACAAGTTTCCACATACAATGTTAACCTTTCAAATTTCAGATAATATTTATCAATTTAGATTTTAAAGATGACTCTTTTCTCTCATTCATAATGCTACAACCCAGGGTCCCCTACTGAAGATTAATGGTGAGAGATTCAGGTCAGAGAAAAAGAAACACTTCCTTTAGCAGATAGTGAATCTGTGGAATTCAGTTGTAGAAGATATAGTGATGGCTGCCAACCTGCATAGCTTTAAAAGAGTGCTGCCTACATTCATGGAGATAAGTATAGTCAATGGCTACCAGTGAGGATGGCTATATATCACCTCCATTATTAGACACAGTATGTCTCTGTAGTCTAGTTGCTGAAATGCAATAGACAGAAAGAGCAGCTGCAGTCAAGTTCTTCTAGCAGGCTTTCTATTAGCAACCAGTTGGACATTTTGTAAGCAAAATGCTGGACTAGATAGGTCTTCTGTCTTATCCAAGTCTTCCAATATTTGTATGCTCAAGAGAGCAGAAGAAAGCTTTGTCTTATACTCTTAGACTGAACAGAAGATCTAGCAAGAACATCAGTAATGTTTGCACAAGAAAAAATAGTATAATTATCAACATTTATTCCCCAAAAATAAAAAAAAAAAGGATTTTTTTTTCACCCTGTTTTTTAATCTCTCCTGGAATGGGCATGTGAAATACAATCCTATTTTTATACTGAAATAGTAGCAGTTTGCGGAGACAGCCAAGGGGATTCAGCCCAAATGGGTGAGAGAAAGCTGAAGTCTGAACAAAATTTTTCGCTCATTCATCATATGAAGAACTAAAAGCATATAGACGAAGAAAGAAAACAAAAGTCTGCAGTGTGTGCAGGTGGAATTTGTTGAGATCTGCTTCAGAATAAATGCTGCTGATTTCAGTGGCACTTTCTCTCATATAAGTATGCATGTGATTAGACTCTGATTTTGTTTTCATGTGGTGTACAGAGAGGTTGCAGCCAATAACATATAAGAAGAGGTGTCCCTTGAGTTTCTATATGAGGGAGGGAAAGTGGGATAAGGCTCAATGTTAGAGTTTGGAAAGTTACTTTATACAATAATTTACAGTTACTATTACACTGAAAAGACACCTCCCTCCACCTTCAGAGGTAGTTTATTGTTGTTATAGTTACCTTTTTAAACTAAGCAACAAAATTTTCATTATTCAAAAATAAATGAATGGCTACATGCTAGTTAATTTAAAAACAACACAGGCAGAATGCTACAAGCCTGTGGTACAATACACACCTGAGTAATGAGGCCAGCTCCTATAACCACAAAATTAATTGAACAATTACAGTTACAACACAAAGTGAATGAAGATATTTCTTGTTACAAGTGTAATTTGAAAAGTTAGGAAAACTGAGAAACTTTTTCAAACATCAAAACTGCTGCAGACATAAAAGCACCCACTCCTCACAAGTTCTTTCAAAGCGAATACAGTAGATCTTCCAAATGGGACTTATTCTTCACTTTACTGTTGAAGTGGACTTTGAAGGAGGGTCAGTCTAGGCAGCCTTAAGACTCTATAAAAGTGTTAAAAGAAATCCTCCAAAAGTGTGTGGCAAGTCACAGTTTTTTTTCCAGTATGCTGCATCAGCAAGGCTCAGCAGAGTTCCTGTCTCCAATACAAGGTTAGGTCACAGTTTGCATTGTTGCTTGGGATGTTTTGTAAACCATTTTCTGAAATGTAAACAACTTGAGAGATAAGGGGGAAAGCGACAGCTACAGCAGAACCTCTGCAAAGGAGGGGCAAGAGGAAATGTCTTTGTGTATCAGAAATGCTATAAAATCCCTTTGCAAACTGTACTCGGGCTCTTGACACTTTCCAGTCAAGCAGCTCAGCCGTTTCTTTTAATAAACTCTTTTTCCTTACCTTCAAGGTCTCACTGCCTCTATGTTCCCGCTACAAAAATGGTGCCGTGACTCGAATTTGCAGGCTCTGAGACAGCGAGGTGGCAGTTAGCCTGCTTTAGATCGCCTTGCCTGGAGGGAGGCTTGGCACACACGCCCCTTCTTGGTGCCACCGTCTGTTTAGTCGGAAGAATGAGGAAACCTGTGCTGAGACCACCTGAATGGCATGAGCGACCGGGGAACCTTGAAAATGAAGGAAGGAAACTGAGCTCTGCCTCCACAGCTGGTTAGAGTCCAGCTGTCACCAGTCTGGTTAGAGTCCAGACCCTCTGGTTTGAGTCCAGAGAGAGAGAGAAACTGGTTTGAGTCCAGCAGTTGGTTAGAGTCTACCTGAAGAAATGTGCCATCAGAAATGAGAAGACCTAGGCAAGTATACCCTGGTTAGAGTCCAGCTCTGGTTAGAGTCCAGAGAAGGTAGCCCCACTCGCTTTAGGGTGGAAGGGGGACCTGATCACTCCCCAACAGCGGGCAGGCCCAAGTACTCAGCAAGCAGGCTGAGGAAACTGCCTTGCTCTAGTGGCACAGGACGGCGGGAGGCAGGGACATGTGAGTGAAGTGTGTAAGTTGTGGTTTGTCAAGTGGTGTGGCTACTGCAGTTTCTGTTGCTTACTGTTGAGCGTCTGGGGGCACAGACCAGTGGCTAGTTCGTGGTGTGTTATTCCTCTTGTGTCGGCTAGTGAGACCCCCTTCACTCACTAGCCACCCCTTTTCCCTTTTGTGTCTCTCCTGATCTTAGCTGGGGAGAACATGGGTGGTGGGGGAAGCAAGACTTGCACCCCCTTACAGTGTATGCTGAAGAATTCAAGAAGGGCTTCAGTGGAGGTTATGGTGACCCCCCATGAATCTCCAGCAGTTGCAAACTTGATGTGAACTTTGTGCTTCAATTTATGTTGGAAAAAAACCTCCAAGGAAGGGTTAAGTAGAGATGTACTGGTTTGGGGTAACAAAGAAACACTGCTTTAACGCTTTAATTAATGTAATGTAATGATATGTATGTATGAAGGAGAATTCCAAGATTTGTGTGTGTAAGCAAAGCAACATTTCATCTGGTATCGGGTTTCTCTTTGCTGTTTTTCCTTTCTCCTGTGATCAAAGCCACTCAGGCTCCCAGATCTAACCCTACAGTTGCTGTTTTTGGGCTAGAAGTTCATTCAGCTAAGAGACTGGTAGAAATTAAGTCAGTATGTTAATGAGGAAACAGACCTTAGATGTTAATGAGAAATAGTGAGAAGAAAATGCAAAATTAGACTGTTCCTTCTGAGCTCTAAGTAAATGCCCATAGAACTTTGGAAACACCAGAAATCCCCTTGCCCCTCCCTGCTGAAAGGAGAAATAGAAAAAACCTTGAAAGACGATGCCGCCACTTCCTCTTGAGACGGAGGGAGTGGGAAGCCGGGGCTGGCAGTGAGAGTTTGAATTCAAGAAACTTCAGTCATCCCTTAAGCCGCTCCATTTCCCCGCAGCCCTGGAGATAAACCTTTGTTTGTGGACGTTATGCATGCTGAGTTTCTGAAGAGATGTGATAAGAGAAGGATTAATAGAATGAGGAGATATTATGTAAAGAAAGGACAAGGAAAGTCAAGAAAAGTTAAAGAATATTGATGACAGAGATTAATGGGAAAAGTAAAGATGGTTTAAGGCATGTTGAAGAAAGTCTGTATAAGTAGGATGTGGGAAAGAGAAGTGTTAAAAGGCGGGGGGCTGCTTCAGGGTGAGTTCATGCAGCATGAAAACTGAGGATGTTTAGGCTTTCTTTTGGGATGATAGAAAGTACAGTGGATTGGTTCCTATGAGCCCTGCCTGAACAGCAATAATAACAGCAACAACAACAATAAAAGGTGTGCTTGACATTTCCAGTAAAAAGAAAAATTTAAAGGGAAAGAGGTATGGATAAGTGACTGATGAACACTGCAAAACTTTTGGTAATTGAAAATTGGTTGTTTAACTTTCTCTTCTTGTAAGACACTGATGCAACTCCTGTTCCTGTCTCTTATCCCCCCTTCCTAAAAGCTCTGAGGTTCAGGTTAACCCTTGAGGGAACTAGGGAAAGAGAGTAGTGAGGAAGATTCCTGTTTCCAATGAACTGGCAAACTCATTAAGCCAGGAGGCTTGGCAAAATAAGAATAAGAATCCTGTTAGTGTGTAAATGAGGAAACAAAATTTTAGACAGGCTGAAGGGGTTGAAATCATCCCAGCCCAGTTTGGTTTCCTAGTAAAACTCTCTCATTTCTTAGAAAACGGGAAGAAAGGAAATTCTGCCTCAGTGAGGATACCATGGGCTGGCAATTTGCAACTTCCATTCATTCACCACCCTCTCTTCTTCTATGCTGGGAAAAGCCTAATCTTGGGAAGTTACTAAACAGAAAGAGAGGGGAACTTTAGAAATGGATGATTTTTGGATTGTCTTTTTTGGAGGAGGAGATAGATTTATAAAAGGCATGGCTTGTCTGAATATGCTTCCAGCGTGACTCTTCAGGAAAACAGCTAGCCCCTTTGCCTCCAGGGGAGGATGGAAATGACGGCAGATATGGAGAAGCCTGGGGAGCAAAAAGGCAAGAAGCAGCAGGAGGGTGGAGCTGTCAAGAGAGGGCGACCGAAGCAGAGAGCACAGAGGAGGCTACCCCCCCATGCAATCATGCCCATTCTTAATTCTAGCTTGTCAGACCCGAAAGGGGGATCCACCCCCCTTCCTTAGCCATGGAAAAGGCTAACAAGGCAGTGCTAGAGATCCGGCTGCAAAGCCTCCCAATGGGCACCATGTGGTAGAGGAAAGAGGGAGTCGGAGGAATTGTGCTTGGAGAACAGCTCTAGCAGCAAAGAGCTGAGAGAGTTGCGAAGCAGCAGGATTCCTTGCTAGCTTCTATAAAGGCACTGAAGGAGAGAGAAGCAGGGCTGAGAGATAGGAATCTGACTATCTCACTGTAAAGGCTCGACGAACCAAGGCCAGCTGACAAGAGCAGACTGAGGAAAAGGTTTTATCCCTCATCCCACAGACAGAGAAGGGCAAGGGCTTAGAGCTGTGATGTCCTCGAGGCAGTTAGCAGCAAGAGCATGAAGAAAATAGGAGTCCCAGATGCAAGGTAGTCCATAACTGTGAAGGAGCGCTCCATCGGAGCGGCAACTGGAAAGGCTCCCAGGCGCATCCCCAGCAGGCTAAGGGGGGTGAAAGGAGCACCCCTACAAGCGAAGCTGGGGAAGCTGGAGAAGAGATGACGGTGCATCCCTCCAGGCTGGAAGTGGAACTGCAGCTGAAGGGAAGAGTTGAAGACTGTGAGACAGCTAAGTGACCAATGACAGCCCCGAAAGGCCCACACCATATAGGTTTAAACAACAGACCTGCATTTGTCCCCAAGATCATCCAAGATTAAACCACTGTTCAAAGAATCACCTGAGAGAGTCACAGTGTACCTGAAGACCTCAGAACTCAAGAAAAATGGAGAGGATGAAACAAAATCCTGAAGATACAGTAGTTCAACATGTATGGCCCAGACAATAGCCCTGGCTATGTTTTTGGACTGGATGCCACCACAGGGCAAGTGGTATGATACCACCTACCTAGCCCAGTATACAGAGGCTTTTCACTTTTACTTCAGGTGCAGCCCACAACAGAAAGACCAGGAGTGTTTTTGTTCTTCCCAGAATCCCATATGATAGGCATAGCACACCTCACAGAATCATAAGGTTGTCCCCTTTTTAGCCCAAGCATGAAGCCATTTTTGGGTGGGTTAAGGGAACATAACTCTACAGGAAGGAGTGAGTGCATTAGGGAAAGCTATGAGTAAAACAAGGAAGTAAGTGCTAGAATAGGAACTTTCTACAGGCATACCCCTTCCCCTTCCAACCAGGAGATATGGGTGAAGATTGGAGACAATGTATGGGTTGTGGCAGGCATAGGAGGGGCAGGAGGCCTGGCCTACCTGTTTTATCACTACAGATGTATGTGTATGTGGCAATTATGTGTAATGATGAGGATGATGCTGGGAGATGAGAATGTCAGTAATGGCTGGGTATGTTATGTTATGCACTAAGCTTGGGAGACCGCCCCAACTGTAATGTAAAGTCTGAAATCCTTGTATTTCCATAGGAATGCCCAGGAAGGTATCCCAATGTTGATCTGTGGTTATAGAAATGGGTTCATTGAGTCATATGGGAATGAAGGAGGCTGGTCCTCCTTAAATAAATTTTAGAAAGTTTTAGAAAGAAACTAGCTTTTACAATGGAAAATGGATACATGGTTTGTCTTCTGGGATGAATTGGGTTGGCCACTGAGGGTATCACCTTTCACTCAGTACACCAATCAATATTGGATAAACAGTTTGGCTGGGCAAGAATGAAAAGAGCTAGATATGAAAGCTATGGGTATGATCCTAACAACACGTATCTAAGAGGCTGGGAGTCTTTTCATGAGAGGCAGATGCATTGTTGGTTGTCACCCCAGCATGAAATTGGTTGGACTATCATATAATGTAAATGAGTTTTAATGTGAAAAGAGAAATGCATTCTGGAGTATTCAATATTAGAGAACTCATTTTTATAGTCTGCAGATGTGGACATGGTTATCTGGTTTCCTAAGTAAGCATGGGTAAAAGCACTGTTTATGGAATTGCTTTGTACCTAAGTAATGGCCTTCCTAATTCTGCCTGTCTGTACTCTGCATGTTAAAGTGTTTTCAATCTGTAATGATTAAGTCAGTGGAAGGAAAAAGCTGTTGGATATGCCTTAATGACAATTACTAATGAGTTCAGTAGAAAAAGGGAGTGGACTGTGACTGGGGACCCTACTAACCCATATAAGATCGTCTTGAAGAGGCAGAAGAAGATTCAGGCTGAACTATTACTGCACCCGGAAGCCGGTAATTCTACGTACAGTCAGACCTGCAACAGGAGAGGAACGAAGAGGGGGGCTAGGCCTTGCTGCTGCTGACCTGGAAAAAGCAGCCCAGTGTACAGCCAGATCCCAAAGAATTGAGAGATAATAATAGTATTAATATGTTGGTTGCAATATTACTTGAGTACTATGGTTCTGTTATGACTCATGCCCAAGGAGAGTCATCCACGCTTAGTTGATAATTATTGGTTGCATATAGCTAATATTACAGCGGTTGAACATTTCTGCTTGCCACAAGGGGTACCGGCTAATAGACTAATCAGCTCCTGTCTAATACTGGTATGTAAACACCGGGGTCCAACTTTTATTCAGTTGAACATGGCTTATGTGCAGCGTACTGATTGGGGTGTAACATCCAAGATCTTACCTTCGACAGAATTCCCTTTGAGGACCCCGATAGTAGCAGGCCTCAATGCAACTTGTGCCCGAATGGTAAACTGTGCCACAAATAACAAGTGTGAAGCTATCCCGGTCCCTCTTTCCATTGCAGAGAAATTCAGAACATTTCTTACTATAAAGGACATGTACTTCTTCCCTATGGGTGGTTTTAGACCTGTGGGTCCCGCACCTGGTCATATATACCAGCATTCCTATCTGATGATCAACTGTGCTGTCTCAGCCTGGCTTTAGTTGGCTGAAAGCAATCTTTGTACTAATAATTCCTGTGGTGCTCATGTTGTTATTACCATGTTTTTGAATCCCTTGCCTCACATGTTGGATAAGTAGTGTGTTTTAGATTTCAGCTAGTAAAACGGCACAGCAGCACTCTATGCTCTCATGGCACAACAAAATGCTAACTAATGTGTAATGTATAAGCTGTGTCTCTAGATTTGTTAAGAGAAATGCTATAATTGTGGGAAATTATGCATTTAAGGGGGAATGAAGTGGACTTTGAAAGAGGGTCAGTCTAGATAACGTTAAGACCCTATAAAAGTGTTAAAAGAAATCCTCCAAAAGTGTGTGGCAAGTCAGAGTGTTTTGCAATATGCTGCGCCAGCAAGGCTCAGCAGAGTTCCTGTCTCCAATACAAGGTTAAGTCACAGTGTGCATCGTTGCTTGGGATGTTTTGTAAACCATTTTCTGAAATGTAAACAACTTGAGAGATAAGGGGGAAAGTGACAGCTACAGCAAAACCTCTGCGAAGGAGGGGCAAGAGGAAATGTCTTTGTGTGTCAGAAATGCTAAAAAATCACTTTGCAAACTGTACTCGGGGCTCTTGACACTTTCCAGTCAAGCAGCCCAGCCGTTTCTTTTAATAAACTCTTTTTCCTTACCTTAAAGGTCTCACTGCCTCTATGTTCCTGCTACACTGTGACAGTGAGCAGTCTGAGTCCCAATGGTGATTGCTGGCTGCAGTGTTGGCAGAACAGTGAATTAGAACAGAACAGAGACTGGAGGTGCCAATTCTTTTTTGGTGATAGAGGTCAGCATCTTGGATAATTAATTTAAACTCTAGATTAAAGATCTAAAGCAGATCCACTGCCCCATTGATATGGAAGCCACCAGCCACCACTAGTGAATCTACAACAGTGATGGAAAACATTGGCTTTATTTCTCTGTCATATATCATCTGCACATGTGATAAGGCATATGTGCTGTTCTTTCAGCTTCCATTACTTGTCATAATCTTTGTTGTTTCTGCTGCTGCTCCTGCTGCAGCCATCAATCCTGTTGCTGTAACAACAACCAGCTCTGATTCTGGTACAAAAGTAACTGGATCAACTAGGCCAATGCTCCACTCCTTCTGCTCTGTCCTTTCACTAAAATTACTGTGGTAAGTGGGTGGGTAAGAGATAGTAAGATCTGTCAGGAAAACTGGGGGTTACAGTCTAAACAGAGCTGACCCCACACCTCCAAGCCTGGAGGAAAGAAAACAAACACACAGTGCATCTTCAGGCTAAAGCAGGAAAAAACGTTATTGCAGGCTGCATGCTTAAAAGCGAGCGAACCCTGAAAAAAGGGAACAAAGGACAGGAACCAAATGGGAACAGAAGCAGAACAAGATCAGAACAAATATAGAGTGATCCCACCCTTTACATATTGTCTTTGGTAAACAGGTAGACGTCATGAGTGTCATACAGGAAGACTCAGTACAATTCCCGTGTGAACTACTAGCCGCTAAGCATAGACTAAACAACTACATATCAGCTTGAGCTGTTTCTTCCCAGCACACATCTGCAGCTTGTGACCTTGTGCAGCACAGTTAATTAGTACACACTGAGAACTTCTCTGGCAGCTTGGAAAATGACTACCAGGCACATTATTCTTTAACAAGATCTTCCACTCCTTATAGTGTTGCTGTTACCCCAAAACATGTGTAATTCAGGGGTTCACCTGCAATGCAAGTACCCCCATGCAAAGATGGAGAATATTAGCTCAAATTAGGAGGCCTACGAGAGTAGGGTAACCTAAAGAGATCTTTCCATCAATGTTTACAGGGTCTTTGCAGGGAAGAACCAGCCAGAGATTCAAAGATAAGTTCAAATGTGTTTTACTGGGGAAACTGATTACACACACTCAAGATCTAAACAGTTACACACTCATACATGAGCAACTGAAGGAAAAAGGAATGAAAGATTTTGGAGAACAAGATTCAGGATATGGTAAGTAATATTTACTGGTCTCAGAGAGCAGCAAAGAAGCAGTGATGTGGCTTAGACTTGTGTGTAAGGACAGTACATGATCAGGAATTGAAGTGACAGCATGGGTACCAGAAAGTGAGGTACTGTGCCTAACTGGCAAAAATTGAGTGTTTTTATACAAAATTTTATACATAATTTCTGCCTGGAGGGAAGGCAAGGGTGTGAATGGCTCTCCAGCCCAGTAAATAATGGAGTTCACAAAGTGGAGAATGAGGTCTAGAATGGGTTAAGGATCTTGGTGTTAGGTAACAAAAGGACTAATGGCTGTCATGAAAGTTCTGGTTGGACAGATGTGAGGACAATGGAGAGATTTACAGGTTGGTGGGAAGAGGAGTTGAAACAATCAACAGTTTGGTGAGTGCTTCCCAGTTGCTATTGTCCAAAAGGCAGAGTCATTAAGGCTAGCTTAAGCCTATTATCTCTGGAGTTACCTGGCAATTTCCTGATTTTGACCTAGCTATGTCTGGAGGGGGCTGCTGACCTACTTTGCAGCACATGTGTTCAGCCAGTGTCTTCCTTTTGTCCAACTTGGCCAAAGAGCCACTTCAGGGAACCTTTTATATTAACACCAATTAATATATCTTCTCAATTAAATCATATCACCAATTAAACCATATCAAACCTAGGGGCTGTATTGCCTGGTAACATTACTGGGCAAAATAAGCAAAAAGGCTCTAGTATCTTTAATGACTATGTAGAAGATGGAATTTCAGTAGATGTTGCTTGCATGTCAAGTTACATATTGATTACAGTATGGGATCCTTTTCCCTTATTTCACCTGGCACCCCTAACTCCTTCCAATCTGATTCCTAAAAGAAGCATCTCAGTCTGGTTAACAGAACAATCAGGTATGTAAGGCAACTATAGCGGGATGGGATAAAATAAATTTGAATGGAACTTGACAGTGCTAGATGTTTGCAGACAAGTGACCACCTGCATATATGTCAAAACATAGGTAAAATACATTTGGCCTTAAGTGTATGTTTAAACTGTAAGGCCAATAGTGTCCTGATTAGCACTGGGTTTGCATCATGGATGAAAAGATAATATTAATCCTTTTCTTAGATGCTATGGCCTATGTTAATATAGAATTTAAAACTATCTTTGACATAAAGGGAAAGCATCCTCTCAAACATAAAAAAGTAGGTTCAGCACAATTGTTATGAGTATCTTATTTGGGGAAGAGCAAAAAGCATTTGCCCACACACCCCTTCAGCACAATCTTCATCTTGATTTTCCTTCCAGACCAAGTTATGGGTTTAATAATGCCATGTAATTTAGGGATATATACATATCTTCAGCTTCACTTTTTCCCCATATTCCAATTTTGTTTGTACTCTCTCTCCCTCTCTGTCTCTGACCCTTTCCACAGCTTACCTGTTCTTGGTGCGGGGGTCGCGCGAGCAGCCTCTTGTGAGAGGCTCTCGGATCCCCATGTGCGCAGGGTAAGTGCGCACAGGGACCCGGAGCGATCCACAATTGTGCATCATTTTTGGCTGCAAGCCAAAAATGAAATAGTACGTGATTAGCGCTTGCCAGCTGCAGCAGCTTCACACAACTGCAAGGACATCATGTGGACGGCTCGTTGCAATTGTGCAACGCTCCAGAGGCCCTTTTGCATGGTGAATGCCATACAAAAAGTGCCTTTATCTCTGTGTCTGTGAGAGTGTGTGTGTATGTGTATGTCTGCATGCTTAAAACATCTAATCAAAAGTGAATGAATCAACATTCTCACCCGTTTCTATATGGGGTGAATCTGTCAGTTTCACTTTCTATCTATGAGTCTCAAAATGAGCCTCTGGGGACACATGAAATTTTATCTGTCCATCCTATTGTTTAATTCAAAAATATTGGCTGGTTAGTTTTCATGAACACAACAAAAACACATACTTCTGCACTAGCTACCTCAAAAAATGTTCCCTTGGGTTCCCAGTTTTCTGGCAGTGCCTAGTTTTTCAGATTCTCCACAGCCTCTTTGTCTATAGGTTAGTCTGCAGGCAAATGTGTCTCCTTGCCCTTATGAACAGCATATCATATTTCCAGAGGTTCAGTCCTGTGATTTTTCAGCACACTCTTATTAGCCCTTTGGACTTGAGTTCCATGTCACCTGTGCTGACTTCCTCAAGTCTAATTCTCCACTTAGACTTCCTGCAGTTTTCTTTATCACCATTCTTCACTCTTTACAGGGTTTCCTTTGCTTAGGTATACTTTCCCCCTAGATTTCTTGTGTCTTAAGACTTCTCCCCAGTCCTCAGCCTCCTTCTGCAAGTGCTTTTGATCCCTGGTAAAGTTAGAACCTCTATTTTCCTTATAGAAGCTGGAATGTAAATAGTTTATTTTCATGAGCATCTGACCATTCCACAACACCACATGAGCTCAGTGTCAGAGGCTTCACCGCCGCAAGCACAATTCAATATAAATAATTCAGAATAGTCTTACTGCTAGTTGTTGAACAGAATCTTATTAACAAGCAAGTGTCTGTTTCCTTTTCCAGGCTGGTAAAATTCTTATCTGAAACATGAATAAACCTGACATTCAAAGGCACTTTTCGCACAGAGTAACATTATGCGGTTTGTATGTGCCTTTGTCTCTTTGATATGATAGAACTTTCACAGGCTGTTCCATGAAATAGGGGTTAATTTATTTTTAATTAAGTTTATTTAATTAAGCTTCACCCTGTTTTTAATAATTGAATCTCTAATGGAACTCAAAGCTGCAGGGAACCAAATCATCATCACTACACGTAACGCTTAATTGGAAATGATATAACTTCACAAAATGAATCATTGTTACAGGGGATAAGATCAAATGCTTTGTGAAACACCCCTTAGATCCAATATCAGGAGTATCCAGACAAATGGTCCCTGGAAGATTTTGTTACAGACACCTCTTCATTATTGAACAATTACTCACCAGAGAAAGTACCTACTCAGGAGAGACACTGTGCCAATATAGTTGCCCACAAGTGGAAAAACAAGGCAAGCAACAAAATAATGACATACACATTGTGGTACAGAAGATACAGTGGCTTCAGTGGCCATGTTCTATGAAAAAGAGTTTCTCCCCCTTTCAATAAAGGCCTTTCTGCACTACACTTTTAGAGTGTTATTATTCCACTTTCAACATCCTATGGAATCTCGTGGGTTTGCAGTTTATGGAGGGGCATTTAGAATTCTCAGCCCAGAGAGCTCTTTGGCCTCAGTAAACTACAAACTCCAGAATTCTACAGGATGTTGAAAGTGGAATAATAGTGCTATAACAGCGTAGTGCAGAAAAGCCCTAAGTAAAGTGATACAATTTCCACACCTTATATCGTGGCATTTATTGTGGGAGAAAAATGAAACTTGAATGTACCCTTTTGTATGTTTTATTTTGTATGGAATATGACCTATCTATTCTCATGTTTTAAAACAGCATTTCAAGAAGAGGTTTCTGTTCTGGGATAGACTCTATGAAGATTATAGATGAGCTGGAGGGCCTCTGGGGGGAAAAAATTGCTATGAATGTGAGGGTAGGAATGGGCATACTAGTAAAGTCAGTTTCTATGACTTTTTCTTCAGCCTTCAAGTCCATTCTGTGCTACTTCCAGATAGATTTTTACAGGCTTTTACAATATATTGGGTGCATTTTTTTTCAGTTGGAAGCATTAATGGACGTCTACTTCATGGACTAATGCATAAATTAATGATTTTTGTGCACATTTATGCACACCGTGTTCTTTGCAGATTTTTCAAAAATTTGCAATTTCTCAAATGCATTTCTTTGTGGAATACTGCACGAGCCCATATAGATATAGATTTCAAACCATAAATTACATCAGTGTTTAGGAAAAGAGGACAAGGAACATTTATAAAAATCAAATTTGACAGAGGAAATTTCTCAGAGTAATCTTTTACAGAGGAGGTTCAAGGTGTGAAAGATGACCCATCTGTATTAATCAGTTTAAAAACACTTGTTACGACTACTACCAGGGATATTTACTGTGAACATTAGCTGGTAGCCATCCCATATGATAATATCCCCTTGTTTTTAAGTGAAAATAGCAGCTTTCATTGGTAGATGTTATTCTTCCTGCATCTTTCCCCCTCCACAAAAACAAAAAACCTCTTTGTTCACAGCAATGCTTGGATATATTATCATCATACTGAATGCTAGGGGGAAGGAAGTGGAAGCCATTAGGGAAAGCTCTGGTAAAACCATCTTGTTTTTTCTCTCATTCCCAAGATTCTATTCCACACTCTAAAAATAAATAAATAAATATCCCAAATAAGTTTATTATTTATTTATGTTTACAAATCAGGCCTCAATATGGGACACACCAATCTGGAAGAGCTTTAAAAATGACACTACTTTTTTTTTTTTCACTTTAGTTTTGAATTCCTCCAGAATCAGATATTTTTAGAGAGCAAGGTCAAGAAGAGACAGACCATATCAGCCCAACTCGGTTGTTGTGAAGTCTTTGCAAAAAGTCACAAAACTCCCCTACTTTGATCATAATTGCTCACTGAAATAAAAACTGAGAAAAGCCCACTGTGATGACTCCCCCTCCTCAAACTCTCTTAAACAGTTCCCTGGCTTCAAGAGTAATCAGCCTTGATTAACAAGTAGGTGGATTTTCAGCACTTAAAGGGATTTTTTTATTTATTTAAAACGGAACACTTGCTAAAAAATCTTCTCATGATGTCAGAAGTTCGTCCTTCTTTTAACAATTGTTAGCAGCGCTTCTTACATTGCTTGTTCCAGAGTAGCACAGTTGACCTCACAGAGACTACTTAAGAGAATCAAAAGAAATCATATAAAGGAAAAATTAAGATGAGTCAAGGTTTAGAAGTGACAAATACTTTATTCTCTTCTTGTAGAACTTCATGTGAATAATAAATCACTTGTTAAAATAAATCTTTTCTGAAGGAATAGTCTTGAATTCCACTTTATTTTGTTTTTAAAAAATGACTGCAAGGGATGGACTCATCTTTCAATTTTTGTTTTTCTCAGTTTATTTTTTTTTTAGCTTCAAATTCACCATGCCCAATACTTGAAGATACACGCATACACACATATATATACAGATATGGACTCATTCATAATGTTGGTTTGCCCTGAACGTTGATGATTTTATTTAAAATTTTGGTGGAAATTTATGCATACTTTTTGTGCATTTATATTTCATTCAAGTGTATTTATCAAATTTTGTCTGATTTGCATATTTTATTTTATTTTGCTTGATAGGTCATAACTTCACGATGGCACTGTCTTTCTGCAGTAGTGGTACTGTGTGTCCCTGTGAGGCAAGAGGCTATCATGATGGTAACAGTGCTGCTAGTTGGGTGCTAGTAGACCTAAGCACAGCTGCTGCTGATAAAGTGACTTGGATATCTTTCATTCAAAGGGTCTCCATAAGTCAAAGTTGTATTGGCAGCAGTTAACAGGAACAGAAGGACATAATGCATTTATATATACACATTAATATACACAATTTGGAGATATGTTTGTTTGTAGTGAGACAGAGAGGTCAAACATTGTGTTATGGGTTAAATTTATTGGTCACAACTTTAAATGCAAAATAAGAACCTGCAATTAACTGCAGTTACATTCATGTGCATAGTCATCCCTGAGTATTTGTGCAGATAAGGTGAAGTTAAGTGGGGCACCAGGCCTGATGGTTACCATACCAGCAATTCTCAAACAGGGTGTCTGGCAATGTATATCAGTTATACACTTGGTAGAGCTTGCTGTATCATTCTACCTATGGATCGTGGTCATTTGGTTCACTGGTGAGGTGGTCACCTGCATCTGGAAAGGCCTAGCCCACATTCAGGGGTCCCCCTTTCACCTCCATATCTGCCACCAGAGGAATCCAGTCAAAATGGCTACCCAGCATACCATAAATAGAGGCCTGCCAGGTCTCACCTGAAGTATTATGAGACTTGTAGTCTTGTGAGACTTTGGCCCAAAATCCAGAACAAAAAAATGTGCTGAATTTCCAAGTCTTGTGATCTTACACCATCATAAGATTTGGCCTTGGCCTACCCCAGGCAGCTGCTCAGGGCAGCCAGAAGCACCCAGTGTGGCCTTGGAGGTGGGCTCACCACAAATGTCACCCCTACTCTGTGGGGGCTTGGGAGCAAGACTTCTCAGGGCAACTGAATTTCTGTCTGCGAACTGGCTCAAAATTATACAGTTAGGTATGGTTGAATTACTATGTAAAACAAACTTTTTGCCCAATCCCAATGAGGACAGACATGTCAAGAAGTTATAAACCATGAATTTGGTTTCCATGCTGGATTGGTAGCTGTTTATCACAGATGCAGATGATAATCACCTGAGTAGATAGCCATTTGCATAGTCATCTACATACAGAAATAAAATATCCAGTGGAAAAACTGTTGTGTTACAAATTATAGATTAAAATGGGCACAACTACACATCTTGCAGTGTGAGTGGGATGTACTTCCCCATCCACTGCAACAAAACAGAAAGTTGTGCCTAAGTGTTTAGAACTGTAATTCCCATAGCAAAATGGCCAATGTGATTCCAGAAATTAATTAAACTGTCAGGAGTTCCCAAAGTATAAGCTTTCATGTGAGTTTCCCCAATATTTGTGGTTCTTATTTGTGTAAAGTCAGTTTTGCATAAAGTCTCCATCTTTTCCAACTTTATTTATTTATATAAGTATTTCTGTATTGGCTCCCAGCCCACAAGAGTTACCGAAGTGAACAAATTAAAAATAAATTAAATTAAATTAAATAATTAAAACAATTAAAACAATACAGATATTTAACCAAGATTTATCTTTTTTTTAGTGAGTTATATTGTCTTATGGTGTGTCCAAAGTACAACAGCCTCAGCTTACAGTTAATCTTATTTCTAATAAGAGTTAAAGCTTGATTTGCTCTAAGATCCATTCATTTGTCTTTTCAGCAGTCCATGTTATACATGTCAGCAGGAGAATCTAGGGCTTGTGCAAAACTATGGGGGCAGTTTCTTAATAAGTGCAGATAACCTTAAAGTCTAAAAGTAAATCTTCAGCATTTTTGTATTTTTGTTACAGTGAAATGTGTTTTCACTGTAATCAGAGACATACCCTAAGCATTTCAGGAAGTGGATTCTAATCAGCAAGAGCTCGCGTTTAAGTAAGTCCATTAATTTTAAAGGAGCCACAAGATTTATTTTTCTTCTTTTGATACTACCAGTGTGACACACATATGAGTTCCTGACAATTCCACAACAAGGCTAACAACTACAGTGGGAGGAAGATTTGTTTTATTTTTGTTTTTTGTCAGAAACAGCAGCAAGGAGGGAAGAGTTAAATTTCCCCTTCCTGCATAATAAAAGAGTCATAGTTGTTGGCCACATGATTATTGTAATGCAATGCAACGCCTATGTTGGCACTAGCATAATATCAGTGTCTGAATTTTGGCATAATAAATATTACTCTGCCTAAGAGTTTCTTTTTCCTCCAGCTTATTTAAACAAAAGCCTCACTTGATCGAAATCCCATTTACAGAAGAAAAAGAGTAAACATCAAGTGGAGGAAAGAGAAAAACCCAACTTGGTTGGCTTCCATATTTATCTTTCATGCATCACTACCCCATGAAAAGGAGCAAATGTTTTAATTAAATGTTTAATTAAAATGAGACAAAAAAACTAATTAGAGCTGGAAAATAAAAAAAATCAGAATTAGAATGTCATGTAAAATAATCAGCTAATTAAAAGAGAACTGATTAATTTGTGTCTCCCTTTGATTGGTAGTGGCACAAAACTGTTATCTGAAAAGATCTTACTGCCTTGATCCCATTGTTTAGATAACAACTGAAATTGCACTATGTTATAATTGACAGTAAGGGTGATCTTAGCTACTACAGTTAGTTCAGGACCTCGCCACCCTTGCATGTCTTTTCTGGAAAAGAAAATTCCCCATGCCAAATGCAGGGCTGTTGGCAAGGCTTTGTGGGTAATTGTCTTTACAATTAATTAATTTCAATTGTTTGCTATTTCAAGGCATAATTTTTTAACGGTTCCCTGGTCAGATTATGCATGGTTTTTGTGGCCTTTCAAGTCCTTTCCAGCTTATGGCAAACCTAAAGTGAAGTTATCATAGGGTTTTCCTGGAAAGACTTATTCAGACAACTCTAATGCAAATTATGTTCATGGTAAAACAGATGTTCATTTTGACAATGAGTGGCTAATAGTTTGAACAATTAAATGGCCCTGTACAATAAGTGTTCATGACTATGGAACAAATTAATTTTGCTTCCACTAAAATGTAACTAGTTTATATTTTGCAGTATCATCCATGTAGATCAGTGGTTTTCAACCTGTGGGTTCCCAGATGTTTGTGGACTTCAGCTCCCAGAAGCCCCAGCCACTATGGTCAATGCTCAGGGCTTCTGGGAGCTGAAGTCTAGAAACATCTGGGGACTCACAGGTTGAGAACCACTGATGTAGATGATACAGCTATCATTATGCAGTGTATAACAACAAATGTTCTCAAAATGATCTGTTTTTATGCAATGCCCCTCTTTATCCTCCCACCATTTTAATTCAGAGAGGCATATTATAAGTATAGGATTCCCCACTTCTTAAAAAATTGAGCCTTTGATTCAGTAAATGTGTAAAACATTTTTTTTTACATTTTAGCTGCTGATTTTTATCCTATAGGTAATGAAAAAAAAATTGCAACCAAATTAATAAACATATGATCAAAGAGTAACAGCTTCTTCTTAAATGTCTCACAAAGCCAAATGGATTAGATCAAGGATGTGTGTTTGATTTAGACAGTGTTTGAAGATGAAACTGAGTTTGGCCAGTCCCCTTAGTCAAGGCAGAATGACTTTGAATTGGTTTGAGGTGAAAGCAGTATGCTTTCTGAAGCACTGAGTTAGGGTCTTAACCAAATTTTGCAATTCATTCAGATCCCTTGAATAAGTGAATGTTCATCTCAGAAGGCCTTGATGGAGCATGCCTCATACACATCTTTAAAGAGAGAATTGCATGATGGAAGTGCCATCACAAAGAATTACTTGTTACAAGTAACATGTAACGCTGTTTCACATGGTGACAGCAAGTGGGTCATCATTTACCTTCTACAGAGTTTGGAGTAATATGGGTATATAGTAATGCGTCAGCTGGGGATGCTGTGCTAATTAGTGCAAGGCAAGGAAGTTGCCACTATTCTGCAGGTGACCCTTTAAGAAGCACTACTCTATCTCTTAAAAGGGGAGCTAAGCCAATTCATTCAATTTTTCAAGCTCTAAGTTCATTATAGCTAGTCAATTCATGTTATTTTTCAGCCCCCAGTAATGTAATCTTACAATTATACTGTCCCAAGCTGGTTTCAGTTCACCATACCAGTACAGCTATGAATCAGTGGCAGGGGCTGTCATAATTTCAGTCAGTCAAAACCACAAAAACATGAAATAAAATAGCTGGGCTTTGAAAAGAAGGGGTAAGTAGGCTATTAAGGACAGACTTTCATCATTGTCTGTGCCAGTCTTGCATTACACTGTCAATCAGAATATTCAGTGTGTGCTGCATACCTGTAAGTGCATGGTGAATGGTGCTGTCGGGGAGGGTATAATTTTGATGGCCTCCATGGTCAGAGATCAAAAGTCTTTGTGGCTGGCACAGGGTGGGAGAATACTACACACTATAGAGGCAGAGGGTATTTAAGGCCTGGTCACCCCCTCACTTGTCTCTTTGATTGTTGCTTCTCATGCTATTCAGATAATTGTCACTGGAGCTTGGAGATCAGGCATTTTGAGGAAAATGAGGGATCACGGTTTTGTGTGGCTCACAGAGACAGAGCAGAGGACAATGCTTTCTATTCTGTCCTGAGCAGTTGCTATTTCTTTGAGGATTCCCCTCATTTTTGTTTTTAGACATGCCATCATTTTGTAGTGTGTTAGCATGGTATGCAGAGTTGGTGGTGGTGGGAATCCATTTCCTTTATCGCACGGTCTCTATGCAGCTTCCTGCCACCTGGTAAGAATAGACAGAGTGTTTCAGTAGAACAATTTTCTGTGTGTATGGTGTGCGAGTGTTCTGGATGTTATGAGGATGCAGTGGGAATGGTGCCAGTGGGTTGGCAGTGCAGGAGTTAGTGTGTACTGGGAGGTTGATAGTTAGGCCCCATAATATGCCAGGATCATACAGGTAGGTCCCATTGTAAGCAAAGATCACCCAGTTGGGCACTGTTAGGCTGGGTTCATCCTGTTAGGTCCCTTGTAGGCTGGTGTCATGCCCCATCACAGAACCCAAACAGGACCCTTCCCAATAGCCTCATCCCAAGACATGAGAAGAACAGTACTTAGCCAGCTGATCCTATCTGTGGATGCAGTCCAGTTTATTCCTGAATTCCTTGCTCATACTTCTACAGCCCTTGACTTTTGCCTTGTCTACAGATTTTCCCATTGGTCTCTCTCTCTCTCTCTCTCTCTCTGGATTTATGGTAAGCTCAGACTCTTTCTCTAAATCTACTGCAAACTCAGACTACAAAATGGCTAAGACAAACTTTGCTTGCTAGCTCTTGATAAACGAGATAATTAGATAGCTGGAAGCATTGGTTGGCTGCCAGGACAGGACAGCCGGGATCTTCTGGGGTCATTCAGTTAGGTTCCATTCAGCTGGGAATGTCACTGTACTCATCACTGTGTTGCCCCTATGGCTTGGGATTTTAAAGAGGCCCAATGGCGTGCATTCAGAGGCTGTCAGGCCTTCATTGAGCAGCTCTCACATTGGTAGTCCCACCAGGCCTTTATTCACAGGCTGGTATATTACTAACCCCCATTGGACCTTATTTCATCTGGCCTATTCACTACTTTTGGAGGTCACATCAGGCCTTATATGCCTGCCTAAGGCCCTTTCCGCATCTTACCTTCTTCTGGCACTGGGGTGCAGGGATCGCGCAAACAGCCTCTGGTGAGAGGCGCTCACTTCCAGGGTCCTTTGGCTCCACACGAGCTACCTGCTTGCATGAGAGCCCCGCCTCTTCCTTCCACAGTGCAGCCTGGGACCTTCCCAGGCTATGCCAGGGCAGGAAGTACAACTGGCGCAGCTCAAGAGGCTTTGCACGCCAGGCAGGTGCGCGTGGGAGCAATGCACGATTGTGCACCATTTTTGGCTTCTAGCCAAAAATGAAAAGGTGTGCAATCGGCCCCTGCCAGCCCCTGGAGCATTGCGCGATTGTGAGTGCGTCGTGCAGATTGTTCCTCACAATCACACAACGCTCCAGGTGCCCTTTAACATGGAAAGTGCTGTGCGAAAAGGGCCTAAGTCCAGCCACATTTCTTTTTCAGGCCTGCTAGGTCCAGCTGCAAGCTACTTGGCCCTATTAGCTGTTGCTAGGCCTGGCGGCAAGTTTTTCAAAGGTCTATATCTGGAGCAGTTGGATCCCATTGAGTCTTGATAGTACTTGCTAGGCTCAACTATGTGACAGCACTTGTTTGTGGCAGCAGGTCCATCAGGTCTTGTTTCACTTACTAGGCTGGGCCTTAGGCTTTGTTCTTGGGCCTTAGGCCTCATCAGGCCTATACGTTGGTTGAGCTTTACCATGTGCTCCATTTGCAGTCTTGCTAGGCCTGACTCTCTTTTATTGTGCAGTTCAGTGTCTGCATTTTTGAATCTTACCCGGCCTTAATAGACCTTGCTGGATCTGACCATGCCCATTCTGTGGTGCCTGTTCCTGGTGTGATTTATCACTTGTTGTTTTGAGTGTTGAACTAGAAATTAAAATCATAGAATCATACAGCATGAAGAAACCAGAAGGGCCATCAAGTCTAACCCCTGCCATGCAGGAATGCACAGTCAAAAGCACATCCAACAGATGGTGATCTAGCATCTATTTAAAAAATGCAAAAGAAAGAGACTCCAGCAAACTCCCAGAAAGTGTATTCCACTGTCAAAATGCTGTTACCATCAGGTAGTTCTTCTTAATGTTTAGGTGGAATTTTCTTTTGTATAGTTTGTAACAATTGCTGTATGTCCTATAGCCTTTTCGCACATTACCCGTTCACATGGCTGGGCCAAAAGCCTCAGCAGGAACACTGCCGATTCCCTGCTGCTTGAGTTCTGCAGCAGCTTCCTGGTCACACAAGCACCGCACAAACACCCCGCCCTTTCCTACTTCAGCGCAACCTGGGAATTACAGGCTAGCGCTGAGGCAGGAAGCGTGACCAGCCCGGCTCCCGACACACCGCACACCAGGAAAGCACGCATGGGCCCCGGGAACATTGTGTGACCACACACCATTTTCGACTTTAAGCTGAAAATGAAAAGTTACGTGCACGGTCCGTGTCAGGCCCTTGAGCGTTGCGTAAATGGGAGTGCATCACGCAGACCACTCCTTCCATTTACGCGACACTCAAGGGGCCCTCTTGCTTTAGAAATGGTGCGCAAAAAGGGCCCTAGTCTCTGGAGCAACAGAAAACAAGCTTGTTCCATCTTTCCCTTCAAATATTTAAATATAACTATCATGTCACTTCTTAACCTTCTATTCCCAGCTCCCTAAGCCACTCCTCATAGGGCATAGTTTCCAGGCCTTTTACAACTTTGGCCACCCTCCTCTTGACATGTTGCAGCTTATCAATATCCTTCTTGAATCACAGTGCTCAGAAATGAATATAGTATTCTAAATGAGGTCTGATTAAATCAGAATACAGTGGTGTTACTGTTTACCTTGGCATAAACACTATCCCCTTATTGGTGTAGTCTAGAATCATGTTGGCTTATCAAGCTGCCACATCACATTACTGACTCATATTCAGCTTGTGGTCTATTAAGTCTCTTACATTCCTTTCATATGAACTGTGGTCAAACCCAATGCCACCCATCCTATATCCTTGCATTTCATTTTTCTCCCTGCCTAATTGTAGTACCTTACATTTCTCCCTGTAGAAATCATTTTGTTATTTTGGCTCAGCTCTCTAGGGTGGTAAGGTCTCAGCTCTCTAAGCTAGTAATTTTGAATTCTGTTCCTATCCTCTGGGGTGTTAACAACCTCTCCTCATTCCGTGTCATCTGCAAATTTGATAAGAATGCCCTCTCTTATATCATCCAAGGCATTTATAAAGGTATTGAATAACACTGGACTCAGGACAGAACCCTATGACACCTCACTAGTCACATCATTGTAAGATGAAGAAGAGCCATTGGAGAGTGCCCTTTGGGTTTGTTCAGTCAAGCTATTACAACTCCACCTAACAGTAGCATTTTCTAGCCCAAATTTAAGTAGCTTGCTTGCAAGAATATCAGGGGGACCTTGTCAAAGGCCTTACTAAAATCAAGATATGGTAAATCCACTGCATTCCCTTCATCTATGAAGTTTGTAATTCTATTTTTTAAAAAAAGTCTGGTGTGACTTGTTTTTGAGAAAACCATATTGACCTTTTAGTGATCACAGCATTCCTAAGTGCTTACAGATTGTCTATTTAATGATCAACTCTAGAATCTTTCCTGATATTAATGTCAGGCTGATTGGGTAGTAACTGTGTAGATCCTTCTCCCCCACCTTTTTTTTGAAGATGGAGACAATATTGTCCTCCTCCTATCTACTAGGACTACCTTCATTCTCCAGGAATTCTCAAAGATTATTGGAATATTGCCAGTGGTACTGAGATGACCTCTGCCAGTTATTTGTTTTTTGTTTTGGTTCATTTGAATTCATTTATAGTAATCAGATAACCTTTTAAACTATTCTTCATTGCATTTCACCTACTGCATTATCTGCTACATTTTCCCCAGATCAAGCAGTTTTCCTTTTGGGAGTAGACCAAGGCAAAGAAAGTGTTAGTAGTTCTGCCTTTTCTCTGTCCCCTTTTAGCATTTCTGTGTCCCTTGTTGGCCTTTCTGACCTTCTCCCTACAATTCCTAGCTATTTGTTCAAATTCTTCTTTGATGATTTCCCCCTTTTTTCCATTTCTTGTAAATGTCCCCTTTACATCTTGGCTCAGTTGGAAAGTTCTTTACACACCCATCCCAGATTCTTGAGACACCTCCATTTTAAACAATTCTAATGAGGCTTGAAATTTGGCCTCAGTATCTCACTTTTAAGAAATTTCCGTCCATCATGAACTCCCTTCTCTTTTAGTATCCCTGGCTATGGGAATCACACCCACTATTTCCCATCCAGTAAGACTTGCAGATATTTTGAGATTTTAGAATATTGCTTTTAAAAAGAATGAATATAATGGAAACTAGGTATAAAAGAGCTTATAAGGGTGTCTTGGCAAAACATCCTACCACTTGATTGCTTCAGTATATTATAATAATATTTTTTTTTTAAAAAAAAAAATGACTTTCCAAACTGTGGCCCTTTTTGCAGGGCATTTTCCATGTGAAAGAGGGCCTGGAGTATCGCGCGACTGTGAGGCGTGATTTGCACGATGCACTCACAATTGTGCAATGCTCCAGAGGCTGGCAGGCACCAATCGCTCACTTTTTCATTTTCTGCTAGAAGCCAAAAATGGTGCATGATCGTGCATTGCTCCCAGGCCCCGCATGCACTTACCTGGCATGCGGAGTCTCCAGAGCTGCACTGGTCGTGCTTTCTGCCCCAGCGCAGCCTGGGAAACTCCCAGGCTGCACTGCAGAAGGAAGAGGAGGGGCTCTTGTGCGAGCAGACTGCTTGTGCAGAGCTGAAGGACCCCAGATGCGAGAGCCTCTCTCCAGAGGCTGCTCATGCAATTCCTGCACCCCAGCACCAGAAGACGATAAGGTGCGGAAAGGGCCTGTGTTTTGCTAAAATGATAAAGACACATTGACATCAAACTTACTTTCTTTTTTTCCCCTGTGTTTTCTCCTCTCCCAAGTGGTGGTGTGGGGTCGCACTAAATTGGGAAAAATAATTACTTGGAGTGTGTGGTGGGGAAGAATGATAAGAAAATTGATTAAACTTTTCAGGGGTGAGAAGGTTACCTGTACCATTGACAGTGCCTTTTGGAGGGATCAGAATTAGGACTTTTGGTTACCACTGAAAATACTCATGGTGTGTAAACCCATGGTAGAATGGGATAGAAGGGAGTTTTCCATTGCTCAGCCCCACTTCCATCCTAGTTCAGCTTTTCTATTCCATTCATCAAGTGCTTCCAAGTTTATTCATCTGCATAGGGATGGCCATTATTAGTTCCAGCTAGTCAAAGATGTCTGCTTCCTTTACTTTGGAACAAAATGCTGGTCTGGGGAGAGGCCGGATGCAATTAATTCCAAAGATAAAGTCTAGGCTTTGGATCACTGCTGTCAGCACCCCTGCTCAAAAGCACCACTCTTACAGACAGAGTTTAATATTTTAAGATAATCACTCACTTCTCAATAGGAGCTATTCTTTAAAAAAAAATTTCTGCAGGCACCCTAGCTACAGTATTGTCATAGCTTTTGCTTGATAATGATAAGGTGGGCTAATTTATTTCAAAGGTCCTCTAGTCGTTTATGGCAGATCAGTAGGCTCTTCAAGAATAAATTTCTAATAGAAAGTGAAGACTCTTTACCAGTGTGTCTAGTAAACTATAGCTTATAAACAGAAAGGACTGGCAACTATTTCAAGAGTTCCAGCCAGCATTCTTTAACTCTAAGTAAGTGAGCTACCTTTAAATGCTTCTTCTGTTTGATACATCTCAGGAAAATATTTAGTTTTATTGGAGGTATACATCCATTGCTTGCATAGCTTCCAAAATGTCACAGTTGAAAACTGGGATACTCATGACCAAGCAATGTCATAGTTTGGTCAATATTATTTAGTTAGTTAGTTGTAGTGTTTCTGTATTTCCTCCCAGCCATCAAGATGGCAAAAGTTACAAGTGAGGAAGAATATATAAGCTAGGAGAGACTGCAGCAGATTGGTTTTGCCCAAGTTTACTGGGAATGGCAAGATTCCACCCCTTAAAATCCTCTTCCTCTGCTGAGGGAATTGAGTGCAAAACAGTTCTGCACCTTGAATTCAGTTTTTAGCAATTGTGGACAAAATTGGGAAATGGGGGAAAAAAATGGGACATTTGTAAAACAGCTGAGAAAATGAGACAGTAGAGGATTAACCATGGCCATCTCTTCAAAATTAGGAAAGTTGGAGGGTATATACTAGTGCTCCCCTCCCCACCCACCAATAGGTTTTATATTATCCCTACATCTAATAATGCAATATGAATAGTTCAAACATTAAAAATGACCAGTCATTGTAAATATATAAAAACTATCATTCTAAAATAAAACTCAGTTGTATGAGTAAGTAGGATTCCCATTCCACTCTGAAATCTTGGTGATCTAAAGTGTGCAACTGAGCAAGTGTTTCCTAATTTTCTGAAACACCCCCATTTCCTTGAAAGTGACTACTTTTATCTAGTTTGAAGTGGACAACCTTGAATGGTCTTGGCCCTAGGACCCACCACAAGGCTCAAAAAGTCTGGGAATTTGTTAAAAAACAGAAAAAAGCACTGAAGGTCTACTTCCAATTCTCCTTCTCACTCTCTCTCTCTCACTCTCTCTCTCTATATTGGGGTAGAGACCTTGTAGCCTTTTATAAACCCCATCCTGGAAGCCTGTAGGACTAGAAGAAGGCATTTTTTTCCATCCTGAAGACTCTGCAGGGAATGTGCAGGGAATGTGGGAAGAGGACTCTGCAGAAACCATTGGCCTGGAAATAAAATGCCTTGGAAGCCTTTAGCTTGCATTTTTTTCCCACCCATGAATGGTGGTGCAAAGTGTCTCCTTCCACCTTCTCTTTAATGGAGTTCCTTATTTTAATTATTGCACAGTGATCACTCCCTATGCACTGTCGTTTAAGTTTCCCTTTTATTCCTGGAGCTGTGCCTGGAGCACTTAAGAAGGGACTGTTGGCTTTGCTTCCATGATGCACTCATGCTGAGCTGTGAAATCATCCAACAGAGATTTATGAGCTCACCAGCTTTCCAGAGAGCTAAAGGGGAAACATTAAAGAGATTCTCTAACCTTATGGGTATAGCATGCTTTAGTTTTCTGGCAGTAAAAAATGTTACAACAAAAAAAGGGGGCTGCCTAAATCACTGATTTAATCTGCCTTCATAAAAAGTAAAGTAAAACAGACTCTGTATGGGTTTTCTTCACTTTTAGTTCATCTAAAATGTTCTTCTTTTTAAGAAGTATGTTTAAGGACCAATGCCTCTGCAAGGTTGTTGCCAGAAGGAGGAAGAGGGGAGGAGGCAGACAGTTCCAACTTTTGGAGAAAGATGGGATGCAAATTAAATCAATAAATTAAAATATATAAATAAAATCATATTTATATACTTATAGTTTTTTTTTATAAAACACAAAGTGTCAATAAGGTGCCTTAGGCATCAAAGTACTGCCTTTATTGATTCATAAGAAATCCAATAAGAAGCTTAGTTTGACATTTCAGAATGGCTTCCATGTAAAGGGCTTGTGATGTTCAGGCTTGCATTACAAGGATCTTTGGCAACAGGCTCAGGAATGACCTGACCCTGATAATCTGTGGAAGAACTGCCAATTAAAATAGCTAACACTGGGATAGGTCAAGCAAAATTGTCGGTCAGCATAATGTTCCTTCATATCTTAGTATGTTGCTGTTGTGTGCCTTCAAGTTGTTTCTGACTTATGCCGACTCTGCCCTATCATGGGTTTCTTTGGCAAGATTTGTTCAGATGGGAGTTACTTCTACCTTCCTCAGAGTCTGAGAGAGTGTAACTTGTACAAGATCACCCAGTGGGTTTCCATGGCTGAGTGGGAATTCAAAACCCTGGTCTCCAGAGACATAGGGCCTTTCCACTTTCCACTGTTATAGTGCTATGATTCCACTTTCGACATCCTATGGAATCCTGAGGTTTGCAGTTTAGGGAGGGGCATTTAGAACTCTCAGCCGGAGAGCTCTTTGACCTCAATAAACTACAAACTCTAGAATTCTACAGGATGTTGAAAGTGGAATAATAGCACTATAACAGACTAGTGTGGAAAGGCCCACAGTCCAGTGTTCAAACCACTACAGCAAGCTGGCTCATGGATCTCAATATGTACAAGATAGATTTATATAACTATAACAGGGCATTGTGAATCACTACAGGTGCTCCATCACCTTCAGCTACTGAGATAGCTACAGGAGGAATGTCAGGAGGAATGTCTGGCAACACCCAAGCCCAAAGGTGCAGCTGCTCAGAGAAAGGAGACTACGGAAAATAACAACCTCAGAAAGGATAAAACAGGGTAGGAAGCTCATATGAAGCAGAGATCATATCCTCCAATATTTAAAAGATGGAAACTGGAACATGCATGGCCAAGAAACATTAGCCTGTCTGAAACATCAGTCAGATGGGAACAGTTTCAAATGAAGAAAAACTCCCAAAGCTAAGAGAGGCTGTAAAAGTTTGCTTTTGCCTGAGCCTGCTGGAAAGGGCAAGACTCTTGTCCTCTCTTTTTCATGAACTAATTGAGTACAAACTGCTTTTGCGCTTTGAAATCAGTTTGCACCAACTGAATTAATCTGAGGACAAAGGAAAAGTGACAGGCCAAAGAAACTGGGATATTTTAAAAGCAGTTGAATAAATGGGATGACAGAAGATTAATCAGGACTGTCCTTGTAAAATGGATACAGTTAGAGAATATGAGAGAGGGACCTGTAGGATTTTTTGCATCAGGTGGAGATATTTCTTCAACTGTAGCTTCAAACCCAGAAAAGGAAGTCTTTTCAAGACAGGAGCCAAGGCCAAGCCAGGAGAGACCCACCAGCCATTCTTCCTATAAGCAAGTGGAAGGGAAGACAGATTCCCGAGAAAGAACTGCACAGGATCCAAGTCGGACAAGTAGGACCTGGCTGAACAAACCCATTTAATCCCTTGGAAGACAGGTGCAGGGTCAAGAGATGGATATTGATTGGCAATGTTTGAAACTTGAACAGCTATGATCCAGGAGCTGTTTGTTGCTTGATTCCAAGAATCTAGTACCATGCAATTGTTTAGCTTTGTCTTGACTGCTTCTCACTGGCACCCCTAGAATAAGACCCAGCTCTACCCCACTCCCCTGCCCAGATAGTGACTCTAGTTGCATACCCATCATAAAGATCTGTCACACCTCACTGAATCTGAGCCTCAGGGCCTGCAACTGCTGACTGGTCTGAGAGGTCTGGTCCAGGTACAATTTGCAGAAATCAAAGGATGAACCCAGAGGACCTGCATCACCAGCATGAAGTTGCAAGTACTTGTCCTGTTGGGAGCTGGGCCTGGAAGCTGCCTACTAGCAAGAACAGAGTCCAGAGTTACCTCCCTATGTCCAGGAGACAGGTTCAGAATGGCCTTCACTCTGTGCCCAATTTCAATGACAATAATATTCAGCTCCGGCAGCAATCTAATTGGAAGTGCTGGTCAGAGTGTGAGACTTCATCTGGAGATAGTATAGTTCTGACTACATGAAGTGAAGGTAAGATTGTCCCTTAGGAGCAAACCCAGTTAAGTCTGGAAAGTTTAGTAAAGGAATTAGAAGCCATGTGGAAACTGGCCTGGTTCAGTCAATTGCAATGGACACATCCTTAGGGAGGAATTTGCCTCTCTAAGGCAAATTTGTCATGCAGGTTACATAGAAAACGGTCTCACTTTACTTTTTAGTTTGGGCTTATGCATACCTATACACAAATAGACCTATAAATGTCAGTTCCTTGTGTTTTTATTTGTAATTCACGCCTTTCCATTTCTACAGCAACATACAAATTTCACCTAAACCTCTTTCAAAATATGTATTTAAACATTTCAAATATATTTATTTAAATTTGTTAAATTAAAAATGCAGAAATTACAATTACAAATTACAATATTTGAAATAATCACACATTGAAATGTCTCTCCAAATTTGTCTTAACACAGTCTTTCCCTCCATATATATTTTAAATGCATATTTTGACAACATTACCTTCAAAGGACTGCAAAATCCAGTAGAAATGATCACTTCCAGACTTCGCAGATCAATCAGTTTTGTACAGATATGTAAAAAGATCACATTCCATACATCCCCACTTTTTTTTTTTTTTTTTTAAAAACCTATTCTTTCATTTTTTAAAAAGGACACATTGGCCATTTCCACACAGGGTTTTTAAAACGGTGCAGTCCGTCCTCCAAGGAGGAGGTCTGCACCTGGGAGCGGACTGGGTCGGACCTACTTGAACATAGATCCGCACCTCAGCCCACTCCACAATGACCCCAAGTGGTCGTCCAGCGTGCTTTTGAAAGACCGGAAAAATCAGGTCTTTCAAAAGCACAAAGTGCGCCACTGCGAGCCTGCTCCCTTATGCAGATTCGCAGGCTCACCCCAATCCAAGTCTGCGATCTGCCAGGGGCGGGCTTTAGCCTGGCAAGCTTCAGCGGTTGGTCGAGACCCTTGACCAACCAGAAGCCACCATTTGGGACACCGGAGCAGTGCGTATCAACGAGCACACACTGCTCCGGAGCGGCATGGACCGGACCAGGGAACCGAAAAGTACAGTAAGTAGTGGCACGGGGCGATTCCCTCGCACCATGTGGAAATCGCCATTAACTTGTACCAATGTTCCTAATACAGAATCTGGGACTAGAATCCCAGGTAATATTATTGTTTGCATGTAAACTCATCTGTAAGTCAGTTGGTTGATGAATATCCAAAAAATATATGAACTAGGGATGGGCCAACCAAATCCTTAAATCCTTGAATTCTCGAATCCTGGGCAAGGATTCGAGATTTGCAAATCCGAATCCCTGTGCCAAAATAGGCAAACAAAATCTTTTGAATCCACCAACCAAAAACGTGGGAGACCAGACACACAAGGGGAGATAGTAAGTAGGTGACTTTTTCCCTTGGAGTAATAATGGCCTTTCCTAACGATTTCAGAAATTACATCTGGGGTTGTAGTCTAAGATATTTAAATTGAATATTTAATATTTAAGTTCAGCACTTGACTGGAAGGTACAGGCTTGAAATTTCAAGGACAGCTGAAATATTCCTTTGCATGGCTCCATCTGCCAAAGTGTGCTGGTGTATCATCAGACTACAAACCCCAGGATGCCAGAAGGAGCTATGCAAAGAAAAGCCAGTTTTGACCTGGATTATCTCTGTACCAGAGTATGTGTCCCTGTTTACACAGGCAGGAAAATGTGGGATTAATCCACATTTTCCTGCCTGTGTAGAAAGAGTTTTTATGTCATTTTCAATCTGGGGAGATTCTGAGGCAAAACTATAATAATTGTCCTAGCCAGATTTCTTCAGAGGGAGGTTTGCCTTTGCCTAGACTTTTGCTAAGGCTGAGAGAGTGTGTCTTGCCCAATATTATCCCTCTTTCCCTTGCTTTTTAAACCCCCCTGTTTTTTAAAAAAAAAAGATTAGAAAGATTCAAGATTTGTGAGATTCATGGATTCCTAGAACCTTCCAGGGATTCAGATCCAGATTCAGATTCAGAAAATTCTGGATTCATCCCATTCCTAACATGAACTGATGGCCACTTGAATAGATCTTATGAAATCCTGACCAAACATCAGATTTCTAATATGAGGTACATCATCATCATCATCCTATCCCACCTTTATCTTTATAATGGGACCCTAGGCAGCAAACAGTATTAAACAATACAGCATTACCAGTCCAAACCTAGTCAATTTATAAATGTCTGACAACACAAAAATGTTTTGACCTTCTGTCAGAAGAAGAATGAGGATAGAGCTATCTTGGCCTCCTTAGGGAGGGAGTTCCAAAATATGGGAACAGCTACCACAAAGACCATTTCTCTTGTTGCCACAAAATAAAACTGAGAGGGAGAAGGACAGAGAGAAAGGCATCTCCAGAAGATTTTATAGCGTTACTGGAGTCATATAGAGAGATATAGTCCTTCAAAACATCTGGACCCATGTTGTATAGAGTTTTATAGGTTAAAAACAGCATTTTGAATTGTTCCAGGAAACAGACTGGCAACAAGTGGAGCTGTTATAACAAGGGAATTCTGTGCTCCTTGTAGCCAGCCTCAATTAACAGCTTGGCTGAAGCTCTTTGGGGTAACTGAAGAGTCTGAGCACTTTTCAAAGACAGCTCCACATAGAGTACATTACAGTAATACAAATGGGATGTAAACAAGTCATGTACCACTGTGACCAGATCCAATTTCTCCAAGAATAGGCACAGTTTATGCAGTAGTTTTAATTGTGCAAAGTACTCCACTGCTGAAACCTAGGCTTCCAGGCTTCCAGGCTTAGAGCTGAAACCAGGAGTATACCCCAAATTGTGTTTTCAGGTGGCGTGTATCCCCATATAACACAAGATTAATCTCTATTCCCGATCCGTTATTTTTTTTTCCCCCTGGACTGACCAGAATCACCACTATCTTGTCTGGATTAAGCATCAATTTGTTTGCCCTCATCTAGTCCATTACAGCTGCCATGCACTGGTTTAGGACAGGAACAGCTTCCTTGGAATTAAGTAGAAAGGAGTAATACTGCTGGGTATCCTCAGAGTACTGGTGACATCTGACCTCAAAACTCCAGACAACTTCAACCAGTGGCTTCATGTAGATGTTCAATAGCATAAGGGGAAGATTTTACCTTCAGTGACTCAATAAGAGCTACCCCTGAGAGCAGCCCTCAAAGAAATAATGGAGCCATTGTAGAACAGTACCTCCAAGCCCCATCTCAGCAAGTGACATAAAAAGATACCATGGTTGAAAGGCAGTGAGAGGTCCAACAGAACCAAGAACAAAACACCTTCCTTGTCCTATCCCTGCATAAGTCATCCCCCAAGGCGATCAAAGCTGTCTCTGCCCCATAACAAAGTCTGAAACTAGACTGAAATGTGTGTAGATAATCCACCTAAGCCAGAAACTCATAGAGTTAAGAAGGCACCACATGCTCTGGTACCTTGCCCAAAAATGGAAGGTTAGAGCCTGTAGTTATCTAGTATAGTAGGATCCAGGAAAGATTTTTTTTTCCCCAAAAGAGGTCTTAACACAGCTTCCTTCAGGTGCATTGGGATCCTGCATTGTTGTAAAGAGTCATTGATCACACTGATCCCACTCAGCAAATCTTTCTCTGGGCTCTTTAATTAGCCAGGAAAGGCAAGGATCTGGTACACATGTAGTGGCTCTCATTTCTCCAAGGATCCCATCCAAATCCTCAGACTGCACAAAATGAAAAATATCCATCAACATTGGACAAGCACATGCACCCTGAGATTCTGTTATTCAAATTATATCAATTCATTACAGTCTATCATTTGGAAGTAGTGATTGACTGATTGATTGATTGCATTTAATCCCTGCCTTTCTCCCAAATGGATTCCAGGGTGGCTACCAGCTCACATGGGATGAAGAGATGAATAAGTGGGTTAGCAACACTTAGTGTAAAGTATCTGAAGAGATACAATATTTGTACATTACAAGAAATGCATTACAGTGGTTGTCTGTCTATCTAACTATCTTGCCCTCATTTCACTTTGTTGGCTGTCAGTGGCAGGAAGAAATATGTGCTATAGGGCAAGGGGCTATGTCTCAACACAAGGCTGGCATTTCTAGTGTCATAAGAGAGATAAATAGAGTCCAGATATGCTTATTAACAAAAAATAAAATAGCATCTCAGATACATTTGGTTTACTTACATATTATACAGTAAATATCTTGTTTCGTCTTGAACTCTTGGTGATGGAGCAGCTGATAAGGCCAAGTAAGTAAATGTAAAAAAGATTATCTCCTTGTAAGTGTTACAGGAAGTGAGAATCAAAATGTAATCTATAATGGCTTTCATCTCTGGTGTTCATCTCTAACTATCAGCAAGGGAATAAAAGGAAAAGGGCTTTTAAAAAAGCCTTTTCTTTTCTGACCTGTGTCTAGCTGTAAACTACAACCTCTTAATTCATTATTTATGATTCCCTCCTTTCCCTCCTGCCACCTATCTACCTTCTATGTCTCCTCAACATTCCACATGGATCTGGGGTGGTCAACCTGCTACTCTGATACAGCAAGATCTCAAGAGAGAAGTTATTTTTTCACTTGCTAGTGGAGTTGAAATTTTACTATCTTTCTTTTATTTCTTTTTGTCCCTAATTCTCACAGGGTCAACAAGGGGAGTGGTCTCTGCCTGTATTGAAATTCCTCAATACTATCTTAGTTATAAACAACTCCAGCAGAATGTAGGCCTGCAACTCTAACACTGTCACCCTTTTTCTCCGTTATGATTTTTAATATTTCTGGCTGACGAAGAAGCCAGTGAAGCTTTGAAAGCTTGAATAATGTATTTTAAGCTTTGGAGTCAGCCCAATAAAAGTATTGCTCCTTGTGGATTTTGGATTTTGTTGAATTTCAATACAAGAGGTACTCATATCCATTTCTCTGCTAGGAGTCAGTTCTTGCAATACAATACAAGTAGAGAACTCTGAGGAATTCTTTGTAAGCTCCCTACAAATAAACAATCCAGACTTCTGACAAGACCTGCTTGCTCAGGACAGGCAATTGAAAGAGAGAGGAAAGGAGAAGGGGGAGATAGAGAATGAATGACAGAAATAAAGAGAGAAATGTTTCCCAGCCACTTTCACTACACTTCTGCAACAGATTCCTCCCATGGTGAAAGAATGGGTCCTCCTAAGAAAAGATGAAGATTTCCCCACCACTGGCTTCAGTAAGTAAGTAAGTAAGTAAATAAGAAAGATGTCTCATTTTGTGACTCAAAAAAAGTACTGTTAAAGTCAGAAATGTATCAATGACTACTGTGTAAAATATCACTCCTTCAAGCCCATTCTGGAATTTTTTTGTGCCCAGGCCAGGATTTGGGATGTCATCCAGTTCTGAAGAATGGTGATAAAAAATAGTACAGTATAAGAACATGCAGCAATATATATATTTCAGTGATAAGAGCTTCAATATTGACTGTGGATGGGAAATGTTAATTAATTAAGACCATTTCCACATGATGGCGCTATGCCGCTTCCGGGATAGGATGGGACTGATCAGCAAGTCATGCTTCCACATGACATTGTCACTGGCCTGCTGCCATACCATCCCCAAGCATCATGCTCATCCAGCAAAATGAAAAAAAAACAAAACTGTTTTGTGACTGTGATTGCAGTGTTCCTGTCACTCCTGGCAGTGCGGAAGCCATGGAAGTGCAATGGCGACACTTAGAATAATAGAATCATAGAGTTGGAAGAGACCCCAGGGGCCATTGAGTCCAATCCTCTGCTATGCAGGAACACCCATCAAAGCATACCCAACAGATGGCCATCCAGTCTCTGCTTAAAAACCTCCAAAGAAGGAGACTTCACACTCTGAGGCAACATATTCCACTGCCAGACAGCTCTGACCATCAGGAAGCTATTCCTGAGGTTTAAGTGGAATCTCCTTTCCTTCAGCTTGAATCCATTGCTCCTTGTCCTAGTCTCTGGAGCAGCAGAAAACAAGCCCGCTCCCTCCTTGACATGACGTCCCTTCAAATACTTAAACATGACTATCATGTCCCCGCTTAACCTTCTCTTCTACAGACTAAACATACCCAGCTCCCTAAGCCATTCCTCATAGGACATGGCTTCTAGACCCTTCACCATTTTGGTCTCCCTCCTCTGGACACGTTCCAGCTTGTCAATATCCTTCTTGAATTAAGGTACTCAGAACTGGACACAGTATTCCAAATGAGGCCTAACCAATGCAGAATAGAGTGGTACCATTACCTCCCTTGATCTAGACACCATATTCCTATTGATACAACCAAGAATTGTGTTGGCTTTCTTGGCTGCCTCATCACACTGCTGACTCATGTACAGCTTATGATCTACCAAGACTCCTAGATCCCTTTCACACTGCTATCCAGCCACACGTGCCCCATCCTATATTTGTGGATTCCATTTTTTTCTGATCTTGTCCTCTGGGATATTAGCAACCCCTCCCAATTTGGTGTCATCTGCAAATTTGATCAGCATGCCCTCCACTCCTTCATCCAAGTCACTGATGAAGATGTTGAATAGCACTGGGACCAAGACAGAACCCTGTGGCACTCCAGTAGTCACTTCTCTCCAGGATGAAAAGCAGCCATTGGTGAGCACCCTTTGGGTTCATTTGGTCAACCAATTACCAATCCACCTAACAGCAACCCTGTCCAGCCTGCATTTTATTAGCTTCTTTGCAAGAATGTCATGGGGAACTTTGTCAAAGGCCTCACTGAAGTCAAGATATGCCACATCTACAGCATTTCCTTCATCTATCAAGCTTGTAACCCTATCATAAAAGGAGATAAGATTAGTCTGGCATGACTTATTTCTGAGAAATCCATGTTGACTTTTAGTGATTACAGCATTGCTTTCTAAGTAATTACAAACTGACTGTTTAATGATCTGCTCTGGGATCTTTCCCAGTATTGATGTCAGGCTGACAGGGTGATAATTATTTGGATCCTGTTTTTTTCCCATTCTTGAAGATGGGAATGACATTTTCCCTCCTCCAGTCTGCTGGGATTTCTCCTGTTCTCCAAAAGTTCTCAAACATTATTGCAAGTGGTTCAGAAATGTCTTCTGCCAGTTCTTTTAATATCCTTGGATGTAATTCATCTGGCCCTGGAGACTTGAATTCATCTAGTTTAGCCAAATATTCCTGTACTACTTCTCTACTTATTCTATGCTGCATTTCCCCCCCTTCCTCACCTGCTCCGCATCCCCCAGGTTGAGTACTTTAATCCTTTTGGGAGAAAACTGAGGCAAAGAAGGTGTTGAGTAGTTCTGCCTTCTCTCCTCTCTCTGCTATTAACTGTCCATCTTCTCCACGCAGCAACACTATCATTTCCTTGTTTTTCCCTTTGCTGTGGACATATCTAAAAAAGCCCTTTTTATTGTTTTTAATGTCTCTGGCAAGCCTGGGTTGATCCTGCGCTTTAGCTTTTCTGACCTTTTCCCTACATATCCTGGCTATTTGCTTGAATTCTTCTTCCTTCTGTAGCACAGCAATGGAAAGTGTCTGGCTGTGCTACAGAAGCAAGAGGTGCCATTGTGCTCCCTTCCTTATGGAGCAAACAGATGTAGAGGGGAGTGTTGCTGACATGCTCCTTTCCAGACCCTGGATTGCAGGACACGGAAGAGTGTAATCATGCAGAAATGGCCTAAGTGTAATAAGAAAGAATCCTCATCCTGGTTTCTATTGGCATACGAAGATGAGAACTTTGGTTGAGGGAGATGAATGACTTTTTTTTTCTTTTTACCTTATTGTTACACAACAATATTTCATTATCTTACAGGACAATATGTGTCTGTGATATCAAGTTGTTAATTTTGAGATATAAGTTTGAAATTATGTTTTTTTAAAAAATGCATGTGCACTGCGTACACTGATTGAATACACAGAGGAGAGACTTAGCTTCATAATCATTTCCTTCAGTGTGTTTGTCTTTCATTATTAGGCTCCAAACCTTTGCAATCTTGCACTGACATACATTTCAGCTTGTTTCTGCTCTTATTTCAAGGACAACAAATACAATAATTTTAATGAACAGAGATATTGATTGAAGAATTAGTGATCTAGTCAAGAGATAGAGGAGGTAAGAGAGTTGTCAGAAAAAGATTAATGTGTTCATTTAATTTAATAAACTACAAATTCTGATTTTATTGTATTTATGCAAAAGATGAGTAAACTCAGTTCTTAAATACAAATGCCAATTACCTTTAAATTAACAGCCTGCTGAAACCTTCCCAGAATGAAGCTGGAAAATGTCACCCATAATCGTGTTCTCCTTAATTATTCCTGTTTTGAGCATAGGGAAGAAGTAAACAGCTGCGTGTTTTTTTTTAGAAATCCTATTTCTCATCCACTCCATCAAAATATCCCCCTCACTTCTCCCCTCCTTGATACTCTTAGCTCTTTAGCAGCTCTTTTCTCTACTCTGTTTATTCCCATTTAGTTCCTAGCAAAACTCTGAGAGTTAAGAGCTTCAAATTCAATTTCCAGGGACAAATGAGAAACTTATGAGCAATATACAGTGCAGGATGCAGAAATTTATCTGGATGCAAAGAGGATTGCTCCCTTACAAACTGCTCTTACTTATTTGTTGGTTTAAAATCTTAGAATCAATCAAACTCTTGTAATCTTATAATGAACTAATGCATGTGGGCTGGGTTTTGTGTTCTAAATGTTGCAATTCTGCAGCCCTAAAGGACTAACAAAAAAGAAAAAGTCAGTTTGCAAAAGTCTTGGGTTTGAGTAGAGAGCCAGCTGAGAAATGTAAAATTTGTAAGCTCTTTCACATTCTCTCTTATTTAATTAATAGCTTAATTAATAACTCAATTATGAATTAATGCTAAAATGCCAACTAAAGTCAAACAAATTTAAATAAAATTTAATTAAGTTCTTTCTTTACATTAGAAAAAGTCCCAACTTAATTGATAATTTAATGAGCTTTATCTAGTTTGCCAAGAGAACGTGATGAGCAGGCCTGCACAGTACAATCAGAGATCATGTGTCTACTTGCCTGAGGAATGTGCTGGAATTTTCAGAAACTAATTCTTCCTTGGATAATCTCATCATCCTGTTGTATGTAAGAAAAACTTTTTAAAAAATATTGGTAGAGGTATAAATTAAACTATTGTTTTGTTTTCCAAAAATGTTAAAAGAAGTTGTCACTGATCCATGTGTACAAACATATCCCTGTCACAAACATGAACAAATGCATGATTTAACTCAACAGAACTTGTGAACAAATAACTGTGAGAAGGGCTACAGTTTCCAATATGTGAATCTCAGATTGTACTGCTGAACCACTTACTCAGTTATGGAAACACATTGAAAGATTTTTTTCCCTCCTGCACAAGATTGACATGGCGAGCACACACACACACAACCTGCACTAGATATCTCCGTGCAAAACTATTCTTGGTCTTCTTTCTGAGGCCTTTTACACACTTTGTTTTTAGAATGGTGCAGAGCGTCCTCCAGTGAGGATGTTTGCACTTGGGAGAGGACTGGGTCCGGACTACTTTGTGTAGTTCTGGACTTCAGCCCACTCCAGAATGACCAAAAGTGGTTGTTCTCCATACTATTGAAAGACCACTTAAAACAAGTCTTTCAACAGCACGGAGCGCCACTCCATGGCCACGCTCCGGTGCAGATTTGCAGGCTGGCACCAGTGTGAGCCTGCAGATCTTCCAGGGGCGGGCTTTAGGCTGGCAAGCTTCACCAGTCGGTGGAGAGCCTCCACCAACCGGAAGCCTCTATCTTCTTCCCCAGAGCAGTGTGTAGCACGGCCACGCACTGCTCCGGACCAGCCTGGATCTGCTGAGGGAGCACTCCAGTCCGGTAAGTACCAGAACGGGGCGATTTCTTGGCCAAGTGTGAAAAAGCCCTGAGATTGGTGGGGGAGATATTTTTATAACTCACTGGTACCAAACAAGCTTTGCTTGTTTGAGCTTAACTTTGTGCAAGGGTGCTACCGAGACATTATTAAAAGTAGTCAGTGACTGAATCCAATTTGGGGAAGTATGAATGGGCTAAATAGATGAACATGCTCTTAAGGAGGTTCTAACAAGAGGAAGAAGAAGAGGAAGAAGGGGGGGAGGTAGAGGAAATAAAAGAAGAAGAAGCACCAGAAGTGGGAAGATAACGGATTGTGAATCAGATAGAATGTATATCTAACACATCTCTTGTGCTTGTTCATCACAATGTAGCACTCCTATTGAAAAGAGAAGTACTTTTCCTACCTGGAGAACATCGAAGTGCTGCTACATTACAGTATGGTCTAGACAGTGCTTAAAATTTCTTATGCTGCAGCCTTCCAGTATAATATTTTTAGATAATATTTCGTCCAGCAGCATTGTTCATGTAATTCATTTAGCCTTTTAAAACTGTATGGAAATCCTGTTCTTGTTTGTCTTCCTTTCCTTTCCTTTCCTTTCCTTTCCTTTCCTTTCCTTTCCTTTCCTTTCCTTTCCTTTCCTTTCCTTTCCTTTCCTTTCCTTTCCTTCCCTTTCCTTCCCTTTCCTTTCCTTCCTTCCTTCCTTCCTTCTTTCCTTCCTTCCTTCCTTTTGCCACCTGGCGATGACTCTAACCCCAAATTCTTTAAAATTGTAATCCTTTGAAAAATTGTTGAGAAAACAAAATACAAGGCTAATTAAGTGCAAAGTAGACAGGCAACTTAGTGTCCTCCAGATATTTTAAACTACAGCTCCATGAGTCTCAGTCAGCATGGGCGGTGGTGAAGAATTATTTGGATATCTGATGGCAGAAGAGTGTCTGCCTTTCATGTAAATATATACAAATAAAATAAAATATGTACATTATTGTCTACCTGTCTATGTATATACCATAATATGTACATGTATTTGTGTCATTAATGACTCTGTGGGGGGAGGGGTAAAGATTTGATGAGCTCCATGTTACAGACCAATGTGATTTGTGACAGGTACCTGGTGTCAGATCATAGCACAAAACAGGATAGGACAAGAGGCTATTTAAGCCTAATTGCTCTCTTTGTTGTCCCCAGCATAACCCACCCCCCTGTTCTCAATGCAGTATGAGATTTGTCTGGTCACTTCAGGCCTGACTAGAACTTTTTTTCTCCCTTTACCTGAGGATATTTTGCCTGTTCTGTACTGTATCTGTTGGACTTTGGGCTGTGACTTTAAACAGGTTGTACTCAAGCAGATTGTGGGAAGGGGGGAGAGAATATAAGACTTTGGTGACCATATTTTGGCACCCTTTTAATGTAGAGTAGGATTCTGGAACTCCCTCTTTAGGGTCCTGCATCTCAGAGGGTGGAGAAGGAGTCTATCCTTGAAACCAACCTGGTACTCTGGCTCTTACTTATAGGGCCCTGCAGCTTGGGAGGCAGTTCCTTGGGTTTTCCTCCAATTATGCTTGGCCAGGGAGCAACCAAAGAATTTTGGATTGCCTTCAGGACTGAGGTGTTTCACCCATGGTAAGGCTGAGGAGAAAGTCATGGATGACACCTGGCTTCAGCTGAACCGATATCCGCTTACTCCTCTCCCAGACCAACACACTTTAAATAGGTTAGGTCAAATAAAGTAGCCATTATTTAACCTTGTTTCCTTGTTTGGTCTTGTTATATCATGGTTGATCATCAAACACTTTCATTCTTCTGTTGTGGTACCAAGACTACAGAGTGGAAATTGTAAGATGAGACAATAAGCATTCTTATGCTATTGTCCCCTTCTCTATATTGTCCTTTACCCTCTTTTGCAGTGCCAGGTTTTCCTTTTTCTACCACCTTTGATCAGGTCAATGCTAATGTTATTCTAATCTTTCTCTCTCTCTCTCTCTCTCTCTCTCTCTCTCTCTCTCGCTCTCGCTCTCGCTCTCGCTCTCTCTCTGTTTACTTAATCTAAATACTTCTCATTGTACATTTCTTGGCAAATTATCATTGATTATGCTGATGTATAACATGCACAATGATGTGTTAACAAGTTTCTGGATGGTGTCACAGTCAGTTATCATAGCAGAAATGAGGTACAAAACACACACAGGAAATGTTAAACAATGCTAATGAATGAATAGCCATTATCATGTACTGCTCTACATTATTACCTCTGTAGCTTAACATTTGGCAGCATGCACAGACACAGACAGTCATAAAATCAAATTGACTGGAAGATCCCAGGAGTTGCAATATGAACACGCAACTTCCAGGCTTTCAGTATATGTGGCTTTGGTTCTATAACTGCATGTGTCTCTGTATGATTATGCCACAAAGATGATAATGATAAAGGCTGTTCATTAGTTAGTATCATTATATACTTTCATGTTGTGCACCATTGCAGGAGATCAGTCTTTCCCTCCTTTAGCAGACTGGTGCATTTTCATGCTTGCTGAGGAACATGGTTTCTAGATCTGACTGAAAACCCAGAGAACTGTTGTGCTTCCTTGGGTCATCCTGATGGAAGATGAACGTCAGGGTGAGCAGTGCTGGAAGAAGAGAAAGTTTATATTTTGTATGTGTGGTGGATTTAAATCATGGACCTCCCTTTTCCCCAGTTGGCACCAAGGCACATTGGCTATGTTTGAAAGTGTTTGTAACTGTGATGTGTTTATATAATGCTGGCACACCAAAAGGCCAGGAGAGGACTCCTAGAAAGGCATCAACACATGCATGCTTTGGACTATTTGGAGCAAGATGGGAAGTGTTCTTGTTTCATCAGCACAGGGCTGGGAAATGAATTCCCTGTGGGCTGGTAATGAACTTGGTATAAGCCCCAGAAGCAGCATAGGACTTGGCAAAATTCCCAGTGTGTTAAATATACTATAGATAAGGCTGAAAAGAATGAAACCCACTGGTGCTGTTATCTTGATGCTTGACCATCTGTCAGACATGACCCTCCCCCAGCTCTGGAATTACATATTACAGCCAGCCCTCCATACTTTTGGGTTTAGCTTTCATGGATCTGATCATTTGCAAGTTTCTCCAACCACTCCCCACCTCCACCTTAGACATCTCTTTTCCAGCATAATCTTCCCTCTTGGTGGCTCCAATCAGACTGCACAGCCCTTTAAAAACCTGCCACTGGCCCTCTTCCTCCACCAACCATTACCTGGCCAGTTAAGGACAGGTCTTAGTCCAATTTCTCAGCACCACAGTCCTCTCCCAATGTGCTATACACACCCAAGGAAGGAGATGAGCAAGAGAGAAAGTACACGGCGACAATGTCAACCCACCCTCTTTCTTTCTCCTTTCCCTGGATGGCCATTCTCCCCACCATGTCTCAGCCCCTTTCCCACAGATACACATCCACATTTTGATATTTGCATTTTCCCCACTTTTGTGGGGGTCCTGTTCCCCTAGCTTAGCAATGTGGAGGGCCAACTGCATTTACCTAGTAAAGTTTTTAGCAGAGTTGTCTATTCACCATTTTTCCCAGTCAGATGGTCCCAAAGCAACTCTATCTCTTGTCTCAATCCTGTGACACCACAAGGATCCATGCCCAGGTCTGAGATTTTGTCTTCTGAACTTTCAGGAAATGATTTGCTGATGTCCCACTAACCCTAAGCTATACATAGATGAGGAGAAACTTCATCTTCATAAATGAACAGAAGACAGAAAATCTATCTAAGTAATGATCTGGGGAGGATAAAGTTTTATTTTGTGGAATTTCTGGGGAAGATTTCAATTTGAGAAAATAAATTATCTGATGAGTGAATCTTAAAGATAAGGATGCATAGTAGATAATATTTCAGAAAATTGATTTTTTTTTTCTGGGTAGGCTATTAATTTTGGGGAGTAAGTCAGTTGAAGTGAACGTAAATGGTAGTAGAAGAAAAGATGGTAGAGTGAGTAGAGAAGGCAGAGAGGGAGAAAAATAGAAAAGGGGTCCCCGTCCACTGCAGTCACTGGTCCCACACAGCTGGCACAGGACAATGAATGGAGTATAGCCCACAACACCAAACTCATGTCCTGCTCTTGCTTTAAATAAAATCTTTGTAACCCCTACACATTAATAGGTTTATCCTAGTGGGTGAAATTCATAAAAGAAGGGTCTGTTCTTGTGAATTTTGGTTGACCAAGAGAAGAAAGGGAACGGAGCTGCTGCTCCCCAAGAAGCATAGGTTTAGGTTTCTATTGAACTGAAGACATCTCAGAATGTCTTCAGAATGTACAGAAGGAATGAGAGGATTCTTTTAAAAAAATATTTGATATTTGTGGTGGCATTATGTGCTATCTTTATATTTTATTTCAGGGTTTTAGGATTTTACCTTTTTAAATGGTCAAGGTCATGATGCTGATGATTCCAGAAAAATGGAAAGCACTAAAACTCATGAATTGACATGAAGATCAAAGAGACACTGTGAGACATGTTTCCAAGTAACTTGTGCAATTGTTTGTTGCTGCATTGAATAGAGAGAACTGTGACTTAAATCCAGTTGCTAGTTTCAGCTACAGCAGATGCATTAAACCACTGAGATTCATGTAAGTGATGTGTACCATTCAACAATTGACTTAATGGATCTATTCCAGCCCCTGGATTTAGACCTATGACTCTCTATGTATTATTCAGTGATGCATTATGTTTGTATTGTTATTATTGTGTATTTTAAACCTCTTTATGAAGCTTTTAATTGCATATTGTTGTTGTTGTGTGCTTTCAAGTTGTTTCTGATGTATGAGAACACTAAAGTGAATCTATCGAAGGGGAGGTTCTTGGCAAGATTCATTCAGAGGTAGTTTGCCTTTGCCTTCCTCTGAGGCTGAGAGAGTGTGACATGTACAAAGTCACTTAGTGGTTTCTGTGGCTGAGTGTGGATTCAAACCCTGGTCTCAGGGTCATAGTCTAATACTCAAATCACTGCAACACATTGGGTAATTAATTGTTTATACAATATTGATTTTTTTTTAAAAAAAATAGCACTCAAGAGAGAAGTATAGAATACAAGAAAGAGGTACTACTGCACAAATCTAGAAAATGGTTTTTGAAAATCTGCAATAAAATCTGGGAAGGAAGAAGTAGTATTGGACAAAGCTAACAATACTAGGTTAGAGTAACCAGGCACATTTATCAGGTATGAAATCTCATCCAGGGATGTAAAGGTAACTTTTAAACTTAAGCTGACTTGGCAAGAGATTCTTCATAAATGTCATTGCTGTTCTAACATACAACTATTCTAATAATTACTACTGGTGCTTATAGATTTGTTTTTGAAGGACCTGTTTAATGATTCATATTATATTCCCTTTCATTTTTATTGTTGTTTATTGATTTGGAATTTTTTTTTAAGAAATGCTTTTACACATTTATTGACTCAAAAGTGAGGTGTTTTGTTCTGTTTTGTATTTAGATCATGTAGCTACTCTGTGACTTTTTTTTTAAAGTCCAATTCTGTGTTGCCTTGGGTGCCTATGTGAATAAAAGTGCAATGAATGAATTTTGGAAGGAAACAAAGGCAAGCAGAACAAAACAATTACAAGGAGTTGGTGGTAAGGAGTTTCCACAACAGCTGGTGAATGGCTCCGTTGGTAACCACCACCATTTGGAAGTGGAAGAAGAGCAATGCCTCTTCATGTAGATAATTACAGCAGTTAATATAAATAAAAGCAAAAGCACCAGTTGCTACAAGTTACCATGCTCATTTTCAGTACTAAAATTACCAGTAGGAGCAACTGCCACTCATTAGTGCAAGTAAGACACTGCAGCATGTCCTTTATTGATTTGAAGCCAGAAAATCATTTTTTTTTCCAGCAGATCTGTTTCCTATTCATTGTTATTATGTATTGCCACCAAATACTAATTATGTGCTATTTGAGCATATTAAAATAGGTTGCAGAAGAAACAAGTCAGAAGAATTTTATTACTTGGAAAAAAATCTTCTCTGTTTTATATGCTATTGTTACATGGAATGGTAATTGTAATACAGTAATTCAAATATTCAAATGTTCTCTTTTCAATCAAACATTTTTATATTCTTTAAAGTTCACATATTCGTGGAAGTACATGTAGAACTAGGATGTAATGAGTTCCAATCAACACAGCTGGATCTAACTAGTTACCTTCTTGGGGTGAGAAAAATGTAATAAAGTTACATTCAAGAGTAACATAATGAACAAGAGGGAAGTTCCTTAACCAGCGTAGTGATTAGTGATTTATGGTTATTTTCCAAAGTTGATTTTAAAGGTATTTTGGGATGCATTTTGACAAGAATTTTTCAAGTGTGATGCCATTCAATCAATCCTATGTTTCTCTTTCACAAAAAAAGTGATAGAAAATTATTGTAGTGCAATAAATAATGCAATAGGTTACTTTTCCAGCACTGCAATGAGTAATGGCACTGGGTTATATTCCAAACATTGTATGAGCAATGAGAATAAATAACTTTTCTCAAGCAACTTGCCAGCTCTTAGTAATTGAACACTTCATGTGGGCTAATAACCAAGACTGAATTAAGCCCATGTAAAATGACATTTATTGTATATCACATAGCAACTTCAGAGAGAGAGAGGTCAAGGGGAAGAAAAAACAGTAAAATAGAATAGATATAATGCAGTTTGGCTTTTGTCTTCTTCAGATGCACTGATAGGAATTAAAGTATGTTGTAAATAAACTGGCAGTTATAGAACAGAGAGGACTAAATACTCCAAAGTGTAGCATTTGCAATGGATAAACGATGCAGGTGTTTCCTTCCACAATGAGGTTGTGTCAAAACTTGTCTGAAATATTGACTGATGCTTAACCACCTCCCCTCCTTCTTATCCATTTATTGTTGTTATATGCCTTCAAGTTGTTTCCAACTTATGGCAACCTTAAGGTGAACTTATCATGGGGTTTTCTGGGACTCAGAATGTGTCAGTGGGTTTCCATGGCCAAGTGCAAATTAAACCCTGATTTCTGGGTCATATTCCAATGCTCAGACCACTACACCTCACTGGGTCTCATTTATTTGTTACATTTATATTCCACTTTTCCTACAATGAGCTTGTCAGGATGCAGAGCTCCTGCCATATGTTGGTCTGCAGGATGTATATTGAAATAGAGGCCCTTTTCGCACCTTACCTTCGTTGCAGCAGTGGGGGGCGGTGCTCGCACGAGCAGCCATTTGCTCAAGCCACTCACGGCAGCCCTTCTGCCTCCCACAGCTGTTTGCTGGTTGCGTGAGCATCGCGCGATGCCCCGCCCCTTCCTACTGCAGCGCAACCTGGGAATTGCAGGCTAGCGCTGAGGCAGGAAGCGCAACCGGGCCGCTTGTCCAATGCACCGCAGGGCAGATAAGTGTGCGAGGGCCCCGGGAGCCTTGCGCAACTGTGCAGCATTTTCGGCTTGAAGCCGAAAATAAAAAATGTGTGCTCAGTTCGCGTTAGGCTCATGAGCGTTGTGTAAATGAGAGTGCGTTGTACGGACTGGCTCTCCCATTTACGCAATGCTTAAGGGGCCCTCTCGCAAAAGAAATTGCATGCAAAAAGGGCCAGCGTGTTGTAGGCAATGTATATGCAAAGTAGATCTCAATAGTGTTAAGCTAATAGGCTACAAAGTTTCCAATGTTAATTGAAGGTTGCAACTATGTATCTATTTGGAGCTGGCCTGTATTATTACAAAGGCCCTTTCCACACGGGGGGGGCATGAAATGCGGGGAAACGGGGTGGCACATGCGGAAACGGAGCTTACCTCAATGCGGGTAGCTCCGTCGCTGCGGGGAGCAGCACGCGTTCGCCACTCTACATGGCAGCGGCGTCCAGTGGCGCCTGGCGGTACCCAAAATGGCGGCTGGCAGCTTCCAGCAGCTCTCCGCCAATTGGAGAAGTGTGCCAGCCAGAAGCCCGCCCCCGGGCAGCTCTGCAGGGACACGCTTGCACACCCCTGCAATTCCACAAGGGGCGCTGTGACGGGCTAGCGCTTGTGTGTTTCATAAAGACCACATGAAATGTGGTCTTTATAAAACATGCAGCGCCACCCCCGTGGCCGTGTAAGGGCGGTTTGAGGTGTGGAACCTCCACATTTCTAACCACCCTAGCGCACTCCATGGTGTGGACGACCTCCAGGTGAGGTCGTCCTACTTCGTGTTACCCCGTGTTTCCCCCCGTGTGGAAAGGGCCAAAGTGTCAATTGGTTAATTGCTTTACTTCCAGTTGCTATAATGTATCTGATGATGGGGAGAAGACCAGAGCAGGAGAAAACGAAAGTGTCAAGTAAGATATTTTGCAAATTCTAAGTATCTAAGATAAGCAGTAGGAGATATGTTCTTGTCCCAAGGATGAAGAGGAGGAAACAAATGCAGGGCTGGGAATAATGTGGGTTCGTATCAGATTTATGATCCTTCCAATCACAGCTTTGCACACTTAAAGTTTGTATTTGTGTGCATAAAAACTGGGAGCTTCATATATGTTTTAGTCTTTGGTGTTTGGAAGAAGTATGTTGTGTTGGGAGCTTTGCTACAAAGAAAAACTACTGTCTATTGGCAGAGTGAAGTTTGTGGATTGCACGTTATCTGGTGTATGAGAGGAGTCAAGGCACATTAAAACTCATCACCACATTAATGTCAAAATAATTGCATGGTATTCATGTTTTAATAAGTGCTAGAACATGAATCTCCCAATTCCAAGCCCAAAATTCTAACTAACCCATTAAAATTTTGATTCATTTGATATATATATTTGCATACAAATATGAATAAAACAAGTGAACAGATGAGAACCAGCCTGTGTGTGCATGTTTGTATTTTTACTGTATGGAAAGTATGGGAAAATTTGCAGATTTGAAAAAATGTGTCAAGGAAAACTTACACTGGGATTGTTTTGTGAAACTGAGAAAGCAATCTGAGGTAATGTGAAGCTCAGACTAATCTAAACACATTGATTAAATGTTAAACAGTGAATTCACTTACTTCTACTAAAAGCACTTCTCCCTGTTCATGTTCTCCTCACCAGTTCTATTAAGAGGTGTTTCCTTTAGGGAAGCTGGAAAGTAACACAAAATGAAACACTTTTTCACAGTGCTCTTTTGCTTTCCTATAAAGGTTGGTCACCACTGTTCTTTTTTGAGAAACTTTTGTGTCAGTAATAGGTGATGCAGAAATCTCTCTTAGACAGCTCAACAAGAGTATTGATTTACTCCTCAGTTAAAAAGTAAAATGAGACAATGGTCAAGAAAGGAAATAATATTCAAGGGTAGAAAGGATTTGTAGTAAAAAATAAGTATTTACCTTTAATAGTAATGCACGAAGCATGCTAAAACCAAACCAAACCAAACAAACAGCATCCCCATTTTCCTGCATTTGGTATCTATTCCCATTCTCCACTGATTTCCTTTCTTCTGTGTACTGAAGTAAAATGCAAAAGTTACTTTGAATGGTATCAAAAATAAATCAGTAGTGTTAATAGTTTTTTCCCCTCCATATAACTAAAAAATATTTCAATTGCAAATTTATCTATTCATTAGTAAGCTGAAGTTACAGAGGATTAGTAATTTCTTTTCTGTGTATGAGATTGAATAACTTTTGGATGCAAGATTGCACTCGGAAAGTTTGCACAAAGAATTGCTCTCCTCTGCTCAACCAAAAAGTTCATTATCATCAGAAAAGGAGGATTTTTGAGTTTCCATGTTATAAAGAGAAGGGACTTCTCATTATGGACATCATCCTTTAAGAACATCATGCTTGCAAAAGTTCACAATGCCCATTCCCTTACAACATTACATAGACTGAATTAGACATTTCTTTTGCATTTTGAGGTATTTTTAACCCGTTCACAGATGAGCCATGAATACAGCATTGGCTTTCTCTGGTGGCCGTCAGCTTTCATTCCACCTCCTGTGCTGTGTTCTCTCTCTCTGCCAAACCCTCTGAAGCAGATTTTTGCAAGGCAAAGAGGGTTGTAGAAAGAAGGGTGAATCAGCAAAAATCACTCAGTTCTATAAGAAGAAGCAACCAGTGTACCAATTTTTATTCACTATATCTCATAAGCCAAACTTTTAGGTTTAAATATATCATGTCTTCTTTTCTTTTTAGTTAATTATCCCTTTTAAAAAAATATATGGGGAGGCAAGGGAGACAGGTTGTTAGTGTCCAATGTTGTTTTGGTTCTGATCTTAACATTGCAGTTCTTCTAATCTCTCCTTGTTGACTTCACAGCTGGGAAGCTGCTCTACTCCATTTCACACTCCAAGGAAAAATGGTAGGGAGGGGCCATGGCATGGGGAGGTGGCATTCTTTAAGGGAGTTTCAACCCAATCCAGAGCACTTTTCTGCCAAGTTCTGTTGTAAGCTTCTGTCTGGGAAGGAAGACATAGTGTAGATAATACAGTGGATACTTGGATGGGTTGGCACTTACCAGTACTCACTTGGTGTCCTTTCAAGCATCACTGTGGCTGCTTCATTAGTTATCAGGACAGGTTGGAGAGGGAAGAATCAGTTTCCAGAGAGTGGAGAGTCTGGCATGAACCTTTTTTTCTCCTGAGCACTGTGAGTATAGTGTTTAGTCATTTTGGCCCCAGAAATGGGTAAAAAGCCAACAAAAGCATTAATAGTTGTGTAGCAACCTTTCAATTTTGCAATCATGTATGTGGTGGAGAATTTGTTGTTTTTTGCCTTCAGGTAGGGTCTGATTTATGGTTACCATAAGGCAAAGCTATCATGGGGTTTTCTGGGATTGAGAGGCTTGATGTGCTCAAGGTCACCCAGTAGGTTTCCATGGTTGTGCACGGACTCAAACTCTGTTCTCTGGGGTTGTAATCCAACATGCAAACCATTACATACCCGAGCCTTCTTTTTCTTTCTCCAGGGCTTTCAGCTATTCTATGGTATTTAATAGTGGAAGGGCAGGAAAGTAGCTTCTTGCTGAGATTGATCTCACTTGAAAGGGCTGGCAGGATAAGAAAAAGTTGAGAGTACTAGGAGATGTATGGGAATTATCCATTTCCATTTGCAATCAGGTGATTAACGTTCCATTCCACCCTCTCCCCATGAGCTGCTGAAATGGTATGTATGGAGCTTATAAGAACGATGACGATGACAGTGATGATAATGATAAAAATTACAAATGTAGAAATATAGGGACTTATCTATACTTGTACTCTTGAGCTTGGCTTTTACTCATGAAAGGAGAGATGTTTTTCCAATTGCCAATCTTGGAAAATAGTTGGAGTTTTTGGCTGTAACCTGGGGACCAGATTGGGGCCTGATCAGGAATGGCTAAGAAAAAACTGAAGCTGCTTGTTGCTAACTGCCCAGCACCCAATAATGTCCTCACTGGTGTTTGATGAAGGTTATTAAAAAGGCTAGATGTGCTGGGAAAGCAGAGGTCCCCATACTAAAGGCCTTGGGGAGAAAGATTGGAAAGGTGAAATTTGTGGGACTTCTGGTTGCATGGTGCGCATGAGCGGTAGCACAAACTGAAGCTCCGCGACTCCGTGCTATCACCAGCTGGAATCCAGCCATTTTTTTCCCCATCAGACAAGCTGCTAGACACCCCCTGGTAAACGGGGTGCGGAAGACACTTGAAGGGGGTCCTGAAACTGGTGTCGAACTCTTTCTGGTAAGAAAGAGCAGGAGGCGTCAGGGGGCCCGAAGGGCTACGATGGATCCAGCAGGGACGCTGCATAGGCAGCACAAGCGCTGACGACAACTTTTAAAGAAGACACAGTTTGAGACAATAAGCAACCTGATCTAGTTTTTCTTATTCCGTTGGAACTGCAACAATTTTGGACTAGCAATGGTGTTTTTTATCCCATCAGACAAGTGGCTGTGAAAGATGTCTTCGTTTTAGAGGTGTTCCAGAGACGTCAGCTGAGAATTTGTATGAGAAAATTGTACCGGCCTTGGCAGAATTCATTGATACTGAAGAGGATAAGATGGAAACATATATTGACAGAATGTTCAGAGTTTCCTCCAGAGTAGCGAAAGAGAGGAAATTACCAAAAGACATTATCATAACTTTTACGTGGACAGTGATAAGAGACAAAATATTACAACGAAGCCACGATGGATTATTGGAGATTGAAGATAAGGATGTCAGAATCTTTAAAGATATACCTTACCAAATTTTAAAGAAGAGACAAGAGTACAAACCGTTGGCAAACCTTCTGGTAAAGTGCCAGATTAGTTACCGATGGGAAAAAATTGAAGGTATGTCTTTTACATATAAACAGCAGAGAAACAGGATCAATTCAATACATAAAGCAAAAGAAATGATGGACAGATTGAAGAAAGACTTACAAAAAGCTATCCCCGAGAAAGATCAGGAACAGGAATCTCCAGAGGAGGAAAGAGAACAACTTCCAGAAGAAGAAGATGATGGAGAAGAAGAGGTAAAAATAGAAGCAGCACAAAGAGTTTTGGAACAAGAAGAAGGGGAGTTAGAAGGAGATATATTGAAGGACTAAGTCTAATTTCAGAAATAAGATATTAATATAATTTGCTAAAATGGATTTGAAGATATATTCTCGGAACATTAAGGGGTTTAACTCAGAATACAAAAGAAGACAATTTTTTCATCATTTGGAGAAACAGATTTTGGATATAATATGTCTGCAAGAAGTTTGAATTAGAGCTCAAGATTTGAGATATGTTCGAAACCTGAAATTAGGTAGTTGTTTCTCAGCTATGATTGACAAAAAGAAAAGGGGAGTTTTGATATATGTAAATTCAAAATATGGTGCACAGCAAATTTTTCAGGACAGTAACGGCCATTATTTAGGAGTCGAAGTTACTCCGAAACAGGATAAAATATTAATAGTTGGAATATATGCACCAAATGGAGCCAAAGGTGAATTTTCCCCCACAATAAACATAGAGATATTGAGATATCTTAATGAAACAGGAAAATCAAACATTATTGTTTTGGGGGATTTTAACAGAGTTATCAACCCCCAAGTGGATAGGACAATGCAGAAGGTAATCCCCCGAAACAACACTAAACTTCCTAAGAGCTTCTTTAATATGATGGATGACTTAAACTTATATGACACTTGGAGATATAAGAATGGGCAACTGGATGGACACACATTTTATTCCGATCGTCATAAGTCAATGTCAAGGATAGATATGATGGTGGTATCCAAACAACTACTGTTGAAAACTACAGATATGGATATTCTTCCTAATTTGTGCTCTGACCATAATCCGTTACAATTAAAGATAAAGATCAAGGACAGAGAAAGAACATGGAGAATGAATTATGAGATCTTGAACAAGGAGAAGTACATAGTGAAAGCAAAAAGAGAGATAATTAACTACTACAATGAAAATATGATGTTGGAGCTGTCAATGAAAATTATTTGGGATGGAAGTAAAGCTGTGGTGCGTGGCAATTTTATCAGATGGTCCACGGAGATTAGAAAAGAAAAGAGAAATACTGAACAGTGAATTTTGGAAAAGACGAAAAAAATTGAGAAACAGATGAGACAAAATCAGTCGGACAAAAAGATTAGATTACAGATGAAGATACATCAAGCTGAATTAAATCAACTTACTCTGGATGAAATAGAGCAACAGATACGGAGAATAAAATATAACTTTTTTGAACAAGCTAACAAACCCTCAAAGTTTTTGGCTGGTTTGTTGAATAAAAGAAGGGCCAGAAATATATCTGAGATTAGAACGGAAGAAGAAAGAATCACAAAACAAGAGGGAATAAAACAAGCTTTCTGTAAATACTATGTGAAGTTGATGAGTAAGATCTCAAAATCGAAAAAGCAACAAGAATTGGAAGAGTACTTGGAGAAAATGAATAAAATGAGATTTAACGAAGATCAAAGATTGAGTTTGAATAAATCTATTTCTATGATGGAAGTAGTTGAGGCTATTAGAAATTTGAAGAATGACAAAGCTCCAGGACCAGATGGTTTTACTGCAAAATATTACAAGATTATGGAACATGACATTTCAATACCTTTGCAAAGTACAGTAAATGAAAAAATAAAGGAAGGAATACCAGACATCTGGAAAGAAGCTAGCGTGGTGCTGATTCTGAAAGAAGGAAGAGATTTAACTGATGTAAAGAATTATAGACCAATATCACTTTTGGATATAGACTACAAGATTTTTGCTTCAATCCTAGCAGTGAGACTCAAAAAAGTGCTGTTAGAGGTCATTGATGAAGACCAGAATGGTTTTTTAGCAAAAAGATCTTCGAGGATCTGCATGTATATCAGTTGGATCTGCATGTTTACATTCCGTTCATACATAATTACTACTTGCTCAAAGAATTTGTTACATCTTACATCATTACACAGTTCCTTTGTTGCATTGCCTTGCTGCCTTGTTGCATTGCTTTGTTACATTGTTACATTAGACCACTTACAAACTTACTTTTTTCTTTTTTCTTTTCTTGTACTATATCTTTATCCAATCCAAAACCTCTCTCCATTCCTTTTCAAAGTTCTGGATGGGTTTATTTATCAAAGAAAATGTTAACTTTTCTGTCTCTACCATATCCAGGACTTTTGATTTCCATTCTTCTATATCAACATATTTCCTTTCTTTCCAATATTGTGCATATAGCAACTTGCTTTTTGTGGTGGATGGAGGAGTTTAGCTACAACTTCTTTCCCAAGCCAAAGCAAGGAACAGTGAGACAGTCAGATGGCTCTGTTCCTATAGGTGAGGTTAAAATGCATCATCTTGGATCTCCTGGAGCATGATAACTTCTTCCTGCTGTTAGCTATATGAATGGAGTCAACTGGCTATCTGGGTACCTTCATTCCCCAACATTCTCCTTAACAACTGAATGGCCATGTGGGAGGCTCAACCAAAAATTAGGTAGTTTGAATACACGGAAGGGAGGAAGACATATGGCTACATTGGGCAGAACTTTACGATCATGCAAGAATTCAGTCCCCGATGCTGCCATCTCCTTCTCGTCTTCATCCCTTCATCTTCCTCCTCCCCTCCTCCTCCTCCTAGAACTAAGTACGCAAAAACTTCTGCTGAAGAGGTAAATTTTCACTTCTTTCATTTTTATGTGTAATTTTTAAAAAGTCGAAAGAAAATACCACTCAACTGGAAGAATTTATAAAATGTTTTGTCCATCACCATCATCACTGCCACCACTACCTCCATCCTTTCATCATTATCATCATCATAGTCATCATTTACATCTCAGGATATTTGGTGAAAAAAAATTGCACAAAATGTTCTGGCATTTTACACATAAGCATTTTTGTACAGAAAGCAATGAATTTTGATTCAATTGCAATGTTTTAGAACAAAGCATGGCTTTGTGTGAAAAAAAAAAAAAATCTGCAAAGAACACCAAAACACAAATCACAAAGCACTGGTCTTTTCTACCCTTATTGAAGGGTAAAAAGTATTGTGGTGGTTGATTTATTTAAAAAACGTAACTTCATTTTCTTTTTCCTTCCAGAGAATGGTAAAATAGTGAATATCCTTTACATGGGTAGATTTATCTGATGTTAAACCAATGTAGGATCTTAGCCTGTGTGTGTGTGTGTGTACGCGTGTATGTGTGTAACTAGTAAATACATGTTAAAATTAAGGCCTCAGGGTGGTCAAAGGCTGAATTTCTCCTCTAATCACCAACTAGCTGAATGATTTGTAGGCAATTCCTTTGTGCTTGCAACAGTGGGGGAAAATATATTGATAGAACTGGGTCATGTATCAAAGTTTTAAAAGTCCAGGATAAAATTTAATAATGTAGCAAAAGTAGTACATACTTGCGTGTGCAGGAAAAGTTACACTTTATTCCTTTCTAAGCAGAAAAGTCACTTGGGTAAAAGAAGATCTAAATCATCCAAAGGCTATAATTGGTTATAAGTAATTGTGTAAGTTCTAGGTAGAGAATAAGGCTGGTCTGAAATCTGTAATATGAATTACTGAGCCAGTGATACTGAGTTTCATTTGGGATTTTACCGTCTACAGCAGTGGTTCTCAACCTGTGGGTCCCCAGATGTTTGTGGACTTCAGCTCCCAGAAGCCCCAGCCACTATGGTCAATGCTCAGGGCTTCTGGGAGCTGAAGTCCAAAAACATCTGGGGACCCACAGGTTGAGAACCACTGGTCTACAGGAACTAAAAAGGAACAAGTTCCCACCTAAAACCAACTATTCTTAATCATAAGGGAAGTATTCTGCCTAAACACGCTAAAGGCACCGGGTCCTTTCTGATCTTAGAAGCTAAGGAGGATCAGCTCTGGTTAGTACTTGGATGGAAGACTGCTAATGAATACCAAGCAATGTCGTCTATATTTCAGAGGAAGGAACTGGCAAAACCACTTCTGAGTATTCCTTGCCTAAGAAAATCCTAGAAAATGAATGGCCTTTCCGTAAGCCAACGGAAAACTTGAAGGCACATACACACATAATGGAGATTTGCTGGTAGTAGGGCAAGAATAATTAAGTATTTCTCACTTCCAAAGCATGATGCTTCATGCTAAATGACATACTTTGTTATCTCTATTGCTTGTAACATTGGCCACTTATGTATTACCGAAAAATAAAACAAAAAGCATAACAGGTGTGTATCTCTATATTTTAGAGGGGAAAAAAATCAAATATTCATACAATTATTGCAATTTAAATAAATAGACAATAAAAGTGGGCAGGTGATTTATGTGCCTACCATACAGGGGCTAACAGTCAGTCAACAGCTTCAAGGTCCCTGTTCTCCATTCTTATGCTATGCATTATTTGACCTGGAACACCCTTCAAAGAGAGGATGGACAGAATCCACCACTGCAGTTACAAATACATAACCTGGAGTTCATGATTCCCATGTATTTGATAGCTTAGGAAATACATAGGGACTGTAAAAGTCCCCCAGTCTTCACTTAACAGGGCAGCAGCTACTGTGTGTGGCAAGGGTCTGTTCTCCTGTTAATTCAGCAGCAGCTGATTGACCTTCCCACACTCCTTCTGTGAGCAATTTCTGGTGCAAGGGGAAATTATTACAGAGATCCTACATCTGACTGTTGCATCAGGTATCGCTCATGGGAAGGGGAGAGAATATCAGTCAGCTGGTCCCCAATTGACAGGAGAACAGACCCCTGTTGCCAGCAGTGACTGCTGCTCAGTAAGTGAGAAATGGAAAGAATGGGCATGAGACATTACTTAGCTATATGCCTAAGGTGAACCTATCATGGGATTTTCTGAGGCCGAGAGTATGTGGCACACCCAAGATCACCCAGTAGGTTTCCATAGCTGAACAGAGAATTGAACCCTGGTCTCCAAGATCATAGTCCAGTGCTCAAACTACTATACCACACTGGGTTTCACTTGGTTTGTCATACTATAGTAGCTTAGAAGCTATGTTGGTGATATAGAATCACAAGTTATATCTTTAAACAGACAAATGCTCTCTTTAAAATAGTTGTTTTATAGCTATTTGTTAAAAGCAAGCGTGCATAAAGCATCTTACGTAATTGCTTGCCCCCTTTTTGAGTTTTCCACATTTTGTTGTGTCACAACTTGGAACTGAAATTAATTTAATTGTCATTGTTACCAGTTGGTTTACAAAATGTACATCACTGTGAAGATGCAAAATATTCTGCTGTCACACAGCAAAATGTGGAAACTCAAATGGTATTTGTAAATATTTCTGCAAGACTCTGTACCTGACCCTCAACACCAGCTGAAGGCTGTTTTTACTCCCCCGCTGTCTTTTATAGAAAAACAGTTTGGGAGGTTTGTGCAGAGCATCCACAGAAGGAATCAGATGTTTAATTCTCTTTTTTAATAACCTAGCTGCTGTAACTTCACTCTTAAAAGCATTGAACTTTTCCTGGCTTAAAACCATGCCTTTTTAGTGTCATAGGGGGAGAACAAATAAACAGTGGTAAAAGATTGACTTTCCCCACCCTACTATTATCACCGTGAACTGGCCTGGCTTTGGGAGATGCTCGATATCATTTTGATATCACAATTCGACCCCATTTTGCCACCCTCAGCCAAGTGTTTGTGAGGCCTCCGAACAAGCACGGAGCTAGGCATGGCCATTAATTGCTAAAACATTCCTTTCTCCACCTAGGCAAGCCAGACTCAGCCAGAGCTTGCTTTAGGAGACCTCCCTAGACAAACATGTCATTAAGGATGCATACAAAGAGCCCCCTGCCCCGAGCAGGCACTCGGACGAGCTAGAAACTCAACTGCCCAAGCAAGCTGCATCTGCATACTGGCCATTCTATTTTCAATTCGGACTTGACTCAATCATGTTAAATTCTGACCTTTCGGAGACATTGTCTCGCTCCCAAACCTCATTGTTCTCTCCCAAGTCCAGACTAGCCTACGGTCATACTTTCCCTATAAAAAACCCCAGTTCCGAGAGCTCCCTCGGATTGCTCCCGAGTTCCAGATCACCTTGCTGCTGTTTTGTCCAGCGAGCTCCCCTCAGCGACCCACGCTGAGCTTCTTCTCTTCCTCTGTAACTTCTTCAGGACTACGAGAAAGGTGTTGTATCACCCATTTCCCCCCAAAAAACTCTTATTTCTTAGCTAGCTGTGTGGTTGTGTGGTCTTAAGTGTCTGTCTGTTGTTAATAAAACATCAATTTTTGCTATTTTAAACTGTCTGACTGCTTAACTAACCTGACCCTGTAGACATAGGGTTACAAGATCCCCGCTAAGTTACCCTGCCTCTCGTTAGCTTAAAGCGAGTGCTCCAGTTAATTTCCCCATCTTGCTTTATTGTGTTTTGGTTATTTGGGTGCCCCTCTCGGGACCCCCAACAAACAGGGTAACACTACTACTACTCTAGTCAAAATTCCATTTCTCCCAAACTATTTTTTCCCCTTATTTAAAAATTGTATCTGGTCTCAATAGCACACATCTGTACATACCTTGTATTTGGTCACTGAAACAAACATTGAAGGGCAAGACCTCACATCATACTCACCCTGTCTGTGCCTTAGAAAATGCTCCCTTCTTGTAGCAACTGCTTTTGTAGATAATTTATAATCCCATCCAAGAGCATTTCTTACCCCAAAACATAGGTGCCACAAAGGCCACCCTGCAATGCCAAATACCTCCTTGAAAAAGTGGAGAATTAATTAGCTCAAAATCAGGAGGCTGTGAGAGGGGGACAACTTAGCAAGATCTTTCCTAACAGTGTTTACTGGCACACGCAGGAAAAGAACCACCCAGAGATTCAGAAGTAAGCTAAAAATGTGTTTTATTGAGGAGAATTCACTCATGCATGCGCACAAGATACATACAGTCACATATTCACACAAGAGCTAACTGAAAGAGAAAGGGAGAAAAAATTATAGAGAGGCTGAGGGGTTTGGGGGATTTATAATTACCAGTCCAGAAGAGTAGTGAAGAGCAGAAATATATTTTGGCTTAAGCAGGACCTAAGGACAGTTGTCATTCAGAAGCCAGATGGATGGAGAGACGAATAGACCTTTGAGAGACTGCACTGGGCATCCTGAAATCAGGGATATTTGTACCCTGAAAATAGCCTGTGGCAGTGAAGGTTCCAGATGCAAGACAAAGAGAACCTGTTGTGGACAATGGGTATTTTGCCTGTTGATGGGCTTAGTGCTTTGATTGACAAAGACATGATCGGTGTTGTAATAGCTGTCTATTGTGGGTGCTCTGAGGAAAGAGGAAAGAATCCAGGTGTACAAAGGAGGGATATCTATCAATCAATGTCCTGTTGGACTCCTCACAGTTGATTTCTCTGGAAAATTCCAGCTTCTATTAAGCCTATTATCCACAGGAATTGTGTGTATTTGCCTGACTCAGTCTTACTTGGAGGAAGTTTCGAGTTGACCCATCTTTCTCACATTTACAGTCAAATTCTTTCCCTTGCTCAGTTTGATCTCTCTGTCACCTCTCAGGCTTGAATTTGATATCAGAGCCAACAAAATGTGTTGCCAATTACATATGATGCCAATTAGGTATGGTGCCCATCCAACCATACTAATATCAGGGACCCCCAAAGCGGGGCCTTACACATTTATGCCCAAACAATGAAGGTGTTGTGTAAGTTATGACACATGTATTATCACACTGTCCTTTTTTATCATGATTTGCATCTTGATATTATAATCATAATTCTCTAAAAATGTCCAAGGAGATCTGACACATTCTATGTGGATTATCTATTGTCAGACCTGAATTTTCAGATAACATGCAAAGCAAAGTCTTGCGCATCTGCTATTACCTGTAGGAAGGTGGTTTGTATGGTAAATAGTTCAAAAAGTAATATTTAGCCTTTCTTTTTCAATTATTTTAGTGTTTTAAACTACATGGTTTTACCTAGAATTGTCTCTTATTGAATATTATTGTATACAATTCTGTTGTATTTATAACAGTGCTAGTTTTTAACCATAATAAACTTTCATATTGTGTAATATCACAGCTGTAAGTAAATCATCTCTCTTATAGGGAGTTATTGTCCTTCTAATCATGTTCTTGAATTTCAAATCACATTCAGAGTTTCCACATTATATAGTAATCATAAAAAACACAAGATGCAGACAATTGTCTTTAACATTTGTACATAAGTGTGGGAAGGAAACAATACAAGTACAACCTATGTCATATTTGTTCCTAGCCCTTAGTATCTCCTTCTACAAGAGATAACTTTCAAGATTCCATACAGAGGAGGAGGAGGAGGAGAAGGAGGAGGAGCAGGAGGAGGAGGAGGAGGAGGAGGAGGAGGAGGAGGAGGAGGAGGATTTAAAAAGAGAGATGTACACGATGGAAACTGGGACATATGTACAAAGGCTAGTTATCTCTATACCCTAAAGGCAGTAGCTACCATCTACTGGATAGTTCAAGCAACTCATTCCATATGAGGCTTTTGGGCTCTTGAAGAACAAGCCCTAATTCTTCAGGGGAACCCAGTTTTGAAACTTAGGGACACCAAGAGAAATTTTGAATATGACAGCTTTTGTACAGCCTTCTCTTTAAAGAAAGCTTAATGTGCAATTGAGCATGCCCACACTCTAGCAAAAGCACCACAACCCACCAGTCTCTCTAATAATAATATGGAAACAATAATAATAATAAGAAACACAGCTATTCTGATAAATGAAGAAAATAAGATAATATGATTCACACTTTCCAAAGCAAGTTGTTACTGCAGTTAGACCTGCCAGGCGATAGCACTAGATATCACTTTGATATCAAATTCGGCCTTACCATACCACCCCTCTCCACGTGTTTGTGAGGCCCCCGGACAAGCACAGAACTAGGCTCGGCCATCAAACGCTGCAATATCCCAAGACAATACAGGCAGGCCAGAAATAGCCAGATCACCGCTTTAGGAGACCTCTCTGCAGACACCCTCATTATGTATGTACACTGTTTACAAAGGACTCCCTGCCCCGGGCAGGCAACTTGGCAAGCTAGAAGCTTAAAGGCCAAGCACTGAGCATTTGCATACAGTCTACCTCTTTGTCAATTTGGACTTAACTCAATCATGCTAAATTGTGACCTTTCGGAGACATTGTCCGGCACCCAAAACTCATTGTTGTCCCTGAGTAAGGCATAGCCTGCAGTCACATTTCTCCCTATAAAAACCCTTGATTCCGAGACCTTCCTCGGATCGCTCCCGAGTTCCAACTGCCTTGCTGCCGCATTGCTTGGCAAGCTTCCCCTCAGCTCCATGTGCTGAGACATACCGAACCCCAGCATCGCTCTCTATCTTCTTCCAGGCTTCAGGAACAGGTTTCGTATCACCCAAACCAACTATCCCTCTGAAAATCCCCCTATCTTACTCACATCTTTATTTTCCTTAGTTATCTGTGTGCGTGTGTTGCTTACATCATGTGCTTGTATTTAGTAATGCTCATTCATTATTTTCAAACTGGTCTGCTGCTTGACTTGGCCTGACCCTGTAAACACTGGGTTTCAAGATCCTGCTAAGTTACCCTGCCTCTTGTAACGCTAAGCAGTGCTCAGAGCTAATTTTCCCCACCTATAGTTGAGCACATTTTGGTGTCCCTCCCGGGACCCCCAGTAAACAGGGTAACAAAGTGTTTCATTTGTATAGAAATGAGCATGAGCTAATGATGCATTTTTCTTCCCTTAAATATCCATAGATAATATTAAAAGGATACTATTTATTTATATATTTATTTATCTGTCTTCAGTTATGTTTAAATGTTGCCTCCCCTCTATTTAAGATAAGTCAAAGTTTGTTAATTGCTGACTAGTTGAAAGAAAGTTTTGGCTTCTCAGTCTAGAGTTTAATCATCAACCTCACTGAGTGGAATTATTTAATTGAGACAAATGTCTCTGAGATTTATGCTGCATACTTGGCTTTTTTAAAATATTACTGTAATATTACAAATTACCCTTCCCGCCTTTGCAGCTAAGACATACATTGTCATATCAGAAAATTAGTATGTTCTATAAAAAGGGTATTTATTTATTTGTTTTTACCCTTCAGCATTCTTCATTTCCTATCAAAACCTTTGTCCTCGAGATTTCTTCTCAGAAGAGCTAGTAACTCATCCACTTCTCAGAGGCTGGTGTCCTATAATGTTGACATTTTCCACCTTTGGGTATAAATATAGATGTTGAAACAGATGCTAGGTATAATTGATCTTGACATTAGATTCTGTAGGCCACTGTCTGCATCAAAGATAAGAACTGTAATGTCTGTGCGCCTCAGATTGCTGCACCACACCTCATCAATCACCTGTATGTCCTTGCAGCCATCTGATAGCATACCAGTTTTCCATCTACGGATAGGTGTTAACACTCCTATCACAATAGCAGATAAAATTCTCATTTCCATTTCATCTACGTTTCTTTCTTGTTTCCAAACAGTTGCCTGCAAAGTACTTTGATATTTTGATCCTTTACAAACACTGAAATTATGGGTTTCTTTACAAGCTTCATGTAAGCAAAAAAAAAAAAAAGTTAAATGAGGACTGTAGAATCAGCCTGATCAACATTATCTTGTTGTTGCAATTGTTGTTGTCACTGCTATTATTCCTTCTCACCCTATATCACAAGACATCACAAGTGGTGTACAAATAAAATCAATTAAAAGCAATATAACGATTCAAAACAATAAAACTGTAGTAGAATTGTTGACCCTAACAGGGTTTCATATCTGCTAGTGACTGCATTTACCATTGAGAGTATTGTCTCATCCTTGTTTTTGAGGAAGTAGAAATTTTAAAATTTGGTACATGAATATGTTACCACCGTGTACTGGCTTTGACTTTGGTGAACCAAAGATATCATTTTGATATCATAATTCGGCCCTGCTCTGCCACCAGCCAAGTGTTTGTGAGGCCACTGTGCAAGCGCAAAGCTAGGCATGGCTACTATTTGTTGCTTCCACCAAAACAAGCCAGAAATAGCCAGAACTGCTTTAAGAGACCTCCCGAAACAAACACCGTCACTATCAATGCACAATAAACAAAGAGACCCTCTGCCCTGAGAGGGCACCCTGGCGAGCTAAGTGCTTAACTGCTGAGCTAGCCACATCTACATACTGGCCATACTATTGTCAATTCAGAATGTAACTCAATCATGTAAATTCTGACCTTTCGGAGGCATTGTCTCCAACCCAAAACTTATTTTTTTCACCCAAGACCAGACTAGCCTACGGTCATTCTTTCCCTGATAAAAATCCCCTGCTCTGAGAGCTCTTTGGACCTCTTGCCAGATCGCTGTGGACTTCTACTCTGCCTTGCTGCCGCTCGGTTCAGCAGATTCCCCTTGGCCGCCACGCCGGGTTTCCTCTTCTACAATTGGCTTCCCCAGGACTGCAGGACAAGTGGCGTATCACCCATTCCCCCTTGAACTCTCTTTTCCTTTTCTAGTTAGGAGTGTGTTTGTGCTTTTCTTTTAATAACTGTTTAAAAATCTTAATTGTTATTTGAACCATTTGCTCCCTCAGTGACCTGACGCTGTATACATTGGGTAAAATTTCCCCGCTAAGTTACCCTGCCTCTTGTTAGCCAAGGGAGTGCTCCAAGCTAATTTCCCCATCTTGTTGTGTTTGTTGTGGTTATTTGGGCGCCCCTCTTGGGACCCCCAAGTCACAGGGTAACAAATAGTTATATTAGTGAAGTAATGTGATTATTTTCTTATTATAAATGTACAATACTTTGTGTATAGTTGTTTAATACTACAAACCTTTTTTCTATATAATGATAACATTTTTCATTGAAGCTTAAAAGCAGGACAAAGTCTATTTTACTCAAGAGGAGTGAGGAAATAGTAGATAATCAAAAATTAGTGAGCTCTAAATGGTTTTTACTATAGAAATGTGTGTACGTGTACCATATCATCTGTTCCATTTTCCCCAGGCTGAGTGGAGAGAAAACCAAGTCAAAGAAGGAGTTGTATGGTGCTGTATTTTCTATGTCCCCTGTTAGCATTTTGCTATCTTTTCCATGTCTTACCATTTTCAAATTCTTCCTTTTGCTATGGACATTATTATTATTATTATTAATAATAATAGTAGTAGTAGTAGTAGTAGTAGTGATGATGATGATGATGATGATGATGTCCCTTCTGTTGTTTTTAACCTTTCTAGCAAGTCTGAGCTCATTCTGTGCTTCAGCTTTTCTGACCTTCTTCCAACAAGTGCTGGCTATTCATTTGAATACTTCTTTGGCGATTTCCCCCTTTTCCCATTTCTTTTACATCTTTTAAATTTTAGCTCATTTGAAAGTTCTCCAGACATCCATTCTAGTTTCTCTGGACATCTCAAACAAAACTTAGGTTATATCAGCCAGATATTCAAAAGAACATAAGCCCCTAACACAACTAGCTAAACATGCCTATTCTATTCTGTTTATTCTATTCTATTTTATTTACTATATTTGTATGCCACCTTTCTCCCATAGTGGGACCCAAGACAGCTTCCAACAATAAACTGGAGGCATTAAAAATATTTAGAACAATTAAAACATATAAAATTGTATTTAAAAACCTAAAACAATATTCAGTTTTTCAAACACGTTAAGAAATAAATAAACTTCCCCAGCTTTACTCACTATGCCAATGAGATTCTGGGTTTTGGGTGTTTATGGGCAGCTGGGGAGTCTGGATGTCTCATCCAGATTGCAACCAAGCTTCCCCTCATCTCTCTCTCTCTCTCTCTCTCTCTCTCTTTCAGTCTCATAGTCACTTGAGGTTTTATAACCTCTTCTTGGAAGCATTTCAAAGCTTCTCACCCTTCTTCCCAAATGGTCTTCCTCACTGGGCAATTGTGGCTCATGATCTCTGCTGCTCTTTTGTGATGTTGACCCCAATAAATGTAACATTAGCCCAATACATCATTAACCCATTGCTTACCTGGAGAGAAGACTAGAGTCCTTAAAAAACTTATGCTTTGGTACTTTAAGCATTCACATTGTGTTTAATGCATATAGTTTAATATGTGATCTGTTGGACATGCATCTGTGTCTATAAGAAATCCCAGTGACCATTTCCTTTTGAGGTTTAGATACAAGCTGACATCCTGTTGGTATTTTTTGCATATATGAGTTCTTGTGGGCATGTATTTGTACCTTTTTGGCCATTGTATACCACCTATATTCAGTTTACATGTGCATAAACAGAGTTCTGCAAGCATAACTGTTTCACATGGAGTTGTATATCTTGGACAGTGCATACATACTTATCAGTGACTTTAATGTACCACTTGATTCACTGGGACTATGGAAACAGCAAGCAAATTCATAGATAAGCAGTTGGTTGTACAATGCTGGTATACAGTGAAAGGGTAGTGTAGCACAACCACATCTTAACTATGTGAATGTAGATTTAAACTTTGCAAGCACAATTAACAATTTTAGCTATATATGTACATGTGTTTAGTATCTGACAGTTATGGTACATAAACAGGTGTGCATAACTCCAGAACAAATTTTTAGAAAAGTGAATGTGTGAACCTGCCCTCCTTTCTCAATATTTTTTTTAATTTTTTTAATTTTCATAGTAGGAGAGTGAACTTGAATGATTCAATTGTTTAATATCTACTACTTTTCAGAAATGTTTGCTTTTGAAATAATTTGTTAAGAAAATGCATTCATACCCATATGAGCTAATATTCTTCAAAGTACTCAGACTACTATGTGAGGAAATTTTGAATAAATAGTTTGCATTTGTCTAATGGAGCTTCAAACACTGTCATTTTTATAGTGAAATGTGCAGTGTAAACATGGCAGAGACTGTTATGATAATTAATCTTTAAAATATTATTTAAAAAAATCCATGCTTAACCATTATAGTAATTAGTTGCTATGGCACAAACATAATCCAATCACTTTACTGAAAAGTGAGCTACCAGAATTCTTCTTTCAAGCTTATGAAAAAGGTAAATAAATAAAAATAACATTGGAAGATGTTAACATAATGTGCTTTCCTATGGCGCACTAGCTAATGTCAATTTCCTTTCTAGCTAGCTAGCTAGGTTATGGTTTGCTGTTGTAAAATCAATTTAACTTGTAGTCCTCAAATTTACTAGAAAGTAATCTGTCTTCTTCTTTCTTTCTTTCTTTCTTTCTTTCTTTCTTTCTTTCTTTCTTAGCTGATCAGATGTAAAAGAGGACAGTAGGGATTCTGCAGATTCAAAAGCACCAAAAATACTTTTTTCCCCTAAACACAGCTTGTCATATAAGACATAAGAAAAGAATTACATCTTGATGGTGGAATTTATGTCTCATGTAGAGAATACCATAAATTCACTCTGCAGAATTTCTGAGTACAGCTAGGAAAATTCACCATCTGAAACCCTGAAGTACTGGTGTCGACTAGTACATATAATATGGATTTGGAATCATAGAAGCATAGAAGCATAGAGTTGGAAGAGAGTGTAACCTATGATAATAGCGAAAAGGAGATATTCATTATCAGCTGACAGTGGGAGTGAAATCTCTATTGCCTGCTGATAGACTCAATCTTGGGAAAGAGAATTATTTATTACCTATACCTTTATTGAGACAGAGGTTCACTGAACAGAAACGTAGACATCTGGGCTGAAGGCTGGAACTCCCCCAGGCAAAGATCAGACCAAATATTGCCTAGTCACATATTTCGTAGGAAAACCTCAAAAGGCACTCATGTACACATCAAATGGGCCAGCTGCAACTTTGACACCTTGAGAGACTAAGGCCCTTTCCTCACGGGGGGGGGGCGAAATGGGGCCGTGCACACAGGGGCAGAGCTTACCCGCTAGCAGGTTGCTCCATCCCTGCGAAGAGCGCAGATCCGCCGTTCTAAATGCCATCGAATTTCGGCGGCGCTCGGCAGCATTCGGCGGCGCCCAAAATGGCGGCCGGCGGCTTCCGGCGGTGCTCCGCCAATCAGGACAGCACGCCAGCTGGAAGCACACCCCCGGGCAGATCTGTAGGGATGCGCTACCGCGTCTCTGCAGTTCTTCACCGGGGGCTGCCACGGGGCAGCGCGAGTGAGTTTTATAAAAACCACTTGCAAAGGTGGTTTTTACAAAACTCACAGCGCCACCCCCGCGGCTGCGCTAGAGCAGTTTGAGGTCTAGAGCCTCACTTTTTTTAACTGCTCTAGCGCACCCCATGGTGAAGAAGATCTCCAAGAGAGGTCGCCCTAGTGTGGGCAATATACCCGTGTGGAAATGGCCTAAATGTCTCCTGGATAAGGTTAGTGATCACAATTGCGGGAACTACAAAGATGAAGCCCATCCGCATAATTCAGTTTCTGTCCTTTCCCAGGAAAGGGTTCCCCTCCCCCAGTGTACTTTGCATTATAATTGGGTTCCCTTTGTGAGGCTTTCTTTGGAGAACTCCAACCTTTGACTAGCATCTGTCATGCTTCTAGTTTGAGGTTCCCTCTGTTTTTCTTCTCTTGCTTCTTCCTGAGCTGCAGCCTTCAAGATTAGGTGCAACATAACTGCTTTCTTTCCCTTAGCTTTTTCCACTCTTAAGTTTTTCAGACTCAGTAGTCCTTGTGTGCTTGTGTGAGTGTCTCCTTTGTGTGTGTGTGTGTGTGTGTGTGTGTGTGGAGATTTTGCCAATCTTTCTAAATAAAATACTGACAATTGTATATATGATCTGTCTCTTGTGCAGTCTGACTCCATAAACATTGAATTAAAGATCTCGCTGCATTGCTGGGCCCTCTACTTTGCTTCTCTAATTTCCCCAACCTTTGTATTTTGGAGCAAATCCAGATGTGCCCCCAGAGGGAACCCAGAAGTCAGGGAAACAAGAACATCAAGTCCAACTCCATGTCACATAGGAATACACCCATCAAAGTACATTCCTGACAGATGGCCATCTAGCCTCTATTTAAAAACCTCCAAAGAAGCTGACTCCACCACACTCCAAGGCAGCATATTTCATTGTCAAATGGCTGTTACCATCAGGAAGTTCTCCTGATCTTTAGGTGAAATCTCTTTTCCTGTAGTTTGAATCCATTGCTCCATTTCCTAATCTCTGAAACAGCAGAAAACAAGCTTGCTTCTCTATCCCTTTAAATATTTAAACATGACTGTCATGCCACTTCTTAACCTTCTGATCTCAACACTATTCTCCTATTGATACAGCCCAGAATCACATTGGCTTTTTTAGCTGCCACTTCATACTGTTGACTCATGTTCAGCTTGTGGTCCACTAAGACTACTAGATCCATTTCACACATATTGTTTTCAAGCCATATGTCACCCACCCTATATCTGTATATTTCATTCTTCCTAAGTGTGTACCCTGCATTTCTCCCTGTTAAAATTCATTTTGTTAGTTGGCCCAGCTCTCTAATCTGTTAAGGTCACTTTGAATTCTGATCCTGTCTTCTGAGGTATTAGCTATCCCTCCTAATTTGATGTCATCTGAAAATTTGATGAGCATCCCCTCATCTATGGCACTGAAAAAAATAAAGATTGATAAAGATTAAATCAACTAATTAACAATGCCCATACAGCTTAAATAATTGAATCAATTTGAAACAGTATATCCCCGACAATAACCAAATTATTAATTAATTAGCCTAAATGCAACAATTACATTCAGCTGGGAAAATATTGAATAAAATTAAGTCAATTAAAAGAATCACCACCTGGCAAACCCAAGATGTCCAAAAGACAGATTTGTGACTCTTGAGGAGACCCTACAAGTTCACATGGACCCTACAAGTTGCCTTGGACGTGCTGGGCAACCATGTGGCAAAGCAGTAGTGGGGGAGATATTCACACCCTGAAGAAGGAGATGGTTAGGCTATCCTGAGTGCTGGCTTAGCTATCCCTGAGACCTGGCTGCCCTTTGATCCACATACTTAGCCAGCCACGGAAGACACATGCAGCTTGGTGGTCCAGTGAGACTGTAAGCTAGTAGTGTCTTGCACGACCTCCTAGCGTGACAATGAGTTGATCATGCTTTTAGTGCTCGTAGTGGTAACATGTTAAGGGAAGGGCTGGGAAACTGATAAAGGAAGATGACTCTGCCCTACCCCAATGGAGGCTGGTAAACTGAGATGACTCCTATCCACTCCAACAAAGGTGCCACATTGATGTAAATGCCACTGTATCAATGTGCTAATGAGCCCAGACAGCTCAACAAGCAGCCTGAGAGACAAATAAACTATATAAGAAAAGAGAAGATGAAATAAACAGTAAATACTAAAAACTTATTCTCTGAGGCTATGGACCCCATGGAAAGATTTGAAATTTTCTCAGATGACTCGTTTTCATTCATGTGGAGAAAGAGGGAGAGAAGGGACTTGTACTGGCCTCAGTGGGCTCTTCTACCCACCTTTTCCCTCGCCATCACTGTGCTTTGCACAGTGAAGTCATCAATCAGCCTCACTTCATGTGAGGCCAGCAAAAATGCTTCTCCCAAGTGCTGCTGCATGACATAATGGGGTGGGAGTCTGAATTATGCAGAAAAGTCACACTTGGAAATTTTTTGTGCAGAAACCAGCATTGTTTTTTGTACAGAAACCAGCACTTTTGTACAGAAGCAACATTGTCTGCATAGAGGATGAGGCTTCCTGGGCAGAAAATGGTATTTTATGTGCAAAAATACTGTTTTAGATGCAAAACGTGCAGATTTTGTGCACATTAAGTCCCAGACTGTGACTTTTTCCTGTTGCCATACTTAGGTTCATGCCATCTATAGGTAAGGTTGAGGATGAGCACTATCAAGGGGGGAGGAGAGTCCATTCTAGAAATTTATTTATTTATCAATCGTCTTTCTGCATAGACAATGACTTGCCATGTTCTTTGTGGCTAAATGTGCTGTCCCTAAACTAGGGGAAAGGAGTCACATTGGACAAAGTGGAACCTCTAAAGAAAGAACTGTGAGTCCAACAACACAGCTGATGAAGGAGTCGGGGGGCGGGGAATGAAGTTGATGTTTCTATTAAGCGGATGTTTCCAAGTGTATTGAAACTCCTACCAGAAAGAAATCGATAAATATTATCCTTGATTCTGCTCCATTTTCTCCATCTGCTTCTTAATTCACTTTGGATTTTTTTTTTTTCTGAAAGCTGTTCCTGTTTCTCTTTATAGCATTTTATGTGGGTAAGTACCTTCTGAATGGCTGAAGGGATCATTGTATTCCCACAGACTTTGTTGGGGGTGCCCTCAACACCCCATCACAAAAATTGCACCCAAAAATGAAGTCGTACATCCCCAGAAGTTTTGGGCTGATATGACTTACAATTAAAACCTTATTTCAACTCCTAGATATATTGTAGAAAGGCTGAATGTTTTGTTTTGGTTACAAAAGTTTCTAAAATAAGCCTTTGAGGCTTGTCAAACAACATGGCAAGTTGTTTCCCTTACAGACTTCTTGGGGACATTTTTTTTCCTGGGGGTGGGAACAAAAATTTATAAATGAGGGCATTGAAGTGGGGGCTGGGACATAGTGACCACATTGAGGGACCCACATGTGGCCTTAGCACTACACTTTGTGGATCCCAATCTAAAGAATAATTCACTGGTATTAATAGTGTTTAAAAATATCTCATTGTATATCTGGCTGCCTTGCATATTACTTTTTGTTACATCAAGGATCTGAGTGACCTTAGACACAATAATAAGATTGCATAAAACTTGAAAAATCCTTGTTGAAGTGAAAAAAAAGCTCTTAAATTATTTATTCCATTAATGAAGTACCTTCATTACCCATGGAATGTAACATCATTCCTGAGATATTATATGAATATTATAGGAAGAGAGATCTGACTTGTTCCATTATGAATTTATAATATTATTTTCCAAGGTCATTAAATATATAGAGTGATGGAAATAGGATCACACCTTCTTGCCAATGCATGAATACTCTCAGTGACCATGCTTCTCTTCTCTTCTCTCTCTCTAAACAAACACACACACACATACACACACAGCAGATTGTCTGACAGCTTAAAGCATCTTCCATTATGTATTTTCTGTGGCATGTGTTCAGCTTTCAATATAGATTTGAATATAGATAAATTAATACTTAACAGCCCTTGCATTTCACCCACTGCAAAAAAAGGATTCTGAGTTTTGCATAATCAGAATAATAATTTCTTTCTAGACTGAAAATTGTAGTTAATAAAATACACCACTAGCCAATCTTCAAGTGGTTCAAGAGCTCATTGTGAGTGTCTTGAATGGCTATAATAATGGCAGAAGTGAAGCAATTGCTGCAGTCCCTGCAATGTAGTGTATAACCATATGCAATCAGTGATGACAATAATATGCTTCCTACTGGTAGGTAATGAAAAAGGAGTGCAGACAAATTGGATGTGAATTGCCTGATTTCAATGCTATTGTCTCTGATGCTTACTTCGGGATCTGGCTTTAGCATTGTTCAAAGTCTAATGAGAGAAAAAAGAGTGGAAGAAAAGCAATTTGTTTGGGGAGGGAAAAGCAAGGCAGGTCTGGTGCATGAACAATCAGCTAACAAGGACTGATTTTCATAGTCACAAATTTCTCTTTAATATCTTAGAATTCTTATAGAAACAAGACGTCTGCTTTTTTGTGGGGTGGCATGTTTGCAGTGTAACACAATGTTAGGGTCCAAGAACTGTCCAGTCAGAAAGAAAGGATGAATCTTGGAAGCAGAAACATAAATATGTGAAAGAAAGCAAAACAGAATTAGTGTAACAGCAACAACAACCCCAAGGAGGTCAAATAACACTTTAAGACAGTAAAAAAGACATAGAAAGATATAGAGATGTAGGAACACATTAAAAAAAACATTATCAACAATAAGCGTATGAGGAGAAGATTTTGCAACAAATCTAGTAAACTGTTGATGCTGTTATTTTCAGGTTCAAAATAGCTATTGTGGTGGAACCGACTGGCCTGAGAACATATAGAAATATGAGTTTATTCTCAGCGATGAGTGCTGAATAGGTGTCAGTTTCCTAGCCAATACTTAATCTTTTTTCTTTGCAGGAAAAAAGATTCACGTAACTAAAATGATAGCATCTACCAGCGATTGTCCATCCAGTAGCAAAGTCATTTGTGAATGGGCCAAGAGGGCAATTACTGTGCAAGTTCCAGTACTGAGCTTCATACACAGCAGATATAGTTGTGCAGACATTACACTCTTCCCCCCTCCACTCAAATCATTTCATTTCCCCCCTCTCTAAGTCACTTTCTCAGTGGAGGAGGACAATTTGTTGCTCCTCACCTCACCCCAAATCAACAGTGAAACAATTTGGGTGAGTTAGTTTAGCCCTGGCGTCCAACTCTGCTTCCTGAATAATAAATCATTTTTAGTTCATTTAAATTTTTGATCTTGGGACAGAAACCCAGTTAATGTCTGCACTGTTGCTATTTTCATGAAACAGAAAGATCAACTGCATGTTTCTACCATTAAATAAACTGTAATGAAAAGCCAAATTCATTAACATAATGGCTGCATCAGCAGGAAGACACTAAAGGTGTATGCAGCTGTGGGAAAATGATTTTCTCATCACTGTTTAGCTGCCTGTAGGATTTAATAGAGATTCAGGTTGTCTCACTTGTGACAGCTCAAGCCACATAAATTCCATTTGTTCAGCACAGGACATTTTAATAGCACTTTTGCAATTGTTTTTGAATACCTCATTTATACAAAGTAAAAAATAAAACCTCTAGTGCTTTGCATCTGTCAATGAGGAGGAGTGCTTGAAAAGAGAAATACACTGAAATATTTTGAAACATAAAATTGGACATAAAGAATTAAGAATCAAATAGACATGGTGCTTACATGTAGTGCTTGTTTTCAAGAAGCCATCTGTGTAGTCACACAGATTGGTCTTGCACCTGCACAGAGCCAGGTTCAAAATGTTCTCAAGCTAAGCAAAGATTTGGCAGGAACTCACCCTACTGTGCTCATGCACACGCCCAAACTTCAGTTTCTGGTATTGTTGCTCAGTTCCAAGTCTACCACACTGTATAAATAACCAAGAGAGTAGGACATGAGACACAGAGCAAAGGGTAGGGCCACTAGAAAAACTAGTCACGTGTAAGCACACTGCCCTCCCTCTTCATGTTGTGTATGACTCTGTGTGTGTGTGTGTGTCTGGTTGACAAGATAATCAATTGTAGCAGACAGATGACATGAATTAGATATGATGGTCAAGTTTGAGTAAATGTTGCACCTGTCATAGCTCTTGTATTTAATCCTCCTCCTCCTTCTCCTCCTCTTCCTACTTTTTTTCCCCAAAACATAGGATTTATATTTTGTAATCCACAGTGCCAAACATCAAGTGTTATGGTCATGTTGCTACATAACAGAATTCAGGAAAAGGCATTTCTTTGTCAAATGCTGTAGAAGAAACTGTCATCCACAGATAAGCCAAAAAGAAGCAAAAACCAAATTGACATCCTCTAGTTGACAAATCACTGTGTAGAAATGATTGCCCTTTCATGGGCCATGATGCCAGAAAAACAGTGTATACAATCTTTGAAAAGAAGGAACACAGTCTGCATAAAATGTGTCCTTCAAATGCCAAGAACTGGTTTAGATAACTTCACTGGGGCTTCATTGGAATCACTGAAACATTTTGGGAGGCATATCATTGTCAGTTGTCTTCCATCCCCTGGCTTCCCTGAGGCTAGCACCAAATTTGGCATTGTTAAAATTCAACAACAGTGACCACCCCTCTATTCTGAAAAAATAGTGGTAGTGAATGCCTTCACACTACAGAGTCTTGTTTGACTATAGAAAGAGTCCCTTCTTCCCTGTCTGAACCGAGAAAGAGAAGGTAGGGGAGAAAACTGCAATGATATTAGTGGTGCGCGTGGCAATGGCTAACACTGCTGATTTTACACAATGAAAATAAAACAATGAGCATAAGGAGTACACGCAGAGGATATGCCATTATGTTCCTCATCACTATTCTAGGGAAGAGAGGATTGTTCTTGAACAGTAATAGGTAGGACAAAATACTCGGGAAGGTGGAATTGAAAAACCAGTTTAGGCAATAAGGCCTAACAATGAGCTTGTGCTTATGGACGGCTAATCATTCTGTACCATACAGCAAATATAGGCACTCACAGCAGGGCCCATTTTTGTCCCTACATAGCCACATTAAGCCACAAAAGCAGATTTTGGTGACCCAGAGGAGACCATAAGTTTGCATTTCTGATATTTTGTCTTCTTTTCTTTGCTGAAAAAAAAAAAATCAGATTATTTTTAACATGTAAAACAACCCACTCCCTACACACACACACACACATTTTTATACAGAAACACTGTGGGTCTGTGGATTATGACAGAGCAGAAAACTTGGGGAACTGCAAACAAGGGCCTAGAAGACCTTTTGTAGCCAGCAGGTTTCCCCCAGATATCACTAACTTGTCTGGCTGATAGGAATGAGGAAGGGTTCTTTCATGGAAAGGGAGCAGAGCTCACAAGCTCCTAGCTGTTTATTGAAGTACTAAAGTTAGTCATACTTCTCATAAGCCACTTCATGGCTACAATGAAATGAAGTAACACTTCCACAGAGTCATGATAAACTGATTTCTTAGCCATGTATCTTCACAGATGATACTGCCACTCTCTGTTTCCTGAGATAAAGGACATACTTTAAGATTCTGGCAATATCATAGTCTGATGGGCCAACCTGTCACGGGTGCAGCTATCATCCAGATTTGTCCTACGTGGTTTTGGATGGTCTCTTATTTATGGAAGCTTCTAGAAATAAAGGGATACTTAGGAAGATGTCAGATGAGATGAATTTGCTATGCCATAAGTTGCACCAGTAAGTGTCCACTGGAACATAAGAAGCAGCATCGCCAACTACACCTGTAGCTGGACACAATGTGATCTGCTTGTCTGCTTTTGGCTTTCCTATGAAACAATCATGCAGTCTTGAAACTACAGAAATAGCATTTTGATAATAGTTGCACTGGCCAGGATAAAGAGAACTTGACCAACTGGCCATTGTGAAGGCCATTGTGATCTTAATCCTCCCATCATGGCCCCAATATAATAGATAATCTCAGACAGTATATTAGTCGCACAGTTCCATCCGTGAAGAGACTGCCTGCCACAAATACAGAAGGTATAGTGAGAACAGCAATGTTTTATTAGGAAATGTGATAAATTTGTAGTGAATCTCTCTAGCAGCTAGGCAGAAGTGAGAAGCAGTAACAAACCTGCCATCCCCCCCACCACAGGTAACTCTTGCAGACAAAGAAATCAAACTCAGTCTTCTCCATAAGGTATATAAAAGTAGATTACTCATGAATACTTGTGCATAATAAATGAAGATTCATCTTCTTGAAGGAAAAGAAAAGAAAAGAAAAAAAAGAAAAGAAAAGAAGTACTACATTGTAGCAGGAAGTTGGAACTTCTCAGCTGGAAAGAGCTCTTGCAAAACACATGCCTCATGCAGGACAGCAGGGAAGAAAGAGGAGAAAAAGGACATGTGACCCAGAGAACAAAAGAATGCCTACAACATGCAGGAAGAGTGGGTGTGAACAAACAAGAAATAGCCATAAACATGCTGTTCCTAAACTTCTAGAGGGTAACACACCACCTAGCTACCAGTGAGTACTTGCATGTAAGATTTCAGCCTCCAACACATTTAAGAGTTGTTGATCCTCTAACCCATAGTAAGAAGACTGATAACACACATTGACAGAATGGCAAACAATGAGTCTGCTGAAGCAGAAAGTAGTAGAGGAACTCTTCAGATCAGAGATCTTTTCCTGGTTTTCTTTTTGTTGTTGTTACGTGCCTTTGAGTCAACTTCAACCTATAGTGAGCTTATATTTTTTATTTTGTTTGATATTATATTGGATTTTATTTTATCTTATTTTATTTTACAAACCTCTATCATAGGGCTTTCCCGACAATATTTTCATAGAGAAGGTTTGCCATTGCTTCCTCATGGGTTAAGAAAGTACAATTTACCTAAGATCATCCAGTGGGTTTTCATGGTTGAATGTGGATTTGAATCCTGGTCTTCCAGAGTCCTTTTTTAGCACTCACCCTGCTACACCACACTGGCTCTCTTTTCCCAGATTTTACCTTCCAAAAATGAAGTGAGACATGCTGTGTCATCTAATGAGTGTAGGCCCACCTCCAGCTCCTAACTGGTATAAGTAGTTGAAGAAGAGGCTGCTATAAAACTCTCAATGTTGATGTGGTAGCCTTCTGTTCCTCCTGTTTGTCATCAGTGTAAACCTGCAAACCTTTTGAAATTTTTCCAAATATGGAATTAGGGCAGGATCTTAGGTTTCAACACAGCAACAAACTGAGCCCTGTACCAAGATAGGCAATCCACAATTAGTGGGGCCCAAAGAAAGAGGAGTATCCATTTCAGAGGAAGGTTCTGTAGCAGAACAATATGTCTGATGTTAAAAGAGACACAAACATGGCATACAGTGAAGATGAAGCACTGAGAAGTGTTTTTTTTTTATTTATTTATTTCATTTTGTTTTTTGGCAATGAGAATAACAACCATCAAGGTTGTGGAGGTGAGAAGCTTGCATCATAAATCTTTGACCACATCAACAAGGTTAACTCAAAATAATGCAAACAAAGCAATGAGAATGGCCATTGGTGGTAGGAATAATCTCCATTACCACAACTGGTGCATTTCTTGGTCAGGATCTTGGAGGCCATGAGCTCCTAATCTACTTAGATCTCATATCACATTTTGCAAAACAACAACAACAACAACAACATTAAGAAACCAAAAAAAAAGTGATATAATTAGAAAGAAGAAATACGACTAAATAAAAATAATCAAATTCTCAAGAAGCCTGAGAAAAATCTCTGTAAGTGGAGAATGTTCCATATTCTGCCGCAGTATCAGTGGCAGACAACAAGGTGTTACCCTGATTTCTGGGGCTTCCGGGAGGGACGTCTAAATGCGCTCCAAATATTACAAAGGTGGGGAATTTAGCTGAGAGTGCAAGCTAGCACTATGAGAGGCAGGGTAACGTAGTGAGATCTTTAACCTTATGTTTACGGGGTCAGGCCATGACAAGAACTAGGCAAGTTGTTCAATTAAACCAGATTTTATTATGATATACACAATTCGGCACACACAGACACATGCACTCACACACTCATACAAGAGCTATAGAAGTAGAAAATGAGGAAACTTGATAGAGGTTTTCAGAGGGTTTCTGGGGTGATACTCCACCTGATCCTGCAGTCCAGCAAAAGAGAAGATAGAGATCGAGGCTTGGGTTCGTGGTTTCCCAGCATGTGGAGGCTGAGGGGAGCTCACTGAACAGAGCGGCAGCAGTTCAGGATGCAAGGCACGAGCGTTCTGACAAGAAGCACAAACTTAGGGTTTTTATAGGGAAGATTGCACCTGGAGGCTAGCCCTCTCCCAAGGAGAACAATAGGGTTTTTAGTGGAGACAAAGCCTCTGAAAGGTCAAAATCAGAATTGATGAGATTTAGCCAGCACTCCCAATTGTTAGAACAGTATGCAGATGAGGAGCACTTAGCATTTGTATAGAGCAAGCAGTTAGGGGCTAAGAGCCCTTGCATTTGCTTAATGGTCGGCTGTGTCTGGAGGGCACTACTGACTGTGCGACAATTAGTTGTTTTCTGGCCTAGACCTAGCTTGCATAATTAAGGTCATACGGCCGTGCCTGCCTCCATAGGCTCTCTGTGACCCTTTCAGACACATAGAGTTCATCTTATGGAGTGCCGTGTGGAAATATTAACCACAACCAATATGAAATTGTAGACTTTGGGATCGGGTCAGATAACCGCAATAACAAAGGAATGAAGATGGAAAGGCAGGAGCTGCTATTTGAATAGTCACAGTACTGAGATGAGGTGGTCTCCCACCAAAGCTTTACTCTAGAATGTCCAAAGCCAGAATCTGTGCAGACACAGAACACATGTATATTGCACAGCGTCTGAGAGACCACGAATAATGGAATCATGGAATCATAGAGTTGGAAGTGACTCGAGGGTCATCTAGTCCTCTCATAGCCAAGGAAAGAATAGACAAAAGGTCAATTTTTCAAAGAATCAACTGAAACCATGTTGTCTGATACTTTTCTTAAAAACTTTACATAATAGACATTCTCTATTATCCTTGGTTTACCCAGAGAGGTTTTTTTTTTAAGAAAAAACACAAGATAAATGCAATGAGATGAAAAAGGAAAGGTTTAAACTAAGGCTTACATGAAGAATTCTTTTTCAACAAAATGCTGAAAATAGAATGAGGATCAACATTTGTAAATGTGGATTGTACAACAGATCACATTGTTCTGGACTCAGCAATTCTAGCAGTATCATCTGTGACATACCTACTGCCAATGCCATCAATCACATCACATTTGTGCTGCTCCCTCAATCTGCTCAGCAACTTCTGTTGTTTATTAATAGAGAGAGAGAGATGAAGAGGGAATGACTACTGCCCTTTCCCTAAAGCTTAAGCTACTTTTCGAGGCGTGGTTTGTTTTATCAAACATCTGAAGTAAGCAAACACGAAAACCTTTTCTTTCCATATAACCAAGATAGCTTGGAATCTTTATGACTTCATTGCCAACATATACTTTCAAATCACAAATGTGAGGTGCAGAACTAACTGGCACACCAGAATATTTGAGGCTGATTAATTTATTTGTTGTAACTCCAGATCAGAGAAAATGAGGGCTAAACTAGATGAGATACAGAAGATCTGTGGATGGCTTCTCCCTGCCCATCTATGCAGCCTTTTAAATATGAAAACTAGAATTGCTGGGAGTCTGAACAGCATCATGACAAGAAGATGGGTGCTTATTGCTGCTTCTTTTCTCTTGTTGCTTCTCTCCCACCATCAGATTATGCACATATGCAAGCACAAGCGCACACATATTTTGGTAATTTCCTCCTCCAGCAGAAAAAGATACAGAGTTACTGTATTTCCAATATAGGAAGGAAAGCTTAGGGAGGTGATTTAATCATAAGAATGACATATAAGGAAAGGGCAAATTACACATATGCCAAGCTCAACCTTACCACTAGGCCGAGTGAGGCTTTTTGTTGCATTTCTGAGTGTCTCACTCATTCTCTCCACTTTCATGCAAACTTGAAATACTTTTGTTCTCCCTGTTTAGGAATTCATGTTCATTTAAGTATTTCCTTAATAAAATCACTTTTCCTAATATGCACACTTTATGTACTGTTCTCACAGATTAAAATGTGTTTGTACCTTTTTTTAATAAAATACAGACATATGTATCTTTCAAAAGGAAACATGGTTTTCTGATCATTTCATTCTTCATTGAAATGCATGAAAATCCCCAAAATGTACATCCTTCCAAGGTAAAATGAGTTTTGTTCCATTCCCAATCCAAGAATATATGGAAGAGATATTTTTTGCAAAAAGAAAAACTTGATGAATTTCTTTTCCATCCTTGAGTTTGACATATGGTTCATCCTTTGCATGATAAAATTTTGTTGATGAATTCACTTGTAACTATTATGATTTTTCCATGTTGGGGGAAAAATGTTAGTTCAGATAGTAGCTGTTTGGGAGCTTTGAATGCACACATACCATATCAGGCAATTTTACAAGATGTTCAACAGGAAGCATGTACAGTCATTACTGGAAATTCTTCTTCTAATAACATGCCATTCTCTCATCTCAACTCTACATTGTCTTTCAATGCGCTGTCTGAAGTGCATTTCTTAGATATGCCAGTGGCAGGTTTTTTCAAGCAAATCTAGAAGACTGCATTTTCATGATCAAACAATAGAAGTGGAAAATCGTGCATGGATATGAAAGACCAAAACCGGGGGGGGGGGGAGGAAGCTTTTAGAAAAAGTTTTATTCTTTATATTGATACCAAGAATTTCTTCACATATTCTGTGCTCTTTTCATCTAATGACGTTACCCTGCAGCTAAGCACACATACCCTCAACCGATACAAAGTACCCTAATGCCTTTGAAAAGAATGGAGTTATGCTAACTTAAGCATCCAAAGAACTGGAAAGAAATTGAATGTGCTTTCTTAAGCCTTTAGATATCTACAGCCCAAGGGGTGCAGTTTAGGATGCATATATTGAAACTGAGAGTTAACCATTATTGTAGCAACCATTGCAAGTTTAAGATGCAGGAAAGTGTATTAAAGACCCCAAAATTAAGTCATGATCCCTGAGCAGCCATGATTTCATTATCTTGCATTTATGAAATCATCACAGCTTCTAATGTTATTTCATCCATCTTACTTGAGAGAGAAGTGTGGCTAATATTTGCAGAAGGAGCTGTAATACTACAGCACTGCAAGCTGCATAGGAAGTCTTATGTATTGTTCCACATATTTATTGCACTACAAATTGCTACTAAATTTTCTTGACTGCAGGCTACTTAAAATGCTTCCTGAGTTTCTATATATTTCCACTGATGGCACACCAACTGGAATGAAACAAGTTTCTCTCTGGTAAAGCTGGTGATCAGCAACTAATAACAATATGTTGAAACTGCTTGTCTTCCTGGGAACAAGATGTGCCACATAACATATATCAGTAAAATTACATAGCCATATTTCTGTGAATTACGCTTTGAATTAAAAGGGTTATTTGCTCCACTTTATACGATGATGACCATATGCACCACTTAGAAGAAAGGCTAAGGATTTTGCATCATAGCTAAAAATGTAGCTGAAGCTTTATTTCAGTGAAATCAACAACAGCTGAGAGATAAAATTGCAGTTCCTAGTGGCCTATATTCGGTGAGCATTCTAAATCTAAGAAATACAATCAACTTGTACAGAAAAGGAACATGGCATAGTTTCTTGTGCCTTTATAAAATCTGGCTGATTGACCATCATGTCTGAATACCTTCTCTCACTTCCATGTAGAACTAGCATGTGACCTTTCCAATAACACAAAGAAAAACCATGAACCAAGAACTTTTCTCAGTGGCTGAATCTACACAGGTGAAATAATGTAAATTTACCTCAATCTGAGTCTTGTTGGAGCACATGACATTTCTCTCATTCCAATGTGAAAATAGTTCTTTTTGATGGTTGAGGGCTTTAAGGTGATTTAAAAAAAAAAAACTTTGATCTTTGAATATTTGCTTTCCTTTAGATATCCCTTTAAGTAACGTGGTTGTGGGTGGTCTCATGAGGCAAACATTGTAAAACACTTTCCTTGGGGTGAGCTCTATGGAATTCAGTATGACTTACATCTGAGTAGATCTTTATAAGATTGCATCATATAGCATCAGTCTGGCATTAAATTTCCTGGAAATTAAATTTTAGAAATAAGGAAGCCAATTACAAATTAGAAAGGCTGAGGTGGCTACCCAGATATGCACCCAATCCACTGGGAGTACAAGTGGACCATCAGAAGGTATGACATATGATGGGACCAAACAAGATACTATGCAGTGGATCTGTGATACTGCCCTCATGTTCAGCCCTTGACACAACAGTTTCCCATAGGAAGGGAATTTTTGATCCAAGATGGATTCAGACATGCAATCTCTGACATGCATGCAAAAATGGTATAGTTTTTAAAAAATATACCACACTTTTTTGTTGTTGTTGTTGAATATGTACAGGGAATCATCTGCAATGATGTCTTCTGACTCAGGATTCATCCCAAATATAATCTTTGCATGTCATTTATGGCACACATCTTCATATTTAATGCAGAATTTAGTAATCCATTTCTGATTGAGAAAAATCATTAACACTAAGCAGCCTGGCATGATTCAAAATAAGCACTATGGTTTCCAAAGAAATGCTGTCTCTGGCTGAACATAATTAATTAGCTTTGTTCAATGACAGTTTTGTGACAGAAATAAATTGTGTACAATGTACAGTCGTGAGGTCACATATAATAAAGCAGTTGCATTGAACACTTGAAGCAAAAAATATATTCAACTTCAAAATGAAATGATTACAAATTATTACCAAGGTAATTCAGTTGAACATATGGGCCTTTCAAAGACCCACTGAGTAATTCATAAGGATAAATGGTACTTCAGTTTTAGCTGTTCTTTTCTTGCTTTCTAAGGCAACTAAGGTCAATTGGAAAACTTAAACTCTTAAAATTAGGCCATGTGATTTTCAAACCGCACCTGGATATTTCTGGACTTAAACTCCTAGGAGTTCTGCTGGGCTTGTCTTCAAAAGTCCAGAAGGGAATAGGTCATGCGTAACACTAAGGCAATGAGGAATATTACACAAGCCTTCTGATCAACCAGCCTATAGTAGTGATAAACACCTTCCTAAACACACTTGTCCCAGTCTAGAAGCTCTATGTTTGCAAAATGGCACATGTGGATTGATGTGAGGGTGATCTGACTGTGACATCCGTCCTTCCATTGATAGCCAGAGTTGATTTGGCTGATCTAGCTGGCTAGCTGACTGGGTGTCCCTTTCCTCCTTCACTGTTCCATGTGCCTCCTTCCCAAACCTGTACACCTGATGAAAGACAACCACACCAGATGGAAAGAGTGTGCTGTTCTTTGGTCAAGGGCACACATGGATCTTTAGCATATTATGTAGCATATTATGTGGTTCTATCAAGTGAAATGGAACAGGCAGCTCTTTTTATACATCCTTTTACATTATGAGTGGGCAATATTTTTTCCAGAAGGCCATAAGTAGTGAAATTTGTGTGCTAATCACTAATTTTCATGTTTGCTGACTCCCTGTTTTGTTTGGTTTTCCACACCCTCTCTCCTCCTGCATGAAACTATGTTTTTCTTCTTTATTCTCTCTTTCCTTCATTACACCATGTGTCTCATATAGACAAGTTTTAAGTAAAGTTATTGTTAACGTGTTTTATTGAGAAAGCTAGCCTTGTTGTTTTTCGCTTGACTCTGCCTACAGTGTGGGTGGTCATGGAACTGTTCAGCTTCTGTCTTGCCAGTCTGATAAATCTGCTTGAGACATCCAGTAATATCTCTCACATTTCCCAACAAAAGGTGGTAGATGATTGTTCAGTGTGCATGTGTAGGAACACATGTGTCAAGGCAAAGTCACACATGCATTCCCTCCAAGCACACAAAAAAGCACACTCACAAACACACAGGCACAAATACACACATACACATACACACGCACACACACACAATCTCAGCATGTAGAATTTGGAAACCTTGCCTCACACTTTCCTTGATGCTGGAATTATTTTATGTCTCTCCTGCACAAATTCACTGGGTGGGGTGCACAATTTAAATAAAAAATATTTCATGTGGGATGATTCTCATTCTATGCTGTCTGCTGCTTATAAATTGTAGTTTTCCAAATAGTGGTTTGGCAGGCTATGAGGAATGTGATTTCACAGGGAATATGCTCATAGGAATTACTCCAGCAATATTGAGAAGAGATGGCAGGAAAAGTTGGAGCATCCATGATGGACTGCACAAATAGATCTCAAGGGCCCCTTGCTGCCCATAAGCTTCTCACATGTGCTTTATCTCAGTGGTTCTCAATCTTCACTCCTCCAGGTGTTTTGGACTTCAGTTCCCAGAATCCATTGGCCAAGCTGGATGGCTGAGCTGAAGTTCAAAACACCTGGAGCACCAATGTTTAAGAACAAGTCTGTCCCAGACATTGAAGTGAAAGGGGAAGACTTGAAGTATGACTTTCTTGCATGGACCCATTTCTAAGTCTGCAAAGAATTGCTGGATCAGAACAATTATGAAGCAAGTCCCTCTGATTTCAGTACAATGGCCAACTAACTGTGCTTATCATCACAAGCTTAGCCCCCTGCTTTGCTGGCTTCATGTAGAGCAGGAGGAGGCTGAACTTCCCCCTTACCGTGGAAGAACACTTATCTATAGAACACTACTCTAGAAAATAGAATTGCAGTTCTATTTTAACTCTTATTTTAGATCTCCCAACTTTACAAAGAAATCTAAACCTTTTCTGGGTGCTTAGAAACCAGGACAATGACAAGAGAAAAATGTAACATTATTCTATACTGTAGGCTGGGGGTGGGGGAGAAAGACTTAAACTACACTCACAAGTTTTGAGACTGCCAAGAAGGAAGTGAAGTTAGAAGCCTCTTCTGAAGTTTTGAAGCAACTTTGTAACTGCTGCAGCCTGGAGTTCAGAACTTTCTGAACTGTACTGAAAATGGCTTCCTGTTAGAGCTAGGGCAACATCTTTCCATCTCTTTTCCACTAATAGCTATGAACTAAGAATGGATGCAAAGGGACACCCCAATTCCTACCTCACAAGCAGAACTCACTACCTCAGAAGCAGCCATTTTGGTGATTTTAGGGTGGCGGCAATTAAATCCTTGGAACAGTTCTAAAGTGGGTTACCATAGCAGTAAGGGAACACATAGTCACATTCTCTCCCAAATGTTCTTCCTCTTTTTTGTTTTGCTGAAGAAGATTTCATTCTGTGTTTATTCATCTTACTCTTCAAAACAGTCAGTCACTCTTCATCCTATTCTTCAATACAGTCAGTCACTCCACTTTAAAAGTCTGGGGAGAGTTCACAGGTACACTCTTACCATGCTCTGACCTGGAAGACAATACAGGGGAATGTTTATCCTATGTCTGCACACGGCCAGATATGTTTTCATGCCTTCCAAGCCTTTTCATCTCTCCACTACTTCTTTCTATTTGGAATACCACTGGCTGTAAAGAAAATGCCACATATACTACTTCTGGGAACAGCTGGTCCTCCACACTTGATAGGGTTAGGGACACAAGACCCCCGCAGAAATGGAGAAAGAGCAAATGTTAAAATGTAGGGGTGGGTGCCTGTAGGAAGGGGGCTGAGGCACAGTGGCAAGAACAGGCACTCGGGGTCCAAACTAGATTGGGGAGAGACAAGGAAAAGGGGGTGGGTCTGCAGGCTGGCCCTATACTTTTGCTCTCTTGCCTGTCACCTTTCTTGGGTTTGTGGGGGCCATTGGGAGAGGGTTTGTGGTGCTGAGAAACTGGGCTGTGATCTGCCCTTGGCTGGCTAGGCAGAAGCTAGTGGAGGAGAAAGAGGATGAGAGGTGGGTTTTTAAAGGTGTGTGCTGCCTGATTGGAGCTGATAAGAGGGAAGATTCCCCTGGAAAAGAAGCACTTCAGGTGGCTGGGACAAGAGTTGGAGAAATTCTCAGATCCATGAAAATGAAATTCCCAAATGTGGTGGGCTGACTGAACATTTTAACATCACATTCAGGTTTTAGCTGGATGAGCAAAAGGCATCCATTATACTCTCAGTATACCTAAACATAGTCTTATATTCCATCTCCATCTTCAGGTTTCTGTGAAAAATCAACAGAAACAGACATATAAATCTTGGTCTCAAGAATGTTGTTGTGGAAGGGAAACCTATAAACAACAAGTTTTGTGGGTGTGTTTATGCGTGGGTGGGTGTATCATCCTGATAACTTCTATCACTCACCATGTCTCCAAGGAACAAAGTCATACATTGCTGAAACCATTTTTTCTACCAGAAGGCAATATAAACATTCCTTCCCCCATCCTTGATATGCGAATGTAGCTACGAATAATGCAGCCAGAAAAAGAGGTATTTGGCAAGGAGGTCTTATTATTCTTAATCCTTAGGTATGCCCACTTCTTGCAGCTTCAAAGCAACAAGGCCACCAAATCATTTTGCAATCAATGTTTGGCAGTGCAGTAACTGGATGTTTGTTATGTGGCCTGTTATTTAGTAAACATCAGCAAGGCATGACACATTTGTTAATGTTGCCAAGGCATTCACATGAAGAAATGACTTTTTTTTGTAGCTTTAAAAAATGATCCCTCTCTCTCTCTCTCTCTCTCATACACACACAAGCTAGTTATAGTCCATTAGTCAGATGCTGTTCATGTAGGGAAAATAATAATTTGAATTTCTCCATGTCTTAAGTTTTAAAAATTCCAGTTACAACATCACCACTGCATTAAGAAATAAGTCATAAATACCATATTCTGCTGCACATATGAAATAATGTGAATAACCAGGAGAGACAGAACAATCTATATTTGAAAGATTGACTTCATGATTCATCCCTCAAAATTTGATCTCAAGCCAATACAGCCAAATTCTACAGAGAGCCCAATTTAACTTCTATCCAGTGCTTTCTTATGCTTGTCCTCAGGCTGCTAATAGAAGAGGTTAACCAGATGAAAGTTTGGTTATTTATCACGGTAATATTATGTATACCATGGGGGGGGGGGCATGCCAGTATGTAGCTCCAACAATAATATCTGTCATCCACCATGACTATTTATGAAGGTCATGAGCGAGATCCCTACACCACTATTAGCATTGCTCAGCAGGTTTGGCAGAGGGCCTAGCCATGCTTTAGTGGTGCCACTACAGAAAATACCACAGCGATTATATTACAATATACCACAAGAAGATACACAATAATTTTAATTGGCTTGGGTTTATGTGTATGTTTGTTTGTGTGTGTGTGTGTTTTCCCAACCTCTTCCAATGAACTAAGATAAAGGCTTTTGTTTGCTTTTAGAATGTTCCAGGTTCATTTCCTGGCATCTCTACATATAAAGGATCACAGTAAGAGGCTGAGGCATGATATTGCCCAACTGAAGCCTTGAAACTGCTGCCCCCAGTCCGAGTAGAATGTACTTGTCTGAGTTAGGTGCATGAATGATCTGACAGAGTACGACAGCATCCTACTGATGTGTTTGAGAGAAAGAGAGAGGATGTTTGGATCTAAGGTAGACCTATGCCCATGACAAGGAGAGGGACATGGCCACCCCAAGCATTTCTTTGACATCTCCTCCTAAAGCAAGACCAGACCTCCTATTGACCTTACTGTAGAATATGCTTATCCTTACTAGACAGATATTTATTTCCCGGTGGAAAAGTTGTGGATTTTTTTACAAGTTTCACACTCTAGCTACTTTTTATTTATTTAAAAATATTTAGATATTTAACAATTATTTAACAATGCTGACCAGTCTCATTAAATCTTTGAAAGGGTGTCTTGCAGAAGATGGAGGAAGCTTGTTTTCTTCTGCTCCAGAGACCAGGGCCATTTCCACACTAGACTGTTATAGTGCTATTTTTCCACTTTCAGCTGCCCAGGAAAAGAACCAATGGATTTAAATTTAAAGGAAAAAGAAAAAGATTTCCCCTAACAATGAGAAAGAACTTCCTGATGGTAAGAGTTGTTTGACAGTGGAATAGAGTGCTACAGATGGTGATAGACTTCAGAGCTCTTTAAACAAACACCAGAGGGACATCTTTGAGGATCATGCTAGCTGTGGAATTTTGCATGACGGGAATTGAACTAGATGACACTTATAGAGTTAGTTTAAGTAATTTAACTATGTTGGTCCTTCCAATTTTGTGATTCTTTGATTCTGTTATTATAGTCATATCAGTTCAACTCTAAATTTCTAGTTCCAGCCATAATGTAATAGGGATTCAGACTGTCTTTGCTGAGTACTGTTCCCATTGAAATCTTAGTCTGCTGATTTTTGAGTAGTCCTCAAAAGTAGAAATAGAATTTTCATTTACTAGTCCTTTTCCCCAGATTAAGCTAGCATGAACAATTATGTTTGTTCTTAAGTAAAACAGGCCTTGCCATGGAGACAAATTTATTCACTAGTTTTTGATTGAATACTGGGGTATGCTTTACATAAAGCTCCTTTAGAGTGATCTCTGGAAATGTGTACTGGTCTAGAAAGCAGCAACATGGATGCTAGGCAATGCTTGCACATGTCTATGTTTATCTTAAAACAGCTGCACTGCCTGCCAATTTGTTATGGGGCTCAAAGCATTAGTAATTACCTTGAAACCCTTAATTGTTTTTATTACACTCACCAATTCTTTTAAACCACAGTTTCTTTCTGCTCGAGATAAATAATTTGAGAATTTTACCTTTAAAAGCTAAATGGAAATTAAATTTTGCCACATTTCACAGGCCAGATTCATTAGGGTTGTTTTGTTTTACAAACATAAGGTCATTTAAGAAAAAGGATTAAAGTTATATGCATGCAAGCCTAAGCAAACTTCATCCATAGTGACCAGCTCAGTTGCTATAATTCTGCCGTGTGAGATAATAAAAGGATCAATAATCTATAACCCCATTTACCATTAATGATTTAGGCTGCATGCTACACATAATTATCTGGGAATACATCCTGTCTGGCCTTTGGAAATAGTCCACCCATTGTTGTATTTTCCCCCCAATAAGATCTATCTTTTGTTATCTGTTTCACCTGTGTTGGCCTTACTTGATATTCATCAGGCTGAAAGATCATAAACAGTATAATGAAATTAAGGGCTTAGGCTCAAAATCCCATACAGTGTTTGTGGAAGGTAAATATCCATTTACACATTCACCATGGGTTACAATGTTGTGCAAAGGAAACTTCAAGCAGTCCTTGTTGCACAACTTGTTCCGCTTAGTGATGGTTAACTGTTAAGAATGTTAGGGACCCCATATATATGGTATTCAGAGAAAGTCCAACAGCTTGTGAAACCTTCTGTGGGACCCCAGAAAATACAAACACTGACACAGTGGACACTTCATGAACATAGTGACGTAATAATATTCTGGCCATTTTTCAAAAATGTGCACTTCTTTCTCAAACTCCTTAGTATAACAAAAGTCATCATGCCTACCTTTTCCCACATTTTTCTTTAGAACAGGCATCTTCCCTCCTCATTTGTGGAGAAATTTGAATTCTCTCTCTTTTTCTCTCAATCTCAATCTCTCTCTCTCTTCTTCTTTTTTTCCCAAAAGGCAGCTAAGTCACCATTACAGGTATGGTTCAATTTTACACAAACTTCTTTTTTTGACATCTTATTACTTGGCTCTGCACTTACTCACTTCACTTATCACCAACGAATTTCTCTCTGTTTCAGAAGAGTCAGATATATGAATGACTCAAGTGCTGACTATTGTAATCTATGTCTCAGAACCATGATATAACACAGCAGGGAAGAGAGCAGCAGGTGTGATTTTTTTTCTGGTCCCTGTAGCCTTATTTAAGAAAAATGGTGAGTATTAAATACTTCTCTACCAAGAATAACTCCAACACAACACTTACTGTATTAGAAGCTGTCATACTGTTGCCCACAGGAGATGTTTGGTCTAGCACACTTAACAGTTGCTCCTTTATGTGTTATTCACAAATGTATGTATATCATACATAACAGCCTCGTTGCATAAGACCCAAACCCTATTTAGTCCTACATTCTCTATTCACTATGAATGACCAAATGCTTATCTGAAACTGATATATACTGTCTCTCTAGCTATCATGATGAATAGCCATTGATAAACTTAAATGTCATGAAATTTTAAAATCATATAAAGTCCCTGGAGAACAGGAGGACACACCATTGATCTTTATCTGTTATGTGGCTATTGAAAAAGGCCCAGAAGACCTCTGTATGTAGAGATCCATGGATTCATACAAGTGTGTTTACACAGGCACATGGAAAAGGGTCTGTAACTCAAATGCCAAATGGGTGATGACTTGGAGCTGAACATGAGGAGTTCAAAGGATAACTCTAGAACTGTCTGGAGTGACATGAACATTCTATTTGTGTCAATCTGTGATGGCTTGTGACTTGACAATGAAGTCTTCAACTGAAGAACATACAGTTGTGAATCAGCCTTTAATAAAAAGTCAAGGTTTGCTTCTACAGTGCATCTGGTAAGGTACAGAATGACAAGATATCAATAGCTACCATCAAGAGACAGAGAAAAGATATTGATTCTTCAGATAAAAAAAAAGAATCAGTTAGCTGGAGATGGGGAGACCTGTACCTGAGTCCCTGCTAGGCCTAGAACAGCTGCTGCAGTCACTGCAGCCAGTTCTGGGCTGGATGGATTATATAGTCTGGGGTGGTACAAGAGAGTTTCCTGTTGTTCCTCTGCTTAATCACATAATCCTGCAGCGCCAAAGTGTGACTTTCAAGGTATTACATTGTGGGAGAGTTCTACTGAAATCAGTGGAACACTTGAGCAGGATTAACTAAAGTACCACTGCTATGAATTGGTTTTAATAACAATTAAAGTTAGCTGGATCAGGATGAAAACAGAAAGAAATATGGACACGGTAACAGCCTAGCCAAGAATGTGTTTTATTTAGATAGAAGGTTTAAAAACTGCCATAACAATAAATATTGCTGTTACAGGACGTTCTTAATCCTACCACCCACCCATGCACTTTTCTCATCTTGTTTATTTTATTTATGGTAAACCAGTTAAGCTGTCAATAGCTATTCTCTTTCATTCCCTTCCTCTCTTCTCTAATACGTACTCTCAAACACACCATCTGCTATCTTGTTTCTGATAAAGTAAACGAATTCATTGGGTAAATAGGTGGAATGGTTTGCATTTTATCCTTAATTAAAAAGAAGCATATAAATAATAATGAAAGAAACACTTTATAATCAACTAATAATTTTAAAAATTACACACACATACAGGAGAAGAGAGAGAGAATGAGAGTACACTCTTTAGTACAGTCTTGAACTGGAGCTTGTGGTAATTATAAAGCCATATTCTCTGTGTTGTATCCACATTCCTTATGTCATTTTTTCCCCATTAAAGTCTAATATATCCTTCCAGTAATTAAAAAAAAAAATCTGCAAGTTTTCAACAGTGGCTACTTTTCAGTGGATGTTTGGAAGAGCAAACCCTATAAATGTTGGGGATATAGGATACTGTCCTGTATTTGGGAGTAAGTCTTACTGATTTCAGTGAGAAATAGGTCCTGTTGAGCTCAGTGAGGGTATACATGGATGGAGCTGAATTGATAAGTGTATATGAAATATTTAAAACATAGTAAACAGAAATCTGTCATTTTATCTTCTTCAGCAGAACCCAGGCCCTTCTATTTAATTGCAAGTATTTATAATAAATCACAGCTAATCAAAAATGTTATAGACAGTCTCCATACACAGTTCACTTCCAAGTATCAGTGATGTAGACTCAAGTCAATTGAAATCAGACTTAAGTCCCTTCAGTGATTCGACTTGTACTTGACTTGGCAATACATGATGCATTGATTTGACTCAACTTGTGACTTGCATATTTTTAGTGACTGACTTGCTGCCCTTGGTTTAGTAACATAATACATTCATCCAGAAACCTCACAACTTAGAACAAAACTTCCCTCTCTTTTTGCCTACTGGTCACATGACAATCTGTCCCAAGCCCAAAATGTGGGCACATTTCTCAGACAGAAACACCAAATAAGGCAACAGGTTTGAGGCAGGGTTAAGGGCTGACTCTACTTAGATTGTTAAAATTGACTTTGACTCTACGTAGAAATTCTGGAATATAGGTTGAGCTGTAAAGTTGGCTCCCTGACTTGAGAATTGACTTGAAAGAATTTTGCAAGGAGTTGAGACTTGACTTGAGACTAGGAGTAAAAGATTTAAATTCTTCACTGCCTAGTACTGACATTTGAGGGAAAACAATGAAAGAAGGGTTTTGCCTTCTTGTCCTGCTTTAAGGAAGCACTTAGCTATTGCAATTATGAATTAGATGGACTTTTGGCATGATCCACAAATGCTCTTTATGCTTCTTAATTTGTTGAAAACAATACTATACATTTCAAAACAGTGGTTCCTAAGTTTGAGTCCAGAATTCCTGACAGTTAGCTTCTGGGCAGTGAAGTCCAACAACATTTATGGACCGAAATTCAGGAATGACTGCATTGAAAAGGATATTAATGCAGCTGTGAGAAAAGGTTAACTTATTTCCATTTGTGTTCTTCCTGTTGAACTATTAGCCGTAGACTATGGGATAATTAGATAGCACTAATTGGAAGGGGCTAATTAATTTGAACAATTGTTATTTATATGAAGCCTTTGCATGACAAATTTGCTGAAAAGGGAAGTACTTGACATTTTGTCACTGAAAGTTAATTGCTCCCTGCATCCTATTTAAAAATGACCCATCATGAGATATGGATTGTCTAATAGGCTAGTTAGCAGAAAAAAAGAAACTGATATGGGGAGACAGCAGAAGAAGAAAAATTAACAAGCTTCATAGAATTCTTCATTAAAACAAATGTGTTTTCCCTAAATAATGTGAAGCTAAGAAAACGAAATAAGTAAGAAATTAAAATCTTTGGGATGTGACAAATCTTTTGATACAAACAAACATATTTGTAGTCAAGTTGTAAAAACTTTTAACAATTTTAGCATTGACACATTAGCCTAAAAACTGACATTTAATTGTCAAAGCAGATATTCCAAAGCAGCTGTTGACTCCAGAAGTGGCATTATGATGTTCATATTTAAAAACAAATTGTTTGTTCTTAGAATACAAGCAGTTAGTACAAAATTATCTATGGGCCTTAAATCTACTTCCTCTGGTGTACACAAAACTGATTGCAGTGAGCACACATGTGAAGGTGCCTCATGAGCAATATGCATTGATGAGCTTTTGGTTGCAACAATTTGCTAACTTAAAATACATATTATATTTATATCATATGCTAAAAGTAATAGGTCTAGTTCACAGCCTGGACTACATATATGATAGACCAACTGGAGAAAGCCTTGGTTTTGTCAGTTGTCTCTACCATGAGCATGACCTAATTGCAGTGGCATATCTAGCATAAATGGTACTTAGGGCAACCCCTTCTTCTCCGGGGCTGCTGCCTCCTCCTCCTCTGCTAAATCTTCTGGCACACCTTTTCTGTGCCCTCCTGGCATTGGAGACCAGGGCACATATCCTACTTGTCCCACTCTAGATACACCTCCGCTTTATTGCGATCTCTTATATTGTGATCTCTCACATATGACTGTCTTGTTCCAACCATTCTACCAGCTACCAGTTCCTGTCAGGACACAAGCCTTGATTGTTTCAATCTGTAACATTAAATGAGGTTTTTTGTAACATCACGCTATGCACAAAAAGTGAAACAGTCATGGTTCTCCACCCCATCTCTTAGATTGAGGGATTGAAATTCTTTGCCACTTACCATCTAAATCTGGATTTTGTCAGGGGGCCCACTATCAATTTTTGGTCACCACAGTACTCATGATTACAGTTAAACCAGACAGTACAGGTTAACATCAACATTCCACTTAAGAATTTTTAAGTGTTGGAATTCCATGATATTTACATGGGAAACAAGCAGGCTCTTTGGTACTTTTTAAAGACTATTTGTTATAAGTATTCTTAGATAAATAGATATATACATATATATTCTCCTTAGGAAGAAATACAGACATGGCAATGTCTAAGTGTTCAAGCTTCCTTATATAATGTTACATTACATGTAAGACATCATTGCATCATATTATATGGATATCAAGATGTTATGCTTTCATAGGGACTTTCATAAGGATCCCACCTTGATATCTTGCATCTCCTTTACAGGTTCGATAATAATTAGCACATGTAAGAACATCATCCTTCTAAACCATTTAGCATAGTATTTTATCATAGTATTTTATCTGTTGTCATCATCATCATTATCGTCATCATAATCATCATGTTTTTTCCATAATTTCATAGTATTTGTTAGAGTCTGCTAAGACACTGTGCAGACTTTTTCTTAAGAGTTTTCCATATACTCAATCTTATCCCTAATAGCATATTCATTATTTTCTTAATGATCTAACGTAGCCATTCAGGTATAATTCACATCTGTAGAGGCACTACATAGCTTTAACAGGCTTCTGTAACTAGATTGGTATGCAGGAGTTACTCTTCTTGTTATTTTTTTTTAAAATATTTTTATTAAAAATTTCATTGCATAAAAAACAGAATGGATATATGCTGTTATCAGATATATCACACCCTCCCCCCCACACACTTCCATATTATTTTACTCCAGTTGAGTCTTCTTTGTTTCCATTTACCAAAGTAAAAAGAAGGACTAACAATTACATTTCCATTTACAGAAGAGAAAATTACATTATCTCTTTCTTTCTTTGATTTCATATACTTTTATATTTTTATTCATTTCCATTCCCTTTCAAAGTTCTGGATAAGTTTATTTTTCAGTGAAAATGCTAACTTTTCTGTCTTTACCATATCCAGAAATTTTAATTTCCACTCTCCTAAATCAATATCTTCCTTTTCTTTCCAATGTTGTGCGTATATCAACCTTGCAGCTGTTATCAAATATATCAAATATATCTTCTGATGACTTCTAATCTCCCTTTGTTGTTCTAACATATTTAACAAATAAAATTCTGGTATCATTTCAATGTTCATTTTACAGATTCTTTGAATTTCATCATGTATCCCCTTTGAGAACTTTCTTGCCTTTCCACAAGTCCATCACATACGAAAAAAGGACCCAGTCTCTTCATCACAAAATTCCAACATTTTGCATTCCCATTTTTAGATATTTTTTGCAATCTTTCTGAGGTCATATACCATCTATGTAACATTTTGTAAAGGTTTTCTCTTAAATTTAAGTTTGGGGTAAATATTATATCAGTTTTCCATACTTTATCCCAAACTTCTAATTTGATCAGATGTCCCAATTTCTGAGCCCATTTAACCATTATCTTTAACTACTTCTGATTCCATTTCTCTTCTATAAAGAATAGTTTATAGAATTTCAAAATTCTTTTCTTTTGATTTCCCTTCATCACTATATCCAATTCATTCTCTTTTTTTCAAATCCATACAGTTTTTGATTCATTTTAAACCTTTCTTTTAGTTGTCACCATGGGAACCAATTTAGCTCATGCCCATCAGCCTTTAGTTCTCCTACTGTACACATTCTTGGTTTGTCCCCTTCCCATTTCAATATGTTTTGATATGTTAATAAATTTCCTTGTTTTGTTGGAGCAATGTTATACACTTCTTGTGGTGAAGTCCATGTTGGAAGCTTTGTATAATATTTCTGCTTTATTTGTAGCCATACCTTTAACAGTGTCTTCCGGATGCAATGATTATTGAACTCTTTTTTCACCGCTAATCTATCATAAGATAAATATCCATGCCATCCAAATTTGTTATTTATTTCTTCCAAATCTTTCATGGTTGTTCTCTCTAACTGAATCCAGTCTTTAATCCAATCTAGGCAGCATGCATAATAATAAAATTTCAATGATGGGAGATCAAATCCTCCTCTTTCTTTTGCATCCTGAAGCTTTTTGAATCTTATCCTTGGCTTTTTTCCTTGCCAAATAAACTTTTGAAGATCCTTTTCCCATTCTTTGAATATTTTCTCTCTTCCTGTTATTGGTAAATTCCAAAAAAGGAACATAAGTTTTGGTAGTAAGGGGACTTTGAAAGCATTTATTATTCCCAGGAGAGAAAAATTTATATTTTTCCATATCATTTTTAATCTATTTCCATATCTTCAAATAATTGTGGTTGAATAATTCTTGGTTTCTTTTTGTTAAAATAATTCCTAAATATCTTGTTTTCTTAGTTAATTGACATCCAGATATACTCCCCAAATCAGCTTGCTCCTTTTTAGTCATATTCAGTGTCATCATCATTGTCTTTTACTTATTTATCTCATATCCTGCCACTCGACCATATCTTTGCAAAGTTTCCATCAGCACCTGAATTGATTCTTGTGGATCCTCCAAAAATATAATTGCGTCGTCTGCAAAAGCTTTTAATTTCAGTTTCTTTTTCCTTATTTTCAACCTTCTTATCTGTGAATCCTCATGTATTATATTCAGCAATACTTCCAAAATAGCTATAAATAATAATGGTGATAATGGGCACCCTTACCGTAACTCTTTGTTAATTACAAAGCTTGTTGAAATATCTCCATTAATTATTAATCTTGCAGATTGTTCTTGATATATCATCTCAATCCATTTACAAAAATCTTCTCCCATATCATGTTATCTCAATACTCAATGTATAAAGGTCCAGGAAACATTATCAAATGTCTTTTCTGCATCCAAAAAAATGAGTGCTGCTTGCTTCCCTGGGTTTTTATCATAATATTCAATTGCATCTAGGATTGTCCTTTATATTGCTTCTCATATATCTACCTGGGAGAAAGCATGTTTGACCTTCTTGAATTTTATTCTGTAATATCTGTCTCAACCATTTTGCCAACACTGCTGCAAAAATTTTATGATCTACATTCAACAAGGAGATTGTTCTGTAATTCTTAACTTCTTTTTTATCTTTACCCTCTTTGGGTATCAGTACAATGTTAAATTCTCCCCAGGATTTCGGTTTACCATGTTTCTCTATTTCCTTCAAAGTTGCTTGAATTGGTTGAGTTAATTCTTTTATAAATCTCTTATAATATAGCATGGTGAACCCATCTGGTCCTGGTGCTTTATCCACTTTCAAATCCTTCCTAGCCTCTTCAATTTCAGTAATTGTTATTGATTTATTCAACTGTTTTTGTGCTTCCAGCGATATTGTTGAGATCTTTACTTTTTGAAGAAATTTAGACAGATTTTTCTCATATTGATGAGGGGATTTTGTTTCATAGAACAGTTTTCCAAAATATTCTTCAAATTTCTGTTTTATCTTTTCTTGTTGAGTAATCAACTTATTTCTACATTTCAGCTCAGCAATTATGTCCTCTCTTTCTTCTTCTTAAGTTTGCATGCTAATCATTTCACTATTTTATTAGCATGTTCAAATTGAGTTAATTTCATCTGTTTCATCTTTTTCTCTATGTCTTCAGTTGTTTTTATGACCATCTCCTTTTGTATTTTCTTAGTCTCCTGCTGTAGTGATTGTTGCAATGGATTTTTCTTAAGTTCTTTCTCTTGGAGTTTGGTCAATAACACTTGATATTTCTCCCGCCTTTTTTTATTCTGAATTTGTCGTTGCTGTATAAAAAAACCTCTCATTACTGCCTTTGATGCATCCCAAACCATTCTCATTTTCATATATTATATCTTCTTTAAAATAGTTTTTTTAGCACTTCTTTCACTTGTTTTACTATGTCTTCATCACTCAATAAACCATCATTCAATCGCCATTAAAATTGTTTAGTTTTCTCTTGGATTTGCAACATTACTGGATGATGATCAGAGATGACCTTTGAAAATATTTCTGTTTTCCTTATCTCTGATAACAAATGTTTAGAAATCAAGATCATATCTATTTGGGGACAAGATTGAACTTCAGAAAAAAAAAGTAAAATCTTTGACATTTGGATAAATAGTTCTCCATGCATCTAAAACAGATAATTCTTCACACATCCCAAAAAAAATCTTTTGGTAATCTCCCTCTTGTTGCTTAATCTTTATTCTGAGAGATTGTTTTATCCATTTTAATATCCAAAACTCCATTCCAATCACCAGCTAAAATCCAATCTTCATACTCATGCTGATATTTTTCCTTGCAATTTCTTATAAAATTCAGCTTTATTTTCATTTGGGGTGTAAACACGAACCAATATTATTATTTTTTTACCATTTTTTAGAATTTCCATTCCCAATATTCTTCCTTCTTCATCTTCAAAAATTTGTTTTGCTTGAATATCTTTTTCAATATAAATAGCAACCCCTCTTTTCTTCTTTACATATGAAGAAGCAAAACATTGATCTAATTTAGAATTGTATAAGTACTTTTCTTGGGTTTTCTTTATATGAATCTCTAATAATACCACAAGTTGAGGTCTTAATCTTTATAAATGATGAAAAATCTGTCTTCTCTTTGATTGTGAGTTTCTTCCTCATACATTCCATGAAATTATCTTCCTATTTACTATTCGTCTTTACTTCCCTTTTTTCTTTTCTCTTCTGGTTCTACCCTTTCTGCCTCTTCTTCTGACATTGGACTAGCATTGTCTGCCGCTGCCACTCCCATCTGTGTCAAGTCCCCCCTTTTTTTATGGTTTCTTGTCTTCAATCTTTGCTATTTTAGAGCCAGTTTTCAGATAATTCTCTTGGAATTCCATTGCTTGCTGCACCAAGTTTATCCTCCTTCTTCTACCTTCAAAGAAAAAGGAAAGCCCTTCTGGTAACTCCCATCTGTATCTTATTTCTCTTGATTGGAGAATCTTTACCAAAAATGCATACTCTTTTCTACTCCTCATCACACTTGGTGGTATGTCCTTGAAAATTTTAATGTCATTCTCATCCATTATTAATTTTTCTTTATAATTTTGTTCAGTGATTAGATCCTGGATCTTTTCCCTGGTAAAATAAACCACAATGTCTTGACGTAAGTCCCTCCATTTTGCCACTGCCGATTCACTTCTGAAAACTTTATCTATTTCATGCTCAAATCTTGCTCTTCTTTGGCTTATATATGGTGCCAAAATATCTGTTACTCTTTGGTGTAGGTTTTCCTTTTTTGTTCAGGGAGACCCCTTAACTTCAAACATCTGCTTCACTGGCGAATTTCCAATCTGATTATAGTTTCTTTATCTCTTTGCTGTTCTTTCTTCAGCTGCTCCACCTGGTCCTCCAGATTTTGGCTTTTTTCCCCTAATATCTTCTACTTTTTGATCTATTGCTGATATATCTGTAGTTAATTTCTGCAACCTCTGATTCAGATTCTCTACTTCCTTTTTCAAATTTTGTTTTATTTCTGTTCTCATTGTTCTTATCTCTGTCCTTGTTGCTTTTAATTCTTCCATCATATCAGTTCTCATTTTTTGAAATTCTTCTAATAACCTATTTACCTCCATTGTCTTTGAACCTGTAGATCCTCTTCTTTCCAAAACTTGTGGCTGAATTTGTGTCTGTGTTGTCTTCTTTTGACCTGTAGCCTTATCTTGGCTCACTACTTTCTTTAGAGCTATAATCCCCAAAATTCAAGAATCAAATATTTAACCAATCTATTATTCTGTCAGCTTATTCTTTAAAAAAATACTGATTATTATACTGGTTATTATAATTTTATACAACAATAAGTACTGTGTTTTGAAAAACTTATATCTACTATACAAATCAAATTTCTATCATTCTATTTCATTTATCTGTCCATTAAGAATAGAGTAATACAAGAGAAAAATAATAAAGAAAAGTTATTCATTAACAGTTAAAGGTTATTAGAAACAGTTTATATCAATTTATATTATACCAGTTTATATCAATTGTAATCAATTTGTCTTCTATTTTCAGATTATGTTCAATGTCTGTCTTCAGTCTCAAATCAGCTTACATCAAAGCCAATACCTTCCCTTTTGTTGTCTTCACCTCTCTTCCCGAGGCTAATCTATATTCCAAAGTTCAGAAGCTAATCATCCAAGTACTCAGTCCATCAATATTCCATAATTATAATGCCAATTAGTTTGTTCTTTTTATACAATTATTCTAGTTTAGTTCAAAATTCATTCAAGAAAAAATAAAAGGGGAAAAAGTTCTGTCACTTATAATCCACAGTTTATACTCACAGTATACAGTTCATAAACTTCATAAATGTCTCTCTTGGTAAGGCTAATCCACAACTATTCCATAAGAGGTTTAAAAACGCAGTATAAATCCACAAATCACTCCATAAACATCATTCTTATTAAACCAAAACAACAATAGACCTTACTGTCCTCTCCAAAAAGATACCGCCACCGCCATATTTCCCTCCCCTTTTACTCATTGACTTTCTTTCTTTTCTGCTCCTCCTGCTTCCCCCCTCCTGCATCGTCCATAAAAAAAGTTGAAAACAAGCCCCCTCTAACCAAAGTTCATCAAAGTTCAGCAGAAGCAAATTTCATCCAAATATACCATCCAATGCCAGGTTTTTAAACAAATTTCAACAAAAGCTTGGCTACTCACACATACAGGGGGGGAAAGCTCAGTCTGTTGCTCTCGGGGTGGGGAGATCTCCTCTTAGCAAATCCGAGCCTCATTTGCCACTGCTGCCTCCCAAAACCTCCTGTCGTCACCTCTCATCATTTCTCCAAACTCTGCCATCCCAGCTCGTACCAGGTAAGTTTTTATTCCACTAAAGTCTTTCTTCTCTTCTCGTCTGCTTTCTAACCCAACTGGATTGCTTAATCAACACCTTCTTTGTTTTAAAAAAGGGTTTTCGCCAGTGCTTGTCAGTTCAAAAAACTGACTATGAATCCACAGCATTAGCTCCATCCTCACTTCTTACCGCTCCGGTACCTCCACCTCTTCTCTGCCGGAGCCAGGAGCTGTTCCGGACATATGAGCTACCCTGCACCCCCTATGTGCTAAGGGGGAATTTTTCAGGGACCACAAAGCTCCCCAGGGGATGTTTTCCCTACGGGCTCGCAGCAGCTAGCCCTAAGCTAACAGTTCAGGCTACCAGTTGCGCCGAAATCTTGGCCTAGATTCTTTTTGTTAAATTTTAACAGAATTCATAATTATGTTAGTATACTTATTAACCTGACCAACACCAGCATTTTAGGACAGTGTATCAGGGCAAATCTTTAGACTAACAAGAATAGTCATCATTGTTTATTAGCAACATCTTCTGCATTGGAAATTTGCCATAAGGCATTCTAATAAGAACTATTTCTTGGCTTCTTTTTGTTCTCTTCCTGTACCCATTCACACTATCTGCTGACCAATCAATAAAGCTCTTTGTCTTATGGCTCATCCCTTACCTTGTCACCTAGTGACATCCAGTCTAATGACCACACCTGGTGTTAGTGTTCTTCCCTCTTGTCATCTGATATCTAATGTCGAATGCATACTTAGGGAGGCATTTCTTATCTATTTACATTCCAAAGTATCTGACATTCTTCCTAGATTGACCTGTACAATAGCCAGTTCTCCACTGTCACCCACCGAGAGAGAGAGAGAGAGAGAGAGAGAGAGAGAGAGAGAGAGAGGCATATTCTCTGGGCTATAACAAAAGCAATATCAGGAAAGAAATTTTATCTGTAAGAGTCTTCCCAAGTTTTCAGATATTTAGGAGAGGACTCCTTCTCTGCCAACATTAGAGGCACATTTGCAGGAATGCAGGAAAGGACCATTTGTAAGTCCTCCCAAGATCTGGATCTCCCTTTCAAGAAACTCCATTTCAAGAGTTTTATTTTTGTTAACCTTCTACTGGCAGTAAAATACATTTATAAAGTCAGGCTTTTGATGTGTGAATTGTGTGCTGAAGTCACATTTAACTTTGGTATGAGGGAGATTTTCATACAAGTCATCTAAAACTTTACTGTGAACTATGCCAGCTAGGGTTTCTGGGAGTTGAGATCCACTACAAATTCTACCTATCCTGTTTGAATGATGCATACAGTCAATTTCTTTTGTGTGTGCTTTCCAAGTGATTTTTTTTTTTATATTTGAATTATACTTACCGTTAGTTGCCTTGAGCACTATTTTTAGTGGAAAGGGATGGTATGAATGTAATAAGCCAAAATAAAATACAAATGTAAATGCTGCATGAGTATGTCCTATTAAATATGGAGAAGAGAAGAAAAGGAGCCAAAAGAGAAAGGAAAGAAAAAAAACAGGCCTTAGAAGAATATCTGTAGTTGTAGTCTGATACATAGGCAGTAACTCACATTAAATATTAAGTGTGTAATGTAGGAGAGCTGAGAGCTTAGCTACATTGGGAACTGTTCTCTGCAGATATGAACAATACACATGTTCCAGACTAAAGATGCTTGTTGTTTGGAGATTGCTAAGCAACAAGAATCTTGAGTCTGAGCAGTCAGCAGAAGTTCCCCTTCATTGGGAATCTCTAATGTGCAACAAATACAATTAACAAAACTGGAGTTGCTAAATTGTAGGAAAACATTTTGGAAGAGAAAGGATTAGCTGGTTTGCCATTTTTAGAAGCTCAGCAGAGATTCCCAGTGAAACACAGATGCACTTAATATCCTTACTGCAGATAGATTCTTATGCTGAGTTTCTGCCATGATGGTCCACCTGTTCCTGTGCTACCAGAGTCCTGCCTCACCAGCTGCCCCTTTGCATTCCCACTTCACTACCATGAAGCTAATAAGGTAGTATGTTGTTAGTGAAGTGGAGTGGAGCAATTGTGACCAATATTTTTTTCTTGAAAAAAAAAAAGCCAGAATGTTCAGAACTCTATGAGAACAGCCTCCATGCCTGTGTTCAAGCAGAAATCTGGTAGTATAATATTTTGACCATTGCTGATAATTCAGTCCCAAAATATGTGAAACTATCTAATGTGGAAAAAAAAATCTAACTTAAAAAAAAATCATTAACCAGCAGATGTGACAGAAAGTGGTGAAGTGCAGTGGTTATACTGTCAGACTAGGACTCTAGACACTGGGGTTCAAATCCTCACTCAGCCAGGGAGTTCACTGGAAGGCTTTACATACCCACTTTCTCTCAAGCCATTTCCTCACTAGACTGTTATAGCGCCATGAATCCACTTTCAACATCCTATGGAATCCTGGGGTTTGCAGTTTCGGGAGGGGATGGCCAGCCCCTCCCGAAACTGCAAACTCCAGGATTCCATAGGATGTTGAAAATAGATTCATGGCGCTATAACAGTCTAGTGAGGAAATGGCCTCAGTCTAAGCTACATCACAGCTATGGTTTTATATAAACTATTTACACTAAACTGAGCTTCTTCCAGCAAAGGCAGGACAAAAACTTATAAATAACCATTAATAAATAACATAATGTATATATAATTTATAAATACCATTTAGAAATTGCCATTCAGTAAATGAGCACTTAGAAAACTCTTTTGTTTTCTTTCGTAAGAGAAAGTCTAGATAGCTTTGGTATGCACTATATACAGATACTTACAAACAAGGGAGAAATATTTAAAAGGTTCTTAAGATAAACAGAGTTGAGTAAACAAGCCTCTTTAATTTTGCCTGGACACCCTCCTGTATAGTATCACAGAGCTGGAAGGGACTCTTAGAGTCATGCAGTCCATCTGCCTGCCAGTGCAAGAATATTAGCTAAAACACTACTTACAAATTGCCATCTAACCTGTGCATAAAAAACATCCAATAAAAAATGATCCACTACCTTCTTAGTTAGTCTGTTAAACAGCACTTATTGCACAATATACTTCCTATCATTCCCTCAGAATTTCATTTTGTTTGATTTTGATCAATTAGTTCTGGCTTAATTAAAAAAAATTGCTCCCTTTTTCACTTATCTATTTTTCAGACTGTTAAATAACATCAAATAAAAAAAAAAGTGAAATAATGAAATCGAATCAAATATCTCCCAGTTTTTCTTTCTCTCAGCTAAACATACTCAGCTCCTTCAATTGTTGCTCATAGAACTTTTTTCTGGGACTTTTACCATCTTAATCACCATCGTTTGGGCATGTAACAGATTGTTGACATCTTTCTTAAACTGTTATTCCCTAAAGGCTGATTAAAGTAGTACTGGAGTGGTACTGTTATTTTCCTTGATTGGAACACTATACTTTTGTGTTTAACAACATCCTGACTGATCATTTGCAAGAACACTAAGATTCTGCAAATATGTGGGGGGGGACAAAGAACAAAACAAACAAACAAAAACAAGAAAGGGCTAAAGCATGAGTGAGAAATTAAAGAATAAAGAAAAATAATGACCTCCATTCTTCCTTGAAACAGTGTATGACACTGACATTATTTCAGACCTCTCAAAGATAATATCTAGCAATTCTTTTCTCATTCTTTATTTCATTTTTTCCAACAATCCAAAAATAAAAGTAAACCGCTTTCTTTCTAAAGTTAACATATCTATCACTGATGTATCGATTTTACATCCTATCACTTGTTACATTTATGTGATAAATGATATTTCATTTTTTAATCTTGATACAAAAAAGCTACTTACTGTCTTAATTTTACAGCAACAACTTCACTACGTAAAGCTGTATCTTTTATATGTTATGTAACATCAAAGTTCAAATATTTCTATGACATTTTGTATTATAAAATCTTTTTCACAATTGTAACCAAATCCAGTCTTAATTGGCTTGTTTCTGTAACCATAATCTAGTTTCAATCAACCTCCCTTTCCCTGTTTTATATTAAATATGGCTGTGCTCTTCCTTTTCATCCATCTTAGCCCTGAACTACCTCCAGACTCTGAGGATTCCCTTCCTTACCCTTTGTTAATATTACTTTATCTTTCCCGCTTGCTTTTTAAAGCATTTATCCTGAGAAAGACTACTTTTCTTTGTTTATCTTTCTCTCAGCTCCTTCAGTCTTGAAGGCTAATCCTTTCATTAAATCTAGTTGGGCTCATTCAATCTTTGGTGTAGCTATCCCTTGAAATAGTCCCCATTTCATAAACCAGAATTTTTTGGCCCCTCATCCCTCCTCCATTTGAATGGTAATCCCCTCATTATCTCAACTTGAATTTGTTTCTCCATTTGATTTTCAGCCTCACTTGCTCTATATCAGCCCTTCATCCCCCCCTCAACTTGCTTTGGTTCTTCCCATAGTTCTATGTTGATCTCATTCTTCACAGTCCTTGGGACTCCTTCTCTCAGAATATGAAATTACTCCAGCATCTGTTGTAAAAAGTCCTGAGAAAGTTTCTGAGAAGATTCTGTCTTTCACTCCATCCAGCAGTTGCAGAGTAAACAGTTCAACTCTTCCCTCACCACTTAGAGCTAGCAAGTCAATCTTATCAGCATCAAGAGATAACACCTGCCTTTTTCATGCTGTAATTTCTCCTTGCTAAAGTCAAATTCAGTCTTGTAAATAAGATGAAATTTAGTCTATCCATAATAATATATGTACTGATATCCTTATTAATCCCAAGACCAATCCTGTTTCCAAACCCTGCCACAAGACTTGCCAAGTAACTATTGTTTACCCACCATTTTGAGGTTTTTTCCCCCCTCTGTAGTGTATTCAAAATGTTCTGAGATGCAATAAACACACACTAAAATAAAATAAGGCAAAATAAAATACATTCTTACCTGGGCCTGTGATCTAATGCAGGACAGATCACAGGTTACAAATTAGAACTGGTATTCCTCTATTAGGGGAAGCATTCCTATTCTCTATTTATCAAAATGGGCCTTCCTCAATGTATAAATGTCCTGCTGGCTCTCCTGATTCACATTTTATCAAATTAGACATTGGATGTGATGATTAACTGCTTACAACCTTGAGAAGCAGGAGACAACATGTAGGAAGAACTGTGAAATTCTGTGCTAGAACAAGTGTGTTGGTAGCATCCATTCATGATATATGCACACAGACTCTTTTTTTTAAAAAAAAAAATCCATAAATATTTGGATCATAAGAGGAGACAATTTCTAAAGAACACTTCACTTACAACATCCTGGAGACTCAAGTCTATAATTACTATAGCATGCCTCCTATTTCCCCTAGTATTTCCCCTATTTCTTCGCTTGACAATCACCTCTTCTTTCTCCAGTATGTGAGATTCCAGATGATGCCCACCCTGTGTTCAGGAGGCATGTCAGCTTTGCATTCACAACTCTCTCTCTTGCATTCATAGAGAGACAAACCTTCTATGAAGAAAAGTTACAATATGTTTTGGGCTGTTTAGCTACGAAAAAAAGGGAAGTTTGGGAAGAGATGATATATAATATTATATATAACATTATCCAAGGGTGGAGAAAGAAGACAAGGAGAGTTTTTTCTGTCTCTTTCATAGGGCCTCATCACATTACACTGTTATAGCATATTGTTCCACTTTAACTGCCATGTCAACATCCTATGGAATCCTGGGATTTGCAGTTTAAGGAGAAGCATTAAGAATTCCCAGCTAGATAGCTGTTGGTGCTCAACAAACTACAAATCCCAGAATTCCACAGAATGTTGACATGGCAGTTAATGTGGAATAATAGTACTATAGCAGTGCAGTATGACAGGACTCATAGAATCATATGGAAGGGATCACAAAGGCTATCTAGTCCAACCCCTTACTATGCGGGAATCTACAGGTAAAGCATTCCTGGAAGAAGTCAATCCAACCTGTGTTTAAATACCTGTAAATATACAGGCCATTTCTGCACTACACTCTTATAGCATGATTATTCCACTTTCAACATCCTATGGAAGCCTGGGGTTTGCAACTTAGAAGAGGGGCCAGTTGGCCCTTCCCTAAACTGCAAACCCCAGGCTTCCATAGGATGTTGAAAGTGGAATAATTGCGCTATAACAGTGGTTCTCAACCTGTGGGTCCACAGATGTTCATGGACTTCAGCTCCCAGAAGCCCTGAGCATTGACCATAGTGGCTGGGGCTTCTGGGAGCTGAAGTCCACGAACATCTGGGGACCCATAGGTTGAGAACCACTGCGCTATAAGAATGTAGTGCAGAAATGGCTGTAGAGTCCATCACACACTGAGGCACTAGATCCACTAGATAACAGCTGATATACTGAAGCTGAATGGCAAATCAGGGAAAGACTAAAGGACTTCACAAACAGTATATAGTAAATAGTATATAGTATAGCTATACTATAAAATTTCCCATCACATGATGTGGCAATGGCCAAAGAATGCAAGGCAAGGAGTGCAGCTACAGACATCTTTCCAACTTGTCAGCTGGTTGGCCACAATGTGAAAAAGGTTAGATAAGAAGGGCCTTGGTCTAATTCAGCATTGCTATTCTTATGCCATTATGTTCATCTCTGTCTGATGAAGCATGTTCATTTCAAAAGCTAACAATTTTTTTTCCTATTAAAGGTATTATCACCATACAGACTTGACAATTTGCCTTATGCCCACCACAGGTACCCTGAGATTTATATGCATATGTACTACTATGCAAACTAATAGGAAAAGCTGCAGTTTCAACTTCCAACCATAAGTGGATGTACGTTCACGTAGCGTTATGCACTGCAGGGTTTCTATTGGATTTTTGGTCTATACAATATGTTAATTTGACACTATCTTATTATAGTGCTGTAAATGTAACAATTACATGCGTCTTTGTGATATGTAAGATAACAGTGGATCTAAACTGCCACTTATTGTTTGAGGAGAATAACAGCATGCCTCACTGTGTCCTATAAAAGTACCAAATCTGGTTTACTTTGGCGAGATGTGCACAAAAGAAAAAGCTAGCGAATGATTGCTAATGTTTCAATCTTACGTTCTCACTTGGGCTTCAAGTTATTGGCTAATGTGCCTTTTTGAGTCTTTAAGAGCAGCTTCCTGCTACCGATCATTTTCTCTTTTGAGCTGTTCAGTATGCTAAATTATTTGTCACTGAAGTATAATGTGAAGAGGAGGAAAGGAAAGGTGGGGGAAGGAAAGAGAAAGTTTTGAAGTACCTCAAGGACTTATTTCCCTGGTAGCAATAAGATCAACGAAATTTTGATGAAAAAGAAATCAGGCAATGCTTATACCCCCAGAGACTGGAAAGTAATTATAAAGCAATTAAAACACATAATGCATAATGGATGACCTCAAATACAATGGCAGTTTACTTTTAGAACAGAATTCCTTGAGAATACCACAAAGCCATTGTGAAGCACTATGAAAAGGTTTTAGGGCAAACTCATTGAATTGGTAAGTATAGTATTATTGCATGCTGACATTCAGGTCCATCACATGACTAGTCAATGAGATTCAGTTGAGGAGACATACACTGTAGACTACAACACAAACTTTATAAGCATCTATAGAGAAAGGTTAATTAATTTTTGTAAAGTGAGCACTGTGGACCCATCCAATATAAAAAATATCAAAATTTTGAAGTATCTGTCAGCTTACATAATAGCACCATATAGACCATTCACTTATTCTATGCGCCAGCTGTGGTCTTAAAATATTTGGGTATACTAAGGATGGGAAAACTTTAAAGTCTTTTTTTAAAAAATGAAGTTGTTTCTGATTAAGAAGTCTGTGAATGTTTATGTCTATAAAAGTGTGAATCTGTAATTTTTTTAGGGATGAAAATTCAAAAAAATATTTTTTAAAAAGTCAAAGGCCATGTTTTTCAGGTGTTGAGAAACCCTGAAAAGAGAATCAGAAAATCTTCTTAGTTACTTATGTTGCACAAAATTTGGGTGCTACTGTTGTGTATGTGCATAGAAAAAATACTGCACAGATAAATAATACATTATGTTTCCTGGTCAGAAAATGCTGAGGGGGTTTCTGTGAAAATGTGCAAATTTTGCTCAGAGTAAGTCCTCAGCTACTAAAAGAATCTTTTATTGGGTGAGAATCACAAACATACACAAGATTCAAGCAGTTTCATAACTATACAAGTCTAACAGGAGGAAAGGAGGGAAAAACTGGATAGCAAGGTATTAGGATTAAGTGAGCAATATTTACCAGTCCTGAAGCGAAGAAAGTCTCAGGAAAATGTCTCAAACACAAGGCATGCCTACCTGCGTCCAAGGTGCTATGAATTGTCAGGCTTGGAGCCTGGGTTTAAATATCCTTTTGCTTTCCTGAAGGAAAATTGTTAATGGCTCTCTGGCAGACTAGACAAAGGAGTCCTGAGCTGGTTAGTGGTCTTAGCATTAAGTGACAAACCATTGATGGGGGTCATGATAGTTTCTTAATGTCAGGACAGGTAAGAAAACAAAGGGGTAAGTTCAACAAGAAGGAGGCTACAGGACATTGGTCATTGTTGCTTTGTCTGTGAGTTTTAGTGGCTATTGTTTTCTAGGTTTGAGCCATTGAGATCATCTTCTCCAAGTAAACGTCAGTGAACTTATGACATGCCTTGAGATCCCTTCTGACCTAATTTGGCTTGTGTCCAGTCAGTCCTCTTTGCCAGCTTGGTTTTTCAGCCATAAGTATCTGATTTATATTTTGTGCCAATTAAATAATATTCATTGTGAATTATATTGTATCATGGAGTAGGGATGTATGGCATGGTAACACTGTTGTGCTGCAATATACAAGGATTCAAAATCACATTTAAGAGTTTAAGCTGTCAAAATTCTGGACTTAGATCTACAGATCTGTCAGTTTCAGATACTCCCATATTTGAATTATTTAAGCCTAAAGTTGCTTCTATTCTGAATATGAAGAAATCTGCAGGTTTTGAAAAATTTCCCTGGCAGCAATACTAAAACAAAGCTCTTATACTTCCTTAGTCAAGGAAATAGTGGCTTCCATGTGTACAATGAACTATTGGATCCAAGATCACTGGGGTGAATGAGGAGGTAGTCACTGGTACATCTTGGGTGACTGGTAATAGTTCTCCAAGGCTTATGTGTCCCGATACTTTTTTTTTCTGTTTTAAGAAATTGAATATACACTGTGTTTTGTATTAGACACAATCACTCTCAACCTCAGAGTTCCTCAGCTGCAAACTATTCAGTATGAATCTGTTACTTTTGACCAGGTGTTTGTGCAGCTGTTCTATCCAGTCATGTTTGAATCCCTGAGCTGAAGCTATTTAAATAGAGAATTGCTCTTGTATATACAAGTTCATGTTGTGGGAGAACAGTACATACTTAGCTACTCACTATTTTGCAAGCCTCATTAGTGAATTTTTGAGTTCTGTTAAAAAGAAAGAGAGATTTAGAAGAAAGAGGGAAAGCTCTCACAAGTCTGAACTCAGCTTAGGTGCATGAAGCCAGTGCCATAATCTATCATACAATTGAAGCTACCATTCCCTTTCACAAAAAAACTGACTAGCTGCTAATACTACACACACACACACACACACACACACAAAATACATACAGAGAGAGAGAGAGAGAGGAGAGAGAGAAATTTTGATTCCTATTTATTCAGGTCTGGGTAAAGCTGCCAAATAATTTATTAAGAGTTCATGTATGTTAAGAAGATCTCTGTGAACAGACCAACAAACAGAGGATGGGATATTTGGCATTGCCCATAATCATCTCCAAAACAACATCCTATATACAGCTTTGTTTGACCAGGTGGCAGTTTGTGAATGTGTGAATGATGCTGTCCTTAGTTTCTTGAAATACATTAGTGGATGCCAGAAGTGCAGAGTTCCTACATAACTGCAGTTGTAGCTTACCCTTAATAGAAAAGCACATTGCTTCTTTTAACTTAGTGCAATTTGTGAACAATGTCAAATGTGCATCCTTCAAACCTAAATCAGGGTGAGTAGGTCTTTTGGTGGGTTGCTAAAGTGTGGTTTCTTAGTTTCTACAATCACAGTATTGTCTAAAATTTGGAAAATATATTTTCTGACCAATACAACACAAAACTTGGATTAGATATGGGCCACTTTATTTATGCTATCACCTACTTAAATTGTATCCCTTAAGATGTCAAAAAGTGGGGAGCAACCTAGTCCAGGAGCAGATGAGGCAGGTGCTCTGCTTCTCTGACCTCTTCCCCAGTTTTGCATGGGTGAAACAACTGAGCCTCAGAGAGAATCCAAAAGCTGGGTTGCTCACTGGCCAATCAGCTACTGGAAGGCCTATCTGAGAATCCAACTCCCAAGTCATATGACTTCAAGTGAGAGCTAAGCTTTCAGAGAAGTCCTAATGACAGCCTTTCTAGGTTTCATGACATGTAGGGGCAGCTCCTGAGACTCTCCTTCACTAAATGGGTGCCTCAGGTATTCACCAATCTCCTAGTTTCTCCCTTCACTACTGCCACAGAAAAGGGCAAGCATCTGCTTATCCCTTATTCCCTACCAGGCTGGCCAAAAGTGCCCTCAGATCCTATTGCAGAGCTCCTAGGAATAACAAGTAACCCTTATGGGATAAGTGTACCCTATCAGCTCTATAGAGTTTGGGCCCCTCCCCTGGACTGCCCCCAGGCAGACTTGTTTAGGCAAAATGGCTGATCTCAATATAGATACTCTTGGGAAAGATGGTTGAGTAATCTCCATATCGTGCATGGCTTATATGATCATGACCTTGCCCTTAAAAACAAAAACAAAACAAAAACTAGGCCATCACCCTCCTGATGAATGACCAGAACATGTGTTGGTGGCTCATGGCTTTCCCTGAACAACATTGGTAGCAGACCAAGGCACCAGAGGGGCCCTCTTACCCAGCCAGATTTTCCAGTCCCAGGTGAGATCCATAGCAGGAATTATGAGCCTGGTGCACTGCAATAAACAAAGGTATGGCTGCAGATCAGGACTCAATGACTTACCAGCCATAACCTAGAATCTACAAAAACAATAAGAACAACTAGACATGTTAATGCTGTAAAGGCCTAATATATCTCTGAAATGCCAAAGACCTCTCATGTCCAAACTTCTTAGGACCCAAACTTATTACAGATGTCGCTGAAAACTCCTTGCTTCTAAATGTGTCCCAAATTTAACCCTCATGAATTCTAGCAATGTAAGGGTCCTGGAGGTTATGGACCAAAATTGGTACTTAGTTAAGGGTATCAGATCAGTCTGGCAGAATAAGGAGCCTGAATATGCTCCCCTCATTTGGATAGATTTGTGTAAGACCTGAACTAGGCATAATGCCTAATCACCATGGATTTGGAGGCACATCACAGATCCCAGCCACTTCTGATCTGACTTGAAGGTACAGATTTTAGGAAGTACATGTTAACTGCCCAAATAAAAATCCTTAACTCTAACTCCTTGCCTGAATTGTTATCCTTCCGCTGCACCACCATAAAGCCCTAAAGAAGGCAGCATGAAGGGGAACAGCATCATAATTGGATACACAAATGCCACCCTCTCTGATTTCCCCCCTCCAAACCTCTGAGGATGGCTGGGAAAAGTGGATGTCTGTGATCCACTGTTCTATCTTTCTCCCTGGACCACCACACCTGAGGTGGTCCAGGGAAGACCTGACCATTTAACCTTCTGCCACAGCTGACAGAAAGACTCTGAAATACCATGCTAATAGTCCCTTCATCCTAAGGGATACACAGTACTGCAATAAGTGAAGGACCAGAACTGGCCATACATCGCTCAATCATACTTCTGTTCTAAATTCTGTAGATTCCTGCACAGTTCTGATATAGCTTTTCCTACATCATAGATAGTTAGTGACACACTAATGGCCCTAACCACCTCACCTTTCCAAACATCCATAGATCTGCTGGCACTGGGTCTGCCATGGTGGTTGCATCTAATGGCAGCTTCCTGAAGTGCTCCATCTACATGCAGAAAAGAGTATTAGAAAAACTATTGTTCATCCTGCCACATAGAGTTTGTGAAAAGAATGTTATGGTGTGAGCACTGCAAAGTGAATTCCCTAAATAGTCTCGTGATCCTAGGATATTTGGATGTCAGGATTAATAACCAACACAGTGGTCATATTATCATATAAAGAATGAACCAAAGAATTGGTCAACTCCTCAGCCCATGTCTTAATTGCAACCAAGACTGGGAAAAAAGCCTCTAGAAAATTAAAATCAGATGTGATTCTTGTCTTGACCCAGTCCCTTGACTAGGCTTGAGGACACTATATCCACCAAAATATACACCAAACCTTAAAGATCCTTGAGTTTCATTTCCTCCCATCAAAAGGAGATCCCATTAAACTCAGCTGGTAAGTCTTGCCATAAAATAAGATCCTAACAAACCCCTTGAGTAATCCTGATCCTATGATAGGGTTTGTTAACCCCATAGATAGTATCACAGAGTTGCCAAGGGAAGGCTCTGCCTGTTGCTATCACCCTAAAAACAAAATTTAAATGGCCAATAAGTTCCTGAAGTTCCTTAAACGTAGAATTCCTATGCTCCAGAAACCTCACCAAACTTTCCTTCTTAGCCTGAATTTTCTGCACAAGCAACCTGCATAACTGATTGTGTCTCTGCTGCCTAGGAATATCAATTGGTGGAAAGGGCCCTCTTTCTTCTCTTGAGCCAAAGGAACAGCCAATTCCTGCATTAATGAACCATTTGTCTAGCAAGAAGGGGCAGTGCCCCATTCCATATTTCTCAATGAACAGGAATAATGGGCCACCCCTCCAGCACACATTTTGAATTTGATAACCCACTCCAGGAATGTACTGACCCACTGCAGGAATGCTACATACAACATTGGATACTGAACACCCCATAGGAAGGGTCCAATCCATGTAAAATATGTCTTCAAAAGAGAAGCCCAGCAACTTGAAATTATTGGGGTGGACCAGCAGCAGATGGAATGTGGACTTAATGTTTCATTTTGTTAACTTAATACCTGCCCTGTGCCTACAAATCTCCCTGACCGCAGTATCAAAGGAAGTATACTATCAACTCTGATGGAATGGCATCATCCACAGACTCACACTTGAGACAGGACAAATGCAGAATAATCCAATATTCACCTTGTGCCTTCTTAGGCACCACACTTAGCAGGGAAACCCTCAAGTTAGGAACAGCAGGCAAGGGACCAACTACCCTCCTCTCAGCAACCTTCTTAGGAATCTTCTCCCTACCAATATGCTCTAAGCCCACAACAGACTTCAAATTACTGGCCATAAAGGGGTGATGGTTCCTCTGAAATGGAATCCTAAAACCACATTTAAATTCCTCCTGTAAATAGTGAACTGCAACCTGATCTGGATACAAATGCATTTACTGGGCCCCTTTTGCAGGTAGAGGGGACTTACCTGACCCCTGGTTACCACTTTGCCAATCAGGGTTGTCTCATGCTTGATCTGTTCCTTTACAGCAGTTCTGAAAGGAATGAGGACCTCCACAAATGGAACACTCATATTCCATATATTTACAGAGATGTCATGCATATGCACTCTGAAAACCAAACTCCCAACACAACAGCTTCTGCCGTTGCTCTTGGGTACCCTATGAATGCTCAATGGCATTGTGTTTGTTATGTATAAGATGACCACTACCTGATCTCTCACCATGAGTTGGTCTTGCAACAGTCTTGACCTGCATCCAAAGCTGGGAATGTATGAAATCCCACTACATGGTGGGGTATCTTGCTACCTTTATCCTAAAAGACTCACCATATAGACACCACACAGGTCCTGAGAAACTGATGTAATATTTTTATATAATACCCATGTGTTGTATGAGGCTGCACTTTAGCTATAATTTCTGCATAGATAAAGAATTCAGGCAACCAGTTGGCCCAATTCCTATTGACTTTAGACCTCTTCAGCTTCTCTTTCTCCCTATCCTACATTTCAGTCTTTTCTGTCTTTTCCGATTCCTGATATAATGGGGAGAAAACATCAATACAGTATCTCCATATGCAGTGTTGCCCTAACTATTCTGCTGTACAGTCCCAACACACTTGCCTCTCCTGCCCAGAGGTTCACAGATGGCAAATCATACCACGGTGCCATAATGGTTTTCCCCATGGGCACACTTGGTGATGTGAGAGCTCTCTTCCAGTGCTAGTATCTGGCATATTGGCTATAGTAGGCTGCACAGCAATCTGAATAGCAGGCATCTTCCATGGTCTCTAAGGCCAGCTAAAGCCCCAGCACCACTTGCTTATTCACATACCTCACCTGTACCAGGAACAACCATGCAGACATCTTCATTCTGGAAAAAGTCAGCCACTGATGTAGAAGTTTACCTCGACCTACTGCAAAGCCAGTTCTTTTGCCCTATCACAAGTTTCTTATCCTGTTCTAACGCATCAGATAATTTTTTTTATTGTTTAAGCTAGCCTTGACTAACATTTTGGATGAACCTTTAGTTCTCTTTTTATGATATCTAGCCTGCTAACCTTCTCAAGTGCTTGCAATCTGGGAAGAATGTCCACCTCTTCATTGCCTTCAGATGAAGAAAATACTGACAATGGTGGGTACTTGGGGAGAACATTCTTAGCAGGAACCTTGCCTTTGAAGCCCCCAGTGTTCTTCCTTGGAGCCATGTTTGTCAAAACCCTTCCTAGTCCAACTTCAAGCTGCCAGAAACAAAGACCTACAAGGGTTGGGTGGATGGGAGGCCCACAAAGTGAAAGGTTAAAAGAAGTACAGGCTCCAAAACTGTAAAGGATTAAACAGGTAATAGGTCCCCTAGCCAGTGGCCCTCAAAGTCTGGAGAAAGCCCTATGATGAGTTCAAGAAGAAGGCTGAAACCTAGTGTGGATTGGATGAGGGCTTACTTGGGGCCTACTTGAGACCCATATGGGGCCTGTAAATAGGTGAGGCTGGGGTCTAGATGTCTAAATGAATAGATAGGGTCTACTGGTGAACCATGCCTGGCCTGGGAATGATCCTAAGTGGGATCTAGACAGGTCCAAAGAATTGGCTGGAATCTAATCAGGGCCCACAAAGGAGCTTCAGAGGGATTGGGTTGAGGCCTAAGGGGCCTTTGAATGAATTGGGCCTAGGGCTTGTGTGCATGTGTGAATTCCTCTAATAAAAACATTCTTTTGCCTCGCATTTGGTATACTACAGTTAGGTCATTTCCGCACGAGGCGAGTGAATCGCTCCATGCCGTTACTTACCGGTTCTTCTCTCTTTGAAGCAACAAGGACTTTCCCTTAAGCCAGTGGTTCTCAACCTGTGGGTCCCCAGATGTTTGTGGACTTCAGCTCCCAGAAGCCCCAGCCACTATTGTCAATGCTCAGGGCTTCTGGGAGCTGAAGTCTAGAAACATCTGGGGACCCACAGGTTGAGAACCACTGCCTTAAGCCCTTCTGCAGGGCTTCTCTGTTTTTTGCAGGGTGCATTTTGGATCAGACTAAGGTGCGGAACTAAGGTAAATAGTCCGAACCTAGTCTGATCCAAGGTGCGGACGACCTCCGTGACAGGACGTCTTGGCCCGTTTTAACTTCCTCATGTGGAAAGGGCCTTAATATTGGCATACACAAGTGAAAAGGTTCTGTGGTACACCCCTATCACAAGCCTCCTTTGAGCTATAATTCCCCACCTTTTGAAGGAGACACTGGCACTGCTGGGGAACCTCAAGGTCCACCACCTTTGGGGGTAACATGCATCAAGGTGTCAGCAAGAGTTTGTTGATGTCCATTGGGCTCTACTGATACTCATTCATGCTGGTTGTGCATTGGTTCTGATGCTCAATGGTCATTTTGTCAGGCCTTCACATAGTAACCTCATGGCAGCCCCTTGATGAATATGGATGCTGCAAAACTGATAAATTATATTTCCCAAAGAGGTAAGTCCTCTTATGTAAGTCCCCTAGTGAATTCCAGCTGTTATCTTTAAAAATATTGTTTATTGTACATATGTATCTGGAAAATGTTTATATATCAATGTGTCTGGAGAGATTCTGAGTACAGTTACTTCTGATCAAGTGTTCACACACTCAACAGACTGATTAATAAATGAATCTATTTCGGCTTTTGGATCTTGCCACTTTATTTGATTTGGATTGCTTTAATGAACATGAACATTTCTTCATCACAATTTATAAATGCTACAAAGACTGCCTTGGCTTATATAGTGCCATATGTTTAAGATCAGCTGAAGTAGACACTCTCAATTCATTAATAAGATATGATAATTTATTGCTCCCAAAGCAACTGAGCATTCCGTAGGCTCAAACATGAATCTAAATATATCTGAAAATGTATCATTTCCAAAATGCTTTGTTAATAAAGATTAGGTGTATACTTTTGTATTTGGACAAATCCTGAATGCTGAACAGAATTGGACTGATTTGAACAGATTTTGAATGATATTCAAATGAAAGAAAGACTCACTCTGAAGTAAAAAAAAAAAAAAAATCTGTGTCAGAATAACTTCTGAAGATTTAATTAGCAGTCTTGAATTTGGAGAGACAAAACCATGGACCATGTGTCTCCAGTTTTTTTCTATCCATGCTTTATCCATATGAAGAAAACCTAGGATAAGGAGAAAGGGAAGAGTGTCACTTTGTGACTAGTTGCTGTCAGGCACAGTTAACGTGTGCAGACCATGCCAATATCTATTTTGAGTCACCCCAAATTATATAATGAAACTTCAAAGAAATTGGTCTCCATGAGACAACACAGTATGATGTATGATCTGATGATTCATTGGAGTAGAAACCATTTTTATGTATGCTATCCTCATGAAAATAACCAGTGTTCACTAGGGATGAAAAGAATATTTGAAAAATAGTTTTTTAATTTGTTGTTGTTGTTGTTTTTTCAAAGCATGTTCCTTGAGAGTCAAGAAACTCTGATGAGTAGAATCCAAGGCTAATGAATATATTTGCATTCTGCATAAAATTTTTGCCTTAGACAATATTATTTTCTGCATATTAATGCTGTTTTCTGTGTAGAAAATACTCTAATATGGAACTTACATTGTGTGAAATTCTCAGATAGTTGTTTTGCAAAGTAAATAGCACTTTCTGCAGAAGAAACAATATTTCCTGTACAGAAAATGTGTGTGTGTGTACACACATTTACATATGTAGTTATGCATATATACATATGTATATAGTGTTATATTATATTAAATATTTTATGATTTTTTGTGCGAAGAATACTGCTTCTTGCACACAAAATGATGCTTTCTGTGAAAAAAAAAACTAATGAAATTTTTTTTACCAAATATATACCAGTCTTTAAATAGTCTACAAAAACTGTACATTTTTGAAGACTTTCTCACAGCAGGAAGAAAATTGCTGGAATTATTCCTTTCCTTCTTTGAGAAGGACAGAAGTGAGTCATTACAGTCCTAGTGTTTATGCAAACAAATATGGATGTAAAGTTTTGGATTCTACAGAAAGCTTTGAGCAACTGTGTAATGAAATCAGGAAAATTTATGAGTGACATACCATTACCTCCTGCCCACTTATTCGTTTGAGTAAAGAAATATCTCTATGCCCACTGAATGTAATATGACCTTGTACTTTGCTATAAGAAGCAAAATGGGGCATACTTGCAGAGGTCAGAGATGGATTTCTGACACGGGTAGAAGCTCGGAAACAGGGGTGAGCTATTTCAATGTCTGGTGGCCATTTTTCCCCCCTTTGGACTCCCCAGAGGATATATGGACTGGCAAAAAAAGTCAAAAGTAAAAAAAAAAAATACAAGTAGCAAAAAGTCCACTTTTGGTTTTAAAGATGAGGCAGTTTCCTCCACATGAAACAGTATTGTGGAGAAGGAATGCAACCAATTTGAAAGGTTAATTTCTGTTCCTGGAGGCTTCCAAGAAAATCAATTTATCCCTTTTTGTTGTTAGAAAAAGACAGTCTGGGCAAGTCTAAGGTGGAGTTCAAGAGCTACAAAAGCTGACTTGGGGTCCATGTGCAGCACCTGAACCACACCTTGCCCAATGCTGCTATAACACATGTCCTTGACAACATTGTGAAATTACTCAAAGGAGCTGTACTTTTTCTACATCACAATATCATGCAGCACGGTATCTATTTTGATGGTGATCTCAATACTTGGATAATATGCCACCAACACAGATGTCTCACAAACAAAACAAAATCTGCACTGCCTATCAGAGAGAACATGAAGGTATAGACAATTGTCAAAGTGATCCAATGGTATTCAGTCTATGGGACTTGGTTTAGAAGAAGAAAGGTGGAAATTAATGATAGCCCTTGCAGACAACTCTTAGCCAAGGTCAGGAAAAAAAATGCTTTGAACTGTAATAACAGTAACTGTAACTGCTACAGTACAGTCCATAATTGCACTGCTCTTTGACCTCATGAAGGAAATTGTTTTCATGAGCAATAGTATGACAGATCTGAATGATTGTTACAACTGAGGTGCATCTGTACTCTGCTGTAACTAGTCATGCGTTTAAAAATAGCATATGTTCAGACACATGGCACGTCTCTAGGAATGAACCACTGTGCCTATATTTGCAAAGGCTACCATCTGTTACCCTGTGACTTGGGGGTCCTGGGAGGGGCGCCCAAACAACCAAACAACAATAAGCAAAGATAGGGAAATTAGCTGGAGCACTCTTTTGGCTAACGAGAGGCAGAGTAACTTAGCGGGGATCTTTTACGCAATGTCTACGGGGTCAAGTCAGTGAGGAGGCAAATGGTTCAAACAACAATTAAGATTTATTAAACAGTTATCAAAGAAAAGCACAAACACACTCCTAACTAGAAAAGGAAAAGAGAGTTCAAGGGGAATGGGTGATACGCCACCTGTCCTGCAGTCCTGGAGAAGCCTGATTGAAGAAGAGGAAACCCGGCGTGGTGGCTGAGGGGAATCTGCTGAACCGAGCGGCAGCAAGGCAGTGTAGCGGTCCAAAGCGATCCGGTGAGAGTTCCGAAGAGCTCTCAGAGCAGGGGATTTTTATAGCGGAAAGAACAACCGCAGGCTAGTCTAGTCTCGGGTGAAAACGATAAGTTTTAGGTTGGAGACAAAGCCTTTGAAAGGTCAGAATTTGCATGATTGAGTTAAAGTCCGAATTGACAATGGTATGGCCAGTATGTAGATGCAGCTAGCTCGGCAGTTAAGTACCTAGCTCACCAGGGTGTCTTCTCAGGGCAGAGGATCTCTTTGTGGTAATGTGCATTTGTAATGAAGGTGTTTGTTTCGGGAGGTCCCCTAAAGCAGATCTGGCAATATCTGCCTTCGTTTGGTGGGAGCAGTAAGTAGTAGCCATGCCTAGCTTCGCGCTTGTTCGGCAGGCCTCACAAACACTTGGCTGGTGGCAGAGTAGGGCCGACTTGCAATATCAAAATGATATCTTTGGTTTACCAAAGGCCAGGCCAGTACACGGTGGTAACACATCTGCAACTGCAAATCAATAGAAATTTGGAGTTAAAAACAAACCTAGTATTTAGAATATTTTTTTTCAACCAAGTTGTAGTGTTTCTAAAGAGTCTCATTACTGTAGAAGAAATAATAACTTTTTCTCCATTATTACTCTCTCTGTAAAGGACAGTATAAATGCACTAGATAAGTGGTGATAAATAATTAACATTGATTCTAATTGCTTTAAAGTTAATGTTTTCAAAAAAAGTATGTTGAATAAAATGTAATGTAATGTATTTCACACATAGTACACCTGTGAAATAGCACAAACTTTTTTTTTTTTTTTTGCAATAACTACTGTGTGTAAAGACACACATGTCATAATAGCACTATAGAACACTTCTGAACGTTTCAGTGTAGAAAGAAGCATCACTGAACTCAATGGTCTTAATTCTTAGTCTATGTAAGCACACTGGGGCCAAGATTCATTCAAATTAGTTTGGGGAAAACATGGATAGGTTTGTGCTGTAAGAATACCTCTGAAGATAATTACAGCTGTCATTAATTTGGTTCCCTGAACACAATTTTTTAAAGGAAAGAAGAACAATTTTCATACATGCAAAATATAATAGCACTAATTTTCTCCCTTTAACAAAATGTATCACTCCAAAAAAATAGTAGAACTGGAGTGGCTCTACCAGTTGGCAGAATGCAGTAGCCACATCAGCTAATGTTGGATATTATGAAAGGGCAGCAAAATATTAGATGGCTAATTTATTTTAATCACATTTATTAGATCTCAATCCTACTATTTGACAAGAATCCACCAACTGGTCCACAATGTTTGAGAATTTATAAAAGGAGTAACATGTTAGAAGCATTTCTTTGCCTGTCTCTTTTTATTCTCAAGTTCTCTGTCATATGCAGTTGGCTTTATATAGCCATTGTGTGTGGAAGCAAGAGAGGAGAACATATAGATGAACCTGGGACAAATGCTTCATGGTGCCTTTCCTCCTGTTTATGGCAATAAATTGTACCTAAAAAGTGCAGTGCTAGGAAAAGAGGAGAAATACTGTTGACTCAGCGGAGAAGTTGAAATTCCACATAGATTTAAAGAACATGAAAAAGAGCTAATGCTCATAATTTACCTTCCCAAAGATTATTTCTTCAGTGGACTCCATTGGCAGTGACTACTTAGGTGGGAGAAATGCATGATGAGATAGATAGCAGGACCATTGTACTAACTTTCCTGAAAACTCATCCTTCAGCGGTCATGTCAACACCTGCTGGCACTTGCTAAATACAAGGTGTTTGAGACGTTATTTAACATTGTAAATAATTTAATAACTGCGTACTTTGGGGAGTCCATCTCTTTTCACACATGTAGGTAAGGACTAAAACCTGATGGGATGCCCCATCAGTGGGCTCAACATAGGTCATTTCTACACTACACTGTCTATAGTGCTATTATTCCACTTCAAACATTCCATGGAATCCTGGGGTTTACAGTTTAGGGAGGGGCATTTAGAATTCTCAGCCATAGAGCTCTTGGGCCTCAGTAAACTACAAACTCCAGAATTCCACAGGATGTTGAAAGTGGAATGATAGCACTATAACAGTGTAGTGCAGAAATAGTCATAGTGTGAGAGGACAGGGATGAGGAACATCTCAGGCATGGTAAGCCAGTTATAGAATGTCCTCTCCTTAAAGATCCAATTGGCTCCAACTCAGGCTTCACTGCGGCATCAAGTAAAAACATGGCTGTTTATTAAACATTTCGGGCTAGTAAATTTACTCCAAAATAACTCTTTGCATAGTTTTAAATTGCTTTAATCTTTTAAAACTGTTTTTTACCTTGCCATTTGTTTGATAAGCCTTGTCAGAGTTGGCAGGATTTAGCTCCTCTGAGCATGAGCAGACTGCAATCCGTGAAGCAAGGCTTTGCCTCAGCAGAGAGTCCCAGCGAAGCAGAAAAAATTCCAGAGCCTCATTAAGTAAGACTTAGAGGCTTGATTTATTGTGGCACTCTAAGATAAGGCTTAGCAAAAACATGATAGCATTCCAGCAATTAGACAAGTAGGAATAACAGAAGATAATGGAGAAAAATCGGGCAGCATCTCCCCTTACAATCAGTATACTGCCAATGGCATGGTAGGTCCAGCTAGGGTGTCTAACCAGCAGCTGGTCAAAGCAAACACCAGCCTTTTTATGCTACCTTGACACCCTGGAACATGTGGGGTGACCCAATCAGTGCTCTGGTGTGTGGCCTTCTCTAATACACAAGACATAGCCATAACAATCCTGCTGGCCTTGCACCTGGCTGTCTGGCCACACCGCCTCTTCTCTCTGCCTTCCACTCATAGGAAAACTTTGCTGCCCGGCAACAACCTTGACAAGCCTTTAATCTATTTAATTTGTTGTGCTTAAACTGATTTTATTTGTATATTACCCTGAAATTTCATGACATAGAGCAGGATATAAATACCAGAATAAATTAAGAACAGTCATTCCAAATTTCATTCCACAAATGTAATTTCCAAGCTATACCTAATCTCAAAATTTCTTTTACATAAAATTAAATCAGGGGGTCTTACTCCTCAGCACTTACACAGATGGGCCTGAGTCCTGTTTTTAGAGTTGATTAGAGCAGACACATTAAATTAATTGGATTAATCTATGTACACACCCCCAGTTAACAATTGATCAAAAAGTTCCCTTCCAGTTGGCATTAACAAACAGGATGCTAGCCATAAGGTGATGAGCACTACTACTACTACTACTTCTCACCTTCTTCTTCTTCTTCTATCATCATCATCATCATCATCATCATCATCATCATCATCATCATCATTCATACCCTGCTTTTCTCCCTAAAGGGACTCAAAGCGGGTTACAATAACTTAAAAGAGAACATAGTTAAAACTATAGCATACAAAAGTTGAAATAGACATTAAATGAACAATAGTAATTAAAACAATATTTAAATCTATATTAAAAACAACAAACAAATGACAATCAAAAGCCAGCACTTTTCATCATACTTAATCTCATATTAAATGCCTGCCAAAATAAGAATCTCTTTAGTTGTCCCTGGAAATCAGGCAGGGAGGGTTTAAGATCTTTTCAAACATCCTTCATCCGCACAATGAACCTACATAAAAAAGATGTGGGATCATAGCATCAGACTCTGCCTCCAATCTACCTTATTATAATAAGATAATAAGATAATAAGAAGACTGATTTCATGCATTTCTTATGAGAAAAAAAAAGCAGGGTCCCCTGACAAACAGTGTGAAACTTCCATATATACAATGGCTGAATACAGTTTTTAAGCTGAATCTATACACCTCAGGGATGAAATTTACTAATATAAAGTGTCTTGTGCCACTCTCATTTGAATTCATTGTATTTTCAAATACACAATTAAGGAAGGGTTTTTTTGAGGGGGGCAAAGTAGGAAAAATGAGGAGAATTCACAGATGATCACCCATATTTATCAAAAAAAAAAAAGAGTTGTAATCATTGATGCATTGTTGTAATCATTGCTCCAAACCTCTAACTACCAGATAGCGAGGAATGAGTTTCAATCTCTCTTTTGTGAGATTTTCAGAGTCATTTTGGTTGTCCACTGAGCAACACAATCATGTGGCATCCTAAAACAACAACCTCAAATTGCTTATACACAAGACAACCTTCCCAACTTGGTGCTTGTGATGTCTGTTGAACTGCCACTCCCATCACTCACAGACACCATAACCATTGTCTTTTAATCTTACATATATGGAGAGCATCAGATTGGAGGAAAAGTGGCACATGGTTTAATAGACTAGAGTCCACTTCACAAAATGCATGAAACATGATAGATAGTAGCTCCTATGTCATCTGTACATATATGAATCTACTCTGTCAAAACTTTAAATGAGCTATCCAAGGTGTTAAACATATTTTAGGGATAGGATCCACCCTTTAAAATTTAGGTTGAACTCCAGAATAGATTAAAATCTTCATTGATATGACAGCCATCAGGTGTCATGAGCTTGAAATGCTATCTTAAGTTGAAGGTCTTTGTGACTTTCAACTGTGTATCATTTGGATATGTGTGGGATACGGAATTGTAAACAGCAAGCTTAGGGGGAAATGAAATGCGTAAAGTACAGACATATTGACAATTGTCCCAGATCAAGTCACTGGTGGTACAAGTGAACCTCTGATAAATGATAATTCATCAGTGGGTTTCACATTACAGTTTCAGATATAGCAAATCAATTTTTACCTCCATATATTTCATTTATATGCTGAAGTTTTCCTTCTAATCTGGAATAAGGTTTCTGATTTTTCCTCCCTCTGTCTAAATAACAAATTCTCATGGTGTGCGCCTTGAAGAGCTGCAGGATAATTCCACTGACCTGACTGAAATCTATTTCTTTTTAAATGTGTGTAACAGAGAGAGAATTTAGTCTTTTGCTCATAGGAAACCAGCCCTTAACAAACATCAAGCAGAGCCATTATCTGTACACATGGCAGCCGGTATGGCAAGCATCTGCAGTCCCTCTGAAGAATTTAGCTTGTTATCTCTCCAGCAAATAACAGCAACTGAAAATGACAACTGAGGTGTTGCTGTGCTAACGAGCAGATATTATCTCATGAACATTGTCACACATTATAGCCATATGACTCTCAACAAAGCCAGGAGTGATGGAACGCCTTTGATTGTACAGCTTGATTTTTCTGCTGCCTCATTTATTGGGAGGGGGGATAAAAAAAAACCTTTCTCAAGCCTAAAGCATCTTTTTTTTTTCCCCATTAAGCAATTACAATACTATTCAGCCCCACTTTATTCCTTACTGATGGGTCCTATATATTTGATGAGTTGCCCTTTCAAGCCACAATCTGGATGACAGAGTTTGTTTCTCCAAATGGAGAATAAACTTCTGTGTACTCCCCAGCTTGAGTTATGCTAATTCCTTGTCAGAGAGTTTAATTAGCTTTTTGGCCTTCCACTGATTAAGATGAACTCGGTATCACCCCAAAGCCACATTCTGCTTTTAGTTGAAGGTCAGCAATATTGCCCATACTTCCCCTTGTAAATTTGTTCAAGGGAACTTCAGAAGTTTGTTCCACATTCTTGAGGTTTTGTTTTGTTTTGTTTCTGAAACACAACAACAAAATGTTTCTGTGTATCTTTCCTCCACAATAATGTAGTTGAAGAATGAGGTAGATAGCTCAATAATCAATAAATATTTTTTAGACAGAGAACAGACACTCTAGTGGCCACACTGTAGTCCTGGATCACAATTCCTATAATCTCTAAATGTAATTGTATTGGTCATGGATGACAGGAATTATTGTCCAAAATATCTGAAAGCCAGCAAGATGCTTGATCCTGTTCTAAAGAAAGAAATACATGTTTTTCAGTCATAGTCGCATTGAACAGCAGCATCTATGTCTTGTCTGGATTGAGCCTTTGTCTATTCACCCACATCTAGTCCTTTAATGTATCCAGAAATGATTCAGTGGTACCACAGCCTTCTTGATGAGATCAAGCTGGGTATCAGGTCAGGTATTATCACTGTACTGATGATACCCAGACCCAAAACTTTGGGTGACCTTTCCCAGCAGCTTCATGTTGATGTTGAAAAGCATAGGGGACAGAATAGACCCCTCTGGAACCCCATACTAATGGCCAAATGGCTAAACAGTAATTCCTCAGCATCCCCACTAGGGCCATTCAGCCAAAAAAGCCTGAAACCATGCCCCCAAGTCCCACATCAGCCAGATGACCCACTAGGATACCATGGTCAATGGTATCAAATGTCACTGAAGTATCCAGGAGGATCAATAGGGACTCACTCCCCTCGTCCAACTCCTAGTATAGGTCATCCAGCAAGGCAACCAAGGCTGCTTTTGTCCTATAACCAGGCCTGAACCCAGATTGGAATAGGTCCATGTAATCCTTTTCACTCAAGAGAGACTGAAATTGAGTTGCTCCCACTCTCTCAAGGGCCTTACTTAGAACAGGGAGATTAGAGATTGGCTGCTAATTACTTAGGGAGGTGAAGTCATAGAATCATAGAGTTGGAAGAGACCTCAGGGGCCATCAAGTCCAACCCCCTGCTATGTGAGAATACCCATCAAAGCATACCCAACAGATGGTCATCCAGCTTCTGCTTAAAAACTGTCAAAGAAGGAGACTCTACAACACTCCGAGGCAGTATATTCCACTGCTGGACAGCTCTGACCATCAGGAAGTTCTTCCTGAGGTTCAAGTGGAATCTCCTTTCCTGCAGCTTGAATTCATTGCTCCTTGTCCTAGTCTTCGGAGCAGCAGAAAACAAGCCCACTCCCTCCTCAACATGACATCCCTTCAAATATTTAAACATGGCTATCATGTCCCCTCTTAACCTTCTCTTCTGAAGACTAAACATACTCGGCTCCCTAAGCCATTCCTCATAGGGCATGGCTTCCAAACCCTTCACCATTTTGCTCACCCTCCTCTGGACACGTTCCAGCTTGTCAATATCCTTCTTGAATTAAGGTGCCCAGAACTGGACACAGTATTCCAAATGAGGTGTAACCAATGCAGAATAGAGTGGTACCATTGGTCTCTAGACACCATACTCCTATTGATACAACCAAGAATTGTGTTGGCTTTCTTGGCTGCCTCATCACACTGCTGACTCATGTTCAGTTTATGATCTACCAAGACTCCTAGATCCCTTTCACATGTACTGCTATCCAGCCACATGTCCCCCATCCTATATTTGTGCATTCCATTTTTTTTCTGCCTAAGTGCAGGACTTTACCTTTCTCTCTGTTGAAATTCATTTTGTTAGCTTTGGCCCAGCTCTCCAATCTGTCAAGGTCATTTTGAAATTTGATCCTGTCCTCTGGCATGTTAGCAACCCCTCCCAATTTGGTGTCATCTGCAAATTTGGTCAGCATGCCCTCCACACCTTCATCCAAATCATTGATGAAGATGTTGAGGGTTTTTTTTTTTTTCCAGAAATTGTCTTAGAATTGCTTCTTTTAGGGAAGCTGGAACACATAGCCCTCTTTCAAAGAATCATTTACAAGCTCAATTTGGTCAATACTCTTATGGTGGCTTTAATTAGCTATAATGGGCATGGACAGACAAAGAATTGTGTAATAGATAGTTGTCTAATGAACAGAGAGTTGGCCTCGCCTCTCCAAGTAATTTGTCCACATCATCACATTGAACAACCTGAAACTCATCCATCAAAACTGGAGAAGTAGATGCCTCCACACCTTCAATGTGGAATTTGGGACAGAATTAATCTAATTTAGTAAAATCATCACAACAGTTTTCTGAGGGTTCCTCCACAGCAGTCTGGCATCTAGGATGTAGTAGCTCTTTAACTACGCAGAACAGCTGCACCAGGAAAGATTTAGCTAATATAACAAAAGCAGTAAAGAATTTTTTTTTCTGCATTCACTGCTGCAAAGTAGGTTCTAAAATGGACCTTAACTCAAGCTCAGTCTGATTTATCCTGAATCTTTCTCCATCATTGTTCTAATTGTCTATCCAATCACTTCATTGCCAGTAGCTCTTCAGAAAACCAGGGAGCCTGTACTCTGCACCCAAGTAAGGGAAACTTGAGAGCAACTGTATCAATTGACTAGATTATATCCTTATTCCACAGATCAGCTAGGGCATTCACTGAATCACCAACTCTAACAGCTGAAAAGTCCACCAGAATATTCAGCAGTCCTTTTGAATCCATTAATCTCCGGAAGTGGACTTTTTTAACCAGTCCACTGCCCCTGCAGAAGTTTGGAGTCCCAGCAAATCTAAACTCTATCGATAGTGATCTGTCCATAGCAATAGTGTTCTTTCAAACCCTCTACCCAGATCACCATCACCCTGGCCAACAAAAAAAAAACAGATCAAGAGTATGGCCTACTACCTGTGTTGGGCCAGATACTAATTGAGACAAGTGCATTGAAGCCATGAAATCCTGAGCTGGGCCTGCTGAGGGTGCCTCAGCATGGATGTTAAAATCCTCTAAAATAATAAGTTTGGAGAGATTAACACCACTTCTGAGATCACCTTGTTAGCAGACTGTACACCCCATGATTTAATTGGCAGAATAAATGAATGGACATAAATATAAAATATAACCTGCTATATTTTATAATTATATTTTATATATGGTCAGTAAATATCACCCACTTTGCCCTAATATCTTGCTATCCAAAACTTTCCTCCTTTTTCCTTCAGTTAGCCTTGTGTGATTGTGTGACTGCTTGGATCTTGTGTGTCTGATTGCAATTCCCCCAATAGAACACATTAAGCTTTCTTTTGGATCACCAGCTGGTTCTTCCCTGCACTAGTACTGGTAAATGTAGGTGTAAAAGATCTCTTACGGTTACCTCCCCTTCACAGGCCTTCTCTGTGAGCAAATATTCCCCACCATTTCACTGAGGTGCTGGCACTGTGGATGGACCCCTGAGTCACCCACATTTTGGGGTAACAACCTCTAAAAGCTCTGGCAGGGAGACAGTTGGATGGTTGGTACACCAACAGGATCTCAGTCTTGTCTTGTTGCCCTCTTGCCATGTGTATACACTCAAACCTTTGAGATTGTTGGACAATATACCTCAAAAGATGAATCTATTCATTATAGATCACTGTAACTCCTCTTCCCCATCCATTATTTTGCCTGCTGTTGTGCATGGAAATCTGGTAAGCATAATTTGGACAAGTTGAAAGTCCCCTCTTCAGTTAACCAGGTTTGAGTTACACATCCAAAGTCACCTTGCTTGCCCAGGAACAAATCCTGGATCATACGGCTCTTCCTAGTTACGGATCTGTCATTAAGCATCAGTACTTTGTGGCTCACAGCATGTTACATCTTTGGACTAGGTGGTTTAGTATTGTCTGACAGCAGATGTCCAAGGTTTCAGACAGAGGGCATTCATGATCCTATCTGGAGATGTAAGGGACTGACCCTACTGCCTTTTTGCATGCAAAAGATGGGCTATAGCATGGAGCTGTGTTCCTTTCCAATAAGTAATTGAAACTGGAGAACTTACCAAATCCATGTGCCATCTCTTTCTCAGTTTTCTAAGCCTTTTCCCTTACAATGAGGATTTTAAACTCCAATTGTCAGGAAAGTGTGACTTTGGAATATTTTTCAAATAATGTTAGTACTCTGGTCAAATCAAAGAAAAATGTTTTTGAGTTTGATTTTAAATTTCAGGAGTGAAAAAACACTTTCCTTCAGTATAAATCATATAACCCCCTCATTCTAGTCTCTTTGGTTCTACACATGACATAGTGTGAATACAGTACGGTCTAAGAAGTACTGTCTTAAGTTTTCTCAGCAATCAAATTATGCTGGCATTAACTGCAATTATGCACATGACAGGAGCCTAATAGCAGACTTAAATCTATGGATGACCATAATGCAAGCTGTGTTTTATTACATATTAGAGTGTTTGATCAGGCACAACACCTTTTATGCCTCCCTTAAATGAAAATTCAGTATTTTTTTTTTATTTGCCATGGCTATAATTTACATTTACTAGCCTTATACTTTAAATAAGGTCCATGAATTTCATGTCTGCAGTAACCTGGTTCTGTGAGCTACTTGGGACATTCCTGCCACAGGCCTTTAAGGGAAATAATCACAGAGAGCCAATATATTATCTTTTTTCCAGTTCTAATCGGTGAATCCTGTTCTCATGATATAGTAACTTCAGCCCTTCATAAATATGGATATTAGACTTATCTGTCATTGTTTGACATGCATGAGAACTCTTTTAAAAAAGGAGAAACTGACAGATATTTAGCAGTATGTGTGCACAGCTGACTGTGCATGGTACTCTGCAGGACAATTTCCCCACCCATTCTAATCCATAAAAGACATCACATCAAAGAGGATGTCTTGTGAAGATGAGGAAGCTACAGCCCCCCAGCTGTTCTTAGACTCCAACTCCCAGCCCCAAGCAGCATGGCCAGTGTTCAAGAAGATGGAAGTTGTTGCCTAACACCTTCTGGAAGGCCACAGGCTCCCCAGTCCTAAAAATAGGGTAGCTACCACCATTCCATTTATTATTTAACTTCCGATAAATCCTAAATCTTATCTCAGATTAGATTATTCTGATTTTTCAACAGCCTCATGCTATTGACCATTCTGTTAACTTTACAGATGAATGAGGTGACTCATAGTGAGTGCAGATAACAATTTGCCAGGTATTAATTGAATTTACCATGGTATGCATTAATCAACTGGTTATCTGTAGGATCCTGAAAATGATGAAGAGGTTTTCAAGATGATGAAGAGATCAGATCACCTTGTCTGAATGAACACACAAACACACACACATGCTAAAGAGTGGTACTATTTATCCATCAACATGATAGGGCAGTACAGATGGCTTTTTAATCAAGTGACTACCTGCACAGTGTGATACATTTTCACTTATAATTTATGTTGAAACATATTACCTTTCCTGTAATACAATAGGATGTTGTAGTATATCACAGTCAATCTTGCTTGCAGAAGAAAACAGAACTAGATGTACAAATGTATTCTATAACATGTAAACATTGGCTGAAATCCTGTTGGGTAGTTATGAATACATACTCCATTGGCGACTGATTTGTATTCACAATCTCTGTGTATACTCTTGTTTAAGACATACATAGGGACTGTAAAAGTCTCCCAATCCCCACTTGCCAGTCAGCATCTACTGAGATCAATGGGGGTCTGTTCCCCTATGTCTCAAAAAGCAGCTGACTGATGTTCCCACATTCCCTCATGAAAGTTGTTACCACCTCTTATGTTCCCTATCCTGCAGGATAGCAAAATTGGCAAGAAATACCATTTTCATATAAAAACCAGCCACTTACATCTGGAAAACATGTGGTAAGCAGGGCACTGACTGTATACTTGGACTAGGTCAGCATGACCTCAGCATAGCCTCAATATAGCGAGGTCACAAGGTCAAGAAAAAATTAGTGAGAAAGCCTTAATAGGCTTCCAGGAAACCTGTCAATGACCCAGCATCTGAATATAACACTCAATGAAATTGCCCAGGTGTGGCAGGCAAGTGCCCTTGCTGTGCACATTTCCTACAGAGACCTTCCCCATTCATCTTACCCAACCAAGACATTAAGAGGCTGTCAGAACCCCCATCAATGTGTTGTCACTCAAAGTAACACAATCAGTCCATTCTGGGACCCTTTTGTTTGCTCTGCCAAAGAACCATTAATACTCTCCCTTTCAGGGTAGGAAAAAGGTTATAAAACCCCAGCTCCAGCCCAGGTAATTTTGCAACACACTAGCACTTCAGGTTTTACACTGCACCCCAGATTCCCATTCCTCTGTACTGCCCTCAAATTCTTGTTTGAGCCACTTCTCTTTGATTGTCTGCTCCAGAACCAGTAAATGGCACCCTTTACACCTGAAATCTCTCTGTATCCAGTTGTCTTGATTCTCCCTTTGCTAGTCTTGTATGGTTCATGAGACTACTTGATTTCTTGTGTATGTGTGTCTGTTGAATTCTAATAAAAACTGGAGTTCTACACTTATTACTGGTAAACATAGGTAAAAAGATCCTGGTTTTACTCCCTCTCACAGGTCTCCTTTGAGCTTTAATTCCCCCACTTTCTAAGGAAACACTGGCACTGCTGATGCATCTCAAGGTCCCCACCTTTTCAGGTAACAAAGTGATCTCTGTTGCTACAGGGGTGATGTTTCTGCTTGTCACAAGGGAGATCACTAATGTGAGGGAGCTGAAATTATAGTCAACCACTTCCTGAGTAACAGTGGGACAGTTACCCATCATCTGCAGCTTCTGCTCACCAATAAATGGAGATTGGGGAGATCGAGTTGGAATTCACTTCTGTGGTTGCGTAGCAACATAGTACAGAGAGGATTCTGACCTGAGTTCTGGCCTATGTTTACAAATATCAGCCCACTTTCTACATCTATGTCTATATCGATAACAATATTGATATGGATACAGGTTTACTAAAAATACCTAGGACCAAAAAAAATCTATTTTTCTTGCTAGATCAACACCTGCCCAATGTTATGGTAGAAAGTAATATAGGTAAAGGAGAAATTTAATTTTCTTCCATGGGAAGAGGAATTCACTGCCTTCAAGAAACAGTGTACAATACAATTGTGTATTTTGTTTCTGTTTTTTTTTCTCTGATTTTGTTTTACTTTTACTCATTTTTTTCTGGCTGTAGGTTTTGGAGTGGAGCACACTTCCTTCATACACAACCACTCATCTGGGCATGGTGCAGATATTAGGATATCTGACACAAAAGAGATTTGCAGAAATTCCTACAATATCTTCAGATTCTCATTGGGATCACAAAATATCCAATGCTTAAAGCAATATATTCTAGTTCAAGAATTTTATATAGCTGCTTTTTTCTTTCATAGCAGATGTTTGAGTATTATTACTACAGCCTAGTGATGGAGTAAAATTGTAGAGCATTGGAATAATTTGACATCTGCATGACTATAATTTGATTTGATTTTTCTACACTTGAGACCATTATAGGCATTCAAAATATAGAAAACAGTGAATGTGGGGGCATCGTTACACTCTCCACCTCCCAATCAACAAGTGTTTATTAAAACATCAGTAAGGAGCCTCTAGACACAGATCTGTGCCTCAAAGAAGCAGATGTTCTAACAGGAAGCAAAAGACCAAAGGAAGATTCCTTATACCAAATCAGACCATTGGTTCATTGGTTTTGGCACTATCTACTCTGTCAGAAGATCTCAGATCTTTGCAACCATGCCTGGAGATCGTAAGAATGACATAGAGCATCTTTTCAGTGCAAAGTATGTCCTATAGCACTGAACTCAACTCTCATACCTAGGACTGGGAGATTGTTGAACACGCTGAAAAGAACTAAGCTGCTGAAAAGAACATGCTGAAAAGAACTTTTTGGTGCTGGATAGAATAAAAGATCATGAATATACCAAACTGCAAAAGGCAGTCCAGATGATTGATGTAAACAGGTGCTGAATGACATTGCTTGGCCCAGAGTTTCTGGGGGAGGATTAACTCCCAAGCCTTGAAGGTGCAGTACACAACTATATAAAGTGGAGATGAGAAACAGGTAAACATTGTTGATGTGTCTCTACTAAAAACAATAAATACACAGAAGCCAATATCTATAAAGAGATATTGAACTCCCCTTGTTGAGCCCAGAGGAGACAGGGAATTGGTTGCTGTATGCAAGAAGGCCTGAATAGGTGGAAGAAGAAAAATGTGCACTTTCCCAATCACTTTGGAAAAATGGTTGGAAAAATGTCTGTGTTTGTCTGTAGTGATCTGGAGGACTTGACCTGCTCATGTCATCCTTATTTTAGGTCCAAAGAGTACAATGAAGTAAAACCAAATTTCAAAGAGTACAAGTCATACATTTATTAACAACAAATAAATTGGAAAAGGATGAAGAAACAATAATAAATAGGATCTTTTGCCCAAACGCTGGTACAGCCTCAAGTACAGATGGTCCCTGCTTCACTGCTGGAGATTATGGTGTTATCTTGATTCCACATTGATCTTCCAGTTCATGGACAAGAATTCTTTCTGTTTACCTGGACAATGACTGAAGGAAATTCTTACAAGTGTGGATTATATCCTATGAGGGTTAACTTCCTAGAAATTTCAAGAGAAAACTTACAAAACTCAAGTAAAGTAGGATGAAATTATGAAACAATTAAATGTGATTTTTAAAGCAAGCTAGTACATCTAAGTGTAATGATATGAGAGATGTGTGTGATGGATAAGAAGCCCAGTTGCTTAAATTGCTTGTTGATATATCACAAAAAAAATTCATTACATCATCTGGGGCAGAAGTTTTTTATCATCCAGATATTTTGGACTTCAGTTCTCTCAAGCTTTTGCCAGCATGTCCAATGCTCAGGAATTCTGAGTTTTTGAAGTGGAAGCCCTTATTATCATTAGTTAGCCCCTAGTGTAAACTGATCTATGGGCTACTGGTGGGTGCAGGTTGATCTGTGTACCCTTCTAGTTCCACTCAACTCCCTGATTCCATATATATATATGTAAAGTATGATTCCTTACAGAATCTGATCTTTGAAAAAATGAAAAGAATGAAAAGAAGAGGAAAAGCTGTTGCATGCCATCACCTTTTCCTCCTAATCAAGAGCTGAAATATTTAAGAGTTACCGTCTGAAGTCAAAATGTTTAAGGCTGTGAAATGACTGCAACAAGATATATGCTCTGTAAATAATTAATTATGCATCTTCTTGAAGTCTGCTGCTATGACTCAGGACATGATCCAATTAAATCAAGCTTCTCCTGACTAGGAGAGAAATTGAGAGTAAAACTTATTATTTCACCCACACAAATCTGCTCCTACATCAAATGGGGAGCAGATCTTAAAAATTAAAGCTTCCATCTTCAGTTAATCAGTGTGACCTTGCAAGAACAAAAAGGGCACTGTTGCCTCTCAGCTGGCCTAGAGGAAAAGAGAGAACACAGTTTCCTTAGAGAGAAATCAGCCATATGCTAGTGAGACATTTTCTTGGCTCATTTTATTGTTGATATTTTTCTTGCCTTTTTAAAAATGCTTGTATCAATATTACTCCATAGTTTAAGAGTAGAGAAGGCCACAGGGACAGTGTCAATAAAAGAAGCCATCTCTCATTTTTGCTACACCTAAATTTCAGTGTGGTTTAAAAAGAGAACAACATACTAATGTTCACATTTAGATTATACTCATTAAAATCAATGACACATTAGTGAGGGAAGACTTAGTTCTGACTGAGTTTAGCAAGTCATCTGTGAGCCTAGACTCAGCCTGTTTGAAGAGGGGTGGGAAAACTAGCATCATCCAGATGTTAGAATTCAGCTCCCGTAATCTCTTAGTACCAGCTATTGGTCTAATGAGATATAGGATCTAACAATATCCTGAGGCAGAGGAAACCAGTGGATCCACTACTACAATGATGATGAATTCACGGAGGTTTGGCATTTGTAGAGGTTTTGTACAATTCAGAACAGCTGCAAGGCAGGGAAAGAGAGCATCTTTGAAACTAAGAAGAAATGTAGGATCTACCAGTCATCACTTCTGGAGGACAACATATCCCCCACACCAGCATTGGATGATGAGACTCTTTTAAAGTGTATCCTTTAGAAAACAGGTGGAGATAAATTCCTGTTGGAAGCTGGGAAGTGATACATAAGCACTGAAGGGTCCAGTTATTCAAGTCTCCAATGAACAGTCATTTTGCATATAGATCCTTATTTGAGAGTAAGCCCTAATAAACTCAATGGGAATTTAATCTGAGTAGATACGTTGAGGAATCATTCACAAAACATCAATTCTATTCTTAAAATATTAAAACCAGACTTGAGATAGAGAAAGGTAGCAGCAGATCCATCTAAAGGTGTCTTTCCTCCATACACACTATTCTATTTTAAAAGATTTCCTCTACTTTTCACTTCTGTCTTTTTTTTTCTTTTTTTTTCTTTTTTGGCTGAACGACAGAGTAATAATGCAAAAACATTAAATAATAAAGAACAAACTGGGACACCAATTTCAAGGGATAAATCATAGCCTGTGGTACACTGGAGAATAACAAATAAAGTGCCAGAGGCCTTTTTGTAGGTTTTGTTGCATCTGACTCATGATTTAGACATAATTCTAGTAGGTTAAAAGGTATACTATAGTTTGTTCCATATAAGGTAATTTGGTCTAAATAATATTTGCTGATTCTTGGGCTCTGTCCCTTAACACAAAATGAAGAATTCAAATCTCCTCTGATGTAGTTGCGCTGGATTGCAGTATATTCCAAGTGCTTTATACAAAGCAGCTGAGTTACACAATTTAGAAAATATGAAACTGTTTGAGCAGGGATGGATCAAGTGTGATCTGTGGGCTTCATCTGACCCCAAAGCCAGCTTTGAACCACCAAGGGACCCCACTCCTTCTGAAATGGAAAAACAAACAACTTTTTAACGCAGTGAGTGGGGAGTAATACCACCAATTCTTTTGCTCCTCCCACATCAGTTTTTTGTTTCTTTGTTTTTTAAAGTCTAGTGGAGGTTTTGAGGGTAACTGGAAGTCACTCACATTACATTTTCTGCTTTAAAAACATGTCTCTTTTGGCCCTGAATCAGTTAGTGGGGGAGAGCCCATTAAGGGTGTTTAAGAGCACTTGAGTAATATTTGTAAAGAAAAAAAAGGAGTTATTTCCCAATGATATCAGGTGAGGAGGTATGTGCGTCTCCCCAGTGGAATAATAAGGCACAAACCTATGAATGCTACAAAGTACTGAGACACACTGTCCCCTCATTTACTTCAGGATCACCTTAGCACCCACAAGAAAACAATAGCATAAGGCACAGCACAAATCACCATCGGTTCTTCTCTACCGTTTAGTGAAGCCACACTCTCACAACTATACAAGTAACTAAAAATTATTGTTAACTTGCAAAAGGAGTGAGGTTATTCCTCACAAAGGAGCAATTGCAATGTTACACAATTATGCCTTGGTTGAAAACAGAGGCCCTTTCCGCATGTGGGAAAGGAACCGTGCGAAAACAGGACTCACCGGATTTTTTCAGCGTCCGGTTGAGTCCGTTGGGATGAGGAGCAGTGAGAGCTCATCGCTCTGCACTCTTCCGGTGTCCAAAATGGTGGCTTCTGGTTGGTGGAGGCTCTCCACCAACCGGAGAAGCTCGCCAGCCTAAAACCCGCCCCCAGCAGATCTGCAGACATGCACTAGTGTGTGCCTGCAAATCTGCACCGGAGCACGGCAACAGAGCAACATAGAGTCGCGTGCTCCATGCTTTTTAAAAACATCTTAAAAGAGGTTTTTAAAAAGCATGCTGTGCGACCAGTTCCGGTCGCTCTGAACCAGACTGAGGTATGGAACTACAAAAATAGTCTGCCCCAGTCCACTCCACGGTGCAGAAGACCTCCATCGGAGGTCACTCTGCACCGTTCTAATAGCCTGGAAGGGAAGGGCCAGAATCAGTTTTAAGTAACTGGTGATTTGTAACTAAGTATTTGGAACTCTGACTTATGCTCCCTGTTTGACATATGCAAAGAACTGAAAAAGTGGGTGACTGAAAAGGCAAGCAGCAGCTCACTTTTGAAAGGATTTCACTTATGTGAGGGAAATATTCCTAGAACTGATGCCAGATCATCCGTTTTCAGCACCAGTTAGAGACCCTTATTTGATCTGCCTTTAAGGCCCTTTCCACACGAGGCTGGTGAGTTGGTTTGTGCCGTTTCTTACCGGATTTTCTGGGCTTGAAACAAGACGGACTTTCTCTCATTTCTTTCTGCACAGCTACCGCGTATGTTCCACTCTGATTTGGAGGAGTGCAAGTTCATGAATCCACACTGCCTCCCTCGTGGCCACTCCTGCTACTCCCCTCACCCCACCCTGTCGGCTGTGAATGGCCCCCCTTTTTTGGCATGGTTTAGTACGTCATTGTGTATGTGCATAAGTGCGTAAGTCCATACTATCCCCTGGCCCCTTCCATGAGCCCTCCTCTGACCACCAAATTGCTTTGGCGTGAATATACGTGTCTGCACCAAATTGAATCGATCTGGAAAATTGGAAAACCGATTTCTTCTGGTTTTCAAATAGCGTACTTTACCACCACATGGCGGAGCATTTAGTCAGAATTACATGTGGAATGAAGGTAAATAAACCAAACCTAGTCTGCTGCAAGGTGCAGAAGACCTCCGTGGCAAGATGCATTGGCCTCTCTTAATAACTGCATAAGGAAAGGGCCTAACACAGCAAAACTACACACACACACACACACACACACACATATACACACACACAAAATCAATCTATCTATCCATCCATCCATCCATCCATCCATCCATCCATCCATACAAAGAAGCAGGTGCTGTTTTCCCTATCCTGCTCTAAATGGTTACAAGAAAACTGCCTTTTCGCCCTTCTGAGTAAACCTACATAGGTTTGCACTGCTGAGTATGAGTGTGTGTGTGTGTGTGTGTGTATACGAGAACAAACGTGGTGTAGTGTTGGACTATGATCCTGGAGACCAAGGTTTGATTCTCCACATGACCATGGAAACTCACTGAGTAACCTTGGGTGCCTCACACACTCTCAACCCTGGAAGGTCCAAAACAGCTGTATATAAATAGAGGATAATATAAAATTAAAAAAAAGGAAGGCAAATTGAAACAAATACCTCCTATCCCCTAGAAGTTAGGCATCTCTCGTTATAATATCCTACCAGAGATCTTGGCAACAAAATATTGATGTTATTCTCCACTAATTGTCTTCCCAAGAAAGAAATGAGTAATTTATTAACATTCTTCCTATTACAAGAAATCTTTGAAAATGGCAGTTTTCGTCATTTTCAAACTTATTCCCAATTCAGGACTAGCACAAAATTCACAAATGTTTGTTTTATGCAGAAAAAAAAAGCATTTTCTGTGCTGTCCCCTGTGTAGGAAGTGCTGTTGTCTGAACAAAACTACCATATGAAAACATTTTGCACAATAAATTCTGAGCTTTGAAATAGTCTTTGGAAACTGAAAAGTTTTCAACAATTTTCTTTTATTGAGAAGAAAATTGTTAAAAGTACTTTTTGTTTCTTTTGAGAAGACAATTACTGAAGAATCACATCCCTATTCTGTTGTCAAACATCTTTGTTAGGATAATGGAAAGCAATAAAAAAGAAAAAAAAAAGAATTGTATTCATTTTGCATAGAATAAGTCTTCAATTATATCATTTTCTGTGAAGGAAACACCCTTTTCTGCACAGATAATATTTCAACATGCAAATATTATTTGAAGAAAATATGAAGAGCATCCTGATTCCTGTGTAGAAAAAACACATGTACTTTTGGAGCACAATGAGTCCCAAACTATGAAAATTCTGATCGGTCCAAGATTCTTCTTGTCATGGTTTATCAACACTTGAAATACATGTACTTGAACATTTTTAGTGAATATTTCCAAATATTGTTTCCATCACTGTAGTGAGCAAATATTCAAATTCACCAGAACTCTTCCTCAGGCTTGTAAGTTGTAAGGGAGATTGGATAGAGAGAGTTAGACAGTATTGTTCCCAGGTAGGATGGAAACACTGTACCAGCAGTTTGCACTCAGTTGTAATAAAAACTGAATATGGTGTTGTCTGCAGACATTGTTAGGTTAAGTCGAAGGCTTTCATGGCCAGAATCTATAGGTTCTTGTGGGTTTTCCAGGCTTTAAGGCCATGTTCTATTAGTATTTGCTCCTGATGTTTCACCTGCATCTGTGGCTGGCATCTTCAGAGGTCCAGAGGAGGGCGACCAAAATGGTGAGAGGCTTGGAAGCCATGCTCTATGAGGATAGACTTAGAGAGCTGGGTACGTTTTGTCTGCAGAAGAGAAGGTTAAGAGGGGACATGATAGCCATGTTTAAATATTTGAAGGGATGCCATGTAGAGGAAGGAGAGGCCTTGTTTTCTGCTGCTCCAGAGACCAGGACAAGGAGCAATGGATTCAAGCTGCAGGAAAGGAGATTCCACCTGAACCTCAGGAAGAACTTCCTGATGGTCAGGGCTGTCTGGCAGTGGAATATGCTGCCTCGGAGTGTAGTGGAGTCTCCTTCTTTGGAGGTTTTTAAGCAGGGGCTGGATGGCCATCTGTCGAGAGTGCTTTGAGGGTGTTCCTGCATGGCAGGGGGCTGAACTGGATGGCTTGTGTGGTCTCTTCCAACTCTACGTTTCTATGATTCTATGACCAGAGATCTTCTGAAGATGCCAGCTGCAGATGCAGGCAAAACGTCAGGAGAAAATACTAATAGAACATGGCCTCAAAGCCCAGAAAACCCGCAACAACCTACTGTTAGGTTAGATTTTGCTATGTGCAAGGAGGAACAGCACTCTGGGACATATACTATAAAGTGGAATGCAGAAGGGAAAAAAATGATAATGGGTCTTCATTATTAGAAAAAGTGGTGACATTTTAGATGGCAGGATTGATATCACAATTGCTGGACTAAATATGTTGTGTAGGAGGGACCTCCATAGGTCTAAAAATAGATCAATGCAAGGGACAGGAAATCATAAAAATGGCAACTGTGCTGCCAAGAGGGTAAGATTGGCCATTTAGAGACAGTTTGGGAGTAGATGTAGGGGCATGGAGGTCCGGGGGGGGGTATTAGGGAGCATGTATGTCCCACATTTTGCCCACTCAATGTATAGAACCACTTAGTGATCAAATGCAATATTTTCCCTCCATCCACCAAGTTTCTTTAAAAATAAACTTCATTTTTTGAACTCCCCTTTGTTTAGATACTAATTTTTAAACAGAACTGTGTGAACTATGTACTTCCCCCCCCCCAGGATGTAGTGCTATTGTAGTACTTTTAGGAGTATATAGTAATGGCAACAGTTTGATGCAGGCAAGTGCCTATTTTATTACCAAACTTCTAACACAACAAATATGTTAGCTTTTAGCTTGAAACTAACAACACCACTTTCTTGAATCAAAGCAAGACTAGCTAATATTCTCAGGACAAAAAAGGAAACTATGCATAGTCTATCTTAAAGGAAATGAAGAGAGGCTACAGGAGTATCTTACTTCATCCAACCCTTTGAAAAGCACAGTAAACTCAGAGAATATTTAGGAGCATCTGCCTACAATACTCAATACTCTTTTGGAAGTAGCACTAGTAATTGAATAATTCATAGATTTCTGTTTGTTTTTTAAATGTCTTTCTTTAATAAGGCAGCAAAATGAAGAAGCATAGACAGAATCCCTTATGGGAGGTACACATGCATAAGCATTGTAGTCATGGTGCTACACAGTGTAGCCTGGCACAATTTCCCCAATACCTACTTAACAGGAAACAGACACTGCAATCAACAGAGGCCTGTTCCCCTTTCACTTGGGAAGGAATTCACTGCCATTTCCACTCCCTCTTGTGAGTGGTCTCTAGTATGACAGGCAGAAGCAGGGTCTCTGTTGCAATTCCCCCTCACACCAGAGATCACTAACACAAGTTGGTGGTGGGGGACCTCAATCTGCTGATTCCTGAAGGATGGGAGCACAGACTCACATTGATTTCCATGGCAGCTTCCTGGAAAGTAGAGGTTTGGGGACTTTCAGAGTCTTTACGTAGCTCAAAGTTCAGATCATGACTATGTAACAGTCATGACAGCAGAGCTTTAGGCAGAGGCATGTTTAGGGTTGGGCAAGTTTGCCATGTGCCCTTGGCACCAATGCCAAGGGGGGCGCAAAAAAGCCATGCAGCCGAGAGTCGGGGTAGGGGTAAGAAGGGCGGACAACTTCCACATTTGCCCTAAGCATTGTTTACTCTAGATATGCCACTGGATTTAGGTTATATATTCATAACCACCATTGGGGATTCTGCCCCACACTTTTAAAACCATGCGTTGAAACAAAACATCTAGGAGACAAGCTGACTTTGATATGTCCCAGTGATTTCACTGGGAAATTGGACAAATTTAACCATTGGTACAGACATTTGTCACCAAAGTAAATGGGAATTAAAGGTGTTTTATTTGTAAACAAATAATCGTTGATCATAAATATTTTTGGTTTTTACAGAAAAAAAAAGAATTAGTTTTTCTCACATTATAGTGTTACATATTTTTTTTTACGTGTAATAGCACTTCTAATAACATAACAGTTGAGCTTTTAACCATTTTTTCTTTACAGTTTTTCAGTCACATAATTATGTAGCCCGGTGTAAATGAAGGAAATCTACACAAGAAATAAGGCTCCTGTGTGGATACTATTGTTCAGCCCATAGTTTGGATACACAAAGTCCCAGGTTCAATCATTGGAGTCTTCAACCAAAACAAGGGGGCTTGACAAACCATTTGTTTTATGACAATATCCACCCATATAGCTTTTTGTAATTAGGTACATAATTTTTAATATACACACTTCTCAAAACCAATTCATAAACAAAGGTAAATAAGTTTTGGAGATGGCTTTCTGAAAATGAAAGATGGCATCTTCAGTAAACATGAACCAGAAATGTAAGTTATTCAGAAAATTAACTGTCAGATGAAAAATTGGATTGAATTAAATGCAAGGTAGTAAATTCATACCTGGGCTGTACTACAGCAGGCTGAAGGTGAAGATTCACATTATGAAGTCCTCTCAGATTTATAGACAAATCCCTAGTCCTATAAAACTAGCATATCTCAGGTAGGGAGCAAATCTGTTGATTTGTTTGTTTGTTTTTTTCCTTAAAAGTAGTTTTCATTGTAGAGAAGCATTCAGTTCTATGAGCCCCTATGACACGCAAGAGATTCCATCCAAGTCTTCCACCCTGCAGCTCATGGACAGGATTAACATTCAGCTTGTACACAGAATCCAGACTTTCCATGGTGTGGGTCACAGTGTTGTTAGAACCTGCCCAGACCAAAACACAGCTGGTTAAATCAATAAAGGACATACATATCCTCTAAAATAAAGAGTCATATGATAAAGAATAAGAAATATTACTTCTGTAGACCTAATGCAGGACAGCCAGAATGGTGCGGTGGTTTGAATATTAGACTATGACCCTGGAGATCAGGGTTTGACCCCCTGCTTGTCCCTGGAGACCCACTGGGTGACTTTATACACTCCCAGCCCCAGAGAACCTTGTGATAGGTTTGTCTTAGGTTTGTCATAAGTTGGAAATGACTTGCAGACACACAACAACAACAAACCTAATGCAACATGTCTTCTCCTTTACAACCACCAGACTTTAACCTGTATCTTTTTTCTTTCTCTCTATGATCCTATTCACTCCTTAGTCTGTGTTTACTCCTCCTTCTTCTTACTGGCTTTTTCAAATGAGTACTTGTCTTTTAACTCCAGTCACCATTCTAAAATACTCCCTTGAAATAGTTATCCCTTCTGTTTTTCTTTAGGTCAGACAGGCTATAGTAGCAAGGCTCCAGCAACCAAAGTCTAAGTGGTGGTCAGGCAATTCAGGGAAAGACCATACAAAGGCAAGGTCATAGCTATCTGAGCATAATGGATCCTTCCAGACAGTAGGTAAATCCAAAGCAGATAAATCTACAGCTAGCATCAAGAACCTGTCCAGGGTTCAAAACTTTAAAGTCCAGGCACACAGCCACAGTCAGGTAGAGCAGGCCAGGAACAGAATCACTCACAGTTCAAGTTCCATGATCAGCTGGAGGGTCAGCCAGAAGAAAAATCCAGGAATAATTGTCAAGATCTGTAACCAGATGTAGATTCCAGCAGTTCTTCCAGCCTCCTTTTGAGGCTTTTGTGGTTGGACTGTGTTGCAAGTTTAAAGGGAAGCTTTGCCTGTGGAACGGCTGTCCTCCTGAGGATATTGTTTTCCAAGGAGGGCCTACCTTGTAGCACTACATTTCATTGGGTTGTCTCTAATCTCATTTATTTCATCACCTTGGGCTGGTAAGAGGCCCCTCCTTCATCCTCTGACTTGGAAATTGGATTTCCTATATCTTCTGAAGATATTTCTCTATCTTTTCTCCTCAAAGAGTCCAAAATCTTTGTAGATGGTCTGTTTCTTAAGCCCTTTCCGCACCGGGATTTTTAAACGGTGCAGAGTGACTTCCGACGGAGGTCTACTGCACTGTAGAGTGGACTGGGGCAGACTACTTTTTGCAGTTCTGCACTTCAGTCCGCTCCAGAGTGACCGGAACTCATTGTGTGGCATGTTTTTTTAAAAAACCTCTTTGTAGAGGTTTTTAAAAAGCATAGAACATGCAACTCCATGTTGCTCCATCGCTGCGCTCCGCTGCAGATTTGCAGGCGCACACTAGTGCGTGCCTGCAGATCTGCCGGGGGCGGGCTTTAGGCTGGCAAGCTTCTCCAGTTGGTGGAGAGCCTCCACCAACCAGAAACCACCATTTTGGATGCTGGAGCAGTGTGGAGTGACAAGCTTGCTCTGCTCCTCATCCCGACGGACTCAACTGGACACCAAAGAAATCCGGTGAGTCCCATTTTCGCACGGTTCCATTCCCACATGCAGAAAGGGCCTTAGAGGTGCTTCCTGCTTGAGATTTAGGATATAACATATACATTACAGTGTGTTCATTATTTTAATTTATATAGGTTGTTTAAATAAAGCCTCCAACTGTTTCTGTCACAGAGCTATGATATATGTGTTAGTGACCACAGAGCTATAACCAGATAATATTAACATGGGGACAGTACAAAGTAAGAAACTATTCTCAGAAACAAGGATCAGATGTTATCAAAAATATTGTTCTATGCGAGACCTTTAGGAAAGAAAAAAACAACATTTTGTTTTGTTTTGCCTTCAGAGAAGCAGGCAAGTAGCTTAACATAACTTTTTACTGTAAGCTTGAAGTCATATTTATGAGCGAGCTAAATTTATTTTAACAGGATATAGTCACAGAGAGTTTCATCTGGGATTAAGACTTGAAACTGGAACTGACAAGAATTCAGTTAAAAACTTTTCACACATATTTTTCCCCAGCTAAAATACGCTTACAAACTGTGAAAAATCTTTCTCCTTTAAAATCTGAAGTTGTTGTATGCTAGAATGTATTTGGAAATATATTTTTCAAAATAATCAATATTTGCATACATGAATATTAAATTATAAGGAAACAAAATTATTGCTTAACATTCACCAGGGCTTAAGAATTTAAAAGCAGTATTCCAAGTGAAGTGTTCAGAGGACAGCATCTTGAAATATTTGACTGAATGTTATTAGAATTGTTGCTCAGTGTGGAATTATGGGAATGGTAATGTTAATTCAAGTTAATATGAATTACAGTGAAATATTACAGTGAATTCTATTATATTTCTACTCCAGAGGCTTAACAGTAAAATTATAAACAGGTTTACTCAGAAAAAAAGTCCCCTTGAATTCAGTAGGGCTCATTTCCGAGTAACAAGGTACAGACTTCATACAGTCCATTTAAAATTTAGAGATTCTAGCTTTCATTGGAAGAGAACAATGTTTTGCAAGTTCATTGATGGTTTTCTGGTCCTGAGATAAAGTAATTTTTGTACCTCCTTAAAAATATGTCTCTTAATATCCATCTTGAGGTGACTATATTAGGAATGGATAAAATATCCAACAGTATTTGAAAAAAATGTTTTATGAATGTCAGGAAACCTGATGAGAAGAAGCCTGGACTGACAAGAATCATCAAAGATGATCTGGTGAAAAATTTACACATCCTTGTTTTGCACAGAAAAAAAAATAATATGCAGAAAACAGTATTTTCAGCATGTGGTGGATCTGCACAATGCTATCATTGGAGACTCATTTTGAAAAAAAAAGACTATGGGTAATTGCATAGAAAACAGCATTTTCTGCACAAAAAATAATATTTCTACACAGGAATGTTATTTTCTGCATTGGGGATCCTGATTTCTACATAGAAATACGATATTTTCTGTGCAAAATAGCAATGTATAAATGGCCGAGAAGATGCCATGTGTCCTACTCAGGGAGAAAAGTGGAATATCAATATAATAAATAAATAAATGGTGCTAACAACAAGCAGCAGCAGCTACCACACTCTGTCCTTCCTTTCTGTGAGCAACTGCTCTGGAGAGCTGTTGCTGCTTGTTCCCCATCACCATCATGTGTGGCATGCAAAGGAACAATAGCTGTCATTTGTGCTCTCACTTCACATCATGGAGATGTGAGAGCAGAAATAGGGGTAATGGCTGCATGTAATAGAGCTTCCTAGAGGGTAGCATGTGCTGTATCTACAGAACCTAAAACTGGTCCTGATCTCTTTCTCTGTTTCTGAATGTCCCCATGTTTTGTACCCATATGAGCAGCATTTTGTATCATGGGCATTTAAATTTAATTTAATTTAATTTAAATTTAAGCAGTTAATTCTCTACTTAAGGCTATATTTTTTTTTTGAAAACTATCATGCCTATACCCAGCAGCAGAGTCCTCTTTTTATCCCAACTACTCCAGCTGTTGTCTTTAAGGGACAGAATTGTAGCAAGGATTTGATGGACTTAATCTCCATCTCTTTTCTTGGATATTGTGTCTTATTTAAGTTACAAACCTGAGGGCAGAGAACTGTCCTTCTGCTGTGGGACCTTCTGGTTTAAGGGTAGGGTATACATATGGTAGATACACAGACAGATGATAGATAGACAGATCCTACTTGGGAACAGGTCTCATTGAATCCACTGGGACTACTTCCAATAGATTGCACGTCACATTGAATTGCCATTGAAATCAGTGTCCAGCATACTCTTTTTTCTCCATCCATGGTTATTTGTATTCCCAACATAAAACAGAACTCATTTTCATATAACTTACACTCTTGCAATCAGTCTCTGGTAAGACAAGGAGCAGAAACTTGATGAAGTGTGCCCAGGGATTATGACTCACTCACCTGAGAGCCTTCGGACATAATAGTATGCTCTGTGAAACTACAGAAAACACAAGCACAGTGCCTTAATAAAAATATGAAAATATGATTATGAAGACAGAACGGTACAATTCAAATATGCTATAATGATCAGCTCTCATTCTCAAACATCACCATTGGTCAGATTATCCCATTATTTTAATTTAACTATGCTAATTCACTTCACATTTTATTAGACATGTTTCACATCTGACAATGAACATAAAACTTAATATATTTTAAGTACAGCAAAGTAATCTAAGTTTCCATGCTGGTGAAGGCAATCCTCTTATTATCACCTCAGAGTATAATCCTAAGTAAGTTAAAGCAACAAATCACAGGCAGGGCAATCCTATTTGGGAGGGAAAGGGAGAACCCAAGGCTAGAATTCATCAAATGCAAAACTTGCCAGGCTTCTACAGGCAGGGTGAAAATCAGGGAGTGCAGGTGGGTGTTAAAGGGAAAATAAGTGTGCCAGTTCACATACTGGCGTACTTCCTAATTTTTATGAGAAGCATATCAGGGAAATAGGCATGACTCTGAATCAGAGGCTCTGAAGAATGTAAGAACTCTCCAGTCTCAATGTCAGTGGCCATTTCCTCACTACACTCTTATAGCACTATTATTCCACTTTCAACATCCTATGAAATCCTGGGGTTTGCAGTTTAGCCCCCCAATCCTACCTGAATTCCTATCTCACCCTTGGTTGATAGCAGGTTGTCAGGGTTTTTTTTATTTTTCTCTCTTGAAAATTTGTACACATTTCCATATATAATTAGGCAATATGTGAGTTTAGTTGCACATTTTCTATACATTTCCACCATTTGCCAAAACATGCTTGTGCATATTTTTTAATAATATGTACTTTTAGTCATTTGCCTTATAAAAATGTATGTGTGGTAGATTGGTTGGAGTGCGGAACTAGAACTGAGGAACCCCTTGAGCATGGAAATCCAATGTGTGACCTTGAGAAAGTCACACTCTCTCTCCCATTCTAAGACAGAGTCAATGACATACCTCCTCTGAACAAATCTTGGTAAGAAAACCTCCAAGTTAAAGTGAACTTGGTACTCATGACGACAACAAATCCACGATTTCATACATACAAACATGCCCAACAAAGTTGCCCATTTCTGAGTCAAGGTATCCTCTGTTTTTCAACAAGTTTTGGAAAGTGTAAAATGGATAATTTTGGTGTTAATGTCAAAAGTATTGAAATCTTTTTTCCCTTCCTACTGCTGATGTAATGCCCCCCCCCTTATTTACTTCCACTACCAATGGCAGAGCATCAAGATTGACAGAACTTTTTAAAAAACAAACAAAACAAAAACTATATCCTGATTGTCTGGGCTAAGGGTTGTGAGGGAAGACACCTCATAATGAACAGGTCGAGTGAAATGCTTCAAGCTGGGATTCCTCAGATCACCATAAATCATGATCGGTCAAATCCAAGGATGGGCAAGTCTGTCAGTTTCATTTTCTTTCACTTCTTCTTAAATAAGAAGCTATTCCTATCCCATTTCAATCCCTGTCATGAAGCTATGAAAGATGTGGAATCAGCAAAATGTAGAGCTCATTCTAATTCAGTACCACAAATACAATGACATACACAGGGATTCAAAGCCAGATGTTTAATGGCAAAATTCTGAAAGCCCTCTACCTGCAAGGTTGATCCTTTCAGTTTTGTGCTCACCTACATGCAGTTGTCGTCATCATCATCACCATCATCATCATGTGTGTGTCTGTGTGTGTGTAATACATTCTTTTCATCCAGTCACTGAATGAATTAACACATTTTCATTAGTTCCTGTCCAAAAAAAAGATACCCTTCCCTTCCACCACATCCCTCCTGCAAAAAAACAAAAACAAAAAACAAAACAAAACAAAAACCCAAAACAAGATAATAAAAAAAACCCTGCCACCTCACTATTCAAGAGGAACTAGTGTACCACTTGATACATTCAAGCAAAGAACATTCAGTACCATGGTTAGCTTCCATTGTATTCAGCCTTGCTAAAGGAACATGTACCTTGGATACATAAAATGGGAATTGTACAACTGAGGTATGTCATTATCCAGTCTACTGTTGCTTCAGTGCTATTTCCAGCAACAAGTCAGGAATTATATAGCCAATGTGAGAATGTTTTAGCACTGTGCAGTCAATCATATTTAGCCAAGTAGTGTTATCTTGGAGAGCTAACTAGGTTGTTGTATCACATTGTCCTCATATTGAACAGGAGAGAGGGAATGAATCCTCATTATCAAGGACAAACAAACCAAACCTCTTGTTTTATTACACTAGACTGGCAGCTTCATGGCAGTCCTCTTTCATACATTGTGAAGAGAGGTAAATATGTTGAAGGTCCCCTTCTGGAAGAAGAAAAAGAAGAAGGATACAATGTGGTACATTAAAATATTTGTAAAAATCCTATCCTCAAGTTTTTGCTGAGCCTTAATTGTAAATTCTTTCCTTATAAATAATATCTTCTGAAGAAGGGATCTCACACTCAAATCACAGTATGTCATACTTGAACAAAGCTACTGAATGATGACACATAACTAATTAGTTGATAAAAGCAATGCATATTTTCTTAGACTTTATTGAGTTATTTTTGTTAAAAAAAGCACTATGAAGTAATGCTATTCACCTGGGATCTGTCTGCCATTAGCACTTCTTTAAAGTGCACATAGAATTAACAACAATGGGCTTAGTAAATCTGAAATTTGTTAAAAAGCTATGTATGGCATCTCAGAAGATTAAGTTAAGTGGTGCTGGGTAGCACTGATTGTACAAGCAATATTGATGCAAATTGAATAGTACCCTGGGAAATCATAATGCTTAAATGTTAATGCAATGTAGGATTATGCCTATTGATCCCTAGAGGAGAACTGTGAGATAAAATTGAAAGAAGGTCATCCAGTCTAACCAAACATACATACTAAGAAGAAAGCACCCGTAAGACCAATAACGGATGAACTCAAACCTGTTCTGTGAAACACACTGATCAACTCTCAGTTCCATGGATATGAAGCTTCTGAGTACACTAGGATATAGACAGATAGAGGTATATGTGTGTATGAAATTTCTTGACACATCAAGACACACTACTGAAAAAAATGGCCAACCAGCATAAGATTTTTCACAATTTTGGACTTTTTAAAAAGAGCATTTCATTCTATTTTCATAAAAACTATTTTTGTGGTAGGGGTGGGTGGGAATATTTTTGTGCAGCAAACAATAAATTTTAAGGTAAATGTACATTTTTTCCATGCAAAATGTGGGCTCTCCTGAACAAGATGGGTTTTTGCATATGAATTTTTGCTTTTTTGCAGAAACAACAACAACAAAACATTTTAAAAACTTCAGAATTTGAAAACCCATAAAAAATCACAAAAACACAAATTTTCACATAGTGTGGAAGAACGTTTTAAAACCTTTTTCTTGCCTGTGAGAATGAAATAAGTAAATATTTCCCTTCCTAGAAGTGAGAAGGAAAGGCCAGCTGGTACACTTGTATAAGAAGGAAGTAAGATCAGCAAGTATCAAAATTAGTATTCAAAAAGAAGAGTAAGGAACTCTGCAAGGGGAATTATTACAGTACCAGAGACAGGAAAGAATCACATGTTCTAGCTTTGCCAAGTTTTTAATGAAATTGAAACTGAATTAATATTTTTTCTGCCAAAATTTTCAGAAAGACCATAGACTCTGGATTGGTTCCTACACATCACTACATAAGCCTACTTCTCAAAATGCTGGAAAAAACATTTAGAATAATTAGGGGCTCAAATGACCCCATCTCTCACCAAACAGAGTGAAACGTTTCCTTCCTCTAATTGAATCAGTTCTCCGTAAAAGTGAAGAAATGCTCAGATGAGAGGAATACTAAGATATTAGTCCTCACTTATCTCTGTCTGTTTTGGTGGGGGTGACGTTAGCATTCCCACGTGTAAAAGCAAGCTTCAGGCAACAAGGTTTTTATATTGTTGGATTGTATGGTCAATGGCCTATATTTTCATACCCCTTTAGCTCTCCATTTGTGGGGCTCATGTTCCATGTTACACTTTTTAGATGTACTCTTTTGTTTTCTATGTGAGTGGCCTATGGTCCCTGCCATAAAAAAAACATATTACTATTTTATTGTTTATTTCTTCCTTTGTTTGTTTTTGTTTTTTTCCCCCCCTAAATTTATTTTGTGGGGTTTCTAGACCTAGATGAGCATTCATAAGTAAATAAGTTTTTCCATTGCCTGTATTTCAGGCTGTATTGATCTGGGAGGGCAGAAATTAATTTCCAGGACTATGAGAACTTCACATACTTTCCCACTTGTGCCTGAAATGTAGTGGGGAATGTGTGAGAGAGTGTTGGGTCTTCTGCACAAAGCAATTAATTTTCAAGGCAAGAAGAAAACAACTATTCCCATCCATTCCCATCCCACCTACCTACAGAATCTTGCAGAGAAAAGAAGCAAGCTTGGTCTTGATAAAATATAGAAAAAATCTTTACTTACAAATTATTTGTACATGCTGAAACACACAGCCTAATGGAGGAGAGAGAGGGAGACAACAATGGCTTCAGGATGAAGTGAGGTAGGAGGAGAGCGAGTGTGGTAGAACAAACAAAGAGAAAGTCACCATGAATATGTGGTGTGTCTAAACTTTTATAAAGCAACATGCAAACTAATAATTAGTGAGTATAGGCATGCAAACTCTAACAAAATGTAGGCAGAAATTGAGAAGTACTCTGATGAGGGTAGGACATAAAATACACTGTGAACAAAGAGCTGCAAGTGAACAGAATATAAACAAAGGAACAAAGAGAAATGCATTTCTCTCTTTACAGCAGCAATTTTCCTGATTCTGGATTGACCTCAAGCAGGACAAAAAGCAGTGCTTCCTGGATTCTTCTCATACAACTTTCTTCAGGTCCCATTAGAACACTAAGATTTCACTAAAGTCTAGAGTACTCTTCACACCCTAATAAATCACAAGAACAGTTTTACCACTTCATTCTATGATCCTTTTTTTTTTTTATCTACCACTCAGAAGAAGCTGAAAGTGTCAAACTGTCACCAGGAAGCGGTGCATGCTGAATCTGGAAGAAATTTTGTAAATGTTCTTACATGCTACAAGGGAAGAACAGACGATTCTTTATAATCTACTGATATAATGATCTGGAAGAAGGATTCTGCACAGCTCTCAAAGCCATCCTTTTGTATTTAGCCAAAGCTTCGAGCCACTCAGTAGGGATAAAAGAATATGTACCTTACTATTCCTCTGTTCTTCATTTTCCTGTTTCCAGAAGATGTTGCATCACTTAATGCATCTTGCTGTATTAAAAAAGAGCACATGAATTTGTCTGCGTTTCCCAGCACCTTTCTCCTAATGTCTGGATTTTGTAAGCAATTTTTTGCCAATACGAAGAATAAAGTTTCCCCATATTTAATCCATTTTGCATACTTCTCATTACTACAGGCATTCCTTTACACTTTCCCATAATGTAAATATTTTGTTTCATTTTGAATTCAAAGAACTGCTTCACAGTACTCTAAATTATGAACCCTGAAGGACAGCTGTGTTCTGGTTCATACAATGATTTGGAAAATACAGATTTGCATGTTCTTATTAAGGATATAATTTTTTTATGTCCTACTCTTATACATTAATGAAAAAAATTCAAAAGTATTGTTACTGCTGAATGAAAGTGTGTGCCATACTTTTTTTAAAAAAAAAATTGCGATTGTTGTTAATTTTTGTACAAAAATAAAAGGTTTTGTGAAAAGAAAATTCTTTGTGCAAAAGCCATGAAAACAAAAAACTGTAAGAAACAATATATTCAAGAAGGTGTCACCATGTGTCCAGACAACCTTTCTTACAGAGGATAAGAAATTTTATAGATATGGTCCCCTTATTCATACCAAACTGTTTACTGGGGGAAAAAACCCTGCTACCTGTAAGAGATGGCCACTTCTGAGCAAAATAATAACACTGACACAACAAAAACAAATCTATCTCAGCAACTATAGTATTTTCCAACTTAACTGCCATATTTCCATCCTATCAGTTCCTGGAATTTGTAGTTTAAGGAGGGGAGTTTAGAATTCTCAGCTAAGGAGCTCCAGTGCTCACCTTAGGGTTTCACAAGTTGTTATCATGCCAGTTTGAGTGGATTAGAGCACTATAAATGTGCATTGTGAACGGGCCCAGGAAAAGAGTCTGGGAGTTCAGATTAATATTTCAATGCAAATGTCAGCCCAATGCCAAGCAAACTTCACATTGGAGATATTTATGAAACAGATTTTAAGTAAAGTTATCCATGCCATATTGTTTTTTGTATTATTATATAGTGAAACAGCACTTGGAATACTGTGTATAGTTGCAAACTCTGCAACTCAGCAAAGTTAGAAGAAGTTATTAGAAGGGCAGAAAACAGCAACTGAAATAATTAAGGGGTGAGAGGAACTCCATTTTGTAGTATTATTATGCTTTGGCTTTTTAAAAGTTAAAAAGTTAAAAAAAGTTAACTATGTCACATGGGAAACATAATAGAAGTGTATAAACTTTTGTAAAAGAGAAAGTGGACAGGAACATGCAATTTCCTTCCTGATACTGATACTAATGCTAATACAAGAAGCCATGGACACACAGGGAGATGCTTCTAGAGTTGATACAGATACATGAAGGATATCTTTAAAGAGTTCATAGTTATACTGTAGAATTTGCTACCACAGATTGTAGCTATCCTATGCTTCAGTCAGCAAGTATCCCAGGAAGCAGATGATTGGAAAGCTGGTCAGTTAAGCTAACCCAAGTCAGTTATTCAACAGAATGGTGAGAGAAGGAAGAGACTGGTCATCAGCAAATCCAGAAGTGACACAGCAAATCAGTAGTCCAAATGAACAAAGCCAGTGAGGATTAAAATAGAATCATAAACTGCAGCCAGTTCAAGATCCAGAGAACACAAAACACCAAAGAGTACTACCAGTCATCAAGATACATAGTTATAAACAACAAGGTGACAGTAACTGCTAGTATGTTTATAGCCGGGTGCCTATAGGTCACTGGAGGCTTAATTAGACAGTGTCTCCTACTGAAGAGGCTCTGGGATCAACATAACTTTTCATCTTCCCTGTGCTTGACAAATGGCTGCCCCGTGTCTTCAACCTCCTGCTGGGAGGTAGGAACCCCCTCTGTCTCAGTCCCCAGGACCTCTGACACAATAAGTCCACCAACATCAAGAGTAGTAAATTCCTGGCATTTCTGGCACTCTGACTGTGTCCAAATCTGACTCCACAGTGTGATTTATGACAATACTCTTTTTCCTACAATCATCCACAGGGGTGCGGGGGATACATGTTTAATGAAATAGTGAGAGTGGAACTGGCACACTATGCATGGATATTGTACACAGCTTCCCACAAGCAGTACTATATCCTGCCCAATTAGTAAAGGGACCATGGTGTATGCAGGAGTCCAGTACCTGTTTTATTTCATATTTTTTCCTTCCCTTCCACTATCACTGGATGGGGTGGAGACATTGACCTGGTGTCAGGATGGGTGTCCATTGTAGCGACCAGGACAGAGTGGATGTGAAGACTCTCTAGCAACTGCAAGGGAGTAAAACAGAGTGATAAATAGTAGCCATTCCAAGGTCTGAAAATATGAAATGCCAAACAGTACTGTAAGCAGTGAGGTAGATGTGAGTCAATTGACTTGAACTCAAGTTGGACTTAGGTTTCTTCAGTGACTTGGCTTGGCAATACATAACCCGACTTGTGACTTGCATATTTTTATGGACCAACTTGCTGCCCTTGGTTCAGTAATAGAACATATTCATCCAGAAATCTTACAACTTTGTTTCCATCTCTTTCTGCTTACTGATCACATGACAATCTGACTCAAGCCCAAGTTGTGGGTTCATTTCTCAGATGGGAACAGCAAACAGGTTAGGCAACGGGATTAAGGCAGAGTTGAGATCTGGTCAGCAGCTTGCCTCTGCCCTGAAGAGCCTTGTAAAACTTTTCCTGAGAGAAGAGGAAATATTACTATACTGTAAGTTCAGAAGGGGGTAACATTATAGAATATATATAAGAGGGATAAATGAGAAGAACAACTAGTACAAGTATAGGGATACATAAGTATGTAGGTGAACACAAAAGTGGCATACAAGGGATTAGCGATTTATGTATTAAAAAAAACACAATGGGAACTCATATCATGTATCATGAATACTGGGTAGAATGTGTGAGAAGCAGGTTGTATTAGGTTATGTATAAGTGAAGTTGATGTTTGTTTGTGTTATTATGTTGTGATATTGTGTTATTATTATGTTTGTGTTTGTGTTATTATTTGTGTGTTTTTGTTATTATCTATTTGTAATATAATAAATATTATTTTTAATAAATGTTTTTAAAAATAAAACTTTTCCTGAGAGCAGAGTGTAGGGTGTGTTTCTCTGAGGGAAACAGCTAATGCATAGGCAATGGGCTTGAGGAAGAAGGATCCTTCCTTCTACAGCTCTTGAAGCTTCAGTAATGGGGAGTAAGAAGGATCCTATTCCCCACAGCAGAAGCTGCAGACTCTTTTATGCCCATTAGCACAAAAGCCTACAGTTTCGGGAAAGGGAGGATTCTATTTCCCATTTCCAAAGCTGCAGAAAGCAAAATAGCAAATCTGGAGGGCCGAATCTACTTAAATTGTTAAAACTAACTCTATTTAACTCTGTCCATAAATTATGGAATATAAGTTGGGGTATAAAGTTGGCTCCCTGACTTGAGACTTGATTTGAGACTTTACTTGGAAGTATCTTGCAAGAATTTGAGACTTGACTTCAGATTAAGAATAGAATACTTAAATACATTACTGGTTGTGAACTACAAAGCTGCCAATGAACTGCTGGGATATTTATAGTCAGATATCTCAAAGCAACAGGTGCTTAATTAGTGAACATCTCCTACTTAAGAGCCTTTGGGATCAACATAACTTTTCCTTATCTCTCTTGTATTCAGCAAATAGCTGCACCACATTTTCATCCTCCTGCTGGGAAGTAGGTCCCACCTCTGACTGAGAGAAAAAGTGAACACCACAAACTGTAAATTCCTGGCACTTATACTTTGTCTTAATCTTCTGACTCCAGAGAATGAGTTATGACAGTAGCCATGTCCAGTAACTTGGATACTTTTACAAAGGGGATTAGAAAGGGATGTAATTTTTGCTAATTTTCTTCTTGAAGGAAACGAGTTATTTTAGTGATTTTCTTTTCACTGTGAAAAGTCTTTGAAAACTACAGTTTTGAAAAACTATTAACATTTCAAGATTTATTCTGTACAAATTCACATTTATTTTTTTGTACTGAAAGCAGAACTTGCTTCAAATTCATTGATATTATCTGCAGAGAAAGCAGTGTTTCTGCATAGGAAATATTATTTTTTGCTCAGAAAATGCTGCTTTCTATCAAAAAAAAAATGTGTGGAATTTTGTGTGGAGTAAGTCCAAATGCCAAAGATTCTCATTAGTTCAGGACTCTTCCTGCCAAAGTCAAGAAACCCGTTTTTGTACTATTTTTCTTAAAATAATTTTTATATTCTTTGATCCCAGCATTAGGTAATTTTGTGGAAATAAAACTATCAGTAGCTATATTCATAGTTAAATATTGCTCCATTATTGGAAGCAATAAATTTTCAAAATGTACATTCCAGTTTAGGAGAAAAAATAATGTGAGGCAGTTCTAATTCATTGAGCAGGAAGCAGTGTTTTGCATAGTATTTCTTATTGTTAAAAATTTCTCATAGGGGGAATTTTTTTTTGCCCAGCATGCGAAAGACGAAAGGTGCAAATAGGGCTTTCTAAAATAATGCAACATGGCTATTATTTTCCCAATTGGTTTTTGGTAAACTTCAAACTAGTCTGAAATATTGCTCCATTATTTAAAAAAATCAAAAAGAAGTAACTAAAGGGGGGTTTTTGAAAGTATTCAAGAATATTTCCCAAAGAGGAAAACTTTTGAACCTACCCCTTGTACAGCAGGAAAAGGGTTTCCAACAAAACAATTACCCAGAAAAAAAAGGTAAGTAGGGTATTCCTTGCAGCCTGAAACAAATAAAGTGAAGAGAGACTTTCTTGACCCACTGCTCTGAGTATCTACCATCTTCCCTGTGTTGTCCTACTGCAAGGATTAATTATTAACCTTGAGCTAGTGTAGTGTGAGGCTGAAAGGTGAATGGCCTAAAAGACAGGTCCAGGTTGACTGCCTCTCATCTCACAGCATAGAATTTGGTGGCAGAAGGTGGTGGTGGTGGCAGGAGAATAGGGCCAGAAACATCCTTCCCTGCTAAGGATAGGGCACAGCCTACTAATTCCATGAGCTCCAGTAGATAAAGTAAAACTCTTTGTCACTTCTGCTAGTTGGAAGACTTTCTGATGACTTTTCATTCAAAATATATAGGTAGTTGTCAATCTTCTCACAGCACAAATGACAGGTATCTTCTGTGCAAATGCACCGCTGAGCCCCCTACATTCTGAACACAATATTCAAATTATCCACTGATGCCCTATGTCGTTAGGTCTGCATGAGTTCTTTCTGACACAAAATGTACTATACTGATGAGGCTTGTCCATCACCATAATGGTTTTCTTCTGGTCACATCCCAAGTTCCACAAGTAAATGTTGTTTTTCCTCATATTTGGCAGCAGGAGCAACTCCTGCGTAGGACACAAATATGAAGTCCTTGAAACATTACAAATCCTTGTGGAGCCTTGGGAAGAAGAAATGAACTGAACCAGCCCTATACATAGTAATAAACAAAAAAAACAAAAAATGTGTGTGTGTGATGTGTAACACAAAAGACCATTTCTGTCACCCTTCAAACCTTCTGGCATGAGACAAACTGATGCCCAGGATAGTTTTCTAAGAAGATTCATTATAGCTAACCTCCATAATAAAAATTTCAGCACCAATGAAGATGACATAAAAATACACATGCCATTCTTAGCAATTCAGTGTCCTTAAAAATAACAAAACTGTCTAAATCCTATCCTAGTGGCATGGTTGTCAGAGCACTCTTATGTCCAACTGAAGTATACCCTTACCACTAGTGCAAGAGAGGCCTGCATCACCCAAACTCAGCTTGAGATTGTTTAAGCATTTCTCCATGGAACAGAAAGACCTCCAGTGTCAGATTGGTTTGTAAAGGATGATATGTGCCCCATAAACTACATGGAAACTCACTACCCCCTTTTTTTCTAATCCTTTCTCACATCCATCCTGATCAAATTATGTGGTGTTAGATAAATGGCAATAATATCCCACCTCAAATTTTAGACTTCCAGCAAGCTGTGCATGGAGCCCATGCTTCATTTTTAACAAGGAATCGTGCTCCTAGAAAATACCATGAACATGGTTTGACCTTGGAATAAGGCACAGACTTCATTCATGCCTTGTTTTAAAACTCAAAATACTGAAAATCAGACTGGAAGACTTTTTTTGCATTTCCACCATGGCTTTTCAGAAAGAGGTGAGGGGAAGAGCCTCCTGCTTGTTCAGTTGGTAAGGGGAGCTCCCCAGTCTCTGTAAAGATGTCCATCCTTGTGTCAGCAGCTTGAAAAAGCCTAAATTATTAGATTATTTGGCCGGATAGAATACGTAAAACATCTTAATAGTTTAGGAAGCTGCCTTGGACCCTGTTTAGGAAGAAAGGTGGGAAATAAATAAATAATTGTTGATATATTTTTTTTGAAATATCCAGAATTAAAATGTAAATGTCTGAAAAAAATTAAATTCCATATTAGTTATGCAAGAAGGAAGAAGCCAACTATAACAAAGAAAAACAATAATAAATATAAGAATGTCTATAAATATTCTGCAATGTGTAACATAATTTTGATAATCTTGCAGATAATTCTGCGGAAGTTAATAGCCTGCACACAGAGAAACACAGAAACATAGAAGCAATTGGAGCTCTATTCCCTCTCTAACAATCAACTGCATTTCTGTGGTAGCATGGGCAATATCATTATTTTACTTATCTTGAAATATATTTATATAATAAACTCATATTCTGTCTCTCTTTACCCACTTGATGGTGCTCATGGTGGCTAGCAATAACAAATTGCAATATCTAAGTTAAAACACAAACACAGTGAATAAAATCACAGCAATAGAAAGAAATAAAATATATCCAAGCACTTTAAAAAATGAACCTCAGCAATGGAAATGTTAGCCATCCCCTCATTAATAATAATATTTTCTCTTTCCGGTGAAAGGATAAAAAACTTCCAAACCAGGGTCCAAAGAATTAACATTCACAATAACTACACTATTGTGGCATGAAGAAGTGAGATAGTTATTGGCATTTTTCTTGTTTAAATGAGCTTCCTTCTTTGCCTTTCTCCTTCGCTACGCTAAAGATATTTTGCAATTTGTTTTCTATAATCAAGGTTGTGATGGTGACCTCATGGATTTTAAGTCAATTAGATTTGCTTCTTGGCAGTGGAGTAATCTGTTTGACAAAATGATGGGAGCGTTTCTAAAGCCAATGACCCATTCCAACTATGTTTCATCTGTACCTATGTGAACTATGCTGCAAAGGTAATCCTGTATGCTCATTAATTAGCTACAGTCAAGGAATTCAATATAATTGTAAATTGACTCTCTGTTCTGTAATTTCTGCCCCTGAAAGGTGTCTGTGTTCGTTTTCTTTGAAGTGTACAATATTTTTGTTCTCTCAAAGGGATTTCTGTGAAAAAAGAATTTCAACCTCTCTGTTATCTCCTGTAGTAGACACATCTTAAAGTCAATTGAACTGTTAATTACTGGAGGCTATTCCCAACAAAGCAGACAGTCAATTGTGCATGCTTCCTTTCTATGCATTACAATTAAATCCTTTAATTTCTACTAAGAAATAAGCCAGGTTAAACTCAATGGGAGTAACCTCAGTATAAATAAATACAGAATTGCAACATGAATGTGGCTTTGGACTCAAGGTGCAAATTTTTACTTATTTAATTCTTGCACGCAAGAAGGAAGAAATTTAAGATATTTGGGGATGTGGATTTGGGTGTAGAGAAACTTTCACTGTCACAAACAGTTAAAACTTTCAGGGAACCACAATTATTTCAGAGGTAAAGAAGCAGTTAAGCTACCCACCCTTAGGAGATTGAAAAGTTTGAATGTTTTACTGGTAGAACTTGGGGATCCTCCTGTCATCTTAGCATGATAGAGAGGAAAGTGAGGTCAAAAAAAAACAATTTTTGCAGCTCCCAGAGGGGACTTCAGCCTCCAAATTCTTTAATAATTTCTTTGACTCAAAACATGCTTCATATAACCGTACTGGGTATGGAGGGCATTTTGCCATGTTTTGAACCTTCCCAAGATGTTCTAGATCCAAGATAAGCTTTTTGTTTAACAAACAAGTAAATCAGAAGTTGAGCTCTGGTTTATTTAACAAAGGCCTCTGCTGAATCTAAAAATAGTCCAACGGTATGTAAAAAATGTAGCAAATTTATGGGTGGAGGGGGGAAAGTCCAACAGTATGGGACACAACAAGGAGTCAGGATGTAAAGTGGATGGCTGTCTCTCCAGGATCCTACAGGGACCAATGCAATCCCTGGCAAGCACCCACCCTTGCTACAACATATGGCTTTGGAATGGCATAATTATCTTGGCCATTGTTATGATTTCTCCAGATTTTTTTTTTTAAAGCCAAGCCTGTTGGTGTGTGGTCAGTGGGAAAAGATAGAGACCAACAAAGTAAGGTTTTGTTTTTTGTTTTTTGTTTTTTGTTTTTAAAGCTGGAGTAAAGTGGGAGATAATAAAATAAGTGGATATACTACAGTGGTAGATTGATGCCTACTAGAAAACTTGGCTAGAAACCACTGGAAGGCTTATTCAAAGGCACTGATGGTAGCATACGAAGCTTCACGATCATTGTACCTGCACAGTATCATCTCGAGATCCTTTTGTGTGGACAAAGATATAAGACATTTTGTCTAGGGATGTGAACAACTATGGAACTCAATCTCAATGAGCTTTTTAAAATCAGCTCTTTGAAGCTTGTTCAAACCTGTTTTTCTGAACTAAAAAAAGTTTGCATTTTAAAATATATTAATTAACTTTGTAGCTTTATGAAGAGTACATATTTCTCTACAACAAAAGTAGTCTAGTGCTCTCTCCAGCCCAGACAACAGCACACTTGCTCATTGGGCTGAAGGCTGAAGGCCTTTATTGCCCTTCTGTGTTCCACACGGGTCAACATAGTCCATATGAATCCCTTCTGCCCTTTTGTTCCTCTCGTCCCACTGTTCCTTTAAGGTAAGAAAGATGAAGACCCTCCTGTTCCTTCTAATGGGGAACCTGTTTCAGTCTCTGTAGAGAAGACTTACCTGCTGAGTTCCCCAAATACAAGACTGATGGACTAATGAGGTAAGACAGTGACAGCCAATATTATCCCATGAACCTTTAAGTAATGATGTAGGCAGAAGTGGATGGCTGCAGGACAGCCCAAGCTTGATGAGCAGTGTCTCATTTGTCCTGATGGACTAACCTCCACTGATTAAGAGGACCCTTTTACATTTCTTTCCTTGATTCTGGATAAAACATCAGCTTAAGGATTGACTCTTCAATGGTAAGCAATCTGAAAATATGATTTAGACATTTAGACATTAGATTAAAACAGTAGCAAAAATATATACTCAAATGAATATTTTGTTTTCTGCTTCCCTGTGTTCTCACCTCTGCAAGCCTCCTCCATCCTTTTCTATGCAATCCATATACATCTGTTAACTTGATTTGAAAATTAACTCATGTAAAAAGTTTTATTTAATTACAAAATGAAACCCAGTCATTAACATTTATTTTCAATTAATTATTCAATATTTTGTAAAATCACAGCATAAGGATCATTAATTTAAGACTTCTGTTCTGTTAAAAAGAGACTGAGCAACAGCTATGTATGAAGCTTTGCAGTCTGATATTGAAAGCCAAGAACAGTCTGGTATTTCAACAACCCAGATGAAACTGAGAGTCTTTTTAGAATGGATGGAGATGTAAGGCCATTAAGACTTTTGTTGTTAGCTTATAAAAAACCTTCATAAAATTACACCATGATTCAAACATGGAATGTAATAAGAAGGGTAAGAATGCCAGAACCATCTGTACCTTATTTCAACAATGCCAAAGCAATTTCAGGATATATTCCACTATGTTAATATGCACAGGTTGACCTGTGTCTCCCTTAATTGTTCCAGTGTCCAATGGGACAAATACCTTAGAATTGTTGTGTCTGCAGTTTATCTATTGCATGAGATATTTATGGAAAACATCTGATATTGCAGCAAGAGTCATCCATATGATAGGAAATCAAACTGAGATCTAAGTAGGTATGAAGCATAACTCTGGATCAAGAGAGCAATATAGAGAAGTAAACTCAAATTTTGCAATTAGAATGGATTTTCTTTTCATCGTTTTACACAGTAAAAAGTTCTCTCGAGGCACTTATGCAGGGCACATTGTATACCAACTATTTTAGGAATGTCTTTATGACTCCATAGTAACCCCAACCAACTTCAGCTAAGAACACAAAGAACTAAAAGAAACTGTTAATCTCAAGTGCAACAGATCCATAGAACTGGTGAAAATTATGGAACTTTCAACTTACACTAATTTTTGTAGCACACCAAACAGCATAGTTAGCATTTATTGGTCAGACTTTTCAAGATAAGAGGCCATATTTCACTTATTCTGAGACAAGGAAACTATATTAATAATCATTTTTTTTTAATTTCCATTTTTCTTTCAAGAAAAAAAATACAACAGAAAACAGACGGTATGCTATGTCAGCTTCAATGACAGCCTTCTGGATCCATACCTATGTGTATGCATGCATTGTGGTCTTGAACACAGCTAATATTATATTAGTTATAATATAGTTATATATTAGTTATATTAGTTATATTCATATATATTAGTTACATTAGTTATATTATATTAGTTACAGTCATAACAGTTACACATTTCTTCTAGATAAGCAACCATTTTTACAGAATCTGTTTTTAATGTGAGTAGGAAACTTATCCAAAGAATATAATGGCTGTGCAGTTCTTGCTTTAGCTTCTAGTGGATTTTTAAATCTCTTACCCCAGGGGAAAAAATATATATATATATATATATATATATATATACACTCCTGTGGCTCATTCAGCAGGCTGACATGTTAGAGGGGTTAGAAGTGAGGATACTTCACAACAGCCCAATCCAAACCTTGTTTAATAAGAAAGAAAGACTCCAAGGGAAGAGCTCATTTGGAGCTCTTATTTAGCAACCACTCCTAATTTAAGGTATCATGACAGGGGGGAAAAAAAAGGATGTCACACAAAGAAATTAGGATGTTACCACAATTCATCCACTTTGGTATCTGATTTTATTCATACTATATACTACAGGAAATAATGGTTAACTTTAATAGGTATGAGTAGTGATAAGCCACGATTCACACTGACCTTATATATTTCCATCTTTGTACAGCCAAGTAAGAGATGACGATGATGACAATAACAATAGTAATAGCCTTATATCTTTATATTTAAAATAACCTTAGACCTCTTTAATTGGCAAATTCAGAGAGCTGTGGTTACCTTAAACTCAAGTTCAGGGGTAGAGAAAATTTGCCCTACACACTTGGTTGAGGCCTCCCAAGAGGATTTTGTGTCCCTCAGTCGTTAAAATCAAAATAACCACTGTATCTTCCTATAAGACAGTGGTTCTCAACCTGTGGGTCCCCAGATGTTTGTGGACTTCAGCTCCCAGAAGCCCCAGCCACTATGGTCAATGCTCAGGGCTTCTGGGAGCTGAAGTCCACGTACATCTGGGGACCCACAGGTTGAGAACCACTGCTATAAGAAGTTATCTGTCTTTACGTCTATCTATCTATCTATCTATCTATCTATCTATCTATCTATCTATCTATTTTCTGTCTGTCTATCTCCTGTATCTAAAATAGCCTGTGAAACAGATATGACAACATTGCCCCTATACGATTTAAAATGAAAGGACTTTGTGATGTGTGTGTGTATATATGTATATGTATATATATTTAAAGAAAAAAAGAAGGAATGCAAATAATAAAATCCTCAAACACTGAGGCCATTCTACCCTACATTGTTATAGTGCTATTATTCGACTTTCAACATCCTATGGACTCCTGGGATTTGCAGTTTAGGGAGGAGCATTCAGAATTCTCAGCCAGAGAGCTCTTTGGCCTCAGTAAATTACACATAAATTAAACTCCAGAATTCCACAGGATGTTGACAGTGGAATAATAGCACAATAAGAATGTAGTGCAAAAATAGTCTGAGTGAGGCCCATCTCTAGTGCTTGGACCTTAAGTGGTTGCTGCCCATATTTTGGTTTGTGAAAAAGTGTCATGCCCTGCCCTTGAGTCCCTGACAGAGAGGAGGAGAGTTCTGATTCAGATAGCCCAGAGGAACAGAACAAGGAGCAGTATGAGCAAAAGCAAGAGGAACAGAATGACCAGCAACAGGAGTCAGAGGTAGTATCAGCACAGGTACCTACCTTGCTGGACTGATGACAAGAGAAAGAAAGTCTCAAGCATTCAGCTTGTTTATATACCAAAGGAACCCTAAGGAGAGAACATCTGTGCCAACATTATTAGGCTATAAATAACATCTCGCTTCATAACAGTGCAGGGCAGAAAGGCCTTTAGGAACACTGCATGGGTAATTGATTTTCTTTTTCAAACAACTTATAGATTAAAAAACTTTAAAACTAATTGACTCAAAATTTCCAATTTCCAAAAAGTTCATACAGTAATGTGGCAACCATCACAATTTAGGTACACAATTTAACATGAAAATCATTCTCACCAGGTTGAAGGTTCCATCGTGACTGGATGAAAATATTTCACCATCTCACAGGCAAGGAGTAAAATACGATATTTTCTTATCATCACATCTGAGAATGACATGAATAAGGAATTATATCCTAACAGTACAATAAATAGATTAATACAATAAAATCCAAAATCCACAAAACAGCCAATTAAAAATGCAGAAAATACTCATGCAAGCTTCCAAAGCTCAGTTGGCTTCTTCATCAGACAAAGCAGAAGAAAAATGACATTATTTAGAATCACAGACCTACATTTTATCTTAATATATCACTATTGTTCTCAGTTAAGATTTTCTACAGCAGTGGTTCCCAAACAGGGGAATCCTAAACTTTGTGTACCCCTTGGCAACACATTTCCATAAATTGCTCCCTCCCTAACGCAGTGGAGGAGCTTGGAGTGCATGAAGAGGAGGCAGGAGGAGGGCCGAGGTGTGTGACTGTGGTGCATGGGGGCATGGCTACAGTGCATGGGGTATAGCTACGATACGTGGGGGCAGGGCTACAGTGCCTGGGGGAGAGCAAGCAAGGAGCTGCAGCGCCCCCCAAAAATTGCCACCAGGGGTGCACTGCCTCCATTACCCCCCCATCCCAACACGACTACCCCAACCACCACATTCTTCCTTGAGGGGAAACAAAAGCCTTATCAGAAAATTTCTGTGAACTCTGAAGAGATGTCCCCACACCTATGGAGGAAAGGTAGGGTCACCCTGCCACCCTGAGTAGATTTCTCCATCCCATTGTTCCCTGTTACGCACCTAGACATTCTCAGGATTCGGTTTGCTCCTGGATGAAGACACAGTAAGGAGTGACTGGAGCTGTGTGTCCTTCTCTTAGATGAATTTGTGGTAGATGTTTCCACCAAGCGGACTCTCTCCTGGTGGACAGAGACACAAGGAAGAGCAGTTTCCCCAAGGCCTGAGAAGCCACCTAGTGCAGACAGGGTTAGGGTTGCAGCAATTTGAATAGAAGACTGTGTGTATATTAGATGTGAGAAAGACACTTTTTTAAAAAACTTTGTGGGCCAATGACACCCAGAAGTTTGGCTTGTGTGTCACTTTTCTCTTTATTTCTATGAGTCCACACACACACACACATACACACACACGTCCCTTAAAATTCCAGGACAGGAATGTCAACACTGCGGTCAATCAAGAACCCACTGTAACATCCTCTGAGAATGCCTTATATTGTTTTGGCCAGTATTCTTTTTTTCCCCCTCTTTCTTTCTTTCTTTCTTTCTTTCTTTCTTTCTTTCTTTCTTTCTTTTCTTTTGTGTACCCCTAAAAGTCCCTACTCATACCTCTGGAGGTATGTAAACCCCAGGTTGGGAACTACTTTTCTAGAGGTACACCAATGCAGACACAGGTCACTCCCCCTTTTTCTGGCCATGTGGAAAATGAGTAACAAAGAACATTAAAATCCAACTGATCAAATCTCTGTTAGCAGAAGAAAAGCAACTCCCCTTGAGATCCAAGCTGTGGAGGCCACCAGGCCCTTTTTTAGGCAAAGGAGATTGAATTTCTCAAGAAGCCTCTATACTGTGACATTTGAGAGGGGTGGGGAGTAGATGCAGAATAGGTGAAACTCACCAACTGTAGTCCAAATAAAAGAGTTTTACCTTTTCTGGGTAGAAACCTCACAGAGTTAAGACCCAGTCCTTTAGCTCTTTTTGTTTAGGATTCCCCTGTTGCGCCTAAATAGATTAGAGTCCCCCAAGCCTGGAATGATAGGCAACTTGACACAGAAGGTGTAAGACTGTAATTTCTGCTGGATCAAGAAGGGAGGTGATGAAACCTACAGGTCAGTCAGTTTGTGCATGTAACAACAAACCATGCTTCCCCCTTGACTTACATTTTAATCTAGTTCCTGTCTTGCTAGGAAATGTTTCCTATCCTTTCAACTAAACAGTGGGGAGGATGGGCTAATATTCAGCTTTTTTTTTTTTAAAAAAAAAACCTCCTAAAGTTAGCTGCTTTGGTATGATCATATATGACTACATATGACAGCCATCAAACATGCAGTATAGCATCAATACAGCTTTTCTTGCAGGATTAAAAGACAGTGGACAACGTGAAAGGGATATAAAAATAATTGTTCTAAGATTTTAAATCTCTGCTGTCTTTGCAAGGATAAGAGCACATATAAATTTTGCAATAGGGATATAGCTGGCTAGAATCCTTTGAAATGTCCTAATGAGCCCCATGACCATGCTGCAGAAAAAAACAGTTGTTCCCCGTTGAATTTTCACTATGAACAGAACTCTAACAACTATGATTCAAACAGTAATGTTTCTTTCTCCTGCAACTAGCAGTAGCCACTGAAGATCAGAGATCTGTAGTTTACTGAAGGGGGGGAGATTAATCAATAAAGGTAGAAGAAACTAAGTTAACCCTTTCTATTGGAGTCCTTGAACAACTAAAGGGAAAAAAGTGTGTGTCTATGTGTCTCTATGTGTTGTAAAAACAACTCCAGATATCCATGAAAATTCAGGCAGCTCCTCAAAGCAACTTGTGACCCATCACACTGCAAAAATTTGACTGGCACATTTGACATATAGCTATTTATCAGCATAATGATTAACAGTATTTGTACATATTGCATACAGATCACAAAGGGGTTCTATTACAGAAGAAAAAATCTCTCTTGAGGTGCATGAAAAACCTAACTTTGGATAAGAAAAATGACGCATAGTCTGGCCCATCAATGAAATCAGAGAATACACAGTTGTGAGCCAATGCCAATATTAGCACTTTCATTTAGAGGTACATCTGTAGAAGTACATAGAAATGGTATGTGTGTGTTCTGTGCAAAAGTACCATCCAGCATGTGAAAAACAATGAGGTGTTTTTACTTCCTTCTGTGTATATCTACAGACTTGGTGGCACAAACAGAACTACTGAGTAAAAGCAAGAAAATACTTATCTGTAGCATGCTCAGCAACAGTGCATACAATTATAATCTGGTATTTACACTGTATGTACGAGTTCAATCAAATGACTGAGTGGAATGTACAGAAGCCATTCTATTCTCCCTCCCTGAATTTTCCTTCTCCATTATCCTATCCCCCGCTATTGGCCACTGAACACATTCAGTTTTCCTTGGCCTGTGTTTGATGTGTTTCCTTCTCTCCACTTTGTCTGTATTACTGAAAAAACTGTATTCCTCCAGTCCTGCTGATACCCCTTATCCTTCTTGACTGCAGAAGAAATGACACTTAGGCCCTTTCCGCATCGGGCAATTAAAACGGTGCAGAGCGAACTCCGACGGAGGTCTTCTGCACCATAGAGTGGACTGGGGCAGACTACTTTTTGCAGTTCCGCACCTCAGTCCACTCCAGAGTGACCAGAACTGGTTGCACGGCGTGTTCTTTAGAAACCTCTTTTTAGAGGTTTTTAAAAAGCACAGAGCGCGTGACTCTTCGGTGCAGATTTGCAGGCGCACACTAGTGCATGCTTGCAGATATGCCAGGGGCGGGCTTTAGGCTGGTGAGCTTCTCCGGTTGGTGGAGAGCCTCCACCAACCGGAAGCTGCCATTTTGGACGCTGGAGCAGTGCGGACCGACGAGCTCGCACTGCTCCTTGTCCCGACGGACTCAACTGGACGCCGAAGAAATCCGATGAGTTCCGTTTTCACGCGGTTCCTTTCCCACATGCGGAAAGGGCCTTACAGAGTGAATATGGAAAAATAAGAGGAATTAAATTCATAAGATTAAATTCATGAGCTTAAAACTTTATAAAGTTACTTAAATTTATCTACTCCAACGGTGGAATTTTAGGCATGTCTACTACATCATACACCTCAGAGATCTTAATTGGATTCATTCTCATGTAAGTGTATATAGAATTTCAGCCTTAATACATAGATAGCTATTTTCCCAGCTGGCAAAAGAAGCATGCTGTTTAGACTAGAACTAAAACAAGTGCAGTTCCCCAGCAGCAGTATAATCCAAGACTTTCCACCACTAGAGGTGGAAAAAGAGGTACTGTTAATGCCACTGCTTTTGTTTTTGAAATTACGACATGCACACCTTTTTATCCTTACTTCTCTTCATTGTACTTCATCACTGTACTTGTCCTGATTTTTGAAAAAGTACTAGCTTGATTCTGGTGACTTTGCATGATGGTGTACTAATCCTTCCAAGTGTCTGCTGGAGGGAGGAAGAGGAGGGTGGTAAAGTTGACAACAGTAATAGGAGTTTCCCAGTGGAAGAAGTGGTGCAATTTACTCTTCTTGCCAGTCTGTTGCCTGAAGTGGCTATTTTGCTCTGACTAATACTGAGACTATATTAATCAAAGTGAAATAAACACTTCAGGCAGCAGACTGGCTAAAATTAGGGATGGCCTAAATACCCTAAAGGTACTGTTATCCTAAAAAGTGGGGAACTTTAGGGTCCACTTGCAATGTCAGCATCTCTTTAGAATTTGGGGAATTATCGCTTAAAGAAGGCCTGTGAGAGGGGGTAATGGCAGGCTCTTTTTACCTGCATATACTAGTACTAAATGCAGAGATGACTTCAGTTACAAGTTAAACAGAGTATTTCACTGGGAATTAGCAAGCATGCAAGTAATCAGACTCTCTCAAGTGCCACACAAGGCTATCCGAAAGTGAAGCAAGAAAGGTTGGATAAAGAGAAAATGAGTGGAAAGCATGATAGTTATCAATCCTGAAGCAGAAGGTCAAAGCGGAGTAGCTCAGACAGGGGGTCTGAGGGTAGTACAGAGGAATAGAGATCTGGGAGCCATGTACAATGTCCAAAGTACTATGAATTACAAGGTCTAGAGAGGGAGTCTTTATATCTTTTTTCCTATCCCGAAGAAGATCCATCGGATAAAGCAGTAATGGCTTTCCCACAAACTGACAAAGGAGTCTAGATTCTGTTGATTGACTTAAAGTTAAGGTGACAAAGCATTAATGGGATCCCTAACAATCTCTTAATGTTTTGGTCAGGTAAGGTGAATAGAAAAGATCTTTGTAAGATATACTCATAGAAGGGGTCCCTGATTGCTTCACCTGGGCAGTTTTGCCTGCTATTGTTTTTGAGAGTGCTCGCAACTTATCCCAAGCCCATTAGCATCAGGCTTTCCTACCTAATCCTCTCTGAACTTACCATCTGAACATGTCTGAGGTCATCCTGACCCAGCATAATCATACAGCTGTGTTTCAGCTGTGAAATATGTTCGGTTATGAAAATGGCACATCCTGCAGAGTTGGGGGTATGGTGTGGTCACTTTACCAGATCCTGACTGATCTCAGAAGCTAATAAGGGTCAGCCCTAGTTAGTACTAGGATGAGAGACCTTCAACAAATATCAGGTGCCATAGGTTACATTTCAGAGGAAGGAACTGGTAAAACCACCTTTGAGTATTCCTTGTCTAAGAAAACCCTATGAAATTAATGGAGATCACCATAAGTTGACAGTTAGCTTGAAAGCACATACACACAAAATATTAAAGCTGGCTATACTCCACAGCTAAACAGTCCTCTGCATATTGTAGTGCCAAGTGATCTAAACGAGGCTTATTGAATGTGTTTAGGACTGAAGTATATAGCATATAATCCACCTCTATTTGAAGTCAATGCTGAAACTAACACTGATTTTTTGCAGCTCAAGTGTTACCCATTAATATTTCCCTTTCATTTTTATCTACCTCTCTCTTTAAATAGTATAAATGTACCACAGCAGTACATTACTCTACAGCCTGCAGCACAGGCCTCATATATTTCCAGTTGTTACTGTCTGCATTTTCCCCTGCCCCTTGCTTGGTCAGCTAATTTGGAAGCAAATCAATAGATTGTAGCCTTGTTTCTAGTAAACCAATGGACACTGCAGTGAAATTGTAATAAGATCCATTTCTTGGGTTCATAAATCTGCCTCCCTGCAAAATCCGCTTTCCCACTTATATACTACCTAGCAATACCAACCCCACCAACAAATATTACCATTTTCCCCAGATCAGACAATAAATGAACCCAACTCTTGCTGTACCTAATGAATTTCATAGAGGTTGCAGACCTATCACATGGAGAAAACTCATTCTCATGCATTTTCTTTAATCATTACCGTTTATTTTATTTTATTTTATTTTATTTTATTTTATTTTATTTTATTTTATTTTATTTTATTTTCAATATTTGGAGAGTGCTTCCCTGTCAAGCATATATAAACCATTTTCTTCCCTAAACTTTGTTCTTTTGGCATGATTCACTTCGAACAGAGAGAGAAACTCAGATCACTAGTAAGCAAGGAAAGTTCATGCTATTTGAAGATTCTAAAGCACTTGCCTTTAAACACCCAACATCTAAAGAGCTAAGCTTTCACAAAAGAAGCATGGCCTGGGAGAAAGGTTACCACAGCATATTAAACATTCCTCCAAAAAAAGGAAAAAAACGTAGAATTGTAGAGAGATACTTTTCTTGCAGAGGGGGAAAAAGTCAATGCAATATGCTATGCAGTCAGTAGATGATTCAAATGTATTTGTACAAAATGCTCCATTTCTCTCATAAATGCAGGAAATCTCCTCTGAAAAAGAAAGAAACAAGGGAAATCTTTTGTAACTTTTAGATATAGTGCTTAGTAGAGTACTCATTAGGGTGAAAAAAGATTGAGACAAAAACATTTAGTGAGGCAGTACTTTATAATGTGAAGCATCCTCTCCTAATGGTGAATTCAATCTTACCCTTCATCTCTCTCTCTCTCTCTCTCTCTCTCTCTCTCTTTTTTTTTGCTTGTTATGCCTGGACAAGATGAATTAAATTCAGTAATATGGAACTGTGATTCTTATCAGTACACCTTCGGTGGGAATGTCAACATATTTTTCACCAGATACACAGCATCAATCTGCCACTTTGAAAGATGAGAATTCCGTGATAACCTTGTATTGGAAACTTTGGAGCCACTTTTGTGCAAATAGGGTTTACAACTTGCTTCTAATTGATTATTTTATCTCACCTCCAATCATGACCAGAGTGGGATTATTTCTTCTTCCACATCTCTTCAGCAGCAGAGTTCCTGCCAATGTGGTAAATTCACATTTGGACCATACCAGCTGAGAGTGCACTTGAAATCAGTGGTGGTTCAGACAGTTCCTGGTCCTACTTTTGCAAGTACTCAGTCACTTGACATGTCAAAGTAGATGGCAGAGCTTGTGGACATGTTGATTTTTCTGTCTCTGGCCGCAGACTCCTATTCACCTTCAGTGTCCCCAGTTGTCATAGGGTCTTTTAACAGAAACTTTAGATGAGGTAGAGACCACAAAACTGTTTGTAAAGAGGAGGCAGGCAATTGCTATTAATTTTACCTATTTGCAGATACCTGCATGGGATGGGCACATTGCTTTTCCCATCCATTATCATTAGAATATGTTCAAGTATGAAGGCAATCACAATGTATACTTAGAAGTGCCTTGAATGTGTTCAGTGTCGCTTTCTCCCAAGTAAGGCTTTTTCTGCAGGATGTTGGCCCTCTTTGCATGGCAAATGCCATGCAAAAGGGCCTCCGGAGTGTCATGTGATTGTGAGGAGCGTTTCAGACAACGTTCTCGCAATCACTTGATGCTGCCATGGCCAGCAGGCACCAATCATGCACTATTTCATTTTTGGCTTGTAGTCAAAAATGGTGTGTGATCACTCATCACTCCAAGGCCCCAAGCACAGTTACCATGCACACGGAGCCTCCAGAGCCATGACACTTGTTCTTCATCCCCCAGAGCAGCCTGGGAAAATGCCCGGCTGCACTGCAGAAGGCAGAGGTTAAGACTTCACGCTGCCTGCCATGTGGCAGACAGTAGCTGCAGAGCTGGAGCAGCGGGGAAGCAAGAGCCTCTCGCAAGAGGCTGCTCATGTGATCCCTGCACCCCAGTGCCGAGAAAAGGTAAGTTGCAGAAAGGGTCATTGTTGTCTCACATTGGGGATGGGAGAAGGACAGGACCTTGACAATGGTGCTCCCTGACATCATCCAGCTCCCATCCTTCTTGTCCTCAGGTGGTGCAATTGTGCCACAAATCACTGAAGGGTTCTCCCTCCTACCACCCATCCACACTTACCTGGAGGGCCAGGAAGCACAATGGCTGTGCCTCCTGCCCCAGCGCAGCCTGAGACAGTACCCAGCTGCACTGTGGAAGCAAGAGGCATGGCCGTCGCACCTCCTGCATTCTTGCAGGCAGCCGTTGCGGAGGGAAGCACTCCTGTCATACTTCCCTCCTGTGGGAACCTCTACTGAGATCCCTGTGGGACACTGCCAGGATCAGGAAGAATTCGGAAAAGGCCACAGTTTCTTATTCCTGACTTAACATGCTTTGTTGCTTGGTCATTTAATAAATATTTGTTTGTTAATACATGAGGAAGCTCAACTATATAGAAGGCTTGGTTGTTCAATTTTATTAAATAATTTTATATTGGGGGATTAAACCCTTCAGCCTAGTTTTGGAGAGGTTGGGTCCTGTAGGGATTCTCCACTCAGACAATCCTACAGCTACAACCAAATGTGGGGTTCTCCAACATTTATGCTACAAAAAGTGGAGCTTTCTTCCAGGAAACCCCACACTGTAGCCAAAAGTAGGGTTCCTACTCCTTAATCCACCAAAAATGAAGACTTCCATGGTGCCTATGCAATTACTAAGAGTGAAGGCTTTCTCCCTCGCCTCTGCCACAATGGAAAGACTTCCTCTTTTCCCTCTTGTGTGAAACCAATTGTTGGGGGTATCTAAATATCATCAAGGTTCCTATGAGGATTTATGCAACCCCTATCCTCAATGGACACTACTTTTCTATATTCAGTGCTGCCACCACAGACACCTTGTCTGACTCCAATCTTTTATACAAATAACATTTTCAGGGGCCAAAAGTATATAATAACAAAAACAATTCTTTATTTACATAAGTTAACTTTCTTTTTTACATTTAAAACACCACACACTTTCTCACATACTCCTCTCTAACTAAATCAGACCTTTAAAACACCACTTATCTATTCCTAAACCTGACTGTCTCTTAATCATAAATCTTCCACATCCTTTCACACAGACCATCTAAAGCCCTCACTAATCTTAACTCTCCAACTGAACTCAAACACCATCTAACTGTCACTCACCAACTTTCATTTACTAACCTTATGCAAATCTCAACTGATCAGCAGTCACACCAACTTTCTCTCCCCTCCCAGAGCTTCTTACTTTCTATGCTAGTATACAACCAATAAATTGAACAACATTTCTTAACACAAGTCCATAACATTACTGGCTTCTCATTAAAGGGTCCATGAGGATACCAGCCTTCTGGTTCCCACTGGCCAGTGAGAACAAATCCAACATTTTTAATCTCTTCAAAAAGTTAGATTTTTTTTTCCTTTAAAAGGAAAGAACCCAAAGCAGATAGGAATACAAGATATATGCAGTTATGATTTTATGATTACTATATTATTACTGTGTTATTGGTTACTACGTTATTGATTGCTTTTTGGGATGCTATATGGGAGCACTGTTTACAGTGGCTCCAGTCTCTTTTGGAGAGGTAGCCTCAGAAGGTGATGCTGGGAGATGCTTGTTCAAGACACTAGCCACTGGCATGTGGTGTCACTCAGGGCTTGGTTCTGTCCCCATGCTGTTTAATTAGCATTAAATTGCCAGGAGATATCCTCCACAGTTTTGTGAACTCAATCAATACTCTGCTGACACACAACTTCCTTTCTATCCAATTACAAGGAATCTGTTTCTGTACTAAACTCATGTTTGCTGTCAGTAATGGACTGGATGAGGGAGAACAAATTATAACTTACTCCAGAGAAGACAGAGGTACTCCTGGTCAGTCAGAAGATAAATCAGGGAATAGAATTTCAGCCTGTGCTGGATTACTTTCCCCCTAAAATCTCAGGTTCAGAACATTTATGTACTCCTGGAGCTGGACTGAAGCCTGGATGTTCAGGTTTCAGGTGTGGCCAAGGGGGCATTTTCACAATTTTCACAGCTCGCAATTTGCCAGCTGTGTCTATTCCTTGAGAAGTCAGATCTGACCATTATGGCACATACCTTCATTCCATCCCATCTGGACTATGTTAAGGCACTCTAGGTGGAGCTACCACTGAAGATTGTTCTGAAACTTCAGCAGTCCAAAACGCTGAGGCCAGGTTATTGACCAGGTTGGCTACAGGGATCATGGGATTCCCCTGTTGAAAGAATTTCACTGGTTTTCACCTTTAAAGTCCTATTTGGCTTGGGATCAGATTATATGGGTCAGAACCATATCTCCTTTTAGAAGACAGCCAAAGTTTTAAGAGGTGTAATGAAGGGCTTCCTCAGTCTCTTCACCTTTACCTGCATAGAAGTCTGATTGGCTGCCTTCCTACTCTCCTTCCATTGTCAGGTAAAGATGCTTATATCTATGCAGCACCTTGATTTTTAATTGTGGTACAGCAGTGCGTACATGAAGTGATATATTTGCTATGCTTGTTAGTGATTATTTTTAAGTGATTTTTACAAACAAACAAACAAATAATTGAATACATACCTACACACATACATACTTTGATTAGGAGCATTTGTAGAGCCACTGGTTTTCTCTGAAAACACAAGGATGTGATGATCTGGGAGACAGAGGCTGCCTGTCTAACCATGCTTCAAAATGCAAAATTAATCTTTCTTCCTGAGCCCTTTTCTTCTTATCTCAACACAGACTGCTGTTGATGTTAATTCTGAGATAGGGAAAAAGGCACTGTATCATAGGTTCTGGTTTAATTCATGGAAATACTTATTTTTTGGTCCCATTATCATATTATCGTTTTCCAAATACAGAATGAAGCAGAAATGCATGCAATTAAAGCACAGAAATAAAGAGACATATAAAGAACAATTGGCTAATACCATTTTTAGATAAAAACACCAACAATAATAAATCAACAGTCACTAACAAAAGGAGCCAGATTTATTTGGATTCAAATTATGGATGTAATTCTTCACTAATTTCATTCCCAAAAGGAATCAGTGGAGAATTTTAGCAATTTGATTTCCACTGTGAAAAAAAAAAAGTCCAACTTATAAAGACTATTCACAGTTTGTGACTTATTCTGTGCAAAAATTTCTTTGTTTACACAGGAAACCGCATTTTCTGTGCCAAAAATAGCATGTGGTTTTCCGCAGGGAAAAAAAAGTGCCAATTTTGTCAGATTTGGTCCTAAACTGTGAAGATTCTTATTAGTCCAGAATACTCTTCTTAAGGGTTTCCCAAGGTTCACATTTTTAACCATTTTTGAGAATAATTTTCATCCCTAGTTCAAACTCCTCTTTCTCTGTCTAATTTCTTGTTCAGACACTACTAGTGTCACTTGGATTAGAAACTCTTTAATTTCTCCATTCCTTCACACTTCTCTTCTCTTCTGCTCTTCCCTTTGTCCTTTACTCAAATTCCTTTCTTTTTCATCTTTGCTTGATCTGCTGCCTCATGCTCATTAAGCATTCCTCTCGCTTAAATCTGCTCCTTTTCTTTACCAGGCACAAGATTTCCTCCCGCCCTCTTTCTCTCTTTTACTCTCAAACTTGCCATATTTTAGTTCACCAAATCCAGGATGTCACAGTTGCACCTAACTATGCAAATCATACAGTGGGTCACAAGAACCATTAGCCAACATACATGCACGAGCACATACAAGCTCATTGCCAATGGATTTACCCAATTCCTGAACCAAACTATAAGTATAATCTTTTGGCAGTGATTACTCTTTCACTTATACCAGCCACAGCTAGTGGGAAAGTGCTGGTGGAAATACCTTAAATGCAATGAAATTTTATTCCCTGCCAGTAATTCTACCCTCAGTCAATTTCTTTTTTATTATTTCTATGTCTGTACTGGATTTAGAAAATATCTCCTATTTAATATTGTCTGAAAGTTTAATAAATGTTCTATTTACTCCTTCTTCCAAATCTATAAAAATATTTTTTTTTTAAAAAAAATAATTATATAAATCTAGCTCTGACACTACTCTAAGAGGCCCCTTTACTAGACGGCTGCCTGTTTTCTTACTATTATTCTTTCTCTTTTTCTGCATTGTGAAAGCAAAGTTGATGTCAAACTGTTGGAATTAGTCCTGTCCAAATCACTGCATAAATCTGTCAGCTACATCTTAGAAAACAGACATTTCTACAGTCATTCATGCTACTGTTCATATTCAAAGTAGACTATTGTAATGTGTTCTACGGGAGTTGCCATTGAGGTTGGTTTCAAGTCTCCAGATTGTGTTGTGGGTACCCAACTAGGTTGTTTAAAGGAATTTTGCAGTCAGAACATACATCACATTCTGGGTCCATGATAGGCCACAGCACCAATTCTTTATTAGGTATACTGATTTCCAGTGTGGGACTGGGTTCTTTTTAAACATTGCCACATTTAAAGCCCTAAATGATTGAGAACAGGTTATCTGAAGGAGCATCTGTATCCATACAAACTTGGCCAGGTCATAAGATTTGCCAGAGGGGCTACTTCACAAGTCTGGTAAAATCTACCAGCAGAAATAAAAGATAAAAAAGCTGCATCCTAGTCAATGTTATATGTAGTATACAATGTCAAGTTGTACAAATTACATTCCTGTCTTTTCGATATAATGCAATCTTGATATTATTACTATTTAAAATTTTTAATAACTTTAATAATTTTAAATAAAAAAATAAAAAACCCTTTTTGAACTTCTTTTAGAAACTAGAGAGCTTCTCCCAAAATGCATCCAAAGATATTTTTTTTTCTCCTCTGTCATCAGCCTCCAGTTTTCTCATTATTTCTGTGGCCAGCTCTATGCTTTTTTAACGTGCTTCAGACAGCTATGTGAAGCATGCATATGTTTTCCACCCTTCTCTCTGGTTTGTTGTTTATACATGCTCAAGAAGGGATTGTGAGAACAGCTGCTGTCTACCTTGCCTGTTGTATGCAGGCATATACAGGTACAGTAGGAGTGACTAGAGCAGAATCTCTTTCTTGCTCAGCTCAAGTTTTAGTGTGTTTTTGTTGCAGCCACACTGCAAAACTAACACACCAAATATCTATGTTTCTGTCTTCATCATTCTTTCAATGCTAATGCTACTAACAAGCTTCCAGCTAAGCAGGAGACAAAGGAAGGTATTGGGAAGGTGTAAAAAGACTTTGTAAAAGGGAGTTTCATTGTCACAGGCTTTGTTAACTGAGTTAAGCTTTCTTAACTGAGTGTTGTAATGAAAACATAAAGAAGAGAGTGGTTACTAGCTAGGACTGGGGACATCCACATTCAAATCCCCTTTTTTCCTATAAAACTGATTGGATGACTTTGCTGTAGAGATGACCATCAAGCCTAACCTACCACAAACAGTTGTGCAGACTAAAAAAGTGGCAGATGCAGAACAGAACTGTGTATGCTGTACTGAACTGCGACATCACGAGCGAGATAAAAAAAAATGCAAACCTTTAATTAATTCATTAACTCAGCTTTTATCTCATTGGGTAGAATAGGTCCAGTCATTCATGTTCTGTGGTCCTGGCCTGGCTTCTGTACAAATGGATCAACACCTTACAAAAGAAATTAAGAGGCAAAAAATCTTCACTAGGATGAATCCAATGACTATTTATTTTGAAATTAATTAATAAATAAATAATTTTCAAAGATTTACAACGCAGCAGATTTACTACGCGGATTTACAACATATTATAGTTGGATTTACAAGGTAGCAGATGTACATACATAATGATGGTGGATGCCTTATTTAGGGCTGCAAAGGGACATATAAATGCTTGTAAAAATGACTAAAGATCAATTTAAACATTTTACTGTAACTTTTTTTAATTATAAGGCCTTGTAGACTCTCTTGGGGTTTATGCATATCTTCAATAGTCATAGTGACATGTATGTAAATATGTGTGTATGTAAACTTTTTTTAAAAAAAATAAACATTTGGTAACATGCATGTTCTACACTCAAAATACATGTAAGTAAATTGTAGCTCTACTGAATGGCAAAATAGGTTTTTCCAGAATACAGTTTAATAAAATGCACCATACATCTTTCTCTCTTCCCAATAGTTCTCCAATTTGGATTGAAAGCCTCCACAGAAAAATTTTCCTCAACCTTTGTCCCAACAAGACTGATTAACATGGCTGGGGCCATAAACAAGAAAGGAGAAAACATCAGCGTGTCTCCTTCCATCAAAACATACATGTTTTATGTCTAGGCAATGCAGCTTTCCCATATATCCAACATTTGGCAGGGGCATTCCAAGAGCCAGGCCTGGATACAAGTGGGAATGAAAGAGAGCATGGAAACAGAGATTTCATTCTTACTTTATGGATTTCTGCTCTATAGCAGTAGATATAATGCTTACGTGGACCTGTGTGGCAAGCAACACTGTGGGGTATAGTAACAGCTTGATGGTCATGTTAGAGACTAGTGTGGTTGGTGACTGTCACCTGGCACCAGATCACACCACATGGCAGGGATGGGACAGGAGATTATTTAAGCTTCACCACCTCTTCACACGCAATACAGTTGAGTTTGTGTTCTGACCTTGTATTATGCCCTGCATATGCTTTGCAGCATTATGTGCACCTAAGGGGGTGGCAGAGTGGGTGTGTTGTTTTGTCTTGTTGACTTTCCTCACCAGGTATCATGTTGACTGATACCTCACCAGGTATCAGTTTTGAATGGTTACTGCAAAGCCCTTTCAGGGTTTGGGCCAGTGCGGAGCTACGTTTGGCACCCATTCTTTCAACACAGGGGTGGCTTCCACTGCTTCTGTGATGGGATTTGGCCTACATGACATCCAATACATTGGGTATTGGAAATATTCCATGGCTAAGAGGCGTGGCTATTCTCCTAGGTTCTGCTTAACTAACTTTGTTCCTGTTTTCCTTATTTCTTTGTTAGATTTTATATGTGGTGTGGCAAGATGGTGAGCCCTGATATATGGCCACAGCGCAGTGTTCTGAACTGTGTGCCAAGTCCAAAATTGCCATTTTAGAGCTTAACTGGGTTTGAGAGATGTTGTTACAGTGGAATGACCAGATAGAAAGGTATTCAGTGGAGTGGTTTGTTGCCTTTTTGTTTGTTTGTTTGCTTGTTTGTTAAGCACTGGGACTCCCGAAGTTTCAGTCATTCATGTTGGTGCCTTGTGCTTGCTGAAAGGCAAAGCCTTAATTTTGCATGCACTGAAAGATTTTCACACTGTAGAAAGTCATTGACCTCATCTTCCTTCCTTCCTTCCTTCCTTCCTTCCTTCCTTCCTTCCTTCCTTCCTTCCTTCCCTCTTTCTTTTTCTTTCTTTCTTTCTTTCTTTCTTTCCGCCATTTTTGCCCCAACAAATGTGGTGGTGACCCAAATTGCACTGATTGTGTCCATAGGATGGCAATTAACAAACTTATCAATGCCATAGGCAGAAGGTGTTGCCACTTCCTTACTTACCCAAACATGGACCATTTTTGCCCTACACTGTTATAGTATTATTTTTATTCCATTTTCAACATCCTGTGGAATTCTGGGGTTTGTAGTTTATTGAGGCCCAAGAGCTCTCTGGCTGAGAATTCTAAATGCCCCTCCCTAAACTGCAAACCCCAGAATTCTGTAGGATGTTGAAAGTGGAATAATAGCACTAAAACAGTGTTGTGAAAAAATAGCCCCCGTTTTCTGATGGTCAAGGCTTTGCAGGGCTGATGGCATTCATTTGTTGGAAGAAAGAAGCATGTTGTTCTTGGGAAATTTGCAACAGTGGGTGAGGGCCTTTTTGGCTGGCCTGATGGGGGAAAGGGACACTTTTCCCTTCTATGTGGCAGGTAGTGGGAAGAGATTATAAACCTTTTTTAAAAAAAATTATAATCTCACCTTTTGGCACTCTTTTGGTGTAGGGTAGGACTCCTTCATTAAGGTTCTGCATCCCAGGGAGCGGGGAAGGAGGCTAGTCTTGAGGCTAACCTGGAATCTGGAGTCTGACTTGTAGGTTCTTTTGACTTGGGTACATGCTCACCAGGCTAACTTCCAGTTATGCCAGGTGGGGGAGCAACCAATAGCACTTGTATTTCCCTTCAGGTTGATAGCTTTCACCCAAGGGAAAGCTGAAGATGTAGTGATGGGATGACACCTGTCCTTACTTGACCTGCATCAGGTTGCTCCGCCCTCTTGCTTCATTTCCAGGCCAATACAACTTAAATAGATTAGGTCAAATAAAGTGGCCCATGTTTAATCCAGTGTTCTGTGTCTGGTCTCATTATTTCATGGTTGACCATCAATTGGTCCTACTTCAGAAGAAAGGAAAGAGGGTTTGGAGGCTCACAGGTGGGTTAGATAATGGCTTCAGTCCCTATCATGCTGCCACTGATTTTTTTTTTTTAGATTGTGAGCAAAAATTAACCACGCTATTATCAGATTGTGGGCTGGAGGGAGCAAAAGCATAATTTGCTATGGCAGAATCAGGGTGAGATGGGAGAGGGTAAGAGTCATCAATTGCTAAGGAACATTACTACATTATTTCTGAGTACAGGATATTCTGATTTAAAAAATATTCCTTGAGGTGAATTACTTAAGAAATAAGTTAAGATGGTTGGTGCATGTCCTGAAGCCCATTCATATAAAGTTCAAAAGAAGGCATTGATGAAACATTTGATTTCTTTTTATTTTTTTATATTCAAATGCAATTCACAAGTAGGATTTTAATATTTTCATTCTTTAATCTTTCCATGCTTGAACCACAGAATGATGGGTGGGGGGGAGATTGCTCAGACAAGTACCTGATGCGCAAGTACCTTTGATTCTTGGCAGCATCTTTGTCAAAGTATTTCTCTGGATCCTCACAAACTCACCTGTAAGCATATGTGAGAGTTTTTCACTGCCAAGCTTTTTTAAAAAATGGATGTTCCAAATTTGTGCTTAGAAATCTGTATGTTTCTGGGATTGTGATGCAACAAGAAAAAAGCCTCCATATGCAAATAAGGGAGAAAAAGGCCCACATGCTTAAAATTTGCAGACACATAGTCTAGTGAATGGGGTTGTGCATCTATAAATGCATGCAGATGAACAAATCCTTACCAAAAATAAATAAATAAATCATACTATTAGAATGATGCAGGAAAAAAAAATGTACAGAGGTTTTTTGGGGGGGGTTTGCTTGTTTGTGGAAAATGAGGCATGGATAAAACTGGGCTTATAGTTGTTAAAATGTATATCACACTGTTACCCTGATTTCTGGGGGTCTGGGGGAGGACACCTCAATGTGCTCAAAATATGCGGAATTAGGAATTAGCTCAGAGCACTGGTTGGCAATGTGAAAGGAAGGGTAACTTAGCAGGATCTTGGAACCCTATGTATATGGGGTCGTGCCGTGCCAAGAACTAGGCAAGTTGTTCAATTTAAAGATTTTATTAAACTTTCCTTAATTAAGCAAACAATGACACACACACTCACGCACTCATCCAAGAACTGTGGAAGCAAAAAGTGAGGAAAATTGATAGGGGTTTTGAGAGGATTTCTGGGGTGATACTCCACCTGAACCTGCAGTCTGGGAATAGAGAGTTAGAGAGAGCGATGCTGGGGTTCGTAGTAGCTAGCACATGGAGGCTGAGGGGAGGCTTGCCAGACAGAATGGCAGCAGTTCAGGATGCAAGGCATGAGCGTTCCAACAAGAAGCTCAAGCTTGGGGTTTTTATAGGGAAGATTGTACCTGGAGGCTAGCTTTCTCCCGAGGAGAAAAATAGGAGTTGGAGTGGAGACAAAGCCTCCGAAAGGTCAAAATCAGAATTGATGGGCTTTAGCCAGCCCGGCCAATTGTTAGAACAGTATGTAAATGAGGGAGTGCTTAGAGGCTGTATAGACGGACACGCTAATCCCTTCAAGCCGTCAGTTCAGGACTGAAGCCCCTTTCTTTGGCTTAATGATCGGCCGTGTCTGGAGGGCACTAACTAACTGTGGGACAAAAGTTGTTTACTGGCCTAGACCTAGCTTGCATAATTAAGGCCATGCAGCTGTGCCTGCCTACACAGACTCTCCGTGACCCTTTCAGACACATGAAGTTCATCTTATGGAGTGCCACGTGGAAATATTAACCAATATGAAATTGTAGACCTTGGGCTCAGGCTAGACAATCGCAGTAACAACACACATACATGGAAATTGATTTTAATTTTTTTTTAAAAAAAAAAAAGAAGAATGGTGCATTTCTCCCCTCCTATACACTATATTTCTATACCCTTTATCAGTTCTTGGTTATTAAGATTTAAGACTGGCATCTGTATCTACCAAATAACATGCATCTATGTATGCCCTAGCACAGAGCCATGCAGCTTTATGTATTATGTTTTCCAATGCATCTTTGTTGCTCTTTGCATTTTATGTGCGCATGTGTGCTTGCACTTATCATACACCTGAAAGCATGAGGAAATTCATGGACACTGACAACACTGGATTTCCAGGAATCAACCAAATAGAGTTCTAAGCCAAAGACAGTGATAAGTTATTTCAAATAACATGCTAAATCGTAATATGGAAATCTCTCTGATTTTCAGTCCATTTTACCCTAACTAATCCTTCAGAGGTGCAGTCCTCAAGCATATTACATCAATTCTCTGCCCGCTCCTCCCCTGCCTTTTAATGTTAGTTGCAAAAGATAATCAGACCGATCCTGTACAGAGCTTGGCATACCTATCGGTAGGATGAGGTTATCACCAAGACATTATTTTTGCATTCCTTTTTATGATGGTTAATAATTCCCATTGCACCTAGTTAACACCATGTGAAAACTACAGTACTTTAAATATTGTTCTCAAAATTCTACCACAGTTGTGAGTTAGATTAATTACATTCTCTGGCCATGTCTTCCTCATATTGCCTCTTTTATGGATTGCTTTTCAACTCTAACTTGCAGAAGCTGGAGGAAAAATAACACCCTATAATTCAGCCAGAACAATTTCCTAGGCAAATATATATATATATATATATATATATATATATATATATAAAAAAATCACTCTTCAAGATATGATTCATGCTTTCTTTTGGAGATGAAACCAAAATAACATGGAACAGAAAACACACCTCTAATTTCCAAAAGCGTAACTCATTTTCTGAGTACAAAGATATGAAAATATATGTTTTCACAGACTGGAAGAACTATACAGTTTATTCTATGAGCCCAAGGAAGACTTGGATATCTAATTCCTGAACAACAATTCCCTTTTTGTTTTTTTCTTTCTTTCTTTGTTTTGAAAGTGAAAGATGCTTTCAAAACTGAGTTTTTGATCAAAGCTGAACATTTTTATTTTATTTTATTTTATTCCCCCAATAATAGGACTCAAGGTTGCTAACAACATCTTTAAAACAATACAAATACAAATTAAAAGCAATGCGAAAGTGTTAATGAAAGTGTAAATATAAGATTTGGAAAACATTTAAATAATTTTTAAAGTTAAAGCATTAAGAATTAAAAATATTAAAATTCATTAGAACACTATATACATACAATCTGTAAAAACAGCACTACAGAGCACTATAAACCCAACCCCAGTCAGTTTGTAAAAACGCAATGGCACAAAACTGTTTTGAGCTGCCAACTGAAAGAGAACAAGGTTCGGACCATCCTGGACTCTCTAGGGAGGGAACTCCAAAATCTGGGAGCAGTCACCAAAAAGATGCTCTCCTTTGTTTCCCACCAAACAACCCTGAAGAGGTGGTGGGAGAGAGAGAAAGGCCTCTTCAGATGATCTTAGAGATATAATGGACTCCTAAGGGGACACATGGTCCTTCAGATAACCTGGACTCAAGCCACATAAAGTTTAATAGGTCATCACCATCACTTTGCATTCTGCTTGGGAAAGGACTGGTAACCAGCAGAGTTGTTGCAACAAGGGATTTGTGTGCCCTGTGTGGCCAGCCCCAGTTAACAACCTGGATGCAGCTTTTTGGGCCAACTGAAGTTTCTGAGCACTTTTCAAAGGCAATCCCATGTAGACCAAGTGGTGCACCGAGCCAGGGGCAGGGCAGCCCAGGCGCAGGTTTTTGGAGGTGACACTGGGCCACCCTCAGGGAGGAAAAGCCTGGGGCTGCTCTGGATTTCTGGGCTGCTCGCCTCTATGGCTGGCCACCCCTTCCTACTTCTATTCTCTCTCTCTCTCAATCTCTCTCTCTCGCTCCTTCCTTCCCTCCCTCCCCTCTCCCTCATGGTGGCAGCGATGGGGATGGCAGCAGTGCAGGCCCTCCACATCGTGGTGAAGACAGCAGCGGCTGAGCCAGAGCCCATGGAGGTGGAGAAGAATGAGCTGCTGCTGCAGGCTGGGACCACCATGGTGGAGGTGGAGGCAGAGTGGGAGGCAACAGCAGCACAAAATGCTCAGTGCTCATGGTGCCTTAAGACTCTGCCTTGTGTGGAGCAAAGGGGAAGGGTGTGAGGGAGAAGTCCAGGGAAGTTTCAAAGAAACTTGGCATCTGGAGGGTGCTTTTCCCTGCTCACTGCTATCTTGAGTCAGCTACCCCCACCGATTCCTCCTAGTGGACCTTCTCACTAGGTCCAGTCATCACACACGTGCACACACACTCCGTTCACAATCTCTCTCTCTCTTTTTTGGGTGACTCTGAAGCTTTTCGCTATGTCCAGTCATCACACACACACACATGCACATTCCCTCCCTTCACTCATTCATGGCACAGCTGAAACAGGGAAGGGGGAGAAGTGAGGCAAGAGGAGTGGCAGGTAAACAAAACAGAGAAAATGGAGTGGATATAAGAAAGAGCAGACATGGACATTTTTCTCATTCCTGCCCTGTTGGCCCATTCAGTATGGTGCGTGTGTGGCTTTTTTTCCCCCAGCCATCAGAAGAAAGAAGTTGAAAGTTAAACAAGTCTGCTTTTTTTTTCAGGTGGAAAGGGGATTATTTTTAACCCAGGAGTAAGAAATAAAGATTGATGTAGAAAGGAGGGGGCAAATGTTGGACTCCCCATTCCTGGTTGTGTTGGAACTTTTTCTCTGCTTCCTCCCACCACCATGCCTTTGGGCTCCGAAATCTGCCTTTGCTGATTTCAAGAACAGGTGTGGGCGGAGCAACGAGGTGAAGAGTTTGCCAGATCTGAACAGAGTGGGAGGTAATCAAAGTGGTTTTAACAGTGTGCTTATTTTTTTAAGGGTGAAAATTAGGCTGCGGGGCTGATGTGTCATGCTGGTAATCCATTGCTGTTCTCCAATCCCCACCATTCTACCAGCTTTATTTTTCTTTCTCCCTCTTCTCCACCCCAGAAAAATTCCCAGGTATCCTGAAATAGTTTGTTCCTTTGGGTGGCTCTGTCAGCCTACAGTCCCCAATTAGCTCTAGGCTTTGATTTCCCCAAGCATCTGCTTTTTTTCTGGCTTAGTATTATTTTGATGCCCCATTCCATCAAGAAGTTTCTAAATTTCCTGAAGACTTGGTGGAAGGAGGAAGCAGATGTTCCTGTTGCAGTACATGAGGCATCAGCATAATTTCTGTTGCCGCATAATTTCTGTTGCCACAGAATGTTGCATGCTTTGTTTCACTTGAAGGATGTTCAGCTGCTTATAAGCTCAGAAGCAAAAGGAAAGTCGGAAGCTCCACAAACACAGGTTATAGGAACATGGCACATAAAAAGCATGAATCATGAAAAGTTGTACATTATGAAACAAGAAACTGAACAAATGGGCATTGTAATACTTGGGGTGTGTGTGTGCTAAAGTGGACAGGAGAGAGAGACATCTGGTAAAGTTAAAGGCAGTAGGAAAAGAGAATGGCTATATTAGTGATGAATTGATGTAACTATGGAAGCCACATTCCTGAGACTGCCAGACCAGAGCAGGGCTGTTAATAAAATGATGCCCAGGAGGCCTCTCCTTCATAAAGTCACCATGGGACCAAGCTGACTTGATGGTAATTAAAACAAGTCTGCCCTTCTTGATGTTCTTGCTCAGGAACAACCCATTGGATTTCCGTAGTAAACTGCATTCTATTGTACTTCATAGAATCATAGAATCGTAGAGCTGGAAGAGACCAGAAGGGCCATCCAGTCAAAACTCCTTCTGCCATGCAGGAATACACGATCAAAGCATTCCTGAGAGATGGCTATCCAGCCTCTGTTTTCTGTTTTAAAATCTCTAAAGAAGGAGACTCCACCACACTCCCACACAGAGTATTCCACTGTTGAATTGCTCCTACCATCAGTAAGTTCTTCCTAATATTTACGTAGAATCTCTTTTCCTTTAGCTTGAAGCCATTGCTTCATGTCCTAGTCTCTGGAGCAGCAGGAAACAGGCTTGCTCTCTCCTCCATATGACATCCATCCCAATATTTAAACATCACTACCATGTCACCTCTTAGACTTAACCAAGGACAAGTTTTCAAGGCTGAGCAGGAATTCCAGCTGTGGTCTCCAGGGCCATAGTCTGATGATCTACACCATGGTGGCTCTCAGACTTCCTTCAGTTAGGATTTAATATACAGTCAGCCCTCCACATTTGCACCTTTGACTTTCACCCTTTTGTGAGGGTTCTGTTCCTCTTACCCTAGCAAATGTGCAAGGCTAGCTGTATGTATAAAGCTTGTGTTCAATGACATGTGTTTAGATATGCTAAGAAACCAACAGAAAAACCTAGGGCAGTCACTGTCTCTCAGCCTGATCAACCTCATAAGCTTATTGTTGTAGAGGTGAGGGTGACGAATGTAAATGCCGCACTGAGCACACTCTTTCCCTCCCAACTCAGAGCCAAACCTGTCTCCAGCTAAAGCAGCAGCACTGACATGGGCAGACCTCGAAGTTGGGCAGAGAAGGAGGGAGAGAGAAAAGGAGGAGAGGACAAGAGAAGCCCCTGAGGAGGCGGGGAGAGGCACCTGCCTTCCCCACTAGCCCACCTCTAAGACCGAGATAAGCCCAGCCCAGCTGAGCCTCCAAGGAGGAAAGGAGGGGGAGAGAGAGGAGAGATCCTTACTGCAGTGGAATGCCAGTGTGCCTCTGAGTGTGTGCAGAGCACCCGCTCTGAGCACTCGTAACCAGAGCCCAATCTCCCAATGCCAACTGAGTGGTTTTTATTTGGTATTTTGTATAGATCCTCCCTCCCCAGAGAAGGGTGGCAAAAGCTGTCACTATGCCACTGTGTAGACCACGTTAGAGTAATTCAAACAGGATTACTTAACACAATGTAAGACCTAATGTGACTGCCTGTGACATCAGATATTGTTGGACTTCTGCCTCAAGTGTGATTCAACACAATGCAGGAGGATACTATGACACTTTCTGCATGACGTTGTTTTCCCGCATTGAGGATGGGAGAAGGACAGGATCCAGATGACAGTTCTGCATGATGTCATCTGGGTCCTGTCCTTCTGCCATCCCCAGGTAGTACGGTCACATAGTAAATCATTGGCAGGTTTTCCCTGTCAATGACTGGTGATCACAAAGCCATCCACCAGCATTTATCTGCTATATAGGAGTCCTGGAAGTGCAGTGGCCACTCTTCCTGCTCCAGCACAGCCTGGTACAGTACCTGGCTGTGCTGCGGAAGAAGAAGTGGTGCAATTGCTCTTCCTCCATTCAGAGAGGCAGCCAGTGCAGAGGGGAGTGCTTCTATCATGCTTCCATCCTGGCAGAGACAACACTGGGACCCGCTCCAGAAGTCGCTGGAACAAGGTAGGCTGCTGAAAGGGCCTACCTCATTTGCCAGCGCTGAAGTAAGATTCTGTAACAAACTTCTTTTCATAGACTAGGGGGGTGGCACCATCTTATGTTTACCTAAGTTAAAGAATGATTGAGCGCTGTTGTTTTTTGCCCCCCCACCCCAATCAGGATACAGTATGAGGTCAGACATACGGGAAGGTATGGTAAGCTGCACAAGATATTTGTAAAGCCATGGGTGAACATAATGTAATTATGTGGAGAGGAAGATCCCTTAGCCCAGTGACTATACACACATTATATATAAAGAAGCAGTCAAGTTCTTTCTGTGACATCCCAAGTTAGAGCTAGGAAAGATCTCTGTCTAAATAGCTTCCCATTCCTTCCCAAGATATCAGAAAACATGGTTTGTTCCAGACAACTGATATAGGTCTGGGCCATTCTAGATGTTACATATCACCCAAGCACACCCATCAGGTTTACTTTTCATCAAGCAGATATCCTAACAGACTGAAAAGAGGACGAAAATTTCCACCATCAGTTCTTTCCTGAAAATATAGCTCCATCAGGCTTTGCCTTTCCCCATGTTAAACAACAGCCAAGCCACCAGACTGTAGAAGAGAAAGCAACACTATGCATAACCACTTAAACTAGTCATCTGAGAGATCAGATCAACAGTTTTGGCTGTTCTTGTCTTTGAGCTATTTCTGTCCTAGTTAGTCATAATAAGATAGTCATGCAGCAACAATGTCCAGATTTGTTATACCATTTTAGCTGCATTAAATCTAGTCATTATACCTCCTCAAATTGAGAACTTGTGTCTGATTTTTATTTTCTATTTTTCTCTTCCCCCCCCCATAATCTGCTCTTGCTTTCATGTTGTAGATTGCTTTCATGTAATATACTGCAAGCCTGAGGACAGAGAATATCATGTCTTGATTTTGTTGATGCATAAACCCCTCGATGATCTTCCCAACTGAAGAGCAGGGTATAACTGTTTCAAATTAAGAAGAAATAAATAAATAAGCTCAGGATCCACTGCAAGTACAGGCCCTGCCATATCTTATGACGTTTTAAATTCTGTATGAAAATATCAATCCTGAGACCTTAACAGGCTCAAGAATGAAGGAAAGTCTCACTCTGAAAGCAACCACCAAAGCAACCTTTATTATGGAGATCTCCACAGATGAAAAAAAAAAAAAGAGCCACAGAAAAACTCCTTCCTGAAACAATTATTTCAGCCCACACCCTCTGAAGAGCACATTCTGATGGCTAGTCCTTAACTCTAGCCTTGCTTCCTGCTTTCCTTATCCTTTTCCCCAAGTTGTCATGCTGGACTGACAATGCATACTTGATGCCTGTTTCCCTGCCAAACTCTGCAACCTACTAATAGCTGGAACTGGAAGTCCTCCCAGGAACATCATTGCCAGTAACTTCTTTCTGGCTTCAAGTCACAGACAGTCTCAACAGAGGACAATGAAATACAGATATGAAAAGAGAATAGCTAGAGTGTGTCTTGAAAAGCCTAATGTCATATCTTGAAGCATTTCCTATATCTGTTTGATATGTTTCACTGTTTTTTGACTTACTTTTCCTTTCAGATGATCTCATCATCACTAATAACGAATACGTTCTTCCTTGCTTTCTTTTTCTTGTTTCTTTTCTCTCCTTCTTTACCTCTTGCAGCTTCATTGAATAATCTTTCATTACCAGTGATCTTTTTCTTTTCTTTTCTTTTGCTTTTTTCTTAAAAAAAAACACATTTTGCAAGTATATAGCTGAAGCAGATGATTTATCATATAAAACAATATAATAAATCACTATGAAGAATTTGAAGTAAAAATAAGGTTTCCAGTTTTATTGGATATAAACTAAACATAACATTGAAGTAATTCTTCTTTATCCTTATGATACTTATAAATTTGTGTCCATTGCTCATTATTACTTAGCTTTTAAAATAGAGTTCTTTAGAAAGTACCCTCATCTGTCCTTCTGTGATTTGTTTCACATATAATTTAATCCATTTGCAAAATTAACTGATAGAAAGTATCAAGTTCAGGAAGTGTTCTCTCTCTCCCTCCCTCCTCTCTCTCTCTGGTAAAGCAGACCATCATGCAGAGTCCACTGGACATAATAAACGTATGATTTCTTGCAGAGACATTCCAAAGATGATCTTAGGTACTAATCTGAGATAGCTAAGATTCTCCTATCACTAGAAGAAGGGAGACTATCTCCATAAATCTTCTAAGGTCTTCCTCCTAAGCTTAGATGTTCAGCTCCAACGACTGGTAACACGCTTTAACTGTGCTAAACTAATCCAGTCCTCCTTCCACATTTGCCCGTCTGGCTTTTGCAAATTTGATTATTTTTGAGGCATGTGCTTGCCTCCCCCACCCCATTTTCCTCTCTCCATTCTCTTGAATTCCCGTGAGGCTTGTGTTTAAAGTGGATTTTTTTTTCCTTCCACTGTTGAAGGAGTAGCCTCTCTGCTATGTGGTTGCCTATTCTGCTGTGTATTGGCTGCTGATTGGCCAGGTGCTCTCTTTTCTTCTTCTTCTGCTTTCTCAAGATGGCCACTGGAAGTAATTAGAACTCCAGAACTCCCCTCTTCAGTGGCTGAGGGGGAAGTACCAGTAAGCCTTTTAGGTTGTCTTTTTCTCCTTCCCCCACCAATTCAGAGGCCAGAGGAAAAGGAATAGGCGGGGAAACTTTTGGAGGAGAATAGGGTGGGTATTACAGTGTGTGGGGGGGGTATTTGCAGTTTTTCCATTTTCACAAGGATTCTGTGCTCCAAACCGTCACAAATGTGGAGGGTCTACTGTAGTTTAAAGAAAAATTGAACTAAAAATAGTTCAGAGAAAGAAGAAGAATGTTGTTATACAGATAACTTGTTCTTGTTCATCATAGATTTGGCACTATGCTTAATAGGTAAAGAAAGGAATGTCTCCTTTACTATGAAGACTGTAGGAGAGAATTTACTAGAGAAGAAAAAACCACTTGATCTCCTAAACAGTCATATTTCTTTATTTTTCTGGCTTTCTTCTCAAGGCCAAGTTCACAAGAAACACTGTAAGTCTACTGTGTTCCTGCTACTATGCTAGAGACTAACAACTTACCCTTTTCTGTAGTCCTCCCATTGCAATCCTGGTAGTGCCACTGCCAAAATGGGAGAGCAACGCAAACACTCCCCTCTGCAACCAGCCAGCTGCCTGTAGATGGTATGCGCCTTCTTTCTGCAGCACATCCAGTCTCTTTTTCGTGCTTCACTGGGGATGGAAGCATCTAGATTTCACTTGCCCCCATTCTGCATGGCCACTGGTATCACAGTGTCACACAATCACAGGCCATTAATGGATTTTTTCCATTAATGGAATATCCCATGATTGAAATAGGTGGAGATACGCTGGCAGTGGGACCACAAAAACGTCATGCAGAAGCACAACTTGCAGACTGCTGCCAACATGTTCCCATCAAAAGACAACTACGCCATGCAGAAATGGACTTAGCCTTCCAAGCATTGCTCCTCAGTGGCCAAAATACCATTAAGAACCTTGCTACAATAAAATTTTCCAATTAGTGGATTCTTCAAGTATGGAGACACATTTCTTTCTTCAAGTCAACTTTTGTTGTTGTATGTTTTCAAGTGGTTTCCAACTTTTGGAAGTGTGTTTCCATGGCCAAACAGGGAATCAAACCCTGGTCCAATGCTTCAAGTACTACACCTCTCACCATTTCCTCAGATGGAACTTAAACCTTAAGAATCTTTTCCCAACAACTTCTTAGGCATGCTATTTCATTTCCTCCATCAAGTTTTTTTCCCCACAGTGTCATCTAGGAAAAGTCTAAAGATAAGAAAATGTGCGCACAGTCTAACCATTTGTGGTTTCTTTTTTCTTAAACAGAACTGTCTTTGTCTTGACCCAAAGTCTAAAGCAAAATATAATTCTTATTTCCATAGGAATCAGGAGTTAATCCTCCTTAATTTCTGTCCAAATCCTTGTCACCCTCAGGGCATGTTTTAGCATTCTTTTTGAATGCTATAAAAGTCCTGAAGGTTTTTAAGTCTAGAATAGTTTCCTTCAAAATGGCTTCAACTCTATTTGTTGGTTATGGTTGAGAGCGAACACAAGAGATTCTCTGCAAAACTAAAGTCTAAATGGTTTGAGCCATGCAGTACTCATTGTACAAAAGTTTACATTATTTTGAATACTTATTTTTTCCCGCTTGGAAAGAACTTATCAGCTCTGCAAGTGATAGGCAAAGACCACTTTCTGTGGTTACTGGGTATTGAAATTTAGAACATGCTGTGAGAAAGCTTTTATGCAGTCTCTTTCTTAACACCAACTGAACAAAAAAAGGGGGCTTTTAAAGATGCAACTTGTGCAAATAGAGCCTCCAAACCAGACTAGGACCATGAGGATGGGTGGGATTTTACAGTGATTTCCAGAAGTTTTTGCCCTGTTCCTTTTGACTTTTCTACATTTTGTTGAGTTACAACCTGGATTTGCAACACAGCAGTATGTAAAAAGGTCAAAAGGAGTCATACTTCTGCATGGCACTGTTCCTTCTGCCATAGAGGCCTAATCTGGATTACACTTAGCACCTACATGTAGTTCCAAGGGAAACAACAGATGCAACTGCATGATTCATATTCAAAGTAATATTTAGTTTGATCCTCTTAACTCAGGCCATTTCCGCATGGGCTTAAAGAAAAAGTGCAGAGCGTCCTCCAAGGAGGACATCTGCACCTGGCAGTGGACTGGATTGGACCTACTTAGTGTAGTTCCGCACCTCAGCCAACTCCAGAACGACCTGAAGTGGTCATCCAGCATGCTTTTGAAAGACCGCTTGAGACAGATCTTTCAAAAGGACGGAGCACGCCACTCCATGCCCGCGCTCCGGTGCAGATTTGCAGGCTCGCACCAGTGCAAGCCTCCAATCTGCCGGGGGGGGGGCTTTAGGCTGGTGAGCTTCAGCAGTCGGTGGAGAGCCTCAACCAACTGGAAGCCACCATTTTCGTCCCTGGAGCAGTGTGGAGCGGCGGCCATGCATTGCTCCGTACCAGCCTGGACCCAAGCGTGAGCCAAGAAGTCCGGTAAGTACCGGCACAGGGCGATTCCCTTGCCCCATGTGGAAATGGCCTCAGAAGTCCTTCCCTGTCCTGAAGCAGCCTTTTGCATTGGCATCCCTTCCAACAAACAGGTAGCAAAAGAATTCTTCCTATGAGTGAAATTTTAGTACTAGATCATGTCCATGAGTTGTTCATTTCAATTCAAAGCTTTGAAAGGAATTTTAGGACTTAAAGGGAAAGACACTTTTAAGTTCTACACAGTACTTTGTATTGATTTGGGAATAATATCGCACATTGGCACTCCAGGCAACTTCAAGAGTAGCTACAGAAACCCCTGTGTTTCCTTTTATGCATTTCCCACCTTTTACCATTGTTTCTCCAGACTTTTTACTACTTTTTTTTAAAAGCTTGTAAAATTCCACCACTGCATGATCCAAGACAATCAGGGATCATGATGTTCTTGTTGGGTGCCTTCAAGTTGTTTCTGACTTATGATGACCTTAAGGTGAACTTATTATGGAGTTTTCTTGGCCAGATTTGTTCAAAGGGTGTTTGCCATTTCTGTCCTCTGACAGTTAGAGGATTTGGAGTTTAAAATTGTATAAAAAGTCTTATAAAAGTAGTGTAAGGGCAATTTAAAAAGGAATAGGACATATTTATGTCCTTAGTCACTTATGTCTATAAAAAGGGGAAAAGAGAGAAGGAGAAAAATCACAAAATAATAGGTTGGCCAATACAAATATATAAGTATATAAGTACTTTTGATTGTTATATTTGGTTATAAATATATATATATATATATATATATATGAAAATGAAAAACAAATAGTGTAATGTATAATCAGGTCAAAAGTAGTAGAGAAGTTAAGGAGAAGATACATAGTGTTATAATAGTTCTACAGAAAGGAAGAAAGAAAGACTTTATTCATTTACTTCTTATATAACTACTTTCTTATAACAACAGAATTGAGGATGTTCATGAAAATGTAAATTTAATAGCAACAAGATTAGATGGAAAAAGTACAAACGAAACACCTAGGACATTGAATACTGTATTGTGTATGTGTGTATATGTGTATGTGTGCATGTTTGCATGTGTGTGTATAAAATATGTGTGTATATAAATTCTTGTATAAAAAGCAGAACATTTGTACAATTAATAAAAATATATGGAAAAGAGAGAGAGAGTGTGTGAGAGAGTGTGACTTACCTAAGATTACCTAGTAGGTTTCCATTGCTGAGCAGGAATTCAAATCCTGATCTCCAGAGTCATAGCCCTTTTTGCATGCCTCTTTTTTTGCGCGAGCGCCCCTTAAGCGTCGCGTGAATGGGAGTGTCACTCCATACAACACACTCCCACTCGCGCGGCACTCATGAGGCTAAAGCAGGGCGCACACCCTTTTTTTTTTGGCTGTAAGCCAAAAATACTGCGCACTTGCGCAATGCTTACAGTGCCCTCGCGCATTTACCTGCATGTGGTGCTTCGGCGAGCCGGGCTGGTCGTGCTGCCTTCCCCCAGTGCAGCCTACAGCTCCCAGACTGCACTGTGCTGTGCTGCAGAAGGGGCGGGGCGCTAGTGCGACGGTTGCGCTATGAGGAAGCCGATGTGGGAGGCAGAAGGGCTGTCGTGAGCGGCGAGCGTGAGTGGCTGCTCGCGGCGCTCCCCACTGCCACAACGAGGTAAGGTGCGAAAAGGGCCATAGTCCCATTCTCAAACCACTATAACATGCTGGCTGTTAGGGATGATGTACTGAATATAAAAAAAAAAATCAGAAGGCCAATTAGCCAATTGATTGTGAATAACTGCTGCTGCTGGATGCCATTTCACACACCCCTCATCACATTTTAAATTAATATGAGATAAAGAGGACACTCCCATCATTCTGACCTCAACCTCTGTGTTTCCTGTGTGGCTTTCCTTTCCTGATGACCTCTAAGAGTCATCAGACATAGGCCTAAATCCTGCTATTCTCCCTGACTAAAGTATACCCTTTGAATCAGTGGGATTTGCCAACATGTAGAGTCACCATTCAACAGTTGATTAAATTGGTCTACCTTAGTTGGGACTTACCAATAGGAAGCCAGCCACTGCTATCCAGATCAGAAAGCAGATGAGGATGTGTGTTTTTCTGGAACTATATGAAAGCTACAGTTTCTAATAAGTGGTAAAGATAAATAAAGGGAGCTATCACTAAGATATCACTATGAGGCAATTGTTAACTCCATGCCTAGGCTATAAAACACCAGATAGCCATAGTTATCTGTCTTGTAGTTTACTGAGGCCAAAGAGCTCTCCTGCTGGGAATTCTAAAGACCCCTCCCTAAACTTCAGATCCCAGGATTCCATAGGATGTTTTAAGTGGCATAATAGCACTATAGCAGTGTAGTATGGAAATGACCAGTATGTGGCTATGGGAACTAGAGGAGAGATAGTATGTTAAGGAGAGATAGTATGTTAAGGATAGTATGTTAATATCTCACAGTATGAGATATTATTTTTTTTAAAAAAAATGAATATGTATTGCTGTAAGGTTCAGAATTCTGGAATCTGACAAGCTTCCCTTCTGAAATGTGTGTCTGTTTTATTGAATTCAGAGCATACATTAAGCAACAGGACCTAAATTACTGTGATTATACTTATATAGGGACCCCCTTTCGAATTCCTAAAGTGCATTGCATTGCTATGTTTTCAACAGAGATTGAACTAATACATTCCCACTACACAACTACTATTTGGTTCTGTTTTTCTTTCTCATGTTTATTTAATCCCATAATACAAAGTGCTTACTTCCTTCAAAGAGATCTATTATCAAGCACATCTGCTTTATTGAGTAAAGAAAATATTTTCACTTCTATTGCCCAATTATCTCTGGAAACTACAATTATTGAATCATCTATAATAGTAAATGCAGCTCCACTTTGCTTAAAAAAGGTAATTCACAGCTGCATAATTTTGAGGGGTTTGTGAGCAGGTACCAGTTGACAATTGGAACTAAATAACAGAAACTTGGTTTTTTGTTTTGTTTTGTTTTTTTGCTAGTAATACAACACAAAACCTTGTATCACAGAAAAAAACTATGCAAAAGCAGCAGTTGCACACTGCTTGAAAAGCATGGTACATCATAAAAGCTTTAGTGAAAAGCAGGGTCTCTTTCTCTCTGGACTTTATGGATGTTGACAACACTGTAAAAGCCAAAGTGCACTTAAAATATTCTCCTGTTGTTTCCTTCAGAGGATGTTTGATAAAATGTATGCTTTGTGCTTGAGTTTCACAGGTGCTGATCTCTGTAATTCTCAAAGCAATACAGCTGGGTCTGCCTCAAAGTAACCGAAATTATATAGTAGAAATGTTAAATTCTGCTGACTTGTGTGTGTGTGTGTGTGTGTGTGTGTACATAAATTTTAATTTGCAAAATGTAATTGGCTTCTACTGTATATGGAGATGGGCAAATAGATGGTCTTTTCAATTTCCTTTCTCGGTTTTTAGGTTTTGTCAGGAATTGTGTACATGAGTAATATCTTTGAAACACATATACACACATACACACGAGTGCATATACATATACTATAATAGAATTATGGCATAGACACAGACAATGCAATAAAGATTTGGGGTTTTTTATGGCATCTAATGAATGAATACTTGTTTATTTGCATTCATAAAATATTAATGTTACATATTTATAGGGTGTTCTGGGAAATTTGCATTTTCCAGGGCTTCAAGAGCCACTACTGTAAGGACCATGGACACAAGAATGAGAAAATGAGAATGGCAAACCTTCCAGCTTCATATAAAAGTGTGGGCAGTTAACTGGGAGACAATGGACCATGTGCCTTCATAAATTTGGATTAAAATCTGCACCAGAGTAGAATGTGGAACATTGTAATGTTTGCCTTATTTTTTTAAAAAAAAATGGTTCATGCTGCTAAAAAACAAAGAAAGAAAAGAAAAAGAAAAAAAGAAAGAAGGTGACACTGTTCATACAACACCAACAATTGTTGTCAGAGAATCCAAAGATGTAGATACCCTCAGATATATGGTTGGATTCATTCAGCTAGTGTATTCATTCATAAAATCATCATCAAGGCTATTTAAATTACCTGTCCATGAACTCTGATAGATTATTCCTCCAGTTGCAAAAGTCATAAATTGTTCCTACATATCTCCTGCTGACATCTCAGTTGGAGCTGAGGATTCTTGATGATCTGATGAATGCCTTAACAGATTTGAAAACCACAGGTGTGTACTCAACTCCATCATAAATAGACTAAAAATTGTTCAAATAGAATGTTTGCTCTTTAAAAAAGTGTATCAAATAATGATGCACTTTCATCTTAAAAGCAATGCAGTTGGAAGCCCTTATGTAATATCTCATGAAATTACTAAACAGCATTGCAATTCTTTTGTTAATGATCTTACCATAAGAAGCATATTCAAATGGATTATATTTTAGATGCTTTAGAATGGCAAAACATGGGTAGGGAAGACATTTCTGGCAAACCAGCATTCCAGATCTGGACTGGTAAAGCTGAGAGCAAGAGGAGAGGGAAGGTAAAGGACATTGATAGCTAACAAATGCTAGTATCCTACTGAGACAGAGCCCCTGGAAAGCCTGATCAAAAACTTTCTGCTGTGTCTTGAGTTCTACTGGTAAGAAAAGAAAATTGCTGGAAGCTGATGGTAGAATTTCTTAATGTTTCTTCAATAGTATGCTAATTCCATACATTCTCTCCTTGAATACGTATATGTATGCATGTATGTTAGATTTTCCTCTTTCTTTTTCAGCAACTGCACTCCAGCAAACTAACAGAAGTAAATTAATAGTAAGAATAATTCTTGTTAGTAGCTTTAGTATTTGTTCTTCTTGTTGCTGAAAAGTTTATCTCACTTCACCAAAAAATATTTTGCTTTTCCTGTTCTTAATTGGAACTGGCATTTCAACACGGGGGGAAAAAACATAGTGATGGCATCCTATAAATTTTTCTCCAGTCCTTTGAACTAAGACTCATGGAGTGCCCGTTTTGTGGGTCCACTATCACATTCTTAGAAGGAAAGAAGTGTCATAGCAGCATATTACTGTGACATGGTGATGTCAAGGACAGACCAGCGGTATAAAAGTGGCATCATACCAGCAAGACTATTGTAACTCAGCACACATTCCACTTGTCCTCCCTAGTGAGCAGTGGAGGCCAAGACTGACTACTTCAGTGGCCCAGTAGGATATGTGTCTTCCATTTTGACAATGTCAGGATGAGTGGAGATGTTTCACTTACACGCACTGCTACATAGAGAGAAATTAAGACAACTGACTTCCATGCTGTTGTTAAATAATGGGTCATACCATTAGGCTGATACAGGGTAATTATGGTATATAGAAAAATGATAATTACTGAGGAACATATTTATGGTGAAAGAGGCTTTTTGTGACATGCCTTTTGGGCCAGAGGTCCAAGGACTGGAGGAAAACAATCTGCTCCTTGTCTCTCTAATGAGAATGATATATCATACAGGGACATGGGAGAGGGTCTTTCTCCTTTGTGGCAACCCATTTATAGAATATTTCCGGTTAGCAACAACATTGGTCACTTTTAAGCATGAAGTTAAACCATGGCTTTTTATTAAAGCCTTTGGGGCCTCATCTTATTTCGTCTTAAAGTTTACAAGCACATAGTTTTAATTGTTCAAGCCTTTTAATCAGCTGTTTTAACCTAGTGATTTGGTTAATATGCTTTTATCGTATTTGAATTATTCTGATGGCTTTCTATCTTGAATTGATTTAAACTGTTTATATGGTTTAATGGTATGTCACAATGACGTCTTATGCTGGAAGAAAGTGGTTGCTGTTGTTGTGTGCCTTTAAGTAGTTTCTAAGGTGAACCTATTATGGAATGTTCTTGGAAAGACTTGTTCAGAGGGTATTGGGCATTGCTTTCTTTTGAGGCCAAGACAGTGTGACTTACCCAAGGTCATCCAGTGTGTTTCCATGGCCAAGTGAGGATTTGAATTCTAGTCTCCCAGAGTCCTAGTCTAGCACTCAAACCTCTAGACTACTCCGACTTACACAATTACAGTACAGAAATATTTTTATCAAAAATAAATACATTTAATAGGCCTTTGAGGCTGTCCTGGGATGTGTCCCATATTTAAGTCCTAGGGAAAAGTGGCTTGGGCCTTTTGATGGTGTTCCAAACACAATGACAATTTGGTACTCTCACACAGGCACAAACACACACAAACACATCAGTGTTTCTGGAAGAAGTGTTTTTGCACTAAAATATACTTTTTTTAAGATACAGAATTCCCCGAATAATAAGAGCTTTCATGGAGTATTGTGAAAATAACCAGCTATCAACTACAACAAATCTAAAATCTTGTTTTTCCCCAAAAAGTACTCCATACTTAATTGGGTTATAGCTGGTCATAAAATAGAACAAGTGAGGAATTTTAAATACTTGGGGGTTATTTTTCACGCATCTGGTGCCTGGGCATTGCAGCGGGCAACCGCTATACAGAACACAACCTGCAACAGCAGAGCAATTGTCTGATTTTTTTATACTAAGGCGGGACAATTGATTCCAGCTGGACTTAGGGTATTCCAGGCCAAGGTTCCTCCTCAACTACTGTTTGGTATCCCGGTACGGATTTTGGATTTTTCATTAACAATGGAACAATGGAACGAGTACTCTCAACATTCCTCAGAAAACTATTTGCAGTCCCAAATTGTGTCCCATCAGCCGTTCTCCGTCTGGAGGCTGGTTGTACATCAATTGAATGTACAGCATGGAAGCGGGCCTTAGCGTACTGGCTGAGGGTTCTCTTTGCAGGACCAGAGGCTGGATATGTTTAGCTGACGCAAAGAGATACATATATTACTCACCTGACTAAATCTGTGAAAGAAAAATTGCAATGATTAGGCCTTTCAGAAACATTCCTTCTCACTCTTGATTGGCCCAGGGCCAAGCTGATCCTTGCACAACGAATCAAGGATATTGATATTCAGTATTCTATATCCATCACACGCACAACTTGCTCTCCCATTAGTTTGGGTTTTAGGTTTAATTCAATTAGGGGTGCAAACTATCTCGAAAATTTAACAGTCCCCAAATACCAGATGGCATTTAGTAAAGCTAGATTTAACGTTATTCCACCTGCTGTATTAGAGGGACGTTTTCAGCAAAGTGAGTACAGGGATCGTGTATGCCCCTGTGGAGAGGGACTAGTAGAACCCTTATCTCATGTACTCTTTTATTGCACCTTCTATAATGATGATAGACTAAGGTTAATAGTACCTCTCCTAAGCAAGTTCCCTGGAAAATCCTTGGGATGGTATTTAATACATCTATTAGAGGATACTGAAAAAAGAGTAACTGAGGAGGTAGCAAAGTTTCTCTTCAGTGCTATTAAAACTCAAAGGTCTATGGTACACAAATGTTAACATTTGAATAATCCCTTCTGTAGTAATCACCTGAGATGGGGCCATATCTCTAGGAACTGTAGGGCTACCAAGAATTCTATACGAGGAAAAAAGGTTGTATGAGTTTCAATAGAAATTTTTACATATGATATGTTTTAAATTTTATAGTTTCCTATCTAATCTTAAACTTAACTTATTAAGCTACTTTTAAAATGTATTACCTCTAATTAATTACATATTGTGTTTTATCTTATTATAAATATTTTATATTTCTATGTTTTTATCCCCACATAGAATGTATATAACGTACATAGAGGTTATACATTGTATGTAACAAGTGTTTTGCCTCATGGTTTGTTGACCGCAATAAAGGCTTGACTGACTGACTGACTGACTGACTGATACAGAATTCCCAAAATTGCCATGCCCCTATGTATTTCTGTGTGGAACAGACAATGAAGAAAACTTAGGTAAGTCAACTGAAGATATAAACTGAAATATTTTCTCTCCCTAAAGAAAACCACAAAGAACATAGTGGTATCTTGAGTAAATACGGATCAGCTTGCATTGGAAGTCAATTAACTAATTTACATTTCTAAATTGTAGTGTTTCATTAACTTTTCATGGAAGGAAATGTCTTTGCAGATTTAAAGAGGCAGGAACAATACTTTAAGATACACAGCCCAGCTGAAAACAATATAAAAACCATATAATTATGTTCAAAGTACAAAGAACGGAGGGAAATTAAAAAAAAAAAGATTTGGGGATAAATCATTGCACCTAAGGTAGAAACACATACATACACACACACAACACTCGCCTACACAATGATAACATCTGTGGAGCTTTATGCTCAGAAAAATGCTGATGGTGTAAGAATAAATGTAATAAAGAAATTGATTTTTTTCTTTCTTTCCATGGTCGTGAAGAACGTATAACAAATTACCTTTCATTGCATATTGTGTATCACATAGTACAGCACATCTTTTTGCTGCTGAGCAGAATATTATTCCAAATTATGTTGCTGCTTAGAAACTATCAGAACAAGACAGGCTCATTTTCAGCAAATGTTACAAATCAGGACAGTGGTATCAGAAAATGCCTCATACACTTTAAATATTATAGCTTCATCTCACTCCTTACCATGACTTTCTTAAGTTGTTGTGTTTAAATTCTCCTTACTCTAAATAAACTTTTGATGCCTCTTGTTTTCTCCCTTTGTGTTGTTAAATTCCAATTTCTGGAGATTTTTTCTCCCACTGTTTGTGAGATTTTAAATGTCACTTAATGTGATGCCCACGATCAAAGCCTATGTGTGGGCACAAAGAAATTCCAACAATTTGTTTTAGCAACATACACTAGGCACGTGAGTTGTGTTCGCAGACCACGACGTAGCTTTGCTCCCTCCTTCCTCTCCAAATCATATGGATGTCCTTGAGGATGGCAAAGCTATGGGTTTAGCTGGGTCTTCAGTTGTAGGTAGGGACCATAAGAAAATGAGAGGAGCAATGCCGAATCCAGTAGTCATGTCCAAGGCATGTTTCCTTTTATACTGAAGGCAATAGGTAGGTATCATGACTAGATATCTATCCTCTATGAACTTATCTAACATTGAGTTATGCCGGTTCATGCTACCAGCTATCACTATACCTTATTTTGCTAATTATAGAACATAACTCTTTTACACACACACACACACACACACACAACCACATCTATATCTATATTTATATCTATATGTGAAGTTCTTCTTTTTGTCAGTCCTGAATCATTCAGCTTTAGTGGATATCTCTAGTTTTCCTTATTATGGGGTAGGGGGCTTCTCTTTATCTACTTTCCCCACACTATGCATATTCATATACATTGCAATTTTGTCTTCCCTGATTTACTTTTTTTGTGTGAATTAAACAGCTCCCAAAATTTAGTATTTCCCCAAAGGGAAGTAGATCTAGTAATTGAATTTATTGCTGTCTTTTCCTGCACTTTTTCTGGCTCTATAGTAGCAACTTTTTAAAGTGTACTGATCAGAACTGTACACAGTTTAATGTAGGAGATGATAAAGCACACTCTGACACTAAAATCTTTTATTAAATCCTTCACTTATCCTAGCCATTTTGCTTTACTGGGAAAAGAAATCTGAATTTGAAAGAGCCACGCACAGAAGATATGACAAGGTATAAAATAATGTTAAACATTATAATCAAGTTAATATTGATTAGCAAGGCAAAATGTTCTGTTTGTGATTATTTAAAAACGATGTTGTTATATTCTAAAGCCACTTGATAAAATGGCAGCTTCATCACAATGGTGCTACTTAAACAGAAAGAAGAGAATCAGCTCTTCACAAATTCAGTTGAGATGACAGTTATACAATCATAGGAGATTCATTTAAATGTTTTTTTCATGATAATTAATCCATTCTTTGTAATATAATCACTTGAAAATATCTTCAGTGATATGAATTTGAAGTATATTCCATGGTCCCCTTAATAGACATCACTTTCATGTTTTTTTCTTTTTCTTTTGGAGAGGGGTGTTATACTTACAAATATAGGTGGGTATAGGAACATGCACATAGACTGAAATGCGAGCTGGTAATACACAGTTCAAATGAAGAGGTATGTTACATGTATGAAAAGGTTGTTATGTGTGCATATAATGGATAGAAGACTGAAAGAGATGAGAGTTAGATTAGATGATGATTGATAGATATATAATAGGGATTGGCCAATCAAATCCTTGAATTCTTGGCAAGGATTCAAGATTTCCGAATCTGAATCCCTGTGCCAAAATAGGCAAACGGAATCTTTCAAATACAACAACCAAATAGTTTGTTGGAGACCAGGATGCCTGAAAACCTGGGAGACCAGACACACAAGGGGAGACGGCAGATAGGTGAGTTTTTCCCTTGGAGTAATAATGGCCTTTGCTAACAATTTCAGAAATTACATCTGGGGTTGTATTCTAATATATTTAAATCGAACATTTAATAGTTAAGTTCAGCACTATTTTCTGTGCTGAAAATCAATGGCATGTAGAAATGCTGGGGTCAGTGGGTCTGACGCCTATCTGAAGTAGTGGGGCAGAGGGCAAGGTCACACAACCTCATTCAGTGATTGCCACGTGTAGGTCAGTATACCTCCTTCCACAAGACTAGTGCCTGGTTGTAAATCTAGAACTAGAATAGGATAAGAAGTGAAATGTCTGTCATGGTTTCTCATGAGCCACATGACAAACCACATGTAGCAGAAAGGAAATTTTTTTTAAAAAAAACTGGTTCCTCTAGGGCCAGTCAAAGGCTTGATTTGTTGGAAGGTACAGTCTTCTTGAGAGTTCAAGAACAGCTGAAAGATTCTTTGCATAGCTTCCTTGCAAAGCTCTTTCAGACACAATTCTGGGGTTTCTAGTTTTACAAGACGTCACAGCCTTCTCTGCCAAAGTGTGCTGGTGCATCATCAAACTACATACCCCAAGATGTCATAAGGAGCTATGCAAAGAAAATCCAGTTTTGACCTGGATTATCTCTGTACTGTAGTATGTGGCCCTGTTTACAAAGGCAGGAAAATATGAGATTAATAATCCACATTTTCCTGCCTGTGTAGAAAGGGCCTTCATGTCATTTTCAATGTGGTGAGATCCTGAGGCAAAATTATGACTATTGTCCTGGCCAGATTTCTTCAGAGGGAGGTTTGCCTTTGCCTACGCTTTTGCAAAGGCTGAGAGAGTGTGTCTTGCCCAAGATTATCCTTCTTTCCCTTGCTTTTTAAACCCCCCTTTTTTTAAAAAAAAAAAAAATTTGAACGATTCAAGATTTGTGAGATTTGTGGATTCCCAGATCCTTCCAGGGATTCGGATCTGGCCAAAAGATAGATAGAGTTAGATAGATTCCCTCATTCTCTAATATGCAGCACTCATTTCTCACCTTGCAAATGTATTTGCATTTGTCTTGCACATGTGCGTCTTGATCAACCAAGTACTGTTATCTCAACTCAGACAATTTATACATTTTAAGCAAGTATTCTGAGTGGCTCAGTTGTTCTGGCAACTTTGTTTCACACAACAGAGCTATGGAAAACATGCCTGTTACTGTTTTCTTGACACTTTACTAATTATACCACAACTTATTTCTTTTATCTGCTTATGACTTTTTATCAGCAACTTCTATCTAAAGATTCCGCAGAAGTTGCAACAATGGTCAAATATACGACATAAAACAATATATCCAATCAAGATCAACTTTTCCATTATCCATAAACTGAATAGTAAAACTGAACTGAGCTAGAAAGACTTGCAAAATTATAGGTTTTAGAATTGTCTATCCCCTGTAATATGAGAGGGAAGGTTATTCCAGACAGAAGGTACCATCAGGCTAAATGTCACATGGACCACTGAGCATGTGGTATTTCCAAAAAGACTTCTTCAGATGAATCCAAGGATTATACCAGTCTCTTGATCAGGAAATCGTGAAACTAGACAACAGAATTTGGGTACTTTATTAACTATTTAAACCTTTCATTTTGAACTTTAATGATCAGGGGTGGGGGGAGTCTAAAGTGGGTTCCAGTGGAGGCCAGGGGTCCTAATCTGAGAGCATCTTCAGCCACCCTGGTACGGAGTACCAAAGTTCTGAATGCCAGCCACTCTTTTGGCTGGACAACCAGCCAGCCATCAACAAGAGACAACTTCTTAGGGAACCTGCCCCCCATATCCAATGACATAAAGGGAAAATATGTGCCAGCCTGGTCCGAAGGGCAGCCTCCTTTTCTACCACCTAAACCCCATGAACCACAGGAGCAAATCCAGGGATATATCCTTTATCAATTTGGCACTAGAGGTTCTTAACATTACTGTTCCTTCAATCTGCTCTGATACTGACTGGACCACCAGAGCTGGCTGATAAAACTGATCCATCAGATTGTGAACAATTACTCACCCCAGTTGTATGTCTCACAGTGAACAAGGCATTATACCAGAGATCTCTAACTGTAAAGTCTTGGACCAAAAACATAGCATGAGAGGATCTATTGATGAACAAATTAATGACACTGACCAAAGTCGTAATGTAACCAAGAATGGACTGACAAATTGTGAATTTAGCAGTGTAAAATGTAACTGTCACTACATCTGGAAAAATTCCAAGTGCTATCTCACATGTCTGGTACTAAAATAAACAAAAAAAAACCCTGGCACCACTTCCCACCATCATCACACTATTTGATCTGTGAAAGTCTTCTGAATCTCTCTCTCTCTTCTTCACATTCAACATCCTCCCTCCAGAATGACACCCCATTAAAATGAAGTAGAAACTCACTCTAAACCTCCATATTGACTCTTGCTTCATCTCTGCCTCTAAGTCTGTAGTGCACTGTGTGCAACCCCAGCCTTGCATCACAAAAACAATGCTGGAAAGCCCCACAAGAGGCATGCAGGATTAAGATGCCCAACTAGCTCTTGCAACTCTTCAAGAGTGACTTTCCTTAATACTTACAGTTTGCCATTTGTGAGAGGGCATCATTGTCAAATGATTCCAATTTGCATACAGTGGCGGAACTTGGTGTGCGTGGAGGAGGGTGGGGCTACAGTATTGGGGCATGGCTATGGTGCATGAGGGTGTGGCCATGGTGCATGGAGGCGTGACCATGGTGCAGGGGGACATGGCTACAAGCCAGGATGCCCCATAAACATGGCTGCCAGGGGCCCCACTGCCACAATGTGACTGTTTGCATGCCTGAGCAGCTAAGGTAGGTGGACAATGCAATGAACTTTCCAAAAGCAGAACAAGAGGTCAAACACCTCCCTAGGGGTGCCTGGTCCATGTAAAAGCCACCACCCAGTAAAAAAACAACAACAGTAGTTCAAAATTTTTGATATGAAGTAGGAGAAAGCAAAATGCCATCTTAATGTCAGCTTTTGTTAGGTCTGCCTCTGTGTCACGGTGTCTGATAATCTGAATAGCTATGTTTAAGGAGGTATAGAAAACCTAGCAATGTTCTTGAAGGATGGTGTAATTTACCAACCTTTCCTTCAGGTAAGACAAATAATGAGTAGATCTATATTCACCAGGAGTCCTCTTGGGCTAATACCTAATGGAGAAACTCTCAAACTGGGAACAAAAACAAGAAAGAAACCTACCATTCCTCCCTTGTGAGCCTTCTTGTCAGTCTCTACATATTCCAGATGATTAACTGATATCAAATTATCTTAAGCAAAAAAGGGATGATGCAGAAAATCTGAAAAGGAATACTAAGGCTGGACTTAAAACTATCATATATATTATGGACATTTGAAAGCTCCCAATAGACATGTACCCTGGAACTGGTATGTCTAGCCGAATTGCACCTGGTACCTTTAGGAAGTGGCTGTCAAGCTCCATGCCCCTTGCACCATAAGTGCAGGTCCCTAATGTTAGACCTTTTCCACACCTTACCCTGATGGTACAATGTTCTGTTCAGATCCCAGCATCACCAGTTGCGGGATGGAAGTGGCTTTCCACTGTTGCATCCCACATGTGTTCCTCGGCAGTGGAGGAATAGCAGCATTAACACGACTGCTCCTTCCACATTAAAGTATTAATAGTGACACCTTCTCTTTGCCCTTTCCCCACCACACAGCACCTGATTGGTCGTCTTTTCCAGCCTCACATAGAGTGCATTTCAACAATCAAACCTTAAAATTTCCACTGTTTGGGTTGGGTTGCTATATCCAGTCTACTGTATCTCTGTCCAAGTACAAGCACAGTCAATGTTCAAGTTGAAGTCACTCTCACCTTGTGGCTTCCTTTAAAGTGTTGCTTGCCCAACATGTCTAGCCTCTCATCAGGAGATGAGAACAAAACTTACTTCCAAGTATGGATGTTCTATGCTGGAGAAAGCCATAACTCAGTAGCAGAAAGCATGGAGAAGGTCCCCCAATCATTCCTAGCTTCTACAACTAAAAGGAACAGGGGCCTGGTTAAGTAAAAGAGTTCTCTTGTTTTTGGCAAGCCACTGCCAGTCTCAGTGCAGACATTTAAGCACAATTTACTCTCTTGTAGTTGTGCTGTGTTTCTTTTTCTGCTACATTTATTGCTATCTTGGTGTAAAATCAAATTACATTCTCCCAGCTGTGGAATTAATTTTGGGACATGTGGAAGGATGACGGAGAGGAGAAAGTCTCACTAAATTATTTGAAGCTGACTCATATGATGTGAATTTTGCCTTTTGTGCCTTCCTTTATTTAAATCAGGAAGACTTTGAAGCATGTGTTATACCTAGATACAGTGGTCATGTTTAGCTTGGTTGGTAACTAGTAAATAAATACTTTGTGTAACAAATCCAGTCTTTTTATTCCCCCTTTCTGGAAAGATAGTTGAACATTCAGCAAAGTGTGGATCTCACTTTGTATTTTTAGGTGCATTCAAAGTTCACTCAGCATCTCAAAAAATCCTTGGAGTTCACCTTTCTGGGAGCCAGCCAGCCCCCATTTGTACCAGTAGGCCTGTATATATAGGTCTCTCCCACTCTTGTTTGAAATCTCATGAGATCAGTGAACTTATGTCAGATCCTGTTCCAACTCTCATGATGGCCCAAGCCAGACGTGGCCCATTCTGCTCTAAGCAGCCACTCAGAACAGGTCTACTTTGGTGCTGGCGCCCTGATGGGGTGCTCAGTGCAACACTGTTACCGCATTAATTCAAAATCACACCAGGGTTTTTAGCAGCAAAAAAATGTAAAAAAAATTTAATTATTTTCCCTTGTACAAGAGGGGAGCAGTTGTGCATCAGGCACTAAAAATATACTACTCCAAAGAAAATGGCTACAGACAGGTAGCTTTATACCCTGCTAAGCATCCATTACAGAAGCAAGAAATGCTAATTATTGGCTAATCCAAATACATATGTATAGGAACTATGTCATGAATACACTATTATGTCAGCATACAAGAATTGTGCATGTACATATGGCTGGTCCCAAATTATAATACCAGATTCCACCCTAGGGGTGTGATTTTTAATATTAAAAGGAAGCTTTATGAGGCTCTCGGTCATCTCTTGTAGTCACTCCCCCTCCCCTTGGCCTAGCTTGGCCTACTCCAGATGCTGCAACCCACAAAGTCTACCTCTCTTGCACACCTGTTGAGCCTACTCAGTTAGTTATCTGTTTTACTATCTACTGTTGCTCTACTTGGCTTCCTGTTATTCTAAGTTCTGCAAGCTGATTTTCCTGTTATCTGCACTCAGCTGCAAGCATAAGCATTCTTCTTGTTTTCCCTGGCTCCGTTGTTCTTTTTCTAATTCAATGTGCCTGCTATTTAGCTATTGACTAATCATTTCCTAATTATTATGCCCCTATAATACCCTCTTCTCCACATAACGGCAGGGTAGGCATCCTTTCCCCACACTAATCAGGCTGGTGTTTTAGGTTTTAGCAAATCTCTAAGAATAAGTCCATCTTTCTCAGTCTGCTTTTTCATGGATGCAGACCATGAGTATCATTAAATATTCAACAAGTGTAGACTATCTCTGAAGCATACAGACCAAGGGTATCTGCCACCCTGTCCTACTTTGCAGAGTTGGAATTACAGACGCACGAGCTTTTTATGTACCAAGTACTATTGATAAGTACTTTATATAGTTCTTCTGACATTTCAAGCTTATCAGTCATATATGGGATTCTTTCTTTTCTTTTTTGCCTATATTCTATTATTATCCTCAGTTACAAATTATAATCTACTTCTAAGAGGTGTCTATTTTTATACTTGCTGTAATATGCATACAACTGCTTCAAAATCTACTGTTTTCAAAGAGGGGAACAACTTTTTTAAAAAGGATGGTCTCATGTGTCTTTGCTTTATACTAATAACATTTTTTTCCTATTTAAATTTCTTTGGTAGTTGGATTTTCTGCCATGTATGCATTCCACGGTATTTGCATTACATGAAAATGCATGTATCAACCATTGAGCTATTGCATGATTGATGTATGTAACTTATACCAGATGTTTCATCCCTGTTTCTACCTGTAGTAATGTTAATAAGAGAAAACAAAATGACAGGGTACTGAGAGGTGACCTTTTTTTTAAAAAAAAATATCTAAACTCAACAGTTTTAAGGAAGTGAAAAGCTATCCAGTCTAACCTCATAGGCATTGCAAGAATGTCAAGCTAAACAATCTAAATCACAAAACCACAAGCTGTCTCCTAGATTGCCCTTTCAAAAAAAAAAAAAAAATCCATCCAGGGTTATGGACTTTGCAATCATGGCCAGTAGCTGTGCTATCTTATGTGGGAACTTGATCTTATGTCTTGAATCCAGGTGATCTCAGGTTTCTGGGTCATAGGGCATACCATCTAGCATTCAACCAGTCATTCAAAAATGTCTGCAATGAGCACATTCCACCCAGTGTTATTTACGTATGTCATGTTTTTGTATCTAAAGAAAAAGAAGTATAGCCATGGGAGAAAAAAAAATATTAGTTTTATTATAGCAAATGAAAGAATCTTCATATGCTATATTGTGCAGACACAGATGAATACCAGAAAATTGGGATTTCACAGTACAACGATGTGCCAGCTCCAATACAATGCCTCAGCTGAGTTTACTTGACACCCTAAGAGCCCTCTATATTTGCTATACTCTGGAAGCAAAGGTAGAATTTCATGGATGTCTTTCAAATATAAGCATGATAAGCAAACTGGCAGCAAAATATGTTAGACGATGTGTTAATGTACTCCTGTTTTTAGCTACATCCTTTAGGAGAAGAAGTAATTAAAGCAATCTAGGGCAAAATAGTTCTGCTTTAAAAGAGAAGTACTCATAACATAGATCTGTTATGCAGCTTGACCATCAAAAGAAGGGAGAATAAAGAAATAAGATTAATGCAGCAGAATCACTGCCTCCCATTGAAATAAACTAAGAGACTTGGCTCTGGGGCCAAAGGCCCAAGATGTATGTGACATGGAAGTCTGTAGTTGTGGATAACATGTACTTTGGTGTATCTTCTCAAACTCAAAATGGAGAGACAAGAGGTTTACCAGTTGAAGTGGAAAAATAAGTCAATCTTGCTTTCTTCTACATTCAACTTTCTTTCTCTCTCTCTTTTTTTAAAGGATTTCTTTCTGCCCCAAAGAAATTTGTTAATTTTGTTGAATTCTGATCTAAGATGAACCAAAAGGAAACTCCTCCAAGGCCAAATTGAATAGGCATGGTTATTCATGTTAGTGATGTAAATAATACTCACCATTATTTATTTCCTGGAAGAATAATGGTGTTTAAGAAGTCTCCACAAAGTAACAGTGAAATTATTTACACTTTATTATATGTCTTGGGTAATTTTTTACAATATATCTTGAGAAACTATTGTATACAGAAATGGAATTTTCCTCCATAAAACAAGTATTCTGGTTTTTTCGCACAAAAAAAATGTGTTTCATGCAGGAAACACACACATTTCTGTGAAGTATAATGCTCCAAGAGTTTGCAATATATGACTACCTCTTGAGAATTGTGCAAAAACCTTCAGCAAGGAAAAAAAATCAGTGACTTGAATGCATGCAAGCAAGCACAAAGAACAAATGAATAATGAAGATTTACAATCCTAGTTCTTAGTACTGAGAGGACCATGTTTCATTTGACTACCATGTAGGTGTTAAAATTGAAGACATGGCCAGATTCCTAATTTAACACTACATGGTTGAGCATACTAGACCTAAGAGTTGTTCTTGCCAGTCCCTAGGTCAGAATAGACAAGCCTATCAGTTTCATTTTTCCAGAATTCTTTTTTTTTTCCAAAAATTCTTTCCATCTCAAATATGCAAAAAAATTACAGATTTTGCTAAATTCTGATGAAACTCAAGCTGAAACAAACAAACAAACAAAAAATCTGATAACCATCAAACTGAAACTAATAACTTAGAGCTATCCATATTTACCGATGCTCCTTCAACACTGACTGGACATTGCACACCTTCTGCCTTGCCAATTTGATTGCCCTACTAAAGGGATTCACCACTATCTTTCACCTTTCCCAATACCATAAGTTTTAGTCCTTATCTTGCCCATCATTATTTCAAAAGGGTTAGTTGTGATCAAAGCTCTTATTAATTGTGTTAGAATTTTGTTTTAAATATTCTAAGAGATGGTTATTTCATTTTGATCATTGTAGCTGACACTAATATCACACAGGAACTCTGGTAGCCTCAGGTTGAGGAGTTTATCATTTGACCTGGGTTAAAAGTATAAATTGCTATCTGATCTATCATGTGGCTTGAATCAATGTAAAGGAAGGGGGGAATGGGTGGTTAACTAGTCTTATGAATAAGACTATTTGATGCGGATCCTTTCATATTATAACAGTTGTAATTCATTTTTCCAGCTCTCTTTTAAAATGACTACTCTAACTCTTAATAAATCTGTGTTGTTATAATGGCAAAATTTCTGATCTACGTATAATGGGGTAGGTGAAGGAAATGCACTCAGGGAGGAAAATGCACACAGTTTTTGTGTGCTGTCAGTCATGCCTTTACATGAAACTAAAAGGATTACTTAGGTATAATATTGAGGTAGTAATTAAACGTTACCATTATACCTGGTGATTCCAAGCTATGCAGTCAGTTTTTTTCCATACACTGTGTGTCCAGATTATTTGGCTTTTAAAAACAGACAGAATTCATGCTCTGAAATGTCACCCTATACATCATTGGTCTTGATCCCATGGTCCAGGGGCACATAATTTGCATGATCAGGATTCCAAATCCAACAAGTGGTATGAAACTCAAACAACAGTGGTATACCTCACAGTTAGTATAACATGAAAAACTATTGTCTGGAATAATCTAGGTCTGCCCATGTGGAAAGGCTTCCTATAGTGTGAGAAACTCACTGCCTCTCAACTTCTGTCTTAAATATGGGGGGGGACTTGTCTCCAATGCTGTGCTGCCACTGTTAGACAACATCCAGGAGTCAGGTGATTGCTCTCATTGCTGAGAACCTGAAGTGGCATACTTGTATCTGACCTCAAATATCACTTGAATAATTTGGGAACCTGAAATTCAAGTTAAGCACACAGAATCCTCTACTGTGTGATAGACTGCTTGTGGCTGTGTCTTGGCTCTTCAGTCCCTTCCAGATTTGAAAAAGCACTCACTTTACATTGTCTAAGACAAGTCCAATAGTCAACCAAGTCCCCTGTAGACTTCTGTGATCCTGATTAGCAGCTTTTCATCCCCTCTAAAAAAAGAAGAGTCTTGGTGGTGAGCCATAGGTTGGAAAATTTGAGCTGAAAGCTGTGGCTAGTATTTTACCCACCTCATTCTAAATGATACTGACCAAAATTCACTAAGGCAGTTACAAGTGCTAAGCTAGAGTTACAATTTGTGACTGGTTTGTATTCATGAGGCTTACATATTCAAACACATAGAGATGGCGAAAGTTCTCCAGTCCAACAAACAACAGAGGTCTTTTCCCTGGTCTCTAACTAAGTAGCTGACTGAAGTTTCCAGCTCCTTTCCACCAGTGATTTCCAATGCAAGTGGAAACTGTGCCAGGGACTGTGCTTCTGGCTGTTGCACTGGAGATAACTCAGAAAAAGGTGTGAAAACATCAGTCAGCTGCTTCCTGATATACAGGGGAATAGATACCTGTTGCTTGCAGCAACTGCTCCCCAGTATATAGGGAGTGGGATGTAACTATGTAACTAGGGTGGGTACATAGATGCTACAGAATTCTAGCCACTATGAGAAGTGACTAGGAAAACCACTATATAAATATTAAAGCCACAAGTGCCTGCATATCATATGACAGTATAATCAGCCCTTACTTCATCACCATACTAGAGGAATAACAGCTCTCTATCAGTGGAAGTATTAGCAAGAAATGATAATATTGATGGTGGTGGTGATGATGGTAGTGATGACATTTAAAATTGCTTTTTTTTTTAACGTCTCAGTGTTGTTTTCTGAAACTCAGTATATTTGTGTCAACAAATGTTTTGCATTCATCAATAACATTATATTCATGAAGTGAACTGCAAACACATGTGCCATAATGACATTCTGAATATTATCCAAAAGTTCAGTATCACCATGGCAATTGAAAAAAAAGGAAAGAAAGAAACCCAGTGTGAAATGGAGGAGGGATGCGGACAACAACTCAAACCAGCTTTTCACGTCCATATAATTTCAGACTGAAAAAGTAATAGGTTGTGGATGATTTTAAGAACACATAGATGGAACATTTAAAGTTTTAAAAATAATATTAATTCAGGTCTTAATACAGTTTCAAAAGAATATCATTATCAGTACGGCCCTGAGCTTCCTGTTGAAAACTAAATATGTTGTTGTTAGCTGCCATCAAGTTGATTTTGACTTTTGGCAACCCTATAGAGGAAGGACCTCAAAGTCACACTGTCATCATAAGCCCCGCTCACATATTTCAGGGCTGTGGCTTCCGTGATTGAGTCTATCTATCTGTAGTAAATCTGCCTCTTTTCCTACAGCCTCTACCTTAGCAAGGATTATTATCTTTTCTAGTGACTCATGTTTTCTCATGATATGTCCTAAATATGAAAGTCTCAGTTTAGTCAGCCTGACTGGATTCTAGGTCTCACTTATTGGCCCTTTTAGCAGTCTATGGTACCCATAGAGCTCCTCTCTAGTACCATATTTTCAATTAATTAGTTTTCTCTCTATCTGCTTTGTCACTGTCCAGCTTTCACAACCATACATAGAAATTGGAAATACGATGGCATGGACAATCTTAACTTTAATGTTCAGTTATATATCTTGACACTCAAGGATCTTGTTTATCTCCTTTGTAGCAGCTCTTCCAACTTCTAGGCCCTTGCTGCACTACACTGTAGAGTGCTATTATACCACTTTCAACATCCTGTGGAATTCTGGGGTTTGTAGTTTACTGAGGCCAAAAAGCTCTCTGGCTGAGAATTCTAAATGCTCCCCCTTAAACTGCAAATCCCAGGATTCCATAGGATGTTGAAAGTGATATAATAGCACTCTAACAGTGTAGTGCAGCAAGGCCCTAACTTTCTTCTAATTTCTTGTCTTGACTGCAGTTTCCATGCTGATTAATGACTGAGCCAAGTTATGGGAAGTTTGCAATATAATCCATAGGGCCTCTTCCTTTCATGAACTCAGCTTGGACATTTGCCATTTCTCACTCCATATATGGTAAAAGTCTCTGCTATAGAATACTGAGTATCACTTTGCTTCCATGGGAAATTAATGCAGTGATTCTGCAGCATAACAATATTATTCTCTGTGGAAGAAATGTTGTTTCTTGTGCAGAAAATATTGTTTTCTATGCAAATTAACCATATGCAAATTTTACAGTGAAGCATCATTGCAGCCTCATCCTTCTCCCATTCCCATGGCAGGATAGGAGGGTGCTGTGGAGTGGACCCCATCTCAGACTGAACAGATATTTTGGTTAGTGGCTGCAGTTCTTTATGTTTATAGGATCTGTTTGGATCCGATAGGGAAGGAAAGAATCTAGAGATTTAGCTTGGCTGGTGTGCCGCCCTGATAATCCTGAATTCCAACAAGATTCAGACTAAACTATATCAAATCAATACACTGCTAATCGACATAGTTCCATGCTAGAAAATGATCCTTGTCTACTTTTGCTGACAGGTAGTGCATATGTTGTTGCTTGTTGCCTTGTTGCCTTCTATCTCTAATTCACTTCATTTTGTATCTCAACTTTCTTTCTCGGAATAGCAAGTTTGCAGGCAAGAGCTGTCTTAATTTTAATTACACAGCATCAAATTAGTTATTTATGAAAGAATAATAATGGTTATTATATAGCAGAAATAGTATTATGCAGCGTCAAATGAAGTGATTATCATATTTTTATTATAAGCTTATATTAAAACCAACATGCAAATATATGCAGAAGGAAAGCATATGGCATAGTATATAGTTATATATGGGTGTGTGTGTGTGTGTGTGTGTAACAAGAATACACTTCCCAGTCAACAAACACACATAGAGATACACTTTATATGCATGTTTGTGTGAAAACAATTTTTAAAAGAAAAAGACAATAAGCATAAATATTGATGGCAGCCTAGAAAACAGTTGGCTATATAAATTTATATAAAGCTATAGAAATGCTTGTCAGATCAAATTAAACCTGACTGATTATGTAAGAGCAAAGAAGCATCCCATTTGCCTGATCTTTTCTTCCTTTTGTGGAGAGAAGCCAATATAGGTCATTTCCTCACGATGGTGCTGTCTTGCTGTGGGGACAAGATAGCAGCAGTCCACAAGTCATGCTTCTGCACATCATTGAGGTCTCACCACCATCTTGTCCCCCTGCGTTGCGCTCGTGGGGTATTTGTCAAACAGAAAAAATCCATTTGTGCTGCTGCTGCTTGCGTGACACTCACATTGCTGCTGCCCTTCTGGAAAGGCAGGAAGCACGGTGGTGGTACGTCCTTCTCCAGCATGGCAATGGAAACTGCCCTGCTGTGCTGCAGAAGGAAGAGGCATGGTCATTATGTTCCCTTCTGCGGAGAGCTGTTGAGATGCAGAGGGAGCACTGCTGTTACACTCCTTTCCCTTCCAGGGCTGCGACGGAAGGATTCACATGAACCTCGTTGTGCAGAAAGGGCCATTGACAATTCTTTTATCATTAATAAAAATATGTGGAGTCCACTGTTCTGCTTATCCCAGGCAAAGATGTTTATCACCACACTGTCTATTGAGATTCCATGGAGCCTCCTTCCATATAAGTCCCATGAATAATCTATCCATTGACTTACAGAGAGAAAAATAAAAAAAGCTTCATGGGAGATATTCCATGAAGAACTTTGGGAACCTTGACATCATAACAGGTTTTCTTGTTGACCAAATCTGCTAGAACTTCATCCCACTGTTTAACATAATGGATGTGGAAAGATGAGACAGGATCAAGTAGCTTGCTTCTCCTGGCACAATGGTACAATTCAGTAGAACCTGGAGCTCAGTCTTGGAAACACTCTGGAGCAGATGTTTGGACAGTTAAAATTATGCCAGGAGTGGGAGGGACAGGGGGAGTGGAGTGGAAGAAATATCTGAAAGCTCTGTCAACATAGTATTGGTTTAGGCAAATTTACAAATAAAATAGCACAATGCATTTTCACCTTTTGTGCCTCTATCTCAGAATGATTTTCGAGTGCAGCAAATATCCTTTGTCCTGAGATGTAAAGACTCAGAATAAGATGATGAAAGAAGACAGATAAGTTTAGCAGTGGAACAATGTTTATATGTGCAGTACCATTTTAACAAAATGATGCAAAGAGTGAGTGACTCAAGAAAGCAGGTTTCAAGGCCATTTCACCAGTCATGTCTTCAGGATTGCTAAATCAAGTTTGAAAAGCAATTTTTCCTACACATTGCCTGCACTGGTAGAGCATGCACATTGCATGTTGTATCTGAGCAGCTGCATCTGCACGTCCACAGTAAAGGCACTACATCTTTCACTGAGTTGCACAGCAGGGCTTTGCTACCTCCTTTTGCCATATCATCATCTACCATAATTTCTGCCTTAAGTAAAGGATTGTACCCTCAGTTTATATATGTTGTAGTTTTAGACTTTACTGTACTGTGCTTATGCAACACTAGTGTGTGGAAGCAGAGTGGCACAACAGAAGTGTGCTGGGCCCATAGCCCAGAGGTCAATGAATCAAAACCATTGTCTGCTGAACGCATGGGAAACAGCATGGTGTAGTAGTTGAGCATTGAACTACAATCCTGGAGAACAGGATTTGATTCCCTTATCAGCCATGGAAACCCACTGGATAACTTTGGGCATGTCACACACACTTGGGCCCAGAAAACACAATAATAGGTTTGCCATAAGTTGGAAATGACTTGAAGGTACACAACAACAAACACCTCAAGCACTATCTTGGGAGTTAGCCTAGAAATATGAAAATTTTTTAAAAAATGAAAATTTAGAACATTTATGTCCATCTGAAGAAAATATAAAGAGAAAAAAACACTTTCACATGATGACCTCATGTGAAAAAAATCAATACATACCAAGTGGAGTTGAAATGATAGGCCACAAAATAGGCTTCAAAACTTAAACAAAGCAAAATAAAATAAAAGTAAGGGCCAAGGATTTTCTAAATAGGGACAGCATTTAAAAAGAAAAGGCTGTGCACTGTGTGCTCAGAGAAGCAGCGAAGCAGATATCCTTACATATTTATTTATTTAATATTAAATGTGTTTATAAATCACTTTTCTTCCACTAGAGTCTTGAAAGCAATAGAAAAGAAAATTTGCATTTGAAGTTGTTGGCCACTATTCTACACTAGTGAAGAAATCTTCCTCAAATGGTAGGAGGCTTAAGAGAGGCAAGTGAAAGTCAAAAGCAATACTAAATATTTTCTAGCTTCCTTTTCCTGATCCCTTCCCCAAAGCATCTAGCCCTGCTTCCCTTTGCTTTCATCACCATGTTCACAATTCAGATTATGTTCAGCATTTATTTCTCTGTCTCAGTTGGCTACCCCACTCCTGGACCCTTTAAAATTTCCAGGTGACAGTTTCATACCACAGTTTGTCTGAAGATGAATCAAAGGCAGTGAAACATATTAGACAGAAGTTTTCATTGTCACTGAATAAAATGACAGAAAGATTGTTTGAATGGTTGGCAAGTATTTATAGTCCAACTCACAATGGATAACAATGTTCCCTTATATCATTCGTCTTTACAATATGATGGCAAGATGGGTCACTAGTACTATTCCCATTGCACTGATAGAGAATCAAGGCCAAGCATGAGCAATTTAAAGAACATCATCCAAGGTCGGATCTGGTAGAAGTGGGATGTGACCTTCAGTGTGTGGAATGAGGAGAGGAGAAAAAAAAAAAGATGAGCATGAATATTGTTCATGGATCTGATTGCTTCAGTTTTGCACATGTTACCTTCTTAACATAAGTGCAAAGTGTCTGTGAAAGATAAAAGAACCAATTATGTAATAGTAGAAGAAAATCCTGACTTTAGTAAGTAAGAGAAAAACAATCGAAAAAGTTCCTCTGGCAGGCTCTGGCAATGTGATTTGATGTATGCCCCTTTCAGCATACAGATAGCAGTTCATTACAAATAATAATGTATAAACCTCCCTTCCCCCATATTCTAATAGCATTTGAAGGTGCTGTGCACCGTTCCAAATGCTGGAATGGATTCTATTTACTACACCATATACATCTTGCTTACTAAATTAATAATCATGTCTGCTACAAGTTCTATTGTGCTGATAGCACACCTCAAATGATATAACCTGTGTCTTTATTGTTTTTTCCTGTTTCTGCGTTATTGAAACATATATAGTTGGAAAGCAACTATGAAGTAGAATATTTTGTATTGATTTCTCATGGAAAGATTACAGAAATAAAGCAAGCTTTTTTTTCAAAAACAAGAAAGGAAGGAAGGAAGGAAGGAAGGAAAGGAGTTGGTTATGAGAGGATATCTTATTTTATCCATAGTATTCAGTGTGAAATAGAAATTCATTCGTTCATTCATTCAGAGTATTTATACCATGCTCTTCAGCCACAAATGCACTCAGAGTGACTTACAAATTGTTAACTAGACAGTTCCCAGCCCTCAGGCTTGTAAAGAATTGTCACAAATTTTATTATTATCAATGAAGAAAAGTGCATTTATCGAACAAGATATCTCATTGAAACAATGTTCAGTTCCTGTGATGATAGTGATGACAATGCAATAGTGATGACTTTGCATTTGGCACTTTGGATTTTTTTTTTCAAAAATAATGGCTAATTTGGATAGAAAATTATGACTGGAATATTGTATCACCTACTTAGATACAAAACCAACATAGTTATGTATCTAGTTATGCCCAATCCTCCCAGTCCTCATTTATTAGGCAGCAGTCCCTATGAACAACACAGGTCTATTCTCCAGACAATCAAGAGACAGTTGATTGACATTTCCACCTTCCCCATGAACAATTCTGGTGTGACAATCACATGCAGAATCCCTGCCGCAATTCCCCCTCCCACTGGAGACTGCTCATGGGAGGAGTGTGAAGCTGATTCCCTGCTCATTGTGTGTGTGGAGTGATGTTGCAAATGTTTGGCAGCTGACAAACTATTTTCTGTCTTTCCTACATCTTGCCCCTATCCAAACCCTAAGCCTGACAAAAGGCTGTGAAAAAAAAGATATTTGAACTGTCAAAGCAGCTGGGGAAGAAGAAACTGAAAAGTCTTTTCACATCCTCTGGTCAGGATTTCTGTGAAAGACTGGGCTTAAGGAGAGGAAAGTTGTAAGTATGACAAAAATGACATTTTCAGCTGCCAAACATCTAAACTCTTTCCCCGTCATTTACAGAAATCCTGACTGGCAGTTTTGAAAAGATGTTTCAGCTTTCTAGTCAGGGGTGGGGGAGGTTGGGATGGAGGAGGGCATGGAAACATCTTTCTACAGCCCTGTCATCTTGGATTAAAAAAGACAAATAAATAAAATAAAAACCATGTACCTCCTCACAGTGTGGAAAGAAAAATTAGATGGATTTTTCCCGACACCCATCGGCATGGGGAAAATTGAGAATTGTCATCCCTAGTCTTTGCACAGCCATTTTCACAAAGAAATCCTGACGTGAAGTACAGTTGTCCTTCCACTTTAGCAAGAGTCTGAGGTGCAGAATCCTTGCAAAAGTGGAAAAACTGTGAATAACTCCCCACTTCCCCTCCCATTCCCTTCCAAAAGGGAATGCAAAAGGGAAGGGACTACAGGTGGGAGAAGGCTCATAGCAGCCTTCCATTCCTCCTGTGGACCTCCTGCCATTCCTATGCAGTTTTCCCCAACACTGAGAACTTGCACAAGGCTCCCCTCCCCCACCATTCCTTTCCATTTTACCTTGGCATGAATTCTTAGTACCAGGACAAAATGTATAGAAATGGCAGACAGAGCTCTGGAGGAGAGAGATGAAAGTTTGCATGAGCTCCCCATTTCCCTTCCATTTTGTGTGGGAAGAGGAAAGAGGGAGCTCCAGAGATGGGAAAGGAAGGCTTGCATGAAGTTTCCCCCACCTCCAATCCTTTCCATTTTGCCTCGGTCTGAGTTCTTTGCACTGGGACAAAATGCATGGGAATGGGAGGAGGCATGTGCACTCACAAATAACCAAATTTGTGAATGTCAAACCTACAAATGTGGCGGGAGAACTGCAAATTTTGCACAAAGGAACCTACACACACACACTCACACACACACACACAATATATATATATATACAAAAAATGGAGGAGAGACACAAAAAATACCTCTATACTCTCACATTCATATCTAGTGTTATGAAAATCAATGGAAGAATGAAAGTGTAAAAATCAGTGGAAGAACAGTGAGAATGAAATATGCAAAGATTGACATTACTAGTCTGCAGCTGTAATGTGAGTGTAAATCCCTATATAGAAATATAGTTCACTGAGGTCATAGCTTTTTCCACATGAACATGTTGGCATATGCTGAAGTGAGTGACATTAGTAAGGGTATAGGAAATGATGACAAGATTGAGGCCTGAACCTGGATATTAACAAAACAAAAACAGCCCTTGCATACAATATATAACCTTTTCTTATTCCCTCCTTCTTCAGTACATGATGATACTTAGGAAGATGAACAGGTAGAATATTACAGATATAAAGGATATAATAAGTAAAAATTATATGCAGAGTGCAATAATGCTCATACTATCAAGATGAACAAGAGTGGAAGATTAAGTACTAGCAGTTCACAAAAAGTCTATACACCAAACCAAACATTCTTAGCGTACTACCTTTCTCTAAAGATTTGTTTTATCATTTCAGTAAGTATGTGAAAAATCTTTCTTAGTTTATAGGTTTTGCTCCATTTTCCACTATCCTGCAGACATTCTTATTTTCTTCTGGATCCACACCCAGTGTTTAGACTCCCCTGCCTGCAGATATATGCATATTTTATGTACTGTTTCCATGTGTGAATGTGTGTATACACACACACACACACACACACACGTATACACATATGTGTGTGTACGTGTGTGTCAATTCCCTTTGTTCTAACTTGTACATTTCTGTATACATGTCTCATTAACTATCTGGGCTTCATGACACACACACACATGGACTAGAGAGAGCTAATTTCCATGTGTCCCAGATGGAAATAGAACCATGTGTTCAGTGATCAGTACCCACCTTTCTAACCACTAGGTTATTGGGATTGCTTTGGAATTGTGTAGAATATTATAGATGGCTGCTTATGCACACAGCTCTTTCAGAGTAAATAAGGTTCATCAATATTACCTAAGAAGAAGGCAGCGTGGATAGGCATTTGGGCAGGGGGAGCTAGAAGTGAAGGACTAAGCATTGCTTTCCCACACACCACTCAAAAGTGCAACCACCCCAGCCTGGTTTTCATTTAACATACGGGTAGGCAAATGTAAAACACTAGGAAGCCACATTAATCCACTAGGATACTTTGGAGGGTCACACTCATAGTGTATGCCTTGCAGATAAATAAATAAAGAAATCTTTTAAAAGCTAGTTTATTTTTCTTCTCTAATGCCCTCATTAGAAAACATACATATATGGAGAACATATTCATAATTTTTTTAAGGCCCAGAAAAGGCTTTTTGTTGTTGTTGTTGTAATAACAGAAAAGGAACAGTGAACACTTCCTGTTCACTTCCTGTTTCCTAGGCCTAAATATGGCCATGTAACATGGTGGAAATGCCCCCCAAATCTCCTAAAGAACATGTGGGGTCAACTTCTTTTTTCTTTTAGAAAAGGCCTTAGTTTTGGTTCAAAGTGAATTAAACAGGAGACAAACAATTGGAATGTACAATGCTAAATGAAGCTCAATAGAGATTTAATATTAGAGAAGGAAAAAAAAACAGCAAAGAGAAAATAAAATCCATGCATAAGGACTGCTAGATTTTATCATAAATTTGTCATCCCGCCCCATCCCACTCTGGAGATCAGGAATCAATCTTGGTGTAATCCCCTCTTCCACAAAGTAGCCCTCTTACCATTTGACAATGGAGTTAGAATTCAACAGCCACTTTTATAAATTCTGTGTTGCAAGTACTAAATCTGTAGCATCTAGATATTTATGAAGTATTGTTCCCATCACCTCTCATCACTGGGTACATTGTTATGGGGTCTAGCAATGAATGAAGGGGCACATGTTGCTTGGCCCTGATTTAAGCTATCATCTTTGTTTTCATGAGTTGAAAAATATTCAGAACTTTCTTATTAGTTACTTCAGAGAAGCGTATCAAACATTAAAAATATCATACCATCTAAGGCAGAACTTGAGCAGCACTCTTCATTGCAGTGTTTTGATTACACTAGGAAAATTACTCTGTCATTAGTCTTGGGACTGCTGCTGTTAATATATTTAATTCAAGCTGGTGCTGGAAAAGGTCATCTCAGCTCCATGGACTGAAAAATAAGCCTTGCCCAGAATTAACATGTTAACAGCAAGCGGAAAGGCACTTCTCTGATCAAAGGGATTAATTTAATACTCTCTTTGATTTAACAAGGAAAAGAAAAAGTGGATTATAGCTACTGAGTATAATATCACTGAGATGAAATTATACTGTGAAGTGCAGCTCCTGCATGGTTGCTTGCTCACTTCACAGTAGCTGGGATAAACCATAGAATGAAAGATCCACATATATGTTTCTTCTAAGCTTGGAACAAAATCCCGGCCACAGATATCTGTGCTGAATTCTCAGTAATGTCAAATCATGGGTCCAACAGAACATGTTGATCTTTTAAAAAATGCTGTAAATATTAGAGAACAAAATGAACAGATTCCTATCCTTATGGCTCTGTTGTTGTTGTTTTTTCCCGCATTGCCAGAACAAATGTGGTAGCTTAGATTCTTGTGACTATTCTATTCTTCCTTCCCTTACATGTCCTGAACCATGGTGTGTTCTTAGGTGATCTAATTTCTATAACCCTAGCCCTCTGGAGGCTGGAAAGAGAATAAGGTTGGGTAATATCTATATCTACATCTAAACATAACAAAGTTGTATTTCAACTTGTATGCATTTATTGTATTGTATGCAATATAATGGGTAGGGATGAAATTTCTCCCTGTTCTGGAGTAGGAATAAGCCACATTTTCTAGATTTCTTAAAAATCATATTTTAAGGGCATTTTAGGGCATTTTAAGGGCCATTCTGAGCAGATTTTTTTTTTTTTTTAGATTTTGTGGCACTCTACTACTTATCTTAAGCTGCAAAAGAGAGAACAATATAATGAATAACACAGGACCTAGACGCTGTTTGTCAGCCCTGAATAGAGACAGAGGCCTTTTCTGCTTTGCCCTTCCAACTCGCAATAGGGATGGGAGAAGGGTGGGAATGTGACAATGTTTCGTTATGCACGTCATCATGGTACTGTCCTTCTCTCATTCCCAAGAAACACAATTGCACTGCAAATCATTGAAGGGTTTTCCCTGTCAATGATCAGTGATCACACCGCCATCCCACTGCACATCCACACTTGCCTTCCCTGCGGAGGTCCTGGAAGCACAATTCAGCACAATGGCTGAACTACCTGCAGCCTGGGACAGTATCTTGGTGCACTCCAGCAGGAAGAGTTATGACCATTGTGCTTCCTGGATCCTGGAGGCAGCCACTGCAGAGGGGAGCATTCCTATCATGCTCTCTTCTCTGCAGGGCTGATGCTGGGACCCACTCCGGATGTCTCCAGGACAAGGTAAGGTGCAAAAAGGGCCATTGAACCACTTGGATTTACCTATGTGGATTTACCTATTCAACAATGATTCAATAGATCTACTCTAGTTGGAAGTAACCAACAGTATCCCACTCATAACGTGTCACTACTTTCTCTTTGTATCAATATCAATCCATTTTGCGGGGACTTGTAATCAGGTAGATAACAAATTGGTGCTTAAAAGCAACTTTCTAAGCTCTGAGCCCACCCTAGTTAGACAAAGCAGGGACTAGTGATACAAAGAAGCACACTGGTCATTAATATTATGTAATATTATCTAATCTAATATCTAGGAAAACTACTCTCTCAGTTCTTCAAGAAAATTTAGCTTTGAAAAATGAAGAATCTGTCTGGTGGAAAAAGTTGGTTAGACTGTCTTGTTAACTCTTAAAGATCTGGCTTGTTCTTTTCCATGAAACTTGGAAACATGCAAGTGACTTAGGTCATTGGGAAATGAATATAAAGAAATGACTAGGGGGAGAGAAATCAAGACCTTGAAACAGTCATGTACACATTTTTTAAAAAAATGACAACAAGATCAAAGTAATAGTAATAATAATTTTAAAAAAGGATTACCTGGTGCAGGCCCATTATACAGAATTCTTGAATGGAACATGTCTATATTGCTTATGCATGTGGACTGCTTTGATGTGGTAATTTCACCAACTGCTGAAGTATTAATGATTAAATTGATCCAGCCTGTACATCTTGGGCTCTCTACAATTAGGCAATTGTTATGCTATGTCTGTCACATGGTTATCTAGCAACATCAGCATAAGCAGATGTGTTCCATTTTCTCCACTGATGTACATGTAGCATCATCTGAACTAGTTTTCAGCCTGAGAGTAGTCTGCCTCTGACTGTATGAAGACAAAACAATTCCAAAATAAAATCCAAAGGATCATTGGTTAGTTTATCTGAATATGCATATGATGCCTCTTCAATCAGAAATACAATTAATATGTTTTTGCTAGTTCTATGTACATTAAAGTCTCGGTTATCTGACCTAAACAGGTGGGCGGAGGGTCGGATAACCGAAAGGGTCGGATTACATGGAGGCCCGTGGCGGCTGCCATTTTGAGGGCGTGTCGAGGGCATGCCGGGGGGCGTGTCGGGGCGTGTCTGGAGGCATGGAAATGCCTCCAGCCACACCCCCAGGCAGCTGCGGCGTCGGTTAATCTGGAGGGCCGGATAACCGCAGCTTGGATAACCGAGACTCTACTGTACTGTTACTTCACGCTATAAGGTCCTTTTTCTTATATAGGCATTCCACAGTAAGAAAAACAGCCATGGACAATATAGGCAAACTCCTGTAAGAAGCAACTGTGTATTTCCACTAGCACATACCCATATCCAAGACATGTTGCAAAGTACATGTTCTAGAGCAACCCACTGCAACCATATGTGCTAAACTACAGCTGCCAGCATTAGCATCTGTAGTTCAACACATTCAGTAGAACCATGCAGAAGGTATGTATTTAAGTCTTTTACTCCTAGTCTCAAGTCAAGTCTCAGGTCTCTATCTTTATGTCTCAAGTAAAGTCTCAAGTCCTTGAATATTATTTCAAGAAAAGCCTCAAGTCTGGAAGCCAACTCCAACCTATATTCCAGAATTTCTGGACAAAGTCAAATAACGTCAGTTTTAACAATTTAAGCAGAGTTGGCTCTCCACATTTGTGATTTTGCCACCTGGAGCTTCAGAAGTGGGAAATAGGATCCTTTTTATTTCCCCTTCCCAAAGCTGGAGGTCTTTGTGCAAACAGGCATAAAAGAGTCTTCAGTTTCAGAACTGGGGACTAAGATCCTTCTTACTTCCCGTTAAGGATCCTTCCTCCTCAAGCCCCTTGCCTAACACATTTACTGTTCCCCTCTGAGAAATGCACCCTGCACTCTGGGGACAAATCTTGTCTTCTGCTTTGAGGAAAAATTTTAGAAGGCTCCTTTGATATACAGCAGGGACAAGCTGCTAAGCAGACCTCAAGCCTGTCCTGATCCCTTTGTCTAACCCATTTGCTGTTCCTTTATGAGAAATACACCCACACTTTGGGCTTGAGATGGATCATCATGTGAGCAGAAGGTGAAAAGAGATGGAATTACTGTTCTGGATGAATGTGTTGTGTTACTGAACCAAGGACAGCAGGTCAGTCACTAAAAATATACAAGTTTCAAGTCAAGTTTAGTCAGTGTCTCATTTACTGTCAAGTCAAGTCCAAGTTGAGTCACTGAAGTGACTTAAGTCTGATTTGAGTCTGAGTCAATTGGCTCAAGTCTACATCACTGACTTGTAGATGCATACTAGAAATATGAAATAGGTTGTTACCAGGTCAAATACCCCCATATTTTGATATGGTTTAATTGGCAAATATCTATTTGCATAAATATAAATTATATACTGCTATGGCTCCATGGCCATGCTGGCTAAGAGGAAGGACTGGCCAAATATATGCAAAAAATTAGCTCAATCAAGACCTGAAGGCATGGCCAGGTCATAGTTAAGAAATCATCATGGAACTCCAGAAACAACCTCTCCAGAGACAATGGAACATGAAACTAAACCAATGATCTTCAATCCTCTTCTCTCTCTGGCAAAGTCTTCCTTTATTTCCTTTCCTGTCCAGTGATCAGGGAGCTATCATGATTCCCATCAGTCTTTTGTCACCTAATGCTGAGACCATTAGCTCATTTTGGAACCCATTGTCCATTCTCCAGAGCTCATTGTCACTCTGCCCGAGAACCATTAACACCTTCACCCTATGGGCAGAGATTGTGTATTTAAACCCTGACTTTGGTCACAATACACTGGTTGTTGGTCATCACTCTACCACTCTGATTCCCATCTGTGTACTGTCATTGGACTCCAAGTCTAAGCCACATCACATTGTTTCTTCTCTGTTGGATTGGTAAATATCACTCACAATACCCTAAACTCTTACTATCCAAACTTTCCCCCTTTTTCTTTCAGTTAGCTTGTGTGATTGTGAGATTGTTTGGACCTTGTGTGTGTGTGATTGTTAATTCCACCAATAGAACAAACTAGCTTACTTTTGACTTTTATGGGCCATTACATATAAGTTTTAAAGCATATTAAAACAAACAGTGAATCAGAGTAAGTTGCAAAACTGCAGTATATCAAGATAATAAATCTATACCACTGCAGTTGATGCAAAATGTTTTGGTTAGGTATTGAGTTGGGCCTGCTATTGGCATGTAACTCCCCTCTTGAAGCAATTGTACTGCGATCAGCTTATCAAAGAGACAGACCCATTCTATCCTATTCCTAGACCTATTTGATCCTCGAAGTAAGCTCTAAAAGCCCTTGTGGTAGCATCACATGCTATTGGAGTTTATTCAATGAAATGATGATGGTTGAAAGAGATGGGAACCTGCCTAAATGCAATGGGAATTCCATTCCACGTTATGGGGACAACAGATGAAACCATCTTCTCATTGCAACCAAATGAGAATGAGCCCCTATAAGCCATGATACAGTAAGCAGACTGCTTCTCTCAGAACAGAAAGACTAAAGCAATCTATATGGGAAAAGGCAATCTCTCGCTCTATTCAATACACGCAATGTTCTTTCCTCTAATAATCTGACATGCTCTGACAATTCTTATTTTTATGCATATCTTGAAGGCTTACCTATTTTTAGAAATCTTCTCTATAGTTTTACCCTTACTAGCAATTTGAGGAACAGTGTAAATGTTGCACCATCTTCCCTATACCTTGTTTAATATTTTATGTTATATTGTTCTTGCATATGTCCTTGAAATCTTTGATATAATTTGTATGTAAATATTTGTAAGAAGAGACATAGCAAATAAAAATAAGAATAATTAGCTCAGAGCCACACTACAGAATCAACTTAAATTTATTTACTTTTAAAGCCATTCTCTTCTGTCTATTTTTGGAATAGTAAAAAGTGTTTAATTTGCTGCTTTTTAAAGAACATTCAAAATTATTAGAAATAAAAAAAAGAAAACAAATGCCAGATAGACAATTATGAGATAACACTAGATATATTTGGAATTTCTTGAATACAATGAGACATAATGAGAAACAGATGGCATTTATATTTTTGTATGCCAAAAAAAATGACTAGTTGCCCTTTTTAAATTCAAAGTTTTAGAAAAAAATAGTCTTGGTGATAATTTTAACACATGGATTAAGGTAACTTATAATGAACAGAAGGCACAAATTCTGGCTAATAGTCAGTTAACAAAGCCAAGGTAAAAGACAAAGATGTCCACTGTTTCCCCTCTTGTTTATCTTAGCATTTGAGACTTTAAATAGATCAATAAGACTGTTGTGATTATGTTGGTAGATCCTTCGGAAAGTTATGAAGCTCTGCTGGGAGAGATTAAAATAATTTGGAGAACTGACTGGAATCAATATTAATAAGCAAGAGATGATGATACAAATGATAAAGGAGGATCAAATACAATTGATGGATAAGAAGGTTTTAAAATTGAGTAAAAGATGAAAGATAGGCATTACTATGAGAAATATTAGTTGTATATTATTGAAGAATAATTAAGATACAGAGTGATACTAAGAAAGATGAAGCAAACTTAAAACTGTCACTTTTGGGGTGAACTAAGTAGTAAAATGAAATATTTTGCTGAGAATGTTGTTTGTGTTTCAGAGAGTACTGACTTTGATGAATGATGTAATATTTAAACAAAGGCAGAGAGTCTTATCAAAATTTATATGGTGGGGAAACAACTGAGAGTTAAATACAGAGTTTTACAAGATGCAAAGCAAAGAGGGGGACTGGAACAACATGATTTGAAATTGTATTTTTTTGCATGCTGTTTATTCTGGTTGAAAGGCTGGATTGTATTAACTATTAAGAGATTAATATAATAAGAGGGAATGAACTGAGGTTTGGTGGCATGTGTATTTATGGTACAATAAAGCTAACGACAATACAGATTTTAACAATCATTTCATGAGATATGTCTTGTTAAGAATATGGAATAGATGCAAGCCAAGGTTATGACTGAAGATGCCTTTTGAATCTCAATGGAAGAAGCCTTTTATAGGAATTAAATAACAGCAAAGGAAAAGTGGGTATCTTACAAGGATCTTTTGGAATTTGATCAAAACCAACATAGAATTAAGTCAAATGAAGAATTACTAACAATAACGATATTCTTATAGACAAAAAATGAAATATTTAAAATGATTTATAGTTTTTTAAAAAGCAATTAACCTGAATTTCTGGTGCAGCTATGTACAGATGATGAGCATTTTTTTGGTAAAATATATCAACTTTTGTTAAAAATCAAGTTGGCGGAAAGACAAATCAAAGTGGGCCCAAAATTGGGGTATAATATACAGACGGAATATTGGGAAAAATGTTAAATTTACTTTAGGCAATGATCTCAAGGAGAATTTTAATTAAAAGATTTACCATTGATTCCAGAAAGAAAAGCTCAAAATTCATAAAAGGGTTTTCTTACGTATGTTGGAAATGTGAGAAACAATTTGGGACGTTTTATCAATTTTGAAGCCAAATGCACATCCTGATACAGAAGATTTTGAAGGGTAATATGCAGTTGAAGCCTGCACTGTGTTTATTGTTTGATAACCAAATGGAGATGAGATATTGATGATTTTTACAATATATGATCTTGACAGTAAGATTAATGTATGCACAGGAAATGGAAAAGAACCAAGATTCCATGAATGAGGATTGGTTACAGAAACTGATTGATTTAGCTGAAATGGACAAAATGTAAACATTGATTAGCAAAAAAGTCATTGGTGTCATTTTTAAAAGCTTGGGAACTTTTGATCGTATTTTGGCAGAATAATGAGAATAACACGTTAACACTTGATTTTGATAATGTTTAGGTCTGGTTAATTTGAAAAAGTGTATGTATAGTATACAAGTGAAGAAGTTATTTTATCTATTAGGAAAGTTGGAACTCAATGTTTATTGTTTCTTTTGCTCTTTTTTTCTTTCCTTTCCTGTTTTTCTTTACTTTGTTTCTCTATTTGTTTGCAGTTTTTAATAAGAAAAAAGAAAGAAAAGATAAAAGGATATGTAATTGCAGACAAAATTGAAAAAATAAAATCTTATCTCATTTTTTTCCTTTAAAAAAAGGTAAACTTAATATAATCGTACTGAGAATTTCAATTTCAGATTTCATTTTTCCAGGGCGCAGTTTTTTTGAACAGATGCAGACATATTAAAGCCTTCTGCTTAATGAAAAATTCTTGTGGGAAATTTTGAAACTGGCAAACTAATGGATTTTTAATCTCTATTGAAGACATTCAACTGTATAATTCTGAAAAAGATAAGAAAGAAAGGACAATGCAGGTCTAAGATTTTCTGTAGTAAAATATCACATTAAACTGATGCAAACCTGTTTAGTCCCTCAACATGCATTACATATTGTTAAAATCCCAAAATAAAGATGGGATGGTTTTTGCTTGCTTGTTTGTTTTTCTTCTGTCGTGGAAGAAAGAGAGAGATGAAAAAAAAGAGAGGGAGAATGAGGGAGATTGTGTCTGAGAGTGAAAGAGACGTCTTCTTGTGCAATATCTGCAGGCAGGAGAGAGGAAAAAATGAGTTGTGTATGTTACTTTAATTTTTCTTATGTATGTCTCCCAAAAGTTTTCTGGCATCCTTATTGATGGTAGGCCTCATCTCCATCGCAACCGGCCTGAGGCCCAAGAGCTCTCTGGCTAAGAATTCTAAAGGCCTCTCCCTAAACTGCCAACCCCAGGATTCCATGGGATGTTGAAAGTGGAATAATAGCACTGTAAAGTGCAGCATGGAAATGGCCTGAATAAGCACGTAGTAGGAGTACAGGTAGATAAAATCACAGCAAGGAAAACAAGAGCGGAAGGTATCCATATTACGCAGCTGGTATTTTTTTTTTTTTTTGGCCACTTGGTATCTAGAGAGAGTCAGAGCTGTAGTGGACCCTGGAGACAAAGGTTAAATTCTCTCTCAACCATAGAAACCCACTGGGTGATCTTGGGTGTGTCACACACTCTCAGCCCCAGAAAACCCCACGATAGGTTGGCCTTAGGGTCATGATGAGTGGGAAACAACTTGAAGGCACACAGTATTAAGTGTAAGGTTTATAGCACACAGGATATGAGAATGTGGATGTGTCTGACACTGGGATGGTTATAAAATTCATAAGGACCTTATATATATTTTGAGCACTTAGAACCCGTGCCAATTAAAAAGGGGTTTAGCAGCAGCCATTTCTAAATATTTGCATTGGTGACTGACATCTGAACCCCCCTTTACTACAGTCTTTAATGTTTGGTATCTTTCATTTTAAGTTAAACAATACTGTTGTGTTCACTAGTATGTAATCCTTGTTTCTCTTGAAATGAATAAGATTATGTTTCATGCCTCCTTTCCCATATCTCCTGTCTGATACTCCATCTGTCCTTACTTAAATTACTGCAATTGTGCTGTCCAGAGTTCTGGTAGATACTGGGCTCTTTCTGAAGCTTAGGGATTCCCACTCTGCCCTCCTCTCTCCATCCACAATGTGCCTTGTTCTAAGTCTTTTGAACAACAACTTCTCTGAAAATTTCTCATAGACAAATCATTTTCTGGTCAGGGACAGCATCACAGCTACAGCCTGCCCTACAGAGGTAGAGGACGTATCGAGATGGTCTGCCTTTGAAGGCTAATGGATTCTTTGAGATTCCAGGAGGCCTTAGAAGGACTTTGGGCTTGTGATACTGATGATCCTCTCAAAGCTCTGATTAATAAGTGGAATCAAAATCTAACCAAGGCTATTGACATGGTCACCCACAAACATCCTCTTCAACCTCTTAGTAAACAGGCTCTTTGGTATACAGAGAACCTGAGGGAGCTCAAAAGGGAAGGACAGCAACTACAGCATAGATAGTAGAAAGCTTAGCTTTTACACCAGAAGACACAATATAGAAAATATCTTTGTTCTTACAAGATATCAATATGTTCAGTGAAGAAAGCTTTCTTTTCTGCATGTATTGCAACTCTGAATTCACATCATGGCTGAGCTATTCAGGGTAGTGAGAGATGTAACCCAGGCACCCTCCTTCATGAACCCAGTCTTAGAGCCTTCAGTAGTCCTATGTGATACCTTTCATGACTATTTCACAAATAAAATGTCTCACATAAAAGCCACCTTAGATGCCATTCTTGGAGCAGAAGTCGATAATTAGGTGTTCAGAGACACTGTGAGTAGGATTATACTGGACCAGTTTCAAATGCTGAGTACTGCTGATGTGGACAGGCTGCTGGGGCAAGGAAGGAGGACAACTTGTTTTCTCAATCGCTATTCATCTTGGCTGGAGATACCATTAGACTTTAAGTACAACAAACAGAGGAGGGGAACTTTCCATCCTGTTTAAAAGAGTCAATGGTTAGATCACTTTTGAAAAAGCCCTTCCTGGATTCCCTGGACATTATTAATTATAGACCAGTATCTAATCTTCCTTTTTTGGGCAGGATGATTGAGAAGACAATTGCCTTCCAACTCCAGGTAGACTTGGATGACACATACTTCCTTGACCCATTTCAAACCAGCTTCAGAGTAGGATATGGAGTTAAGACTTCTGTGGTTGCTTTAGTACAGTGGTTCTCAACCTGTGGGTCCCCAGATGTTCATGGACTTCAGCTCCCAGAAGCCCTGAGCATTGGCCATAGTGGCTGGGGCTTCTGGGAGCTAAAGTCCACAAACATCTGGGGACCCACAGGTTGAGAACCACTGCTTTAGTAGATGATCTCTGTCTTAGCATAAATGGGGGAAGTGTGCCCCTGTTGGTGCTTTAGACCTCTCAGTGGCATTCTAAACCATGGTATCCTTCTGGAATGCTGGGGGGGGGAGGAGGGTTGGGAGTTGGACACACTATGTTCTTGTGTTACCTCTCCAGCAGGTTCCAAATGGTAGTGCTTGGGAATACTTGCTCCTCAAAAAAGGAGCTGTTAAATGGCATATCATAAAGTGCTATTTTATCCCTAATGCCTTTTAAGGTCTACATAAAACTTGGGAGAGGTCATCCAGAGCCATGGGACAGGTTGCTAGCAGTACAGTGATTACACTCAAATACATATCTCCATGCCTTAAAAAAAAACAGTCTTAGCTAAGAGTAGTAAGTCTCTGAATGAATGCTTGGAAGAGGTAATAGGTTGATGAAGAAAAACAAACTGAAACTGAATCCAGACGAGAGAGAAGTGCTTACTATTAAGAGTCCTAATCTGGGGTTGAAGGTGTGTCAACCAGTTCTAGACAAGTCACACTCTCCCTGAAAGACTGTGTTCATCCCTCCAAATGTCAGCTCAGATGGATGTGATGATCAGGAATGCTTATTATCAGCTTCAGCTGATACACTAACTATGCCCCTTCCTAGAATTGGAAGATCTAAAGATAGCAGTGCATGCACTGGTAATGTCAAGGCTGAACTTCTAAAATTTGCTGTAAGTTGGGCTACCTTTGTACCAAGTTTGGAAACTCCAACTGGTCCAAAATATGGCAGCCAGATTGGCTACAGGTACATCGAGGAGTAAACATGTCACATCAATATTAAAATCTCTCCACTGGCTGCCAATTAGTTTTCAGGCAAAGTACAAAGTGTTGGTTATTACCTTTAAATCCCTACATGGTTTGGATCCAAGTTACCCACAGGATCACCTCCTCCCACCCAATCTGCCCCCTACACTCATGTCCTCTGGGGGCCATTTACTTAGACCAGCCAGAACTAGACTGACACCGGTCACCCAGTGGACATTTTCATTGGCCACCCCTAGACTATGAAATAACCTGCTGGAAGAGACCTGACAACTAAACATTCTGTCTGAATTTTAAAAAGTACCAAAGACCTATCTGTTCCAATGGTCCTACTCAGTCAATTTTATCTATGAATTTTAAATGGGTGTATTTTGAATAGTTCTATGTGTTTTTAGTTGTATTTTAATCTATTATTCTCTGCTGAGCCTTGGGGAAATGTGGGTAATAAATAAGTAATCATCATCATCATCGCTATATCTAGTGCTGATGGGAGGACTAGCAGTAATTGCTTACCATCTATCTGGGTACCACAGCTTACTTCCGCCCCATGCTGTTATCACCATGAACTGGCCTGGCCTTTGGTAACCTAGATATTATTTTGATATCACAATTCGGCCCTGTTTTGCCACCAGCCAAGTGTTTGCGAGGCCACCGAACAAGCACGAAGCTAGGCATAGCTATTATATGCTGACTCATACTTGTTTATACCAAGGCAAGCCAGAAACTGCCAGATTTGCTTTAGGAGACCTCCCAAAACAAACACCTTCATTACAGATGCATACTCCACACAAAGAGACCCCTGTCCTGTGTGGGCACCCTGGCGAGCTAGGTGCTCAACTGCCAAGCTAGCCGCATTTGCATACCGGCCATACTATTGTCAATTAGGACCTTAACTCAATCATGTAAATTCTGACCTTCGGAGACATTGTCTCTCACCCAAATCTCATTGTTTTCACCCCAGACCAAACTAGCCCACGGTCATTCTTTCCCTGATAAAACCCCCCAGTTCCGAGAGCTCCTTGGATCTCTCGCTGGACCGCCTGTTTGGACTACCTTGCCGCTGCTTCATTCTGCGAGCTCTCCTCGGCCGCCAAGCCGAGTTTCCTTCTCTTCAATTGGACCTCTTCAGAACTACAAGAAAGGTGTTGTATCACCCATTCTCCCCAAAACTCTCATTTCCTATTTCTAGTTAGCTGTGTGGTTGTGTTTTCTTAATATTTGTTTGCTTGTTAATAAATACCATTGTTGCCATTTTAAACTGTCTGACTGCTCACTGACCCGACGCTGTATACATAAGGTAAAAGATTCCCGCTAAGTTACCCTGCCTCTCGCTAGCTTAAGAGAGTGCCCCAGCTAATTTCACCATCTTTGCTTGGTTTGGTTTGGTTATTTGGGTGCCCCTCCCGGGACCCCCAATTCACAGGGTAACAATGCCAGCATTTGCATCTACCAGTGGAAGCTACCAGACAGGCACTGCCATAGCTTCCTAGCCTCCTCCATTTACTAATAGACATGTTAGGATTGTACTTTTGATCTGGATCTACTCCTATGATGGCACCTTAGCTGTATGGTAAGAAAATAACCCAGTCTTCCTTTGCACTGCTATAACTTTAACATCTTCTTTGATGGATAGCGCTTTGAAATTTGTGGCCTCTTTAGAATTCTTATCTGCAACATTGAACTTGAAGCTTTTGCCTCACAAATAGAAGATTACAGAAATTACAGTATAATCACTGAGTGACAATTTGAACTCACACGGGCATGATCCTAACTGGAGAAATTCAACAGCATTTGCATATGTTTCACACAGAAACATGAGTGAACACCATCAGTGTTAAGATAGCCGGCCTTTATACATTCATGGATAAGTTTGCAAGAAAGGATGCAGCTACAACTTTCCCAACTTTAACAAGCATTTTTTTTTAAAGGCACTTTCTTTGATTCCTTCTGCAGGTCTGGTGTAATGAGTGCAGTCAGGATATTTGAAGTAGTATATTAAAGCAAATATGCACAACTGCCAAAAATGGCTGAGTGGATCTTTGGATAAGAATTCAATTAAGGATTCCTTTATATGTTGCTGTTTCCTTCCTTTCTCCATTTTTTAAATATTTTTGTTTTGTTTTGGTAGAAGAGTTTCTCAAGTCTCCTCTTCAAAGACTTCCTTCCCTCTTTTAAGTATTAATATTTTAAAAACTTCCATTTAACGACTGAAGAAAAAAATGAACTAAGAGCTTGCATCTGTCACTCTTTCTCATGCAGAGACTTTGAGCAGTCTCATTAGCATCTATGGAATAAGCAATGATTTAAAGTGCTGAGTAAGAAATAATGCAAATCAGTGCTTTCTCATATCATTCCCTAAAGTAATACTGGGATAAATTCTACCTTCCAACTGAGACTCAGTGGGGGAAAAAAGGGCCACTGAGCTATGTGGAGAAGCTGATTACAATCAGGAGTCTGACAGACTTTTTCTTGGTCTGTATTTCTTCTGCCATTTCTGCACAATATTGCTGTCTCGCAACAGCAACAGGTTGTTTCCAGTCCAGGAGTCATACTGCTTCATGATGTCCTCACTATCCAGGTTCTATCCCATCCCCAAGAATTGCAAAACAGCCTTATTTTATTTCCAGAAAAAAAATCTGTTAAGAGTCTCCCACTTTAGTCCTGTCAGCCAGCTCAGTGCTGTACCTTAATAGAGCTTGATAGTGCTTCCTGTCTTCCTGGATCCAAGAGTGGTTGGGTGCGGGTGTGCCTAACTTGTCCTTCCCTCAATGACTCCCATGGTGTGGTAACTTCAAAATCTATCACCTCTCTGTGTTTATTTTAAATTTCTCCTTTGAGTTAAAACTTATTTTTTTAAAATACATTTTTAAGCATTATAGCTCAACAGTGCAATAGTGTACTGGTGTGTTATGCTGTTACAACATTGTTGCATTAGTACAGCTTTGAAAACAATAACAACTACAACAAAAACTCCACAAATCAGGTGTGAGCGAGTAGGATGAAAGTGAGGGAAAGGGAGTGGCCAAGGACACTGTAGCGCAGAAGGAACGCAAGTGGTAATACTGCTACTCATCCTCTTAAGGTGGAAGGGTACAGAAGAGAGAGTTTTTAATCTGCTACCATCATGCAAATGGCAATGCTGGGACTATAACAGAACACACTAACGGGGTATGGTGTGGAAAAGACCTTGGACTCTCCATAGTCTTGATACAGTTTTCTTATCTAGACTCTTCAGATGCCTCACACCCAATGTGTTTGCTTGTGGCTTGCTGAATGTATGAACCAAAATTATTGCATTCCATTGTGGAAGATAATGGATGAGGCTAAGTATAAGAAGCCAAAGCATTCTGAGAAACTCAGAAGACCACTGATCAATTTTAAAGTTCAGATATGTGCCATAAGCAAAGAGACAATCAACCCCTGAAACCAACTGTTAATCCCAACTAAAGGAGACCCAGTGGGAATTATATGTGCATTGACTAACCAAGTTCCCATTGATTCAGTAGATCTACTCTAATTGGAACTAACCATTGGATTCAGACAATATCTTTTCAACCATGTATACTGTGGAACATCAATTAGTGCATCCTAGAGCCTGGAAAGTTATTTTTAAGTATCCAGTTACAGTTATAACTTTCAAGTCAGCAAAGTAGCTTGTTTTCTACATTCCCTTACATTCCTTCTAGGTAAGTAAATTTTTATTTTCCAATTTCTCAAAAGTAACTAACATGTTCATATTGAAATGCTGGAAGGTACTGAACTGTGGTACAAAACACACTCTCCACCTGCCTGTTTCACCCTTGTCTCACTACTTGAAACAGAGCAGGAGGTAGGACAGCAGCAGCAAAAGCACAAACTGACATCTAAGCTGTGCAATATTCCTGTTTACCATTTAATGAGGCCACCTAGCCTTAACTGTAAAAGTAAATAAAAAGTTATTAATCTAGCCTTAACTGTAAAAGTAAGCAAAAGTTACCAAACAAAAGAGTAAAAGTCTCTCATAAAGTCACCTTCCTAATGTAACTTTGTTACACATTGCAAGGAATTAGTGATTTTAACTTCTTACTTCTGAGCATTGGTACTATCTTGTAAGCAGCAGATTTGACCATTCACATTAATCATACCTATATTCTCCCAGTTGCATTACTCTGCTGTGTAGTAAATTCCAAGCTATTTGAAAGTGGCTGACTTTTCTTTTTCTTTCTTTCTTTCCTTTTCCTTTTCCTTTTTCCTTTTTTTTTTAACCCCACAGCATAACATTACAGTGGATTCATCACCCACACTTCTAGCTTCTAGGCATTACAAGAGTAATGCTACTACCAATAATCATAGTCACATATAAAGGCAGTGCCCTCCAGTACTAACACCTAATCTAACATAATCTAGGCAAGGTGACTGTGTGCTGCATAGTTATTTCAAATTATTTTAGGAAGTGGGTGAACATCAGTGGATAAATATTTCTATTTCTTCAAGTAACATATTTTTACAGGTCCTCCTTCTGCAGTTATAAAGTCAAACAGAGCCTTTATGTATGTGGGAATTGCAAAGCTCAGAGCTTAATTTAATGGCTACTCCATCTAGGATTCATTGTGCTTGCCACAGGCAAGAATATTCAGTACTTATATGGACAACGAAACTGGGAAATAATGATGGGTTTTCTCTCTGTCAAAACATTACTGTAAATTTATGTGCCTATATTTCACCTGGAACTGAAAAGTTAAGAATTTTAAAACACATTCCATTCAGTATTCCAGGTACTATAAGAAATGTTTGGTTGTTCAGAAAATGGCTTTTCTACTGAAAAACAAAAAACAAAATAGCCCTATTTCTCCTTGCTTGGATAATTTTACATTTGTCTGATCGTAAATTAGATTAGATATGGGTGAAAAGCAGATTGTGGTTGATATCCTATTCTTTCTTAAACAGGTAGGATGCTTGATTTACAACTTCATAAAGTTAATTGTTCACATTTACAATTGTGGCACCACTGCCACAACTGCAAATGCCCCTACAACCCCCTTTAAAAGTCAGGCAGACACACCAGCCAAAGAGATCTGAGGTGCTGGCAATTGGGGCACTGAAGGATGAAATGTCCAGCTTCTTTTTACCATTGAGCTTCAGAGTGAAGAGGAGCAGCTTACTGGCACGAAGGACACCCTGCGCTTCACACCACAGTTCACTGATGGGACAGGGCTGGATATAACCTCCTTAAACACTCCACTTGCCATCCCTCAGAATTTCTTATCTGGTATGGCTGCCTGGGGGTAGGGGATTCAATAGGAAGATAGATTACAGCTATGTCATAGTAACAACATTTCCTGTGTAAGATCTCGGCTAATATTCATTCATTGTTTGTTTATTTATAAGTTATATTTGCATTCTGCCTTTTCTGAAATGAGCTTATAACAAGGTGGAATGCACACCTTTCCTTGTTTCTACTTTATCCTCATAAAAATTCTGTGAGGCAGAATAGGCCAGCAGAGCAAGTAACTTGCCCAAAGATACCTGCTGAGTTTCCAGTCTTACTGAGGACTGGAACTTGCACCTTCCGGTTTCCATTCTGTCATTCCACCACTACACAAAACTCTCAATATTCATAAAAAGGCTGTGATGCTATACAACACAATGTTAAATAAAACACATGCAAACACACACACACCCCTTCTGTATTTTTTTCAAACATTCTTGTTGAATTCTTGTTGAATTTGATAAAGCAATCAAGTGATTTTAAAAACCAAAGAATGTGGTACATTCCTTATATCTGAGATGATGAAGCTTCAGTGAAATGATGAAGCTTCAGGGAGATTTGTATGGAGTAAGAAGAGGATACTGGTCTGACAACCAAGTTAACTAAACCAGCCCTGGAGCTCAGTGGGGTGACAAATGTTGCTGCCAGATTGCCCTTGCAGCAGCCATGACAGCTACAGTAGAGGAAGAGGGTTGAAGGACAAGAGATCTGCCAGCTGCCATAGGAGTCACAATCAACCACGGCCATAACAACCAGTAGCTAACGTGTCTTAGAGACTCATCTACTACTGGGCATTACAAACAACAGCTCTCATGGAAACATTTCCCCACCCTAGAATTATTATTTACTTTTGTCACTGATCTCAATCCACAGTGACCCTGATGAACTCAGATGGGTTGCTACTAGGGTCCTAATATTCTGTAAAATAACCAGTGGTGTTCCTAGGCTCAGCAGCACATGGGACAAGAGCAGACGTTGCACCCCTAGGTGCTGCTGCCACTGCCACCACCCCCCCGCAAACAGGCCAGGAAGGACGGGGTGGTGGTAAGCAGCACAAAGAGCACAGGGGGGTGGCAGGCAGGCACGGGAAGGTGTGAGAAGGTGGCAAGGGGTAAAAAAGGGCACAGAGAGTTGGCAGGTGGGCACAGAATGGTGCAGGGGACAGTGGCTTTTGCACCCTCCTGGGAATGGCTCCCAGGGCATGTGCCTCAGTTGCCCCATCCTAGATCTGCCTCTGAAAATAGCCAAATGCTTTTGGAAGAAAACTGTGAACAAGATATTCTGAGAGAGGACAAAGAACAAACTCCAAATATATTTCAAATATCTAGCCACTGCTCACCTAACTAACAGAGTGAAGGACCATTTAGACAAAAGGAGGCAGCTGGTCTGGGTAGTAGCAGATTTTGGATGTCAATAAACCAACTACCTAGCTATTTTCTTTTTATTGTGTTTTATTGTCAGAGATGGACTTTCTGTCTTACATGACACAATGGTTCGGTGATGGAGGCTCCATTTGCTGCTCTACCTTAAGCAGTACAACGCTTTGGACAGTACCTGGTAGTAGATATCTCCTTATCCATTGTAACTTGTTTTTCTGGTGGGAAATCTTTGAAAGAAATGGAGTAAATGGAGGCAAGTTTGAACTGTATTTAGCACTGGAGGGCCCAAGGACAAAAGTGACAAAATTAAATTATCAACTTGCTGCATATGCTCTTGAGAAGTCTTGTCAAATTGCCATCTTACATTTAATTATGTCAATCTGCCTGTGCTGTCCCAAAACATACTAATTTGCTTTCATCTAATTTGCACTATATGAGTAACTTGTCCATGTTTTTTTTTTAAAAAAAAAAAGAAGTTAAAACAGAAAGTGTCAATTTTGATTTATTCCTTCAGGCCCACTAGGTAGCATTATTGCGTGAAGTGAGGGAGGCCAGAACTTCTCTGGTATCAGCTTTATACCAACAAAATGATGCTGTGTACTGACTGAAGTATCAGTCTCCATCACTGTTAAAAGAGATTATGCTGAGCATTGTCCAACAGAATGCAGGGAGAGGGAAAGGGAGAGACATGATCTGGGAAGAGAAGGAAGGGTGATGAGGAGAGAATTGAAGTAGCTGGCAGCTGTACCACATTTTCTATGTTATGTGTTTCCACTGTACAAAGCAGGTAACATAAGCCTACATTGAAAGGCAAATACAGCTTGGCACATCTTGAATAAGGTGTTCTACACAAAGCAGCCACTGTCTCATTAACTGCAAATGCTGTTTACTGCCTGCATATCTCTGCTTTACATATAGGCTTGGGAAGTGGAAGCGCTGAGAAAGTGCTATAAACCTATCATTGAAGCATTGACTCACTGCTGTCAGCTTAAGCCTTTTCTGAAGTGCCAATGAGGTTCAATACAGACCAAGAACATGATTGCTTCTGAACCTGTGTTTCACATGTCATCCCGAAGGGGCTCTTTTACTTGCACAGAACATCTTCAAAGCAGTCACAGAACTGTTATGCAAGACAGGTTACTCATTTTGTGTATTACTGATCCTTTGCTCTAAGCCAGGCAAAACATTCCATTTGTAGGTGTGTTTTATTGTATGGTGTCCATTATAGGAAGTATACCTGTGTGAAAAGCTTTTGATGATATATGATGATTTTGCCCTCTGCTTTCATTACATTTATTCCAAGGAAACATTCTTGTTGGTTCAAAGCAAATGACTCTACATCATATATTAAAAGCCCGGAAGGAGTTCCATATTATTTTATGCTTCCTTACTAAATCTGTTTTGGTATCTAGCAAGGTAGAGGTAGTGTGGGTGGATGGATGGATGTGGAGAATAGAGAAAAAAAATGATTATTCTGAAAAATGCATGCCTTGTTTATCTAGTTCTTACTTACTTCTGTCCAGAGGGATATCTCAAATTTTATTTCCACAATTTCCTCTTCCTTCCTGTGTAATACAAATGATTACAAGGTTAGGGCTAGCCATTTCTGTCCCATGCAGAAGTGGTAATGTGAACAATTCTTCTTGCTACAATTGAATGAAACATCTTCTCTTTTATAAGGAGTTATGAAAAACTACATTCTGAATTATTCTGAGGGATAAAGGAATGTACATTTCTTCTTTGCTGGGCAAAGTATTTTTGGCACAATTATTTATATGTAGAGATAAGATTAACCAGATTGCACTCCTTTCTTCCTTTCTTTCTTCCACAACCAAAGTGCACAAAGTGAAGGGAAATCAACTTTCTTTTGAGGCGACATCTCTTTTATTTTTTTGAGAATTTATTTTGATTTTGTTTAACAGATTTAGAATTGTTGCACCTGTCTTAGAAACAAAAATCCATAAATGTCCATGGAAATCCTATGTTTCATATGATGAGGTAGAACTAAGGTACAGATGCTCAGCACTTGCATTCACCATCTTGGGGGATGGGTGAGGTGGAACCAAACACATGTCTAGCCCCACACTCTTTTCCACAATGGTCCACTAGGTACCAGTTGGAAGACAACAACAAGACAGGAGGAAACTAGTAAACTCTGAAACTCAGGTTCCCCAGAATAGGTATGCCAAAGATAGGTCAGGAACTGAAAGAATATATATAGGAAAACTGGTGTTGACTGTGGTTCATTGTCTCCAAATTTCAGTTACTTGTCCTTCACATCTTTCTCTTTGTACATACAAAGAATTTCAGACAAAAATCTATTGATTTTTGCCACTGGGTTGGCTTTGTTTTGTCCCATAAATGTGATGTGTTGAGATTTTGAAAAGATTCCATAGCATTTCTCAAGCATACCCAACAGGAGCAAATGAACTTCCCCAGACATTCATCCTGTTCCTTTGGTCAGGGAAGACTGCAGTACCTCAGGTTACATTGACTCTTAGCTTGTGATCGGGGGTGGGGGGATCCACCCAACCATCTGTGTCCATTCCAAGTTCACAAAACTACATGCTCTGGTGAAAATGACTGTGTGTCAAATACAGCAATGCTTCTCAAGTTGGTGGCTCCTGGACAAGTACCATTGGCTGCCAGTTCCTAATAGGTTTCCAGAAAAGAAAAAGAAAACAACAAATGTATCCAATAGGCATATATTTAGTGCTGGTCCCTGACACGTTGGAAAGCACTAATCAATGTTACCCAACATCAGATAGCCTAAGAAGCACTAACCTACAGGATTCTGATATGTATACTCAAACAGGCTGTGGGTCAGTCAATACACTCTAAAATTAAATCTCTTTTTCTGTAGATGTGATGGGTTTTTCTAGAATGTCACAACAAAGATTTCTAAAAGGAGGAAAAATAGCTCCAAAACAGATTTTGTTAGTGTCATGTCAGTCTTGCCCATTTAATGGGAATCCATATGGTAAATGAAGATACAAGAAAGAACAATGATAACAAAGTCTGGGGATATTAGGAAATAAACGATGCAGAGGGGAGAATAACAAGGTTAATTAATTGGGGGAAAAACAGGGGGTTTTTTGGTCTTTTTTTTTAGGGCACCGTTGTAGATACTACAGCTCTCGATGTCAATATTAATAGCTACCATGCAGATGTTGAAGGCTGGGACAATCATGTCAGGTTTTGTCAAAGTGGCAGCAATGATTTATTTTAACATACTTTCCAGACGTGCATGTTTGTCATTTTCCTGCTTTGATATTCCCTTGTGCTGTGTTCATTAGAAAGTTTATGGCAGTTTTCAGCTCCTCATAAAAGAATCAGAGAGATTCAACATCAAAGTTTCCATTTATGAAGGAGGGAATCACACCTTTCCTCTTTAAAAAGTGCCACTTGTTTTTGAGTTTCTTGTTTAAATACTCTTCATGGTTTAGGACATATATAATTCAGAACATATATTTGTTATAAATTTCATTCAAGCACAGGAATGTGAAAGGAAAGTGCTGTGAATATGTATTTGCTTTTGCAATTGATGTCAGTAGTGAGGAAAAGTCCTACATCTCATGACCCTGATTTTTATTGAAATGTGTCCAAGGAAATGTGGCCTGGGGAGGGGTGGAATTGACAGGCACTACCATTCCCTGAAAGTATCAGGAACTGGATGGATCCAAACGTGAAACTTTTTTTAAAAGACTGTACTGTACCTTTCTTCTGGCAACAGCTTCAATTTGGCAATAACTGGGAGGCATTATGATGCAGTTGGAAATCATTGTAGAAGCATGGTCACATCTATGAACATGATGTTAACCATTAATATTACATGATTGCAATCTATCATGGAAAATGTGGGATACACAAGTTCTACACAAATATAGAAACAAACAAGTTCAGAAAAAACTCACTGTTCAAGAGAATGCAATAAACAACCTGGCTAAGGCTAAGCCCACAGCCTGAAGATACTCAATGTCCAGTAGGTAGGGATATTCATAATTTTTCTTATCTTTAACAGGAAAGGATATTGTCAAGACTCTAATGAACTGTCAACCACTTCTAGATTTTTCATCCATGTGCAAGACCAAAAGTACCAGTACTTTTTGTTAGCAGTAGCAACAGCAAAAGACATATTTCCCCCCCCAAAAAAAGTATTTTGTGCAAAAAGTTGCATTTTATGCAAAAAAAGAGGTATTTTACACAAAAGATAATAGTTTGCACAGAACATTTTATGAGACTTCAGAAAATTTTTGCAGAAAATACAAAAAAATAAAAATGGAGAAGAGAAGAAAATGTGCAAATGTGCATAATTTTGCCCATTTGGGGAGACTTTTTTTTCATTTGTGCATACAAAAATAAAATGAGCTAAGATATATATCTTTAAAAAATAGATGGTACAATATACAGTTCAGTGGTTGAATTCATGGGTAATTTCCACACACTCAATTTCTTGACTATACATTTTTCCAGTGCCCCATAACTCTTTTCATATCTTACATATAATTGAAAATTGCTTATTTATATGACCAAAGGTATAGATTATTTTACAACTCTCTGTTGTGTTTAGAAGCCTGGGGTTCTTTGAACCTAGATTGTAGACATACCAGATACTTACGGAAAGCAGTCTTTATTGCTGTAAAGGTCCTTCCCAGTCTGAAACCACAGTCACCAACTAGGACTTCTGGAATGAACTATCTATAATTAATCCACGACATTCTAACAAATGTGGCCAGGATCAAGGAATGGATCTTCCAGAAACCTTAGATTAGTCTACTTATTACATTGTGGTTTTTTCCCCTATTATTTGCATTTTGCCATTCACAAAACATATCATGGAGTGGTTATACAGTGCATTAAAAATAATTGATGCATATATACATGAAACTTCTCATTACCATTTAGTGATGGTATCATTTAGTTTTGAGTTCTCAGTGGTAAAACTGATAGCCAGTTTCAGAAAAGTGCATGCTGAAGTGAAGGACAATGTGTTAAACATGCTATGAAATTTACTTATCTGAGCAAACAAATATGAGAAAGGGGTGAAAGACAACCAAATGGAAGCAAATAGAGAAACCAAAGGGGACAAAAGTTTCTATCTAGAGATAACAGAAGACATGGGTGTACATGTGAACACACTAAGAACATGGAATTTTGCTCAGTGACAAAGCAGAGATTCAGTTTAAATCAGGACAAGTGCATTCTGGACCCTATTTTTTGACTCAGTTCCCACTATACAGGCCAGAGTGCTACAAAGTGTTCATTGTTTCATGGTCATGGAGAAGGGGGATAGGAGAGAAATACTGGAAAAAAGATGTTGCTGCATGTTCATAAATGAGAGAAAGCTGGACAGGTAGTTCATCTACCACCTTTTTTAACTGAGTGTGATCACTAAGATTGTCAGCTGATGTTATACAACACAAAGAACAGAGCCAGTCCTAATAGGCATAAATAGTGAGTTGTAGTAAATCTTTTTTTCCAAATATAGAAGATACCATTATATTATAACACCCTTTTGTGGTGAAATGTAATATTTTAAAGTTAGTTTATAGCTGTAGAAGAGTGGCTTCACTAAATGCTGTTTCACATGAAGGGTCATTTTGTGAACTGTCCTGCTCTGCATACTGTGTTGTAGTTGGTGGGACAACAATGGAGTTTATAGGAGGAAAATATTGTGAGTTAGTGGCTAGTTGCATTCAGGTTTTTAAAAAGCAAGTTTTTAAAAAGCAACTTAAAAAGCAAGTTTTTTTAAAAAGCAAAGGATTTTTAATCATCATCATCATCATCATCATCATCTGTAGTTACAAGTGGTAGCTTTATTAGGCCAAAGGAAAGGGACCAAAAGGGTGGGTGGGGAGTCTGTACAACTTGGTTGGCCTAATAAAGCTATTGTCTAAATGTATTTTAGATTTTTTTGAAAATGGCTTTAAATACCTAAACTTGCATTTTTGCAATGCTAACTACTTGTGGATCTTGTAAGTATAGCTAATTACTTTAATAAACTAATTACTATACTAAGTATAACTATGGCCCTTTCCGCACCAGGCAATTAGAACGGGGCAGTACATCATCTCAGGGAGGTCGTCTGCATCTTGGAGTGGACTAGGAGCAGACTACTTACTGGAGATCATCACCTCAGTCTGCTCCAAAATGACCCCAAGTGGTCCTCCAGTGTGTTTTCTAAAGACCGCAAAAAACAGGTCTTTATTTTCTTGGAACACGCCATTGCATTCCTGCTCCTTTGTGCAGTTTCGCAGGCTTGCACAAATGCGAGCCTGAGATCTGCAGAGGGAGGGCTTTAGGCGTGGCGAGCTTCAGCGGTTGGTTGGGACTCACAACCAACTGGAAGCTGCCATTTTGGAAGCTGGAAGCCGCCATTTTGGAAGCCGGAGCAGTGCGGATCTATAGACCTCACACTGCTCCGATTCGCCCTGGACCAAGCAGGAGCCCTGTGAAAGGGCTTCAGCCACAGTCCACATCGCTTCAGACCCCAGAAGAAGTGGTAAGTAACAGCACGGAGTAATTCCCTTGCCTCGTGCGGAAAGGGCCTACAATTATTCACTTGCTCCCACTGAAGGGGAAATTCCTTTGTTAAATCCAGCCAGTGAAAATATGTCTGCAGAAGCAGATGTTCCCATATGTATAAAAGTTGCCCAGAAAAGGAAACGCATTCCCTCAACCACTTACAGTGTGTCCTGCACTCCTATTTTGTTTTTATTTTTTATAAGTGATTAACATCCAGCACCTTATGGATGGATTCAGGAATTACCAATTATTTGGCATGACTTGCACTTGCAACCCAGTTGTTTGGTTTATATGGACAAACACACACATACACACAGGCCTGAACCAAAACAACTGCCTTCAAGATTGCATCTTGAATCATTTAAGATAACTTTGATCTGATATTTGTTTAGCATGTCTTTCAGTTCTTTGTGTGATACATTTAAATACTGCATAGTTGCCAGTTCGATGGAAATATCAGAGGATACAGTAAAAGCCCTCTGATCAAAGAGGAAGCAAAAGAATCACACAATGCTCTGATTCATCCAGAGTCTCTCTTTCCTCAGATAACATTCTGCAGATACCTATGCTGACAGAATGGGGGATCAGGGATCATAGGCCACTTTGTATGCACAGCATGTAAATATAATTTTGTTTTATCTGTAATGTAACTAACTGCAGTATTTTGAAAAACAGTGCCCTAGAAGATATCAGTTCTAGTAAAAGATAATGCTTAGCATTTCTATATAATCTAGCAAAGTCATTTTCAAAGATATAGACATGCGATTCTGTTTCCGCATAAAATATGAAAAAGTTGAGGAAGGAGGATGCTTTGGTGGCTGTCCATTCACTTGAGATGTATGCTGTATCTGAAGAAGTGGACTGATAGCCACACAAGCTCAGGCTAAAATAAACCAGTTAGTCTCAAAGGTCATGCAGCATTTCTTCATTTCCCCTTTTGTACACACTCCATTGTCACTGTAGTATAACAGTGAGAGTGTCCAACTGGGTTTGGGAAAATTCAGTCAAATGTTCACCTGGTTAGGAAATTACAGGGTGACCTCAGTCTGAACTTCCTCTAAAGGTAATCACAGTGGTAAAAATGGGAAAAAACTCCCATCTAGCTTGTAGGGAAATCTAGAGAGAGAGGATATTTGATAAGGCTGTGCCTTTAAATGTTTTATTTTGTGAGTGTCTTCTACACTGGTGGCATTAAATAAAGTAACATCATCATCTATACCAGGGATAAGCAACTGTGGAAGTCGAAGGAGAAGCATTAGTCCCACAGAAAATTTTGGAGGGTTGTACTCGCTCCTAGAAAAAATCATTTTAACCCCTAAATGTTCCCAAACTAGGGGATGTGGGGAGTATTTTCACCATGAACTAGGGCCTCCCCAGGTCATTTTGGGGCTCTTTTTAACAACAGGAAATGAGCAGAAGTCGCTTCCTATCTACCTCCTGTTTCAGAAAAGGTCTCTATTGTGCCTACATTGGCTCAAGAGCCTCTGAAACATTGTGGGGAAGCCTACCGATCACCTCAAGGGCATTTGGGGATAGCTTTAAAGAAAACATCACCCAAAAGAAAAGAAAAAAAAGACCCTTAGGGGGTTCAGGAGACCTCAAACATGGTGAAAATGTCCTCCAAACCCCTAAAGACCATTTGGGACATTTTGAGGTTGTTGTTGTTGTTGTTGTTGTTTTGGACCGTGGGGTCTGGCAGCTACAACAATGACCTGGGACCTGCATTCTCACTCTGCCCTCCCATGGTTTACATTTCCTATTCTTGAGAGAAAAGCAAGCTACATATACAAGAAAATAAATAAATAAATAAATAAATAAATAAATAAATAGAGTTGCATGCTATTTCTCTTCCCCAAAATTGTGTTTAGTGCATAGAAGGTGTCGTAATTGCTTTGTTTTGTGGTTTTGGCTTTACTTTAAATTCTTAAGAGGCTTATCTGAAAAGGAACTCTGACATTTCACTTCAGACAAACTTTGGGTTATGATTCTGTGGCACGTATATATTACAATGGGCATGCTGAGTATGTAATGATTTGGTTATTTATCTTTCTTTATCTATTTAGACAATCCCATGACACATTTGGTTCCAGAAATCCCATGTAATTGACATTATTACATATTCATAGTCACAAAATACAATAAATCTCTCAGTCTCATTTTGACAGACTCTGAATCCCACTTGTATTTTATTTCCATTCTTATTTTTTGTTGCATTTTGCAAGCTTTGTGTTTTTCCTGCCCTTAAACTTGCACAATTTTAACACATTTTTTTCTAATTTGAACATTTATCAGTGCATTTTACCTAATTTACTTGCTTTACTAAAATGTATTTTGCCTGCTTTTTCCCCCATTCTACACATTTTTTAAAGTATTCACATCAGCTTGCGTGTTGTATAAGCTCTGTAAATATGTAATTACTCAAGGAGGAGGTATGTATTTTCTCACAAATCCTGGGAGATATGAAAATGTTGCTTTCATTGTTGATTCCAATGAAAATTTCCTTTCCATCCTTAATAAAATTAAGTAATAAAACTGAAACACAGCAGTAAAACAATAACATATATCATTAAAATGAACATCATTTTTATGCAGTACATTGACCAGTTTCCTGTAGCGTGTTAGCCAATGGCTAAGTTTCTAACTTCAATACATTTAATAAATTTACATTGTATAGAGCCTATTTTCCAATATGCTTATTAGTTACATAATGTTGTATGCTAATGTTGGACTGCTGATCATTTTCTACATGCAAGCAATTTTTGTGAAATGCTTACATTGTCAAACACTTGAATTGGTGCCTAATTAAGCTTTTATCTTTTGAATGTAAAGTTAATTTGCCAGTAATCTAGCCAACTGTGGTATTATACTGTTACAAGGACACCCTCACATTAAGAAAAACTGGATGGTGAATGCTGAAAAAAAGTTTGAAGATGTATTGGTTGTTGGCTTTTGGGGACCATTCTGGAAAATAGGATGGAATAAACTACTCTCGAATGATTTGCGTTCACTCCACAATATACACAGATAAGCATAGTAGCAGAGTAGGCATTTTCTAATGTCTGGTAGTATACTCAAACATTGAAAGATAGTCAGAAATTCTGTTCTGAATACGAATCTTCCAAGATACATCTCAAATATGGGACCCAGGCTTACAAATGAGTTGAGATGCAGGATTGAAAGTAGAATTCCATTGTTCACAATTCCCATCAGCTCCACCCGGCACAACAAATGTTAAGGGATTGCAGGAGTTGCAATACGAAACACCTGAAAGCCAAATAGTTTTTAATGCCACCATAGGCACATGGTCTCAGAGTAAAGGTGATACTAACCATCTAAGCATATGATCCCCTGTGAAAATGCCCTGACTTTGGCCCTTTCAACACTACACTATTATAATACCATTATTCCACATTCAACATCTTGTGGAATTCTGAGGTTTATAGAGCTCTCTGGCTGAGAATTCTAAATGCCACTCCTTAAACTGCAAACCCCAGGATTCCATAGGAAGTTGAAAGTGCAATAATAGTACTATAACAGTGTAGTGTGGAAAGGCCCGCTATCACTAGCACAGACATTTCTATGTTTTTTTCAGAGAGATCCCAAGTTTCTGATTTTGAAACAACAGAACATGATAAAGCAAAAAAACACCATGAACTACAGCTACATAAGTACTGAGCACAAAGCTAGAAAGGAGCTTGTGATAGTAATCCTTTAAACTAGAGGGGAGGGGAATGGAACATTTTCATTTGCCAGTCAGGTAAGCCATAGACAAATCCTGTTGTATTCTCATTCTGTTACTCAGATATCTTTCTATACCTGTTCATTTTACATATATTAGAACTGAATATTGTGGATATTCATCATCCCTTTGGGTCCAGTTCTATTTGCATTCTGCTAGAACAGCTGCAGTGGGAGGATCTCAGCCAATCCTTCCATTCCAAGATGAGGAAACTTGTCAAGTTTGCTCCCTCTCATGTTCATTTTTTTTATACCTCAAACACTTTCTGTCTCAAATATGTGATTTGCAGATTATCATAAATTCTCCCCTATTTGCACAAACCATATTCAATGGACACAGGTATTACCAAGCACAGAGAGGAGCATGTTGTAGCTGCCTGTTATATAGGTGATGGGGATGAAGATGCTCTCAGGAATTAAAAAAAGGAGGAGGTAACTTAAATCAACACCAACATAAGTGAATGCATAACAATTCAAACTCCTACATTGAAGAGTAAACCTCTTGTAGTCTTTACCTGGATATCAGTTTTGGTTTCCTCTGAATTTTGTTTCCTTTAAATATTACGTTATTTCCATCCCAGATATGTGTGAATATTAATACATCTCACTTTATTTTAAGAAAAGTGAACTGAAAAATAATTTTCAACCATCTGTCCTTCTAATGTAGCACCTCACCAAGTTTTTTATCTGTCAGCTTTAAGTCAGAGCCAGTCACTGGTTCCTGAGTCCAGCTATATGACAATGTTCTTTTGGGAGATAGAAATTGGATGATGATGTCAGTGATTGATGATTATCATTATTTTCTGTAACAAGATGAATTTTCTGGACTAGTGTTTTATTTTTTTCACTGTCAGTGAAAATAAATCTGAGTTCTCCATGTGTCTGATTAGTTATCATGTGCTTTCAGAATACATATACAAACTCACATATATTCCAAATTTATGTCCCTGCAAAGGATTTTTTGACCTTGGCAGTAAAGGTTATGTAGAGGAATTATACTGAACACACAAGTCTCAACATGCACCTAATGATTGCCTTGAGGAATAGCAAATATAGAATATGCATTGGGGATCTCTTTATTATTCCATTCCAACAGGAAGGTGTAAAAGACATTACACCTGCTTTCAAAGCTCACTTCATAGGGTGGAGGTGGTAAAAAAGTCACTATGCAAGGAAAAAAGGTTTCAAGGGAAGACACCTTATGGCTACAATGGAGACCTGAAATTTTATGGCCTGCTTTTACAGTGTTTGTTCCATTATTTCCTGACACCTGTCCCTCCCCCCTCTATATATATCTTTTTTTTTTAAAGGGGGGGATTGGTGATGGAGTCTCACACTGAAAATACTCATTCAAAACCAGATATAAAAACATGCATACTTTTGTGATACAACGAGAGTCATTTTCATTTTGTTTCCATGGTAAATTTTTTTGAACCATTTTTGCCTGATGAATTGGGATTTGAAAGCTAGCATGCTGTATTTTGGCTCTTCTGATTGGCCTAGTAAAAAGACCACCAAAATATTTTCTGTACTTTGTTTAATGACAACCACAGCTATCCCTGAAATGTACGTACAATATACCCTATTGGTACAATATACCCTATTGGTGATGGGATTTGCAGCCTTTGCATACCTATACTTACTGGTAGTTAGAGTGCATACCACTTTCTAGGAATTTACCCATAGCATGTTTATGGTAACTTTCTATTTCTCTGTGTGTCTGTTTACACTTTCTTCCTGCACCATGTAGACTTCCTTTGTTCCCTGGGGTATCATCTGCTTTCTCACCTATTTCTCCTTGTCTGTCTTCCATGTGTGATAAAAGTTTCTCTAGGTGAGACATGCTGAAACTGTGTTGATTATGCGTAAGTTTTCATGAGCAAAATGTACACAAGAAGCTTGGAAGTTCACAGGAAGTGGAAATAAAATTGTTGACAACTGAAACATGAGAGGAGTAAAACAGTGTGGGATAAAGAAACATGTGTTTTCAGGGTGCTTGGGAAAGAAGCTAACCTAAATATTAGTATCAAAGAACATAATTCAACCCAAGCTAAGAGGTGCTTGCAGAATTTGATCTTTGTAAATTCCAGTGCAAGCTCACCTGATCTGTGCCTCCCAGACTGCTGTACAGATCAGAATACAGCTGTGCTTAGGATGTCATACTTCTAATACTGCAATGCAGTTCTTGACTAAGCTTTGGAGGTTTTGTCCAATAATAATTAAATAAACACAAATAAGAGAGCAGAAAGTATCCCCACAGGGCTAGTTTCCCTAGTTTCTCTCAATGTCCTTAAAAAGACACAAAACATTAAGCAATAATGTTAAGTTTTTTCAATCTGTATTCTTGTCAATTTAGCCAGCAGCTGAAACAAACTCTAGTGTTCAATGAAGAGGCAAAGAAGGAACAGCAGTATTGTTTATCTTATGTCTTCAAACTCTGTTGATTTGGAAATGGCCATTTTCTTCCAATTATTTTTAAACATGATGGAGATAAATTCCAGCACCATGAAACTAGAAAAAAAGAATGGGTCCGTATTACTGTCAAAAGACAACAGCTTTTGAAAATTCTTTGCAAATTTATGTTCCATTTTATTTGGAGTTTGCATCTGGAAAATCCTTTGCACACACCTAAAACAATTACAGAGCTTGGAATGACACACAACAGTTTATTAATTACATCCTTTTACCTGTTCTGTTCCTACAGGAATATTTGAACTGCCTTTACTGGGAGAGCTTTTTCCAATTTTCCACTCTACTTTAATTACTCCAGAGAAGATAAGAGTTTCAAGTGTGCTTGACATTAAGTTAGGTTAAATGGAGTAGCAAAATCAGAGAGAGAGTTGAGGCTAGATGACAAAAAATATTAGTGGATTCTTTTTTTCTAATTAAAGTTGAAGTGTCACTTGTACTACTTCACCTGAAAACCCATCAATATGTTTCTAAACCATCTACCACATTCACACATGGCCCAATTAATAACGTAGTTTCTCCTTTGGTCTTCAGGAATACTTCTTATAAAAGCTTGTGTTAGCCATAAGGATAATTCAGCCGTTTTACTAGAGAAAGGTTCGCACAAAGAAAGAGATATTTCTGAAATTATTAACATGTGTTGAATATAGCAGTTTCATCAGATCAGACACAGCCTATCTAGGATTCTGCATGTAACAGACAAAAAAATCTTTCTACACTTACATCTACTGTAAGATTTTGGCCTTTTCCGCACGACGTCGCTGTCTTGTTTCTGCCACAGAATGGCAGCAGTCGGCAGGTCGCGCTTCCACATGACATCATCACCGTCCCGCTACCATCCTGTCATGGAAAGTTGCACTTGCACAGTTTTCACAAAATGGAAAAAATCCGTTTTGTGTCTGCGATCATGCAGTGCTCTTGTCACTTCTGGCCATGCAGAAGCTACAGAAGCGCATTGGTGACGCTTCCTTATGTAGCGCAGCAATGGAAAAAGCCCAGCTGCACTGCGGAAGGAAGACATGGTGCCATTGCGTTCTCTTCCACATGGATTGAGCAGGTGAAGAGGGGAGCGTTGCTGACGTGCTCCTTTCTGGACCCGGGACTGCAGCAAGATGACGCGAAAGACCGTTGTAGTGTGGAAATGGCCTTTGAAATGGCCAGACACTAGCCTAACAATAATGCTTCGCACTTGCACATTTTTTGTTATTGTTTTTCCTGCTGATACTGTTCCTGCTGCTATTGTTGTTTGCCTTCAAGTTGTTCCTAAGCTATGGTGACCATGAGACAAACCTGGGATTTTCCTGGTAAGCTTGGTTCAGAGTGGATTTTCTATTGGCTTCCTCTGAGACTGAGGGATTGTGACTTGTCCAAGGTGGCACAGTGCAAGTATTCAAATAGCTTCATAGCCAATATTTTATAAGCATGCATATATGTAATGTAACAGCTGCATTAGATAGGTATCACTCTTACTCCTCTTTTGTAAGGCAACAGGCAAATCTATGTTTGTACTTAGCATTTGTGTATACTTGAATGGGTAGTTCCATATACTGTGTTTATTCTGCACAGTAATGATCATATTCTGCTTGTTTTGCTTTGTTAAAAATTTTCATAGATGTTTATTGAAAATCAGCCTCAGTATACATTCTTTTTCTTAGAAAATTATAAAATTTAGTTAACAATTCTATTAGCGCTGATAAATTTTATTTACTATTAATCATATTACATCCCTTCCTCCAAGTTGCTCAAGGCAGTAGATAGGACTTTCTTCATTTCCACTTTATCTACACAGCAACCAAACTAGGCTGAGAGAGATTGAGTTTCATGGCTTAGTGGAGATCTCAGCCAGGATCTCACAAGTCCACGTTCAGCATTCCACCTACTATATCACATTGATTCTTTTAGTGAATTTTTAAAATACTTACCATGTACATCTATAATGCAGGCCAATATTATTATCATCACTTTGTAAACAGCATACTGAAATTGAAAACATATTGGGGCTCTTCTTGATTCTCATCTTAACACAATCAACAGACTGCAGTGAACAGACTTAAGCAAACTTGTAATAATTACTACTGACCCCCAGAGAGTTTAGCCTATGAATGAGGGAGAAATAACTCAAGATGGTGTAAGACGATACTTGATTGATTTAAAAGTCCAAGTCATTTTGGTCTTCTTCTGGGGCTCTAAAATATAAAAAATAACTTACAAATATGTTAAGGCTAGAGGTTCCCATGTTGATCAAGTGATGCATCTGCTCTGGAATTTTATTTGAACTTTAATAACACTATCCATGGTACTGAATATCCATGGAGATCAGCGTCAGTATGTTAGATAGCTCCTTTAAATTATAAATCAAACCCCAAAATGGAATAACTGCAAACTAATAGGAGAACCACCACCTACAATTATGGCTGTGAATATCAAAAAGTACATAACCATCCAAAGAAGTGTGGCTTACAACTGAAATATATACACACTTACTCAAAGAAAAGAGCCTACACAAAATCCTGAAATTTTTAATATAACTTACTAGTAAGAACAACAACAACAAGTCTACAGAGAAAGCAGTGGGTTATATTCTGCCTATTAGAGATGCTTCTTAACCATGTTTCTGTTCAAGGATAGTCCTATATAGATGTAATTTGGATGAATAAAAAGATATGATAGCTAAAAATCCTTGAACTTTGCTTGAAGGCATGGAAAGATGATCAGTTACTGCATAATGCAGTTGCACTCATGTTCATCAATAGTGCTTTCAATATGCCATGTGCTGACTTGACTTTGAAAGATCACTGATCTCCTTGATTTTTTAAGGAAGTTAATTACAGATTGGAAGAAGGGATTTCACTGTTATGAAAAATATGGACCTTCTCCAGTGACTCCCCCTTTCCCATTTGTCTTCTTTTAGAAAACATGCAGGTATTTGACTTCCAGAGCCAGCATAGTGTAGTGGTTTGAGCATTGAGGTATAGCCCAAGAGACCAGGGTTCAACACCCTACTCAGCCATGGAAACCCACTAGCTGACCTTGGGCATATCACACATTCTCACCCCACAGAAAACCCTGTGATAGATTCGCCTTGGGGTCACTATAAGTCAGAAATCACACGAAACATACAAAACAACATTCAACTTCAGGGGAGTGTGTGTGTGCAGGCTGACCTATATTCCCACACTATTGTACTGCCTATTGGCTTTCTCTCCTGACATTTCTAGCTCAAAACACTTGGAAATTCAGTAATGAAATGTCTCCTATTATGTGTATTATGTGTAGATATGAAATGCCACTGTTCATGTCTGGAGCTTGTTTATTTAGATTTCCTCCCAAATGGTCAGATATTATGACTTAACTCGTGGGAAAACCAAAACAAACATATATTTTATTTATTTCTTATTAATATAGTATAAGGTATAAGAATTTGAGTGTTCTGCTCAGGAAAGTCCAGCTTGGAATCTCTTTGTTTTGTCATGTACTGCTGAGTTTGTGATTCCACTTGTATCTGACTTGCTCCTTATCTTTAAACAGCTGCACGGCAGTCAAATATAACATAGAACTCTGTCTACCAGGCATAGGTGTGTGTGTTGGCTCAATTAACAAATTAAGGTACTTGTGAGTTCTGTTCATTTTCTTATAAGAACTCGCTTGATATTTTTTTTCCTCACAGATTTAGTGAATATAGCTTCAAAATGTGTGTATTCATACGCGTAGGTGTATATGTGTAAAACGAATGTGTGGTGAAGAAATCTGATTTGGCAATCTATTGACTAGAAAGAGAGGCAGGTGAGAAAGACACAATGCATCTACTAGTTATGGCAGAGCTAATTAACCCTAATTCTACTGCTGCCCTCTACTTTATTCAAAACGAACACTTAATGAAGCTCAAGCTCCTTTTTATGAGTCCATTGGCCAACTGCCCAGTACTGTACGTGCTTCTAGCTCTCATTCTTCAGATTATCAAGTGAAGATCTCTCCCAAATAATTTCCACAGAAAATGCTAGAGATTAAATATGGATGGAAACCACGTGCTCTGCCAGAGAATCCTTCTGTGTACCCTCTTAGTGTTCATCTTTTGGAAAGATTCATGTGATAAAATTCTACTTCTCCCCATCCCTGGGTCCATTAAGCAGGTCTATTTTAAAAAAAAAAATCTCCTGGTGGGATCACTGAACTCAGCTGGATCATGAAATTTTAACTGTTTTGATGCAGAAAGAAAGAAATGGGAGTGCAGAAATTTTGAACTTGCATTGAAACTGACAATTAGGGAATTTTATGAGTAGAAAAACCTGTAGATAAGTATTAGGATATTGGGATTTTGAGACACAGTTAAGAATTACACTTTGAGGAGTTATTAAGTAAGTCAACAGATAATCACTTCTACAAAAGTTTACATTGCAATTGCAATCATTCTGGAAGCAAGTTGTTACCCTCCTTGTTGGGGCTCCCTTAAGGGGATTCCCAAAAGCTGTCAAATTGTGGGGACAATTAGCTCAGAGCACTGTTTTAGCTATGCGAGGGAGGGTAACATCAGGACCTTTTAAGCTCTATGTATACGGAGTCAGATCAGTGAACAAAAACAATTCAGAATAAACCAAATAATGTTTTATTGGAAAATAAAACAAATAAGACAACAATCACACACTAGCTAAATAAGAAATAGGAAATAGAAATGAAGTCAGGAATAAGCAATACGACCTGTTCAGAAGTCCTGAGTAGATGGAGAGAAAGTGGAATTCTCTGGAGCTCGCTGTGTAAACTGGTAGCAGGACAGGATGACATTCAAAAGCGGCCCCCTCTATGGTTACAATCCGGGGTTTTTATGTCTGCGACTCATGTCATAAACTTTGAGATCAAAGTTAACTTTTGAAATGCACCAAAAGACTTAGAAGTAGAACAAAACATATCAATCACGCAGCCCAAATGTCAATCAATGGCACTTCTATGGTCTGTTATTTATGGGCGCGAATCAGGATCTTGTGAGATGAAAGGAATAGCCTCCAGATCCCAGATCACAATCCAAGTCACAGCTTTTTGAAATGCCCGCTTTAGAGAGGAAGTTGTAAACAGCTGCTTCCTTGTGACTGTTTTTCTCAGGATCCTGGCAAACACTATAAGCCAAGGTGCATTGAGAGGTCAAATTATTTGATATCACAAAGGGATATCTAGTGCTCAAAGTTAGGTACCTAAATCACAGTTACAAAGTAACTTAAAGGCAATTTTGTACTTACTGCTAGCAACTACCTGAGGTAAATGAGGCATCTGACAAGAATTGATAGTCTACCTTATTCTGTGGTTCTTGCAAAATATTAGGAGCCTTTATCTCAGTTTTCTATGTGTAGTCACATGTGTGTGTGACAGAGTACAAACAGAAAAGCCTTTGCGTAAAGACTGGAAGCATCAACCTGCAGATCAACCAGACAGGAAAGCCATATTGCTAATATATTTTAAGTGGTTGTATATATCTCTTTTTTAAAAAAAATGTTGTTGTGAAGTGGTGGCCCTCCAAGATCCCCTGTTGGTCCAGTGTAGCCCCCAACCTCAAAAGTTGTCCACCTCTGTTATACATAAAACACCTTGAGCTCTGCACACTCCTCTGCCCCATCAAACATGGCAGGACTTTTGGTGATTAGTCAAAGACTTTCTTAAGTATATGCAAAGTGCCTAGAACTACTCTGTTCCAATACTCATTCAGAATTTTAGCCACTAATAATTCAGGGGCTAGGTCACTTTCAAACCTAAAACACTGGCTTCTTCAGGTTTTGAAAACAGTAAAGTTTCTCTCAGTCAGTATGGAAATACTGAGTCATTCAGAGCTAGATGTTTACTCTAGCACAATTGTTTCATCTTCCAAGCAAAACACATAAGTGTTTATTCGCAGTCTTCCTAAACTGTGTGTATGGCACATATGTAAGCATTCAGAGCAGAACTTCTGGTTTTCCTTCCAAGAATGAATACAAAACACATTATATTCATTGCTAGCTCCATAGCATTCAGCTTTATCTTTTTCAAAGTTGTGAAGTATCCCTCTACTCAGCTTTCTCTGTCATTTTATTCAAACAGAAGTAAGAAAACTGTAGACCTCCTGATAGTGTTGGGCTGCAATGCTCAACAGCTGTACCCAGCAAAAACAATGATATAAAGGTATTAGTTGGCATTCATCAATATCTAGAGGACCAAGTTGTATGTGTTGGAGCAGCAAGTGACAGAAAAGGTAGTTTTTAGTAGAGGGAAGCAGTCATGATGTGTCAAGACATCCAGTCATACGTACATAGTCTAAGAGGTTCTCTGAAAATGGAAGAAGGCACACTGACAAGGTCTCAGTCAATCACAATAAATAAATCCAAAAGGAAAAGACAATGAGATGTATAGCTTAAGCCAGTCAAGGTGTCTAGAATCCTAATAAATCCAAGAGTACCAGGACCATGTGCCAGGTAGTGAAATGATTGTGTGCAACAAGAAATCCCTTTATCTTCTATAAGATTTATGGCTGCTTGGCCCTGAGACACCAAGGATCTTTATGCTTTACACTTTTATAGTGCTATTATTCCACTTTCAATTGCTTATCAAATCCTGGGGTTTGCAGTTTAGGGAGGAGCCTTTAGAATGCTCAGCCAGAGAGCTCTTTGGCCTCAGAAAACTACAAACCTCAGAATTCCACAGGACATTCAAAATGGAATAATAGCACTATAACAGTGTAGGGCAGAAAGGACTAGACTGGTTAATTGCCCATTAAAACCTCTGCAAGACCTGTTGACTCCTCTAGTGCAGCTTTATCTTCTGATGCACCCACTTTATATCCATTAATTCCAGGTGATGTGGGGGCATCTTCCTAAAGTTTTTCATCATTTGCCCTCAGCTGAACAAACTCTGGGAGGGATCCATATCAGAGGCCTCTCTAAGTCTGACCCTGAATCAGAATCCAGTAGTGACACAATTCCCACCCCTGCCTGGAGCCTCTATTCTTAATACTCAGATTTGTCTCCACAGTTAGTTAACTTGAATGATAGTAACTGGTGATTCTGAGGTCAATGAAGAAGCCACTCTGGGCTTCAGTTTTAACTTTAGTGGAGCTAGCCAAGGTATTAAAGTATTTTGAGATAGGATTCAAAACTTTGGATAACCACAAATTAAAATGTGGAATGGAGCCACCAACCACCAGTGCCACTTGACACCCTTCTTCAGCTCCTTGGTTCTGGAATCACTTGTTTCTACCTTGCTTATATTCTGAGCAATCTTCCCAGTCTTCAGCATTAATACCCTTCAGAGTCTAATCATAAATTGCTAGCTATTTATTTATACTTATAGCTTGCCCAGTAATAAAGAGTTCTTTGAATAGCGTATCTGAAACTATGAACACAGAAAACTCAAGGTCTGTATGGACTATAAAGGCACAATAATTATGCATAAACATGACCAATTAAATATAGTCATATATATGTATAAAAAGACAAGACTAAAACCACAAGTCAGAATCCAAGAGTGTGACTCCACAGAAAGTTTTCTTTCCATTTGCAGAACCAGGACATAGGACGATTTCCCCACATCTCCACTGCAGCACTTCTGGTACACCATCATTATCCATAGGAGGGCTAGCAAGCCCTCTGTAGTCACCTTTCAGGCAGCATAATAGGCTGCAGGGACAAGGGGAAGAATTTTGTCACATTGGTGGTTACGTGTCACTGCAACATAGCTTTTAAGTTAGTAAAAGCAACAACAGTATTTCCTGTCATCCCTTTACATTAACCTAAAGATTTCCAATAATCTTTTATTTACTTCACTTGCTTTTCCCTGACCATAAACCTTGAGGCACAAATTGCTGTGTTCTCCAGTGTGCCAAAGGTATGGATAAAAATAATATTCAGACTTAGCTGTGTTCCAGCTGAAAAAATGGTTTTCTCAATACATGAGTAATCCAGTTGACCACAGTAATGCAGAGGTGAGAATTTTGTGTGGGTTTTGCCTAATATTCACACATTCTAAGGCTGCTTTGTTTTGTTTTGGTTTTGGAGGAGCAAGTTATTCTGCAGAGACACAAAAGAAAACCCTATGTAAGAATTGTGTTTTTAGCACCAAAAATCCCATGATTTTGCACCCCAGAAATTATTCATTCTTGAATGTGAGGATGAAATAATAAAAATATACGTCTGTATATTAGTTGCTATAAAGCTCTAGCACACCACTTAGGTGAAAGAAGATGCTGAACTAGATTTACACAATTATTCTGATCTTGTACAGGACCCCACTATTTCCTGACAAAGAAAGGAATGCTTGTTCAAAGAATGTTTGTTCAGTATTTTCAGTAACCCTCATGTGGAGGATGCCTTGTTGGGGAAAGATTGTCACCATATAAAAATGACCAGTCCAGAAAACGCAGGAACAAGCACAAAAATTTGTAGGCATAGAAGAAATATTAGTAGTACAGGCAGGTATGGTAAAAATTGTCAAAAGGCTCCTATAATTGCTTAGGCAATCTGTCAATGTGATCCTTGAAGATTTTATGGGCCAATTATGTTGTAGAGTGAAAATCACATCAAGGCAGTGTGAAGAGATTCTTTGGACCAAAGTCTACATTTTTATAATTCAGAAGTTCAATTCTGTGGCAGTGAAGATAAGACCTTTACTTCTCCAGTGCTCATAAATTGTAGTTTGAATCTCTTGACCCTAGCAAAACAATCTCTTGCCATTACTCCCTAGGGCCATGAGCTATTAACAGGCTGAGCTACTTACCAGTCTTTTGAAATTTCTTTCAACCCTCACAGCAGCCTCCTTGTAAAAAGTTCACCCTCAACTCACTGCACTCTGTTAAAGCATCATTCAGGGATTATGTGCTTAATTATTAAGGCAACTGTATATTTAATCTGTTAAGCAAAATACGTTTAAAAGAAACAGCTGCATAAAAAAGGTTGTTATTGTGCTATCAAACAGAATTTCATGATCTTAATCCTATTATTAGTTTCAACTAGATAGACTCACTGAGTGAATGAGAATTAAATACATCAGCAGTTACGTACATTCAATTTACTCTATAGGGTCTCTTGTAGTATAGGAAGAACTGGATTTACGTTTTGATTCTCCAGGAACCATAGAAGGAAAGTTTTTTTAAAAAATACTAAGAACTCAAGATCTTAAAAAAAAAACAAAAAAACAACCAAGCTTAAAGACCTATAGCAGTGAAATAAATTCCAAGCGCTTATCCAGTTGCTAGTCCCAACTATAGAAGATGAACTAAAGCAATGTGATCACAAAGGCTAGATTTTACATTTCACAGAAAATTGGAAAACATATGGCCAGACATCAGAGTGTGTTCAAGATGGCAGAAATTATTAATGAGGAAGAACAGACATGCCAGGAGGGTGGCTGAGTCCATAGGGAAGGGCAAGATTACACACGTCCCCAGTTAATTTTGTGCAAGCTATTTTTTTTCACTTTGAATTCAGTTTGCAGCAAATGAATTAAGCAGAGGATGAAGGGGGAAAGTGCCACAAGGAGAGAGAAACTGAGATATATTTTAAAAGGTGCTGAAAAGGTGGGATGACAGAGGATTAATTGCAACTTCCTCTGCCAGATTGGGATGGGAAGAGAGTATGAATTTATCATTTAGTCTCTGAATCAGTGGGTATGCTTTAATTGGGACTAGCAATTGGACTTTGTCTCATGAATTTTTTATTCAGAAACTGATGCTTTCTGATATTCATATCAGCTCTTAGGTACCTAATAGATTTTACTCTTCTCTTCCCCAAATATGGCCATGAAGTCCTTAGGAGTTTAAATATCTTCCTTCTCCTCGTGTCTACATTTATATCTAGTTTTTCTCTCTAAAGTAGATTCAAGGTGCCTTACAAACTGGAACAGATGTAGGAAGAATGAAATGCACAAATATAGGATGGGTGACACCTGACTTGAAAACTGTTTGTGTGAAATGGACCTAGGCATTTTAGTGGACCACAAGCTGAACATGAGTCAACAGTGTGATGAGGTAGCTAAAAAAGCCGAAGTGATTCTAGGTTGCATCAGTAGGAATATAGAGTTGAGATCAAGGCAAGTAATAATACCACTCTATTCTGCTTTGGTTAGACCTCACCTGGCAAGCTGGAACACTTCCAGAGGAAGGCAACCAAAATGGTGAAGGGTCTGGAAACCATGCCCTATGAGGAGCAGCTTAGAGAACTAGGCATGTTTAACCTGACAAAAGGAAGGTTAAGAGGTGGCATGATAGCCATGTTTAAATATTTAAAGGGATGTCATGTTAAAGATGGAGCTTTTCTGATGCTCCAGAGTAGTGAATTCAAACTACAGGAAAATAAATTTCACCTAAACATCATGAAGAACTTCCTATGATGGTAAGAGCTGTTCTACAGTGGAATATACTGCCTCAGAGGATGTTGGAGTCATATTCTTTGGAGGTTTTTAAACAGAGGCTGGATGGCCATCTGCCAGGAATGTTTTGATGCTATATCTCTTCCAACTCTATGATTCCATGATTCTAATATAGCTAAAATAAACAAAAGGTTAATATTAAATATCATTAAAAGGCCAATAACACTTTAAAAATTCCAAAGCATACAATGAAAAATAATAAAATGCAGCTTAAAACCAACACAATTAACGGTGCCACAGTATAGGTTCTATCTTTTTTTGGGGGAAAAATTACTGAACAGCTATCAGAATAAAAAAGGCTCAGAATACTGACAGAACAAGGAGGTGACCATTCCAGAAACTAGGAGCAGTCATTTTTAATACAGTTAAAATAATATTTACATACATATTTGATAACTTTTTTAAAAAATAGTGTAGAATACTGTGTAATACAAAATCATGAGTAAACACATGCAAAAGTAAAAACAAAATAAAACAAAAATCCACAAAATAAATACTCAGATTCTCCCAGCTGTGTTCAGGAACTACTATACTACTGAGATTGGCATTGGAACAGCTACAGGGGAGCAGCAAATACATCCACAACTGTCAATAATGCATGAAGTGGTCTTCAAATGTCATTACATGGTTTCACTATTACAGCCTAAACCTATCATGTATAAAGCACAAGCATAAAAACCAGTGAAGCCTAAGAATATGTAGCTAATTTATAGCTGACAAAAAAAGAAACAGCTAGATATATAGAATAGTATGAATCTGAAAAGGTTTATTACACAGTTTATAGTGGTTCTGTAATAATTAAGGAGCACATCACCTATAAAGATGGCTGCCACTTTGCTAGTTTTGAAATGCATTAGCTGATCCCATTGAATGCTATTCCATAGATATCAATACTCTGCATCAGTAACATTTATAAAAAAAAAAAAAGATGCTTCTTTGCTAAAGAAAATATGTCAAAGGAAAAATCAATAGAGTTTCCTTAATTAACATAGCTTCAGTTTCTATCTCAGTACAGAAGGAAAAGAACTAGAGGACTATGAAAAAAGACTAACTGGGGTCTGGCTCATATGCCATTAAAATGTTATTGACAGGAGACACTGGCAAAGATAAAAGTATCACAGAGGGTAGAAAAGTGGATAAAGAATGCACAACTGATTATAGGCATCAAATCACCTAAAATGTCAATAGGATAACAAAGTTCAGTGACTGAGAATTTATTTGATGTTGTTGGATAAAATAGCTAGTCTTTATTATATTTTGGACTGGGGTTGAACAATAGAAGCTGGTGTCTCCATACTAGTTTGAATCTAGTTTGGGTTTTAGTCCAGACTTTAAAAGAGCTGTCTAAAGCGTTGAACCATATTCCCAAATAGGTTCATGACCTTGGAAAACACCTTTAAAATTCAGGTTAAATCCTGGAACAGATTCATTGTTCCATTGACTTTAAAACTACCAGCTGCCAGTGGAGTTAAAGCAGATAATAACAGAGGCCTTTTCCTCACTACACTGTTATAGTGCCATTATTCCACTACCAACATCCTGTGGAATTCTGGGTTTGTAGTTTACTGAGGCCAAAGATCTCTCCGGCTGAGAATTCTAAAGGCCCCTTCCTAAATGCAAACTCCAGGATTTCATAGGATGTTGAAAGTGGAGTAATAGTACTATAACAGTATAGGGTGGAAAAGCTCAGAGTCTCCCAGCACCCCCTTAAGGTTATTAATGATTTCTTGTTTGGAAATATTTGTCCCAGTCCTCAGGGACTTGTGCACATAAATGTCTTATTGTCACTAAACTAATTAGAGAAATCTTCTGGAGCAAATAGGGAGAGTGTGAATCAGGGGCCACCTCCTGATATCTGGTGCGTTTCATGAATATAGGTTGTCCTCCTTCTCCAATGCAAATTGCAAGTATTCTACAGCAATGGGACCAGTGCTGTTTCATTTATGTATACTGTTTCTGCTCTGCTCCAGAATTAGTTTCATACATTAAAAATGTATTTTCTAAATCTAAGCATGCAGGCAGCCAGGCGATGGGATAGCAGAGGTTTTGTGCACTCCAAATAAATTCTCTGTTTCATCCCATCAGAAATCTCATCTTTATTCTCACAGCCACACATTTGGTTCAGCTTGATTCTGGCAGCCATTCCAAGGGGTTATTTAATGCCAAAATGAAGTATGACAAACTATTCGATTTCACAACCCACTGCCTTTATGCACATATTCTGCTCTGTGTTCCCCTCCAGACCCATATACAATGACAATATTTTTGGTTTGTTTGTCTGTTTGTTATAATTCCCCATTCCTACCCCACCCACTGCACCATGGAACGTTGATTTTGTGGAACTGCCTGTTTATTCCAAACTGCAGAAATATATAAACTCTTCTAAAGCCATACTGTTTTTGATAGTTAACTTTAAAATACTTGCCTTCTAGCACAACATGCCATATTTACCAGGGCATCATCATTTCTTATATGGCATTAAATTTTAACTGTAGAACATAGACTTAATTGACTGGCAAATATCTTCCTCTCTCTCTCTCTCTCTCTCTCGATTCTTTTCTGAGCAAGCAAAGAAAAAAAAAAAATTCCCCTCTCAGAAATGGTATAATCTTAAAATATTATAGATAATGTTGTTTTGGTCAAGTTAACCAAGACAATTTTTATGAAACAGATACTTTTGTAACAGCCTGCAGCGATCCATACAGATACTTGACTGTATGTGTATGTGTATTTGTTTTCAAGGATCTTCATTTTGTCTAACTCTAAAAGTATCATTATTGGAAATAGTAGGCCAAGCATCACTGACTAAAATGCATGAACACATTGCAGATAGTTTTATCTAGGTTGGCAAGAATATCAAAAGTTATTTTTCCCCAAAAAAACTTCTTTCCTCCTGCCACTTTTCTGCAGTCTTATATCCAAAAAGGGATAACAAACAGAACTTTGAGGCTTGTCAACATCAGCATTGCTATAAGGATTAACCTATTAACATCTCTCTTCTCTTCTGACTAATACCTGGAAGACAACTTCTTTGAAAAACAAAACAACGTTGTAGTTTTAGAAATGCATGAAGGCTTATGCAACAATAATCTCAAACTCACTCTGTTTTTCTTTAACAGAGAACCATAGTCACTCACAGAATGTAGTTAAATACATTCACTCACAGAATGTAGTTTGGCTGTGATTGCTCATAAGGCATGCCAGTTGGTTTAGATGGTTCACAAGCCAGAGCACAACCAGGCAACCAGGACAAAGTGGGATACCTTTGTTGGTTCCAGATATCCCATCCACAAGGTATGGACTTGGGCTACAAACAAGCAAACAAAAACTGGAGACATGAGGTTAAGTTATAAGCAAACCCTATGTCACTGAAAGCATAGAATCATAGAGTTAGAAGAGACCACAGGGACCATCCAGTGCAACCCCTTGCCGTGCAGCAGCACATATCAAAGCACTCCCAACAGATGGCCATCCAGCCTCTGTTTATATGTGGCATTGCACAACATCAATCATTTTGAAATGATAGATTCTTCTCTACCAGTATTTTATTGTACTGGCCATCAACCCAAATAAAAAATAAAATCAATTTATGATTTATCAAAATAACGGACACATGGGTGAAAAGGCATAGATTTCCATAAAAACCAGAATACATAATGAAATTTATTTATTTTATTTATGTATTGCATTGTACACTGGCTTTCCTCAGAGAGGGACACAAGGCATCTTCTAGAACAGGCAACTTAAAAAATATAATAAAATTTAAAAACAATTAAAATCAACCACATAAAAATCTACAATTGTATTTTTTTAAAACAATAAACAAAGATTTTTTTAAAAAAAAAACATCCCAATAAAAGTGAAAGCTTTCCTGCTCACACATTAAAATCTTGCTTAAACAAAAAGGTATTTTACTGCCAGTGTAAGGAAAACAGGGAAGGGGCCAGCATGGCCTCCCATGGAAAAGACTTTCAGAGGGTGGAAACAGCCACTGGAAAGGCTGTCTCCCATGTTCTCCCCAAGACAGCCTCCAATGGTAGTGGGACCAAGAGAAAACCCTCTCCAACAGATCTTAAAACTCTGGCAGGTTTGTATAGGGAGATATGGTTTTAAAATCACAGTAACAATAATTAGTAAAGCATAGCAATTGAAGAAACTGACAATAATTAGTAAAGCATAGCAATTGAAGAAACTGAATGTGAGGAGAGACAACATGGTATAGAGGTTTGAGCATTAGACTATAACCCTGGAGACTTGGATTCCATTCCCCACTCAGCCATGGAAACCATTTTTTTAAGGTGAAAGTGATTTGAAGTCAACATTATTTATTGTTATATTGCTGTTTCTAATTATTTCATCTGCAAAGAAGTATTCCACACTTTTGCAGCATTCTTCTTTGCCTGTGCTTTACCTATTATGCTTAAGGATTAATTCCAACCTCTAATCATATTTTGTATGAATAGCAAGAACATTTGATAATAGTTGAAAAGTGGACCTCCAGTTTGGAATGATGGCGCAGAAGCTGTTCCTGTAGCTGTTTTGCTGCAGGAGGGAAAGTTCTACATGGCAATCACTCCTCAAACTGAGTTACAATTGGCAAAAAGTTCTTGGACCAAAAAGAGACCAGACCCTGCTCCTGGTAATTTAATTGTCACCTTGATGCAGAGACATCATAAGTAGAACGGAAGAGACCACAATTGGAAATCTGCCCTGCCATGTAAGAAGGCTGCCAACTGATGAATGCAAAGTCTTGTATAGCCAACCTCCTGAATTAAGAAGAACAAAAGTGTAGATCTGTATTTAAGAGAGACTTTATGAACCTGATGGTGAAATCAATGCTGTAGTATAAATGGACATCAAAGATAAGAAGGCTTATTGAAAGTGAGAGCTGTTTGGGAAATTTTGAAAACCCAGAAGAGCAAACAGTTTAGGAAGAAAAATATAAAAAAAATGATATTGATGGTATTGATGATAAAATCTGGAGGGGACATAATACATGATATTTCTGGAGAAACTGAGGATTATACTTGCAAAGACCACTAATGAGATGAGGAGGCTCAGGCTGCAAAGGAAGTTATTGAGAAGGAAAGAGATTACTCTGATCTCTTAGAAAAAGATGAAGAACTACTTGACTTGGAGGAACAAACTGAGACCAATAAATTTAATACTGGAAGGAAGAGGTCAGTTCTGCAGAATCTTTCTGAGATTAAAGGCATCCAGGCTGGAGAAGAGATAGAGTTTTAGGAAGATAAAGGATCTGAAAGAGAAGAGATTAAGGGAGAAGGAGGGGGGCTACTAGCCATGCTAACTGTGGTAACTGTTTATTGTATCTGCTACAAAGGAAGTTCAGCAACAGAACTTTGGCTGTCTCCAAAATGGCAGTGGGGATGGGTGGGGGGTGGGGAGAGGACAGATAATCCTTGTGATAGCTTCTAGCCATTCCCTTTTTGGAGCTAAGCCACCTGACACCCACAAGCTGATAGGCACAAGCTGATAGGCACTATTGTGCTAACATGCTAATAGTGGTGCCGGCTGATATTGTCATGGGGGTCAATGCAACGTCACCCCCAGGGTGGCCTTCCTGGCTGACATCTCCCTGCATGTTTGCAGGTGCAATGAGGACCCAACTATCGCGACTGCTGTGGGAAAGGCCAGCTATTGTCAGGTTTTCCCCCAAAATGAAAAACAGCGGGATTCCCACCTCCTGTAGCTGGGATAGCACCTGACTGGTGACGATGTCAAGTGGTAAGGTGGTTCCTGGAGCTGGAGCAAAGTGTGGTTGATGAGGATTTAAGACGCCATGTGTCATATTCTGTGCAAAATCCGCACATGATTTGTTTGTGTGAATCAAACAGCTTTTTCTGCACATAAAATTATATTTCTACCAATAAGTAATATTTCCTCTGCAGAAAATGTTATACCTGGGGATTTATTCTGCATAAAACAGGCACATGGTTGATCTGAACAGAACAGAAAACATTTTATATATAGGAAACAGCATTTTCTGCTCAGACAATAGCATTTCTGGACAGAAATGTATTTCCTGTGCAGTAAATTCTGTTTTTTGTGCAAATTTTATCCATACTAAGTCTTGAATTGTGAGTAGGCATAGTTTTCAAAAACTTTCATGCAGTGGGAGGAAAATTGGTGCATGTGTGCGCGCACACATTTAAATTGTTTGTTTTGAGAAGAGATTTAGTGAAGAATTTCATCCAGCACTTTCCAAAACTTATCACTGCTTTCATGAACACAATTGTTGGTTTTCTTTATTTGGCTATGAGAAGGCCCAGGCCTTGGTCAGCTCTTCCTTTTTCACAAAACTTCAGAACAGACAATAGCATGTAGAATAATATTGATGTCCTTCTGGTAGTCTTCCTATTGACAAGTGTAAACAGTACATTGGACTAAACAGATCTTCACTGTGATTCCACATCTTTTTTGTATGTTCTTATGCTAGTAAAATGAGTCCCAAAAAGCACCTGGGCATCAATAATTAAGCCACACATTTTCTGCCCCCTTAGCTGCTTAGACCCTATTCACAGTACACTGTTATAGTGCTTGTTACTCCACTGGAAAAACTGTATCCTGGGGACTACAATTTTGATATTAAAATATGATTCCATGTGCCTGAGAGGTCACCTGGATGGGCATGTAGGCAGCAATGGTGAAACGATGAAAAACCAGGTCAGGCCAGTAAAATCCCGTCATGTAGCCCCAGGAGACCTCAAGCTGTGCAAACCCACAGTAGACAAAGGGTCCTCAGCCCCTGAGAAGCCGACTTGAGGGGATTAGTGTGTTTGTCCCAAGTTGAGCAAATATCACATCAGGTGAGGACCATTTACATGAAGTCACCCCACAACCAAATGCAGGCAAAGATCCTGAGACTTTGGCAACACCTTGTAATCTCATCATGCAAAGGAAGTTACCATTACGGAGCTTCTTTCTCTTTGCAACACCCATTGTTCTCCCTGGGAAAGGATTAGCCCTCCAGGTACCTTTTCCTCTACAAATAGTCCCAGTTCTTGAGCATTTCTTTGGATCACTCCCGGTCATCCCAGCAGACCGTTTCTCTGTCCGTTGAGTAATCCCCTCAGCACTCTCCGTGCTGAGCTCCACTTCTCCACTGTTTTTCCCAGACCAAGGACTTCAGGAAAAGGTGCAGTATTACCCCAGCTGCAACCCCTTCAATACTCCCCTATCCAGTTTCCTCTCTTTTGCTTCTTAAGAGATCTTGAGTTAGTGTGTGAGTGATCGCGTTGGTGTGTGAGACTTTTATTCAATAAACTCATTTATTGGACATTCTTGTTTGTTTTTTGGCTTGGTCTGACCCAGTAAAAACTGGGTAAAAAGACCCCACTAGGTTACCCTGCCTCTTGCATTGCTATTGCTCTTGCTTTGGCTAGCTTCCATTCTCCATCACGTGAAGCACATTGAGGTGTCCTCCAAGGGACCCCAGAAATCAGAGTAACATGCTGTTATTTCACTTTCATCATCCTGTGGAATTCTGGGATTTGTAGTTTACTGAGGCCAACAAGCTCTTTGGCTGAGAATTCTAAATGCCCCTCCCTAAACTGCAAACCCCAGAATTCCATAGGATGTTGAAAGTGGGGAAAAAGCACTATAACAGGGTACTGCAGAAAAGCCCTTAGTTTTGTGGAACACATGTGAATATGAGACAGTTTTCACTTGAGTCTTAAGCTGACAGGTTTTTTTTTTTTTAAGTCATTGAATACACACTCACACCCACATACCTGCAATATATTTATTGATTTCCAAATAGGATACCTTCGTTAAAAATAATTCAGTATAGTACCTTAAATAAAATAAGATTTGTTTTAATCCTATGTTTTAACCATCTTGTAAATCATGCAGTTTATAACCTGGCTATCACTATCATAACTTTTTTCATCATTGCAACTTTTTTTCTCAATACATTAATTTCTCAATAAGCTATGGTTATGGAATTTAGATTTCAGAGACACCTCGCACAGATGACTCTCTACAAGGGTATACGCACAGAGGCAGACTTCATTTGATAAACCTCTGACATGTTTTCATGGGAAACAAACTGCAGTGAATCAACCATGTCTTTCTTACTTTATTCAAAAGTCTTGACTCTAATCTGAAAATAACAAGTTTAAAACTGTACTAGAGAAAGTGAAGAGGCAATTTGCTTTCTACACTGGAGAAACAGGCTCACTGAGCACTAGACCCCACAAAGTCCTCCTAGACTGCAAATATGTGCTTATCAGCAACTGTGCCATATTAGAAATTCCTCCCAGTTGCAATTCCAAGAAGTTAATCTCCACTTGTGACTTCTGTAGCAGGCAAAGGCCACTTGGATAGCAACAGGAATTGGCATAGAATTTTAACATGCTTTGGTTGCTGCTTACAAATGACATTTCTTTCATCTCCTCAAATCCAAAACTACTTTGGCAGTTGGGTTGATAGAAACTGTAGCAATGTTTCAACAGGAAATTATCTAAGAATTCCCGTAGATATTGTAATATACCATCAAATGTTTCTTGACAGGAGAGCCACTTCTTTTCTTAAAATACCCAGGCTTATCTGTGAAAGGACTAATTCATTAACAATTACAACAAAACTAAAAGCAGGAGGAAATGTTCACACAGAAAAAAAATGGTCAGGTGAAACGTTACCCCACCAAACTATACTAATACTTCCAAGAATATTTGAGAAAGTGTAGGCCTGTTTAGGAGACCTTGATATGAATAATTATCTGTTGGATTTGACATCCTAGTTGCCTACAGTCACTCATATGATTAGCCCCATAAGCTTTTTCTTTGTTCAAAATCAATACAATTTGTCACCAATAAATTGGCCTATCAGATTGACCACATAGTGTCTTCAGATGTTCATTATGCAATTCTTGATTGGTCAGTATTATACTATGAAGGAGAGAGAAGGCTGAAAGGACACTGAAGAAGGGACTTCATTTATATATTATATTATATTATTATATTTCTGTGCCACCTTTCTCCCAGAGTAGGACCCAAGGCAGCTTCCAACAATAAACAAAGATGTTAAAAATATTTAAAACAGTTAAAAAATTAAAGCATATAAAATTATGAAACAATATTCAATTTTAAAACAAGTTAATAAAGCTTCCTGTTCATATACATGCCTGCTTAAAAAGAAATGTTTTAGTAGGCTGTTGGAAGGAGAGTGGGGACGGGGCCAGCCTAGCCTTCTGTGGAAGAGTGGCAGAAGTAGGGTGGGAGCAGCCACTGCAAAGGCTTTCTCCCGTGTTCTCACCAGGGGAGCTTGGAATGGTGGTGAGACTGAGAGAAAGCTTTCCCCAGAAGACCTTAGGGCTCTAACTGGTCTGTACAGAAGATACGGTCTTTCAGATAGCCTGGACCTAAACTGTATAGGGCTAAAAGAGAAGCAGATTGGAAAAATAATTGTTATGAACAGATGCAGATTTTTTTTTTTTAATTATTATTATTATTATTATTATTATTATTATTATTATTATTATTAAATACATTCCCAAAGATAATGTTTGCAAAGAAAAGTTTCTGGAGTCCTACATAAATTCTATGTTCGGTATGAAAAGTGAAATCACTGTTCTATTTTAAATAAGTATTGTCTAGGCATTAAAAAAAAATCAGTATATCTGGCAATTCTTAAGTGGCCTTTGAAGATATTTGGGAATCTGAGCTAGTACTGAATACCAAATATTGTCAGATATTTTTACCACAATTATTGTGTCATATAGTACAACACATAACTTCAAGTGGCATCTGTTTAGCAAATACAGTCACTATCAATGTGCTGATATCTATTTGAGGCATGTTTATCTCTTGGAAATGTGTTGATTTTCATCTAATGAGTGAAAAACATGGCTGGACAAATTCTAGTCCTCTAGATATGTAGAATCATAGAGTTGGAAGAGACCACAGGGACTATCCTGTCCAACCTCCTGCTATGCAGGAGTACATATCAAGGCACTCCCAGGCCCAACAGATGGCCATCCAGCCTCTACTTAAAAACCTCCACAGAAGGAGACTCCATCATAGATAGCTCTGACCATCAGGAAGTTCTTCGAGAGGTACAGGTGGAATCTCCTTTCCTGCAGCTTGAATCCATTGTTCCTTGTCCTAGTCTCTGGAACAGCAGAAAACAAGCCCGCACCCTCCTCGATATAACATCTCTTCAAATTTTTAAATATGGCTACATATCCCCTCTTAACCTTCTCTTCTGCAGACTAAACATACCCATCTCCCTAAGCCAGTCCTCATAGGGCATGGCTTCCAGACCCTTCACCATTTTGGGTTGCCCTCCTCTATGTGCTCCAGCTTATTGGTATTTTTCTTGAATTGAGATGCCCAGAACTGGACACAGTATTCCCAATGAGGTCTAACCAAAGCAGAATAGAGTGGTACCATTATCTTCCTTGATCTAGACAGCATACTCCTATTGATGCAACCAAGAATAGTTCTGGCTTTCTTAGTTGCTGCATCACACTGGTGACTCATGTTCAGCTTGTGATCTATCAAGACTTCTGGATCCCTTTCACATGTACTGTTATCCAGCCACATGCCCCCCATCCTGTATTTGTACATTCCACTTTTTCTGCCTAAGTGTAGGACCTTACATTTCTCTCTGTTGAAATTCATTTTGTTAGCTTTGGCTGAGCTCTCCAATCTGTCAAGGTCATTTGAATTTTGATTCTGTTCTCTGGGGTATTAGCAACCCCTCCCAATTTGGTATCATCTGCAAATTTGATCAGCATGCCTTCTACTCCTCCATCCAAGTCACTGATGAAGGTGTTGAATAGCACTGTACCCAGGAGAGAACCCTGTGGCACCCAACTTGTCACTTCTCTCCAAGATGAAAAGTAGCCATTGGTGAGCACCCTTCAGGTTTGGTCAGTCAACCAGTTACAAATCCACCTAACAGTAGCCTTGTCTAGCCCACATTTTACTAGCTTCTTTGCAAAAATGTTATGGGGAACTTTGTCAAAGGCCTTACTGAAGTCAAAATATGCTACATCCACAGCATTCTCTTCATCCATCAAGCTTGTAAGTCTATTGTATAAAGAGATAAGATTAGTCTGGCATGACTTATTTTTGAGAAATCCATGTTGACTTTTAGTGATTACGGTATTGCTTTCTAAGTAATTGCAAACTGACTGTTTAATTATCTGCTCTAGGATCTTTCCTGGTATTGATGACATACTGACTGATTGATAATTATTTCAGTCTTTTTTTTCCCCCTTCTTGAAGATGGGGATGACATTTACCCACCTCCAGTCTGCTGGGACTTCTCCTGTTCTCCAAGAGTTCTCAAAGATTATTGCAAGTGGTTCTGAAATTACTTCTGCCAGTTCTTTTAATATCCGTGGATGTTATTCATCTGGCCCTGGAGACTTGAATTCATCTAGTTTAGCCAGGTATTCCTGTACTACTTCTCTACCTATTCTGTGCTGCATTTCCCTCACTTCCTCACCTGCTCTCCACACTCCAGGTTGAATACTTCTATCCTTTTGGGAGAAAACTGAGACAAAAAAGGTGTTGAATAGTTCTGCCTTTTCTCTTCCCCCATTAGTAATTACTCATCTTCTCTGCGCAGTGACCCTATCATTTTCTTGTTTTGTTTTTTTTCCCTTTTGCTACAGACATATCTAAAAAAAACCCTTTTTATTCTTTTTATTGTCTCTGGCAAGCCTGAGTTCATTCTATGCTTTTGCTTTTCTGACCTTCTCCCTACATATCCTGGCTATTGATTGACTTTCTCTTTTCTACCATTTCCAAGACATGTTTCTGTTAACACTTAGCTCATCTGAGAGTTCTTTCATCAACCATTCCAGTTTCTTTAGACGCCTGCCATTTTTCCTCCTTATTGGCACAGTTTTAAATTGTGAGTTCAGTATTTCACTTTTAAGAAACTCCCATCCATCATGAACTCCTTTCTCCTTCAGTGTTCTTGATCACGGAATTTCAGCAAATAACTTCCTAAGTTTACAGAAATCAGCTTTTATAAAGTCTAGAATGCATGTCTACCTACACTTGGCTTCTCCTTCCTGCTGAATGACAAATGTTGTGGTATTGCAACTCATATGATCCATCACCATTGGCTAGGTCAGATAGGGCTCTGGGAGGCTATCATTCAATAATATCTGGGGAACCACACATTCCTTAACTTTATTGCGAAGGGATACTGAGATACACCTGTAAGATTCAGAAAACATGTTGAAATTGTCATCTTGTTGTGGAACTCTTGCTAAATAAATGTATACCACACAACTATTCAAGCCTCAGTCCATTGAAAACCAATGGGTTTGAGGATGCTTAAAACTGTTTGATTATGGCCAAGGAAGGCAGCATGTAACGGACCTAAAGTGCATTTGTAAGACACCATCAATCTGTGATCCTTAGGATAATAACATGAGCATCAGCAGAATGAAGAGCAACCTGATTTTATTTGTGAAATATTGCAAGTCATTATTCAATAGGTATGGAACTGTATTGGCTAGATGGTGGTATTAGGAAAAGGCTGGTTATACAACACTGTTTCTTGAAAGCATATCAATAAGTTCTTATAGAGACTGTCCAATGTCAGCCTGCTAGATTACAGCAACTGAAATCCTGATACTGCTAACTGCAGGACACACAGTGTGGGAAATTTATTAGGAAGGGTAGATTTCTAGAGATTAGTTTCACACAACAGATCTTGCTTCACAGGTGTACTCATGCAGATTTAATTCCAGAGATGAAAAAAGCAAGGTGTTGTTCTGTGCCATTTACCATTTTTCCACCCAGTAACTGTACCTTGTGAGACAAATCCTTCACTCTAACACAGAAGAGCATCTAAAAAACTCTCTGACCATAATAATATATTTGCAATTGTTAATATATTAAAATGCCTTATAATGTTCATAAGCTTTTGGCACTCTTGGTGCTCTTGCTTCCTTCTCTACTTTATTTTAATGGATAGGTTAGAGATTCTCATTATGCAAAGAAATGTAAAATATTCTGTGAGGGCACTAACATGTAATCACAGCTGTTAATTTGACAATTTGAAATATATATTGAGATATATTTCGTCGAGTTATGCATAGGCCAGATTTACATACATTCAGAAATTTAAGAGCATCTAGTCAAAATGCTTTCAGAAGTGCAAATTTTGAAGTTGAAAGTGATATTATTTCTACAGTGTTTACTTTTGGAGCTGACCAAGATGCAATTAAAACAGAAGCATTTAAGGCAGCTGTGAGGAGTGTGTGAACCTCCAGATATTGTTGGAGTACAAATCCTGTGAAATTCCTGAGGTTGCCATAAGTCGACAGGAAACTTGAAGGGACATGTGCATGGACACAGATAGCTTCCATGAGCCCTAGATGAGATGGGGCAGGGCCAAGGGGAGGATACTTTAGTCCAATATTTGAGAAGGCACATAATTCTGATCTCTAGTTTAAAGAAGATAGAATTGTTCCAGTGATGGTGGTTAGGTTGTGAGAGTATGAAGCTAATCTCTTTCCCGAATCTACTCAAAAACATATATTGTCTAGCATTTTTCTTTTTATGCTGCCTATCATATCTGTCAGATAACCAAGGCTTGGAAGGGAATGGTCCTTTCTTGCTTTTTACTCCATTGTAGCTGAGATTTTCTGATATATTCCTCCTGACATGGATACTCCACATTGTCATGATGATTAATGTCCATTGATAGACAGATACTGTGTGTATTTAACTAATCCCATGATAAAGTCAACAGCACTAGGAAGCTCATTCTTTTTGTCAATGTCATTGTGTAAGTTTTTCGCTGTACAGTCTTTCACAAGAAACACTTTCCCATCCTCCTTCTTGTACCTTTCCACTCTTTTACCTTTCTGCGTGGTACCCAAATATTACTGACACCATGGATCCATTATTTCTCCTCTGTACTGTGAGCATTAAGAAAAAATCAAAAACAAAATTGGCTGGAGAGTATTAAAATGGAAGCAGAAGTTTGTAATTATTGTTGTTCTTGTTATTATTTAAAGTGTGAAGAGCCAGCATAGTGTATTCTGGAGTGATCCTGGAGACTACAGTTCAATAGCTTGCTCAGCCACTGGGTGACTTTGGGTATATGGCATACAATCAGACCCAGAAAACCCCGTGGTAGGTTTGCATTCAGGCCACCATAAGTTGGAAATGACTTGAAAGCACACAACAACAATTCAACAAATTTAATGAACATTCTATGTTCTTGATAGGGACGTAAATCTTCAGTGATTTTCTTATTGAAGGAAGCAAAATGTAATTTTAGCAATTTTGTTCCCACTTCATAAAGTCTAATTGAAAAAACAAACAAAAAGTATTCTTCAATTCATACTGGGCATACTGCAATCCCTCTTGAGAAATACTGCAGTGGTCCTAACAACAATTGTCTGGGAAAAGGGGAGACCAAGACAGCAGTATATAGCATTAATTAAAAGATGTCTGCACATGAAGGGTACATTCTCCCTCCACAGTTGACATTAGTGTGAATTATTTAGTTTAGCACAAAAAGCAGACAGAAAAAGCAGATTTTTTTTTTCTTTTAATTCCCGCATGAAACTTGATTGTTAGCTTTAAGTAAGAGGCAGTCAAGGGCAAACAATTTTTGCAACTATGCTGTGCGTGAATGGCAAACAAATCTTTTTATATTTCCTCGTAGTGCCCTATATTATAAATTGATTTGTATACCTTAGATCAATAACACAGTTTCAGTATTTCAGCAGAAGGTCTTCCTGTTGTCTGCACTCTCTTGGAGGGCTTCTTATGCTTTTCCACAGAAGGTCAATAATATGTCAAAACTGGCACATTATATATAGAAGGCAAGGGAGTAATGTTCTAGACCACATGCAATTATTATTCAGAATTACCTATAGATCCTTTACATTGAATGGATGCTATTCTAAACTGTACCCAAGTCTTACACATACATGGAAAATTAATATATACCATTTGTTTTTAAAATAGGTATTTTTAAAAATTCTACACCTACATTTTTGTTTGGTTTATGCTGACAGCATTGCTATAAAAATTATTAAGACATTTATTCATTATTTGATTTATATCCCACTTTTCTCCCAAATAGAACTCGAAGAAGCTTGGAAAATAAATTAGAGCATCTAAAACACTATGGTATACAAAATTTGAAAAAGCATGAAACCATACATATATTTTTTTAAAAGTACTTTTAAGACCTTAACACCAAAACAATTAACATGCTTCTTATACAACTCCCCCCCGTCCCCCGAGAAATCCCCCAGGGATTGGTAGACAATAGCTCTGAAGACAGTATAGATTCATAGGCTATCACTTCAAGTTACTCTGATCTAGTCAAACCTCTCATTCATTTTGTCATTCCTTGATGGAATGGATCACTCCAATGTATTTGGAGTCAGGGAAAGGCATTAAATCAGCAGAAACAGGGAGAAAAATCAGCCAATAGAACATTATTATTATTGTTGTTGTTGTTGTTGTTATTATTGGAAATCTTTTTTTTTACTTTTTTCGTTCTAAAATCTCTAGTTTGAGCCTTTCACATATTGGATAGGGTTCTACTGAAAACAAACAAAGCAATTATTTTCCTTAAATGGATGGATGGAATACATTGGTTAAAAAGCAAAACTACATCATCCAACTGTATCCATCAGATATTTCTTGTCCAATGTTCATGCATGTGTGCAATATTTATACACAACCCAATCTTTATAGATCTCTACTGATATTTCATACACACACAAAAAAAGTGTGATCCTGCCTCCCAAATGAAGGTTCTTTGCAAGTAGTCAAACATGAGTCCCACATGATACCTATTGGGACTACTACAAGAAGGACCTGGTGCTTCTGGTGACCCTTCTAGGAAAAGAAACTTGGTATTACTTCCCACATTATCTATAAAGATTCTGGACCTGATGGACTCATTCAGTCATTACTGACACAGATACAGCTGAATTACCTGCACTCAGAGCAGTGGTTCTCAACCTGTGGGTCCCCAGATGTTCGTGGACTTCAGCTCCCAGAAGCCCTGAGCATTGACCATAGTGGCTGGGGTTTCTGGGAGCTGAAGTCCACGAACATCAGGGGACCCACAGGTTGAGAACCACTGACTCAGAGGATCTGAAAAGAAGCAGAGCCATACAGGAGTTTTTAATGGTTTAATTTTTTTCTTTTCAAGACTTTAGATGTTATCTGAGGTAATACCCGAGTTCACTGACAAATAGTTTCAGGCTGACTAGTCTAATATGAAACTGGTGATTCATTTTGGGGATTTGCTTTGGAGAAATTCAAAGTAAGCCAATTCAAACTGGGTAAAATAATCTCATTGAATACTAAGGTGTGGATTGTTCATGCCATCATATTTCCAATTTCTATGTATGGTTGTGAAAGCTGGACAATGAAGAAAGCTGATAGGGAGAGAATCAATTCATTTGAAATGTACTTCTGGAGGAGAGTTCTGTAGATACCATGGATTGCCAAAAAGACAAATCAATGGGCCAAAAGCAAATCAAGCCTGAACTCTTGTTAGAAGCCAACATGATGAAACTGAGAATGCCATACTTTGACCATAACATGAGAAGGCATGACTCATTAGAAAAGAAAATAATACTTGGCAAGGTAGAAGACAATAGGAAAAGAGGAATACTTCACTGCAGGTGGATAGACACATTCAGGGAAGACACAAGCCTGAATATGCAAGACTCAAGCTGGGTTGTTAATAGGAGAGTCAGAGGTCTCTCATTCATAGGCCACCATGAGATGAAGTTGACTTGACAGCAATTAAAAAAAACAAAATAAACTCAAGTGAACACAATCTGGGTCAGAGTGTAATTGTACAAATTGCTGTTTTTGGGCTACTGTCCATGACAGCATATGCCAAATAAAACTTGTTAGTGTTGAAACTTTTTTCTGTTTTTGTTGTGATAAGCTACCAAAACTACTCCCCTAGAAACATTGCACTGACCATCACAGAAGCTCAAACCAAATAAAATTTGTTAGTGTTTAAAAAGCCATCAGATAGTTTGTTGTTGTTTTCAGTAAAGCATGCATGTTTTGCATGAAAAAAAATTAATTGCAGTTTTTTTTAATTATTCATTTAGTTGTAGGAACTCATTTTAGACCAATTCAGTTGCACATGAGTTAACCATGACATGAAACAACAGCCTTATCACTGTTGTTACAGTGTCCAGAACCTCATGTATTGAGGTATGAGGCTGGGATAAATTCCTCCTTAAAATAATCACATTAAAAAAAATACTACTAGAGCATCAGCTGGAACGAGAAAAGCTGTCTCATTTATCCTTTGACATAAACTGTGAGACAATGAGATGTGAAATGCTGGGGCTGAGCCCTGGTAAGAATACAGTCAAAAGTTAATTCCAGACCATTGGAAACATGGTTGAAATATTAATCCCCAGGTAACAGGTGTTTAAACCCAGATGCATCACCACATCATAACTGTTTCAATATACAAAAGGAAGGTGAACTCATGTAGGAAAGTGCTCTCAACGTTATAGGATTATACTGCTTTTTCTTTGTTTATGCTACCTTGAATGTTATAGAAGACGAGAGTATCAGATTGAGCAGATGTACAAAAGAAAATGTTTCTTTCATGATTTATTTATTTATTATAATCAAACAGATTGCAATTCAGTCCCTAGATTATACTACATTAAGTACTTTACCAATTGTGTGTTGAGGAACATTGAAACAGAATAGATTTAAATGGTTCATCGAATTAGTGTTGGAAATAGCAGTATTTTAATGACTAAGCACATTACTGTGGAGAAGCAGCCCATGTTACAGAAATAATAATGGGGTAGGTGAAAAGGGGGTTTAGATTTTGTTTAAACTAAGATGTTTTAGAACTCAAATCTGTATTCAGTTAGATGCCATTGCTATTGGATTTGCATCTAGATATTGAGTGAGTTAGGTGTACAAAATAATGCTGCAATCCTATTCATATTTCCTTTTAAGCCAACTGCTCTAGACTTACACTTGAGTAAGCCTGCACAAGATCAGGATATGTGTGTTATATTTTCAGTGCTGCTAATCTGACATGTAACCAAAAGGTGGCAGCACTATATCCACTTAATATTCACTTCAGATTTTGTAATTGAATAGTTGGAAATGAATTTTTCATTATTATTGTTATTAGGATTTACTGGTTACATTTTGACAGGGGGAAAATCGATATTCAAGGCCTTTTATAAAGATACACAAAAATATGAAATAAGCTGCAAAAATGGAAGAGCAAAAAATATTGGACTACATAAAGCAGCAGTTAGCAGCAATAGGTTCATGCCTCAATCAGCCATGTTTTTAAAAAAGAATAGAGAGGGGTAATTTTTACATGGTATTATGTCCTATTGTTACATTAGAAAAGGTTCCAATGTAAGTAGTTGGGGAATAAAATGTTGAACATCATAACACATTGCAATTTCTGTTTAAGTACCTCATCAACATGATTAATTACAATGAAATTTAATATTCATTGCTTGAGAGCTCTACTGTCCAAAAAGCATTATGTATGTGATAGTTGAGTCCAGAATATACAAGTGTGTATACGTGGCTTCAACTTATGGTGACCCCATGAATTCTGTAAGGTTTTCTTGAGCAAAGAATCAGTGGTGGTTTTGTGAGAGCATTCCTCTGACATGTAGCCTGCAGCATCTGGTATTCATTTGTGGTCTCCAGTTCAAAGTACTAACCAGATCTGGCCTTGCTTAGCTTCCAAGATCAAACAGGATGTGATACCTTTTGGCTAATTAGGACCTACAGAATATATATGTTAGCCAAAACCAATCTAGAACAAATACACGTCGTCAAAGACACTAAAAATGGTGAATATACTACAAAGTGAAATTATTTCAGATAAACACTAGAAGGCAGAAGGCAGCTAAAGAGAGAAAATAAACAGGCTGAAATCCAACACTGTGCAATTGCATTTCTACTTGCACAACAGGATTATCATCTGCAGTTCCCAGAGCCTTCTAGAGCCAAAGTACAGGTTGTGTGAAGTAAGTATGTAATGCATAATGATAAATATTCAATAAATCTAAATGCTGTGTTTAAAAAATGATCTACCGTCATATGTAAATTTACAAATGTGCAAAATCATGAAAAATATGCAAATACTCTAGTAATGTCACCCAGAGATTATAATTCTTCCTTCTTGCATGTGAAAAATTAAGATTTCCAACTATAGTGTTGAACGCTAAAAAATAGAAGAGGAATCTTCTCTTCCCCACTCCTTTGGGGTGAAGCTATTGCATCAGCAGGAATTTCACCCCTGAGGTTCCTGATGATGTCTAGTCTGATGTCATTAGGAACCCCAAAGTTTGCATTATCCCTGACCATGAGTTATGCTGGCTAAGAAATGTGACAGTTACAGTGTGATAGCATCTAGGAAAATGCATCGGGAACAGTGGGTGTAGGATTCACACTCTTGTAGGTAGGAAGATCTGTAGACAGTATCAGACAATCAGAAGGGAAGAATTATTTAGCTATTTAGATATACATATGAAATGGAAAAGTGGATTGTGTTAACTGGCTATGTTACTTGAACGGAACATTAAAAAAATCCGGTATTTCTATTTGTTGGTCACAGATCTTTCAAAAGCAGGGCCTGAAATCATGCAGCTAGAGGGTGACATTCTGTTAGTAACATGTGTGTGCATAAGTGTGGCTTATATACTTGTGTGTCTCTTTTTGATTGAGTTGGACAGTTGACGCTCTAGCCCTTTACACCTTGTGTAATACCTCTACCCTAGCAGTTGTGAGGTCCCTACTACCACTGGAACTGCTGCTGCTTATTATAGGTGGGGAGGGGAAGGAGGAGATAAGTGAATTAGTCAATTATGATGCAGCAGGTCTGGGTTCTGAGGGAAAGGAAAGAGAAGGTTGTTGTTGTTATCGTTGTTGTTATTGTTGTTGTTGTTGTTGTTGTTATTTATTATTATTATCCTTTATTTATATAGTACCATCCTTGTACATGGTGCTTTACGAAATTAAAATGCAACGGTTGACATAGATAAATGCATAATAAAATGAAGATACAGAAAACAAAACAAGTTCAAAGGTATATGCAATTACAACCAATACAACATAATGTTACTATAATGCCAATAAAATACAATACAAGTTTTTAACAATGAAAACTAGTGCAACATTCCAAAAATGTTCAGAAAACAAGAAAGTTTTCAATTTAGATTTAAAAACAGTAAAAGACAGGGCAGTTTGCAAAGTCACCGGAAGGCAATTCCATGCATAGGGGGCAGTGAGAAAAAGGGCGTAACTGGGCTAAAGAGGAAGCCCAGTTACTCTAGGCTGAGTAAGAAGACAAGTATTCATGGATCGTAGGTTTCCAGAGGGCTGGTAAGGAAAGATGAGAGCAGCAAGGTAAGGAAGAGTTAAATTATGTAAGACCTTAAAAGTTAAAACAAGGAGTTTAGAAAGGATCCTACAAGAAACAGGTAACCAATGAAGGGATATCAGGAGAGGGGTAATGTGATTGAAATGGCAGGCTAAGAAAATAATTTTAGCAGTAGAGTGAAAAACAGAGACCAGATCGAGGAAGATGAGATCGAGGAAGACCAGTAAATAAAATATTACAGTAATCGAGATGAGAAATAAGGTATACTCCATCTGTGAGCACACCCTCACATCTTCATCTGTTTCAGCTGGGATCATCTGATTGCTTCTTGTCTGAATTGTATCTCCCTTGCCCACTAACAAGCAGAAGGAGCATGAGCCCTTTCCATAGCTTCACAATTGCTGGACCAGCAGGGAGGATATGGAATTACATTGTTACCTCAAAGCTTAGGTGACTCCGGGATCCACACACAATGCCAATGTCTCTATGAAAGGTAGGGAAAATTAGCTCAAGAAGACGCGTGTGAGAGGGAGGGTTACTAAGCGAGATCTTCCACCCATGTTTACAGGTACTCATGCCAGAGATCCAAAATAAGCTAAAATGTGTTTTATTGGGGTATTATTACACACACAAGAGTCAGTCAGTTACACATTCATACAAGGCTAACTAAAGATAAAGAGAAGAGACCCGGATAGTGAGGCTTAAGGAATGGGCAATATTTACTGATCCAGAAGAGCTGAGAAGAATGTGGCTTAGACACAGGTCTGAGGACAGTACAATTGGAAATCTGAGTGACAAAGTGATGTTCAGCAACCAATGTACTGCAAGTTGACTAGCAAAAACTAGGAGTTTATATATCCCATTTCTGTCTGGAGGGCAAAGATGTTAACCATTGTCTAGCCACAGACTAATGGTCTCAATGTTAGGTGACAAAGAATTAATGGATGTTTTGATAGCTCTGTAATCAGTGGGAGGGCCGGTAACAATGGGGAATATTTGGAAGATTCAAGGATGAGGGGATAAAACAATCAACCATTTTATGCACATATTGCAGATCAATTGTTTTCATAGATGAGTCAACAGGCTAGCTGTAAGCTCATTAGCACTTGGAATTTCCTGGAGATTTCCTGACTATGACCTGGCTACACTTTGGAGGCCTCTTCTGACCTAGGTTTCACAACAGACATGTCCAGCCAGCATCATCCTCTTAGTCAGCAGGCCATGCAGCCATATCAGAGTGTATTTTATATCTATACCAATTAAACATATTTCACCAATTAAAGCATATCAGATCATGGAGGTATATAGGCCAGTTACAGCATGAGAAGGATATTATATTTTACCTGCTTGATCCAGTATCTTAGTCTAAATTTGAACAGTTTGTATAAGCATCAACAAGTAATTTCAGACATTCTTTCAAGTGTGTATGGGAAGGAAGGGGTCTTAGGAAGAATAATGTTTATGAGTAATTAGACAAATGCCTCAACGTGATTTGAATTTCACAGGATAACTAAACTATGAAATGTAGCATAGTTGAACTATACTTACTTAGCTATTTTAATGCAAATATGAGACCTGACTTTAAAATCTATCTATTGTATGTCACACATGACCTTCATCCATGTTCAGTTCTTGCCACTTCTCCCTCTAAGTGTCCACCAATAGTTAGGGAAATGTATCACAGTAGCACTGAAAAAGTTCATAAAACTTTTGTGCCAGACTTCTATAACATCTTTTTGCAGGTATTCCCTTATCATGATGATGGGGTGATAATTTCTATGTGATATTTCATTCCTTACTCTTAAATGTAGTGGAGAATTGATCCTATCAGGGTCTGTTTTGCAAATTTTGTGATGACTGAAGAAATTTAAATTTAAAGATCACACACATAAGACACTAGAATCAACTGGACTCACAGCATGTTGCTTAATTCGTTTAATTAATAATTTATTCATTAATAATTAATTTGTTTAATTAATAGTTTGTTATCTACCAAACCATCTGGAGAAAAGGGCAAAATGGGAGTGAGGACCAACAATTAATTCTGATGAAAGGCCAATCATAAAGGAGAACTTCCAAGAAGATAGATAGATAGATAGATAGATAGATAGATAGATAGATAGATAGATAGATAGATCATATTAGATATTGTTGCTCAATAAATATTCCACTGAAACAGGAAGACCTCTTCAACTCTTTCTTGCCCAGTGGGAGCTAATTAACATAGCCTTATAGGACATCAGCAGCAAGTTTCATCATTAAGATTCTGTAATGGTGTGGCTTGCTACTAGAGGCAATAGTCAAGAGTTCATCATCATAACCCAGAATTCATGGGCGTTACACTTATAATTATAATCAAGCTCTGTTAATGCACAATGGCTGGAATTTGGTAAGGTAGATAGAATACATAACCACTGCAGTTCTGTAACTATGTTGTGTCTCCCAGCCTGACACCCACATGCTCACTTACCAGGTGGCAGTAATTGCAAATGAGAAGGGTCTGCTCCATGTTGATAGGGAAGCAGCTAATTGATATTCCCACCCTCTCCCATGAATTAGCCTTGCAGCAGCCAAAACAAGTTCCCTGTCACAATTCAACTTCATGCTAGTGATTGCTTGTGTCAGGCATGGGTGGGACAACCAACCAACTGCTTCCTGATAGACAGAGAAACAGACCTCCATTGCTTACAGTGGCTTCTGCTCAGTAAGTGAGGACTGGGGGACTGGTCCCTATATATTCCCTAAACTATGAATGTGTAGAGGGTTTGAATATGAGCCAGTCATGAATGCATAACTCTAGGTTACACATTTGTAACTGCCTTAGTCAATTCTGGGCCATTTTTTTAAAAAAAATGTGAGATTAAATTCTTCATGTTGTTCTACGTGTGGTGTAGATCACATGACCTGACCCTGGTAACATATTTGAAATTTTATTGATTTACTGGACAAGGGCAATTTTCTGTAAAGATACAATTGCTCACTTGCCTCCTTACCTCCTTCCTTCTTCTCCTTGTCCTCCTCCTCCTCCTCTTCTTCCTCCTCCTCTTCCTTCTTCTTCATCCTGGCAAAAGATTTCATGAAGCCTTCCCCAAGGAGTTTTATTTTACTGGCTTCCTTTTGATGTTCTTTACATGCAATCCAGATCTATCTGGTACATTTTTTTACTATTAGAAGAAACCTAAAAACAGACATGAGCACCATTTGTCTAATTCAAAAAGATAAGATACTGAATAAACACTGGTGTGCTTTGGGGTCTCACAGAAGAGCTAGAAATGTGCTAGCCAGATACAATATGATTATTTCCTTTGAAAGAAACAAGTTAAACAACAACAACAATAACAACACTTTTGGCTCCGTTTCAAGTGCCTTAGGTGTTTTGCATGAAATTTTTCATATTTCAGGCAAGACTTCACTGCAATGTCAATCAGAACATGAGAATGAGTAAACCTGTAAGACTCTGTTTTCTCTGTAAGGACGAACAGATTGCTCCAATCTGTGATGGGAGTGGGTGAAATTCACTCAACAGGTCATTAGCCTCTCAGACACTTATCACAATTTTGCATCTTATTTTCAAAGCAATTGCTGGGGATTTTGTTCCTAAAATAGTATTGAAATTCAGGGGTATACAGGTAAATTTCATGACATGTCAGCAGCAGTTTGGACCCCAACTCAGATGAACCCTTCCTAGAAGGTACCCTCCTTGATTTATGAGCTCATAATTTATTTGTAGATTGATGGAACATTGTATTGGATATATCCTACTTTTCTTTAATTCTGACTGAACATTAAAAATTTCTAAAATTATTTATGGAATCAAAGCATGTTAGGTTTCCTGCATCTTTAACTTCATTTGCTTTTTATGAGTGAACATCTTTAAAAGTCATTTTTATCAGTAGTTGTATTCTGCTATATGATACACAGGTTTCTACAGTGTTATCTTCTCCTTTTTTTCTAAAACAGTACAATCAATAAAGAGTACAATTCTATATATACCCACTCAGTGCCCAACACTGACTTAAATTTGACCTTACAGGAAAATGTGTCTAGGAGTTTACTCTAAATGGTGAGATGTTTCAGGACTGTAGTATTTACCCAGAGTCAGTTTGCTTGCTTGTCTTATTTTGTTTTGTGCTACTACAGAAATACGCATTTTGAATGTAGGTGGATGTAGGTGTACATACAGCTAAAACACCCCAGATATACAAAAATGCTTGTTCCTAGAATCCTAAGAAATTCTAGGAAATCTTAGAATTGCTGTCTAACAACACTTCACACAAGGATGAACTACAAGACATCAAGAATATTATTCTGAATGGGATTACAACACATCCAACAACCAACTATGAGAAGTAATCAAGAATTCTTCACTGTTTCTTTAAGCCCGTGCGGAAATGGCCTAAATCTCAAAGAAAACTGAGACAAAACCCATAAAGATATAATTGCATTAAGATTCTTCTTGTTGTACATTTTATCAATGTAAATGCACAGTTCTGAGCACTGAGTATTACTGCCAAGTTGCATTGTGGAAGTTAAATTAATTAGAGTTGTCAGAGAACCTCATATTCTATTAAAAGAGGATGTAGTGTTGACTTCTTTTCATACAGTCTTTTCTGAATTCACCTTAAGGTTTCATTTTGTCCAGACAGAACAGGAAAGCAAAGGATAATGTGAGTGTTCTCTTTCACAGCTGTGGAAGTATTAAAGATATAGGATGGATCTTATTTGAATCCTAGTAATCCTAATATTTATCTTCAGAAAATCATTTAAAGGATTCTTCAGCCAAAGCTGGATTGCTGGTGCAATCAAAGCAAATGTTCCAAGGCACTTAAAGGCTAACAGTCCTGTGCTGTTGTTGTCCCTGTACATGTGCATATATGTGCACACACTTCCTGTGTTGTGGTGGTGTTAAATGCTCTAAGGAGATGGGGATAGTAGATCTTTCTCCCATCACCTTCCCAAGGATTACTAGCATTCAGAACCAGCAGTCCTGCTTCTCTTTCACAGCTGTGGAATGAGTGAAGAGATAAGTGGCATGTTGGAGATGCTGCCTTTGAGACTTGTCACAGACATGCCATCTATACTGTTGGGAAAATTGAAAAAAATATTTGAATATTGAGAGACCTTGGTAATGAGACTCTCAATCAGCAGAGTATTTTAGTAATTGCACAAAAACAGAAGTTGAACAGATCACCAGTCCCACTTCTTTAACTCCACCCCAAACACACTTAAACTAGCTCAAAATAAACACAAAAACAGTTTGGTTAAAAATATAAAGGAGTTTACTCACAAAATCTTGTGCATGGTCTACACAGGTTCAATTCTTGAAGAAGGTAGGAAGAAAATTAAGCACTCACATGCTTGCTGCCAATGATCCCTGTTGGGAAACCTCAGAGCATGCTTTCAGGTCAAAAGGCGAAGACAAAAGGAAGGATTAAAATGGCAAGAGAACCTTTTAAAAGAACAAGGAATGTGTACGTGCTGGAGGAAGAGGTGTTGACCAACAAACAGAAAGTTCTCTCTAGGCTACCTCTCTATGCTTACAATAGACATGCAAACAAACTAGCCATTTAATTAGGCATGCAAAGGTTGCCACTCCCAACACCCCTTCTCAACTGTGCATGCACCCCTGAAGTCCTATCTTGACTTGCAGGTTCTCAAAGCCGTCTCTTGGTAGAGGTTTGGTCAGGATGAAATTTTACATGGAAGCAATAAACATTGGCTTTCAGCAGAATGCATCATCTGGGGGCAAAGGAGAAAGAGCATAACTCCTGTAATGGCACATTTCAAGAAGGTACGCTGTCTGTATTAATATATATCAGAATGATCACAAAAGTGAAGGCTGTCACCCATGGGGAGGGGGAATAGACAAACTGTATTTTGCATTAAACAACAGTAGTAGTATTCAGACATTCCTTCTCCTGATTTCAGTACGCATAGAATACTGTGATAATTTGACTTTACCTTACATAACACTCTTTGTCTTACTCCAAAAGAAAATTAACTAGCAGCAGCAATGTATACCTTGTATAACTTGGACAGTTCTTTTTTTTAAAAAGAAAAAAATCAATTAAACAAATTCCCATCATTCAATCCAAATTATTTCATCAAACTCTGTGCATGTCCCAAAGAACAAAAGTGGACGCTGAACAAATGAGCTGTCCAATTTTCAATAACACTTTTGTTCAGTTGTTGGAACAAATCAAACTTGAAAACAAAGCAGGAAAATAATGATGCATGATGACAGGAAGTTTATTTCAAACCACAGAAATGTGAAATAGTACTGTGACAGAAACATCCAAAGGGTGGAAGAAAACCATGATACTGTTGTTCAATGTGACAGACTACAAATCTGTTTCCCAAGCAGCATGAGATGTTGAACCCATCTTTGCTGGCCTTCAATAGATGGGATGTTAGCAACAGATGTGTCAAGATATGCATGCTGTGATGCCAGGCATGCGAGGGTGGAGGTTGATGGCTATAAGCTCTGTCTGTCCCCCTTTGTAACCTTTTTGGACATCACTTCAAGGACAATGCTTCAGAGGTCCTGGAGGAGAACTTGGTGGTGGTTTTGTTTGAATGGATGGTGTGAAAGGAGGATCAGGTAGCTGGCAATCAGCTTGTCATGCCACTGCATAATTCGGCTAAAGGGATTTTGTGGCTGGTGGCTAGGGCAAACAGACATTTTGATAATGGTTGTGGCACAGCTTCTGGAAGAATTTTTGGCCCTGCAAAAGCCTCATTTTATTCTCCTTTCTCTCAGGCCTTGCTCCAGGTGCAATTAGATTCTGATTGCCTCAATTGGCCTATCCAGGCCCCTGTCCCAGACTGCGCATATTTTGTCATCCTCTATAGGCCCATTCAGTCATTGATCTTATAAACCCCTTACTTGGACTGATTATCTTCCAGCCTCAGGCTGTGGGTTTTGACTAAGCTGATTGACCCCCTTAAGCCCCTTACTTGGCATGTCTTAGCCTCAGTTAACCCCATTTTGAGCCAGTTGGCTTCCTTTGTTTTATTATTCAGCTCAATTGTCCTCAGTAGGTCTTGTTTGGGCTTTATCACTTGGTCTTGATCATTCTAAGTAGCCCCTGTATATCACTGATCATCATCTATAGCACTTGCTTAGACCCAATCACTCCTTGAAGCATGGCTTAGAGACCCTAGTGCCCTCAATATGCCTTAGCTAGACTCAGCTGGTCCTTACTGGACTACATAAGCCTTGCTAGGGCCTGATGAACCTTCTTTGGCCTTGGCTAGGCCCAATTGACCTCTGTAGGCCCCAGTTATGCCAAAGTGGTTTGAAACTTCCAGGGAAGGTAGTGGTGGGCCCAATGGCAGAGGCCTAACTTAACAACAGTCAGCTAAATGCCTGACTCATGAGTTGTTGGCCTCTTCATCTGAGAAGGGAGGTAATTTGTCTACTATTCTGGATGGACTAGAAGCTTTAGAAAAGGCCCAGGCCCCTTCCAGGTTGTACCAGGTAAGCAGGAGACTAGAGCTGAGGGTAAAACCAGTTTCACTAAACAGATTTTGGATTGTTTGCATGCCTTGTAACACTATAATGCTATAGTGCTGATGGTGCTTTACCTGGAAAAGTGGAAGAGTTCCCAATGATCCCATGATTGGTGAAGAGGGCAGTGCTAGTGAGTGTTCATTAGCACAGCCTGCTTCAGGTGAGATGCCCACCAATTACACTGACTCAGCATAAATTTGGACCCATTCATTCTGGATTGGGGCTGTTTCTATGACTTTTGACATGGGCCTGGGTATGCATCAGTCCAATGTCCTTTGCATAACTAGGGATACATCCTTCTATTCAAGTTTTGAATTGCATTGATCTTTTTACTAATGTCATCTTCTTCCCAGTTTTACATTTTGTTTGGTGAAATGTGGGGGGTTCTGATCTACAGTGATAGTACAGTTTACTGGATGCTGTGCCAGGCCCAAAACTTCCATTTTGGTACTCACTGGGGGTTGAGTAACAAGGCCATGGTAGAGTGGCTCAAGAAAGGAGAGGTATGTTAGCATGGTTTCTTGCCTCTGTTGTTTGGATCTTCCTCCTCACATTGTGATCATTCACCTGGGTTGGAATTACTCAGGTTTGTTGAAAGGCGAGACCCTTATACTTCAGGCTTTGCATGATCTTTGGGTCATTCAGAACAGAGGGCCAGGAATAATATTGATGTTGTTGGTCATTTTCTCTTGCCAGGTTTGATAGCAATACAGCCCATAGAAGGGTAACTAGGGAGGCCCAGAATGCCTTGAATAGTGAATTGGGTCCTTGCTGCACTGTAGTTTTTCAGCAGCTCAAGCTCTACAGAGCTGACAGTGTCCATTTATTGGAGGAAGGCATTATATTTTTTGACCAGCCTGGTGGAGGAAAGGGACTAAGCAGATTTTTAGTCCCTTTCCATAGCAGTAGCTGGTTGAGCAAATAAGAGCATGGTGAACATCTCAAACCGTGAAACTGTCTCTTATGGGAGTGGGGAAGGAAATTACCCTTGGTTTGGGAGCTTTGTCCTCACTTTTAGTCCTGCAACTTGGCTGAAGGTTCCTCAGGTTTGACTTCCAGTTAATGGATGGCTGTTGGGTTGCCCTTGAGGCTCAGGCGATTTGCTCAGGGAAGGCTGAGGAGGAAATGATGTCTACCTCAGCTGATCCCACGTGAAAAGCCTGCCCATTCTTGCTCTTTTTTTGGTTCAACAGTTTAAATAAGTTCCAGGCTGAATAATTATTCAATTCAGATTTCTGCGTGTGATTTTGTTTTTTCCATAGCTGATCAGTACATAGAGTTAGGGCTTGAATCTCCAAGGTCAGAATACAGCGGAGGTCACTAGTAAAGTGAACATAGAGGTTACTGTGTGTGTGAGCATGTGAACAGATAATGTTGTGTGAGAGAGAGAATCCCGCCCCAATACTTCTCATGATTAACAGAGTAAAACAATAACCAAATAACAAGAATGTTAGTAGTGAAACTGTTTTCTTTTAAATCATTGTTAGTTCTTTAAATGCTTTTTTAATTTATCTCTTAAGAATTCATGCTGTTCTCTTTTTTTCAGTACGTGTTGTTACTGCTACCAGTAAAGCAACTCTTCCTGCTCCTCCTTTGTTTTTCTTCTTTCTTCTCAAAGAAACCAGATGCACAAATGATTGTGAATATCCAAAGGATTGAACAATTGCATCATTAATTGTTAAGGGACTCATCATGGGATTAATCACATCAATATTCATGGTATGTTTCCATTTTAAAGCATTTTCCAACACTTCTAGTCTTAAATTGGTTTTGTTTTCCTTTAACCATAGCAATATGGCTCCCATTCTAAGTTCACTCTGGCTTTCCAGTATTCATCCCAAAAACTTTTTTGGGGGAGCAGGGAGAATGGGAGAAAGTCATTTCTGACTTTTGGTGATTCTAAGGCAAATCCATCATGGTGTTTTCTTGGCAAGATTTATTTAGAAGAGGTATGCTTTTGCTTTTCTTTGAATCTGAGAGAGTGTGACTTACACACCTTGTGTGTTTTCATGGTCAAGTAGCATTTTAAGCAAATAACCTCATCAACATTACCTGCTAGTTTCCATCTTATATATTTAACTTACTGATATCTCTATTCACCTATTTGTGTTGTAAGATAAAATAGGACTACAGGAGATCTCCTTCTCCACTCCTCTGAAAGCATCTTCATTTAATTCAGAGGTGGGTAACATCCACTTTTCCAGATGCTGATGAACTATTACTCCCATCATATCTCAACAGCGGCCAGTCTGGCTAGAGCTGGTAGGAATTACTATTCAGAAACATATTGAATACCCACAGGCTGCCTAACCCTGATTTAAATAATTAATTCTGAAACCAGTAATCATGGGATTTCATTATATAGGTTGCATCTCTACTCTAAGTCTAATTCTTAATACAATTATTGACATTCTTAATTCTGCTTTAATTGTATTTGTTGCTCTGAGTTCTAATCCTGGTGACTAAAAAGGTTTCCACTTCCACTTCTGTATCCTAAGGACAGAGCTGGGATGGACTGTATTGAGAGATGGACACTTGCATTAGGCCACTTGGTAAACTTTGTGGCTGATTTGGGACATGAATCTAGGTCTTCCAACTCCAAAAGCCCTAAGTATGTGTGATAAAATTTATTCTTTTGAGATTCCTTTTAAATGTGAGTGTTTGTGTGTGTTTGTGTGTGTGTATAGTTTTTATTTACCCTGTTCATGCTTCATGGATGAAATATTGAAATGGAAACAATTTATGGTCATAAATCTACAATCTTCTGGGCTTGCAACACATTTTGTAAAATAAAAAGAACGTATTTGAGAAAGGGTACACATTTTTAAACACCACATTTCTAAAATGTGCACAAATGTGCTTTAGTCAAGGAGGCCTTGCATCCATTAACATGCCCTCTAAAAAATGGACACCTTCCTTCCCATTTCCTTCTTTAAAAACTCATGGCACACTAGCATGAAAGGGATTGGAGACAGAAAAAGTTGGAAAGCCACAGAAATGGATTTGAATATATTCTCATCACTAATTAATAGTAACCATTAAATTATACCAAAAATGTCAAAATATTTTATTTCTGTGAGAATAAGACGCGAAACAAGGACTGGGGGCTAACAAAATAAAATTTTGTTTTAAAAAAATATTAAACCATTTCACTACAATATCAGACTTGTACCACAAAAGACTCACATTATTATCATTATCTAGAACACTCAATTATTTGTACTAATAGACCAATTCTTTGAGCAGACCTGTACAAATTAAGCAACATACAGTCCACTAATCATCATATCTCAGTTCCCCAATTCTCCCTCAAATATTTTTGCTTAACTGGATTACTGCTTTGTTTTATATGTTGGAATTGCATTGAAAACACTTTGGACACCAGAGCTTTGAAAGCTTTTTAGAAAGAAAGAAAGAAAGAAAGAAAGAAAGAAAGAAAGAAAGAAAGAAAGAGAGAGAGAGAAGCAGACAGACATGTTGAAATCATCCATAATTGAGCTGTAAGAAAATCATATTACTACTGTCCAGTTATTAATGGCTTCAATATGTCATAATCATTCTTCTTCAAAATAACTTTCCAAACTCTCATGAAAATTTTAGTCGGTACAAAACAAGGCAGCAAGTTTGTTAATTGGAACTGTCCAATGCAAACCTATTAGGTTGATGATTTCTTGTCACCACTAGCTTCACAATTTCCAGTTCTGGTTTAAAAGTTAATATGAACATTAGTGGCTAAATAGCTTTGAATCAAGTTATCTGAACCCCTCATATAATACCTTATACCTTCAAATTATCTTCTGAGGTTCTTCTCAGCCACCTATATCAAATGAGACCCAGCAGGTGACTATGCCAGAGAAGTTCTTTTCAGAGATGTCACCTATGGAAAAGGATATTTAAAAGATTTATTGTCAACTGTGATATTTTTAGGACCTCATGCTCTGCTTCTTCATGATTGTGTGGCCCAGGTGTTCATCCATGCATAATGTTGAGAAAGAAGTTTCCACCATCTCAGGTTTTCCTCCTGGGAGAGTAACAGTTACAAAATAAAACTTTAGAGAGAAAAAGAAAAGGGATGGAAGAAAGGAGAGGTTAAATGTTCAGCCAGTCAAAAAAACATCCTAAGTTCAGAAGAACAAATAAACTGCTTACAGGTCAATTCTGGTTTACTGTGCCTTGGTTGGGAAACATGCTCTAAATTGCTTTGATTGATCCCTCTAATGGGTTGCTACCATTCTGTGCAATGTGACAACAAAAGCCCATGAAATCATTATAACAAATTAATCTTCTTCTGTCTTTTTCTTTTCTTAACAGAATATTCACACACAAATTTAATAAGCTGAAGAACTTTCCCCCCATTATTTATTCCAATGGAACCAATTAATTAAGCCTATTTTCCTTTATTTTTCAAGGAAGTGGTTGTCAGAGTATTACTTGCTTTAATTGCATTAGGAAATAATCTGTTCTGGAAGGACGCCATAATGTGTAAGTGCATTAAGCAGGAAGTGTCAAGAAGATTTTTCTTTTTCATTTTTTTTAATGGAGCTGTTGTTCTGCAGCTGTACTAATTGGATGACAGAAAGCCTTTTGAAAGGACCATTTCATGGCTTTTTAAAGAAAAGCTTGCAGTTTTAATACAAAAGCCTATAAACCTATTGCCCACATGATCTATTTGCAAAGCATCTAGATTTCATAAAGTATTGTTAAAGTGTCTTCAAAGAATCAAGCAGAAAATTAACAGAGAAACTCAAGGCAATATGTTAGTCATAAGCAATGGACACTTTGACTGGTAAAATGGAAATGTACAGCTGCATATTTGAAGAAGAAATTGCATTGCAAGGGATAGTTTGAATCCTCAATAACCTGGCTTATAGACCTTCCAGAATAAAAGAAACCTAAGACAGAATTTTGACTTTTTTTTAAAAAAAAAGGTCTAGGAAGACTACAAACGAGATAGATGAGACAGTATTTTGTAGATGGCCACTACATGGATCAAAGTGGTTTGCTAGGATGTGTTCCTGTGAGAGCAGGAATTGCAAGAAATGTAAGATTCATATTTCCAAAATTTTCAGTGTGGATATGTACAAACTTTTATTAGACAGGCTTGAGTCTCTCTAGATGCAGACCTATCTGTAGTCAAGCCCTTCACTGTAGCCAACTTAGCTGGTGACTCCAGTGCCATTGAGACAGCAAGTATGCTTTCGGTTTTAGTTGAAATTTTAAAGGCACTATTGAGGCTCATTGACCTATTTGAAGGATAAGACTCAGCACCTTGGATAGATCCCTGGAATTTTAAAGTAACCTGGACCCACTATTTCACTCACATGGCAGCTGCCAGCTGAGACTGAAAACTGAAATATATGAGAGGTGAGAAGTGACAAAGAGAGAGAGATTAGGAGACATTAGTAGAGTTGTGAGAGACTTTATTGTCCTTTTGTTTTCATTAGGCTAGAGAATCCTAAGCGGAGATTTCTAGAGATTTGGGAAAATATTTATTTCCCAATATTTGTGGGGGAGGGGGTTTAAAAAAGACAAATAAACAGAATGCTCCTAAAAGAAAGCCACAGTGGGTAGATGCCAGTTTGTATCCTATCGCTCAGAGAAACAAAAGATGTTTGAAACAGCCTAACTTTGGATCTGAATTGTAGGGTGGCCCTAGCCTTTGAGTGAGTGAGGCAGCTGTGCCAGGCAGCAGATTTTGGACATATTGGCAAGGCAGCAAAATGTTACTTATTTAACTTATTATTGTTGCATTATTACTTCCAATGGGGGGAAAGATTCTTACCAGATTTCCCATCTCAAGTGCCAAAATAATTTGTCTGGCTGTGAATAATATCACATGGATATGGAGGCCCCATGCTCTGAGCTGTGGTCCATAATCTGAGCAGGAAGGTCTATGGTCTGATGACCCAAGATCTTGTCATGACCAACTTTAGGTGAACATGCACTGACCAGTCCTGCTAAACTGCTTCCAATAGTTTAGCCAGATCTCAATAATTATGTTGTCTAACTGCAGTGCTATTTCTTAATATTGCCTAGTTCTGAAGCACCACTCTTTCTATTTTGCTGTGTACTTCTGTGATACTCAACATAGCTTTGTTGTTGTCTTTTTTTCCCCCTCCTTTCTCTGTACTATTTTACATCAGAATTTAGTATCTGTCTTGGACCGTTTAGCATGACATTTAATTTTTGCTAAACAGCCCAGCACAAAGACAGCGTGAAATATGCTAGATGCAAACATTTCCCATTGTACTATCAACACAGTAGCATCTCCCTAGCTTAGTGCCAAAGGCAAGTATGTCACAGAGCAGTGTATCATTAAAAAAAAAAAAAATGCAAACTCTTCAGTGTCTGTATCTTTTTCAAGTATTCTATTTCTTTGTAGTTTATGGACTGGAAACAATACTACTATGAGAATGATGAAATAATTTCCCACATACCACATATACAGCTTCCATCTTTCTATTTTTCCTAGGGTTCCTTGATTTGTTTTGCTGCTCTGTCAATGATACCTCTTCATAAGAGTTTGTAGACCTGCCCATTCTCTACTATCATGTGTAAGGCCACTGACAAATACTTGTTTTCAGCCATAATAGATGTGTGCAGAAAGGGGAAGAAAACTGCAAGAAGAATGCAATAAAAACAAACATATTTTGTGATATAGTTGTTAGAATGCCTGTGAGGACCAGGGAAATCTGGTTTCACACTCCATGGTTAAAAACTGTTTGGCACTGCATCTTTGTAGTGTTATCTGCATAATCTTCTGGTTGGTCAGTTTTCTGATTCTGCTCATCTAGGCTGAACATTGACTCTTCTTGAATAGGAATGAGTACAACATTTTTTTCCTGTCACAAGACCTGTTTTAAAGAGACATGGCCTTCTTGGAATCTGGCACCCCTCTGTGCTTCTAGCTTTTTTCTATTTTGTACTCGTGACTTGTTCTTCATTTCTGTATACTAGTTTGCTCTCTGATCTACACTCTTGACTATTTTGAGTTTCTGCCTCTTCGTTTGGCCCCTGTTCCTGGTTACTCTTTGAGCCAAATCTCTGGTTCCCATTCCCTGGCTTACGCTGGATTGCTTCTTTGACATCTATCCAGTTAGAAAGTCAGCAGCTCTGGAGATTGTCCCTTCACCAAATGGGTGTGTACTATGCTCATGATACTTCTTTCTTCTCTTCTCCCATTACCTGCCATGGACAAGGGCAAACATCTGCTCATCTCCTTTCCCCACCTAATAACCTGCAAAACCCTTAACTTATCCTCTATATAAAAAAAAATGTCCTTGTCTGGCAGAGCTGTGACTGTTCAAAAACTATGACTATTTCCACATTGCACTGTTATAGTGCTGTTATTCCACTTTCAACATCCTATGGAATCCTGGGACTTGCAGTTTAGGGAGGGACATTTAGAATTCTCAGCTAGAGAGCTCTTTGCCCTCCATAAACTACAAATCCCAGAATTCCACAGGAGGTTGAAAATGGAATAATAGCACTATAACAGTGTAATGTGGAAATACCCTATGTTAGGATGAGCTAACAATCACTCAGGCTTAATCCAAAAGCCATACAAATTCCCCTGTTAATCCTTCTACACATTCTGTCTAAGCAACACATTCCACACTGGTAACCTGAACTACTTCAGAATTGTTGACAAGATGATTCTCACCTCTGGTCAATGGACCTGAAAGTAGTGTAGGTTTTCTATAGCTTGAATAATTAAAGATTACCCTTTTAGCAAACTAATCTCATAACTTCCCAAGTGCATGACCAGAACCTGGGATAGAGGAGCCCTATGCTCCTGAAAGGGCAATGAGAGCTGCCCTTGCCAACACAATACCCATTTCCCACTCATGGTCCTTTCATTCAGCCCAAGCTGGGAGCTAAAGTAGGCATTCCATGTATGTCATAGTAGCCTAGGAAATCATACTGTGCCAGCAGATTAACACCTTGTTTCAGTCCTGCAGCATTTCCTAACTATACAAGACAACAATATCAACAGTCGAAATAGTTTAACTAACAGCTGAAATAGTTTAATGAACTTTTGAATAATGAATTATTGTTATTGGATGGAATTCATGAAGGCACTTACAAATGTGTAACCCAGAGTTACATTCATCACTGATTCATATTCATGATTCCTGCACATTCCCTCGTTTAGGGTCTATGTAGAGACCATGAAAACCTTTCAATCCCCATTTACTAGGCAGTAATAAGTGCAATAGGGGGTTCTGTTCCCCTGTTGATTGAGAACCAGCTGACTGAAGTTCCCACCAACTTTTCATGCAAGTGAGCTCCAGATGAGGGGTAAATATGACAGCTATCCTGCATAATGCTGTTATACTGGAGATCATTCACTGGAGGGGGTAGGAATGTCAGTAGCTGCTTCCCAATTGAAAACGGAATGTAGCCCTGTTGCTTGCAGCTACTACTGCCCAGTAAGTGGGGATTCAGGTTGGGACACACTATGTATCTGCACAGGCAGGATGCTTAAACATTTATAACTGTCTTAGTGAATTCCAACCGTTATTATTATGATAATATTATCCCACTTTTTCCTAATATTGGGACTCGATGTGTCTTACAATTTAAACAAAGAACAATATAGCTAAAAGCATACAAAAAGGGAACATTAAAATGGAATTAAACTATTCACAGGATTAAAAGCAATTTAAAGAGATAAAAACAATTAAAGTGATAAAAAGCAATTAAAAACAGTCCAATTTAAAACAATGCAGCATCCTCTGATAAACCCTTTATTTAAAAACTTTTTATTTTTACAATGAAGAATGCTAGCTCACTATTACTTGAATGCAATGAGTATGAAACCTAAATCTGCTGCAGTGGAAGCAGCACTGATTCAAAAAGAGTGAATCTCAAATTTGTATCCTGCCAATCCCAATCTCTCTAATGTTTTGGATGTGATGGCTCAAAACTGGCAAATAAAACTAGAAACAGACAAACATAAATGTCACTACCCTTTTGCAAGTGCAGAAATGACCCCTTCCTACTTTGTCAGTTTGGGTACTACACATCTAAATGGTGAACTCCTGATCTGAAAGGTGTAGGAAAAGGCTGGGATGAAATAAAAGAAATGAATAAAACTGCAGGGCTTCAGAACACTTCAAAGTAGAGAGATGATTCACCCTGACAACAAATACTGAACTTTTTATCTTGCACTCAAAGTGTTCAGAGTAGTTTATACTTATATTATCCTCTCATTGGTGCAACAATCCTCTAGTCAGATCTTCTACATTTCTGCAGATATGGTCATGGGATACAATTGTTTTCCTTATGACAGAATTATGTACAGAAACCAAACATAAGCTCTGTTCAGATGCCATCTATGTAACCTAGTGGGAAAAAACACATGAGGAAGTAGTGCACTAGCCCCTCTTTTCTCTTGTGTTATTACTTTTCACTCACACAGAGTGCTGGTGCCTCCATGCTATTGGATACCTTGACTCTGGTCCCAGAACATTATCTTGTCATTGCTCAGCTGTGAAGAACTCATCACATTTATTTTTCTTAATATAACTTTCCAAGGTTAGCATTTGTGGAAACAAAATATTAAACTACACAGAGCTTTAGTCTCATCTAGCAAGGTTGTTTTTATATACACTCTGTGTGTGTGTGTGTTCAGTGGCATTGTCGAAAAGAGATTGATCCAGCCATCCCTATTGACAGTAAGTGATTGTATTACAACTTTCTTCCATTGTTTAAGGACATGGCAGTAGAAAGCAATATATGATGTAGAACTTAAAACTCCTTTACATGTTTCTATTTCACAAATGTGTCACATTTTAACAACTGTTCTCTTTATGAGGAAATAGAGGCAGGCAGCAAGGGTTTTCTTTTCATATGCAAGTTAGAAATTCTGCTTTTGCAGAAGGTTTATTTTCTTCTTAGCTCTAAACTACCCATTTGGGATTATCCCTCTTAAGATTCTAGTTAGATGAAAATGTCAGACCTTGAATTGGAAAGTGCTTTCTTCATATTTGAATGTTCATTGTTATGAGGGGAGCTTCAGGAGGGAACGCTTTTGGAGATCTATCAGGAAATTTTATGTTTATAATACAGTTCTCTTTATTACCTTATGACAGAATCTGACAGATATTCTAGGTTCCCTTTAAGCAAGCATTATTGCCCCAATCTCAAATAAGATTGTTTTGTATTTCATTCCTTCAAATGGGAAAAAAAATGTTTTACAAGACTTTGTGCTTGTTCCTGCATAACAGAAATCGTAAACTACTTTCAATCCTATGTACCTGCACCTTTAAGCCTTACTGAATTTCTAAGTAAAAATTAAGTAGAAGTGAGCTGCATGTCAGTTCAAGGGCACGGGATATAGAGTTGTCAGCTTTTTTACTGCTCCTGTTTTGTGTTGTTTATCGTAACATTGACACATACAACAATTAAAAAACAGATGAAGATTTTCCTAGATAAAGAAGTGACAAAAGCTTCACACGTTTAACCAAACCTCCAGCAGGCTATTAGAAATATGTTGACTAAATGGACATTTTAAGTCTATCTAGCACAGTGGTTCTCAACCTGCGGGTCCCCAGATGTTTGTGGACTTCAGGTCCCAGAAGCCCCAGCCACTATGGTCAATGCTCAGGGCTTCTGGGAGCTGAAGTCCACAAACATCTGGGGACCCACAGGTTGAGAACCACTAATCTAGCAAGATTGTTTTCAGGGCCATTTCCTCATGGGCTTAAAGAAACGATACAGAGCGTCCTCCAGGGAGGATGTCTGCACCTGGGAGTGGACTGGGTCGGACCTACTTAGTGTAGTTCCACACCTCAGCCTGCTCTGGAACGACCCGGAGTGGTTTTGCAGCATGCTTTTGAAAGACCACTTGAAACAGGTCTTTCAAAAGCATGGAGCGTGCCACTCCATACCCGCACTCCGGTGCAGATTTGCAGGCTCGCACCAGTGTGAGCCTGTGATCTGCCGAGGGCAGGCTTCAGGCTGCAAGCTTCAGCAGTTGGTGGAGAGTCTCCACCAACCAGAATCCGCCATTTTCGTCCCCAGAGCAGTGTGGAGCAGCAGCCACACACTGCTCCAGACCAGCCTGGACCCAAGTGTGGAGCCAAGAAGTCCGGTAAGTACCGGCGTGGGGTGATTCCCTCGCCCAGTGCAGAAATGACCCAGGTTCCTAATTTCTGTGTTTGACATTAAAATCTCAGGTTTTAAAACCTCAGGTTTTTTAAAGTGTTCAGCTTGCCACTATTGTGCATGGTCAAATAATAAAGAGCCATGTTAGGATGGATCCAGAGAATATAAATGCTATCTACACCCATGTGATATTAGTTAAACTGGCATGCCTTCATCTTACGGAATCCTGGGATATTAATTTCAATGAGGTTGGTACTTGGACTTTTCTAGCTCGAACTCCTAAGAGAAAAGAGTTCAAAGCACCTCACCAAATAACAAATCCTAGGATCCTGTCAGGTGAAATCATGTCAGTTAAAGTAATATCAAAGTACTGTAACTGTGTAATGTAGATAAAATCTATGTTAATTATATTTTGGCTCCACTGAAATAAGGGGAGTAAGTTAGTCATGACTTAAGATGGCTTGAACTCATTATTTTTAATTGATATGCTATCTTCTTGCAATTATAAAGGAACTTTGACATCCTTTCTCCCAAATGAGGTTATTTCTGGAATAAATTTGTAGAAGAGAGTTTAGACAGAGAACCAAATAAAGTGGGGGATTACCCACATCCCCCCTTTTTTGCCATTCCCCATCATTCAGTCTGTGCATGTGGAGCAGATCCATGTTTGAACAGAAGTGCAAACCCAACATGATAATGGTGGATTTATGGATCCTATGAATAAATGAACAATAGTTCAAGTTCCCTGAGCAGATTCACCTCTTTTTGCACCACAAAACTAGATATTAATTAGTTTTATTTAAAAAAAAATCTTAATAATTTTAATTTTGCATATCTAGGTAGCAGAAATGATATTTTCTAAATAAGATTTCTTCCGCATTGACATCTGTAATTTGGAACTGAAAAAAACGAGAACAATATAAAACTATTTTTCCTTATAACTGTACCAAAATTCAGTTTTGAAAGATTTGCAATCCATAGAGGATATGTGAGAGGGGGCTTCACAGAATTATCTCTAAGAAGATAGCACAATACAAGAAGAAGGGGAAAAAAAACTACATTTCAATTCTTCCAGCATCACTAACTTCAAACAATCTGTATGACATGTTGATGTTTCTTTTATTAAGAAGGGTTTGCTGGTTTAGGCAAACCTAAAAATAATGCTGTTTAAAAAAAATGTTCTGGGTCATTTATATTTACCCAAATTTGTATTTTCCCCTCAGATCTAAGTGACATTATCAGTGTGACATTAAGAGCAGCCCAAGAAAACTTTATTTTCACATAAATTACATATATTACACTGTTTAAACTGGTACTTTTTTTTCATATGGGAAGCTGACTAATTTGTTAACACCATCTTCATTTAAATTAAAAACTGGTTCCAGGTTTCTAAAGTTCAAGCATAAATCTGAAGTATAAATTAGGATTGATTCTTCAGTTATTTATAAAGCTAAAGGTGGTTTTCCTCACCTCTACTGGAAGGGAAAAAGGGAGGAAGGCATTTAAAAAGATGATGCATGAGAAAGCCACATTGAATTTAATTCTAATTCAGTCACCCTGTGAGTAGTTCAAGCTTGAATGGGAACTCTGGCCTACTGTTTTTCATATTATACTTCTTAATTTTATTGTGGGAGGGAAAAAGAGATGACTAGTGGGATGACTGACAGTGGAATCTACCACACCAATTGTCCATATTTGATAGAAACAATTTTATTTTGATGCACACAAAATATGGATGCCTATGGGCAGTTGTAGTATTTCCAGGATTCAACAGCAACAACCAGTGAAAATCAGCATCTTCTCTGAGCATCCTTTTCCTCCAATGTCTCACTTACTTCACAATTTTGGCAACTATACACTTTTTCCTCCTTCTTCCACCACTCCTCACACCAGCAGTTATCCTGGTATGGTACACTAACAGGAATCCAGCCCAAAAAAAAAAAAAAAAAAAGTCAATAGAACCATTTTCTTTACCCCTAGAAAGCATTTCTTGTTATTAAGTTAAATGGCCCTATGAACTAATTCTTATTCTCAACTGCATTTGGTCACTGAAGCTGTAAAATTTTCTGACTAGGAACAGAATATTGATAGTTAGACTATCACATACTTCAAGGGGCATAATATTTGGGATTTGTGAGGGCTACATGATCTGTAGGACTATAAGATAGATGATCTGTAGGAATATGGGCTACTTTCTAATGAAAAGTAGAGATGTAAAAAAAGCCAACACGATTCTTGGTTGCATCAATAGGAGTATGGTGTCTAGATCAAGGTGATAGTACCACTCTATTCTACTTTGGTTAGATCTCATCTGGAATACTGTGACCAGTTCTAGGCACCTCATTTCAAGAAGGATATTGACAAGCTGCAATGTGTCCAGAGGAGGGTGGCCAAAATGGTGAAGGGTCTGGAAGCCATGCCCTCTGAGGAATGCCTTAAGGAGCTGGATGTCTAGATCAAGGTAATAGTACCACTCTATTCTGCTTTGGTTAGATCTCATCTGGAATACTGTGACCAGTTCTAGGCACCTCATTTCAAGAAGGATATTGACAAGCTGCAATGTGTCCAGAGGAGGATGGCCAAAATGGTGAAGGGTCTGGAAGCCATGCCCTCTGAGGAATGCCTTAAGGAGCTGGATTGTTTAGTCTATAGAAGAGGATGTTAAGAGGGGACATGATAGTCATTTTTAAATATTTGAAGGAGTGTCATATTGAGGAGGGAGTGGGCTTGTTTTCTGCTGCTTCAGAGACTAGGGCCATTTCCGCACTACACTCTTATAGTGCGATTATTCCACTGTCAACATCCTGTGGAATCCTGGGGTTTGCAGTTTAGGGAGGGGCCAAGTGGTCCCTCCCTAAACTGCAAGCCCCAGGATTCCACAGGATGTTGAAAGTGGAACAATCGTGCTATAAGTGTGTAGTGTGGAAATGGCCTAGGACAAGGAGCAATGGATTCAAACTACAGAAAAAGAGATTCCACCTGAACTTCAGGAAGAAATTCCTGATGGTCAGAGCTGTCCAGAAGTGGAATGCACTGCCTTGGAGTGTGGTGGAGTCTCTTTCTTTGGAGGTTTTTAAGCAGAAGCTGGAAGACCATCTGTTAGGAGTACTCTGATGTGAGTTCCTACATGGCAGGGGGTTGGACTGGATGGCCCCTGTGGTCTCTTCCAACTCTATGGTTCCATGATTCTGTGAATATTTACAAATTTTTTCATCCTCAGTGGGAAAGAATGTGTCAACATGTGACTTCTTGTCAAAACTATGGTCAACGAATGTAGAAGAATGAGTCCTATTGCCAATCCAAATTAGCAGACTTACTGAATCAGTGGGATTTACCACTGGTTCAGTGGCTCCAATCTAGCTGAAGCTGACTGATAGGTTTTAGGGAAAAAAGATTCAGCCCTTTCACAAGAGAGAACAATCCAGCACTTTCTTCTTCTTTATCATCATTATCAACATCACCACCACCATCATCATCTGTTTTAAAAAAAAGTTTGGCTATACACCAAATATGTCCCCCCCCCCATAAAACATATTGCTTTTGCATAAAAATCCCACAACTTTCATGCTGGGAGGGGAAAAACTTAATGAAATTTCTACAAAGTTGTCCAGAACTATAGGGGAGGAATGTACTGGCAAATGTGCAGAAGCTCTTGTTTGTGGTGAGAAAAGCTGTGATTTTTTTTCCATGCTGGAATGTGAGGACAAAGTAAGGGAAGATTTGCATGCCTAGTGAAGCAGTGTCATAGTGTGTCAAAGTACATACTTTGATTGTTTTTAAAAAAGAAAGCCAGGAAAAATTGTCTTTACGTGAGTAAGACCTCTGAAGAGGAAATAAAATGAAACAGGAAGTTGCTGCAAAATGAGATGACACCCTTCAGTGTTATTTGTACGAAGGGTGCCTAGGTTCTTTCTTTCAACTGTGGCTTGCAATAGAAACTTGAAAGAAATATGAACCATCTTTATAATGAGCAATTATGCTATAAAATATCTATGAGGACAGTTTCCTGGTTACCCCAGGCAGTGGTTATTTTGCTTATTCCCTGGAGCGTGATACAGGATATATCCAAGACTCCAGCAATTGTTACAGTTAATTTAAAAGTCAATGGCAAGTACATGATGTTTGATATAACCTAGTCAGTGTTGGGATAGAAAGCTAACATATTCAACATTCTTTCATCACTGGATATTGCTTTTTCAATACACCAACTTAAAAATGATTCTTATAATTGTGAGGAAATCCTCAAGCTGGTGATAGGAAGATATTTAATAATATCTTCAGTTCCAGTTCCTGACCTATAACAGGATTCCATGGATTAGATCTCTTTCTTTACAAATTTCTGGGCTGTCTCATATTGAAAACAAGTGATAGCATGGAAGGCTTAATTCTAGGAATTTACAATGATATTTGGGTGCTAATAATGACCCCATGGTCCCTAGCCAACATATCTAAAATGATATATTTGGGTATTCCTATTGATTTCAGGATCAACATGAAAATAAAATAGAATAAAAAATTGAATTTCTATATGTCTTTCAGTTTGATCACACCTTGTATGCTACAAATTGGTAACACCTATTGAAATACACCCTAGTTTCAAATATAGCTTGCTACAGACTATCTAGGGTTGCGGTTTAAACAAGAAAAGGAAGAGAAATAGAAGACAAAAATCTGCCTTGAGCAGGTATGACCAGTATTGATGAAGATGCTTGAGGGCTTCTGGCAGAAGGTTTACCTAGCATCTGCTCCCTTAGACATTTTCAACTGGAGATGTCAAGGGCTGCACCTGAGTCCTATGGCATACAAAACATACTTACTGCTGAGTGTCACAGTTTTTTGGAACCCAGCTGTGGTGGTCTGTCAGTACCACTGACTCTTGCCAATGGAAATATGAACAAAATGACATTTGCGATTAGCTCATGTCAGATGATTAAGTGGGTGCAATATGACAGTTTGAATCAACAGCCAATTCTTAAGCAACAGTTTGTTCTGTAATGTCTTATTAACAGTTACCAGCTACTCAAATCTATTCACCTGAGCTGTGGCTTTCCAATTATTTTTTGCTATCTTGATAATGACAGTGCGTTTGTTGTCCACACAGCAAATTCTCTTCACATAGAAGCTAAGACAGATTTGTGCATTTATTAAACCTACTAACAAAAGCTTACAGTAAAGAAAAAGATATACTGCCAAAAGCCCTGAAAATAAGATGAAGCCACTAGAACAAAATTCTTGAGGGTGAGAACTTAAGTAATACAGGTGGGGAAAGAATTTGGATTGTGTTTTCTTCCCATTATGTAAGGGTGCTTGGTTTCTTTTTAATGGCATGCCTTTTGCTGTCTTTTTGGATCCACCTACATTTTTCTTCTCTTCCTTTGCATCAATCTCTCTGCTTCTTTTACCAATCTCTGTAGAGGGAGGCATGTATTCCTGTAAAGCAGTGGTTCTCAACCTGTGGGTCCCCAGATGTTCGTGGACTTCAGCTCCCAGAAGGCCCAACCACTATGGTCAATGCTCAGGGCTTCTGGGAGCTGAAGTTCACAAACATCTGGGGACCCACAGGTTGAGAACCACTGCTGTAAAGGCATGTGTGTGTATATGTGCAAGTTACCTGTCAACTTATGGCAAACTCATTAAATTCATACTTAGGCAAGGAATACTCAGGAGTGCTTTTGTCAGTTCCTACGTCTGAAATATACTCTACAGAAACTAGTATTCATTGGGGGTTCTTCATCCAAGTATTAACCAGGGCGAACCCTGCTTAGCTTCCAAGAACAGTCAATTTCTAGTGCCTTTAGGACATTTAGGCCTTTCTGTCAAGACATACACCCTTATAATCTACAGTTTCTCACACCTCAAGCAGTTCTGCAACTCACTGCTCCTATGGTACAGTTCCTGGGCAGGTCTTCTCATTCCTCCCTTCTCCCACTTGCTTTGAGGCCAGGTCACTGCGTTATCTTATGTTTGCCAGATAAAAATAAGGACTCGTTTTATACTTTTGAGTCCAAATTACTTGTTATATTAATTGTATATCACTCTGTCATTTGCTTATTTTGTTTAATTGAGTGGAAAGTATGGGCCAACAAATCATCTTGAGACAAAAGAATGTATATGTGAATCCCACTTTCCTCCATCTTGATCCTGAACTCTGCAGTGGGATGTGTGTGTTTGAACTGGCATCAATGGGAGGTTTTCCTTTTTCTAATTGTCACATGATGAACATGGTACAGGTTGTTAAAAGTGTAGGCGGGATTAATTTTAATTCCTCAAACAATCCCTCAATTGAGTTGGAAAGTGATGGGAAATTCATCATAAAAAGTTCAGTCTTCAGATTAAGTTAGGGTGACATAACTATCCCTGGAGCCATTTATGTATTCATCAGAATTACAAGATAAAGTTTTCAATGTATTTTGCCATGTCAGATTGAAGGTACATTTGAATGAGCTATCACACAGAAAGTATCTCTATTAGCAGGGGTGGCAGAGAATAGTTGAATGGTGTTAAAGGAAATTATCAGCTTTCCAGGTCCCAGTTTTGTTGCCAGGTCATTGGCCATTGCTGGAAACACAATACATGCAATAAAGGAATCCCATGAAATGTTAAGTCTTACAGACGGAACAAAAACATTGTAATAATCATAATCTTGTTAAAGTTTATCTGAGGAACTGATCCCAAGTAGGTGGGAATAACTTTCAATCTGTACAGAGGAGAGCAATAAAGACAAATGAACGGTGATTGTCAGTCCCATTATATGGTGATAACAAGCTAAAATGAAACAGCTGTATAGCTTGTGCACAGCTGTTGCCATTTCAGTCTTGTGTGTGCATCACCCATTCTTTTCAAGATATAATAACTAGAGGGAGTGTTAATCAAAATTACACTGGTGAAGAATCATTCCTTGCCTTTTTATCACATGTCTGATCATAAATTTGAAAAGAAAAGAAGGAGAGAAATCTGCAGATTATACTTCATGAATGACCAGAAATCTTCACTGATTTGAAAATTAGGCTAAAAATGCTGCCAGGAAGATGGCTGAGGTAGATGTGTCTCAGAGTTATTTCCCCATTATGCAGAATGGTAGAGTTCTCATCTGTTCATTTTAGAATGTAAGGGTATGAAGATCATGTTTTTGCAAACTCCTCATAAAGAACTCCCTCAGTGATCAGCTTACTGATTAATGTAAGGTATGTTTATTTGTTGGGACCTTTTTTGAAAATTGCAACATTTCTTTAAAATGACACATGCACATGGTATATTCCCTTATCTGCCCATTTTTTAAAATTGATTAAAACTATCTGGAAATAGAAACTATATTGATTAAATGATCTCTTTGCGGCAGGTAGGCCTTTGTTGAAAGAATAAGTCATGCAAAAATTATACCCTAACCCACCTTCTTGGTATCAAATAGTACAACTTATTTCCTTTTTAAAGACAATTTCCAAACAAGCTTGCAATCCTGGATAGCTGACAGTGTATGAGTATGCTTGTTTAGCTCCCACGTTTAACAGCAGAGCATGGTATATTTATGCCTGGTTGATAGATTTTCTTATGGAAATGGATTATATGCAAAATATACATGGGAATTAGAATTAAATATGAAGATCTCAGAGGAGGATTGGAACCGAATTTGGACCTTCCCTTCTTTTGAATCTAGATCTGCATTGATTAAAGAATGCTCCCTTAAGAGTATTCATAAGTGGCACCGTACCCCAACACAAATTGCAAGAATTTTTAAGAACACATCTGCCAGGAAAAGGGCACATATTTGCATCTCTGGTTTTATTGTCCAAAGACTTATCAATTTTGGCCTTGGTTTTACAAATAGTATCTAATATGACTCATCAGAAAATTAGAATGCGTCCAGCACTGGTCCTATTATCTGTATTTACCAATGAGAATAGTGACTTAAAATATAAATCTTTAATAATATTTTTATAGCCCTTGCAAGGAAAGAAATTGCACGGAATTGAAGAATGGGGAATTTCTCACTGAACAAGTGGTTTAGTAATGTTTGGGGCACAATTTTGTCAGAAAAATTTTCTGACCAATTGCATTTTGGAAATACTTCATATACACCCTTTAAAGAGAGATGGTTCCCATTCTTTAAGTACCTAGATTCCAATAAATTAATCCAAGTTCCACCATTACAGGAGCAAATTCTCAGAAATGATATTTTATCTGAATGAATATGATTGGACGTGTGTTCTCAAAATGATGTTGTTATTAAGATTGTTACGCCATGTGTTCAAGTAATCAGGCTATAATGGTATCGTTATTGTTGCTGTATTATTGTCATTTGTATTTTATTAGATTTGCAATTTTAGTGCCAAATAAAATTTATTTTAAAAAAATTATATATGTACACACAGCCACATTCCACATTAGTGCAGGCAAGAAATATAGCATCTCTATCAAAAGCTGTTTATTATTCAACCAGCCTTTGTTGCTGTTTCTCACCATCAAGGGCACCAGAAGTAGTGATATACAGCTTGACACACAAATTAACACCTCTTCCTTTCTATTCCACATGCAATATTTTGTAGCAGGTCTGAAGAGTGAGCTATTAAATGTACAGCATGGGAACAAACCATACACAGCAACTATCATGCATTTATTGAGATTGTAAGAACATATGGCTGTACTGAGGAGCAGCAACAAGAGCTAGACGATGTGGAGGTATAATAGCAGATGAAAATCAGTGGCTTGGCTCCATTTCTTCCTTTCCTAATGAAAGGAAAGGTAACACCCTTCCCTGCCCGTATGGAGAGCTATATGATACACAAAAGGGCTTTGGAATTTGCCTGTTTATCACCATGCCAGCTGCAAAATTTTAGCCATGGAAATAGAGTTGTCGTCTAATGCATGCCCACCAGAAAGCTGTCTATCCTGACAAGAACTTGAAGTTTAGGGTAAAGTTGATAAGAAGCATTAGCATATACAGTCATCCCTCTACTTTCACTGGGGTTAGGGACATGGGACCCCCGTTAAGTGGGGAAAAAAAGTGAACCAAGTGAAAAGTATGATCACCATATTCAACTCACCATGGATCCCTTTGAGGCATCAGGGTTCCTTCACAAGGCAGAAGTGGGTGGCTTGTGGGACTTACTGCCACCTCCCCTGTTTCCCCACATCATTTTTTTAATAGGGACTTACAAGACTCGTTCACAGTTTCTCAGTTTCATGAGTCTTGCAGTCCCTATTAAAAACGGCACAGGGCAGCAGCAGAGCTGACAGCAATAATCCGTGAATAAACAAATCCGCAAAAGTGAAACCCGCAAATGTGGAGGGCTGACTATAGTGCCTAGCACAACAATCCTCTGTATATTTAATTAAAAGCAAACCAACCACATCACTAGGATTCCAGAGTAAAAACTGGAGCTATCTCCTGTACCTTTAAGGTCTGCATAGAAGAAAAAAAATCAGTAGGTATTGCTTGTTACCCTGGTTGTATGACTAACAACGTCTTGAACTCCCTGCTTCTTTACAACCATTAAAGATATAGGTGCTGTCTCCAATTTTGAATCTGCAACCATGCCATTGAACAGAATTAAGGGGCTCTGGCAGGATATGAATAGTGATAGATGTCAGCATAGTGGGTGAAGCCATCATTGCCCCCTAGAATGGTTAACTACACATTGTGATTGTAGCAATCCTCACCTTTTGAGGGGGGTTACTGGGGCCCTTTAAGGAGCTGCTGTGGCCTTCTACTTGCTTTCTGTTAGTATCAGCCACCCATTGAGAACAGTTACGGGGTGGTTTATTTCAGCCTTGAGACATTTTGGCAGTGTTTGTAGTTGTAGCCTAGCAACCAAAGAAATGAGGGAAACCATTTATTTATGATATAGGTGTGATTTGCTCCTTATGGATTTGTGTTGACACTGGTCTAACTGGCATTAATTTATTGTTCATCACTGGAGTAACTAAGCCACTTCACCTGAGGGCATTGGGATTTGGCCATGCAACTAGATATGAAGACGCAAGATCAAAGGATGGGAGTGTAGACACACTACATATTTATTAATTTAATATTGTAATGCCAGTGAGCAAAATAAATCACGTGGAACAACCATAATTTGGAAACGCAGTATCTCCTAAGAGGGCAGCATCACCATGACCTAAAGTCTTGTACAGAAATCCTTGGTTTGAATTTATTGTAGGCTGTCTGTTCCTCCCAAACCCTGCTGGCCAACATTCTCAAAAAAGAAACCTGAGTATTTTCCCAGGACTCTCTCTTTTGAATTACACCAAGTCAGGAGAATTAGTGTTTTAGGAGAGCACTCTTTCAGCAAGTAAGGCCATTTTGACACCACACTGTTCTAGTGCTATTATTCCACTTTCAACATCCTATGGAATCCCGGGGTTTGCAGTTTAGGGAGGGGCATTTGGAATTCTCAGACAGAGAGTTCTTTGATGTCAGTAAACTACAAACCCCAGAATTCCACAGCATGTTGAAAGCGGAATAACAGAACTATTACAGTGTAGTGCAGAAATTGCCTAAGGTTCCTTTAGGTATTTGCCAGGGATCCTAAAATTAGATCTTCCTTCATGTAGCAACAAAAAACAAATAAAAATTAACTCAGGTGAAGTGGAAGATGAGTATTGAAGTATAATTTCACTGACAATCTAGCTGGCTTCTCAGCAGGTACAGCTTTAGTGTATGTTCATATACACACACATTGAAGCAAAACGTATGTTTTGCTACTGAAAGATAACTCTTTAGATCCTGTTTTATCAAGGTCACTTACAAACAAGGGAGAGAAACAGATTGCAGCATTTTTGAAAATAATTTATGTATATTGAACTTCTTCAGTAATATTTTCCCTATGTGCTTTCCTCCCTCAATACAGAGAGCAACCATAGTGATTGGCCTCTCTCTTTCATTTGACTTTTAAGTGCAATGAACAGTCACTAATTAACCAATCAATGAAGCATAGTTAATGATTTATATGTGGTGTTTGCAAACTATAATAGTTTATTTTTTGGTTCACTTATAGGCAAATTTAATTTTGATTACTGACATACATTCTTGTCCACTAATCCATTCAAGACTTTCAAACACTTTGTGATTTAATGTTATACTTTTTGTAGTTTTTGAAGTAGACAGTGGTCTAAATATTTTAAAGAAATTGAAGTCATAGATCTGAATTATATTTAAGATCCACTGCAATTATGATCTTTAAGTTAACCACTCCTCTCTGCTGTTGTAAAGACTAATTTAATCTAATCCCTGATCCGATCCATAGTTTCAAAATGTAACCTGGACAAAATTCTCACCCAGCCCTGAGTCTAGAGTCATAGAGAAGAGATTCAAATTGCAAAAGGAAAAGCAGTTTAGAAAAGGACAAGGGAAACCATCATGCTCAAGATGGGAGGGAACCGTTTTTTCTCTCCTTCTTGCTACAGGGAAAAATTTTTTAAGAACACAGCAGGATGACATAAGAAAAAATGTCCACCTGTATTCTGATGCCTTCAGTAATTCTGACAAAATGGAACATTTTCTGAAACTGAATCTGTTCCTATCCTGAGATCAGGTGATTTCTCTTCTCTGAGAATGGATCTCTCTCTCTCTTGTTTTGTTTAATCGAAAAGAAGCATGTGGGACCCCAGTTTGAGATGGAACCATCATATATGTGGAGATGAGTTTAATCCTTTCACTCAGACACAAATCTCCTCTCACACAGCTAGATTTTTTTTAAAAAAATATGTTTATTTAAAAAGCACCAGTGGAGGCTTTTTTCTTTTAAAAAAATATTGGAGAGAATTAGATATTCAAAATGTCCTTAAACTGTCATGTAAAAGCTTAACTTGACTCATCATATACCAAATTACAGTCTGAGAATGAAGTAGTACCTCTGGAATTTTGAAATGTGTGGAGAGCACTTCAAGCTGAACAATAATTTCAAAGGAACTTCCTAGTTCATTTGGATATCTCTTGTCTGTGGAGTTAGAAAATACATTTGTCTATAAGGCTCTGTTTTTGTTTTGTTTTTTAATGGTTTTGGCCAAGAAAGAGATTCCACATCTTTTAGATAATTGCTCTTGAAATCCATGAAATGAGAAGGCACATATGACCACATTCTCAACTGAAGGGAAAAGGGACACCTGTCTGCTCTGAAACACAGAATAGTCCCAATTCAGATTTAAGTAATTGTATAAAGGTGAATGTGTGATTTGTCAGGTGAGAATCATTACAAATGTCAGTAGCCATAGCAGCCTGTTTCTTCCAGCAACTCACTTCATATTTGAACTGCAATACCAGACGTGTGCCTATCTGTGCTGCAGGATGCTATGCAATAAAAAGAAGAAGGATTAGAGCACATTGTGTGTGCTTCCCTCTTGCTGTTACCATGAGATTTATTGTTCTTTTTTCATAATTAAGTCAAAATAGTGAATATGCTTCACTTCTGAGTGGGCAACGTTCCTTTTCTAATTAGGGATCCTTTCTTTATCCTAGTCTTTTTGTCCAAATATCCTCTCAAGGTGTCTCTAAATCACTAGTGTCACAATAATAAATTATCGTTAAATGTTTGGAGGGAGTCTCTAGCACTTAATGTGCTGCGTGGATGTAGTTATATATCTGGGTGTGGCAATTTATCACCGTAGTGAGAGGAACTTTATAGAATCATGAATTTAATATCAGAGTTCTTTTGATCACCTGTATCTATGTTAGATCCTCAACCCTTTTCTTTTCTTCAACCTTTTCTACCATCATTCTTTCACAGAGTATAAAGGAGTATGCAAAGTTCAAACTCTCTGGTATGTTAAAAGGCACAGCGATAACATTTCTATCTTGTGTATGAATATTCATGAGATAGCATTTTAAAAACAAATTAAATATGAATTAAGTGTCCACCACACAGAAAAGGTGTGAAAAAGATGCACTACTCATGTTATTTCAGTGTCCTTGAACCTTTTGTAACCCCTGATTGCTATTTGAAGATTTACAAAAAGCAATAATTTATTGAATTTCTTTAGCTTCTTGGCATGCCTGTTTCCCTCTCTCTCTCTCTTGCTCTCTCTTTATATATATATTAAACCTCTACAAAAGTTATAAGAAGCATGTTTTTTTCCTTGATTTCGCTAGATGTTCATTTTGAGCAATAAGGAAGTTAACTGTTCAGAAGGTTTAGCTAAAGTTTCTTTGACACAAGCAAATTACTTTGTGTTTTTCTGAAAATTCATCTTTCACCACCCACCCACCCTTGCATGCTACACAGTGTTGAGGAAGTGTCCTTGTTGGCTTCCATGGGAAAAGAGGCCTGACAAATGTGTCCTGGTACCTTGCACCATGATGGAGAGCATGAGGTTGAAGTTAGAGTAGCCTTGCCACCCCCTCCTTTCTCTCTTTGCTTGGTTTTGTCAGCAAGTGAGCATGCAAATAAGCATGCTATTGAGCAGGGCGCAAGCAGGCCACAGCAGCAGTGATCAGCACAAAAAGAGAAGAAAGTTGCTGGAATGTGAGCCACTAGGATGGTTTGTAGACCAACCAGCTGGATGAGAACTGGTCATGCCATGATGATGAACAACAAACCTCACTGCAGTGTGATTTGTAATTTGGTGGATTACAAGGTGGATTCCTAGGTTGATTTGTAATTGGTTGACCAACCGCACCCAAAGGGTGATCACCAATGGCTGCTTTTTATCCTGGAGAGATAGTGGGGTGCCTCAGGATTCTGTCCTGGGCCCAGTGCTATTCAACATCTTCATCAATGATTTGGATGAAGGAGTGGAGGGCATGCTGATCAAATTTGCAGATGACACCAAACGGGGAGGGGTTGCTAGCACACCAGAGGATAAGATCAAATTTCAATACAACCTTGACAGATTGGAGACCTGGGCCAAAGCTAACAAAATGAATTTCAACAGAGAGAAATGTAGGGTCCTGCACTTGGGCAGAAAATATGAAAGTCACAAGTATAGGATGGGGGACGTGTGGCTGGATAGCATTATGTGTGAAAAGGATCTAGGAGTCTTGGTAGATCACAAGTTGAACATGAGTCAGCGGTGTGAAGCGGCAGTTAAGAAAGCCAACACGATTCTTGGTTGCATCAATAGGAGTATGGTGTCTAGATCGAGGGAGGTAATTGTACCACTCTATTCTGCATTGGTTAGGCCTCATTTGGAATACTGTGTCCAGTTCTGGGCACCACAATTCAAGAAGGATGTCAACAAGCTGGAACATGTCCAGAGGAGGGCGACCAAAATGGTGAAGGGTCTGGAAGCCATGCCCTATGAAGAATGCCTTAGGGAGCTGGGTGTGTTTAGTCTGCAGAAGAGAAGGTTAAGAGGGGACATGATAGCCATGTTTAAATATTTGAAGGGATGTCATGTTGAGGAGGGAGCAGGCTTGTTATCTACCACTCCAGAGACTAGGACAAGGAGCAATTGATTCAAGCTGCAGGAAAGGAGATTCCACCTGAACCTCAGGAAGAACTTCCTGACAGTCAGAGCTGTCCGGCAGTGGAATACGCTGCCTCAAAGTATGGTTGAGTTCTTTGGAGGTTTTTAAGCAGAGGCTGGATGGCCATCTGTTGGGAATGCTTTGATGGCTGTTCCTGCATAGCAGGGGGTTGGACTCGATGGCCCCTGGGGTCTCTTCCAACTCTATGATTCTATGGTCAGTCACCTTTCAGTCTCCTGGTCTGGGAATGGGAGAGAATGCTGAGCTTCAACTTGGCTGCAACTGGGTGTCCCGGTGGCTGGGCAGGTAAGACTATTAGGAGCCCCTTATTGGGTCAGGTATTTGGGAGGTTTGCAGATCCCTATTAATATATACAGGCCTCATTATGCCATCATGTGGTTGTTAGATTACAGATAGACCTTTTACATCTTGGGTAGGCCCCTAGGCCTCACTCTTGCCTATGTGGCCATGAGGCTATATATGGGTCTGTAGACCTCACTCTGTCATCTGACCATTAGGATACAGATAGGATTTTAGGCCTCAAATAGGCCTCACTCCCCATTCCAATTAGGTCTGTCAGCTAATTAGGACCTGGCCTGCAGTGATAGGATTTTTGGCTGACAATTAGGCCTGGAAGCCTTTGTCAGTCCTCCAGGTTCTCAGTGATTTTCCATTTGGGTCTCACTCAGGCCACTCAGCCTTTCTAACTTCATTAGGCCTCCAGGATTCAGTCAAGCCTGAGTTGGACAATGGCCCCACTAAGCTGACAAATACCTTTATAGGCCCCATCAGGGTCTTGGTTTTGGGTTTCAGTGGGGTCACTAAGCTATACCATCAAGCCTATGTAGGCTTGGTTGTGTTCCCTTGAGTCCTGCTTAGGTAGCCCCTATGCATGGGTGGCTTAGCTGTTGGACTAGGGCTTGTATCCTGATCAGGTGGATTATGGGGCCCAAGAAAGGCATCAGAGATCTAAGGGCAAGGGACCAGCAAAGAGGTAACCCTTGAAGCATAAGGATAAGAGGGAGAAGGGGGCACTTTGGTGGCCTTTCTGAGGAGGTTAGAGGCCTCAGGGAAGGCTGAGACTCCCCCCAAAGCAGTCACTCCACCTCCCAAAAAGTCACCCAAGATATCTAATAAAGCAAGGTTGCTAATCAAATGTTGACCCATCTTTGCGCTCTATAGAGACAGAGGTAACAAGAGCAGCCTGTAGGACATGCTGAAGTTATGGGTGACAATGAGATGAAGTCTTTGGCTCTTTCAAGTGACCTTGGTGGACTGTATGAGATTTTGGTGGCTCCAGTGGCTTCAGATAAGACTGCTGACATAACTAGGGGGTTGTCAGACTGCTATAGCTCGCCCTGGAGAGTTTGGATTGCATCTATGGGACATCCTAGTGTGCAACGTCTTGGTAGTAGTACTTCAGAAGCTCTGGGGATTGAACCAGGTTGGGTATCGGCTTAGCCTCAATAGGTGCCTTGGTCTAATTATTTCTTTAGCATAGCAACTCAAACATGGCAAGGAAGTGATTGGAGAGCCATGGTCTCTTCATACAACATAGGATATCATGCAATTCCTTATTTGGCCATTCCCTATGAGGTTCAGATGCTCAGTCCACAAGGAACAAGATATTGCAGTGAGAATACATAGGTGCTTTCATCTTATTTTATTGTGAGCTGGAGAAGAAGGATGAGGAAGAAATGGTTAGCGAGAAAAGGTAAAAAGATTGTGGGAATGCAGAGTAGACAGGGCCTGGGTAAATTGGTTACCTTTTTTTAAAAAAATTAATAAATGCTGGTTTGATTGCCAGAACAGCCTCTGAAAACTTTTCCCCTTATTCAGTACATGGACATTGTTTACTAGGTCTATATAGAATTTTCCAGCCCTGCTTGGTTACCTTATAATGAGGCTTTCTGTGTGAGGGCAGCCATTAACCCTACACTCAGTTGGGACCAAATGCAGCCACAATTGTGGATGCAGATCAGGACTCCTGTGTGAATGACACAAGGTGAGAAGTCTCACAGTGGCCATATAGTGCAGAAAGTCCATGGAGTGTTATCAGTGCAGATTCCTGCTTCCCTAGAACAGCCACAGAAATCGATTCCTGGGAGTTCAGTGTTCAGAGTGCATGTTTACACCAACTATGTAGGTTTAAACATGAATTTTCTGTCTGTAGAAGGCCTCATTCTTTTTGAAATTGTCTCAAAAGATGAGGTCAATCAGGTGGCAGCAGGGAGCAGCAATCAGGTAAGAAAGGTTCTGGAAATACCTCTCCACCTCATAAGGGGCCCAGACCCATTTAACTGTACAAATTAAGATTTTTGTTGTAACTGTACTCCGGTTGGAAGGTGATACAGTATTCAGATGAAGGGTTTAATTTAGGTTTCCATATTCCTTTTCAGAGAATTCATCATCTGTTTAGCTCTTAGAATGTAAAATCAGTTGTGGGTTTGCAGCATGTAGTCAGGGAGAAGATTCAGAAGAAGATCCCAGAGGAAAAAGTGTTGGATACTTCCTTTCACTTCCCATTCTCAACTTGAGAATGTCCCCTCTTGGTGTTGTACCAAAGAAAGTTCCCAATGAATACAGGATTATTCCCATTTGTCCTACCCAAAATATGAGACAGTTAATAACACCATCCCCACCAAACTGTACAGTAAGGTACATTTTATTTGACGAGGCAGTGAGGGGGATCCATGGGCTAGGTGTAAATTGGCATTTCCCTTCTTACTAGTACACCTTAAGGAATTTGAGCTGCTGGGCTTCTCTTTTTACATGTTCTGTATGGGGTGTTTAATATCATGTGTGGCATTAAAGAAGTTTAGCACTTTCCTTGAATGAGTGATTAGGATGAGTAAAGAGCAAAGGGGGTTATATGCTATTTAGATGATGTTTTGTTGTTTATTGGTCAGTATGAGATCAGTTAATGGTGCAGCTTTGTTGCCCGAATTTTACTCCTTAGCACTAGAGCTGGTAGTTCTGCTGTCTCAAGAAAATACCAGCATCAGCTAAAATTTCTAGATATTGAAATCTACACAGTTAATCAATTACATAGATTGTCCATGGGGAAATTGCAATGTATGGGGAATAGAGCTTCTGCATTCCTCACCCAGGAAAAAAAAAACCTCTACCCTGAAGGATTTTCAGAAGCTTATTGGGCATTTGAACCTTTTATGAGTATCTTGGAGTCTGGTTGGACATTCTTATTGCTTTCAATAGACTATCCTTTGGTGTAAGGAATGTAAGCTTCAAGTTGCTTTAAGTATATCTTCCAATGCTGCACACTCGGTGGGCTTTTGAGTATATTTCATGAGGCAATGTTGCATGCCTCCCTGGCCTAGTGATTGAGTGGATGTGACCTTACAGCTGACCTTACAGTTTTGGAATTTCTCCTCATCTTGGTTGCAGTTTGGATATGGATAGAGAAGTTAGCTAAATCTTCCATTCATTTCTGGAGTGATAACATGATCACATTGTACATCATCAACACATTGTAATCCATGTGTCCCAGAGTTATGAGGTTAGTTTAGAATTAAATAAAGTGATCATGAGGTGACTACTGATACCATTTTAAACCTAACCTTTGTGTCTGGTC